>CM061349.1:141169031-142636531 GCA_030867105.1 Liasis olivaceus
TTGTTAAGCACAAGGTGTCAGCAACAAAATACTGATAAAGAAAAGCAGAATTTCTTATGAGAAATCATTTGGATTGGAGAAAACTTGATAGAAATTCTACATGCATACAGGATTATGTTGCAGGAAGAGAAGGCAGAGAGAAGGATGCTAGGTAAGCAAGAAAGCTCTGAGCTGTTCAAGAGAGAGGAAAGAAATCTCCAAAGATGGAAGAACTGAGAAACAAGTTTTTCTATACAAACTAGAATTGCTCTGGTGATTGAAGCAGCTATTAAACTGATGAAATAAGTAAATAAACAAATAAACAAACTAATCAATGATGTGATGAAAGGTGGGCCTTAGAGGAAGAATATGTGGAGAAAGTATGTGGAAAGGATAGATAAAAAGAAAGGGTAGATAAAGGATAGATAAAAAGAAAGAGACAATCTAGAGATAATTAAGTTTATAGGCTAGACAAGAGTTTGGGAAGCTGGTGGACTGTGGGCACAGAGCAGCCAAAGAAATGAGAAAAGGACTGATTTTTACAGTCTTTGCATACTGCTTTGTAGTACAGTATATTTATTACCTATACTCCTGTTAATCATATTATCACATAACACATATCTAACAGCAAGAGGAAAAGCTATTATGGATAAAACCAAAAGTTGCTGTTCTGTTCTCAGTGGTCACGGACCAGATCTCTCAGGGAATCCCACAAGCGGGACACAAGGATAACAGCACCCTTCCACTTGTGTTCCCTAGCAATCTGTACATGGAGGCATACTGGAAGTCACAGATAGCCATCATGAATGGTAGTCATCAACAGACTCTGAGGAATATCCTCAGTAAGGAATTCCAGAAAGGTATTACTGTATACAATATATTGGATTTTGAAACATGTATGGTACAAGATGATAGATAGATGGTAAGTGGTAGATGGTTAGACAGACAGACAGACAGACAGATGCATATTCCTGATGACTTACCGTATCCTTAGTGCTGAGTACTGATTATAGATCTGTATCTATATCATCTATATCTCTAGAGATAGAGTCCACTGGAGTTGGGTGGCTAATAAATTTAAAATAAAATAGAGTAGAATAAATATCTCAGTCTCTATCTCTATCTCTACCTCTAAGGATGACTATATCTATGACAAGGGCCAGAAACAGGGAATTTTATATCGGAAACAAACAACATTTTATGCACTCACCAGAGAATTATACCCTACTTTTACCCTCCAAAGGGTGACTAACATAAACACAAAAATAAATGTAACAATATTTAAAAGCAGCACTAAAAGCCAGAATTATGAAAAATCCAAACTAGCAATAAGATCAAAAGCTTGTTTACAAAGATGTTCTTAATCAACTGGCAAAACAGAGATAGTGAAGATGGAAACCTGTGCTGGTTGGAGATGATGGAAAATACAGTCCAACACATTTGGAAGACACTGTGTTGCTGGAGGCTGACCTAACAACTTGGAGACTTATCAAATTGTAAATCTGCTCACATGTTATTCCCAACAGTATCTCAGAAGGCAACTGCATAACCAAGAGGACTAAAATTGCAGAAAATGATAAATATATTTGTTAGTTATTTTTACTATTTACAATATGCCAAGGAATCTCATTTCACCCTCTTCCTGGAAAGTGTTCTAAAGTAATCATGAAAATTGGTCTGGCCTTATATATTTCTAGAACTTAAATGTTCTTCGTTGCTCACAAAACAAGACAAATAAAAAACAACAACAAAAATGTGCCCAACTTGAGTATTTTGACTAAGGACTATAATACTTCTGCAAATTGCATAGCAAGTTGGAATCCAATCCTTCCTAATTCAAACACACATCCCTTCAGTAGTCCACGTTGTATGAAAAGATTCCATGATCTTCTAAGCAAGTTCATGCCCTTTCCTTGTGATTATTTATGGCTTATTTCACTAATTGATCATCAGACTTGGATATATTTCTTTCATTTGGAATAAGCTACCTCAAAGAACTACTCAAGAGTGATAGTACCACATAACTACTACACAGCATAGTGAGATGAGTTTTTAATTCTGAAATGGTCTCTTCTTCTTCTCCATTCCATTTTACCCCCTTCTTCCTTTTGCAGAATCATTTTGATTTCCTACCACCTTTATTGTCAAAACTGACCAGTTCTTGGGGCCTACATCCTTTGAATTGTTTCATTGTTCCTTTGGATTGTTGACAGTGAGAAGGTAGAACAAACACTAGAGAAAGAGAATGGACCTTTTCTTGTTCTTGTTTTTACGTATATGAGTGTGTACCAGTACATTGCAAGTACCTCCTAGTTGGGGGGATTTAGGCAGTGGGATGTTGGCTTGCAAGGTACTTTCTAGATTAGAGACCCTAGCTTGCACCAAATAGCATGAGCATACTAGCGGGTAAAACTGGGTTTTGGTTGTTCTTCTGGGATATTGGCCCAAACTGACCAACCTTATCTTACCATTTGCAGGGAATGCAGTACATGACATGGGTATAGCTAAGGAGAGTAGCCCAATCTACACCGTTCTGTATTACAGAGCAGCATTTTTGGTTTCTGCTTTTAAAATAAAATCCATCAAGGATTTACAAGCAGTGTGGCTGTATGTAGGGACACTGGGAGGAGGGGTCAAACAAGTTAAGCTGGCAGTCACAAAGATGCATGTTAAAAAGGGTGCAGGGATTTGATCACTATCATTCTGTCTTTTTTCACAGCCTCCCTCCCCCTGGATGGATGCCTCTGCCATCAGCATACAACTCAGGGATTTGAAAACCTGAAAACTATCTGTAAGTTTAGAAATCTAGCTAGTAGTGTTAAAAACAACGCTAGTGCAGATACTAAGGAGTTTCCAGGTATTTGATCTGCCTTTCCACATGATCCTCTCTATATTTTCATTTGACTCCACCCACTACTCTTCACTGTTATTCTCCCTGAATCAGCAGTCTTCTTGTTCAATGTTGGGGCAACTCTGCTATGTGAGCGTATCTGTAGCTCACTCATGAAAAGAAGTTTAACAATAATCTCTTCCTCCCCAGCTGACATCACAAGGATGGGATTGTCCTCTGAGGCTTTCAGAAAGAAAGGCTCTGTGGTAACGCAGTCTGTTGGCCTGCAGGTAGATCTGCTGCCATTTGTAGGCTGTTCCTGTTTGTCCGGCAGATACTGCCAATCCATTTTATTAGATGAGAGTACTCCTGTATATTCACTCTCTCCATACAGTCCGTAATATTACCATAAACTGCTATCATCTCCCCTGTAATAATTATTGTGTCCGTAAAAGCAGAAGAAATGAGGATTAAAATAAAGTACATTTTCTACCTAAAAGTTTGTCCCATGGTTTTCATTCACTGGTCTGGTAGGTTCCTGGTAGTACTAATTCAATTACTATTTCCTGAACACCAATACATTCCTTGCTAATTATCTATCCCTAAAAGCCAAATTAAAATTAAGGAGATAAGTCTCCTTTAAACATAGGACAGGATAAAAGCAGAAGAAGAGCCATGCTGAGTGGCAAAGCATGGGCTTTGCATCCAAGAAGCTCAGCTTGGACCAATGGTCTCACTTGATATAAGACAATATTCTGTATTCCTAGCAGACCCGTTGCATCTACAGTCTAACTATCAACCGTATGTTTGTCCTGGTAGAGATCAGGCACAAAGCATCAATCCAGCTATCAAGCCATATTCCAAAGCTATGGCCAGCCTCTCCCAGTGTTTAAATCATATTAACAAATCTATCAGTCTCCCCAGCAAAGCTTGGCAGGACTTCCAGCACACTCAGCTCAGCATTGCCCAGCACGTCAGGGCATGGCTCAGCTTGGCTGGGAGGCTTGAACTTGGCTAGAGGTTCTCAGACACACAGCAAGACCAGCATCTTTACTGCACACCAGAATGAAGCCACTTGAAGCTGTTGGTCTCTCTCTGTCAGAGTGAAGCTGCAAACTCCCCCTTACACACCCAGCAGTTCAAACCCACTGACTTTTCTTCTCACTATTTTCCAGTGGCCTCTTTGCTGTGTGCTTCATGGCCTTGAAGCTGCCCAGTTGCTTCTTGTTTAGTTTGTACGACTGCCCACTCACCATGCATCTTTGGGCAGCTGGCATACAATTGAAAATATCAACAGTATAACCCAATGAAAATTAAATGACATTTTGCCTCAGGCAGCTCATATATCCATATCAAATAAAACCCTCAAAACAGGTTCACTTAATCTCCAGGTCCAGTACCCAAGGGAAGAACCAGATTTTCAACACCTTATGAAAGGCCAGTAAGGTTGGAGTCATCCAGATCTCAGGGAGGAACAATAGAAAAGGCCTGCCTCCTGGCTCCCATTTCCAGTGAAGCCTGGCAAAGTGTCTTCTGGCAGGCCCCCTCCCCTATTAACCCATCTAAAGGCATAGAGGGCTGTGCAAGCTGATGGTTGGGTTGAGCAATATTCAAGTTTCCCACAATGCCCCCGGTTGAATTCAAATGGCTGCTAGGTGATCCAGGATATCAAGGATTAATGATATCTTTGAATAAATCACAGAGAGAGCTTTCTTCTGACATGATACCTAGGCCTACCTGAGAGTGAGGACAGCCAGCTTCACTTAATATCTGGCTTAAATCTAGATCGGAGATACAGCTAGATTGCCACTGTGGCTGAACCACTGGAAACAAGTCAAGAGCCCCTCTGCCTGAAGAGATTTAAAATTTAGTTTTGCACAGTCTTAAAAAACAAAGATTTATATTCTAGTTAGAAGAGTTTATCCTCACCCCCATATAGCTGCTTGATTCCCTTCTCTTTCCATTAACAATACAGTGAAACTAACCCATCTCTTCCTTTTCTGTTGTCTGACTGTAGCGCCGTCCTGCCTAACACCTTGATTTCCCTGAAGTCCTCTCGACAGCCTCATCGAAAATCATCTAGAGAGCCTCTGGAGAAATGAGAAAAAAAGGAAGGCGGGAAGAATACCAGTGCTGTCAGAGAAGTAGAGGGAAAAAAAGGAGAGAAAATACTGGGGTGGGGTGGGGAACGGGGAAAAGAGAAAGGAAGCCCTCAACTCTACCAGCAGTGTGGGTGGGTGTTTACATGTTTAAGATTATATATATTAGAAGGATATGCCTGCTTCTGGTGGGAAAGAGGGTCTCACTCTCACCATGGATGTCTGCAGGGAGGGCAGTGGCAGCACAAGATAAGTGACATCACATGATGCAGCTGATGCAAATCACATAACTGGTGTCATTTGTTGGATGACATCATGATAAATAGGATGGCTTGTACCAGAGGCCTATGGCACTTACCTTCTTCCTTCTTTAGCCCCTGATATGTACAGACTTCAACTGGAGAGCTGAATTAGGGGGATGGTCTTGGAAGTTCTATAGAACTTAAGAAGAACCAGTTCAATGTTTGTGTACATTCTGTTTCACAGGAAAGTTTGCCTGGTGACAGGAACTCAAAGGGGGCTTAACCAAGTGTCCAGCTGATTTAAATATACCCTGCCCATGAGCACCAGCCTTTTTTCTTTTTCCTTTTAACACAGAAGTTAACAAATACCAGCGAGAGAAGATAAACAGTTTCCATAAAAGTGTATTGTGGCGTTAGCTTAGTGCCTCTTTTCTTTGGGATGGTATTTTAATTCACTTTAAGGCTTTTTGGTCTTCTCTTAATTGGAGCAGCCATTTAATCAGTCTGACAGACTGTCCGCTGATAAGCCAATTAACAGGCTTCTACTGTCATCATAAAAAAACCACTCTCTCTCTCTAATAATAAATTATAATTGTTGTGAGCTTCAGCCTGGAGATCTTTTCTTGCTTTAACCAAATGTGGAGAATTGGAGTCTTGCACACTGGTGAGACTCTTCCTCTGTCTTACAACCAACAGGAAATCTAAACAGGAAAAAGCAAAAAAAGAAAAAGAAAAGAAGAACACCCACCATTTTTAACGCTAATCATTTTGCTGCCTCTGGCTAATTTTGATGAGATAGAGTGCAATCCTAGACAGGCCTGCCTACTGAAAAAGAAGACTCCTGATCTCATTGGGAAGTATTTCCAGAACAGGTAGGTTTGTGCAAGACTGAAGCAACAGGGCCTATCTCAGTATTCAGTGGGATACAAATCCTTCTCTGTGATATTTCTAAGCTGTGTATTGCTATTGCTCTTCTGGAAGAAGTTTCCAGACATCTTCTTTTATCACAATCTGCCAAAGAGCCCAAGGAAGGAAAAAAATCATAGCTCTGTGTTTCATTCAGGTAAACTCTTCTACTGCATGCAAAGATAACTTTGAATGTATTTTTAATGTAAGAAACATAAAAAAAACCATTTGCCCAAGATGGATTGATTGGTTGATTGACTGACTGGCTGATTTAATTCATCTAATATATTTCTGGATGCAATTACTGCTGTTCCCTGTCTACTGGAAGTAGCTGGTGACCATCACAAGTGCTAACCCCCCCCCCCCGCCCCATTTCTGTCCAGGTGGGCCATGGAAAAAGTCGGTTTTCCATGCAAAAACAAGGTCTGAAGTCAGTCTGAAGCCAGTTCAATTTCATTCTAGCCTATTTAGAGGTAAAAAGCAACCCTGTCCTTGCAACATCTCAGCTAAGCCAGATGATTTGAAATGGCAGCACATGTCTGGAGGCAGCAGCAATGCATCTCGACACGCCTTAGTTGCAATGCCTTGGGACACCACGCTGGTGCCCGGGCTGCCCAACCCAGAGAACAGCTATAAGATAGCTAGTTTGAATGCAGAAAATCAAACCATTTCATGAATTCTGTCTAAAACGAGATCACTTTGGAAGACTGTTCACCTGGTATTACCTTTAAACTCATCGATAAGTGGTTTAAAATATGGGCCACATGTCCTATAGCTACCCGATCCTTATTAATACTATATCTCAGAAGCCCAGCTGCTCCATTCTCTAGCCACAGAGAGTGTGTTGCCGTAGCAAACGCAGTGGGCAGAACAGAAAGAAAGAAAACAAAATATTAATGTGTTGCAGAATGCAAAAAATTTAGGCCACCGGATCTGAACTGAAAAAATCCAGACACCCACTAGGTGGCAGCAAAGCATCACAGTTTTGTGTTACCTCTCTGTTGCTATGATGGTCATCCAGGTTTTTGCCAGCCAGATCGGAGTAGATTTTTAAAAATCCACCCAGACGGAAAGCAACTGAAGTGGTCTGAGGCTATTCCACCCCCTCCACCTTCGCCCAATCTTACAACTATCCCCTGAGAAAGGAGACTCGTGGAAGAGCTTTCAATTGCTTTGTGCTATGGAGGGGAGACCCGGTTTGTGTCACTCAACTTCCTGTCACGATGGCAGCAAGAGATACCGAGGAGAAGCAGAAACCTAGAGAGCTTGTTTGTTGTAGCCAGGAGAGAGGTCCTTAAGGAGACCCCGGGGAATACTGCTACACTTATTAATTAGGGCTTAAGGCCCAGTCCTGTGAAGTGTTGTACAGCTTGGTGGGATGGCAAGAAGAGCTTAAGTCGCAAGAGGCTGGTTACCTGCCTTCGAATCAGGGCCATCTGTCTTAATAAGAAGACATTCATTGGCGAAACAGAGAAAAGCACGCTGTGTGTCTATGCTGGGGGGATGATGGGGTTTAAATGGTCCTAATAATGATACTCTGCTTAACTGATGTAAAAAAGAAATCCAGTAAAGCTGGCCATGGGAAAAAATAGTTTGGTAAAGATTCATACCACCAAGGATATGGTTACTTAGCTAGAGGACTAGTTAGATGCTGAGTGTCTCCAACATGATAACCTAAATCTAAACATCTCTATTCCAGCTGCCTATCGTTTAGTTAATTTCTACTTTTGAAAGTTAAATTTCTTTACTTTTTAGTATTAGTCATGTATTACAAGAATTAACATAAAGGTGATAATGCATGATCTTTATATGCCATCCTATTAAAATGAAGCTATTTTTAATACTTTTAAGAGGCCTATCAGAAAACACAATTTATATCCTCAAAGTATATTTTGTCAGATTCAAGTATAATTTTTGCATTCATATTCTTTTATGAATTTTAATGGAGACACTTAAATTGTAATTATTCCTCTCAGCTCAAACGCAGGTAACAAATGGAATTCAATCAGTGTTTGCGCATAATGACCATCATTAAGAGAGAAATAATAATGACATTCTCTCTGCATTAAACTTGCAGACTCTTTACACAATGATCTGAATACCATTATTGATCTCCATGGAGATATGCAATTGTCACCTATTCTGCATAATATCTGAATGTTAAATACATTTGTTTGGAACAAATATTTTAATGAATATAGTCAGTTCCACTTAATTAACTATCTGATAACTGAATATTTTTACTTAATAATTCAATATAGAACATCAAAATTGTCCTTTTAAAAAAAACAACCCAAATATACGTGGTATTAGAGAGGGATGTAGATGTACTTAACAATGTATGTGCAGTTAAGAATTTTCCCTGAAATTCTTTAAAGGTTATGTATGAGAGCATCAGCTACATATTTCAGTAGTACTTGCTTTCTCTTTCTGCTTTATTGTTTTCTTTGAGAAGCTTGGAAGTGAAATCCATGTCAATATCCAAGTAACAATTTCATGTATATTGCCCGCTAGGATTGGTCAAGTGGGATTGGTTGATGGCATTCATTCAGAATGGGAAGTTGCCCAATTTTATACTATCCATGTTGTGATACAGCTTTGTTAGCTGATGTTTAGTAACAAAAATGAAGCAGAAATCTGTAGAGTACCTTTTCTTGTTGTTCTGATTAAGTCATTAATTGCCATAAACCTGCTGATTTCAAAGGTATGTTTGTTTTGAAAGGGTGATCAGTGCCATGCTTTTAAAAATGTGGTTATGTGAAACTAATTAACAGAAGAAAAGTATAAATACTTATAACAGTATCAAAATAATATACAGTAACATGTAATAATCAGGACAATAAAAAATGTAGAAGAAAAAAGGGAGGAGATAGAAAATAATGGTAGAGAATCTCCCTCTAAATGTGACTATATTGTTCAAATACTCCTGTCCCTTTGTCAAAACAAAAACAATCGTAATTCAAATGTTAACTTTGTAATAAACATTCTGTTTTAGAAGTGAAGTGTTTGTTCAATTCATATTTAACAGAGACTAAAAATCTGTTTTGGACAGTAGATGGATGGCATAGGTAAGAAAATAATGACCAGTTAATTTTAGTCAACTATTGCTTCTATTTTTACATGAAGTCAATGCAATAATTTGACCTTCAATAAATTCCAAGAACAGTGATGTAACCACGTCTCTATGAAAAAGCTATTTCCTGTTCCATCTGTTTAATAAAATCTCCATCATTCAGGTGTCCATACATTCAAGTGTCATTTAAAGAATGCATTCAAATGTTATAAAATAAAGGAATACACTTTATTGCTAGTGTGAAATTGTAATAGCATCTGTATTATATGTTTTAACTTTAGATAACAAAGAATGAAGTATCAGGAAATAATCTAGCTGAAAAACAATTTCTATGTGCTGATGAATGGAAAATATATTCCCATTAGGAAAGATTAATATAATTCCAAATATCCATTAAATTACATTCAGATGTGTATGCTTGCAAAATGTTATGAATCCAAAAATATAATTTGGGAGCTGGAATGGTGAAACCTAAAAAAGAATCTGAAGTTTCATTAAAATGATACCTAACCACTATATGGTCCACAGATTAAGTATACAGATGTTGAAAACAATTAGGCATTTATTCTGAGAATTTCTGGTTAGACCGTATCAGTTCAGGAATTCTAGACACTGATCACCTAGTCTAACAGTAAGTATTAAAGGCAGCCTAGTCCATCAGATATTTCTTCTTCAACAACAGCAAATTCATTTCCTATCTTTTTAAAAACTTAGCTAACACTTGTGTATGCTTAGCTGGGGACCCCAGTCCTTTAACATTCCATATTACAATGGAGACTGCAACTAGATGATATTATTATTATTATTATTATTATTATTATTATTATTATTATTAAACAGTGAGCAAGGAAACAGGCATCTCCCATATCTATCCATACCATATCTGGCCCAAGCCCTGCCACTAAAATAGTGAGAAAAATAAAAACTCTCTTTTGCAGTCACAAAGGAACAGCATTTTTATGTATCATCTGGAAAATACAAATGTGTGTTTGCTCAGAAATTTCCAGCACCACATACCCATTTGTTTTGTTAGGTGTGCTCCCAGGGATTTGGACAAAAAATGCCACAGCCAAGATTGCTTCACGATTTCATACCAAATACTGAACAGATTCTGTCCTCTGGGCAAAACAAAGCCTCTTTTCATTAGGGATGGGTTTTCAGCTAATATCAGCTTTAGAAATTGTATTCTGTATTGGGAAGGAGAAGGAGAAGGAGAAGGAGGAGATGCTATTTGCCTCCCTTCTCTTCCCCCAACCCCCAGCACCCACATATTTTATTACATCTGCACATCACCCAGAGGTACTGCTAGTCAGGTTTTTGTAGCCCACATTAAGATAATTATAGAATCACTATCTAGTACATATTCATAATGAGGTGGACCTTTGTAGGTAGACTAGCTTCCTGAAGAAACATTACAAAAACTTGCTTCTGAATTACTGTTTAAATTCTAAATTTAAAAATAGGATATGTGACATAAAAGGTTGATGCTTCCAAAACTACCAGTTAAAGAGTGGTAACTCCAGAGTTGGCAGGAATTCTAAGAAATATGGTTGAGCACATCAGAATACAGTATGTAGCTCAGAACCATTGCACTGATGAAACCCTAATCCTGGGACAGAAAGAGCCCAGGATCTCAGACAATGTACAAATGCATTGTCCAGTTAATGATGTGTCAATGCCTTTGATATTCCTGATCAAGAGAGGAAGAAGGAAAAGGAACAGGAAAAGGAACAGGAAAGATGATTTTTTCTTGCAGCTGGAAAGAACCCTGCCTTAAAAAGCAGAGGAGCTCAGCATGCTGAACTCTGTGTAGAAAAGGCCAAATTGGACTATGGGGCTCATCCAATGATGGTAAGTATACATTCTGTTTGTACAAACATAGCTAGCCTATTTTCTTTTCTATTATGTTTTCTATTTCTGTTTGGGGTAACATTCATAAAACATCAGGAGAAAATAAACAGAAAAAACTGTTTATTATTAGTTAAAAAAAACCCCAGAAAATATGAATGAAAAGCAGTTGACAGCTTTTTCTTTCATGCAAACCACCACCCTAGCATGAACATTTTTCAAGACTGTCACATAAGACAGGGATTGGCAAAAGAGAGCTTGTGGGCTGGGCACTGTGTCCCATCTGACCTTGATGACATCTGTGGAATGCTAGTAATAAATAAACATTATTTTTAAATATATATATATATATATATATATATATATATATATATATATATATATATATATTAAATGGTTGAAATCTCATCAGATGTTGGTGTCCCCATCTGAAATGGTGTGACATTTTGAGCAACAACAAAATCTCATGCAATTTGGTGACTGTCTGAGTTTTTGTTCATGATCATTATCCCCATCATCCCATATAACTACTACATTCTTCTTACTATGATCATTTTGGCACCTTTACCATCTGCAGTACCCTTTTGAACACAGTAGTCCTCAGAGCACAAGTTGCAAATCGTTGATGTAAAAATATACCCATGCATTACACTAAATTACTATGCTCTTTATTTTAACAAGATCCATGGTTCTTACCTCTGCCCACATATGTTGCAAAGAAAACTGCACAGATGTGTCCACGTAGCCTCAAGCGGTCCAGCTCAATTTAAAGAAGACTTTACTTCAGCTAGGTGCTGATCTAAATGAATCTAACTCCCAGATAAGAAGGTATTTTCAGCCTAAAGCATCAAGAATATTTTCTTTTGTGATAGAAAATGAATAGAGGGACAATCCACCAGGTGTGCTTCACTCCCTTGCTGAAAAATGCTCTTAGGAATCACCATGTATAGCAATGGGAAAATTCTCACCTTCCCCAGTACTATATCTGATGAGACTTTTCCTATTTCTCTGAACCATTTGACAAGGTTCTTTCCCTAAATATTTTCCCAACACATAAGAAACCTCCTGATTTTTATCTTAGCATAAAAGTAGGAGATTATAAATGGTTTTGAAAAGCTAAGATGCCACCTTGACCATTAAAAAATGATGAAATTGTAGTATAGTAGTAGCAGCAGCAGTAGTGATATTTATGTTTATTATAGCCCAAGATCCAATATAAATCAAAACAGAATGTATCTATTAACAATGTACCAGGAAAAAAAATCCAGCCACTGACTAGTTATGTCCCTATTTTGATACCATCAAAAATCTGGTTGTTGTTAGGATCTATGCCAGACAGCATAAACTTAAGCAGAATTAAATCTGCCTGGTATCATTTTTAATATAAGCCAATCAAATCCTGGCAAGACCCTGCAAACACATTATCAATTCTACCTCTTCATTCTAAAATATTAGAGAAATTCATTTATTAGGTCATTAGGAAAAAAAAGATCGTCAGACCAAATGTCACAAAAAGATAGGGGAAGGGTCTCCATTTTTATCATGTTCAATAAATCTGCATCAGCGAGGGTCCTGATCCTGTCAGAGGTCCAGTATCTGAGCTGAAGACTACTAGTCTGGAGGGAGAAAAAAAACGTAAACCATAGTTAATTCCTGATTTTGCAAATGTAAGATCCCAATGAACCCCGAGAAGTCAGTGATTCTGAATAAGAGTGGCAACAGAGAGCACAGTTTCATGAAAGGCTGATATACTGTTAACCTCTTGGAGATCTGTCCTCACTTGCTCTTCTTTCCATTTAAATGGGTTTGTGCATCGTGTGCCAGAGATGCCGCTGGATGCTCCAATGCTCTCTTACTTTCCTTCTACCGAGCTATCTTTGGCAAAAAGGACCAGACTAGATGCTCTTCAGAAACACTCTAAACCTTGCAGAGCAAACAACAACAAAAGAATTCCCACATTCTTAAAATGCTCAATTGGGATATTGCAGAAGTACTCCTGTGGGGTGGGGAATGAGATGACTCTGGAAATATTAATATCCTCCAGGCTAGCAGGAGGATGTGTTTATCACAGACTACTTAATCAGTCTCATTTCATGCCAGAGCCAGGCTGGGTGGCACTGCTAGCATTTGTATATCTATATGCTTGATCACTTTCTTTATATTGTACCGTGTATATGACATTCCCTGGACGAATGCAGAGTGTGTTTACTCTACTAGCGCTCGATCATTATCTTGGGTGAACAGCCACTGTGCAACCTCCTCCTTACTCATTATTATGGTGGCTGAATACCAGCAATTGATCACACTCCTGGCTCTGTTCAACAGCTCTTTGGATGGGAAGAGTTCTGTATCTGTTTGCTATGCTTGCTTTGTGATGGCAGTAAAGCATACCAAAAAAATGAATCGACAATCTTATTTTTGCTGTTGCTTATTGAGAAAGAAAGAAAGAAAGAAAGAAAGAAAGAAAGAAAGAAAGAAAGAAAGAAAGAAAGAAAGAAAGAAAGAAAGAAAGAAAGAAAGAAAGGAGTTACTCCCCCCCCCCATGTCTTGTTTGCCTATACAAAATGGGAATGGGGATAGAATACTATATACCCCATAGTATAGTCAGCAAATGTTGGCAAACCATTGACTTAATTCTATGAAAAATGTGACACACCCAAAGGTTTCTTGGGAATTAGCTGTGGGCTCCTCCACGTGAGGATGTTGCATCTATTCAGATTTGTTCTTGCCCTGTCTAATCAAATGATGTTGGCTATTTCAAGAACTAAGTTGGTTTTTTTCTGACTCTGAACTGATTTATTTCAAACTAGAGTGAAGCTATTCTTTTCTGCTGCAATGGGCATATCTGCGTTGCACCCTTAAGTGGCTGCTGATGCTGGTTACGTTGTAAACCAGCTTAAGAGAATTTTGTCCAGATTGGGATGCTTTAGTAGTGACTTGCCAGGTATTCAGTCCAGACTTCCTACTGGACAATTGCCCTGCTGCTGTTCCCTGCCAACTTTCTATTCCAGGAAAACAATTGCCAAATGCTTTTCTTCCTATGGGTTTGAGTTCTTCCTATTCCTTTTATGTCTGTCTGTCAGTCTGTTTATATACGTTATATGTTCAATATGGTATGATATGATATGATATGATGTATGATATGATATGATATATATACACACATACATGTGTGTATGACATATATACACACATATGCACACACACACACACATCCACACATAAAAGGGTATATATTCAAAGTAAAAGCATCAAAATAGACACACAAGCAGGGACAACAACTAGCTTCAAGCCTATTAGTCTCTCACATCTTCTAAAGCTGCCTTCAACACCAGCTCTGCAATAGGACAGTGGATATAATGCTTCCCTATAGTACAGAAAGTTGCTGATTTGAAACCCAGCAGAGTCTCTCTCTCTCTCTTTTTAATTACTCTTTTTCTTTCTCTGTGCTACCTACTTTTTCACTTAAAAAAAAAAAAACTATAATGGGGTACTTTGTATCATTTTCCCCACCATTTGATGTAAAAGGGGGTGAAACTCTTTTGCCTCAGATGACTGTGGATAAAGAGTAAGTATATGGTGATGTCTTCTGTCCCTGCCATCCAAAACTGGTTGCTGGCCTATACCATTGATGGGAGTGCAGATGTGCCCCGTGTCTAAATTTGCAGGTAATCTGTCCTCCTTTCTGGGCTGAACTGAGCATTCTGTTCAAGGCAGTTGCTCAAAAATCAAGCCAAACCAAAGCAACGGCCAGATGTTTTGCACACCTGCTGGGACACAGTCAAAAGTCTGGTCAATTACATCCCTGTTCACCAGGTCCGGGCTACTCTGCAGGTTGGAAGAATTGCTGGGATCTGCAGAAGGACAAAACAATCCAGGTTGATGCTAGTTGCATTTTAAAGAGGACCTTTTAGAGCTTGTCTGCACTGCTGAGAACTTATGTCCCCCAATCTAGACCCTCTAGTGGTGTGAACCATGGTTAAAGATGTTGGGGAAACCCATATGGTACCATTAACCTTCAAATGCTTTTACAGATAGTCCTTGCTTACTGACTGCCTTGTTTAGCAACCAGTTGAAGTTACAACAGTGTAAAAAAACAGCTCTGTGACCAGTCCTTGCATTTATGACTGTTGCAGCATCCTGCGGTCACATGATCACCATTTGTGTGCTTCCCAACTGGCCTGCGACAAGCAGAGTTAATGGAGAATGTGGAAGTAAAATCGTAAGTCACAGTCATGTGATGTTTCACTTAACGACTGAAAGGGGAAGTGATGTTGTAAGTCCATTGCAGTCATGTAATTTTCCACTTAGTGACTGCAGTGCTTAGCAATGGAGTTGCTGGTCCCAACTGTGGTTGCTAAGGGCTACCTGTATAAACAACAACATAGTTATGGAGCAAAGTGGCCCTGATCTTTTCTTTTTTATAAAGAACTATCTTTGTATAATGTATGATGGAGACACACCAATTTCTTTCTTGTCCTTTTTTGCACAAAGTAGGGAGAAATTATGTTTGTTTCTCTGGGATTCACAATGGCTCAAAGGATAGAATACCCTGACTAAATGATTTTTTTGCACTTTTCTATTGTTCAACTAGAGGAGGTACTAACTGGCTCATGATGATCTTAACCTGGTTTAGAGTCTGGCATCAGTGAAAAAAGCTACAGGTCAGTTTCAAACTATGTGGAGAGATTGGGGGGGGGGGGGGCGGGGGGAGATAGTACTGATGTGGAAGTGCCCTGTATCAACAAAAAGACAATTTGGGGACACTTTCAAGACTAGCAATTTTTTTTAGATCATCATCTTTTGTGGTCTACACCCAATGTCCACAGAATTATATCATAGGATGTTATTCCAAGTGAGGAATACCATTTATAGGTGAGACACAGAGCTGAGTAAGCTGACTAACACATGCCTTGTGGAAACCTTAGTCTCTGTTCAATGCATGAGAAGAAATAAAGCCTAGACTTCTTCTGATATTAAACCCAGGAGAACAAGGCTACTGAGTGAGCAAGAATCAGAACTTTGTGCCTATAATTCCTTGCCTATAATTCCAAACATGCCTGGCCAGAGCAGGATAGGCAGAGGCAGGAGATCCAATGGATCCACTAGGATCCCTGCAACCCATTACATGGCAGAGGCCCCCAACACCCTCTCTATTGGGTGTGCCTTGTAAAACAGCATCTTCCATTTCCCAGGTTCTGCCAAGTATCTCTTCCTTCCTCTAGTAAGCCCATGGGGTGAGTGGTGAGGCCATTGCTGATGACAGTGTTCAGGGAAGAAATGTATTAACTAAATTGAATTTTGAATGGGATAGCAAAAAGATTGCCATAGGCAATAGGAAGGACTGACACAATCCTCCCAGCTTAGTTTGGGTTGCTGCATACAGGCGAAACAACCATATCATTTACAGCAGAAGAAAAGAGTAAAAGGAATCACAAGGCAGAAGATATATTAGTGCTTACCATTAATGTTATTGTAGCCTAGTGTAACTGTGTGTTAGAGCAGGTCCAATCACTTTCATTTATCATAAAACACAAATGGAAAAGAAAACAACTCTGGAAACTTGGGATTTGTTTGCTTTCTGTATTTTTTTTTTTTTTTTGGCTAGTCCATAGGGGAATATATACTTGATACTTGACTTAGCTATTTTTTTTTTTTTATAATGCCAAGATTGTATGGGGTGCCATCTTTATTGCAACTATTTTCTGTGGCTAGCAGCAATCCCAGGATCAGCCAATATTACAGTATATAAAGCCAGAGAAAAAACAAAGCTAAAATGCAGAGTGCAATTTTTTCCAACATGATTACACCATATTAAAGCTGCAGGAAATAACAAAGAACCTAAAATCTATTTTTATCTCATCTTTTCTTATAACTATCTCATCAAACTATAGTAAGCAGATTCATTACTCTTACCCTTTTAAAGTCCAGTGTTGCTTCTTTACTGGCATCTCTTCCCAATTATTTCAGATTTTAAAAGTTAATATTGAAAAGTCATAAGTCACATCTGGGAGAGGAGAAATAAATGAATACATACATACTTAAGCCTATAAGTACTTAGCAGCTATCCTGCCACAGCAAACAGTTCTGAAGCTCTGATAAAATGCTAACTTTTTTTTTTTTTTTTTTTGGTGCCTTCAATTCAGTGTTAACTCCTGGCGACTGCCTGGACAAGTCCCTGCAGTTTTCTTGGCAAGATTTCAGAAGAGGTTTGCCCTGGCCTTCTTCCCAGGGCTGAGAGAGAGTAACTGGCTTAAAGCCACCCAGCTGGCTTCATGCCTAAGGTGGGACTAGAACTCACCATCTCCTGCTTTCTAGCTCAGTTCCATAACTACACCACCAAACTGGCTCACCAAGTAACTTATACTAGGACTGAAATGTTTGCCAGGGAGAATCTTGGAGGAACCAAAGTTATGTCACTGAAGATGAAGAAAGGAAAAAGAGACAGAACATGAAAAAAAAGCAGTAATTGGCAAATGTCTTTGCTGCCATGCTTTCATGTCAGGACTACTTTCTGAGTTTTGCTCCCTCACAAATCCCAAGGATGCTGAAATTGCTAGGGAGAAATTGCCCCGTTTGTTCACTCCTGGTTTGCTGCTAAAGCATCAGATGCTATAGCTTTGTCAATTCAAAAGACTGTCTGGTTTCTGAGCCTTGCAGGAAGAGACTACGTACAATTGGCGAGGAACAAAATCATTTGTAGAAACAAAGGGAATGCCTGGCCATTTAATAAGGACCAAGAGGTTGTTCCTCTGATGTCATACTCCTGCCAATGTTTGACTGCATGAGGAAGTCCTTAAAATCACTAGGTAAACAAGGTTGTTAAGTCTCTCAGTCCAAGACAGAAGATATAATGGATGAAATATGTGGTGTCTGGAGCAAAAAGAAAAGAAAAGTAAAATGGTGTAGAAATGGTGGCAGGTTCAACATCTTATCCACTGGCCTCCAACCTCTGCCTTGATTATGTATCTTCCCCAAAACATATTCATGCTGTTGTTGGGCTATGTCCATGATGTCACCAGGAATCAAGCTCAACTTGATCTTCTTATATGCACTGAAGGGATGCATTTGTTTCATGTATGAAAACTGAGCACAGCCCTCCTTCTACATATATGCCATGACCCCATCTCACCCATGTTATGTTACAGATCTTAAATGATTGTCTTTTAATCCTGAAACTACATTTTTTAAATTTATGAAATCATACCCTGATGCATACTTTTCTTATTAAGTCTCCTGTTCCCTTTCCCTTTTTGTTCTTCTTGTACATTCTAAGCAAGAGTCCTTGAAGGCTTGCTGAGTTGACATATAAGATGACATAAGCCACACTTTGTGTAAAGATAATTTGTTGAATAAGGTGTGATTTACTGGTTTCACACAACATGATAAGCAATAAAACGTGGTTTACAAACTGCAGTGTCTAGGTTCATGTAATAAACAGAGTTTATTACGGCTAAGTGAGATGTCTGAATCCAGAGTACTTTGGAACTTGCTTTGAGAGACATTTATTGTAGGATGTGTTGCTTGCCTGAGAGATGTTTCTCTTCCTTTGCTCCAGGAGCCCTGGGTATTCCAAATTCAGCTCTGGAAGTCTTCCTAGACCCCCAAAGCAGATTTTGAGAGGCGAGGGAGAAGAGGGAATTGATACCAATGGTAGCTACTACTCCATCCATGGAGCCACACAATTGAACGTCATCATTCTTTCTGTGTTTTAATTTTTGTTTTTAACAAAAATCTAATCAGGCAAACATGGCATTTTATAAATAGTCTCAGTCATTATATTCTGGCCTCTATCATTGCAAAAATCATGAATTGTCTCCCCAAAATCAATTTCTCAGGAGACATAAGAGGCAAATAGGGAGGTTGCTTAAGTGATCTTGTCTCATCATAAAATTGGAAGATTTAATGGTGTCCTTTAGCTTCTTCTAGTTACCACTAGAACTGCTGTCTAATGTTTTTGGCCAGACAAAACGGTAAATGTGTGTATGTACATGTGTGTGTGTGTGTGTGTGAGAGAGAGAGAGAGAGACTGCACCAGACATCCACTCACATATATAGTATTTTAGAACTGTAGTTCCCACTATTCCTGACAATTATGGTGCTTTGTATCATAATATGTCCTAGACCTTCTCCACCAAGGTACTGTTTGAGAACCAATAGTTCTGGAGACAACAAATTACATAGGGATGCTGAAATTTCTGTCTCCCAAGCTACAGATCCTTTGTGTTTCAGAATATTGCTCATTCTGCTTCTCCTTGGCTGCTGAAAAATCTCTCTAGTTCTGTCCATGAGACAAGGAATGAATTGTTTGTAGCAAGGGACTGGATCTCCTGGGATCTCAGCCTTGGTAAAAAACAACGCCTTGCCCTCTCATAACGGGTAATGGACTCTGCGGTAGAGGGCCCAATACTGGGGGAAATAAGGCTTATGGCAAGGTTGAGTTGTGGAGATCTAGTTATGATAAACTATTTGGTAAATTATCTGTGGAAAATGTGACAAAAGCGAGGAATCTTTCTAGAGACAATTGATAGATTTCAGATTTGCCAACATGACTGTCTATCTGTATAGAATATATATTTTTAGCACAAATGTGTGGCCAATAAAACAATATTCAAAGCTGACTCTTAATGCAAGATAGGCCAGGGTGACTCACTGCTAATTACAGGTCTCAGTTATGCCAGCTTGGCACAATAGAGAACACATCACTGGCATTATAGGGTATAGCCAACAGTTCTTTGCATTGAAATCAATTACACTCTAGAGTCTTTGCATTGCACTTTCTACCCATTTTTGAAAATTAGAGTTCCCTAGTCTTCCATGATGGACCAAATTCTCACCAAATGCTGGCCACCATAAACAATAAGTTGTTTATGAACAATGAGCACAAAATTGAACAAGCTGCACTACTGAAGGACAGATGCACATATTATGAAGTAGAAGTCCTACTGATATTCAGCTGACAGTTGGCTGTGAACTGCCACGCATCATACAAATTAAAGATAGATCACCCCCAGTGGCTTATAGACAAAATAAAGCAACATAACAATTAAAGGCAATGTGTTCCATATTCAGACAGCAGCATGAAAACATGTCCATTTAAAATCCGCAGAGGAATCCAGAGTAATCCACCATTTAAATGCAAATGAAATATATAGAATGTCTTTTGTAGTCTCCAATCTAGGAGCTTTATATAGCTTCATGTTCCTGCGTGACATTCTTTCTCCATTCATTTTAATGGAAGGAATATCTGGCCCATCCACTTCTGCTCACATTTATCCCTTCAGCTAAAGTGAATGGAGACATACATGCAGATAAGATATGTAAATTAGACCACTGGGCCTTCAAAAAATTGCAGGTACAGAAAATGAGTTCTGAGTAGGGTGGTGGTGGTGGTATCATTCTTGCACTGAGTCTTCTATTAAAATATCTTAAAGAGACCAGTTCTTTACTCACCAAATAAACCATAAGCATTGTCTTGTCCCCTACTGTAGACAAAATCTAGGTGACCAAGTGTCTCTTAAGTGAATGGGCGGCAGTAAAGTGCACATTCTGATTGGACAATGGCAGTCCTTCTGGAATAAACCCAACTCATTGATATGTGGGGTGACTTTGGACCAGTCACTCCCTCTCAGCCAAAACTATCCCACAAGGTGTTTGTTGTATCTTTTATTTTATTTTATTTTATTTTGATATGGTTGTAAGGTAATCAATCAATAAATTATCCATCTATCCATCTTTCACAAGGCGTTCGTTGTGGGGAAATTTGGAGGAGTATTATATACTGTATATAAGGCCTTGAGCTCTGGGAGGAAAGGCAGGCCATCACCCTAATAAACCAGCAAGCAAATGATATTTGTTGCAGTTGTTGCATTGGCTATCAATAGACTTCTGGGTGAATCCAAGATACTGGTTTTAACCTTTGAAGTCCTGCATGGTTGGCCCCTCTCCTGACCAGTATCAATCTTCTTGCGCCTTCATTCTGGGAAGGGCTGCTGAAGGTTCCCACCCCATGTGAGGTAAAAGGAGTGTGACTTCCCAGTGGGGAACTTCATGTTCCTTTGCCTCCCCCCTCCACAAAGACATACACCTTGCTTGCCTTTCACAAAAAGCCATGAACACTATTATGTTCCCATGGGCTCTTAGTGTGGACAGTGGACTTGGGCTGCCTCTGTAATTCATAATTGGGCTTATGTCTATGTGTTTATTGTTGTTATTTGTCAATCATTTTGCTTTGAAGTAGGGTGAGATAGAAACGTTTTAATAAATAAATAATAGGTTGATTGATTGTGGTTGTAATTATTTGTATATTTGACAAGTGTTTTTTTCCAGTAATACATGACAAAAAATGTAGCTGTTTGTATGTTTTAAGATGGATTGATTTAGGGCTAAAACAGTCCTCTAGATATGGACTATCTCAGCAATGCCCAGAAAGCAACCCCCAGAGCCCTGAGTATAACCCCCAGAAACCTCTAAAAGTGGTTATTTACTTGTCCTTTTTAATTGGACTGCAGAAGAAAATTAGAAAATACACGAATGGAAAACAACCATGTGGATTCTATTTAATTTTAATTCAATATAAATAAAATTTAGAAGTATGTTTTTATCCAAGCCCCAGCCGCCATCACCACCACTATGTTTGGCGTGTCTAACAAAGGCCACCAATAGCCTGCAGCCCCAAAGTTGTAGAACAAGGTAAATGTGGGATGAGCCCATTATAACCACGTGCCTATTCTTTCAACAGTCCTATCCTCAGGTTCTACTTCCAATCCACCAGTTTGGTTGTGTGGATTCTAATGGTGTCATATCCCCCACTTCACTTTGTGAAGTGTGCACATTCAGTCCTTGAGCTTGTCAACAAATTCACAGGTAATGAATGCTGAAAATCTAGTGGGGGCTCCTGGTCCAGCTGAGCTTTTATTTAATTGGCTTAGTTCTGATTCTCAGTATGGAATTTTTCTTACAGCTAACACACAGAAGGTCCAGAATTGGACGAGTGGCAGGGGTCACATTCCCAATGAATTTTGTGAATAGATTTTTATCTTCCTGCTTTTCATACATATATAAGTGGAAGTTGACAATCATATTTCCGTGACTATCAAATTCACTGTTGTACCTTTGAGTTTTGAAGCATTCCTAAAATTCGTCTGGGATTCTTAATATCCACCCACAAATGTTGGCAGTTGCCAAATTCCATCAAAGTTCACTGTAACATATGCAGCCAAGGATTTAGAAGGAAGGCCCAGTAAATCAATGAAAGCCTGATAAAGACGTGTAAGGGATTTGCAACACACTTGACAGCTTTCCCATTCATGAAGCATCCCGAAGCACAGTGATTGACACAGATGATGTCCAGCTATGTCAATTAGCAAAGGAACCATATTTTAGATTTAAATTAGTACCTCTGATTATTTAATATAACATCAGTACATGAATACCTATTTTACATAATTAGACTTTATTTTTTTAAAAAAAACAACAACCGCCAGAAATATATAGCCAATTTTTTACAGATCATGTATTATCTACAATTTCCCCTAAGGTCCCCAATTTTGTGTTGCTTTCACACTTTCTAGATCAGTATCTAATAGTTTCATTATTTTTACAGTTTATGATTTCTATTCAGTCTTTTAACGTGGATGCTCCTGAGAGCTTCAGAAATTCTAGTCAGACATACAGTGACATGGGGTTGTGAAATATGGATGAGGTTTTTTTTTTAATGTTACTATTAAATGCCTAATTATCTTGTAATAAATTTATTTATTAAAGTGGGTTGCAATGATGTCTGCATTTTTTCACCTCCATATAAAAGTCCAAGGCTAATCGGACTGATTTCTAGCCATGATTTATGTAATCTCATATAGTTCAACAGAAAATGTGGAATACATTTAGTCCTGCAGATATTTAAATCACACTAGAACTAGAAATTGCATAGATGAACTAGAAAAGAAGCTGTCTAGCTAAAAAAAAATGTTTTTCTTGTCACTAAGACTATAACTAATACCAGATGCTTACACATTTTTTCAGATAATTAACTTAAAATAATATGGAACATTTAATGCTTGTACATCTTTACTTGCATTTTTAAAAATACTTTACAGGCATTTAAAATATCCCAGATTTCAAAAAGCATGAGAAATAATGTGCAAAATAGATCCCTGTGCATCAGAGCTGATATAGACAACCTATAATCTATATACAAGTTCATATGAACAGGCTTTTCAAGTGTTTAGTACATGTGAATTGGCTGTTGGTTACTTGGACAGCAAAGAGTGCTTCAGACTTCATATGAGCACAACATCTCCCTGCTGTTCATTAAAGCAGCCATGTCTTTGTTTTCCAAGACTTGTACAGAAGCCTGAAAAGAGAACATGGCCCCTTGAATTAGTGGCAGAAAGGTGCCGTGCTCACACTTGCACAAGATTGAAAGCAATTCTTCTGAATCATCTTTCAAGTGTGCACAGCCCTACTGGCCCCTCACGCCAGTGTAACTGCAGCCTTTTCCTGACCAGCTCCTTACTGGATCTATATGGCATCTGACTGAGTGATTAATTATATGATTCTGTTCCACAAGAAATAAGGAACTAAGAGCTCTGCTGGATCAGGTCCCTGTAATGCTGCTTCCCATGGTGATGCACCAGATGCCTCCAGTAAATCCACAAGAAAGTTTGAACTGGGTACAAATGGCCTTTCAAAAATGACCACCAAATCTATGGGCAAAGAAATTGGGTACACAATTTCTGTGTGTTTCTCCATGGGAAAAAATTCTCCAACCATTTCTCAAGGCCAGGACTTCCCTTTAGCAATGACAAGTTCATAGCTCCTGAAAAGGCCCCCTGGGAAGTGTTGCCTCCTGAGGTCTTTCTGTGGAATTTAATTAAAGTGTGGAAGCCAGGGAGGCCTCCAAAAAATGGAAAGATGAATGGATACTGTGAAAGACAGAGAATTCACACACCCATACACACAAACCCCTTGTAAAAAAAAAAAAAAAACTACAAGAACAACTATGAAAGTTTCTCAAGGATGTTTCTGAAATTATTTCTAACATAAATTCTCCTTCATGACATTGATGGAAAATTCTTACACAAAATTCAGGAAAATCTCTGCCTGGCACTAGTACAATTGCTAGTATTACACCCGCAACAACCAGCATTTAGTGGCTGGTTATTTAGTGGCAATAATATTGTCCCTGAATACAGAAGCTTCACATTGCCCATCATGGCTAATACTTATTCACAGATCAATGATTTATTAGCCTTCCCTTCTAAGCCATTGGCCACCATCATCAGGGCCAGAAGATCTGGGCTGCAAACTCCAGTCGGCCACCACCTGGCAGCAGAATTGGTGTTCCCTGTATTTCTTTGCTGCCATGTAGTGGTCACCTGGACTTTTGCAGCCCCAGACTCCTAGTCTTAAACAACCCATTTTATGGCAGCAAGTCTCACATATTTATTTTGCATCACACTGAAGAAAAATGTTTGTCTGTCCTGAATATCATACAAATTAGCCAGATCTAAAGATAAATGAAGATACAACTGATTGTATTGGTCTAGTTTTTTCCACCCTGGAATTCCTCTAGCCTTTTTGGACTACAGACTACAATGCCCATCAATCCAAGCTCCCATAATTGATGGTCTGAAGGCATAGGAACTACATTTAAAGGGAACCAGGTCTGACAAGGGCCAAGGGTGGACAAAACAGATCCAATTTTGCATTCAGACATCACTCAACATCAGAGTGTAGTTTGTTTGGGTTTGCCTAAACATGTCTGAACTTAGCTATGATTTATAGCTTACTATTTTGTAGTTGTGTTGTATTGTAGTTTATTAAAAATGGCTAAATGAACCATAGCCTATTATAATGTATGAATCAAGTCAGTGTTAGCTTTATATATAGTATGCAATCTGGAGATATATATCCAGAGATCCATATCTATATCTCTATGTAGATATATATCCAGAGATCTATATATATAGATTGGTTTGAGGAAGAGGTGCCTCTGTTGTAGCAAAAAGTTAACCTAAATTAGTTTTCCCTAACCCACCTTAATTCCCAGCCAGCCATGATGGTTGGGAGTTATGGGAGGTGAAATCCAAGACATCTGGAAGTTCCCAGATAAGGGAATGGCTTTGCTAGATGACATTTGAGTCCTGTTAGCTGTATGAGGCTGAATTGTATGGATATTATTGTTATGAGATTATGGCCCAGATTTTACACACACCTTCTGTCAAGCCAGTGTATACTCATGTATATCTGACACTCCTACTACACCTGGTAGAAATAAATCAATTGGGTGTGTAAATTAATTAATTATTAGCAAAATGTGGAAATTGAATTTCAAACAGGAAAAAAGACGCTAAACCTGAAGAGCAGTGGTAAAAAGGTCATCAGCAGAATTAGCCAAAAGGAGGGGAAAAAGTCTGGCAAAGTTACAGTTAAGCAGTCAGTAATACTCTATTGATCAGACATTTTCAATCAATGGTGCTGTGCCTAGATTATTGATGCAAAGGTATTAAGCAAAATTTTATTTCAGCTAACTTGTTGGCTTAGATGTCAACTGAAAGTCATTTCCCCAGTCAATCAGACATAAAATAAATCGGAGCAGAGCTAGCTCTTTTTTGAAGCTTTGCCTGCCTTACTTTCTAATTACATAATGAACTTTGGGACTTCTACATTTACGCTGCAAACCTATACATCAAGGGGGCACAACCTTAGCTCCAGGGCTGCATATGCCCCCTCCCCAACAAAACTTGTTGCTGAATTTTAATCTATAATGTGACAGAAAACAGAAATTACAGCACAGGTAAGGAGTGATTGCATCTAGTTAATTTGCCTTTAAAAGGTGAAGTCTCCTTCAACTCAAGCTCATGTCCGGATAGATTTCTTGGCAATAATAGGGACGGGCTTGAACTTGTCTTGTTCCAGAATGTTTTTTCTGCTGGTCTCTGCTAATCTCCCATTCAGGTAGGGCTCTGTAGTGCTCCAGAGTCCATTTGGAAAAGATTCTTTGGAGTGTGAATGTGGCATCTTTCTGTGACTCATTAAAGCAGCCTTTTCTTGGCTTCTAGGATATGTGGCTGCTATAGCTGCTTTAGTGAGTTGCAGACAAGTGCTGCATTTGGGCTCCCATGCATTTCACCGTCCTCCTCTCAGAATTCAGTTTGAAACTTTGCACTGCCCTACTTCTACTTCGCTTTTCAAGGTTAGCCAAGGTTGGTTAGGTACTTTATTTAAATCATATTAAATCGTATTTGTTGTTTGTCATGGCACATAAGCTTGGAACACAGCCCCAGCATAAGACTCAATGTCTTGATTATGGTCCTTGGTTTGAAAATGATTACTTGCACCATCTAAGCTGGGAGGAAATCCGATTGTTATTCACAGATGTCTGAGTAGATATGTATGGAGTTGCACCTATGTACGCTTGAAGGAGGCTATGTTAACAATCATCACTTGATGTGAGTGGAACTCCTTGGACAACCAAGGAGCCTGTTTCATTAGGTCCATGGTTATATGTGGAATTGAACTCATGTTTCCAGTGAGTAGAGCTTCCGTAGCATTACCTCCCCCCACCTTCCCCAAACCTGGTGTTACAGGCTGAGGAAGCAGAACTGCCCACAAGAGCCCAATGCACCTGAATTGGATTTAAAGAAGCATTTTGAACTAACAGCCAGAAGAGGGTGGTTTTTTTGTAAGATGTGAATATTTATAATAAACTTATTTTGTGACTTAATGAAAAATATCTGAAGGCATATTCCTTAACTGACCACCATTTTTCTGTTCTGAAAATTAATCACATAATCATTCTGAGACTCCTAAGTGGGGTTTGGTAGGACTTTGTAGCTCTAGTATCAAATATGTAGTTTCATCTACAGTAAATTCATGCTACTACTTAGCTTTCTTTTCTTACTCAAAAATAAGGGTCCTTAAATTTAGTTATTTGTAAGTACGGATGCATATCCATTATACACAGATCAGAATGGAATAAATTATACCAACTTTTGTAATTAGTATTCCATGCTAGCTGTAGAAATAAACATACAGTTATTTCTGATCATGGCATAATGAACACTTATACTGTGTATGAATAAATAAATAATTTGGGACAAAATGTATATATTGCCATAAACTCATAAAATCAAAATCAAAACAAAACAAGAAAGGAAAAGAAAAGAAAACCAGCTGTTCTGTACCAGCAGAATTTATTTCTCTTTTAGTCACCAAGTACATTATCTAATGATGTTGGAGATTTGTTAAATATTGCTTCTTTTCTATAAAATCCTGAAAACTTTCCACTTGTTCTCCCACACACATCACAGAATTCAACTATGGCTGTTGGGTTTGTTATGCTAACTTTTCCAATTAAATACAGAGTTCAAAAAGCTATTTAAAACATTTTTTTTAAAAGCCTGGGGTATTGCTGGAGTAGGATGTTGGTTGAAATCAATAGCAAATCCTGCTGCTGGTTCTCAGTTGCCCTACAGAAGGGTTAATGCACCATTTTTCCTTGCAGCATGTGATCTTACACGTATTCTTAAGTTTGAAAGAATTTTACTAATGCGTGGAATAAGAATGTGAACAAATCTGGTTTCTATCAGTTTGTGATTAGTCGTCATGTTTGTGCTGCTCATTCCTGAATTTAGAAATCCCTCCGGAAACCTGATCAGCACTGTGTAATTACAGCCTGTTCAAATCAAACCAGTCAAATAATGTCAAAAGCAATTATTTTCTTTCTTTTCTTTCTTTCTTTCTTTTTTAAACAGAGACTGCATTTCAGAGTACACAGCAGAACATGCAGATTTCCACAGGCAAATGGCCTGATGGCATCCTTTAGTTATTCTTGAACTGGGAACTCACTCTGGACCTACTGGTGCCTCTTTATTACAGCCGTTGCTTGATTCCGCTTTTTTGTCCAGCAAAATTTAGAAGATTCTTTTGTTTTTTTTAAAAAAGCCCTCTGTCTCATGGCACATACAAAAAGGTTTTGCATTGAACAAACAATTATTAGTATTAATATTCAAATTGCAGCTACTATTGCAACTACTGTGATTTTTACTACTACTATTAATATCAACATCAGCAATAGCCTATAATCAGGAGGACAGCTGATTGAAAAAAAGGATATATCACATCAAATCAGATAAAATAAAACATAGCCCAGCCCACAATACTATGCAACCAACATCTGCCACATGGTGATTGATATACTTAGGCTGAAAAGGACAGAATAATCTGAAGTCAAAACATATGAGAAGTGTGTCATCTACACCTGCCTAGCTGTTAAGATCCCTAGAAGAGCCTCTGCTGTTAGAAGCCCATCTTTCCGACTCTCTTCTGCACTGCTCCAGGTCTATGGAGCACTTTCCCCTGGGAATTGTATTTACACCCCTCCCCACATCTCAGTCTTGAGGAAATCTATCAAGACATATCTCTTCTGCCAGGTGTTTATGGTTCCAATTTTTACTGCCTACTTTACTGATGATTTTAATCTGTGTTTTAAACTATTCCCATTCTGCTTTCACTTTTCACATTTTGTTGGTCGCCTCAACAAAGCAAACAAACAAACAAAAAATGTTTAGCTCATTTATTTCTTATGTAATTTAGCAGGCTTCTGAGCTCTGTCTCCAGCTGCACCTCAAGATCTGGGGTGGGCCAGGGACAAAATGTGGGTGAGGTCTCAGATAAAAATAAAACAAAATTTAAACCCAAGTTAAATTAAACTATTTCATATAGTTCACATGATTACTCCCCATATAGTTTTAAAATGTTCTGCTCCATAGCTACAATAAGGGAGTACATTTTGGAGAAGATCTGAAGGCTGCCTCAAGGTCCCAAGGAATTGCATGTTTTCTTGGATCCTACTGTTTGTCTATCTACCCTTCCATCAAAGTGGAAAATCTCTGCCCCAAAACACTGCTGGCTTCGGGGGGGGGGGGGGGGGGAGGAGAGCTGAGTTCAAAATACCCTCCCTAGTTTCCTCTTTCCCTTGGACAAGCCTCCCTTCTCTTAACATAAGAACACAAGCAGTGTCCTGCTGGATTGGATCCCTGGCCCATCTAGTCCAGAGTCTGTCCTCTCAGTGGCCAACCAAATCCAGAAGGAAGCCCACTAGTCTCCCAGCAGATGGCTTTCAGAGGCAGTCACACTCTCTTTAAGGCTAATAACCATTGATTCCCACAACTTCCAGGAATTGGTCCAACCCTCCATTCACTAGCTCTGCTTTTTTGAGGCCAAGAGCAGAAAAGGAAAAAAGCAACTTTCACTCCTGTTCCTGTTCAGTGTAGAGTAAGGGAAGGTAATGTTCCTGTGGACACTTCTCTGATACCTCCGAATTCCCTCTCTCTAAGGGAAGCTTCTTCTTAGGAGAGGGGGGGCTATGTTCAGCAGCGCATCTCCAGAGCATTTAGGATCTGCAACTTGCTTTTCCAGCAAATGTGATGTTGGCACTGACGTTGATACAATTGCAACCAGATCTGGTTTCAAAGCCAGATAAAACACAAAAGGAAGGGATATGCTTATAAAAATGGGCTGTTTTACTGCAGTGGGTTTGACTCATCCTTTATACACAGTTTGCCAGCTGAAATTGTTGGCTTTTCACTACAGTATGTTTTCCCATAATATTATAATCAAAAGGTATACATTCTGATTTAATAATATATTCAGCTAATTCTCAAGTATTAATGCATTTATCCATACATGTTATCAATCACCATGGTAAAAAAAAATGTCTTGATAAGGAAATGGAACCTATCAGAAAAGAGCTGTTGCTATTGTAATCTTTTTGTCTGCTTCCCAAAGATGTCCATCCAATGGCTTTGGGAAACCTAGTACCCTCCAGATCTCAACTCCCATAATCCTGAATCAGCATGGCCTCTGATCACACTGGTTTTGGGCCATGCTATCTCAGGATTATGAGAACAGAAGTCCAGCAGATCTGGAGTCATGGGTTGGGGAAGTCTGAGATGGGTTATTATTTTAATCTCTCTGGGTTCTTACATTTTAAAATACTGGTTTAATCAATGAGAACATGAGATGCAGGTACTTTAACATCTTTCTCTGCCTGTGCCCTATGACACACATAAACAAAGGTCTGCAATCCCTTCGTGCCTGGTTTGTTTGGAGAATACCGTCTTTAGAGCGACAGAGGTCAATTTCTCCTTCCCCTCTGGCAGGCATTTAGCAGGGGGAAAGTTCCTCTGCAAAAAAATGTCCACAGTTGATGGAACTGGAGTAGGGAAAGCAGCCACACCATATGGGGACCATGTGGTCCTTGTTAGAATCATTGAGTGAGAAGCCACAGCAGTCATGGTTGGCCCATTCACACTGTACTTCAGAGGACTCAACCGAAATCATTTTACTTATCGAGCAAAATTGGGGGGGTTACAAAAAGTTTAGTAGTGATGTTAAATAAACAAAACAAAAAAAAAAAGAAGGCCAAAACTTTTATATCCTATGAAAGAGCATAGTGTTGTTTAGTTACATGAAACTTTTTTTGTGGGCCAACCTAAACATTTGCAACTGGCTCCAATTGTCACATCAGCAAATGTTCTCCCATATACATTGTAGCAAGACAAAAAGTTTGAGAGCAGATGTGTTTGTCTTTGCACCAGGAAAAAATGATAGAAAGCATTGTGGCTCTTGAACAACAAGGAGAATGGTTCAGCAAACATAAATACTTTAAACTACCATTATGTTAAGCAGGAAATTGTTTTAAGTAAGCATTCTCTCATTAAAATCAATGGGACTAATTCTCAATTTTGGTACTAGTCCCATTTTGGCATTTTCTAGCTGGTGGCATAAGCTTTTGTATGAAATCAGTTATGGCCTAGAAGAATTTATATGAAGAATTAGATCATAACCCATTATTGTTTGCAGCCCAGTCCTAAACATGCTTGCCTAGAAATAAATCCTACTAAATATACATGCAGATTAATTTTATCCATGTATATTGGGAATTCAACTGTAGTTTTCCTAAATAAATTGGCATAGGGTTGCTACTACAGAAATGTAATGCTTACAGCAATAGAAAGCCAGCACAGAAGACAGACAGTATATATAAACCTAAACTGTCCATCAGGATCAGCCAAATGCTGTGATTTACCAAAAGTAACAAGTCAAAAGCTATTCTACATTTTTATTATTTCTATCAGTGATGAATATAACATAACAAATTTTGTTATGATTGAAGCACAGTGAATCATAAGTTACCAGTGCAGAACGGGCTTGTGTTTAAATTTGTGTTCCATCAGTCCTGCTACAAAATCTGGCCACCTCTCATCTGTTAACATTTATATTTGATTTTTTTTTTAATTTGGCAAGCTCACAAATCCATGCAGATCTCAGATGATCAGAAAGATCAGAAATGCATCTATCGACAGACCCTTCAGTAGAATAAACTCTCTATGTACATATATGCTTACATGTGCATATATATTCAAAATACATACACATCAGTTCTTTTGCTGCTTCCGTTAAGCTTCTTTTTGAGAAATCTCCAGATCTAGCTTTATTAAAAATGCAGAAAGATAATAAGCATAAACCCATTTCCTTACTGCCAATGTGTATGCAAAATAGTTTTAAATAAGTTACAGTATGAATGTCGTTTTCCATCTAGCAATTAATACTGTGCAGCTGATGTCAATTGTGTGTTGTATCTTATACTGGTGCAGAACACAGTCTACATTTTGCTGACCTATTATATTTAATTACACAACAAAGGTCTCAATTTCCCTCAAGCCACCACAAAGTAGAGAAACTAGTTCTTATGTTGGGTCTTCTTTTTTTTCCCAGGGAAGATACAGAAACATAATACAAGATTGTATAACGTGGCTGTAGAATGTCGAAATACTTATATTTTAAAGAACACAAATGGTTCCTTCTCAGCCCCAGTGAATAAGAACATACAAATGAATATGAAAATGTGTGATCTCAGTGAATTTCTAAATGTGCTATTAAATAAAATATGCATCACACTCCTAAACACATTTAAACTCCTTTAACGCACACAGACACACAGTTACACACCCCCACATTACCAGCACCAAACAGCATGGGGAAAAGATGGGGGGGAAATTCCTATCATTCGCATTTCAATAACAAATTCATGTGTCTCAACTTGGTTCACAAGGCAAGATGAAATTGGCTTCTGATATTCAGCACTTCATCAAATTTTGCAAATTGCTTGCAAAATATGTATATATTAAGAAAGACAGATTCAAAAAAGCATGTGAAAATGTGAAAGAACTTTTGTATGTACTTTTTCTTTGAAAAAAATAATAAATGCAAACAAATGGGCAGAAGTTTCAAAAAATGAGGTGCTGAGCATAACTTAAACTTCCACAGTTCCCCTGCATTACAAGTAATTGTTTCCATCACATGGTTAGACCAACTGTGTGAACCTCTCCAATCAATGTGCAGCTTCACAGGGAATAAAAATATTGATTAGCTGAGTAATACCAAAGATCAGCTGTACCACATGGTTGCAATATATAGATGCAATCCATGCAGTAACATGAGTTGAATATGAAGTAACAGAAGAGACAATAAAGGAAATGTATATCTGAGATGATTACTGTAGGGTCCACCATTTGTTTTAGACTTCAACTTCTGTCAGTTTCAGGCAATGTGGTCAAAGTCAAGGGCTCGTAGGAACTGTAGTTGTAAGGATGTTTACCTATGGCCTACGTTATAGCCAATTTCGCATACTATAATAAGCCATAAAGAGTTTTTGTTGGTTTTTAGCTTAGCACCTCATGTGAACTGTAATGTTCTGGTTTGTAAAGCAGGGTTTATGGTTCACAATCCATGGTTAAAACAATCCATGGCTTAATATGATATATGATGTAGCCAGTGACAAATAATGAATCTCCAGGTCTTTCTAAGCCTACATGGAGAGGAGCTGAGAATTTATTTCTTTTGAAAATGTGTGTGCTCTCAACTCCCAAATAGCTTTATTATATTAACATTCAAAAGCATATACGTGAACATTTAAAAACCAGAAGCAAAACCTCTATATACTGTAAAAGGCCTGGGTCAAAAGATCGGTATAAGCCCCCTCCTAAACTATAAAGAAGAGGCTTCACTCAACTCCAGTGGCAACTTGCATACAATGAAGGCTGCACCATGGAAAAAGCAGAATTTATTGTCGGTATGAGATGTACCCAAGATAGAAATTGCAAGGTAGAAGATTTAAAAGCACAGGGTAGACTAGATGAGAATAGGCAGTTTGGGCTGAAATCACGTCAGACTCAAAATGACCTTGAACTGGTCTCAGAAAACAGCTGGCAACCAGGATAGCTATTTGAACTGAGTACTGCTATTCAACATCTGTGCTGCTGCATTCTAGATCAGCTGCAATTTCTGGATCATCTTCAAGGGCTTCAAGATTGCATTGAAATAATCTGACCTTGAGGTAACCAATGTCAAGTGGCTATTTTCCAGGAAGGGGCATAAAGCCTTCCCTCACCACAGAGATATCGTGTTCAGTACCAATGATGGGTCCAAGATTGCAAACCTATTGATACTGGGGAATGCACCAAGCCAGAACAGATGTATCACCCAGTACCTGAAGCCTAACCCCAGGATCAACAACAACTCTGTCTTCTCTAAATTCAGCTTCATTTGTTTTCAGTTTCTAATTCCTTACAGCCTGGAGACCTATGAAGGCTCTCAAAATGTCTAGTTCTGAATTTGTGGGAAAGGTGACATATAGCTGAGAGTTGGTGTACTAGCCACAACTAGCTCCAAACCCAAGAATAATTTTTCCAGTGTTTTTGTATAGATACTAAATAACATGGGAGAGAAAATAGGACTGATATGGGACAGAGGGGAACAGAACAATTCCCAAGAGATTGAAAAGAAGTCTTCCATTTCAATCTTCTGATAGTGCCCAGAGATGTAAAAACAGAACCTCTATAAAATGGTGCTTCCAGCTCCTAAGGATTTCAATGGGATACCGTACTCCTTAGCATTGAAAACTACTGAGAGATCCAAGAGCATCAGCACTATTGCATTCTGCCTGTCTCCTCTAATCTGAACTCAGACTAGAAAAGATCTAAATAACTGTTTCGTCTAAGAGTTCATGGAGCTGCAGTGCCATTGCCTTCTCTACCAGCTCTAGAGATGACTTCTTAAGCAAGAACTTCAGGAACGACTTCCTTTAAAACATTCTGCATCAGCCCAGATATTTCATCTGTTAGCAGGGTGGCTGTTACATCAACAGAATCACTATTTTCACTCAGCTGTTTCAAAATGTGGTGCACACCTTGAAAGCTGTAAAATCCCAGACATGAGAAGAAAGACGGAATGCATATTTATTAATTCTTACTTCTTCTCCCACCATTTGGTCTGCAGTAACCTTGCCTAGAACATCCCCGCCCTGTCCCATCCCACCAGTTTTCCATACAGACATCAGATCAACCCTTTGATATGTAATAAAATCATAGAATCATAAAATATATGTTATTTGCTTTATAGAGACTCTTGACATTTGCCAGGTGTAGCATCAAGACCTTAGTTGCTCAGACTAGCTCCCCAAATTATCTTAGTAAATCGAAGGGGCAGATGCAGCAGCAACTGTGACCAAATGCCTCCACAAGTGCTCCTCTTTTCCTGGCACTACGTCTCATTTGTGCCACATTACCAGTGCAGCTGGAGCAAGGTGAAAGGCACAACAGGATCACAATAATCTCCAAAGTCTGGATGGATGGATGAAAGGATGGATTGGCAGACAGATAGACAGAAAGAAGCAAAGGAGTAGTAGAAATTAATAGGGGAAGAAAATTAACACTATCAGAAACTAAGTGGGGGAGACACTTTCCTTGCCTTGCTAGCAGCTTAAAACAATTAAGAGCAACGATCCTCAAACATTTTCCCTAGTTGTCCAATTTCTTTTCTCTTTGCCCTCTGTTGCTGCTGCTAGTGCAACAATAAGGCTTGCAATAGGGCTTTCTTTTGTTCATCAGTGCCCTCTGCTTGCTTTTATGGGCCAGACCAGGACCTCTCCGTAATTGGCCAGCTAAGATGGCATTGCCTGCTGTGACTTGGCTAGGTGTACAAGAACTGGGCTGCAAAACTCTGGATGACCACTAGATATCAGCAAAGAGTACAGCCCTCTAGTGGTCCTCTTGGAAGGAAAGAGAAGAAGAGGATGCCCAGCAGCAACGTGGATGGACTTGGTTACAGTGGTGATGAGTGCACTCTTGGGAAGCCTGAAAGAACAGGTTAGAGATAGATTGTCATAGAGAAAATCTATCTATGTGGTTGCTAGGAGTTGAAAATGATTTGATGGCACATAATCAATCAATCAATCAGTGGTCATATGATTTCTGCAGCCTGGACCCAAAAATGCACTTTGTTATCCTCAGCCAGGCTAAATCTGACAGGATGCACTCTAAAAAAGAAGAGGGTGGGACTGGGACAAAAAAAGAAAAAAAAATCAGTGGATTTAATCTCCATTGCCAACTAATTTTTCATGAAATAGAATGATTGAACACTCTCCAGGTGTGGCTTCTCAGATTTCACTTTTTCTGGCACTTTGACCATTACAGATTGGTGATTATTTTTGAAAGTCAATTCAGGATCTCCCAAGGCTTTCAGAGGCCACATACTATGTATCCCTGAGGTTGTGCACCTCTGATTTATGGCACAGATGCCATACAGATCATCATTAACAGTGGTATGAGCAAGTTTATTCTGTGTATTTATTTACTGCAAATATTGGTAGCGCTTTTCCAGCCCAGCATGCTGGGAATTGCAGCCCATCATTGCCCTTGCCAAAATGCAGCACTATAAACAAAGGCTGCATGAAAAGCCACTCCAGGACAGCTCCTCATCTGGTCACTGACCATCAAGACCCAGTGCTCAACAGAAGCCCACATAAACATAAGCCCAATAAACATGAAGAAAGCTATACAGGTAGTCCTGTATAGATGAACAACTGTTCATCATTCACTTAACGATGGTTTGAAGTTATGACAGCCTTGGAAAAAGTGCTTTCCAACCTGTACTCACACTTACAACTGTCACAAACTGTTGCACCCCCTGTGGTCATGTGATTGTGATTTGCAACCTTTTATATGATAGTCATAAAGTGAATCATGTAGTTGTTAAGTGAATTCCAGCAAAAGAGTCCATTGGGGAAGCTGGATTCACCTAACGACCATGTGATTCACTTAACACGATGATTCGCTTTACAACCATCATAAAAATGGCTGTAAAATTGGGTCTGGTCATGTGGTGACTCACTTAATGACCATCCTGCTTAACAACCAATTTTCCGGTCCCTATTGTGGTCATTAAGCAAGGACTACCTGTAAAGATGTATTGTCCATCTCTTGTCTATTAAAACCTCAAGAAAGCATCAGGCTTCTCCTATTGAATATTTTCAAAAAAAGGTAAACTGGGGAAGAAAAATACCTGAAGGTGTTGCTGAGAAATGACCACATCTGAGTGTGTTTTGGGGAATGGAGATGTGCCAACTTTCTAGCTGATATTTGCAGACTATACTCATTTCTTTATGGAGTGTATAAATATGTGTACCCCATCTTTTCATGCAGATGCTCTTGCAACAACTGATGGTGATTTACATGCCATGAAGATGCAAAATATTAATTTCTGCAGAAATTAAAAGCACAAGAGCAACCAGGGAGATTTTTTTCTCATCACTTGGCAACCCTTACAAGTAACCGGAGCCAAGTACAAATTGGCACATTAAAAATCACTAAGAGAAGATTCATATATTGTGCTAATACATGGATTTCTAAAGCATGATTTGTTGATTAAGCCACAACTGGCTGGACTCACACTACATGGTAAACTAAAATGGAATGCACGCACCCCTCCTCACACACTTTATAGATGAGCACACAATCACTTTTTCCTACAGTGTATCCATGATAATGCTATTTTAGAATCCACTTTTTCAGCTACTCTGAGTGTCTTGAAAAATAACCAAGGATTCACTCAAATAAACAATGTATTTCAGCATTGCAACAAGAGTTTATACAGGAAGGTTATGATTTGCTGTAAAAATATTGAAGCAAAAGTGCTAGTTGTCCCAAAGTAATTTCCACACTGAAGCTATCATTAATCTCTTAATTTTTGAAATCACACCTCAAAAAATACAATTGTCTATAAACTGTAACTTGCAAAATATAAAATCTTTTTTTTTTTAATTACAAAACAAGCTATCCAGATAAGAAAAAAAAAAGACATTGGTTGGGTACAATGGATTAAGCCAAGTCATTTAAAGAAAACGTGATAGCTGATCACTTCTTGGGCAGCAGATGATGAGAGCGGCAGTTAACACAACTGGAAGACACTAGACCACTGCAAGAAATGGTCTAGTGCAACCTCAGCTGACCAGAGTGGCTGAGTTCACCCACCACACTAGACCAGCATGTGATTTGCTTGGTGGCTTAGTACAATAAGTGAACTTAGCCATAGTGTCTTGTTGCCTGTGATTTATTACTTAGCATGATGTATGGACCACTAGTTCATGTTCAGCAAATTAAAGTTAAAACCTAATTATGGCTTAGGATAATGTGTGATCCCAATCTTTGTGTGATGACTCTATTAGGAGAATTTTTATGACAGCAGACCCTTGTTTCAGAATCTTAGATTGGAGTCAGACTAGAGTACTGAAATAGGGGGGATATTAAAAGGTTCTTTACAGCACTGATCCATTCATAAACGACTGGTACAAATCATAGTTGCGCAAAAATGATGAAACACAAATCTTTTAGACTTGCATCCTCACACTGAATACAAATATATATTGTGGGGTATTTGGGGGTATAGTATGACATCAGTATGCAGATTTCAACATTTGCCCCCCTTGCCTCCCCTGACACTTGTGGATCCACCTGTTTTTAGGGTTGCACACAAGGCGTTCCTAGTACTACTCAGAGATGAAGATGAAGATGATGGAGGAGGAGGAGGAGGAAACAGGCAGAATTAAGTGCAGCATTCACTTATTTCTTTCTAGTTGGGGGTATAGATGGCTGGTGGGGTGATGGGTTCCGGCTCCCCCCCCCAACATCTTGAAGGGCCAGTGCTAAAATATACAGGGGGGGTTTAGGCCATTTTTAATGTATGTTTATATTTTAATTATTTATGGATTTTAGCCACTGTTGGAGGGATTGGGGTGTTTTTTCCTTTTTTGTTATCACGAGTCACCCGTTGGAGGAGATGGGCAGCATACAAGTTTAATAATAAATAAATAAATAAATAAATAAATAAATAATAAAAAAAAAAAATAGGATTGTGTAGATGGGGAATGGAATGGTTTGTGCCAGGATAGGAGACTTCCTAGGAATCCAACCTCCATGTACACCACCTTGAATCCTGCCATGGATGGAAAGCATGTTATATGAATGTGAAGGAGCTTGGCGTATCATCTGGGCTTTTCTCCTATTTTCTTCATATCCTTAGTGCAAACTCACATGCGGGCAAATTGCTGAGTTAATAAAAGTAAGCAGTTGGGTTGTTTTAAACCAGCAGCTATAAATTGAAAAACTCCCCAAAGGAAACCCACAGGGTCAGTCTGCAAACAACCAGGGTGCCTCAGCTATTACTCTTAGTTCTCCCTTTTATGGGCAGGCTCCAGTCCTGGTATTATTAAAAATGCATACCAGTAAGACTTAAGACCATTTTTTGTTGCTTGCATTTATGCAAAGCCACTTAAACCATTCCCAATATTCATCTCCTTTCCCAGCTACCAATTAATGCTTGGGCAGCTGTTGACAACACCCATTGCTCCTTATGCTGGAAAATAACACTGCCAACATTGCACATTGACCTACTGTACTTAATTACACAACAAAGCACTCCCTTTCTCCAAATTCACCAAAATATACTGTCGGTGCTTAGGTAAGCTTAATTAGGGTGCGATGCTAATGCTACTTCCATTCGGAGCAATTCCAGTTCTTTATATTCCTTCTAAATACTGGAACCACGCTGGGTTCTACAAATGTCTCATTTTATACCTTAAAGATGAAAAAGTTGTTTTAAGGATTTGGGTCTTGTTTTGTTTTCAGGAGCCTCAGAAAGTCCATCAAAACTAAGGTGCTGATGACTTTTGCCGAGCAGAGAAGTTTGTGCTAATGCTTGCTCATTTCTGCTTTAGACAAACCTGGCTCTTGCCGACTGCTGGAAAAATGAGGCATGGTTTAAAAAAAAAAGACCCACCTTCCAACATCATTAACCTGTGATCATTTCAGAATAACCCTAAATAAGAATGGACTTGATTCCCCGAGCATACGTAATTATCACACTTAGATCACATCGAAATCAATGGGAACACTTTATCATGACCCATGCCTAAATTAAACTCCTATGGGCTTCCATGGGAGCAAAGTGGGACAACCTGGCAGTTTGATCCCGGCTGGAATATTTAAGAATGCAAGGCTTCTAGAGCAATCTGCACCCAAGAAGGACCAGCCACCCTTGGCTCACAAGTGGTGTATGAAACTAACTGTCCTCCTCTGGAGCAGGAATGTAGAGCGCCTAATGACTGAGTTGTTTCTTCTCACTCTTGATGGCAGTGCCTATCCAGATACCCACTGGTGGCTGATTTTGAAAGGCTAAGCAAGGTTGGAACTGGTTAGTACCTGGATGTGACAGCACCAGGAAACCCTAGTACTGTATATAGGCTAGACTGGAAAGTTTAAAATAAACAAAGCAAAACCTTCCAGAAAGAAGATAACGGCAAACCACTTCTTCACTGTTGCCAAGAAAATAACGTGGACATATCCACAAAGTCACCAGGAGCCAAACGTGACTCAAGGCTTTAACGTATTTTATTAATCTCGCTTGTTTATCCCTATCCCTATTGTTGTTTGTTTTTATTCTGTGGGCCGCCCAGAATTGGTGGGAGTTGGGTGGGGCCCAAGTCAAATTAATGAATGAATAATCCCTACATCTTTTGGAATCGTACAATTTCACTGAAAATAATTCAGTTTTCTGAAAATAGCTGCTAAAGACTGTAGCGTGTCTCAGGTGAATAAATAAAGTTTTATGGCAGCCTTTTCCAACTTCCATTTGTGGTAGGCAAACTCTAGATCTAGCCCATATTCACTTCTGGACATTGTAAATGGGCAGATGTGTGTTGTTTCGTCTGTTACCTTCAAAGCAAATTAAAATATCAAAAGCATGCATGGAGGAGAAAGCTTACATGCAAATGAATGCCACTTAATTTTTTTCCACTGCTTTTCTCAAACATTTGGTCTGATCTCTTTTATCCGCAGGAGGACTGTGCGTGCAGCAGCTGTCCTGATGTACAATAAAGTGGCATGTGCTATAACTAGGGCCACCAGATCTAAGTACAGAAAGGGATTCTGGGAAAAGTGCATCAAGAAAAGCTTACCCATTTCACATCTTTCTCTTTTAAAACCCATCTGGTTTGCTGCTCACATTTTTATTAAACACAAGCCATTCTGTACAATGCTCGCCAGGAGCAAAATGTTCCATAGTATCACTCCTCCATAATAGAATCATTTAAAATCATGACTTATTCCACTGTGGAAGGCAACTGTATATTATTTTTTTAGTGATTGCTGCTACCCTTGATGCTTTCAGGCACTGAAACGTCTGCTTTGCCTGATTTTGTTGGGACATTTTACATCACGAACCTCCTTTTGCCTTAAAAGGTAAAAATATTTCACCAAAATCTCTGTTAGGTTTTTTTTCTTTTTTCCTGTAGATGGATGCGGTATATATACAGAGGTCTTTCCTATCACTTGCATCTCACCTTTTTCACTGGAAATGCCATAGACTGAACAGAGGGATCTGCAAAGCACATGACTTGGACACTAAGCATTGCTCTTGACCACTGCCCAGATGTGGCTTATGAAGTGAGCTCATCACCACTCGCTCCCACTTGCATCATCACACAGCAGCTCTGGCATGGCGTGCATCGTTACTGCGAGGGCAAGTGAAGCCAATGCCAGCATCTTGCAGTTGGTTCATGTTCTAAGGCGGAACAAAGGTCTTGCCTTGGCAGGAAGACACAGGGGCTCTACTCACACCCAAAAGCCAATGCTGGCCTTAGCATTAGAGAGGAACGGGGAATTGCTGCAGTCTCTCTAACTGCTCACCTTCATATGGCTGCATGGATCACATTGTGTGTCACGTTTGCTTCCTAACATGCTATCCACAAGTATGGTGAGGAAGTACGATGGTAGCCAATGCCTCGGGATATATGGCCAAATAGGCGGAATGGAGGGGAGAGTATCGTCTCCTTTGTCTCCGATGGAAAAATGTGCTGGGCCAACTCTGCAAAGTCTGCTTGTGTGATGAACTGCCAGAATTCCAGTTCCCTCTGTCAGCTGTGTGCAGTAGGCATCCAAACAGGAAGTACCTTCACCCTTCCTGTATTCACCCATCTCATTATTTTCTGCAGCCACTCTAGCAGCCCCACACAACGAGTGGCTCTGCTCAAAGCCAGGAACGTCTCAGTGGTATGCAGCAGAAGCTTCCAAATGGCACTTTTGGCTTAGGAACTTTGCCAATCCCATCAGCTCTTGGCGCAGTAAACACAATTTTTGCTTAATTACCATTTTAAAATATTGAATAATTTCCATAGAAACATAGTGCAGAATTCTGGCCTATTTGAATTGGACAGATGGTGAACAGGAAGGAGGTGGACAGAAGCAATCCCAAGGAGACTCAACCACCTTTGCTGGACTGTTCTAAATACACATTCCATGTAATGTTATTCTGCTAAACTGGCTCGTCTGCATATATTTGAAAGGGGCCGTCAGCCTGACTTTGAAACACTAGCGTTTAGATGGGGAAAAATGAAAATAGGAAGGGACAATATCTTGATTCAGTCATACTTCTACTTATATAGCAATCTGACCATTTCAATCTTTTAAATAGATTAAGAATGTAAGGGCAAGGTTTATAAAGATTTTCCTAACTTTTAGCAACTCATAGATAGGTTTATTTGACTGCATCGAAATAGTAAGGAAAGATTCTGGCCATGCTGGTTAAGCAATCATGGGAGATTCAATCCAACACAGCACCACGTTGGAGAAAGCAGGACTAGAAGTTTTTCCATACGGAAAGTAGAACTTAATTTCAGAAATATCCATCCATCCATTCATATATATCACAGTATTTCCTTTCCATTTCAGGATAAGCAATATGATGTTAGAGCACAGAAAAGGCGTAAGGAATAAAAGGCCAAAGAAATTAAAGGCATGATACCATGAAAGACAGAGCTAAATCTGATTTACAAAAACATATTCACTATACCTGTCCATACCATTCTATCCTCATAAATGATCCTTACTTCCACTACATCCAGATACTGCTTCACCTCTCTCTGAAGATCTCATCAATTCTATCCAACCAAGATTTTCTCCCTCTCCCTCTTCCTCTTTTTTTTTAATATATAATTTTAGCTATCATTTTAATGACAGTAATAAAAACTAATACAAACTAAACTCAGAGAAAGAAAGGAAAGAAAAAAGAGCGAGTAAAATGTGCAAAGAATGAAAAAGTTAAAAAGAAAAAAGAAAAAGGAAGGAGTGAGATAAAGAAAAAGAAAAGAAATGTGTAAGGAAGTGACTTCCAATCTCCATCACAAGTATAAACAAGTATAAACTTCACCCCCTATAAGGTTACAGACAGATATCTCTTCTTCCCATAACCCATCCCTTATCTATAAGCAGATCCATAAGACATCAGCTTTACTATCCTGGTGTTTTACAATTTGATCCTCATGCATTCTTGCCATGTGACCAAAACACCTCAGCATATACACTTCTTTTGTGAGGGTCACTTCCTTTTGTATTTAGTCCACATTCATCTGGCGGCTATTCATCTGACATCCTGACTTGTCTGGTTGGACCGCACCAACCTCTTAAGGTCCCCATTCCTGCTGCATTCAAGATACTTTTATGACATACCCAACTTTCACAGAGGCACACTGCTAAACCCAGTCATTTTCCTTCTTTCCCATCCAGGGGCATGTTGGGAAGAAATTACGTAATGGGCTCAGGAGTCTGTCTCTGTGCCTATCAGCAGGATAACGCTCCAAAAACTGAACAGAATCAACTGCATTTGGAATGTTGGGAGAAGCCAGCCAAAGAAAGGCTGAGGTTGAAAATGGGCCAGATCAGGCTAGAGGCTGCAGAGAAGAATCCTAATACATCCCTATGAAAGAAGCAGTTGGGCAGTGCCAACCATTTCATTTGTGAACCTCCTCTCTTCTTTTTCCTGGGCCTGTAACCCAGCACTATTATTAAAGAGTTGTAAAGAATTCCAGAAGCCGTGTGCTCTGCGTGCTTCCCTAGCTTGTTGCTTCTTTCAACCCTGGCAACAGGCCACGTGCTGACTACTACCTTTCCGCCAACACTTTCACATCTTGACATTTCTTGATTCATTTTCCCATCTTAATTAAATATTCTAACACATTCCTACAATTTCATCTACTTGCTCTAGGTGTTTGTTTATTTATTTTAACCTAACCTATTTTTGCAACTGTTCACTTCATTGCCCCCATCCAACACCTTGGTTTCTGATGCATCCATTTTGAGATCCATGTTTTCTGTTTTATCATACAATCCAACCATATTCCTCATTGCATCATACAATCTATCTAACATTTGATGCAAATAATTGAAACACAGCAACATCTACATATAAAAGTAGGAATGTATTCATATCTTCAACCAACCCACATCTAACATTACTGCAATAATTTCTCACACATTTATCCATATATTCAACCACCAAGGGGACATCACATATCCTTTTCTTAGTCCCTACTCAATGATAAATAATTCTTTACACATTATTAATAATAATTTGATTAAAGATTACAATTACAACAGTAAAATTAATACAAAGTAAAAGAAATAAACGAATAAAAAGAAAAAATAGAAGGGGCAGAAAAGAAAAAAAGAGAAAAATAGAAAGAGTAATAGAAAAGAAAGAAAAAATAAGAATATAGTAAAGAAAGAGAAAAGAAATATATCAAGTGACTTCCACCTTCATCACAAGTATAAACAATTTAGTAACTTATCACCTTCTCTTAAAACACAACAAATGATCTCTTCGTCCCATATCCCATCTCGTATCTATAAACAAATCCATAGAGCCTCATCATTTCAGTCCTGGTGTCAGCAATAGTCCACTAAGGGTTGCCAGAAATAACAACATAGCTATTTTAACCTTGATCAAATAAACCAACTTTATATTTGCTCCTAACAATCTTGATCTTTGGGCCCATCAAATAATGTCATAGAGCTTGATCTCTTTTCATTTTTTCTTTGTCCCTTCTCACAAAGTTCTTCAAAACTTTAACAAGCATCTTTTGTAAATCCAATATAAGAAAATTATCTACTGTAGATCACTCTCTTGGTTTGTTATTTGTATATCCCTTTTAATTATTAAGACATTAACCAGTTTCTTTTGTATGTCCAGTGTAACATCTTTTTCCATGTCATTCTTGTAGCCTGTCATTTTTAAATCTACTTACAAATCAGTCTTGATCTTGTCAGGTAAAATTTGTTCCTCTTCCATAACATATTTTAAACACAGTCTATCTAGAGAGACAGACACTATTAAAATTAACTTCTGTGTCCATTGTTCAAAAATATCCTTCAATATGTCCAATGTTAAAATATTTTGCTTCATTCTATCATTGTAAGTTGAGTTTGAGTGTTCTTCTCCTTTAATTATAATCTTTGGTTCTCTCTAGTTCCCTCTAGTGTCCAATGTTTAAATCTTTTTTTTTTTTTTTTTTAAGAATTCAAAACAAAAGCATTTTCCCACAGGAAGAATTCTTTACAATTAATTCCAAAATCTTATTTCAAATTTATCTGGACCCCTAGTCTGTTTGTAGCTTTCTAAAATCAAAGTTTTAATCATCCTTTTGCTGTTTATTCCAAAAAAAGATTTTTTTTTAAGTTCTTAAACTTGTAGTTAAAACTTCTTTTGCTAAGGATATTAGGAAACTCATCTAGTGCTGTAAAACCTGTCGATCCAAAGTTTCCTAATAGCTGAAAAGCAGTTAACAAGCAATTTCCTAAAGTTATTAGAAAAGGAAGTATGCAAACTTAGTGTCCTTTCAAAAGCACTGATCGTAGTTTGAGCAAGATGGCTATTCCCTTGTCTCCCAGAGCTCTAAACCCATTGAAGACCACTGTCTTGCAGTCTTCTCATGAGGAGCAGCTGTCTTGAGCACTTGTGGGCAATCTCAAGTCCTCTCCTTGTCTGGAGAGGAATTATTGAAGAGCCGGTCTACTTGCTGGCTCTTCATTGTGCTGTGGTCATTGGCTCCGCTTTTCACAGAGCCATTTTCAGTCTACTGTTTCTTCCCCAGAAGTCATTCTTTAAACATTGTATGAGTTTGTACACATGCTTTACTTCTATTGCATAACACTCTTATCACATTCAGTAACCGATCTTCAATCCCGTATTTGCACAAAACATTCCATCATTTAAACCTTTTCACTGTATCACATTCTATTTCAAATCCTTATTTTGGTCACTGACCAACATATAATAACATTAGAATATAAGAATTACAAGAATTCTGTCAATAATAGCTGGTCTATAAAACATAAGGACCAACCAAGAGCTAAAACTGTTGAAAACATGCTAACACTACAATTTATATATAGGGATTTTAGTTAGTATTAAAGCCAACACTGTAAAAGCTACAGTGCAGCAGAATACAACATAAAATTATATAACATTTACTTTCAAAAACCCTAAAGGGCTAGTGATAATCAGCAAATCAAGATAGATAAAGAATATCTAAGAGTTAGCATTACTACAACCTAAGTATAAAACCTTATATTTCCAACCACCTAATAGGGGCAAGAAGACAACAGATAGTGGCACCAGTAACCAAATATCCATGTATAATGTCTCTAAATACTATTGCAGAATGTATCAAACTAGAGGATAAAGCAATAAAACACAATATATAAGATTGAAACAGCACTAAAATTAAAACAGCGATAATGGAACAGATTGCCATTCTTGAATGCATCAACTTCTGATCTACTAGTTCTCATTCTTGACCAGCTCTTGATCAAGAATATTGATCATATTTTTAATCAATTCTCTATAGAATTCCTGGCAGATTCTATAGGCTGCCTCATTGAAAGCGCCCACTTTATATGTGATAGAGGAGTTAGAATCCTTAAGGAAAGAATCTGTTTGCATATTTTAATCCACATATACAGGTTTTTTTCAAAAAAGAAAAAGAAAAGAAACAACAACAACATGATACATTTAGTATTACTCATATTTGGCTCTAGTTGTGTGTGGATTTGTATGAGATTTAAAGTTACTTTTTTAATGTAAGTATTAATAACTTCAAACTGTGTGATATAAGTATTGATACTCATTACTTTAACAATACTCTGATTCTTTGGAGAATTAGAAGCCATATGGTCAGACCAAAAGATGATTTATCTCTAAAATATAAATATATTGACTTGGACCTGTCCTAAATTAAAACCATTTATGGCCACTTGTATCACCGCTGAGTCCAGAAGGCAAACTGTTCACATGCCAGCACGTCTTCTTCAAATGCCACATTTAAGCAGCCACAAAAGCTTAACTACACTGACTAGCTAATTTGGGCAGAAAAGAGCACCAGCATCCTTTGGTTTCCTAAACATCTTCAATCATGCTGAGTCACTGCAGAATTTGAACAGAAGCATCCATTTATTGGTTCTTATTGTCCAGATATTTCAGAATGAGGATGATGTGAGAGTCCCCAAAAGTGTTTTAATGTGTATTTTCTTGAAGAAAGAACTCTTCTCTGAGGATTTAAGGAGCACCACATGAAGGTGTGCTATGGCTGTTGAAGTCTACAAAGAAGTGCGGCTAGTAAAGTCTCTAGGGTTGGTACCATGTTCTTGAGTAAATATGGGAACAAGAAATAGAGCTGAAGGCTTATACTGGAACGTTCCATGTATCTAAGAAATGGATGGCCTGGGACAATATTTTCAGCTCTGCCCCACTTTAAGGATCTTTGGTGGCCATAAATGGAGTGCTGAGAGCCATACATAGGGCCATGGATTGTTCACCCTTGGAATAAATACAGGGCTTCTCTGTGATACTAAGCAACTGGTTGTAGGTTGCAGGTGTGGGCAACCATGTTTTCCTCTTAATGAATCTGTCCTCTGTTCATTAATGAATGAACAGACTACTCATGGTGGGTGGAGCTGAAGCAAGCAGCAGTTCAGGCAAGAGATGAAAGTGGATGGGAACACCATTTTCTGTCTGGCACTCCTATCCCCCCCCCCCCCCCCCCATCTTTCCAATATACTCTCCAAGTAACAGATTACACAAAAAGGAGCAGAAAGCTCTTAACCAAAAATCTGGATTGATCCATTACAGAAAGTTTGTGCAATTAGAACTAGGGCCATGGGTTGACCACTCTGATACAGGACTTCAGATATTCACTCTGATCCATGATGATATGTGCAAGAAAACACTCAAGCACTCTTGGAGAATTCCTGAAAATGGAAACATTCCTTATCTAAGAGGACATAGTTTTGTCAAAATGCAACACTGTCCTTCTTCTCAAAATGAACCTGTAGTATCTACTGTGCCTATAGCAATCGGAAACAAAAGCAAATTGATACTAATATTGTGTGGGCATTGTGTTAGCGGGCCCTGAGCACTGAATTCATTCATGTAATAAATCAGAACAGATTGATCTTTTATTACCAAACACTAATCATTTGGTACTAATATGCAATTTGGAAAAGGGCTAAGCACGTTTATGTTTTAAAAGGAAAACAGCAAGTGGTAACTGTTCAGCAAATACTCACATGCAGCTGAAAGAAAGGAAGGAAAATGAAGATTCGAGGGAATAATGGAGGGTCAACACCTCTAGAGTTTCACAAGACTCTCAGAAAGACAGCTTGCACAAAAGCTTCTCTAGAACAACCTTCCTCTCTTTCTCTCTGCACCCCCCTCCCCATCTCTGCGCTTTGGGTTCTCTCATCACATTTGCTACACCTCACCTCTACCTCCTGGAGATGCCTGACAGCTTTTTACAGTATCTACGGATTTAACACGTTCAGTGGTTGCTTTCAGGTTTTATTAATGCATTCCAATCATTTGCTTGTTTCCTGATGAATGAGCCTGTCAAAAACACTTTTTAGCAGATAGTTTAATAATTGGGCAATGAACATCTGTTCTTCCTCCACCATTTTTTTTAAACTGGATAACTCAGTTTGGATTGCTACCAGTTGGTGCTCCTCAGGTTCAACTCATTGTTTTCCCTGGAAGCAAGTGAACAATATGAAAAGGCTACATTTTAAAATCTGAAAAAGTGAAACAAAAAGGAGTTGTATGGTTGACAGGATGTTTTAGCCTGTTATTTATTTTCTCTTTCCTTGACCAGACTCAGCTCAAAATTACGGAAAGTGGTAGGGGGGTAGGAGTTCCAGATTTCATGAACTATATCATGAGACACAGAATGCTTCAAAAATCAGTTGTTTGTTTGTTTCAGAATAAAATATAAGTTGTCTTATTAATACACCCCAGATTAAATTATTTATATTGCATTCAACCTAAATCTGGTTGGGGTATTTCTGAGTTCCATTCTTAGAAAATGTTATAATTTATAAATAGCCATTTTTGCTGCTTCACAGTACAACATAATTTAGGATCCTAAGTAAATTTTCTAAACCATCTTTCAGATATGCAGATCTGGGCCAGAAGTAGCTGCTATTATAAATAAATGGTTTATAAGATATATCTTGAATAGGTATAGTGATTGGAAAGGGAGCATGGGGTCCTAAAAGCAAAGGCACAAGAAATTATTTAGCAAACAGTTCTAAATATTAAAATACCTGCTTACAGAGAGCAGATCTTTTAATTTTCAGTGGCTAAATGGGAAATAATGTTTTTAGTGTGATACAATTAGGGAATTACAAGAAATCTTTTGAAGGATATATACCAAGTTGCTTGTTTCAGCTCAGATATTAGCTTGATTTACCATCTGCAGAATTACCAATAACATGATGCATTTATTACCCGTAAAAGCTATTAGCAGGTCATTTTGTTCAGTTCATCATATGTGTCTTGAGACACAATCTGGCGTCTAACAGATTTTCATACATTGATGTCACAGAGAATCAGACTGTTCTTTAATTGATTGTTTCTTGCTAGACTCCTTTGATTAAAGCAGGTTGTGTTGTTTGCTTTTAGCTGTACAATTTCTGCAGGAAATTATTCTCATTTTTATAGATTTGCCAACTTCACTGTGTGCATGATAATCCCTGAAAAAATGAGGTTTTTTTTTAAAGCGTTCCATTGCTCCCTCCCCAATTATACAATCAACTTTATGTTCTAAAAAGCGATTTATCTTTCCATGTCAAGTTGTTAGATCCTAAGCCTCAGAGAGATGGATGCATACAGAGGAATGACATCTGAGAATGAAGGAGAGCCAGTTCATTTACTCCTGCCTACTCAAGCCAAGAGAGACTGCAACATATCCAGCATCGGAAGTGGCCTTAGGCTAGCTCAAACTGTAGTCCAGTGGGCCCTGTACTGTCTGCTCTGACTAGCAGCAGTTCTGTAAGTTCCTTCAGGTAGAGAGCTTTCACCTCACTTGATCTTTTTAACTGGAAGGGCCAGTGGCTGAAACTGGGGGCTTTACTACAGAAGACTGTGCCTCTTCCACTTTCCTTAATCAAAGGGAATGGCACCCTGCCACAAATTTGCTTCACACTGGACACAGAGGACCATTGCATTTTGATGGTAAGATATTAGCTGACTTCTTAAAAGGAAGTTTCATTTTCTTCTTTGATCTTAGGGATTATTTAGCTCCTGCTACAGGACACCTTCTTATGACTGCAGCTAGAAACAACGTGCTCAATCTATGATTCAGATCATTCCTCTTTCAATTATCAATTCAAATAGGCAGGGAAAGTAAAGGGGCAGAGAACTATAGGAGATACTGCTCAGATAAAGAATGTGGAGGTATCCAGGACTGGATTTTTGTGTCAGGCAGCTCAACTAAGTTCTGGTACTGAAACCAAATCTGCAGATTCAGGGTTTTTTTGTTTTTTGTTTAGTTCTCAGTATGTCTTTTGCATCAGGCTGTGTTTGGTGGATCTTGGCCCTCTGCTAACAATAAAAAAAAGTAGATCTTATAAATCTGTGTATTATAAACTCCAATTAGCCTTCTGGCAAATAGATATTAGTTGACTGGCTATATTTACCACACATAGGCTGTCAGTAATATCATGCATGTTATAACATGAACAATATATGGTATGTCATTCATGTCATTTGCACCATGATGCGCACGATGTCATTGGCCCCATGGATGCTCAAACCACCAGCTTGTGAATAGACAAACCCTTCTCTATAGCAGCCATTTCATAAGTGTACTTTTAATATATTGTCAAAAATTCAAATATAAACAATGGCCCTCAAGGCAAATGGATAAGTATTCCTTACCAGTATTTGACAAATGAGTGCAGGCAACAACAGAGCAGGCAACTAGGGCCTTCCCTAAAGAAAAACTAAGCAAATGAGTATTTTAGATAGAGGAGCAGCATCCTATCTCCCATGAAAGATGTAGCCGTCAGGCACTACTCTTCTCATCCAAGTTACTTCTACTTACCACAGAAATTAATAAGGTTAATTGGATTACAAGAAACAGAACTAAATAAAATGCACCAAAGACTTTACATTTATTTATTTATTTATTGCTGCCCACTCTAGAAGACAGCTTCTGAGCAGCTTACAATATCTAACAAATAATAATAATTAAAAAATTAAAAACACATAAAACAAGAGAAGGCAGTCCAGTCAAAAACAACCAACAAATATCAATAAAAACAATAAAGATCCAATAACAACACAATAGGGACTCCTATGGCACACGACCCCCAGGCCTGGGAACAGAGCCAGGTCCTAGGGGTCTTCCAGAACCCCAGAAAACTGGGCACCATCTCTATCGCCAGGGGGTGCTCTTCCAGAGGGCAGGGGCCATGACAGAGCGGGACACACTTCCTTGGTCCCACAAGATGACAATGTTTAGTGGAGGGGGCCTGGTGCACATCCACTCTGCCTGAATATACTGGGTGGGCAGAAACAGCTGGAGGTAGGCAGTCCCTCAGACAGTCAGGCCCTATGCCATTAGGGGCGTGGAATCAGGAAAATGTACTTCTGCCATTAGAAATATGCTGAACCATACAAAATACATAACACTATTTTTATATGGCCATATGAACCTTTAGTTCAGGAAAAACTAAAATCAAGTCAAGCAAAGTAGGCAAGAAATTGCTAATATAAGATGTTCCTCCTGGGAAAAATGTTGATGAAGATAAGACCATTTGGCTGAGCAGGTTACCAGGAGCAGATCTGATCCTTTCCCCTTTCTCTTCTCTTTTGTGATTTAAAACCGGAAAGATTTGCAAATTCCAACAGAAATGAACTCTTCCCAGGCAAACCTAAGTTTTGTTACTGAACACGGAGCACCTCTTTAACAGGACTGAAACAGGACTGGCCAACAGAGAAGATGATGTCCTATTTCCTCAGCTATTTCAGGAACTATATGAAATCAGGGCCACTGCACCAACAAGCATCTTACTACTATATTTAACTTTTCTTTTTTTAAGTCCCCATTTTCACATCCTCAGCTATTAATACTGTTGCACACAGCCAAGGGGCACTCTCTGGATCCTAATGTGCTAACATAAAGGAAATCAGTCTTAATCCTCAAAGGACCATATCATTGGAGCAGGTATCGTAAGCTGTTGTTCCATGCTCTCTAAGGTTCATCCAAAATGATGCTTTCCTGGGCTTTGAGTGACCCAGGTGGAAAAGTGCATTTCCATACAGTGCATGACAATCATCTCTGAGAAATCAAATACACCAGACAGAGAGATTGGAAGCTGGAGGGCAAACGGAAGCTCTCTGCTCCTTCTGAAGTATGATTCTAAGGGCAGATTTGACTTACTGCTCATTCTCTTTTATACATTCAAAGGCCAGAATAAAGCAAAGCAAAGCAAAGCAAAGCAAAGCAAAGCAAAGCTGAATTTATTAAATCTTTAACTCAATACAAGAGGTTTTCTTTTCCTTTAAGTGAGACTGATTATATTTACAGAACAACTGAAGGGAATTTGTATGTCCAGAGGAAGGTCTGACAGAGTTAAATATACACAGAAACGTAGATCATTCTGAATTGTAAACAAACTCTCAATTAGTTCTGATACTCCAAATTTATTCAACGTAGACTCAAATCGTACTGGTCATGAAATGCTTTGTACGTGAGACTTCAAAGAAATTTAAATACTGGAGAATTGCATGAATAATTCTGTAAAGGTATATTTTCTAATGTGTTGGATAGTGCCCATAGCCAGTACAACACAGCACAAAAAACAATATTGGGAAACAATATTAGTACAGCAATGTCATGTAATGATTTTTGCAAATGTAATGTTTCCCATTTAGCAAATGTTCTGAATGGCAGAAAAGATGCCAACTCTGGCTGTTATTCCAAAAGAGATTTCTTTCCATATATGTGTTTTAATTAAAACAAAGAGAAAAAAGTGCAGATATCTACAGTCCCAGCAGAAGTTGCTGAACTAAAATTCCTAGATGATGTTACTAATTTGCCCAGTGGTGAAAGAATATGCAAAACAACATCTGGAAAGCCACAGGATCACCATTCTTGAAGGAAAATTCATTGAAAAGGGCTTTACATTTCATTACTCTGCTTAAATATCATGTTGAAAAGTTCACAAATACACACTGTGGGATGGATGGATGGACGGATGGACGGATGGACGGATGGACGGACAGAAGAAGGGAACTGTCCAAGTTAAAGTCCCAAGTTATTGGTTTGTATTACATATTGAATGTCTGTTTGGAACTTTCATGTTAGCCAGCTGTAGCTATTTACACGTGAGTTGTTCCTGCTTAAAAGGAATGTGACATCCTGGAAGAGAAAGCCATATTTCCCCAAACTAATATTTGGCAACACACTTTGAGGTCTCCCCATCATCTCAAATGCCCCTTAGTGGGTGTTTACAGAACTCTCTGGCAGTCCACCCACTCCTTGGCAGAAGAAGACAACAAACAAATGGAACCTTGGCTTTTCAATGGATTCCACAACACTTTAAGTGCCCTTTTATTATATCAGAAACCAAATAATTAATTTTGTCCATTAATTGCATGGCCTCAATTACTCTGAAGCGGCTATCTGACCCTTTCTTAAGCTTTGTCCTTAAACATGAAGGGTATTCAAACTATGCGAAGGGCATGAGCAATTGGAAACTCATGCTTTTTTAGGTTACCAATGAGAAACCTTGACTAGTCTGGCCATTCAATCTTTCCATTAGATGCACTGAACGCCTGGGGTGGCATCACTGACACTAAACGTACGCCTGCCAACAGAGTCTATTTTCGGAAGATGCTCCTCTCCATGTTTTCCAAAGGAAAGTGTAGTGACGGGATAATGATAGTGATCAATGATATATAACTGAAAGGTTTCCATTATTATGCCAGTAGGTAAGCATGTGTTTTATTTAGCATGTTCATCTGACGGAGAAAAACAAAATCAGCAGTGATGGCTGTCTGAGCTTAGACTGTGACTCATCATATTGCAAAGTGGACATTATTAGACAATGCAATCTACAAGATCTGGATTCAACAATCACCAGATCCTCTTGGCATGGATGTTAAGGTGTGTGATCCTGGGCAGCAGAGCAGCCTCTGCAAGGTTAACGTAGACCTCTCCTCCCCACAGGCTCTCTTGTGCACCTCCAGAGCCCCTGTGGGGGGAGAACAGTTTGGGAAGGGGAGGGGGAGTGAGAGGCCAGTCCGCTTCTTACCCCACGGCAAAAGAAGTGCTGCGTCAGCATTCCCAATCTGTCGAGGGACTGCGTGTCAACACCATGGCACAACTCGGGGAAGCTGCCACCATAAAATATTTTAAGAGGCAGAGTGGAGTAAAATAAAATAAAAATGTCTTTTTCTGTGATATCTCAGAGTAATTCAGGATTTATGGCACCTTAACCTTTAGAATCCAAAATATTAAGCTATGTTTCTTAGAGATAATAACTCGGTTGTCCCTCACTTATGTGTCTTAGATAAAAGCTTACCGCTTCAGAATCCATGAATGCTCAAATACCCTTGCGGGCCTTTAGTAGTAAATCTTATGGAATAGCTTATGGCCAACGTAATGGCCCACCGTAGCCTGCGAATATCATGAATTCTAATAATACTTACATCAGTAGAAACATGAAGTAATGTCTCCATTGTAATTAAATGATGTATTTAGAGCAGAGCACTAAATGGTCCCCTAGTGTGTTGGTGATATATTCTAATAGTCTTCTCTTTACAGCCCCACACGGTAATATTCATGCTTTATTCTGGAGGGTTTTGCTTCTTACTGAACATTTGAATTGCAACATTAAGTGGTAAAGTGGATTACAGCAGGTCTGCATGAATATGGATTCTGATCAAGGAACTAAGTGCTTGAAAAAATAAATGGTTACTATTGAAGTAGAATGATTGGCAAAATAGTTCTATTCAAAGGAACATCAGAAGCCTTTCCATCTTTTTTTACAGGGGAGAAAAAACACACACAGAGACACAGTATAGCTCTGATTTGTGGCAATTAGAAAGCCTCACAGGAAGAGCACCTGGGCTGAATTCTGCTTAAATCATTTCCACTGGAAGACGTGAAATTAAATTTGGGCTATTTGAGGCATACATTCATTTGGATACTAATCACATTACTACCTTACTTTCGATGTAATTCCAACAAGATTCCAGCCGGTGTGCCTGTCAGGTCAGCGTACTGCTGCCGACAATGTGTTTCATATTTATAAAGAGAGGATCTGCTGCTTTGGGAGGGAGGGAGGGAGTAGCGCTGATCTCTCTCTCTCTTTTTTTTGTCCCCCATCCTGATTGGGAACCAACAGAAATGTCCAGCTCCGTATCTCACCTCTTTATTTTCCCAGTAAGTCAGCTAATTTTATACCAGCTGGAGGCACTGAGGGCCAGAAGCACAGCTGAAGGCATTTCACTCCACTCAACCCTGGTCAAAACATGATGAGCACCAGGAAGCTAGGGCTGTGTATGTAAAACTATAGCCAGCATTTCATTATGAGGGAATCTTATGCATATATTTAGAAGCCATCAATTCGTGCCCGTATATGTTCTTCTTTTCCTAAGGAGAGATAAATACCAGAACAAATGAAGTTACACTCCTCAATTAAAAATAACATTATTTTGTTCCCATGCCTCCAGTTCCTCCAGTAATTGCTCATGAAATGAAGATGATTGTGTTTGATTTGGTTTCTCCAGCAGCTCATGCGCTAAATAACTGAGAGGTTTTTTATTGGAACTTCCATCAAAATATATTCTCCAATGAATTTAGGCTGGAGACATGGAACATCATCAAAATCCTGCTCGTTAGTCATGATCTTCTGCCTGCATTCAACTCTTCCAGAGATTTCCCTCATTACAAGAAACGCTGACTGCCTCCTAACATGATAGGTTTGTTGGCACATGGCTCTCACATGGCAACTAATCAGCAAGACGACTGTTTTCACGCTGCAAGGTTTACAGATGAGGTTTGTTTAAGTACAGAGATCCATGGAAGGTCATGGATTTGGGCTATGTGTGTCTACAAGAGTTACTCAGTTATACAGCAGAAAAATATGCCTGAATCCGCAAGCCATTTCCAGCTGGCTCTATTAGAATCTTCCTCAGACGGCATGTTAATAAGGCTTTTCTCTCCTGCGGATTTTGTTCTGTCTCAACTCAAAAGGGCCAAAACAACAACAACAACAACAACAAAAACAACAACAAAAAACCCTCCACACCCACTGCGCAAAATGGATAATCCAGCCAGGCCAAGGATGACTGTTACATGACCTCACCAATCAGCTACCCAAAGGCTGCCTTTATCACTTATTGGAAATTTATTAACCTTCACACAAAAACAACAAACTTGATTTCCCACAAGCACAGAGATTCCGCCGACTCGCTTTCTCCCACTCCATCAGCCGTTAGTTCATTTCTAAGGCTGAAGGTTTTCATGAGGATATGAAAGGCTTTGGGTTCTTAAAAAGGAATTTGCAGGGACAGGATGTGAAGGTAAAACTAAAAAAAAAAGGAAAGTAAAACCTGGTTCTCAGTAGTAATCTTTTGCAGAAATCCCCATACACGTATCAAGATAAAATTTGCATGGCGAGGTCAGAAGTTTTTAATCTCAGAAGGAGCCTCATGGAGATTGGGCAGGGAGGTAGAAAAAGGGATCCAAGAGGGGTGTGCAAAATGTTTCAAATTCAAAATGGTCTGTGCTCAAAGTGCTCAGTTTTTGAGTTCAGAGCAGCTTTCTCTGACCATTCTGGAGGTGTTTCAAGTTCAAAACCAAGGACTTGAGTTCAAAACATACCTTTGGAGTTCAAAACAGATCTTTGGAGCTCAAAACAAGGCCTTTTCAAGCTCAAAATACTTCCAAAATAGTTAGAACAACCTGACTTGAGCCCAAAACGACTACTTTGAACTCAAAACAACTGATTTTAACAAATGTTTCAGATTTAAAATATTTGCATAAATGTAAGATCTGATTTTGGAGACTCTAACCTCCCAGAGGCAGCCTGAAGAGTCCTAGGCCTCTTCTCCCCTCCACCCCCGTTTCTGTGTGCTGTGTTTATTATTTTTAAATATCTTTGCTATACAGTAAATTCTGATTCTTAGTTCTAATCTGCACGGGTCCCAGATTTTTCTGTTAGAAATTCTCTCATGAATAGTTTTAATGCTTCAAAATAAAAACAAAGTGGGGGTGGGGAGGTTTTGTGAGGTGCAAAAAAGTGTGTCAAAGCACACATATGGACAGGTTTAGAAATTGGCTCAGGTCTTGGTGCAGGCAGGGAAACTTTGCAAATTGAGTTTGGCCTATTATCGCTTGCGGGAACGTGATCATCATATATGGGGGGGAAAAGCTGTGTTGCTATCACAATAATAAGATTGAAGGATGGAGGGAAAGGGAAATGTCACTTTCCCACTATTATATTTTGTGAAGGATGTATCTCTCCTCATTCCCAAGCAGAGCTTTCTTAAGGCACAATTTCTTGAACTATCACAATCATTGAATCTGTGCCATAGTTAGCATTCAAAAAATTATTTGTTTGTTTAAGTCCCAAGAGGCTTGTGGCAGATACTCCAGGTGTTCCCCCTGTGCAATCTGAGCATTCATTCATTCATTCATTCATTCATTCATTCATATGGTGTTTGCTCTGTAAAAAGTTCTTGGGCTGTGATAGACTAAGTGATTTCCAAAGTCCTGCAGCCTTCTGGTGACTGTTTCCACAATACTATTCAACATGGTGTACCACTGAGGATTCCCTAAACAATATGCATCAATAAAGCTTTTGTTTTTTAAAATTTGTTAATGACATAGTTATCTCAGGATTTGCAAATCTGACTTAGCTTGAATATAGAACAGGGGGTAATTTAATAAGAAATGAAATAGAGGAGACAACCAGAGAATCTTTCCTGTGTCCATTTCAGTGGAACAGAAAAGTGTCAATCTGACAAGGATGGAGCAGCTAAGAGCAAAATCTGAAAAGAACATAAACAAGGTTTAAAGTATACATTTTAAAACTAAAATGAGTCTAGGAAGCAAGGAAGGCAGGTCCTGTGCTATTGTGAAGTCTCACAATGTTATACTAATTTGTTATATTGCTGAATAGTATGGGTGCATATATATTGTAAATTGAGTGGATACAGATTTCCTATGAGTAGACTCTCCTTACAGGATCTTCTAATTGGTATAACAAGAGGAGGAAATTTTGCTGTTGGAAGGGAATACACTAAGGCTTCAAAAGAACTTTGAACATTTATAAGTAGATCATTCCGGGTGTAGACCTGAATTAGGAGCTTCATGCTCACATTGTATAGGACGAAATTATGGCCATTTGTTCCAGATTTCTTCTGATATAATATGCTTGGTATCGTATATGTAGAAATGTGTTGCACCCAAACTCCTTCCTCTTGCAGTATCCTATGTTCCCTGAAAAGTAACTTAAGATATGCAGAATACACTGAAATACTTTGGATGTTGTCATGAAGAATAATGCTAGGAGATACATAAGGAAGTAGGAACCTGAGAAAATCACCTTTTTTCTCTCTTCACAATTCTGTACTATGAATGGCATGAATCTGCCTATTCTTAGCAGAGGCATTCTGGATCCTTCCCATTGTATATACAAATAAACTGTTCATTACTACTATCAAGCACTGGTTGATTAAATCCAATAACAAGAAGTACTAACATAAATTACCACAAGCTACAAGCTGCAGCATAAGCAAACAATTATTTCTGATAAGGCCAACATCACCAGCTGCCCTTTATTTTGAAAACTGGGTTTTAATTTGATAGTACTGCAGTTTTAAACATACTCTGATATCAACATACTTTCTTCCAGTGATTAAACTTCAGTTGTCACAGTGTGTTGTTAGTAATAGCTCAAAGATCTCCCAAGTTGTTTCACTCAAAAGAAAAGAGAAAAAAAACAAAACAAAAACCACGAGCCAACTTTAGATTTCATTATAAAAAGGAGAAGAAAATGTATGATATTTCACAGATTCACACACAGACAGAAATAAAAGGAAAACATGGCCTTTTGAAGAAAAATAAGAAACAATATGAAGCAAAATAAAGGCTAAAGATGTTACAGTAGGATAGTTATGATTGAATCTCCTATTATTTTTAATAGTTTAAGACCAATGAGATATAGGGAGCAAAATGCAGATTTCAATTGGATCCTTGCATATCTTGTTCCCTCGGGAAATGTCAACTCAAGGCAAGTAGAAGCAGCTCTTGGGGGAAAGAGTTTAAGCTAGGGATGTCTGCATCAGAGGACAAGAAAGAAGCAGAGGTATATGGAAAAGAGCAGGGCTTCAAACACACCCTATACAGCTGCAGTTCTCTTCAGACTCCTTCACCTTATGGAAGCTATGAGAGAAGCAGGACAGTTTCTCCATCATTGCACTCACATTATGGAATTCTTTGCCCCATGAAGGTCATTTTCCCCCTTCCCCATCCTCTTCTGCAGTGCAATAAACCCTTGGGAAGGCCATAATAGTCTTGTGTCTGATGCCTCAGATTAATCTCTTGAATGCCTCTGTTAAATTTATTATTATATTTGGGGATAAAAATTGTTGCCTTTTTATGGGATTTTTTTAAAGTTGCTAGATTTTATCATTGGCCTTCAACTGCTGTAAACTGCCCTAAGTGCTATTCTTTGAAAGAAAAAAACAACTTGTTCCATCTGAAATAATAATATTATCAATATTTCTGACATTATACCACAGCCCTTCCTGAAGCTTTTCCCAACATGACCTCCTTCCCTCTGTGCTGATTTGATTTGATGGAACATCCTCCATGAAGTTCCTACAAAGTTTGCTAACTGCTTTGTAACTTTTAGTCCACATAAATCCATTTAAATACTTAAAGAAAAACACAGTAGTATACATTACTGTCAGCTGCAGAGACCAGGGATGAAATCATGGTTTATGATAGGTGGTCTTTTAGTGTTCTTGGGCTGCATTTTGATGGAGCTGATCCAGGCTGCCACCTGACTTGGAAGGGCAAAATGGGCAGAGCATATCCTATATCTGGATGAGGTTGGGTTTTTGGGGTGGAGTTCTGAGGAAAGCTTTCACTTTTTAAACACAATAGCAGGAAACTACTGTCAATGTTCAGGAGCAATGGTCAGGGAGGCCTCCAAGAGCCAAAGAAAAACTCAGGATTAAAAGTATTAGGAAAATGTGATTTAACAATCTTTAAAAGTATTGCATTAGAAGCCTGTGTCTCTCCAAGATGCTGCCGCATTTCTATTCCAGCATCCCTCACCATGCAGGCCAGGCTGATCAGGGCTCCTGGGAGCTGTAGTTCAGCAACAACTGGAGGACCATTGCTTTCCAATAGAATATATGTAGCTCAGGGTTGAACTGAGGAGTCCTTGGGGTTCTCTGAGCTTGGTTGTTTTCTTGCAGACATCTCATTACCCGTCTAGATAACATCTTCAGTGCCCTGAGCACTGAAGATGTTACCTAGATGGGTAACAAAATGTCTGCAAGAAAACAACCAAGTTCAGAGAACCCCAAGGACTCCACAGGACCACAGCTTGTCCATCCATAAATGATGGCATCAAAGAGAACAGGGAAGAGAAACCTTCTTGATAAAGGTACCAGATCAGGGTTGCAAAAACCTGTAGATGGCAGCATACATATTGTCAAACCTCATATAGTTGGGAAGACCAAGAAGGGAAGGATGACAAGAGATTTCAGTAAGATATCTTTCATGCTACTCTGGGGAAAATACAGAATCTTAGAAACTCAAATAAGAATTTCCCAGCCTCAATTGTAGCAAGTTAATTAAAATGCTTTTTCCCAAATGTCTTTGGGCTGAATTTCCATTTGTGAGATAATCTATCAACTGAGTCATCTTTTACTTTCCCAGCCTTCCCTCAATCTTTCACAGATACACAAAAACATTAACTGTTTACTCCCATCTAATGATTGTCTGGATTTTTACAGCAATATCTGGGAGCCTTACTTTCACATAAGACCTTTTTACTTCAAAGCTTCACAGATAGGTTCCAAGTGCATTTAAAGCCACCACCCCCCCGCCCCCGATTCTTTTAATCTTATTAAGGAAGAAGTTCTGCCACTCCTAGATTATTGCACCATTGATAATCTTGGTCTACTGTTACCTGCTGCAATACCACCTCAGTTCCAGCTTGTTGCAAACAAATTAATTGCCAGTTCACAATTTTCTCATCTTCTGGTTTTTCATATCCCCTATTTGTGTTGCTACTGATTTTGTCATCACAATGATTTTTTGCAAGAAAAGAACACTCTTCCTATGAGCCTATTAAGTGTCTTCTGTCAGGAAGCTGGCTTTCCTTTCAAGCAAAAAGCTATTTTGTCCCAAGAGAAAAGTTGATGCTGTCCCCATAAAGTCTTACACAGATGTTCATTCAGTGGAGATGTTACAAGCATGAATAATTGCATTGCATCTTGGTTATCAGCAATGCCCATGACTTCCATGGGTTTAACAGCTGAATACAAACATGCTCCCTCTGTTCCTTTCATTAGTGTGCAACATGACTTACACATCTGGAACCTACTGAGCTGGGCAACAGTGCCCATGTGATGTGGCAGGCCAGGAGTTCCATGCTTCCCTAGAATGCCCTTTTTCAGAATAGGCATAAGGTCTCTGAGTTGGCAATGGGAGAGAATCAGCAACTCATCTATGGAGAGGAAAGAAGTCTGTTTGTGGGGGGCTTCTTTGGGGGATAGAAAAACCCTAACAGCTTTAAATTTTTTAGTCTAGTTATAATTTAGATGGAGAAAGGAAAGAAGGGTGAACAGATGACTCCAATCTTTTTTGGGGGTGGGGGGGGGGAGAATCATTGCAAATAATGGCCCACTGTCCTGTATCTCTCTCAAGCTGCACAAAGTCTTGCTATCTCCCTGTGGAAAGTAGCTATTACCTTCAATCTCTCTGATCTGAAGTAATCCTTGCTACATGCATAGCTCATTCTGAGTGATGAGACCCACAGTTTGCTGAGTCTAAAACCAAATGATCTTTCACAAGCAAAATTTAAACTTGAAATAGGATTGCTTGGCCATTGATTCCTAGTCTATTTTTCCCCCACGTACTTTATACATTCCCAAATAAGACTCAGGCTAGCTACAGATGGTGTTGGTGTGTAATGAGAAGGGCTCAGAAGCAGCTCAGCTTCCCAGGGGAGTCTTCTGTAATGGAACTAACTATGTACTGTCCACCTTATAAACTAGATTTGATTTTGGACTGTTTGCCCAAGTGTGTTTGTTTATTGCTTAGCACTAGAGGGCTTCTATTAGCTGTAGGCTGATTGAACATAGGCTGCAGCTTTAGAAGGCACAGAACATTTTTTTCTTCCTGAATGCTGATAAAATCCTTTTAGTTTATAGACAGGAAAACAATGCTTTCCTTGAGACAAGTTGAGTTTTGCAGGCAAGGAATGAGACACATTAGTGATGAGATTTCATTTATCAAAATTAAACCTCTTTTGATGCACACCAGAGCTGAAGAGATAATTCCTCAGAGCAAAAAGACAGGCATTCTGAGTGCTGATGAATGCAACTGCAAGCCATCCATTTTGCCCTGAAAATAAATGAGTCAGAATGAACAGATTACCTCTCTTCAGACATTCTCCCAAACATGTGGAAGAAAGGGTGTGGAAGATCAGGTCCACACACACTAGAGAGCGAGGGGTCCAAAACTGCAATCTGAATTTCATGGCTGAATAGGAATTCAACCTAATACTAGGCTGCAAGAGAACTCCTATGGTGGTTAAGGTACCAAACTAGAAACCAAGAGACTGTGAGCGCTGATCCCAGCCTTAGGCATAAAGCCAGCTGAGTGACTTTGGGCCTGCCTCTCTTTCTTAGCCCTAGGAAGAAGGAACTGGCAAATCCCTTTGGAACATTTGCCAAGAAAACTGCAGGGATTTGTCTAGTCACCAAGAATCCAAATACTTGAAGGCACACATTTCTATTTCCTTTGCTGCAATCTGTCCTCAAATTTCCTGAAGATTTTCTTCCCTGGCAAAAGAGGCTACTGGTTTCCTGCCTCATTCTCAGGGTGCTTTAGAATTTCTTTGGCCTTTCTTTTGGCCATCCTTGTGAGGGTTCTTTATCACTGGAAGGTGCTGGTGTTGCTGGTTTTTTGCTTTTTGTTTTTTTTTCTGTTACACATCTCTCCATTACTTGGTAGCATTGCTTTCATGAAACATAATGGATTGGGATTTAACTGAGGTGTATGAAGCCATAGGAGGCTGCAGACTTTAGTAGGCAATTGAGCTGTGAAAGACAAGACTTTCCTTCTCTCTCTCTCTCTTGCCACATCATAACTAAGTATTCCACTGGCTCTGCCATCTGGCCTGGGGCGGGGAGGGAGGATATCAGAAATGGGGTTGGCTGGCCCCTTAGCGGCCTGGTGAGGCCTCCATCGGCCTCTTGGATTTTTTAGCCTTTTTATCTTTATCTTTGTAAGCCTGGTTTTTATAACTTTTAATTATGTATTTCTGATTTTAGTTTGTTGTAAGCCGCCCAGAGTCCCCCGTTGTGGGGAGATGGGCGGGGACAAGTCTATTAAATAAATAAATTAAATAAATATTCCACTTCCCACCCGTAAGTATTTCGCAGAATGTTCTTCTGTTTGGGAGAAGAAGGTAGTTTGCTTCTTTAACTGTGTTAAGGCCATTTTAGGGCTTATTTAAATCAATTTCAAACCAATTGCTGTCAATCCTCAGCAATCACAGCATCCATAGAAATCAAGTAAAAACTACAGTGACAAAAAAAGGAAGAAATGTGTGTGGCAATATAAGTTACATTGTTTGTGTTGTGATGTCTTGATGCACATTTCAAATCAAAGTTTATTGATTAGCCCGAAGGCCTTATCAAAATAAAAGTTAAACACTAAATATTGATAAAACTCTTTACAAAATTAATATAACAGATTAAATAGAACGTGAATAAAAATAGAGTAAATAAATATAAGTAGGTATACATATAAGTGAAAATACAAATCATATTTCCATATCACCCCAGCAGTTCACTCCAATCGACCCCACATATGTAGATCTCAAGCGCATTGATTTGCTTAAAGACAAAGCTGTGTTCTATGTTATTTTTGGGTTTTCACCACACATAAAATACGTTGTTCTAATATGTGAATCCCAGTGGGTCATTCATTTAACATATGGCCAAGTTGTAAGTCTCTCACCATCTTATACAAGTTACAGTCAAATAGTACGTGTGCTATATCCTCTATTTTGGGTGCTCCGCATATACAAATGCGTTCATTATAAGGGATCCTGTTAAATCTCCTATATCTGACCACAGTATCAAGTTGATCAAATCTAGCTTGTTTTATCATTGCGTATCCACATTCAATCAAGTAACAAAAAAGCACTCTGAGGGTGCAAAAACTGTGACACACACACGCAAGCTGGGATTACAGGTTGCCCAACCCAGAATTAAAAAGACCACTAAAAATGCCTTCTGTTCCTCATGGCACTTAATTCCTTTTCTTATCACAATGCCTGGCAACATCATAGAGAAAATAATTGCAATAATATTTTGCTGATACTAATTCAGAATCTCTCCTTTCTTCTCTTCTGCCAACTAGGAAGGGAGAGGAGATGCCCATAGAATAGATTAATGCCAGAGTAAGGCATCCCATGAAGGACAGGTTGGAGAGGAAACACTCATGTCTGAGGCAAAAACCAGATGGCACCAGGATCACTCCACACTTAGAAGCTGACTTAGAATTTAGAATGCCAGGTTTGGAACAAGCTAAGGCCTTAAAGAAAACTAGTTTGGTGTAGTGTTAAAGGGACCAGGCTACAAACTGGGAGACCATGAGTTCTAGTCCTGCCTTGGGCACAAAGTCAGATGGGTGACCTTGAACCACTATCTCTCTCTCAGCCCTAGGAAGAAGAAGGCAAGGGCAAACCACTTCTAAAAAACATTGCCAAGAAAACTTCATGGACTAGTCCAGGCAATCACCAGGAGTCAAGAATTATAGGAAGGAAGGGAAGAAGGGAGGAAGGAAGGACACTCTTCAAGCAACTTCAGACTGTGGTTTCAGTCCTGTCTTGTTTATTTACAGATTTATATTCTACTCACTCCCAATGGCTCCGGCTATTACCTAAATATAATAGCTAATTCATTTATCAAAGCCACCACCATAAAATCCATAAAGCTCTAAGACACAAAAAAAACTGGGTAAAAATACTTTGAATTTGCTAAACATAGTTATACTTTTGGGGAACTAGGACTATTCAGGCTTTTCAGACCCCACTGAGAAAAAAGGAGGAAAGAGGAAGTATATCCATACATAAGAGGTATGTAGCCATACTGAACGAAGCAAAATTTGTCTCTCAAAGTTTCATTGGGATATACTGAACATCCATTCTATAGAGGAGATTTTTAGCTGGACTTGGGAATGTAGTTCAAGGAAGAAAAAAAAATGTTTTGACAAAAATGTTTTGACGATGGCCAGTGGGCCATTGACAAAACTCCAGAAGAAGAAGATGGGGAAAAAGTTATAAACTTGCTTGATCACTGCAACAGAATGAGAAGGGAGATTATGCATAGGGCTTGTGCAAGTGCTCAAAGAAGCTAACGAGGAGTCTAGCTTGAAGGAAAGCATGCTCCAAACACAGATGCATGTTTAAAATGTCAATGAGAACATTAAAAAGAAAAAGGGCATGTCCATTAAAAAAAGCAAGAAGGCTTAAGAGTAAGAGTTTTAAGAATGCCTATTTCTAAGCATTAATGTGACCTGATGCATTCTTCTCTGCTGCAGATATTTATCTGTTTAGGTTGCAAATGAATGCGATTATTTTTGATGTGTGACAGGTCTTCATAAAAGGGAAGATTCTTTTCCAAAGAAGCTTACAGTTTTAAAAGTCTATAGTCATAGCCTTCCCTGAGCTCAAAACTTCTCAGAGAAGTTGGGCAGAGATTCATGTTAGGAGGATCAGCAAATGCAGACAAATCTATTTTGATTAAGTCCTATTGCTAGCAGTGATTGCTTAAATATTCCCAATCTGATCCAAAATAGGAATCTCTACTTTCAGGGAGAGTATTAATTCTTTGACTAGGCTTAGTCCTGTCTGATTTGGAGTCTGCATTCTTAAAGTTTCCCCCACCCCCATCCCAGGAACTCTGGTGAGGACACACACAATTTCCTTGGCAATAAATAAATAATCTATAATTTCCTTAAGTAGGAAAATTAGAGAAAATGTGTATGCAATTAGGTTAGAAAACAGAATCAGCAAGAAAAATTACATACTTAAAAGCACTACTACATAATGTTAATGATTAGCCTTGGCTAATGGAAGAACTTCAGGGTATATTTAGAGTACAGGATGGGTGTGGCCTGATTATAAAATATTTTGTTTGACATGACATTTTAAAAATATAATGAAATATTTGGGTACTACCATACCCACTTATTTTAAAAAAATGTTTTATAAGCATTAGGCATAATGCTGCCAAAATTAAAATACTTTTACATGATAAGCATTTCAGTCATAGAAGGAAATGTAATTCTAACTCCCCTAGTGTAACCGATCTTTGCTAAAGAAGGTCCATGGTTCACTCCCTGGTACCTCCTTCAAAGAGGATCAGGGAGTAAAGGAGGAGAAAAGAGTCTCTGAAAAGCTACTTCTATTAGGGGTAGGTGATGCTATAATTGTTTGTTAGATTTATATCCCATCTTTTCTCCAAGTGTCCAAGGTGTCTAATATAAAGATCTCCATTTTATCCATATGACCTCTAGGTAGGTTGGACTGAAAGAGAGAGACAAACAGAGAGACACAGACAGATTGGTCTAAAGTCTCCCAGTGAATTTCCATGGCTAAGGGTGGACCTGAACCTGGGTCTTCCAATAGTAGTCCAATACTTTAGCCACTACATCATATTGTCAAACTATAGTACATTACACAACACTGATAATGGGTTAGATGGAAAAAAAATAGATTCTCATACGTCTTTCTTGCATCGAAACAAGCAGTTTGTGAAGATTCATCATAGTAACTGAATTGGCCACTATGTTTCTCACAAATATGTGGTACAGTAGTTTGTCACCATCAAGAAAATACAGAGTGGCTAAGAACGAGGGTGATATAGTCATTAAAGTGATAGAGCCAATTTGGTCTGTGGTGAAGGCCTCAGGCTAGAAAGCAGGAGACTGTGAATTCTAGTCCTGCCTTAGGTTGGGTGACTTTGGGTCAGTCACTCTCTCTTGGCCCAACTCACCTCACAGGATTGTTGTTGTGGGGAAAATAGGAGGAGGAAGGAGTACTAGGCTTGTTTGCCACCTTGAGTTGTTTATTAAAAATAATAAAGGTGGGATTAAAAAATCTAAACCCTCCCCCAACAATAATAATGTATTGTGCTACTTTATCAAGCCAAGGAAAGAAAATCCTCCAGGCAGCATAGCAGTCAAGGGGCCAAAGATATTAACTGCACAGGATGTGCCCTGAATGGCTACTCTGTGCTTAACAAAGAGGAGAGCCTTTAGAACATATTGAGTTATGAAAGAAGGCTCCAACCCAGTTTAAGAGATTCCAAGACTACAGTCACACTTAAATAAGAGGAAAAGAAGTAGATGTTACTGATGAACTCTTACCCTTTGAACAATGTAGCCCATGGGTGAGTTCTAATGTCCCATACATTTGGATAGGATTTTATAAATATATTTATAAAATGTGATTACCATCTAAGACATCTGTGATTAGCATTTATTACTTGTTAATAACATGTTCCCAGTCACCCTGGAATCAACCTATTCCCCCACCCAGGGAAGGGATTTAGGTTGACTGACTGATGAACTTTTGATCTTAAATGGTACAGTCATGATCCCTACCAAATTTTCATTTATAATGTCTTCCATAGAATTCCCTCACACAATAGAAGGCAATCAGAAAAAAACAGTAATTAAAATTTCATCCAATAAAATTAGTTCACAACTTAACAGCCAAAGCAGTAAGTAAATATTAAAATGAAAAGCACATACAACACTGCCCTGCAATGCAACAAATAGTGTATATATCCATAATTAAAATAAAACAGGCATTAATCTAGGAACTGTCAAATTTCAGGAGAGTAGGGTGGGATAACCAAGCCCTACACTAACCCATTGATCAAAGAAGAGATCTTTCAGTCCCTTTTAAAGGTCATCAAACTTTCATGGAGACAAAAGGAAGGAAGGAGCTGATTCCAGGATCACGAAGGCACCACGAAGGCACCCTGAAGCACCGAATCTAGAAACGGTGTCCCTGGAGAGAGGAACACAAAAAAGGCCCTGCTTTGAGGAAAGTAAGGAAGAAACTGGATTATAAGGAGAAACAAAAGGAAGCATATATTGGGGCACTGGGTAAGGGAGTCAGGTTCAAATGCTCACTCACCATGAAGCTTCCTAGGTGTCTTTAGGCAAGTCGTTATCACTCAGTCCAACCTACCTCACAAGCTTGTGGTGGGCATAAAAGGAAAGGCATGTAACTGACAAAACACACCAACAAAACGCTGAAATTGTGATGCTGAAATGGAGATTTCTAACTAAGGCAAGGAATGAGCACTGAGCAGATGAGGAACAAATGAGGTAGCCTCTCCCTCACATTTCACTTCAACCAGGAAGTTTCTATGTGGTTGATCTCTCAACCAGAAATGTGCCTGCCTTCCAAGACTCTTGTAAGGGTGAACACATTCAAAAGAACCCATGAACATCAATTATTCCTATTACCAAATATTTGGTAATAGGAATATTTCTTATTGATTGTTGGTCTGTTGACAAAGTAACCTTTTTTTCAGAGGAGATTTCAGTACAGCCCATCCTTGCAGGTGAAATTGGTTCTGAATGAGCTGAATGAAGAAATTTCCATTTTAAGGCCTTTTCTGCTTCACTTTGCCTTTTCTGGCACGTGTTTATCAGTGTGTACAGACTACTTTGGGGACCTGGAGCAGTAAGTTACAAAGATGGAGCATGACAGTCACAATAGCACAAACTATTAGCTAGACCTCAACTCTATTACAGTTCTATGTTTGGCGACACAGAATCAAGAGTCTCAAGGATACAAGGTCAAAGGTAGCAAAACATTACATTAATCTGTTGTGTTTGTAGGCACATATGTACCCATCTCCGGGTATAAGATTGCTCACTGTTTAATTATGAAATATTGAAAGCTAAGTATATAATTAATAAACTGTACATCTATCTATCTATCTATCTATCTATCTATCTATCTATCTATCCAGCCAGCCAGCCAGCCAGCCAGCCATCCATCCATCCATCCATCCATCCAGGAAAAAACAAAGAAATGATGAGGTATCATTTCATTTCACCTTATTTCCTATGTTTATTAACCTAGTAGTTATTGGTGAGAAGTAGTCTGCTTCAATTGCTCATAATAGTACTAAATTACTTGAAGGCATCTTGGTAAATTGTTCCTCTTTCTTTGATTGTCCCTATGAAAGCAATGTCAGAAAATCAATCTAAACAGCAAAATTAATATACCAATTCAATTCAAAGTAGTTAGCTTCAGTATTTGGTGAACACAAACCAATGCAGTGAACTAACATTTGCAGTGCTTTGAAATTTACAGTAACCACACGATTAAAAAACAAAACAAAACAAAAAATATTAATTTACTGCAATGTTATTTTTGAGTATTATTTATTAGCAGCAGCAGAATTAAATTTTGAAGAGTGCTTTTATAGAGCAACATATTTTATGTAATTGTAACATAATATAGTTAGTGTAATTACATAATATTTAATGTAATTATAATAATAGAACAGCTTAAAATAATAGTTTAAAAGAACAGCAGTGGAGAGAGAGAAATGTTCCTCTCGTTTTTCTGGATATGCCACTCTGAGCCATTGGGAATAGAGTGGTATACAAATGTTAGTAACAAACGTATAAGAAGGAAGGAAGGAAGGAAGGAAGGAAGGAAGGAAGGAAGGAAGGAAGGAAGGAAGGAAGGAAGGAAGGAAGGAGATGGTCAAATTCACTGAACTGGTAACAGATAAAAGTAATAATAGAAAGCTAGTTTAAAAATGGACTGTGATAAATTTAACAGCTAGACTTCTTCCTGCAGGATGGAAATTAGAAAGAAAGGGTGTTCACTGCTCTACCAGTATTTTTTTTTTAATCTCTCCTACTAGAAGCAATTGCTTTGTTCTTTGTTTAGCTCCAGGATTCATCTAAATTTGCCTCACATCATGGTTGGTGTTGAGGGCAGGGAGGATTTTAAATTCCACAGTTGCTGCACCTCCAATGTTCCAGACTTCCTATATCCCCAATCAATCCCTTTGGCCTCCCCTGTTGCAGAACTTCTCAGAGTTGTAAGACAGAGCTGCCCTTAACATGCAAAATGGGTGGGGATGCATTACACAAAAGGGAAAGGCTGAGTTTTTTTGACAGAGTTGTGGCAGAATCCAGGGGTCTCTCTCTCTCTCCCTCTCCCTCTCCCTCTCCCTCTCTCTGTGCCTATTTTAGGACTTATGTGGGAAAACATGTTGTCAATATTCTGCAGTTATGTTCAGAGTGGATTCCAACAGGGATCGGCAGCCCTGCGCCTGCAAGCTGTCTATCCCTATTGTACAGCACAGAAGATCAGGATTATATGCTTTCTTCCAAATTCAGAGTGAATGTAGTAGCATCTGGGATAGATCATCCTGGAGAAAGTCTATCTCTGCAGTCACTAAGAGTCAACACTGATTTGTGGATCATCATCATCATCATCATCATCATCATCATCTGGGATATAGTATCCTTACTGGGTCTGCTGCTGATTGAATATCCATAATCAGAAAGTGCTTATTAACATCTCTGGGTCCCCCAGAGGGAGATTTCCTGTGGAATGCCCACTGCTGTCAGCCATTTCTACAAATGACCTGGATGAGAAGGCCGCTTCTCAAATTGGCTGCAGTCAAGATGTTTTATGTCTGCAGCATTATCATGATCTACTAAATAAGTAACACTATTTTTAAAAAAGGAATATGTTTGATCTATTTTTAATCAACTCATTCACGGAGCAGTTAGGTGGCAGTGGAGAAAAGAAGAGAGCTAATGTAGCCTTACGGGAAAAAAAGGTAATAGCAGCCACCTATTATGATCTGGCTTATTACTAATGCACCAGGTTGTCTAAACACTGGTGGCATGCTTGAGATTTTGTGGAAGCTACTGTCTCCTAGTCTCAATTTTTCAGGTACCTACTCCATTTTTCCATCTTATTGTTATGCTGGTCCTAAGCTTCGGATGGCAAGGTGAAAGACAAAGACAAAGTGGACACAAGATCTGCATCATCCTTCTCATGTATATGAAGCAGTAGTCAACACCAGCGAATAACCAGCCAACCTAATCTGTGCCAGCCTTCCAGCTCAATCCTCTCTCCGAGTCCTTCAGGGAATGGTGCACCTGCTTGGCCAGGTGCAACACGTATGGCAGCATGTCCAAACAAGGCATCCATTCACAGCTACTCAAAGGAGAACCGCATCAATTCCAGCAAAAACAAGAGACAAGAATAGGAAGATGTAGCCGTGATATTATATGGCTTCATTTATGTGGGGACCACTTTATTATTTCTATGTAAACAACAGTGGTTCATTCAACACCACCCCAGGGCTTTTTTGTGTTAGAAAGCCTGCAGGATACATTTTTTAAAAAAATCTTATTTCCACTTTGTCATATGTGAGTGTGCATAAATATCTCTGTTGCTGCTGGAAATCCTGTACTTACCGATTGGCCAAGAACTGTGCTCAAGCTTCTATATCAGCAGCTGAAAAAGTGGAAGAGGCATTTGGAGAGTAAATCATTCTATTTCTCTTTCTTTAATCCCCCCAACCCTAAAAATAATCGACAATCATCATCTGAGGGCTGATTCCTACCATTTTCAGGGCTTTGGGAATTTCAGAGAATTGGAACATCCCAGAAATCTCCTGCTGTCATTCCCACCCTTGAATTAAACCAAAACCAAAACCCTGCACTGCTGAAACTCAGCCATTTGCAACTGAATTTTGGAGATGTGATTTCAGGAAGCTGGGGGACTGCAAATCACATGCGAAGAAACCGCATGTGGCCTGTGAACCAGAGGCTGTCCTCCCTATTTTATAAAGTCCACGGTTTCCATCTATTGCTGGGCATACTTTATGTAGCATTTTATTCAGAAATATTCCATGTTTTCCTTTGCTTAAAGAGGCAGTGGGTTTTGCTGATTGCTCCAAAAGTTTGGGGTGCTGATTGCTCCAAATGTTTGGGTTGCAAGGGATTACAATCTCACTTTCAGTTTTGGGAGAGGGCTGCTACAGCACGCAGCCATGTGAAGTGACCTGCTGCGACAGCGTTTGGAGGAGGGAGGAGGCACAGATGCTGGAATAGCAATAGCAGGGAACACAACAAAGAAACAAACTAAGGCTTAATTTGTCTGTTGAGGCTTAGTTTCTGATTTGGGATTTTCGGTTGCAAAGGATGCTTTTTCTTAGAACAAGTCATTCACAAGCCTGTACCGACTATCCTTGCTGTGCTATGAAAGGATTTTGCTTAAAAACAGTTGTTGTTTTTTTTACCTCAAATCTATCCAGTCAACAGCCCTCCAAAATGAAGCACATCAATAGAGTAGTACGATTTTTGTAAGGAAAAAAGACAATAAACGTAGCTTATTATTAATAGCTGAGAACCCTAAAGTTTATGCTTTTCAGACTTTTGTTCCATGGAAGGTAAGAAGTATATTTCATTCCCCAGTCATGATAAAAATGTTTTGAAATTCTAGAGACTTCATCTTCCTCAGCACCAGAGTTACTTTTTGTGAGATGGGCAGCCATATAAATTTGATAAATAAATACATTTGATAAATAAATAAACTCATTTTGCACATGACTCTGTATTGTTAAACACACACACACATACAAAGCACTGTATATAATTTGTACCTCACAGTTCCTTTCTTTTGAACAAATATGAGTTTAAGAGAAAAAAAAAGCAATTCTTGAACATTTCTTAGTTATCTTGATTTAAATCCTTTCAAAATGAGAAATCACAAACCTTGGACAAATACAGTTTGGTCCCGAGTTTATCTGATGGACGAGCAACAAAATAACTATTCAGAATCTGGCCGTGAGGAAAAGGGAATCTTTATTACAGCTGGACACTGAACAAAATGCTTTCAGTCTTGTGGTGGCTTAAACTGGATTTCAATAAGCGTAATAAGTGTGCAGGAGCACATGAAAACCTCCTGTGGTATTTACATTATGTCACCATCGTTTTAAATGCAAGGGATTTTCAGACAAAAAAGCCTGCTAAAATTGGACATTGAAAGGCCCTCTGAAAATGCGTTCACATGGTCCCTGCCTCCAGGCTTCCACCCCACCATCACACAAAGTTACTCTGTGTCCTTCTTTCTTCTCTGCTTACTACAGCGTTATTTTCTGAGAAGCAATTCATGACAAAGAATTTCTGCTTCTGAGATCCCGGGCCTAGACTGATGCCACGGGCCTTTCCCCCACCCCAACAGCCTTTTGTTTTGCGCCCAAAGAATTGCTCCATTCATTATCCCCACAGATGCGTGGCCTGGAGGCAGAGGGAGTCAGTAAAAACAACAAGAAGCTGAGTTCTCCACCAGCCTAGGCTATCATTATCTACACAAGAGATGATGAGTTTGTAATGAAGTTGACGAGGCTTATTCAGACACTCGCAGATTGGCAAGAGGATAAAAAGTATCTTCAATTTTCATGTTGTCTGATGTTGAAGTTAGCTGTCATCCGGCACTAGATTAGTCACACTTTGAGGCTGGGCTTTGGAGAAGGGGTCAGAACAAAGCTACTGTACTATGGTATTTCACAGTCAGAGGAACAGAAGCATAATAAATGTGCTCTGTAATTTAAATCAAGGAGCTGCTGTGGGAAACCGCTGCCTCTTTCACTTGAGGAATTAGTGCTATGCACTGGGCTGCTTGACACCGCATAACATATAAGAAGTCTGGACAACTTTGCTCTCAAAATTGGAATGAATGCTGTGATTATATTCGATGAGACTCTCTTGAAGCCAGCAGACAAAAAAGCTTCCGTCTTCATAGAGGATACATTAGATTATGTGTGTGTCATAGGCTTTGTCTTTATTGGTAATTCAATTGAAAAATTGGTTAAACATGGATGAAATTTTAATTGGAAACATTTCATGCTCAGGCAATACAGAAAGCTTTTGATAAATGCTCCATTTCCTCCCAAGTGAAGTTATATATGTTAAATAATCCAGAATTTACTGCCATGAATCATTCTAATCAAGCTACGTAAAATGTATCACTTAAGTTCCTATGGAACTAAATAAATTGTTTGTAATTGCAGAATGCATAAAGCTGTCATATTTCGGAAGGAAAGAAGCATTTCTTTGATGGTTCAGTGAATGGCCATAAAATCATCCAAGCTGCAGAAATGAAAGGCAACAATTCTTTGGCTTCCTTAAGAGTTTGATTCTGAGAGGGAAAAAAAGCCAATTTACACAGAATTTGGTATCTGCTGTCAGGCCAGACATCCCATCAAAAAGTTTCACCATCAGCTACCATCTCATCCACAGAGCAAGTTCTGACTTCAGTTTCAGCTGAATGCCGTTGTTCAAGATGCTACTCACGCAATGTCTCCTGATGGAAAAGGGCTTTGTTTCTGTCCCTCTTCCACTTCCAGCTAGGTGTGTAAGAGAGGAAATGTCACTCGCCCCCAGTCCCCATTTCTTTCAAGATACCTTATGAAGATGGTAGCTTCCTAACAAATGGTCCACAAGAGATGAAGGAGGGAAAAGAGAAAGAGAGAAAGAAAAAAGGCCTGCTCAAAAGAGTCAACATCACCACAACGCTGCTGCTTGTTTTTCTGGTCTCTTGCAATTGCCTTGACTCAGCAGAAGGAAAGAAAATAAAGACTGTGGCAAAAGCTTTGCCGAAGATCTCTAGCCCTGATGCTGATTATCGATCAGATGATTAAGGCAGATGAAGAGGAGGTTTTATTTTTTTAAAGCAGAGGCTCTGATTATGTCTCTAGTGTGCCCCAAAAGGGGCTGAAGAATCAATATACTCAATCACGGTGGAAAGCATTTCTCTGTCAGTCACACTGACTGAAGTGATTAGAATTGAGTCATAGGACAATGAATAACTCCGCACCGGCTTCCTTTCCCTCTTTTCCACCTCATAGGGAATCTAATGAACTCTCTTAGCCAACTGGCTAAGAGAGTGGGGCTGCTACTTACAGCATCCGCTGGGCAGGCAAATTAGCATTCGGAGTCTCAAGGCTATTTTACTCCAGCTAGTTCATATTTTACCTTTAGTGTATGGGTGCTGTTGCTGGGTAAGGAAAGGCAGTCAGACTGTGACTTCCAAACCCATTACAGTAAGCATCACTGGGCAGGCAGCTATTTCCTTCACAGCATTAACCTGAGCTAAGGACGGCTGGCACTTTTCCCCATGGTTAGTGGGGTTAGTGCCTACATTATACACAGATCCTGGAGACAGGATAAAAGAACTGCAAAAGCTACAAGGCAGAATAGACACACTCACCCAATAATGCTTATGAAAACAGTTGTGGCAAATAAGATAAGTATGGACTATTATTTTGAGTAAGTGGTTTGGTTCAGGTTTTGCGTAAATCCCTTGGTGTAAGTTAAGCCACGTTGAGTGTGTAGGAAGGGGGGACCTCCTGCACTTCTCTCACTCAATAGTTTCCCCTCAGAATCATAGGCTGCATTCATATAACCGCACTCTTTTAACCTGGCTATTGAATGAATTTCTGATTTTGCACAAAGCTTTCACTAAAAGGGACTGGGCTTGCACAAGCCTCTAGGGTGATTTCCTCACTAGCCACATGCAGTGTTTTCTAGAGACATCCAACCATCCAGAGACATCCAACCATCGAAAACAATAGTGATGACAGACTTCATTACACTTCAGTGATGATTGGGTTATGCTATAAAGATGCTTTAAGTTACTAGTGTGGAAATTGCCTAAGCCACATAGAATGAACCAAGATTAACACTATCAAGCTTAGCATGTTATGCAAAAGTGTTACCTGAGGAACTGCCTCATCCTGGTTACATCAGCCCATCCCACCCGGTCCTGCTGGAAGGGCATGTTGCAGACCCCGTTGGTTACAGAATTTTGACTGGCGGGATCTAGGAGGAGAGCCTTTTCTGCTGTTGCCCCTGCCCTGTGAAATATCTTGTCCCCCGAGGTGAGGTTGGCCCCCACTCTTCTGGCCTTCCAGAAGAGCATTAAGACCTGGCTCTGCCGACTAGCCTGGGGATCCAATGGGGGCTCCCTGCACTGGGGGTGGCTGGTGCCTTGAGGATGCTCTCTCCATCTTTTAACTTTGTTTGTAGTCTTTTAATGTGTTTTGTCGTTTTTAAATGTTTTATGCTGCTTATTTGTGAATTTGATTTATAAAGAAAGAAAGAAAGAAAGAAAGAAAGAAAGAAAGAAAGAAAGAAAGAAAGAAAGAAAGAAAGAAAGAAAGAAAGAAATGGATCTGACAGGTCTTTAACTGACCTCAATAACCATGCTGTATGACTACAACCATGGAGATTAAAGGGGCCTTTTAGAAGATTCAGTCTGTGCAGAATAGAAATCCAATGTAAAGCACCTCTGACAAGTGGCTGTCCGGGCTCTCCTTGAACACATCTGGTGAAGCAGAGTTCATCATAGCCCCTTATATGTGGTTGCACTGTCCAAGTGTTCTTTCCATTAGAATGCTTTTGCTCATATTCAACCTTTCCTGTAACTTAAGACCATGTCTTAAGTGATGCTGTGACTGCCCTCTCGCGGTGCGTGGAGGCTGTGGGGGCCTGGATGGGGGACAACAGGCTTCAGCTGAACCCTGGTAAGATGGAGTGGCTGTGGATACGGGGAGCCTCAAGATCTAGGACTTTGTCATCTTTGGTTCTTGACAGGGTTGCACTACCCCAGACAGACCCGGTGTGTAATCTGGGGGTTCTCCTGGACTCACGACTCCTGCTCGAAGAGCAGGTGGCAGTCGTGGCCAGGAGGGCCTTTGCATGACTTGGTGTTGTGCGGCAGTTACGCCCCTTCCTGGATCAGGAGGACCTCCGCACGGTCACTCATGCCCTGGTCACCTCCGGGTTGGACTACTGTAATGCGCTCTACATGGGGCTACCCTTGAAGAGTATCCGGAAGTTACAGCTGGTACAGAATGCGGTGGCGCGGACAGTTCTTAATGCCCCTAGGAGGGCACGTATAACATCGCTGTTGCGTGAGGTGCATTGGTTACCAGTTTGTTTCCGGGTCCAATTCAAGGTGTTGGTCATTACCTTTAAAGCCCTTCATGGCACGGGACCAGGTTATCTGAGGAACCGCCTCGCCCCGGTCATTTCAGCCCGTCCCACTCGGTCCAGCAGAAGGGGCAGGTTGCAGACCCCACCAGTCAAGGAATTTCGATTGGTGGGGTCTAGGCAGAGAGCCTTTTCTGCTGCAGCGCCCGCCCTATGGAACATCCTGCCTCCTGAGGTCCGGTGTGCCCCCTCCCTCATGGCCTTCAGGAAAGGGCTCAAATCCTGGCTCTGCCAGAAGGCCTGGGGGACAGAGGGGGGCCCGCACCTGTGGAGATGGCTGGTGGGATGATGGGTTGTCCCCCCCCCCCCCAGCATCTTACAGGTTTTTTAGGGCTAAAATCAGAGGAGGTTATTAGGGCATTTTTAATATATGTTTTTTTAATTATTTATAGATTTTAGCCATGTTTGGAGAGACTTGTGTTTTCTGTGTTTTTTCTTCTTTTTTATTATTGTGAGCTGCCCAGAGTCACCCGTTGGGGGAGATGGGCAGCATACAAGCCTGAAAAATAAATAAATAAATAAATAAATAAATAAATAAATAAATAAATAAATAAATAAATGTCTTGCACTCTGGGACAATAGGGAGACTTGATCTTCTTCTATGTTATACCTCTTTTTGTTACTTGAAAAATGTTATCAATCCTCCCATCAAATATGATGCCTAAAGACTAATCCTCTCCTATAAGACTTAGTTTCTAGTCCCTTTAGCATCTTTGTTACTGGAGGTGGGATCTGACCAAAGCGGAACATAGTACCTTCCCCCCCCTCCTGTTTTTTTTTTTTTTTTGCAGCCATGCCACATTGGTGACTCACCTTCAGCTTGTGATCAACTACAATTACAAGGTCTTTTCAAGACTATTACCAAGCTAGGTATCCCTACATCCAGGATTTGTGCATTTTATTTCTTTTTTCCTAAGTAAGAAACTTTGTTATTTGTTTCTATTACATTTCATTATGTTATTATCGGCCTATTTCTCTAATCAATCAAGATAATTGAGAACACTTATGGCAGAAGTTGGCAAAACAGTGTTCGTGTTAATAAATAACACACATTTCTATTAATAAGATCTGTGTTAGATATACAATCTATAAAAAATTAAACACTTAATAGTGTATCGAATTTTATGTGTCTTTGAACTTTTATCTTGTGCTTTAAAAGTGGTTTGTTTAATGTGTTTTACAATACATACACACTTTTTTCCAAAAACTTGTTCCATTCCCAATCAGATGTTAGGAATGCATGTATTATATTGCTGTGTGTCACCTGGAGTTGCCACACTGATTGAGATAGCTTATGAAGCAAACAAATAAATAAATGTACTACTCATGAAGCAGGCATGATGTAAGTATGTGAAGAATGTAAGGTATGAGTAATGTGCTATCTCAAAGAGTGGATTCAACCAAGTAGAGATCAGTTTCTCAAAAGTCTCACACCTATAAAATGAGCCCTTTTATTTTTGGCTTAGACTGCTCAAAAGGTAAGCTTTCTAAAAATGTGTGCTACTTCCGGATTATTGGTTGTAGCCTACCACTTGTTGCTAGTGATCATTTTTCCAAATATATGTGATACTTAAATATGAGGAGCTTCATCACCAACATTTAGTCCTCTACTGGTTTCAGCTCAATGTCTTGTGAATCAACTGTTGTATCTATTTTGCTAGCCAGTTGCAAGAAGGCACAGAAAATGAGACATAACTTTTTTAGTGATTCCTTCTTACATTTACAGGAAATTGGTTCACTTTTAAGAACTAGGTGATGTCCAAGATAGCTGCCCCTGAAACATTTTTAAAAGGGGTTTGGTCAAAGCCTGGGATACAGTAGGCACAGGGCCATGACCCCACACCCACTCCTTTTGCACATGTGCACGTGCACAAGGGACAGGGTTTGGGTCGTGATATTGTGCCTGCCATCTTGGAGATTTTGACACCACCACCCTTTGCATGGACACCCGTGACTATGATTGTTTCCTGAAAGATGCACAGTGATCTCAAAATGTTAGCAAACTAAAATGGACTTGTGCAGGAGGAGAATCTACAGAAAACGGGTGGGTGTGCATCAAGATGGCACCTACAACTTTACAAATGAAGCCCCACCCCGTTTTTCATATGTAAAAAGGGCAGGGCTTTAACTGAATGGTCTATAGCTTATGTTTTTAGCCCTCCCTCCCTGCAGACACTCCTGGAATGCAGAAGATTTGACACTATGCTAAAAAAGTGGAATGCAGTGTCAACATAACAGATAGGAGGGGATTCAAAACTAGAAATTAAATGTAAGCATGTTCTGTTGAAATACCTTTAAAAGGACTCTGTGCCTTCTTCATAGACCTAGTATATTTATTCATTTCATGTATTTGTATAACACTTCCAATACAGTAGCATCTTGAAGCAATTTACAATAAAAACATTAAAATGCAATAATAAAAAGAATAAATCTTAAACCCTTACAAAACAGAATCTTAAAAAAGAGAAAAAGAACAGTGGGGAGAAAAAAAAAAACACTGAATCATGAGAAACCAGAAGATACACTATTAGTCTTGGCAGACACAGCAGGACCTCCTCCGGTGCTCTTCACTATCCTGCAACGGCAAACGCTGAACAATGGATGTTCTGACTTCTTTTATTGTTAGGGAATTCCTGTGCCTCTTTTTGCCTGTGATGTGGATGTCCTTTGTCTTCTGCAAGTGGTAGAGCAGAGTGCAAATTTCCAGCTGCTCTGTCATCACCGAGTTGACTCCAGATTCAGCTGCACATAGGCATGTGCAAAACAGTCTAAACTTGGCCTAGGTTAAGATGGCATGCATTCAAGTATTCAACTGTTCCCCAAATTTTCTGTGCATTTTTGAGGTGAAAAGTATGTAATTGTTCATAGTAACTTTCTGTCCAACTCTGACAAATTTCCGATAAACCTATTACATGCATCTCTCCTTAAAACACATATATTTGTACACAACTTTCCCTGACATAGTTTAAGTACACAGTTTTCTGAATATAAACATTTAACACAACTATTCCAGATGTAACCTTTTTTATACACAGCCTCTCAGTGTAGGCATTTTTGTATGTAATTTCTGAGCCAAGGGATAAATCAAAAGGGGAAGTTAATGGACTCCATGAATAATGTTCCCACTCATGCAGTGACTGAGTTCATTTTGGCAGATCAGGCCATTTCAGTTGAAAAAAAAATCTGTGACAATTTTTTTTTACATCCATAATGATGCAACAGGTAGGCCTACCGAAATAATTGGAAATATGTTAGTCATGATGAACTCAAGCCTCACAGGCAGCCCTGCTCTAAGTTGGAATCCAAGTTGCTCTGGGCAAATGAACTCACTCAATTAGCACTGGTACTATATTGTGGTGTTCTTAAGAAGTAAACATTCATTAGCTATTATAGTTAGTTATAAAGTAATATAAAGCCAATCTAGTTCGTTACTGTTACCCTGAGACTAGTCAGAATCATAATGAGAGATGTGCAAAGAGCAGAGCAAAAATAGCATGTGTAAGTGCTAGAGTTCTTGAAGAGGTCCCATTGTCTTTAATTAAATTGGTTCCAAATTCACTTCACTTTGAAGTGCGAGGAGTCATAATTTCTCCCCCAAACATGGCATCATTGAAGTTTTCCCTTAGCCCCAAAGTTCTAATTACTTGCAGAGGAGGAAAGAGCTGTATTTGAAATTCAGGCTTTCTGCCTTTCATTTAGAGAGCATGAAGGAGCATCTAGGGAACTGACTGGCTTCCTGACAGTTTGATACATTTATTTATTTATTTGTTTTGTCCTTTCAAGGAGAGATGCTAGTGTCAGATAGGTGTCTCTATATCTGCTGGGTTAAGATATGCCCCCTGGACCTATGAGTTGCCATTTCTTAATAATGACAAGAAGTTGAGGGCAGTTAAGCTTGGTCTCAAAGATGCACAAATGTCAACAGCACAGTGACATGCTCATTTGGACTACGGAACAATTCTTTCTTAAAAGGAGTCTTTCCATCCTTGGTCAGATGGTATTTGTCCTCTCCTTAATTAAGGCCATGAGAGAATAAAACCCTTTTTAGAAAAACTTGTTTATATGAGTTTCTGAGAGCATGCAATATGGATTCTCCTGTTTTCTGGCACTCTTTTCGAGCACTGATTCCAAAAAGCAAGTCAAAATACTATTTATCTTCTATTTGCACTCCATACTTTAAAATATACAGATAGCACCTGCTTACTTTTGTAAAGTAGATTATATAATCTCTCCTTCCCACTGAAAAAATATATTTAGTAAACATGGTGGTCAGAGCAGGTTTTGCTCCACTTCAAACCAACCACCTTTCACAAATGCTAATTCATACGTGGCATAAAAGTTGTTCCATCTCTACTTCAATGACAACAGTCTTGTGGCTTTCAACTGTGATGAGATTTCTGAGTTCCAGACACATTCATAGCTAACCCTGCTTCAAAAAAAAAAAAAAATACTGCAAAAGGAGGGAATAAGAAATACAAGTTACTTACATTTTCCCTTTTCGTGTAAAATGTGGACTAGTTTTCACATGAGATACCATGACATTAACCAGCACATTTTATTGTCTCTGTGGCCAACACAACATTCTGATCTAGTTTCGCTTCCCTGTTTTTTAAGCCAGTCTATTTTATTCACAACTTTCTGTAATGTAAAGAGCTTTTGTATCTAACTTACCCCAATACATGTGATCCTTAATATCAATTTCCTACAATTTCCTATTCCTACATACAAATCTACTGCTGATTTACTTTCCATCCCTAAAAGAAAGCAGAACATAGAAGCAACAGTATGAAGAATGCTCCCACCACATCTGTATAATGCCACTCCCTTACTTTTTCAATTCCTTCTTTAAAATCCACTTTAGACCCAGAGCCCCATGCATCCTCCTGAAGCATCCTTACAGCAACTGTAAAAATTGCTGCCAAAATTTCAATATTTAATAAAGATGAAAATGAGCAAACACACAAGAAGTCATCATATTAATTATGGGGGATGCACAGCACTTCAGATTCAAGTACAGAACAGTGCTCTGAAGTGTATGGGATGTGTCCATGGTATCTATATGTGGGTCCTTAAAATACTCACACCTCCAAAGTATCATTTTGCCTTCAAATCCAGAGCCTGCTCAGTCCTACTAAATAAATGCACTTAATTTAGATGAATTGAAATTAATCTTGAATTTAAATTCAGATAAATCATAGTTTACTTTGGCCCATTTCACCAACTTTTTTGTCCTAGGATTCTAGCTCTAGTTCAGTGCTCATAGGTCAAGTGTGGCTGTTAGTCCCCAATAAAGTTGACATCCTCTGCTTTAAAGTAAAAAATATAAAATAAAAAGAGTTGTGAGATGCTGCAACTATGAAACATATTGTTTAATTTAGCTCAATGTCTTTAGTCTACGGTGAATGCATTGGCATTCTTTCAGCATCATACATCTTCACCCTCAGCTATTTCTCAGATCGCCTTATGCTCCAGATTTCAGTCTAAAATGAAATTGGATGTGGACTAGGAAAGAGGGCCAACTATATTAATATATTTGCATATCTATAAAATATTCCCATTAAATGAGCACCGAAACCTTTTCTAAGTAATTCATTGAGGAGAGACTTTGATGTCAGAGACACATAAACAGACCAAGTGGGTACTTGAATCTCTTTTGTATAACCAAGATGATTTGTGCCCTTGACCTATCAGCTTGACATGAAGTGGTTTCAAACTGCCTGCTAAAAACTTGTCCTCCTCACCAATACAAAAAGAGCCTTGGACAAGTGAGGTAAGCAGACAATTCAATTTCTCAATGTGCTACACTGCTCAGAGTCCTAAATCAATGTGGCTTATTTATAGCCCACTATCAAGGTTGGTCTTGTATGGATGTATCAGGGTCACGCTTTAGTTGGAAGCACCATAAGGAGCCATAGTCTGGGTGATCTACATGATGGACTACTGGCAGAAGGCAGATTGTACCTTGCAAAGATTGGTAAAAATGTGTTTGGCCAAAGCATGTTGAGCATGAATAGGATGGCTTTAAACTGATTCCTGTTGGAAGCAAGGATCTCAGATCAAGACTTGTGCACTGTAGAATCTAGGAGTGCTGTAGAAATGGGGCCCGTGAAACCACTGAGAGAAAAATCAGAAAAAATAATTGGCTTATTAAGTACACTGTCTTTATTGTCTATAAACCAATGTCAGTGTACGGGAAATAAGATAAGCTTGAGGTCAGTGAGTATTTTTTTTTAAAGGCAAATATTTAATAGGGGAGACCTGGTGGATTCCCATGAACAACTGAAAGACACAATTTGATGAAAAGGAAGCAATAGAGAAAAAGGAGTCCCACTGTACATGAAAAATGCTCATGCATCATCAGAAATCCAAATGAATGAAACTGGCAATGTTGTAGAGAGTATCTGGATCTGGATTAAAATAAGCAGAGGGACAGATAAGAAGTGATACTATTTTGGTGTCTACTATCATATGCCCAACCAAGAAGTGAAGGATATCTTCCAAAAGCAAACTGCAGATCTTTCAAAGAAGCATGAAGTCATGATGATCGGAGACTTAGGCCACCATCTGTTGGGAGACAAACTCTGCCAAGCATGCATCTTCCTGATGTCTTGCTAACAACTGTCCCCTTCAGAAGGTGGAGGAGACATTAAAGGATCAGTTATCCTTGACTTGCTACTAATCAACTGGGAAAATGTAATTGAGGAAATGGAAGTAGCTGGACCTTTGTAACACTCAGGATCCTGATTTTAAGGGAAACTAAAACTGAATATTATCAAACATGGCTCTTAAGGCTCCCAAAAAACAAACAAACAAACAAAAATAGATTTTAATAAACTCAGAGCAATGGTAAGTAGGATTCTATGGCAGGAAGAGCTAATGGGGAAAGGAACTCAAAATTGGTGAGAGTTCTTTAAAAAAGGCAAATTAAAAGCGTAATTGCAGGCTACTCCAATGAGGAGAAAAAATGGAGGACTACAAAAGAAGCCAACATGGCTATACAAAAAGTGTATTATTGTTATTGATATGTTATCTAATCATTTCAGCTGCTGGCAGTTGAAAACAACATGAAGTACAATAATTTCCACAATAAGAAAAAAAGCATAAAACATCCATGATAAGGGAAAAAAATTAAAAATGTACTCCACAGTCCTCATAACATCAGAACCTCCAAACAACTAAAAACCAGCAGTAACAGTAACAATAAAAAAAGGAAAGCATAACTTAAAAAAAAACACAGGGATGGTGAAGGATCATATCCCAAATGCCCACTGGAAGAGTTCAGCCTTTGTTAACTTCTGAAAGGACATTACTAAGGGGATTAGTTTATCTTCTAGAGGGAGATTGCCCCCCCCCCCAAAAATAAGCACCATAGCTGAAAAACAACACTTTCTAGACTCACCCCTCACCTCATGAAAATGGGGCATTACCAACAGCTTCTTCATGAAGGACCTCCTAGGACAAGTCACATGCTAGTTGTAGAAAGGCTTTATAATTCAAAACTAGAATTTGAATTGTACTCTACTGGTAGCCAATGGAGGCCCCACACATTGGATGCATGATAATCTAATGACCACCACCAATCACCAAGAGGTGCACCATTTTGCACCAACTGTACTTCAAAGACACATAGAGGGCATTGCAGAAGTCCAGCCATATGGTGTTCAGGGCATGAATCCTATAGCCAGACCCTCCTGCTCAAGGAAGGGCCACAACTGATGCACCAAATGAAGCTGGGCAAAAGCCCTCTTGGCCACAGCCTCCACATGCCCATCCAGCTGTAGCCTCCAGGAGGACCCCCGAATTATTTATTTGCTCCCTCAGGGGCAGTGCTATCCCTTCAACAGACAACAGTGGAGTTGACAGAGAACCACAATGAGCAAACAGTAACTCCATCTTCCTTGGGCTCAGCTTTAGCCTGCTTTACCTCATCCAGATCCTGACAAGTTTCTAGGCACTGGGAATGAATTTCAATAACATTCCCCACTAGGCCCCAGGGATTAATAAAAAGCTGAGTATCATCAGGATATTGATAGCATTATGCCAAGAACCACTGGATGACCTTCCATAGTGGCTTCATATAGATGTTCAACTACTATGGGGTGGGAACTTACCCTAGTAGCATTCCAGAGCCACTGGCAGTGAATGGAACCACCCAGTGAGGTAGGAGCAAAACCACTGTAAAACAGTGCTACCAATACCCAACCTCTGCAAGTGGTCCAGGAAGAGAGTAAGATGGAATCAAAAATAACCAAGAGGTCTAAATGGATGCAGATCAAGGTCCCAACTAAGGTCATCCATCAAAGAGGCCGATACCATCTCTGTTCTACACCCAGGCTTGAACCTTGACTGAGACAGTTCCTGATAATCCACCTCTTCTAGGGTGCTCTGTAGGTGTCCCATGACCATTGACCAGCCACAGTGGCTAGCCGTCTAGGCATTGTTTCTGATGTTTTATTTCCCAGAGCTGGACTATTCCAGAGTGGAGGCTATAGAAAAATGGGTTTAAGTTACAGGAAAGCTGATTTTGATTGAATGTTAGGGGAAAATTCCTAATAGTAAGAGCAGTTTGACCATAGAACCTTTTATCCAGAAGGTTCTCCTTCACTGGATGTGTTCAAGCAGATGCTAGTCAGGCATCTGCTTGGGATGCTTTAATGAGGATTCCTACACCCAGCAGGACCTTGAATTAAATGGATGAAATGGCCTCTTTAGCCTTATAATTCTATGCATTGAATCCTATGTATAGCTGAGATCCACGGCATAGCCTTCTGTAGAATCCAAAGCCTTCCACTCTTTTGGTGGATAGTTGAAGAAACATCTGCTGTCCTTCACCAGCTCAACTATGTTTTGCTTCTCACCATAGGGAACCAGTGTGTGCTTATATAATATAGGATGAAACTATTTATGCTTGATATAATATTTGGCAGGGGAAAGGGGATGGAATCTACAATCATACTTTTTATTTTCCAAGAGGCGCTTTTCAACGTTCTAAAATTTTACAGAGTAAAATAAAGTTAAACAAAATGCACCTATCATTTGCAAAATAAAATGCACAATATTTAGGAATGAATCCCACTCTATTTAATGAGATTTACTGTTTCTTGGTATTGTTACCCAGAATCAATTACAAATCACATACTGATTTCATGATGAAAATATTCCAATTCTGTACTCCAGACACTTGGTAAATAGCCTATATTTGCTTCTAGTACGCTAGCCTCCCCTATCTGAATTTGGCAACCCAAGGCAACCTAATAGTATTAGTATTATCCAAATTTTACAATTCCATTTTTTGGACCAACAAAATTGTAGAATTGAAGAATGAAAAATCAGCTGGTTTTACTTGTGTTGTTCTAATATGGCCTTTTACAATGATTCTTATAATGTTAACCCAAAACTGAAAGGTAGATTACCTTCTGTTATTTTTTCCTATAGTAAATTTGCATTTTGATTGTGATTTTTTTTTCTTTTTTCCCCTTTTTTTTACAGAACTTGAATATTTTCATCATGAAATCAGCATGTGATTTGTAACTGATTCTGTGCAAAAAAAGAGTTGGGTGAGAGATAAAAGCAAGAAAAAAAAAACAGCAAGACCCTTTTTTACAGAGAACAGTAGGTAATTTTTTTCACATTTGACTTGGATGCTTGTGTTTCTGTATGAATCTCAAATTTCCATTGCAACTTCTTCACGTGGTAAAAAGAGCAGTGATTCGCCCTGACTTTATTAAGAAATGAGGGAGGGGGGCATCCAAGAAGAGTTTTTATGTGGTGCCCTATGCAGCTGACACTGTCCTTTTTGGAGAGCCAATGACTTGTTAGTACCCCTAGCAGCAGCGTGAACAGATGTGTCCCTGACAGGCGATAGATGGTCAGGGTCCATCTGGCCAGCACAGCCTGGACAGAAATGATGTATACAGCTTCATCAGTGAATGACTGTCATCAATCCTGGGCCATGGATAGCGTAAATGACAGCTATACTGCAGCTGAGGCCCAGGTGTGGGGCTGGGGGAAAGGACTGATTTAAGAATGGTGGTAATCAGGAAGGTATCGGCTCCTAGACTTTAATTTGTATCTTTAACCTCCTCTAAATATCTCTCTGGATAGTGTGCCGAGCAGGTATATGTTTTTAAAGAGCCTGATCATGGAATTAGCTTCCAAGTGTCAGCCATTCTCTGCTCTCCTTTAACTGTTGATTACTCCAGGTCCCACTCTGCATTAACAAATGCATGCTGAGCATCGGCCACTGTACGGCGGCCTCCACAATTTAATTATTACCTCATTGATTTTTCATGTATTTCAATTTTCTCTTCTTCAAGTCAGAGTAGCTCTTCTATTGGGGCAATGTTTGTTTTCTCTCACCAAGATTTCCTTGTGGAATTTGTTGGGAGTCAAATATTTGTTTGGTTTCTTCCCCCTCCCCGTTCTTCTGCTTCTTTATTATTTTTTTAACCCTTCAGGAATGTATCTTTCTGCCTGGCTGCCAGTCTCTGGTCATTCCAGAACAGACACATGGTAAAACATGGTAGTGATCACTGCCAACATTATTACGAAGCCTGAATCAAATAATGTGTTGACTATTGGAAATTACTAATGGAAAGTACCGCCTTTTTCAAAAGGTTTCTCTTTAGTATGCACTAAAGATCATGCATAATTTGCATCTATTAGCATTTTATTATTCCACTGGCATTGGGGAAAGGAAAATGAAAACAATTATTGTATCCTCAATGGACATTTCTTTACTTAGAACTATTTTATCATAAATCATCCCTCCTCCCTTTAATGGAATTCAGTATGTGGTTATGCCTGGAAATAATAAGAATGATGTAGTATTGCATTTTAAAAGCACAGGAAGTTAGATTTCATTTATGAACGTTTTCATCTACTGCTCTGATGCCTCTCTGTTTGCAAACATCCTATGCCTGTCTTATCTGAAGGCATCCATTTATATTAAATCATAACTATATCAAGTAACAGATTTAAGGACTTAGATTTTTACAGGAAATAAAAGCAAGAAATAGAGTTGGAGTTTGCAACGTGAAAATTTACAAAATCATAAAAGTAGCCAGTACTTAACAAAGCTTTGAATTAGTAATCAGTAGTATTCCAATGATGCTAATAATTGGATTTATACAGTACTGAAGGAAAAAAGGTTCAACTCTTCACCAACACAAAAATATTCAGACTGGATACTAGCTTCTCATTGTGTCCAATGCAATTGTGAATTAAATGTCAAGCTCACCCTCAACAACACCTTTGAGACAAAGTATGTAAGAAGACCGACTAGTCATCAAGCTTTTTGTAACTGAAAGAAAAAGGGATCTATTGAAGAGTTAACGATCTACAGTTAATTTGGAATTGGGCTTAACAAACAGAAAACATTTAAAGAAGCTAATAGACCCCCCCCCCCCAAAAAAAAAGGCCATTTCAAAGCTCAAGAACTTATTTGTGTTCTTGATAATGTCCAGTCTTGCTGTTGGTACTATGGCAACCTGCAATATAAGCCAGGCCTGAATTCTAAAAAATTGAATTTAGCTTATACTAAATCAGTTGTCAAATGGAGAGATTCATATTCTCAATATTTCTAATTCAAGATTTATCTCTATTACTGGACACTTTTTTCAGATCAGCCAAATGAGTGACACATATGTAAGGGTAAATAGGCTAACAAAATGGTTGCAGAATTATTTATAAAGCTACTAACATCATAATACACCCCATATAAATAAACACTGACCTGATCAGTGTGCACATTCTTAAGATTGGATACTAAAAGCAAATGTCAAGTAGTTTAATGGAAGATGTAAGTGAATCTTTATCTTTTTATCTAGGAAACAATTTAGGTACGCCAAAGAAAGTAAGTTCCACTGCTTTTAGATACCAGTGACATCTTCATGTCCTGTTGAAAGGCAAAGTTATGCTCTTGGAGGATAATAAAGAAAACCGAAAAGTGATGTCTAAGATATATAGGCCCCACCCTATTTAGGGCTCCAAATCCAAACTGGTGTCTTAAATTGTTCCAAGAACATAACAGGCCACCTGAATAAAAGCTGGGAAAATATACTCTTTATGATCTAGCTCTACCAGAAGATACATTATCCCTTTGTGGATTACTTATAGCTTCTAGCACAAGTATTGGCAATATGGCTCCTTCCAAAAATTATATATGTGGACTCTAATAGGTCACATTACCAGGTTAGTGTGTATAGCAAGGGTGGGCATCCTACAGTTTCAGGGCCACAAGCAGCCTTTGAAAGCCCCATCTCCAGGTTTTGGTGACAGAATTATCAAAAATGGCTGCACAGTTTCCTGTTCCTTTGAGGCACAAAAGAAACAACTATAGTGCAAATCCTAAAACTGACTTAGCAGTTTAAAAAAAACAACTCACCTACTTTTTCCAAGTAGGAAGAAAGGAAAATCCTGGCCTTACTCATATGCATGGCACAGCCCCATCCATTCTGCATCATTGCTCTGCTCACTGAAGTCCAAATAAGCACAGCCTCCAGTCATCAAAAGATAGTCCACCTCTGCTGTATGAGATGAAGCATCGTATGCAGGACTCAGGCTTGTATCTGCAGACAGGACTTCTCGCTTGGTTGAGGATTTGTTTCTGTTCCTTCTTCCTTTGCCGCCTGAAAGCAACACAAAGTCATGGAGTCATAATAGCGTCGTCTGTTTTATTTATACTTTCTTTGAACACAAATTGGCTTCTGCAGAAGCCAAAGGGGAAGCACCATTTAAACATTTGGACTATAATCTCTGCAAGATGGCAGGATTCAGCAGTCAAAAATTCTACATTTGTTTTTTATTCATTTATGAAACACTTTTCTATAGCACCACAATCAAAAAGACTCTTGGCGGCTTACACAAAATATAAAAAGACCACAGTAATATATAAACCTTCATATATAATAACAATGAAAACAACACAACCAAACCCACAAAAGTGAAAAGAAGAAATATAACAGTAAATGCGCCCAGTACTGGTGCATATGGGCTGGTGAGCAATCATAAATCTCCATTTCCCATGGCCAGGATTGAGACCTGGATGAAACTCCCCAATGCATCACAATCCCGCAAAGACTTGTACTATTCAACTTTTACCTGACCACTATAAAAATTCAAGGAGCATTCAATAGCATGCTAAAATCTTTTAATCGAAGATAAAACATTTGCATTCTTAGAATGCATATTTTAGCTAAATACAGTGAATGCATAGAGAAGTGATGTTTCCACTGTAGGTATAAGGACTACAATACAGAAGTTAATCCTTGGCCACAAACATAGTCCAAGTATGAGACACAAGAAGATAATTTAGATTGTTTTTGAAAAAAATAAAAATGCAATGAATGTCCTTATTTTAATAGTTTGTGGCTGACTAATTAATCAGGCTTAAGAATGGAATATCACAACATATAAGGCAGATTTAGTTCTTGTTTGGTAAAATGTGCAGATGCTATGTTATTTTTCTATGTTTATGCAAGAATTACACAGTGTAAAATTATTTTACAGGGTGCAAGGGCAGATAATAATAACATTTGCTTACTTTTGGACTAACAGACAGGCTTGAAATTCTAGACACTATAAGCTTTTTTAAGGGTTGGGGAGAATTGAGAGAATTATGTGCCTGAAGATCCATATTTCACAAAGAATCTTCAACCTTCTGATCATCTTCTGTTGATACGGGGACCAGTGTTGTGAAAAACTGGCAGCAATCTCATTAAACTCTTGAATTTCTGAATGAAACAGAACGTTCTTGGAACAGCTATTAAGGCAAGCACACATACGACGATGTGATGAAAATGAAGAAAAAGGTGATAATTGGCTTTTATTTTTAAAAAAAGTTTTTCAATTTTCTATCATGGCCAAGAATTTTAAGGCAGGGTAGGACTATGCAGACAGGAGCAAACCTGCTTCCAGGGGTGATATTTTTAAGAGCAGGAAGCAAATGAACCCCTCATTCTACCTTCATTCTTTCATTGCACCCTTGATCTTCTGCACAGTAAATAGATTTCTGGCAGGAATGGCTGTGGCAGAATGTTGCAGTTGGGGGCCTAAGTGTTAATAGCATGTCCTCTGTATTCAATCAGTTAAGAGTGTGGCAAACCTGAGTTGGTTTAGAAGCAAAAACAAGCTCAACAGATGAAAAACAAGCAAAATGGTATTTAAAATACATTCCTTTCATAGCAAAGTGGAGGAGATTTTTTCTAGGTTTCCTGCAGAATGAAAACAGCATACTCTGCTGAACTGAAACATCCAAGCTGAAATGCAAACTTCCTTGGTTCCACCCAGTTGCTGAGCAACATGAATGCAGAACTGCTAAATTAGGTCCACACTCTGGATGACCCTTGCTATCATACTGTTTAGGCCTCTAACCTAACCCTAACCACTGTTTAAGTGCCTGGAAAATTTAAAATTCACAAGCACAGCAAACAACCAGAGCTACATACTACATAACTAATAACACAGTAAGAAAGAACACAATGAAAATCAAACAAATGCTGCTGTACCTATTTAGTCAAGTAAGTGGATCCTGCAAAAGTAATATTTCATCATATTTGAAATATTTTGTTGTTTTTGTTGCTGCTGCTGTTATTTTCTTCATTGTTTTGGAATAATTGGATATCACCTACTCAAAAAATTCTAGGCAGCTTACACTGTAATGATTATGATTATGTACTATTAAGATGGTGACAGCTCTTAGTGACAACATAGATAGATGTTCTCCAGGATGATCCATCCCCAGCCTGGCCCTTCAGATCTTCCAGTGGTGTACCCATCAGCACTGTAACAGTCCATCCACTTTGTTGCTAGCCATCCTCTTCTCTGTCCTTCTACCTTTCCCAGCATTATAAACTTGTTTAGAGAGTGATGTTTTTGCAAAATGTGCCCACAATATGGTAATTTGAGCTTGGCCATTTGTGCCTTGAGTGAGAATTCTGGATGTATTCTACAATCTATTTTCTTTTTCTTGGCCATCCATAGTATTCTCAGGAGTTTTTTCCAACACCAAATTTCAAAAGCATCACTACTATTCTAGTCCAACTTTTGCTTCCATTGACTGTTAGAGAAAGCCACTGCCCACATGATGTGAATCTTTTTTCAGCATAGACGCAGCATCTATCTTGTCCAAGGCCTTCATTACTACTGTACCAAGTACTACTCTGTGGTATAATCCTTGACTGCTGGCTCCTTTAGTGTTGCTAATCAGTTCTAAAAAGCAGAAGCTATGCACAACTTTAATATCTTCACTATCAGTTTCTGAGGCTGGCTGCTGTACCTGTTGTCATTAGTTTGGTCTTCTTTATATTTAATCTTACGTACATTAAAATATCCATTCAAAAATCCAATATTACAATAATATCCCTTGTTGCCTTCCATTAAAATCTTATTCATCAAATGCCCTCTAGAGGACTGTTTTTACCAATTTCTTAAACAATAAAAGGGTGAGGCTAAACTAATATCAGGGTGTAAACTGTTGCAAAGTGAAGAGGCTACTACTAAGAATACAGGTCCAACCCACTTCCAATCTATCTAGGAGTTGGGATCCACAACTTCCTCTCCTGGATAAACTTTGTAGGGCAGGGACAGATTGTACCTGTAGAAAATGGCCCTCAAGGTAATATGGGTCCAGATAGTTTAGGGCTTTATAGGTAATGACCAGCACCTTGAATTGGGCCCAGAAGTTACTGGCAACCAGTGCATCTCCTACAAGATAGGTGTTCTGCTGAACCAGCTAGCTCCAGCCAGTAAGTGGGCATCTGCATTCTGTGCCAACTGCAGTTTCCAAATCATCTTCAAGGGTAATCCACTTAAAATGAAATGAAATAGTCTGTGAGATGTAAAAGGCATGATTCACTGTCTTTGGAATCTCTTAGTCCAGGAATAGGTTCCTCCTGAAGTTCGCCAAAGACTCTCCTGCCAGGGCTTTCACCTACTGTTCCAGTAAGTGCTGTAAAACTAGACACACACACACCCCAAATTGACCACCAGCTCTTTCACAGGAACAGCAATTCCATCTACAGCAATAAATGGAACATCCATAGTACCAGAAGGTTTCTGTACCTCCAGCTGCCAGGGGCAGGACTTTCATTGCATCTCCTCCTCAGTCTGGGGTAGAGATGTAAAGCTGGGTATCATCAGCATATTGTTGATCCTGAACCCCCAATTGACAAATGACCTCCAGCAGCAGTGTTGTGTAGACCTTAAATATCATGGGGAAGAGAACTCAGTCCTGGAGTACCCCATACTGCAGTGGCCAAAGGTTCAACCTTTCCTCTTCCAGCAACAATGATTAGAACTGCTCACTTAGGAAGGAGAAAAACCTGTGCAGATAAGTGCCTCCAATCTCTAATCTTCATAAACAGTAAAAAAAAAATAAGGTTGAGGACAAGAAGATGTGTATCATCCATTCTAAATCCTACCACAGGCTAACCACATGAGTGACCAATATGGTTTCATTCCATACCCAGACCGGATCCCTGACTGAAAGGATCCAGATAATCCATCTCATGCAGGGCTCTTTGTACCTTCAACCACCTTCTAAACAACCTTATCAAGAAATACAGTAGCTTGGAGACTGGCTGATAATTATCTAGGACAGAGGGTATTTTGAGGAGATTTATTCTATCAAGGTGGGCAATATCACCTATCACCCTATCCCAAAGACATGTTCACCGTCTCCTGCAACCATGCCATTGTGCCTCTCTAGTTGTACATATCATCCAGGGGAGGCAAGGATCTTCATTGTACAGAGGACACTGAACTTTCTCAGGTGTCACAGACTCAAAAGAGTCTTAGGTGATCTCACAAGATGTTACATCTGTCATCTCAAGAGATCCTATTCATCCACTTCCACTATGTAGCTCAAAGAAAATAGGGATGATTCTGTCCTCAATGTGCTTAGCAAACTGGTCACAAAGATCAAGAGGCGGATCTTTCAGGATTCTAAATTCCAAAGTGCAATGGGTCACTCCAAATAATGGGTGGCCAGTACTCTAGCCAGCACTCCAGATACAGTAAGTTCATAAGAATATTGATGCTTTGCCACTCTTCCTGTCATGGTATAGGCCGGAACTCATACCCATACCTGGTCATCTTTGCTCCTTGTTGTTCCTTCACTCCAGGCATATTCTTAGGCATGTCATCTTCTGGAACTCCGAAGAGCCCTCTTGGATCAGTGACCTCAGAAAGGCTGCTTGGGAACAACTCTTATCAAGAGTCCTGGCCGTCACCGTATTCCAGAGTTCAACCAGGCTTCCCACTGAGATAACTTCTTGGTCACAGGAAATTCCCCAAGCAACTGCTGGAAACAACTGGATACATAAGAAGCCTATAGTAGACCAACTTAATAGGTTTATTTCCTCTTTAGAAGTTGGCAGTGACTATCTCAAGGTGAGTAGATTAGTAAGAAAGGTCTCCCCACTTGGCACTTTTTTACTAATTGCTTATCACGTCCTGTCCTTAAAGTTGGCTTTTATTACTTGTTGATTGGCAGAAGAACTTATATTTTGAACTTTAATTTGAGCATACTTTTCCTGTTTAAATGTATGTTGTTCCTGCTTATTAAGGGATGGGGTATGCTGCAGTGGAATTTGTATTTCCCCAAATAAAATTTGGTAACATACCTTTTGAGGATTCCCCAACATCCTGCCTTTTAATGGGAATTTACATAAGATCTGTGGCAGTCCAATCACTTCATAGTATAGATAGATAGACTGACGCATTACTGAAAGAAGACACAGCTATAATAAATTAACCTAAATAATTTGTGCCAAAATGGGAGGAAGGGAGGGAATGGCTCTGTTTATACAACTAATTTCAAGTTCAAGACCAACCCAGAGACAAAACCCAGTCGCTGAAATTTAACTCCTGATTTAAGGACCAGGCAGGATGAATGCACAATCAATTAGGATGAAATGGAAAAAGAAAGATGGAAAAATATGTGAAAATTGAAAGCTGTAGAATTGGTTTTTAATGTAAGTGTAGAAAAAGCAAATGTATTGTTACGGGTAAATAATGGGAAAGGACAATGAATGGGAATGGAATGGAATGGAATGGAATGGAATATGAAGTAATGATTGAAGAAGGGGGTGAGCTGTAGACTCAGTTGAAAACTAGGGTTCAGAGTGTAAAACAACATGGATTATTGCTAAGCAATTTAAAAAGTTCCACCACATGTCCAAGAAAACTCTGAAAACATACATGCTGTATAAGAAATAACTAAGAACAAGTCATGATTAAAGACTCAGTACCCTTCCCCAAAAGTGCTGATTGGAGACCCTCTATTTCCAGTTCACCATGATTTGAAAGTAGAGCTGTCAATCATGTAACTCTACTCTTCTTCCTTCTCTGCTCTTCCTGCCCTCTGGAACAGCATCCCACTGAAGCTGACACGGCCCCAACCCTGATGACTTTTAGGAAAGCTTTGAAGACCTAAGTCTTTCAGCAAGCCATGGGCCAGGGTGATCTGTGACCACACTTTTGAGGTTGATTGTTACTTTGTATTTGTGCTTGTAATTTCCTTAATATGGGTTGTTTCATTGTTGTGATTGTTATTATTGATCAATTCCAGACTTTTCCTTTGGTTTTTAAAATATACAGTATCTACTGTGTTGCCTAGAGTTGAGGCAGCTTATAAACTGATTAAATAAACAAAACTCTGGGACTTTCTAGAAAAAATAAAAGTTTTAAAGGAGTACTACTTATTTTTTGGAGTGCCCTCAGTGCCGCATTGCACATAGTCCAAACTCAGCCTGGGGCCATTTGGAACAAAGCTGAGCCTCTGAATCCTCCAGATTTAATTTGAAATGACCTGGTTTGGCTCAGGATTAGGATTTCTCCTAATCCAAGGCATACTGTTGAAATGTACTACTGTAGTAGTATGATCTAGTGGGATTGCTAAATCTGCTGCCACACATTAGCCTTCATAAGGACAAGCATCTTGCTAGTTCTAAAGAGAAGTAAATACAGCTATACCAAGAACAAGATGCCTTATCACCATATTGCCTTAAGATATGTATAAAACAAAACAGCCTAGTTACCTGTAAACAAGTCTTAAGAAAAGCCAGTCAAGATACAGAAATGCTTGTTCCCATTCGTAGCCTGTGACTCTGGCAGAACTAGCTGAGAATATATGGGATATTTTCCAGCATTGTGCATCATTATTGTAGAAGTTATTGTTTTCCTCATTAGTGCTCTAGATCTGTACATTACTTCCATTGCAGGTCATGACCTTAATGCTGACAGTCCATTCTTAACTCACCCTTTGGTGCTTAGGCATTGCAGCAAATTTGCTATGGTACGTGACATCTCACACTTGAATATTTGGCAGCATTTGAAGGTAGGGATTGCATTCAAATACATTTCTGATCAACTCTGTGCCTAACAAGAGGCCCATTAGAGCAAGAGAGAGGGAGTGAAAAATTGGTAATTTTTCTTCCCACTTTGTAAACACAGTGCATGTTTTTGTAATGTTTATGCCACACTTCTCAAGGAAATTTTAATTTGGTTCACTCTGATTATGTAACTTCTCCTATACATAAAATGTGTTACATTTATATCATTCACATACATTTGAAAATAAATCCCTCTTAGAGAAAAAAAAAAGAAGAAGAAGGGGCCTATTGCATAATGCTCTTAATTTGTTTAACATTCCAATATACTTTACAGTTTGTAATTGAAGAAATTAATGAGATACAGGTAGAGTTTCCACTCTCTGGTACTTTTTACCAAAAAAAAAAAAAAGTCGGGTTGTGAGAAACACAAGGATGTAATTGCCTTTTTCCATATTGCAATTCTGGCCCTGCCTGCTTATCTCTTACCCCAGCTGCTACTTGGTGCCCGAAAGAATTCTACCACAAATTCATTTGGGAGCAGCGAATGTTGGCATTTGGCTACCCATGTGCTTCATGATAGGATAAAGGTAGCATCTAACAAAATCCAAATTGCAATAACTCATCTTAGTGCCCACAAGGCCATGTTTTCCAGAGAGCTAAAAACTGAGCAACAGTTTCATTCTATGATTCCTTCAGAGTTCTGTTTTGACACAGTTAAGACAATAAACTTACACATCAATGCAACAAGTTCTGATGATGATCTACAGAAGAAAGGAAGACCAAAGAGAGTAAAATGCGGGGGGGGGGGGGAATCCAGTCTTTTTAACTGACACCAAATTATGGCATATAGTACCTGACTCAAAGCGTAGATGCTGGACACTCATCCAAGCATTTTCTAGACACTTTGGTATGTAGCATCAGCCAGATTTTTCTGCTCTGCTCAGGGTTTTACAAACCAATGACCCTAGTTTAGATCAAGGATGAGTAACCTGCCCATTCAGTCCCCAGGCCTATTAGAGGCCCTCTGGATTACAGAAGTGAAAATCAGCAGCGAATCACCCATTATCAGCAGTGGGATTTTTCACTATCCCCTTTTAGTTTAAAAGCCAAAATAACAGCAGTAAAAGTGCAGCCCCACCTTGCCTGCCCTGATTAATTAAGACATTGTAGTAGAAACGAGGAGACCAAGGTTCTGGTCCATTGTCAATCATTGAAGCTCAGTGAACCTTAACCCAATTTATCTCACAGAGCTGTGTTGTGAAGAAAAAATGGATGCAATGTACTCTGCCTTAAGCTCCTGAATAAAAGGCAGGATATAGATCTAATAAATAAATAAACTATCTTCTCCCTTCCTTGGTATTCTCCCCTGAGCTCTGATAATTTCAAAAACTTGGGAACTCCAACTCTCAGTTATCCCAGTCCAAAGTTCACTGAACCTTGCTACTTTCCAGATACATTTTTTCTAGAAATACCTTACTCAACAGATGATAGGACAACCATTACACCTCTTTTTAAGGAAATGCACAAGCAAGTCACTGACATTTGCAAGCCTTCTGTCTGTTGGCCTAACCAGATCACATCGATGTAACTTTCAACATTATTAGACTCATACAATAACTAGAATGCTACAATAGCATTGGAGAAACCTTGGTCGAAATCTAACTCAGCCATGGAACCCAGAAGTTCTGTCTTAAGCTTCTACCTAAGCCTACATCAGGGGTGTCTTGGAAGGTTATCATGAGTAAGATCTTCCCTCCATCCAATGCATTACTGTCTCTAGTATTGCTATTTCTTTGGCCCAATTCTTGTTAAAAGAAGAGAGGTCTCCAGTTTGAAGACAAATCGTTTCTCTCACCCAAGAGCTTTGGGGACACACAGACACACATGCAAATAGTATTTGGACTTTATAGCCAAACTTAGAATGGAAATGAAACAAATGAAAATTACAAAATGAAATAGCTGATGCTTCTAGAATGTTGCTTTTAGATAGATCTGTCAAACTTGCACGCACACACATACCGGTCTAAATACTCATATTCCAAATATAAATAACCCTCTGAATGTAACAGCAGACAAAGCCCCAAGGGAACGAGTAATGCAGCCGTTTGGTTTTATCTTGTATATTATATATAAGGAAATCTAGAGCTGAAACTGAAAAGGGGGAGGGGGGGAAACAACCCAGTATTTAAAAATTCATTTTATTTTATTTATTTTATTTTATTTATTATCAAACTTGTATGTCTGTGATAGCAAACCTAACATTTCTTGAATCTGAGAATGCTAAACTTTGTGTCAAAATTATATTTAGAACAATTAATAATCAGTAGTAATAGCTCTTACTTTATTATTAAAATTATTTACTTCATTTTTTAAATGCTAGTTACCAGGATACTTCAACTATCCACGCTTACTTTACCTTTAGGCTTTTTGCCCCAACCTTTGCATTTTATATAAACAATCCACATTAGGACTAATAATGGATACAGTTTGGAAGGAGAGAATTTTATGTGGGTGGAAATATGCTAATTTACACCTGCTGGGGGCACTTACTGCCCGAAGAACCAGAAAACAGATTTCAGTGTCCCTGTTTCATAAACACATAATGAAAAAGAAATATTTCAAGAACTTGCTCTCCGTCTCATTCGCACATACACATCCGCGCATTTCTCAGCACTGCTCAGAAATGCATGAAGAAGGCAAGGTGTACGATTTGTAAAATAAATGAATCTAAAAGATGATTTCTAGGCTAACCGATCGGCTTGCTTACCGTGCAGAGAGAATTTTTTATGATTGAGTTATAAATCCTTGAAGGGAGGGAGGGGTGTTGTAAAAAGAACAGTTATATACCTTTATCTCGAATGGCACAGTTGGGGGTTGCTATAATAATCCTTTTAGCTTTCATGGGACCATCTGGAGGCCTATTAAAAGTGGTCTGTAAAGCCAAGGGCGTGAGTCTGCTACTTTCCATGAAGTCGCTACAATAAGGGAGTTTGTCCATCTTTAGGGTGAAGTGGCCCTCCACAGAGAGGGGAATAGTTGACCTCTAACCTTTCACAGAATATGTTCTATATGGATGATTTTGATACATATGTTGTAATTGTGCAGAAAGCTACAGCTAAGAGTCTGTTTGGCACCTCCGGGGTTGTGTGATGAGGTAGAATAGGTTAGGGGATGCAAGGATGGGGACAGCACTGTAACCTTAATGAAGCAGCATGTTTCAACAGGATAATATTCCTTCTTGGTTTGCGAGCAAATAACTATGAAATATTGAAACAATATCCCCACCTTTAATGGTTTTCTTACTCCAAATACCTTCACAGAATCTTCCATCTTTTCTAAAAAGACTGGTACGTGAACTGTAAAAACTGAACCAGGGATGGGGGGTAGGACTAGAGAGGATCTGATAATAATAATAAGTTGCCATCTTAATGAAGTACATTTGGTGCCAAAAAAACAAAAGCCAAAACCCTCGCTCCAGAATATAGACAGAATGTCCAAAAAAAAAAGAAAAGAAAAGAAAATCATTTGTCCATAATAGAATTCTTTCCGTAGATTTTTCATTAAGCATCTCACTCTGTAATGTGGTTTTGCAACCTATTAAACCTGATAGATCAAAACAAAAATTAAGTTGCTCTCTGAAACTATACTGAAACTCAGATCTAAAGGACCAAATAAGATGCATTAATTGGTTTCCTGCTTCACCGCAAAGCCACTCTTAAAACATAATTCCTTAATGAAGTCCGTTAATTTGTTCATGGCAGTACACAATCTGTTCAAAATGACACAAAACTGCACTCTGTTTTCTAACCCCTGCAGTTTCTTCTGTTAGTCACTCTGTCTTGTGTTGTTCTCCCATGGATAGTAATTATTTTATAGTGGCTGTAATTAGGAGAGAATTAGGCTTGGTAAACAAAACCTGCCTTCTCCTGTTAATAGCTAAGGATAATAAATTTGGCACTGACATTCACTATATTTGGACAAGGCTTGGCCTATTTCCAGTTTTCCCAATAAGAACTTTTATCATATAATTATGCCTTAGAGGATCTCATATTACAAGGTAATTTTTTTGTAAAGACACATATTGTATGGCTCCCAGCCAGAAAATGATATACTGTAATATATGTCTCCAATAAATGTTTTAAACAAAAATTTCTCTGAGCAATATTATTCCAGACTCTGGAGCTGCACCCTGTTATTCAGCATATATTATTTACTAGATTTTTCATAATGCAAATTATTTCTTTTTATTCATTCCATTCAGCATTATATAGCAAGTGTCTTTTACAATTTAGGATTATTTATTTTTAGTAGCGTTTTATGTCCATTAAAAAAAAATACAATTCTACTAGGCCTTACAAGAGTCCATGAGGTACTTGTATCTGGTCTAGTTTTGTATGTCATTTTTCAAGGACACAAATACACAAAGCAGGTTTAGTAGTAGAGGCTGCTACCGGTTCCTTCCAACCTTCATAATAAAGTTTCCTCTGGAGTAGGCACTCCAGCTATCTCTGATTTTAAACACAGGGTCCTTCAGTGATCCTTCTTTGCAGAGGCCCCCAACATTACTGCAACAAGAAAGCGAGCAAAAATGCTCCATGCATTCCAGAAAGGAAATACATAAATCCAAGGAGCTGGAGCTGGATCTAATCTACAAAAAACCCAGTACACTAAAGCAGGACAGAAGAAAAGAACAAAGTCTTACAACTGATCTACGTAGTCTGGGCTGAAGCCATTGAAATTAAAATGGAATGGCAAAAAAAAAGAAAAAGAAAAGCTTTCTGATTGGGCTTTTACAAATGCCTTTCAGGTGAACAAGAGTGACTTTGCTTGTTTACAATAACAAAGTTCTATAAATTGCAGAGCCCTTCCTTTGCTTTTCCAGTAGAAGACTTTAATTCCCAGCTGGCTCCTCCAGGGTTTTTTTTGGGAAGGGAGGGGAGTTTTCTTCCTTGCCATTTGAGGGATTTGCTCCTCTTCCTATTCACTGATTAGGACTATATTTTGCTCTGTGCTCTACTATCAAAGAGAAGCAAAGTGTTGCTTCTCTTTGGGAGCACAGAGTTGGAAAGGATCGCAACTGCTGCTCCACACAGTCCGAAGGATGAGAATCATGGGAGCCCTTAGGATCAAAACTCTTTCAAAATGCAGTGGCTTTCATCCTTACCAGGTGATCTTCAAGAGTTACGGCTTCATTGATGGATTGCGTTTCTATACCACCAGGTTCAACAAAAAATGACTCCTGGTGATGTACAACGTAAAGACCAAATAAAAACAGAAAGGCCAATAAAAACATAGCAATCGTAATAGCGATCAGCATAATGGTGACCATTGTTCCCCAAGGGTCTTCCCAAACAACTCTGTTTTAACAGATTCCAGTTGGCCAACAATGAGAATGCCAATCTATGTTTGTCTCTAAGTTTCTATTTATATTCCAAACGCTGGAGCCTTATATAACATTGATCAAATATTATGCCCCTTCTCTAATGTTCCTGGGGTATCAACAGTCAAAGGGCTTCATTTCAGCAAACAAAAAATATATTTATCGTTGTTAAATAGTAATGCCCTTGATATGGAACAGCTATGCACATCCTTCAACAGGCGTCCTTCCAAATCCCTGGAAATGCATGCAAAGTACCTCTTGCTGGAATGTGGAAGCAACCACATCTTTTTTCAGGGCTGCTTCAGAAACTGCTCCTGGCTATCCCCCCACGTGAATCCAAGTGCCTGGGCATCCAATGCGTTAACTATTTGCAAAGCGGTGTTCTGAAGCAGCTCTTTTGAAGGATTTGCATGATATATACAGTATGCCGCACTTCAGAAATAACGCAGAAAGTTCCTATGCTTTGCAGTGCATGGGAGCACATATGTAGCAGCTGTCTGCCACTCCTGAAAGTAGTCAAACCCTTTCCTTTCTGCCACAGAATGCCAGTCAAAACACCCAGAAAGAATGTGCTGTGAGTTCTCTAGAATTTTTCATCAGGCCAAAAAGCAAAAACGAAAACCCCATAATTTTTTATAAAAATAGACCAGATAACACAACAATAAGGTCTATCCATTCAGCCAAGGAGCATGTGCACTGTTTTTGCCACTCCAAGGCTAGTTCAGATCTGCCCATTCCATGACACTGATTCGTTTTTACAGTCAAGTGAGAAGCTGTCTGGCTCTGTGCCAGTTTATACGGAACCATAGCTAGTTGGACATTTGCTTATGCAAGGCTGGGTCTTCTGGGCACTCTGTTGGGTACATGGTTTACCATGTTTCCCAGCCCCTGGAAGCAAGCTTGTTCTTACTCAGCATCCATTGCACCCTAACTATGCAAGAAAGTATTACAGGCAACATCTTCAGCAAACCCAGTTTAGATTCTTCTATTCAGTTTCATAATCCCTGTAAAAATCAGTGATCCAGCTTGATTTCTCCTCTTTTCATCAGCAGCATAAGTCTCACCCCACTTCCAGCATCTGGGTTCAAGTGAGCCATTACTCTCTTCCATTGCAACAAACATAGCAATTCTATACTGCAACCTACAACCACAGCTACAGCTTTTGTGAAAAGTGCCTGATTGCAAAAATGCTGCCAACCTACTCTTGAAAAGCTGAGGCTTTTTAACAGAACAGAAGGAATGGCAGCCTCACAGCTTGGAAGTCCCCCCTCCCCCCTAACAACTGTGCTTTTATTTGTTCCAAAGGCCAGACAAATGCACATGTGTCCTAAAACAAAGGGGGGAAGCAATTTATTTCCTTTTTCTTATGTGTGGAAAGAGGAAACATGTTTTTTTTGTTAGATCAGGAATGATGGGAGTTCAGGAGGCAAGATACCATGTGAGTTCCATGTGCCATTTTTCTGATTCTCCTCTTGCTCAGCTGTAAGGTTTTGAACTCTCCTACTGGCCAGATGAATGGAGAACTGTATGGCTCATGGTGTTCAGGTTCAGGTGGAAATGCTGAGTCTTAAGACAGAGATTGTATATACTTATTACTGCTTTTGTGCTGTTGTATTTTGGTACTACGTGGCCTAGTAAGGATTCTGGAAAGCTTGAAGATGGCACTTGGGTTGGCTTTAACAAAGCTTTTTGCTAACCTGGCAAATTTTTAAAAAAAACAACTACCACCAAAAACATTCCCGGAAAAAGGTAATGGCAAACCTCTTCCATGACAATTCCAAGAAAGCTTCAGGGACATATTCGCCAGGACCTGAGCTCAGCTTGAGAGCATTTTTACCTTTTTAATAAAGGTAATCGCCCGACTGTGGACTTTGCAATATAAATGGACTGCATTCCCCGATATTTATTGCTTTGCTCATAAATTCTTTAACTCGCTATGTAGCTGTAGTTTTAGGATTCCTTTTATTCTTCCACTAAAGCTGCAGTTTTGTTGACATGTAGTAAAGTGGGGTGCCCTCTTTATTTTCCATTTACAGCTTGAATTAAAAGTACCCTTTTGTTCCATTCGCAGTTCACATAATAAACAACATTCCATCCTTCCTTTCGCGTTCAACTTGTTTTTCATTCTATAATATAGCTCTTATGTAAAATAAAACTTAAGAAAGAACACTTCCAATTCCCTTTCAAACTGTAAGCTAAAGACATTTTTCTTAAAGAAAAAGAAAGAATATTTACAAAGGGAAGTGATTTAATGAGTCAGAAACATAGTCTCAGGGACATTCAAAAACTTGCAGAAGATTAAATTCTAAATTACACATACACTCTGTCTGTCTGTCTGTCTGTCCGTCCATCCATCCCCTCAGCCCTATGGGTGGTATGTGTCTTCCTCAATCTCAGGTCCTCTACCAGAGGCCTGGGAATTTGAGGGTTCTGCACAGTATCTTAGCTGTTCCTAGTACCGCACTCTTCTGGGCAGAGAGCTCCGATGTTGTTCCTGGGATCTGCTGGAGCTACTCTCCCAGCTTAGGAGTCACAACCCCAAGTGCTCCTCCACCACTAGGAACACTTTGGCCTTTACTTTCCACATCCTCTCTAGTTCTTCCTTCAGGCCCTGGTACTTCTCCAGCTTCTCACAGTCCTTCTTCCTGATGTTGCTGTCACTTGGCATCGCTACATCTATCACTACACTTTCTTCTGGTCTTGTCTACTACCACAATGTCTGGTTGATTGGCCAGTACCTGCCTGTCTGTCTGGATCTGGATCTGGATCTTGGTCCTGTCTAGTGTGGTAGAACCCTGCTTCTATGGATCTGGTGCTTAGTGCCTGTTCTTGTGTCTTTTAGTCCAGCCCTTTCCCGCCACTGATAGGATTTCCCAATGTCAGCCACCTCAGCTATCTGTCAATGGTACATCCCATGCAGGGATTTGTCTTGCCATGGTACTTCCTCCACTTGAACTTCCTCCCATGTCTGCTGCTGTCTCAGGCATTCTCTCAGCAGCTCATCTTTGGGTGCCATCTTACTGATGTACTCCTGGATGCTCTGGGTTTCATCCAGGACAGTGGCTTTGTCACTCACCAGACTCCTCCCTCCCTCTTTCCGGCTGGTGTACAGTCTCTGGGTGTTGGGCTTGGGGTGGAAACTCCGTACATTGTGAAGAGCTTCTGGGTCTTCACATTGGCAGCCTCCATGTCCTCCTTTAGCCAGCTCACTATACCGGCAGCATATCTGATGTCTGGCAGGGTGTAAGTGTTAATGGCATGGATCTTGTTCTTCCCATTGAGCTGGCTCTTCAGGACCTGTCTTATCCTTTAGTGGTGCTTGAATGTTGCTTGCTTGCTTCCTCATTGTGGTTGCCATATGACTGTGGGATACCAAGGTACTTGTAGTTGGTCTGTATGTCTGCTATGTGGCCCGCTGGTAGTTCCACCCCATCAGTCTTAACTACCTTCCCTTTCTTTGCTACCATCTGGCCACACTTCTCCAGGCTGAATGACATCCTAATGTCCTCACTGTAGATCCATGTTCAGGTGGATCAGTGAGTCGATGTCTTGTTCACTCTTAGCATAAAGCTTGATGTCATCCATGTAGAGGAGGTGGCACATGAATTTGCATCCATATCCAGTCCTTGTGATTATCTGGCTAAGGAGGTTCACACCTATGCAGAACAGCAGCAGGGACAGTGCATCACCTTGGTATATGCCGCACTTGATGGCCACTTGTGCGAGCTGTCTTGAGTTGACTTTCAGTGTTGTCTTCCACAGTCTCATTGAGTTCTTAAGGAAGGTCCTTAGTGTCCTGTTGACTATGTATAGTGCCAGGCATTCACAGATCTGTGTGTGTGGCATGAGTCATAGGCTTTCCTGTAGTCAGTCCAGGCTGTGCTCAGATTGGTCTGTCCAGACCTTGAGTCTCGGGCAACTGCTGTATGTATGAGCAACTGGTGTTTTGAGCCTCTGGTGTTGTTCCCAATGCCCTTCTGAGCTGTGCTCATGTACCGGCCCATATGGTCCTGTTGCTTGGCAGCTATGATGTCTGATAGGACTTTCTGTGTTGTGGGGAGGCAGGTTATTGGCTGGTAGTTGGATGGTGCTGTTCCCTTGTGGGGGTCTTTCATGATCAGCACTGTCCTTCCTTGTGTTAGCCAATCTAGGTGGGAGCCTGCTGTGTGTGAGAGAGAGAGAGAGAGATGGGAAAATAGCCATTCTGACAGACTTCCATAGAATCTGCTTTGGTGTATTAAAATATGCATACAGAGGCTAAGAAAACAACAGAAGAAACACACAGAGGTTTTTTAAATATCTATGTTCCTCCAAGAGTTTAAATAACCCCTCTTAAGATTGATTGCCATTAGAAAAACTGTGACAATTAGGCTCTCCCCAAATGCACACAGAATAAATGGAAGCCATGAAAGCAGGCCTATTTCCTGCAATTAAATGTTTAAATCCAAGAATAGCTGGGATCCAAAGTGCTACTTTAGGCTAGCCTAGAGGCTAAATACTCACCTAGAGGAATAGTTCATTTTATTTTTCACTGAACAAAGGACCCTCACATCACATTACAAATTATTTTTTAAACCATCACCTGGCATAAAAGATGGCTATTGGACAAAAATACTAATCCAACTGCTCTAAAGCTTTTGTATGTTATTTTTCACATTTTTATCCTGCTATATATGTATGTATCTATATATTATCTATCATCTATCTATCTCACAACACATACATACCCACAAACAGAATTATAGATTGGGAATGGGTCATTTAGACTGAGGAGTCCAACTGCCTATCTCCCATGGTTTTTGCCCATCAAGTAAGAGCTGGAAGAGTTGGCATGCTCTTGGTCCTCTTGATCAAACAATGTCATCTATTGGGAATCAGGAAGTGTGCCTTCTCTGACACAGTTCTTGCCCTCTAGAATGAGATCCCTCCAAGATTCATGTGGCTTCCACCCTCATGGCATTCCAGAAGGCCTTGAAACCTGGCTCTTCTCCCAGGCTGTAATTTCTGTCTTTTTTATTAGTGCTTGTTTTATATTGAGAGCTGCCCAGAGTCTTCTTGGAGTCAGGAGGAGCCCAAATCTAATTAAATAAATAATAGTCTTGCTCAGTAGGGGGATCTGGTTAATACGTTCCTGACAGATGATTGTCTAGCCTCTGCTGAACACACCATGGAAGAGGAGACCATCTCCTCTCTGGATATTGGTTCAACTTCTGAACTGCTCTTACTGTTGGAATGTTTCAAACATCCAATCAGACTCTGCCTTCCTATAATTTGAATCCATTATTTCACATCCTGCCTTTGGAATAACAGGGAATAGTTCTTTACTGTGACATTGTTTCAGGTATTTCAAGAATGCTATCACATTTCCTTGTCTTCTCTTCCAAAGTTCCCGTTGCTCCAATCTCTTTTCATAGGACTTACCGTATATACTTGTGGATAAGCTGAGACCTTCTGGTTAAAAAATAAACCAAAAAATTGGGTCCGGCTCATCCATGGATGGGCTAATCCACGAGTATATACAGTAATACATTTTTAAAGTACCCATTTATACTTGCAGATAAGCCTGTCTGCAGATAAGCTGACCCTCAAAATGTTTGTATGTTTTAATTTTCACAATTAGCCTATCTGCAGATGGTGCATTTTGCATGGTATTTTGGTTGAAATGTGAGGATTGGTTTATCCGCGGATGGGCATATCTGTGAGTATGTACAGTAATTTCCAGTCTCCTGATCATCCTCACTGCTCTTTTCTGAACCTCCTCCCAGCTTGTCTGAATTCTTCTTAAAGTGTGGGGCCCAGAAGGTAGGGTCTGGCTTAGAGAAATTAAATTGAAAGGATTCCTTCCTATATTTAGAAACATTTCTGTTAATGCAGCCTAAAAGTGCCTTGCTACTTGTATTTAGTTTGCCATCAAGTACTATTCCAAAATCTTTTTCACAAATACTATTACCGAGCCAGATATTGCCCATTCTATACTTATGCATGTGATTTGGTTTCCTGAGTGAAGCATGTTGCTTTCTCTCTATTAAATTTTCATATGTTATTTCAGCTCATTTCTCTAACCTATAATGTCTGTTTTAAAATTAATTTCAATCTTCTAGGGTATTAACTATGCCACCCATTTTTATGTCATCTGCAAATGTAATAAACATTCCCTGGACCTCTTCATCTGAATCATTAATTAAAAAAGTGTTGAAGAGTGCTCTGTCTAGAACTAAACCTTGTGATTCCTCACTTGATATATCACTCCATTTTGATGAAGAATCACTGATGAACCTTCTCTGAGTATGGGTCTCAGGTCAGCTATGGACCAACTTAATTGCCATGCCTTCCAGACTAGACTTACCCAGCTTGCTATAGGGCACTCCCAATGCTCTGCTAAAGTCAGAATGGATTATTTCATCTACAGCATTTCACAATAAAAAGTTATCCAATCAAAAACTGAAGTGAAATGAGGTTAGTCTAGTAAAACCTGGTCTTGATGAATCTGTATTGTTTCTGGCAATTGTTGCATTTCTTCAAAGGACATACATGTTGTTTTCTTTACGATCTGTTGTACTGATGTCTCACTGACTGATGTAGTTTGCTGGATCTCCTTTTTTCCCCAGTTTAAAGATAGAGATATTTGCTTTTCTCCAGTCACCTTGCACGGTACCTTTTCTTTAGGATTTGTCCACAATGATACATGAAAGTTTGGCCAGACCATCAGCAAGTTCCTTTATTCTATTGGAGATGCAATGACAATAAAGCTTCATTAAAACATATGTTTTTGCAGTGTCCAAAAATTGTAATATTTTGAGAAAAAGTCATGGATGTATTAATTTGACTTTAATATAGAATTTAATATTTTCATACCTCAAAATTCTTTTGAATCCATATCTAGTACATGGAAGGTGATGGTTGGACAACAAAAATGAATTCTCTACATCCTTCCTTTGCTGAAAGACTTGTCCTTTACCATTGGAAAGATAAATATATGGCCCCAATTACTTGAAGACCTGATGACTTGAACTTGTGACTTGGAAATAAGTTGCTTACAGATATAGATTATACATGGACAACTGTTATTTAAACTTTACATGTATAAGAAGCCCTTCTATAAATTGGTTATGGTTTGGCTTTCATTTTTTAAAAATTTTCATTTATTTTCTGTTTTTTCTTGTTCTGTTTTATTCTGTTTAATTAAATAATAATGCCCCCCCCCCCCACAAATATTCCTAGGAAGAAGTTCATTTGGACCTGGAACTTTAAACTCATTCACAATAAGTAACTCTAACTTCAATAATCTTATCAGTCCTGCCTGTCCCAATCTTAACAATTGCCAGGTGGCATCCATGCTCTCTGGACAAAATATGAGTTGAGCAGCTTTGTTACCTGTTAGCATTTTGCCATCTTCATTAACCAACTGGTTTACTGATGTAACTTCCTTTTATTCTGAACATATCTAAAGGAGTACTTTTTGCTGTTTTTAGAACCAGGCTTCACATTTGTATTGTGCCTTGGTGAATCTGCCCTTCTTTATACCATATATATTTCCAAATATCGTGGTTCACAAGAGAAATATCCATTGTCAAGCCCATGGCTAGTTTCACAATCCTCTGGATCATCTGTGAGATGTTTTATGCCAACCTATCTCAATCTGGCATCTTCCAGATGTTTTGGGACTGCAACTCTCAGAATCCCCTTTGACAATGCTGTCTGGGAATTCTGAGAATTGTACTTCTAATGCATCTGGATGGCACCAGATTGCAGAAGTTTCCTTTAGGGATTTCCACTGGCAATTAATAGTAGTTGGACCAACATTTTATGAAGTGAAATTCTCCAGAAATTGCAAGAAAAACTACTTTGAGCACACCACCACAACCTTAGTTTTGTTGGTTTATTTGTTAATACATCCGCAGCATGTTTAATTGGGAATAAGTTCTATTAAATTCACTAGAAACTGACTTGCAGGATGGGTGGATCTTTCTGCCCCTCACCTAATAATAATAGCACAGGATATTTTAAAAATGTTAAGGACAGCAAGGCATTCTTGTTTATTCCATCGCAAAACTGATAAATAGAAGCAGTCTGTTTCAACATGATTGAACCAGTTTTGAAATCATCATTGTCATTTTAAACCAGACCTAAAAGGATCCTATGAAAATACACATACATACATAAATGATCCAGATGCACCATGGTCTTAGTGACAGACTATATTCCATCACTTGCTAGGTCATCCAGAGCAAAACCTGCCAACCTATCAGGGCAATTTTACTAGGACTCATCTTATGCAAAAAAAAAAAAAAAAAATCAGCAGAAATCACATGGAAAGCACCTGACCAGGACATCCAACCATTGATAGTTTGAATTTCCCTCCCTGAAAGCTACTTCTCTGACTCCCCCCCCCCGCCCCCCGCAAACCCTGCTTGTGTGAACCTCATTTGTCTTCAAGAATCTGACAGAGAGTAAAGACTAGACCTGCTGTGGAGGCCCTAGGAACTGCCCTGTAACTAGAGTTGCAGATTAAGCTTCCTCATAAATGTATGTACCCAAGTTTGATTATTTTATTTATTATAGACTATATCAGGTTTTGCAAACAGTGTTTCGTGGAACCCTAAGGTTCCATGAGAACTCAATGGGGTTCTGGGAGAGAATAAGAGAAAAAAATTCACTCAAATGAAGCCAATTTTCTATCACTTCTGTTGATAGAAGTGATAGAAAATGGGAGTTCTGTGTCCTGAAAAAAATTGAAAACCCCTTGGTCTATGTTATGTTTTTCCAAAACTGCAACTGGCCAATTTTTTACTCCTCTCTGCTGGATTATTTAATAAATATATTGAATTGGCAACTTGAGTTGGTTTAATCATTTTGCCTAGTCCAGGAGTGGTTGCATCCACGTGCCAGAGTGCTAGATGTGCTAATAATCTACTTATTAGCCAGGGTGCTAGAGTGCTAATAACCTAATTATTAAGGAAAGAAAATAAAATGCTGAAAAGGAAGGCCTTTCCTTTTGTGGAAGTGCAATCCTTAGGCCTCAGTTCTTATAAGTTCAGGTGAAGTCTGAGTCACTGTAAATCACAGGAGCGGTGGCAGGTATCTCCCTCAGAATATGTAACAGTGAGGGTCTGTCAGCCTGTCCCACCAGACTGGAGGTACAGATGCTCCTCCCCAAAGTTATCACATTTCATATTACCAACCAGGCAAATCTGATGAGTAGGTTGAGCGGCAGACCTGCAGTTTGAAGTTGATAGAGATGGACTCACTAAGAATCATAAATAAGTTCACTTCCTTGGGTCCAGTTGGTTTGCATTCTAAGATGCTGAAGGTATTGGCTGATAGACTGTTCGATCTTTTCAATACCGTATTGTACTGAAAAATAGTGGGAAACGCCTGAAGATCTGCCTGACTAGAAGATGGCACACATCAACACACACATGAGGAAAATATGGGGAAAATACTAATTAAATCTGCAGTTGCAGTTTTACAATAGCTAAGCATTTAGAATAAATAAATTATACTATCTTGATAAATTAGAAAATGGGGCATCTGATCACTAGTGAAATCTAAGAGAAACAAATAGCAAATTCTTCATTGAGAACAAAGAAATTAAAAGCAAAATATAAAATAGAAGATGCCTGGCTAGACATCTAAGATACATCTAAAAATTATCTGGGAACTGGACTTGATTGTGAGACAAGTACCCATCGTGAGTCATACTGTAGTTGTAAAAGAGGCAAATGCAAATAACATTTTAGGTTGCAGCAACAGAATTTTAGTTGCAAATTATAGATAGTATTTTCTGTTCATTCTCATACTATCACAGAATCATAAGCTTACAGAGGTGAAAAGGAGATAAAGCCCTGTTATCTGCAATCAGATGTCAAGATACACATATGTACTAAGCTAATGACCCGGGCATTATCTTAAAAATGCATTGCACAGGAGAAAGTCAGCATTGTAGTGAGGGGTTAAATTAACTCTTCCTAAGCAGTATAAAATTATTATAAAATGTCTGGAAGCATAAAAAAGAAAGGCTTCAGACTTCTCTCCCAAGAATTTATTTTGGCACTAAAGACCTCATGTCCACTTCAGTATTGATGTAGCTCACTTGTATTACAGGAAGAATTAATTTGTCCATATTACCTAGTCCTAGAGGTTTGTGAGGAGGAAAATCCCCTAGAGGTATTGACTTAGTTTATCATCATCATTAGAATGGAGAAGTGCTTTATTAGGTCATCTAATCCATCCCCACCCCCAACAGCTAATGTAGGTTCAGCCCTGAACAATATAATCTACTCTGCTTTGTCTAGACCATTCTTTTTATGGCTTATTATAATGATGCTAACACCACTTTTCTTGGCAAACTATTGCACATGCTATTAGGAGTTTGTTTTCCCCTGTTGTTCAGCTCAAATTATTTTATAGTTAATTTAAATCTCATTACTTTTACTTTGGCACAAATACAGTAGGATGTTTTTGCAAAGGCAGCTTGACTCATTTTATTTGATCACGATTGTCTTTTAGATCCTATAAACTGGCAGAACAGGCTTTCCATGCTTTACTCCCCTAAACCCTCATAAGGTGGTTATTTACAGAATCTAAAGTACACCATGGGGCTGAGCCACCCACATATTGTTTGAGAACTGCATAAAGCCCACTAAGCTCAAGGCAAAATAAAACAGCCACCCTGTGAAATCTAGTTGCCTCCTTCCCACAGTATATCTAATGGGCATGAAGAACTGCAGTTGTAGTGCTTTAGCAGATGGTGGCCAGTTGACTTCATACACACACACACACTTTGCTGTCAGATGAGTTTGTGACAACTGGGAGAAGGAAAAGAGACCAACTCCTCACCTTCACTCCTCTGTGCAGAAACATTCCTCAGAATATTCATTCATCGCACCAATAAATATTAATAAGTAAATGACTGTGTGTGTGTGTGTGTGTTATCTATCTTTTATCTATCCATCATCTGGTGTACCAACAATCAGATCACAAAGGCAATTTATTATATAAATTACAGTGAATGTTCACATTGGTTGCCATTTTCTTTTAAACACTTCCTTATTTGTTTGACACATGACCTTTCAACATTCCTAAGTACGGTAATATTAATTAATGAAATTAATGAAACACATTGTCATTGGCCTATGGGGCCTTACTTTTGGTACATCCCATAGATGGATATAGATATAGATCTATACACAGGCACACACACAAAATTAAACCCCAAATTAATTAAATAAAGATGCTAAGGATACAACAAAGAAGAGGTATCAAAGAAGAACAGTTTGAGGCATACGAAAGTTCCTAGTAGCATACAGTATATCAATACATAGGAAATGAAGACCTTAGGGACATCTTAATATCTTCTTTCAGTTTTGTTCCTGATTGCTCTTTTGATCCTGTTAGACAACCAAAGGGAAACTTACCTTTTAATGCCAACTCAGCAATTGGAAATTAATTATGGAAAGAAATTGGAATTTTACTGGTCACTGGGTAAATTTTCTGACTAGAAGACAAAGTGTCATGCTACTGTGCACACATTGCAGAGAAAATCAGAAATATAACTGAGTCCAGCCTAGGTGGCCAGCCAGTCATTGGTGTATCTGTTCCTCTAAGCTTTGTCTTTGTTCACTACTAGCGTGTTCCAGAAAAAAAAGAAAAAGAAAAAAGTGATTTAGGCTTTATGACTGGGAAATAACAAATGCTTTAGAAGGATAATAGGAAATGTAGGCAAATGTCTTTCCAGATCATTTTAAGTTACTTGTTTATTATGTCTTTTAAGTGCCAAATTCTTTTCCAGCACTATTTATTTGTTATTAAGCAACTATCAAAAACTCTCAGATGTTGACCAAAAAAACCCATAAAAACAGTTAAATCCAAAGATGATAAAACAAAAATTAAACTCTAAATTAATTAAAAACCTATTTAAAAGCATTTTAAATGCTTTTTAAAAACCAGCAAAGAAGTCAGTCTCACATTTCAGCATTCAGCTGGGGCAGTTACAGAGAAAGTTGGTATCCTGAATATTCATGTGATGATCCTTCAGCAACTATCAGAATAATTTCAGAAGAAATGAGCTTACTCACTTCTTATTGCACACAGACTTGCTTCATTATTGCTGGCTAGGTAGATGATAACTAAAACAGAAACTGAAAAACAGGGCAAAGTGCAAGGATCAGAATCTTACTTTGCCCATAGTAGAAACAGAAATGTAACTCTATAAGGGTCATCTTACCGCTCCTTATTTAAAGATAATATCAAGCAGAAATAAGAAACCTATTTGGAGAAGTAATGCCACGCAGGTTTGTTAGGGACATGTGCTATTACAGTACTCCTTGCTTAGCGACCACACTTGGGATTGGCAACTTAGTTGTTAAATGAAGGGTTTTTTACATAATTCTGGAAAATAATAGAGTGATGTTCTGTTTTATTATTCTTAGATTTTTTTATCCCACCTTTTTATAAATAAATAAATAAATAAAGTCAAATCAAGGCAGCAAACATGGCTAATACTCCTGCCTCCTATTTTTTTCACAACAACACCCTGTGAGGTGGGTTGGGCTGAGAGGGAAGGACTGGCCCAAAGTCCCCCAGCTGGCTTTCATGCCTAGGGCAGGCCTAGAACTCACCGTCTCCTGCTTTCTAGGCCAGCACCTTCACCACTGCACCAAACTGGCTCTCTTGAAGAGTATCTCATGCAAACAGACACAGGCACACAAATATACCCCAATTTATATCTCAGGGATAAAGAGTGTTTTAAAACATAATTTGATAAGTACCGGTTTATTTAAAAATGGATATGCTGCCTTTCAAATCCAATCTCAAGTTGTCTGACATTTAACAATACAAAACATTTTAAACCATTACCTTAAAAATCCTTAGCTAGAAGCACAAAAGAAAGGATGCCAAGACCATCCTGGGAACCAGAGGTTTCCCACTCAGCTTTAAAAGCTGAAGTGAAAGCAAAACTCCAGCTGCTGGAGCAGGTTCTCTACTTAAACATCTTTGATTACTGGATTCCTGCCCATTAAAAGACACAGGAGCCCTGTCAAAAGAAGTTGCCAGGGTTATAAGTAGGATGTAGAAATACACACATCAGCTTGCCCAGGGATGTGTTTTCTCCTGAGTTTAACTGAAGTTCCTTATGCCCAGCTTGGCGGTACTGTCGTATTCTCTCTTTCCCTTCTCAACTCAAAGCATGGGGGAGAAATCTGTAAAGAAATCCGTCCACAAGAATCTTGAAAACAATTTCATAATTACCAGAAATCAGCATGAATAAGTCAGAACAAATTTTGCCAGACCAGTCAGTCAGTCAGTCAGTCAGTCAGTCAGTTAGTTAGTTAGTTATCCATCCATCCATCCATCCATCCATCCATCCATCCATCCATCCATCCATCTATCCATCCATCCATCCATCCATCCATCCCAATTTTGAACTTGCCCCAATCTAAGCAGATTCTGGGTAGCAAACAACACTCACACAAAAAGAAAGAAAATATCGGTTAAAAGCAATCTCTTATACAATAACGTTAAATTCTAAATGATATTGATAGTGCCCACAATCAGCTCTGGCCAAAGACACAGTAAAAAAAGACTGTTTTCATTTGTTTATAAAAAGCAAAAATGGCAGCCTGTCTCTCCAGGGGGAAAGAGTTCCATAAAATGGGGGTCACCACAGAGAAGGTCTGTGTAGACAGTAAGGAAGACCTGGATAGAAATATGCAGGAACCGTTACCTAACCAAGAGGGGCTGAAACATTTTTTAAGTCCTGAGAAATGAGGTAATGTTCAGAAGCAGCTCAGGAAGACACCTCCCTGATTCACTGGAGTGCAGTATAAGAAGGGGGAGGAGGTACAGCATAATCAGACTTTCAAGATTCTGTTATTATAACCAATCTCTATAAAGGTAGTTTCAGCCTTCATAAGTTGGTTTCCTAATCTGGCCTACCTAGTGGGGCTGACAGTCTGTTACCTCATTCAAACCTATTTACCTCATGAGGAGAAGGGGCTCTCAACAGGTCCTCTAGATGACCAGACCAGACAGGCAAACTCAATTCTGGCAAGGGCTTTAAAGGTAACAACCAGCACTTTAATTTGAGCCCAGAAGCCTACTGATCACCAATGCAGTGACTTTAAAATTATTGTTACTATAAATCAGGGATACCCACCAATAATCTGGTCACTGCATTTTGTACCAGCCCTACATACAACATAATACAGTAGTCCAGCTAAGTAGTGATCATAGTGTGAGTTTCCATTATCTCTCTCTCTCTTTTTTTTTTCTTTTTGGAATCAGATAATTTCCTTAATAGAATATGGGAATGCTGGAAACATAGTATACCTTGGCTTCATCAAAGCTTTTGACTAAATAGTACATGACATGCTCATGTAGATTAACAAGCTATTTAAGTGTGGGCTACATGGCATGACAATTAAATGGATATAAAGCTGACTCTAAAATTGTATGCAAAGTATGCTCAGCAGTGGGTTTTCATCAGATTGATAAGAGGTATCAAGTGGGTGCCAAAAGGATCAGTCTTGGGACTCTAATTTTCTATATTTTCATTAATAATTTGAATGAAGAGGTAAGAGGAATAGTTCTTAGATTTGAAGATAACCAAAATTAGGTGGTACACTTAATATAGGCTTAATATAAGACAGAAATAAAATTCAAATTTTGATAGTCTAGAGCAGTGTTTCTCAATCTTGTCAACTTTAAGATGTATGGACTTCAACTCCCAGAATTCCCAAGCCAGCAAGGGAAACAGAGAGCAAGTGACAGAATGAAATTTAAGTGAGATAAATGCAGAATTCACATAGGACACAAGCATAAAATGCATGGATATAGGATGGAGAATCTATGGTTTAGATATAGTATTTGGGGAAAAATCTGGGGATAGTAATATGTATATGTGAAATGCCTGCAAAAAATATACATGCATTTGTAGCTGCATCAACAGAATTCTAATTTGCAATTGTGGGAGATAATTGTTTCATTATATTCTGTTTTAGTTAGTCTCTGTCAGCCCTTCAATATAGACTAGACTAGGAAACCAAAGTTATGAATGATAATACTACTTCTATTGTAAGGTTACAGTAAGAGAATATTGCAAGTCTGAATATGCTTCCACCCTCCCTCCCTTTATCTTCATGAGAATTAGGGAGGATCCTGTCTGAGACACTTTCTCAAATTACATTTCTGCCCCAGACTCAAATTTCTGTTATCTGGCCATTGTCTTGGTTGCGACTCTTCCTCTTGTTCCTCAAGGTCATTCCTTCTTCCCATTACATCATCTCAAGTACCATGCCTAATTCTGATCACCTCATTTTGAAAAGAGTTCATTGGACAGGTTCAAAGAAAAGGAATGAAAACAACCAGGGGATTAGAAACTAAGCCTCATAAAAAGAGATTGAGGGAGATGAGCATGTTTCCCCTGGGGTGGGCTATACATATGATAAAATAAAAATAAAATAATAAATAAAGATGATCCTGCCTGCTCATCCCTTTCCTGGCAGGAAGTTTCAAAAGGCAAGCACAAATTGTTATCTGTATAACATGTATGGTTGCCTTTTTGAAATGTTAAGTGGGTTCCAATCTATCTGCTGTCCAAAAATGTCATGTAGCAGACTTACTCTGTTTATGTTTCTATAGAGCAATGTACATCAGACACCTGCAATCTTTTTTGGATCATGGCTGGCTTTTAAGTTGCAGTCCAAGGAGCTGCACACCAAAAAGTGGGCAGGGATAGGACAAAAACTAAAATTTATTTATTTAACTATGTGCAGTTTAATAAAATATCTATTTAGCAATGGCCCCTTCTGTCATATTACAAATTGTAATTTAGCTGTGGGTTTGGAGATCAGCATCAGATCGTTAAGAAGGTACATTCAGCCCTAGGATCACAAGTTTGTATCCTGTAAGGATCTGCTGTAAGGATTTTTTTTTTTTTTTTTAATTAAGACTGAACGTGCTTCAAAAATTATTTGGAGGACGTGCTTCAAATTCTGCAAGAGGAAAAAAAATGTGCCTGCTTTAAGATCATATTAATTTGACTCCTTAAAGCAACTGCATCTTCTTCAGGTTTATGAGGAAGTCTAGAAAGAAGTTGTGGCTTCTCTACTTAGTAACAGAGAGAGGCTGTGCTCTTGTGAGTCCAAAGCACTTCTTCTGAATCATTTTTGAACCATGCATAATCCTAATTTTTATGTCTGGCCTGGCCTGGTCTAGAATGTAGTGTCAAAGGTAAAGTTTGAAACAAAACTTTGAAGCTGTTCCCCAGTGGCAAAATAGCAGAAAACTAAAAGAGGTTGAAGCAAAAATTGTATAGACGAGAGTGAAGGTCCCTAATGATAGAAAGGTTAATAAAAGGGGGGAAATGACTTGTATGAATGCCAGCTTCTGTCCATGTCTCAGCCTGGTACTTAAGGGGAATGTTTTCACTTAGATACTTCTGCTCCTCTTGCAGACGTGAGGGAGATGCTGTTAATAATAAAGATTGTCCCTGATGGTAGCAAGTCTAATTACAAGATAAAACACTAAAAGGTACAATGAAGTAACGGTTTGCAGTTTTTTGTGTTTTTTCCTCTGGATATCAGTTTATTACCAACCTGACACTATAGCTTTAAGGGTCATTTCTCTGCTGTTACTGGACTGGCAAAAGAAGAAGAAACAAAGAACATGGGAAGAGGTGAGAGGAAGCAAATCATCATTGTTAGTTTCCTCTCCAATATTTTCCTATTAATAATGGCTTACAGAAGAGGCCTCTCTAGTCATAAATTTCTAAAAGATGCCAAAAATATTCACCTGTTGCTTATTTACTTAATAACCCAAAACAGAATTTAAAATTGCTCAGGAATAGGCTCTGGATATCAAATCTAAACCTCGACACATATTTGCTGCTTTTTTTTTTAAATCAAAGCAGCATATATGAGACTCATTAAAATATATGAAATCTATCCCCATTTTGCCATCTGAAAATGTAACTGTATTTTTATTTGACCATGTAGCTGACCATACCTAAAAAAAAATCTGTTAAATCTATTAAATGTTATCAAAATTATGGAAAAACATCAAACTTGGTCTTCCTCTCCCTTCCCTCAAATCTCAGACATTCATTGTTCTTGTTAAGATTGTGAATTATGGTTTCAGAAAGTGATCTTACTCCTACGTCTTTTCACAAAGCAGATCTAGAATAGTCTCCTCTTCTCAAGAATAGCTGCAGGTGGTAGTGAGAGATTATGGATATTCTCTCCAAAATATTTCCTACTCTCCCTTTCACTCCCTTCTACCTGACTAAAACTTTACTACTATGGGTTGGACCATACAGCCATATTGAAAAAGATTTGACTATTATGAGTATTAAAAACTCTTGATTTTAAACCATTGTAGATAATACATGTATTTGCTTCTTGTCACAACAGGCAAATATTCAGCTTCATTGATAAGAAAAATAAATTAGCAACTTTAATTACCTTGGTTCTGCAAATATATATTGTATAACAAATTCCTCAGATACTAATATTTTGCTATCTCTTTGTCCCCTAACCTAATTGCTCAAGAGTTGCTGCCTTGGATTTTGTTAGCCTCAAGTATTCAAGCTAGCAGACAATAAAAGGAAAGTCAGCAGAGGCTGGTGATCCATCTGGTGAAAAGTTCACAGGAATACCTTAGCTCAGGGTTTCTCAACCTTGGCAACTTTACGATGTGTGGACTGCAACGCCCAGAATTCCCCAGCCAGCATGCTGGCTGGGGAATTCTGGAAGTTGAAGTCCACACATCGTAAAGTTGCCAAGGTTGAGAAACACTGCCTTAGCTAGTCCTCAGTTGAGGAATGATATAGGCAAACTGGAACAGGGATGAAAATGAGCTAGTAGAATGGAAAACAAATCCTATGCAGAAAAATTTAAGTGTCTAGGCACATTCAGCCTGGAGAAGAGGGGAGGGAAGCAATGGTAGTCTTCAAACGCACCAAAGACAAAGATGTCTGCTGCCTCAAAGGACTGGATTAGATTTAAGGATTTAAGCTGCAGGCAGAATTGTTTTAATGACAGGAGCAGTTCAACTATGAATTTAAGAACAGGGAAGGGGAGGGGTTATCTTAAACCGAAGCTGTTGTAGATTTTCTGGCCCTGGCCTCAGGAAGATTGGATTACATGAGCTGCAAGGCACCTTCTTATTCTGTGCTTTTGATAATCGGCATCTGTTCCTGCCCAAATGTTCATGTAGGCCACTGTACAAACAATACTCACTTTCTAGTCATTGCATTAAAATATCATCCTGAAGTCCCATATCGCTAGTTAGGGGCATATAATTAGTTGCATATCACAGTTCTCAAGATATGCTTCTCTAAGTGAGAACTAGCCTGGGCTGAAAGAAGAATGGAAAAAGAAGAAGAAGAAAGAGAAAAGGGCCCCCTCCCTCTACACACACACCCAAAATCTTGTTTGCTGTCTGGAAACTGTGTTCCAGATATGCTACCTTGAGCTACCTCAAGTAGGACAACCAGAGCAGTGCTCCAGTTAGACACCATGGACAATCAACAGCATTCATGAATGCATCCATAGTCAATCAGCGGCAGCAGTCTCTCTCCCTCTTTAGTTCTTCTTCTCTTTTCTGCCTCTTCCAATTGCCCCGCCGAACTTCTATATGCTCTCCTCATTCACTCGTTCAGTGAATTGATAAGAACAAAGTCTAATCAATTAAAAGAAAGCAACAATTCAAAGTATAGGTCTGATTAGTTGGTTGGTTGATTGGCTGATTATGTGCCATTGAGTTAGTGTCAACTCTTAGCAGTCACATGCATTTCACTGGGTTGATCTGTCCCTAGCCCAGCCCTTCAGATCTTCCAATGGTGCACCCATTGCTGCTGTAATTGAGTCCATCCACCTTTCTGCTGTTGTCTTCTTGTCTTTCCTTCCACCTTTCCTAGCATTATAGACTTCTCCAGAGAGCAAGGTCTTTGCATAATATGTCCAAAGTATGACAATTTGAGCCTAGCTATTGGTGCCTTGAGTGAGAACTCTGGGTCGATTTACTCAATGATCCATTTGTTTGTTTCCCTGGCTATCCATGGTATTCTCAGGAGTCTTCTCCAACACCAAAGTCTGAAAGCATTAATACTCTTTCTGTCCTGCTCTTAAAAGTCCAGCTGTTGATCCTACTGTAACCTAATCCCAACAGGCAGAAGCTACCCACCACTTCAGTGTCTTCATTGTCAATTCTAGTGCTGGTTGCTGTACACATTATCTTGGTCTTCTTTATATTTAATCTTAATCCTATTTTTTCACTGATCTCCTTGACTTTCATTATGAGAGCTTTCAGGTCATTTACATTTTCAGCTATCAGAGTAGCATCATTAGCATAGTGCAGGAAAGCACAGCTCTAGCAGATGAAAACAGCATAAAACGTTGTTAATCAAAGATTAAAATTATATAATGGTAAACAAAAACAGTGTTGTTTGTTTGATCCCAGGAAAATACATGACTGCTTTAAAGATTTGCACACAGGTGCTACATTTATATCCCCATACACTCCTAATCTCCTTTTTGGATTCAAAACTGAAAAGTTGCACAGCGCAAATATTCAGAAGTGTTGCCTATTTAAAAAAAAACATATATCACAGATATATAAAATTGTAGAATGGAAAATGTTGTAGCAAGAACATCTTAGGGATTGTTACATTTTTAAAAAAGCATATTATGAAAAGTTTTATGTGAAAATATGACACAATTGAACTGTGTTCTCTTTTTTATGGCAGAAAAATGGTCAAACAGGAGGCAGTAGATATACTGTATGTGATACTGGCACAGGCCATGTTTAAAGGATTCACACATCCTTAGTACAAAAGGTATGGTTTAGTTCAAACAAGGCTCATTATTTTTTTAAAAAAGGACTTTATATAATCATTTTATCATCATCATCAGTCTAACATACTTCTAAGATAATTTGAAATGTGTTAAGTAGTTGATCGAACACTGGATAATGCCCCATCACGGACAGTGTGCTGCAAGTAGAATATCTTACATCCCTGTCTAAGGTTATTCCTAGGGTTACATCTCACTATAAAGAGAATTATACTATATACTGACCTGACACCCTTGCTGAATTATTTTCAATATTTAATTTACTGCCTTGAATTACACGGCATGCACACATATGCTATTTGTACCTACACATTTATCTACTCTTTCTCTCTTTTTTTTCCTGAAGCTCTGACATGATTGACATTCTCTGAGAGCCAAAGTTGGAATAAGGAACATGCACAAATGATGGTTTCCTTAGCAACGGGAACCATGCGAATTCTCCTCTTTCCTTTTTTCCTTTTTTCTTTTGCACTTTACTTAGTGGTCTCTCCACACATTGGTTTTCATGGAGACTTGGAGGCCTGATGCATATTTTTTTCTAAAAATAAAATCAGTGCACCAAGCAGAATTTTAAAAAAGGGTTTTATTGTTTGTTGACACGAATGATTATTTTTATTTATTACTTTAAAAAGTCCTCACAAATATGTATGTACTGGTTTGTCAAACTCATTTAACACAGAGAGATAGAGATTGGGAACATCCTTTAATTCCTTTTATGAAAAAAAAGTCACCATTTTTATGTCAAATAGTATTGCATACTTGCCCAATTCTACAACCTTTCATCCAGTCTCTCCAGGATATCTAAAAAGGGCGTTGAGCGAATTCTGTTCAAAATGTTTGATTTCTGAAAGAAAAATAATAGTTTACATTATGCTCCCAAAAGAAAAGGATAAAAAAAAATTATGCCAGTTTGCATGAAATATATAGATGTGAATACAAGTTCAGAAATAATCCCTATAATTTCAATAGAAATCAACCATGTAACTCATTTAAATAAATAAATGAACATTCCTAATAAAATCACAGTAATTACGGCGAAGAGAATAATGACTTGGTGCTGTGCACTTACCTCGTCTTCTGATTAAATACAATGGTCAGAAGCCCTTATTTTCCTTTCAATGTTTTTTTTTTTTTCCCTCTTTAAACCAGACACGGGCTACCCTTCAGTTAGAAGACACGTACACAGGAATCTGACAACCCTTCAAATACAAACTGTTGTTGGTAAAGTTAGATCCTTGGCCAGTGGGTGTAGGAAGAGATGGCAGATCACTAGCCAGTGTAGAAAAATAGTAGGTCCCCCTTAGTTTCTAGTGATATCCTCACAGGGCCAGGCCTATTATTAGGCAGTGTTGATTCAGCTGCTTCTACAGTCTGCTTCTGAACACAGCCTGGTGAAGGGATCACCATCTTGTCCTTCAAAGCAAGTCTTGCTTTCCTAATTTGGCTTTTTTGGGGTGGGGGGGGTGCCTTCGAGCCAGTGTTGATTCCTGGCGACTGCCTGGACTAATCCCTGCAGTTTTCTTGGGGAGTTTTTCAAAAATGGTTTGCCCTTGTTGCTTCCCAGGGCTGAGAGACAGTGACTGGCCAAAGGCCACCCAGCTGGCTTTGTGCCTAAGTTGGGACTAGAACTCTCGGTCTCCCGGTTTCTAGCCTTCACCACTACACCACACTGGTTCTCTGCATTCCTAATAGCATGGCAAAGTAAGCACAGGGAAAGCATCCCAAATATTATTCACTTGTTAAATGTATTTCTATGCTGCTGTGATCCAGAGGGACTCTTGGCAGCTTATAGAGAAGAAATACATACTATATCAGCCACAGTAGGACTAAAATCAAGTCTAAGCATGATAGAAATAAAAATCACACAACCCAGAACAAAGTAGCACAGTTGCCGGTCATAGACAGAATGTGTCCCCAGCCTATCTGTAGCTTTTTCAGATGTCTATGTCCTTCCCATTTTATTTGTATTCAGGCAAACATTGGTCTAGGGATCAGTGAGACTTCATTCCACAAGCTTTTTGGATATGGACAGGAAGAACAAAGTAGAGTTAGCTTTTATTACAGCAATCTCTGGCATAGTGGCATAGAAGTGCTTTTGAAGAGACACATCAACTTGAAATTGTGTCATGTTTAAGTGTTAAAAGTGGTTTCATATGTTACACTTGCCCTCATATTTCAGTTTCATCTCCTTCAGAGCCATTCATGAGTATAGTTAACCTTTTAGTCCCTCCACACCCACAACACAATCAAACTTCCATCTGGAGGGCTGCTTCTGGATGTAAGAAAAATAAATATTTTACTTCCAAGGCACCATTGGTACTTTGTCTCCTTGTTTTATTACCTCCCCCCCCCCCCCCAAAGCAACATATGGTCATGGGCATGACACTCATGCAGGCACAGATCAAAGCCAAAAGCCACAAGAAACACGAAGGAGCTACAAAAAAGAGCTGTCCCATATGAAGTTTTCTTCTACTTATATCTATTGTAGATCATTTTTTTGTCAGGCTCTCCCCCACCCACACATCCACTAGTCCACTGGTTACAGCTTAGAAGATTAAAGTGACATTTACCATCAAATTGTTGATCCATTATAATAAGGCAAAACTTAGCTTATTGAATTAAAACAAAATTTAGTTTATTAGAATTGAGGAAGTGCAATGGAACGTGCTCCTTTCCACTCCTGCTGGCCTCTTCCTGCCAGTGGACATGGCTTAACCAACCAGGGCATTTCCTTCTATAGTTTCTTTAGTGTTCTGACTGTTCCAGGATCCCAAGCCAGGAAACATAATTCTGAACAAATAGTAGATAAAAATGCCATAATTCATTTAGTCATCCTCACTGACCAGAGGAATTACATATGAGGGCTGGGGAGACCCAGGTTCAAGTCCACCCTTCACTATGAAAACTCAGTGGGCAACTTTGGGCCAATCGCTCTCTCTCAGCCCAGCTGACTTCCCAAAGTTGCTGTTTTGAGGATAAAATGAAGTCAGCTCCCCTATAAGCTGCCCTATAATCTCTTGGAGGAAAGATAAAAATAGAGAAAGAAATAGAATAATATCCTGTTTTTCTACCCAGATGGCACCTCAGGTAACTATCAGACAGCATATGGCACCCTCCCTTGAGAAAGAAGAGGAAATTTCGAGTTAAGGGAAGAATGAGTGAAAAGAGATGGAGGTCTGGTAAACACTGATCTTACTGCCTAGCTGCCATTCATATAAGATCTCCATTCCCTTGTGTAACAACTTTATTCCACACTGAGGGTTTGGGCTTGCCGAAATCAGCAGTGATAGATAGCTGTAAGCTGCCCCCCCCCCCATTTTAATTTTTTCAGAATTACTGAAAGGACCCAGTGGCTGAGTAGTTCCATGCCGATGTTGCACTAAGACTCAGTACTGGTTTGCTTTGCTGAATAAGCCATAGTGGTCTGGTTCACACATAATGTCTAGTCACAAGGCTGAGTTCCCACACTCCACCAAGAAGAAATGAATAGAATTATGTCTTAGACTGAGCAGTGTTGATCCTAGCCTCTCCTACAAGAATGTGGGTAATGAGTAGAAATGGACTGAGGTCATTTCTGCTGCTGCCTCTTTGCCAATGATCAATCTAGCAGGAGGCAGACACACTCTGAACCCCAGACAGCACTTTTCTGAGGAGGTCTTCTATGAAACTGCAGCCCACCTTAGTAGGAAAGTTCACCTGAAAGGCAAGATGGGCGCATGAAAGTGACTGAGCAACTCTCTTCATGGTGACCATGAATAATTGTGCTAAGTCCCACGCCAGGGTGAAACTAGTTTGTTGGAGTGGCTCATCCTGAGGATATCTCTTGACTACCAGAGGGCAATGATAAAGAAATTAACAAAGCAAAACAAAACAGATCAGAGTTACTTGCTCCCAGAAATGGTCCAAGAGTAAGTGCTAGGCAAATTCTCCCATGGATCCCTTCCTCTTCCTTCCTTCTCCCCCCGCCCCCCGCCCCGACCCAAAGGACTTTGTACCATATTCACCGCAACCAAATGCTGTTTTGCTAATGTTCTCCTAGGCTCCGCTCACCAGCCCCTATTTATTGCTACCAGCAGCACTGAGATTAGCTCTCCTTGAACATGCTTGTTATTTTTTCATCTTCATATTTGTGTGACTGCGGTGGGAGATTTCACAGGTGGCTGATGAAGCTCGTTATATTTATTTGGACCTCCTTAGTGCTCCTTAAAAGGCAATTAAAATGAGAATGGAAATGACTGTATGTGGTCAAGCACGCTGCTGCCTAACTATTTACACAACTGCCAGCTGAATATAAAAAGGGAGGAACCGCTTGCACCAGCGCAAAGCTGTGCAGCTGTGCTAATGGCTTCCCTAAACTTCCTCATTTTGAAATTTTCTCAAACTTTCCAACAACATTGATTATCGGATCACATTAATCCTTCTCATCTGTACATTGACCAGGCCACATAGCTGGAAAAGGCAACCTGCCCCTTCCTGCCAATCATATTTTGTGTCCTTCGACAGAGTATGTGTTCTACATTGTCTCACTAACTGCCGGAGACTTGTCTGCTATTCCTGTCTTCCATTGTTGAAAGAAGCTTTCCCCGAAGCCCACGCAACAGAGGGAAAGCTCACCACACAAATACCTGCTTAATCCAACCTTAAGCTTGGGGGAGCAGCGGGGGTCGGGGGCATTTGAATAATACAGGTTTCCAACTAGAGAGCTTTCTTCAGATGTGCTCTTCCCCATGTGAGTAAAATCATGCTAGGAAGAGCAGAGGCATGTTGATAAGCCACACTCCTGCACTCGATTACCTTTCTCTGCAGTCTTCCAGGATGTGGGGAAATTTCATAAATGAACGTCCTCATGGGAGTTAGAATCCTGCATGCAACCAGGACTGAAAATCACACACCAGGATAGGCTTATCATGTTTGATTGTGCTAAAAAGAGGACAGGCAGATAATGCCACTTTATGAGCTAAAAGGAAGGAAGACCTAGCAAGAAAACATGATTCAGAAGACAGAAGTAATGTCAACTAGAATGCATCGTTGATGGAAGGATGAGCAGATGAAAGGTAGTTTCACTTTCTTTACCCCCAAAATAGGTTAAAGGTAGATAGAGGGCTAGAAAGTAAAGATGGGATTAAGTCCAGGGAGGAAGGCAATGATGAACTTAGACAAGAACATAAGGAATAAGGAATTTTCTATGACAACAGAGATGGGAATAATTAGAACAATTACTTGCTTTTGGGAACATTTCCAGTGGCTGTGAAAGCTGGACATTGAGAAAGAGTGAAAGAAGTTTCCCATTTTATCAACAGCTAAATATAGTTATTCCAATATTACATAAGATCACTGCTTATTGTGCCTAAAGAAAACAAGATTACAAGCTATCCCTAAACCAGGGAAAGCTGTTGGCTTACAAACCCCAATTTGTTTATGTGCAATAAATTACAATTCCAAGCTTAGACATCATAGTAAGGTACTCATTTACACACTCACATGAACAGCAAGCAGGAATGAACAGATGACAGGCATATTGTGATTTGTCCTAATCAATTATTTTATCTCAGTTATTTTTAAAGAATTTCATAAACCTTATTTCTTTTTATCATGTATTTCTATGTCCAGTCTTAAATTTGGGATTGGTTGCAGCCTGGGCTCTCCAGCCAGGATGCAAAGAGGACATTGACTAACCTACCTTGATTATAATTTGGTTGCCAGTAATAAATGGCTCCCAAAGTTACCTAAAACTTTATCAGTTTGCTTACATTAGAAAGTTTTCTTGGTAACTAAGTATAATGATATGTGGGAATGACCTTGGGAGACAGGAGGGAGAGCTGCAGACAGGACAACCGGCATGTAAAAGACGTCTCAGCCCACAGAAGGGGGGATGGTGTGGGAAACATTTCAGAAGGGGCCCTCCCTAGTTTTCCAGAGTAAAAGGAAAGGAGGGGGGAAAATACCCTTAGTCTTGCAAGGTTTTGTTAATCTAACCTTACAATAAAGATAGAGCTAATACTCTTAGTTGTGCTTCTTGTCTGGAATACCTTGCAGGGCTAACACTAAGACAATACTACTTAGCACTAATACTTAGTATTTATTGTGCTGAAGGTCCAATTACTTTTTAGTACTTGGTAAATGCAGGCAAATGTTTATATGGGACAGAGTCTTTTCAACCACTCAATAAGTATGCATGTATTACATTTTTATTCCATCCAAATCAAATAACTCTTGGCAGTTAACAAGATATAAAGAAAAACAATTTAAAATACCTAAGGTAGACATAAAAATGAAATAACAACAAAATAACTCAGATAAAATAGCTCAAAAAATAAAAACCAAAATACCCCAATCTGGTTAGAGCATCGTCTGGAGTAATTCTGTTTTCAGCATATTTCTGAAGTCAATCAGGAAGGAGGGCAGCCTGATCTCCACAGGGAAGTTGTTCCAGAGAACTGGCAGTGTGTAATGGTCTGTGGGAATGACCTTGGGAGACAGGGGGAAGAACCACAGCCCAGGAAATGGTCAGAGCAGCTTAGCCCACAAAAGGAATGTGGGCATGGCAAATGTCTCAGAAGGGACTTCCCTGGTTTCTTGGGTGGTAAAGGCAACGGGGGAGAAATGTACTTTCAGACAAGAAGCACGTCCAGAAGAATTAGCTCTACTTTATTGTAAGGTTACATTAATAGAATCTTGCAAGTCTGAAAGCTATTCCCTGATCCTGGGCATTTTGAATATTTTAAGCTTCCCAGCTGGCCCACTGGCCATTCTGTCTGCACAGCTGGAGACTACAGGAACTATAGGTTAACAGGGTCTATGAACCCAAAGTTGGGAAAGCTGGCACAGAAAATATTACAGAAAGATTTTGTATTGGGTGGTCAGGAATTCCAATTTATAGACTCCAAGGAAATTGTTTGTCATTCTGCAAACCATTAACTAGTCATTTTGAGATCAATGTGTACTATATTGTCTCAGTTCCTCTAGAACAGAAGATTCACACAACCACTTTTTCTTCACAATGAGGACATGACTTTGATGGAACTAAGTCAAGAGAAGGATCCAGAAGCATTTGGATATCAGTGTAAGTTCAGGAAGCCTTGACTGGGTGAGGCTAATTTGCTTCATGCACAATGGAGACACTATTCACCCAATCAAAGTGCAGAAGTAACACAGTTCACCAAACATGAATTCAAGTACACTGAAGCTAGGAGGCAATGGCATTTGCCTCACAGTAGCACCCTGTTGCTTCAACTGTCTCTTCGGGTACTTCAATAGTTCATTGAAGCACTGGAGTGACACAAAGCAAAGCAAGACAGCAATTTGACTTTGCTCTTTAGAAGTAGGGGACCACATCACTTTGCGAAATAGCCCTGAACAGGTGCTGCAAAACTTTGCATAGCCCTACATGTCATACAGTGCAATCCTAAAAATGTCATAAGCCTCATTGAGTTTCATGAGGAGTTCTAGTACATATGCTAAACTTTCTTAGGATTGCACAGATACTGTATTCTTACAGTTCTTCATTCTATTTGCTCACAAGGTGTTAGTGTGCACAGGTAGTCCCCAGTTTAAGAGCAAGTTCCATTCCCAAGGTCTGTCCTTAAGTCAAATGTGTATGTAAGCCAGAACAGTATTATTGTATAATACTGTATAAGTAGTATTGTGTAAAGAACTTGAATCACTGTGTGTGTGTATTTATTTATTTATTTAAATTTTCAACTACCCATCTCCCCCCAATGGGGGAACTCTGGGCGATTCACAACAAACATTAAAAACATAAAATATATAAATACATAAAACCTTAATTAAAAACATTACTAAAAAAAAGAAGGAGAGACCAAAAGGATGAAAAACCTGAGGTTGAAGGCAGAGGCCTCTATGGGGCTAGCCATCCCCATGCTTGAAGTATTCCATCCCCACGCCAGGCCAACTGGCAGAACCAGGTCTTCAAAGCCCTACGGAAGGCCAGGAGTGTGGGGGCTAATCACACCTCCGGGGGCAGAATGTTCCAAAGAGCGGGGGCTATGCAGAGAAGGCCCGCCTTCTGGACCCCGCCAGTCAAAGTTCTTTCACTGAGGGGGTCCGAAGCATGCCCTCTCTGTGTGATCGGGTGGGATGGGTTGAAGTCATAGGGGAGAGGCGGTCCCTTAGATAATTTAACTCAATTTTTTCTACAATAGTCCCCCCACCCTCTCTCAGCAAATAAGTACAGCATGGGGTGGTGGTAGACTGTAAAATCTTTGAAGGCCAAGACAGCCATATCCTGTGGAAGACTTTTGCAACTGTTTCAGTGGCTTTCTCCAGTTGCCTACGTGTGTGCATACTCAGCTTCCACTAAGACTGCTGGCAAAGGGAATCAACTCTGCTTGTAAAGACAACCTGGAAAAATGTCTGAAGCCACAACACGAAGCTTTCTGGAAGATGTGGCTTTTCAGAGCTTTGAGAAGGGGTGTTTCACTCAAGCCAGTCCACTTTGTGATGGGCCCTTTGGAATGCTTCACATGGCTCTAGGTTATACATACTGATACAGACACACCTCCATCCCTGAGTTCTCCTCATTTTGTAAAGTTCAAATATGCTAACCTACAACAAATTAACTCTATTGTCCCCAGGAATATTGGATGGCCTCTGTGGTCATATCAGAGTAACACTGGGAGATCCATGGCCATTCCCAGCATGCTCAGTTGATCCATGTACCAAGAGCAAAACATCATTAGAACATCACCTGAGGTTTGTGCATGTGTTCCAAGAACTCCCACTGGCATATCATGCCATTATCGCTCCATAAGGCCCTTTCTCTAGCCTCCCAGAAAGTGTGCAGTTCACTTAGTGCAAAAGCATTAATGCACTTCCTTGAACAAAAATTTTAAAAAATGAAGTGTGGTTCCTGTCTGCATTTCATAGAACCTGGAAGAATTACTGTATAAACTCTGGTCTCTCGCCATGTAAGTAATTGCCCACATTCACCAAGCACTAACCAAGAAGATTTAAAGTAACAGGATTTGGTTTCTAATTCAAACCCACAAAGGTGAGGTGCTTCCAGGAAAAGCCTATAAAATGGAATATATTCACAAGGTTTCCCCGCTCCCCATATTAATGTTTCATTTTCTTCTAGATTTGGATCCTTTCTTGCTGATCTTAAATCATCTATCCAGTACATTTTACATAAACTCTTTAAAACTTGCCAAGATAAAAACTAATCTTTACTATAATCAGTCTGCAGAGATGAAGAGAAACAGCAGCAAAGCAGTTGCTGCATGTTTGCTGACAAAATATTTAATCCAAACATTTAATTTCAATCTGTCACTGTTCTCAGTTGGCATAATTACTTTAAGCAAATATCATGTAAATAGAAATAGAAAAAAGTTTCAGCCACTGAAATGTAAATAATAAAACACTTATCATCATCTTCATCACCACCACCACCAGGTTAAAGTTTTCCTAGGATCTTTTCTGTGGACTGTTTGAAATGTTTTAAGTGGGTTAATGTTAATTTAACCATCTCTGTTTCTACACCGAAGACTGCAAAAGGCTTGGAGCCTATTACAAAACTAGAAGGACAACCCATGAGGGATTGTGACTATATGATCTAACATATGTAGAAGGTGGCTTCACTTTTTTAAGCTGGTTGGCGTAGTTGGGATTTTGAGACCATGTTGCTCTTCAGAAATGGCTTCTGTGGGGGAAATAAGCAGTTACAAAGCAGTTACAAAATGACCTACTTAGGTTCTTCCTTTGTAAGATGTTTACTGCCACTCCTTTCTTACTACTTTTTTCAGAAGAGCATGCTTCCAAACACAGCACTGATTTTCTAGGACAGTTTAGCTGGCCTGCCCTGGCTTCTGAGGCATTCTTGTAAATACAAATTATGTTTTATTGCCACCTTGCCATTTTTTTAATTAAACATTTTTTAAAAGCAGAAAAGGGGTAGGATGCCGGCAGGTGACAAAGCAAGTATCGGAGGCACATTGGTGCCCCTAAGTGACATGTTGGAGATCTCAGATATAGAGGCACTTTTCAAGTGAAGTTTCTGAAAGTACCCTAAAGCACAATAAATATGAAACAAAAGTGAAATGATAAAGTGTCAAATAATGTTCCTAGCATGTACATTAAATCAAACACCAGCAGGAAGAAATATTGCTACCTTTGATTTTATTTCTGCTCAAATTCTTAAGTCAATCCATAAAACACCCTGTAAAGTCACAAAAATATTGCTATCTGATAATATACAACATATTTTTTCTGGGATAGTTTTTGACTATCATTCATATAAAATAGTATCTAAAAACTTAGAATGATTCCTCAAAAGGGTGCTGAACCCTAAAAACCACTCCCAGATCACTAAAAAATTAACCCTATCTACTCCTGCAATATTATGACATCTGTCTTGCCCCCACTCTGGCCATTGGCCACCAAAAATTACAATGATACAGTGATTGCCCCAGCAATGGAAAAATAAATAAGCTCCATCATGGTAATTTCTACATACACAAGACCCTCTGGGGAACTTGTTGCTGAGAATGACTCTATTAGATAATTAATGCCCTTTGTTCAAAAATCCAGCCTCTAAATTTAGCATCTAAAGGGGAAATGACCAATGAACATGAAGAAACCTAAAAAGAATTGACATCTAGAAACCCTATCTTTACTATTCTGTAGCTCTAAATGACACAGTCTGGAAAAATGTCAATTTAAGGTAGCTTTCATTGTTTTCATAAAATTGATTATGGCGTTATAGATATAAGCCACAATTGTAGGAAGTTTGATGTCTGTGGTTTGGAGGTGATGGAATTAAAAGAGGCAAAATTAGTGGCTTTTTCCCAATAGTGTCCTGAAAAGATTCAAGAAGTAAAGAAACATCCCAACCCTAAAATTCTGCTCTAACAGAACATGAAATGTGCTACTTTTAATACCATTATAAGACAGAATTTATTAAGAAATTTTTCATACAGCACATTTCTAATATGAATCCCAAAGTTTAATAAGTAGTATTGGTCAAATGGAATATACCTCATCAACATTTAAACAATTATTCAGTGTTATTTATTCCTTTCAAAGCCCTTAAGAGCATCAGAAACTTTAATATACTCAAATATTGAGATGGTCTTCACAGGTCCTCCTTGTAAAAAAGAAACCTTTAAAATTTAGTTAAACTGCAGTAGCTTTTTTAAATAACCTAGGTAAAATAAAATACAACTGCAAACATATTAGTAACAGCAAATGTCATGACAACATTCTGTCTAAAAGCCAGAGACAAAGGGCATGTTTTTAAAGATCCTTTAAACACAGTTAAAGACAAAGCGGGCCTGATTTCTCTTTGTGGGAACTAGAATAGGATAGCAATGACAACTGGAGATGGCTACAGGCCTTCCAATCTCACTGATCTTAACAGAGGACCAGTAAACAAATGGCCCCCAAAATATGATCTTATAGTGAGGTCAGATTCATAGAGATGTTTGATCCTTCAAATAACCTGGGTCCAAGTCAGTTAGAACTGCAAAATTCAATACCCACAATGTGAACTGAATAAAAAAACACAGTGGTAATGGCAGAAGATGGGTTTTTTGGGTGCCTGAACTTAAGATAAGCTAGAAGCTGAGAACCAATTAATCAAGTGTCAGGACTTAGAAATAAGTCAAAAGACAGTAAATCAGGGGACTTGAGTAAACCAGAGTTTGAGAGCAGAGAACAATAAAAGATAATGGAAGACATGGAAGATGGAACAGGAAGCACTCTTGTACTATTTCTTATTCCAGTGGATCTAGTGGCCACCCTGGGGGTACTTCACTGACAATCTCTGTCCTGCAATTTACTGACTTATCATCATAGGAAAGGGATCAGAATATGCCATTGTGTGATTTTGCTGGCAGGCTCTCAAAAAAATCACCAAATTTACAACATTATGCACAAAATGTTGGTGACAACTTATCAGGTTTCACTATTCTTACACTAAATCAGTAGCATCTTATAAAAGAATAAAATCACTCAATTATTACAAGATGTTGAGTTCTTATAGGATTTTATAGACTTTGTGGAGAAGCAGAAGTGCAGGTTGGGGTCCTGGTATATGGCAAGTATACACAGATTGCAGGAGCTTCTCTTTTAGTCTGAGATGCTTCTTTGCTTTTAATACTTTCACTGTCTTTTAATAGTGTTTTTAACTTGTGTAAGCTACTCTAAAAGACTTTGGACTAAAGATCAAGGCATGAAATATATGCAAAATCAAACAAAATTATCCATTTTGATAACCAGATCAACCTCCATGCCTCCCAGGATTTAAGCTAATTAAATATGGGCAGGTCACATATGATCTCCACCAAGTAATTAAATCTGCTAATGTTTAAACTATGAATCCTAGGGGGTGAAGATGACTAGACAGGATACAGAGCTTCCTTTTAATGTGTGTGATAAGCCATTTGCTATGTATTGGCAGATTAACTTACACAAAGGCTTGAAACATACTCACAAATCCAGAAGAATTAGCTTCCCTCAAAGTTTTGAGGACTCCAAACTGGAATGTTGTATGTTTTTGAAATTAAACTCTACCATGTCATGCTGATACCCAATATATACTCAAACTCTTCATTATGTCATAAAGAAAATTCAGCGCAGTGCAAAGACTCACCATCTGAAATTACTGCAGTAAGCAGAGTTAAGTGTCACATTTGTAAGAGAGGGATGGATTGATAAGTGGTAGTGGAAGGCAAATAGAGAGCAGAACATTCAGAGGAAGAGCAGAGAGTCAAGCAGAAGGACAAAAATAGAAATAGATAATATTTATTTCAGTCAGTGATCAGAAAATATACCAGGTAAGGAAATGCCTTCCCTATCCTATGGGCTTTTGCTAGCCCTCTGCAGGTGTACTGAATGATAATGTGTTTGTATGATATCTTATTAAGTGTTAACTATTCTATTTTTCAGTTTCACTGATGCTGCTTGCTTTCTTTATATGGTATTTCTTATCAGTGGACATGTTGCTGTATGCTGTTTTCTTGGAATCCAGCCTTGCTGGTGGGAAAGCAACATACAAACATTAAACTGAATTCATTCGGAGCGGTGGCTCATTACACAAATGTTTTGGAATTTCACCACCACCCCTACCCATGGTTAAGTTAACTGGTTAACACTCTCTCTTCTTCACTGTTTCCATACTTTTTACACTCAGGCAAGGGTTTGTTTTTGTAACTTAATGTAGACCTTTAAACACATTTATTTCTACCTCATGTGGATATTTGAGTTCAGCTGCTCTTCAGATTTTTTATTTATCTGCTTGTTTAGAATTTTACTTTAATACATTGTGATTGAATTATTGCACTATGTCCTTTACTACCATCATGGGTAGTTATCTTGAATTTACGTGTGTAGAAAGATGGCAACACAATGAAGGAGTAAAGAAGAAATTTGACTGACGATGGGACAGCTAGCCAGCAAGCAGGCAAGGAGTAGGTGATATAGCCATTGCCAACTAAAAAGAGGGGAGGAAACCATTATCTGATGTGGGTCTATAAACTCAGTATGTCCAAACGTTAACATTTCCCATCTGCACTCCATTGCAGCTGAGGTCAGTCCATAGCTAGGAGTCTAAGCAAAGACAATATCCCTCATCCAATATTCTAGGGGTGGCAACCTCCTCTTCCCTAAACCTCTTTTTAGGATCCTAGAGCGACCTCTGACCTTTATTGCCAAAACATGGAGCACCATTTCCTTTCTTTTTGCAGCAGAAAGCAACTAAATCCTGAAAATGGGTTTGATGGCATTTAAAAAACGAAGAATTGCCCCAATTCCCCTTGCCCTTCCGAAAGGGGGAAATTCCACCTTCACTCATATATGTGACAATAAGCTACTGACTCTGCATGACAGCCTCGCCTAATAGGCCCCTAGTCGTCAAAAGGTTGCCTCTGCTTCTTATGTCTCTTCCACCATTAAGAATGAAAACTTATCTAGAATGTATAAAGGCACTCCAAATGTATGTTGGGAATGTGAACAACATGAAGGGACATTCTGTCATGTTTGGTGGACTTGTAAAAGAGCTTAAAAAATTGGATTCAAATACATACATTGGTACATTGTAAAAATTAATATTCAGTTGAAGCCAGAACTTTTCCTTTTAAAATTGTTGGATACACAGTTAGAAAAGAATCATGGAAGATTATTTCAATATATGATTACTGCAGCGAGATTATTCTACCGTATGCACAAAGATGGAAAGGTTCGGCACTTCCCACTATGGAGGAATGGTTGGTGAAATTGACAGATTTTGCTGAGATGGATAAACTGACTTCTTTGATAAGAGAAAAGATAATTTCTACATTTATTGGCAACTGGCAATCCCTTATGGATTTTTTGCATAAAAATGAAAAAAAAATGAACTTGTGATTTATGTAACTTTAGAGAGAGAGGTTAAAATATAATTTTACTTATAACTGCTGTGAAGAATGTTGGAAGCCATTCTTTATGTTTTTATGTTTCTCTTTATAACTTGCTCTTTTTTCTATTTTCTTTTTCTATTGCACCTTTAGCTGTTTCTGTTCTTTCTTTCTTTTTTAATTGTTCTGTTCTAATTTAGTTTGTTGCAGTTTTTATTCTTTTTTTTTGCAAAAAGACTTGTAATAAAAATTATATTTAAAAAAAGAATTAAACTTAGCAGCAACTTGTCAAATCAGTCAAAGTAGAATATTTAAAAGATAAGCCACTCAAACCTCAGAAACCAAACTAAGAAAAGCCTTTATTTAACTTACTTATTCATCTTCCCTAAATATGGCCAGGGCCCACGTTGGCTGGTACGACGGGTACCATTGGCAAATGTATTTGGTGGGCAGAAGGTTGGGGAATGCTGACTTGCTTACACGTCACAATGTTTTTCCCTTCAATTCCTGCTTTCTCCTATTGATCTCAAGTAGTTAAAGTAAATGGCAGTATCCAAACGTCCATTGTATAGGATCTCTGGTCATGTTCCAGAGGAAGGATTTTGCTGGCCAGAACATAAGCTTTTGGGGGGGAGAACCACCCCCTCATCATCCTCTGGCCATTAAAACAGCAAAAGATTCAGTAAAGGATTGTTAAAAGTCAAAGCGTTCAAAGGCGATGAATGCATCCTCTCCTTTTCCTCAGACAGATCTTCCAGCCTAACTTGTAATTAGGAAGAACTCAAAACCCTTCAAAAGGGAGAGGGAAGAGGGGGGGAAAGCCGGGAAGGATGAACTTAACGGGTTCCCAAAGACCTCAATAGGCAACGCTGCTTCTTGCATAATTACAACAATAACTCTTTGAAATGAAGGGTACAATTTTGTTTACTCCTTAACCAGCCTCACTTGTATAACAGGTCAAGCATGTATGTCAAAAACTGTTTGCTTTAAGGGTTGCAATTTCTGCTACTTATCTGATTTGTTTACATAACTAAACAGTTAGCACCCCTCTCTCTTTCTCCAATCCCTTGCCTGCTGCCAGAACGAAATTCCATGACAGTGGTAAGCAAGCTGACAGGGGTAACCTAGTTCTGTATTTATTGCTCCCAGCAGGTGTGAGCTTCTTTACAACCATCAACACCCTGGGGCTTTTTAGTTCCACACACAAGGTAAGGAAGGGAGGGGGTGGGATGGCAACTAACCTCCAGGGATTAGCTACCTGAATCCTATCCCAGCTGCTAGCAGACTCCAGCTGTGCCTAAATGTGTTTTTTGGGGGGAAGAATTTCTGATGTTCAGTGGTTGCTGATTACTTCCAGATTTTAGTTCTACCCCAGTGGAGATTGGCTACAAAGAGTTTTAGCTGTTGTTAAAAACAGCAATTGCGGCAAGGAAATGTCTTCTTTGCAACCAGTTTCCAAAACATGACCTGTTAAAGCAACGTTTGAAGGAAAACAAGGCAGCAGAGGGGAGAGAGGTAGAATTACTGATTGTCCAGAAACCAGCCTGGACAAAATGCAACCAGGAGAATTTAAATATGGGCTAGATAGGCACAGCAACATGGGAGATTTTTATCCAGCTGTGTGTTGGAAATTAACGTATGGCCAGCAAGCCTGATCTTGAACATGTTTCTATTTTCCTAAGGCTGTCATTGGGGTATTTATTTTAGAGTAAGCCCCACTGAATTCTTGTTTTTCTCCTCATTGCAAACCTGGTTTTCAGGAAAATATCCCTCAGCTACCTAATCTCCTTTGACATGGAACTCAAAGTTTGCTGAACCAAAATCAGATGAATAGCAAAAAGTCACCGTTTTATTTCTCTGTTCTCCCATATAGCTCTGTCTCTGGTCCTGTGTGTATATAGATTTAGAGCCTGTGTGCCTTTATTTGTTTTAGAAGGTACATAAAGGACACATTTGATTCATAAATCAGTGAAATACTTGACTTCTGGAAAAAGAAGAGTAAACAATATGCAGTTCTCATCATACAAATCTTGCTCTCAGAAGGAGAGAAAATATCTAACATTTACAGGACCAGGAATCATAAATGTATGTTTATTTGAGCTCCTTTGCATGAAATTATGGAAATCTGGAGGATAAATTTAATTAAATCTATGACCATCTAATGGCTAATTTCTCCTAATTTTAGTCAAACCATCTCCTCCCCATAGTTTTCTTTAAAAAAAAAACCCCAATGAGTAATTGTAAAGACATTAAAAAGGCAACACGCTAATAATTCAAGCATTTCTCCGCACTCCTTTTATTTGAAGACCAGAAGGAAAGCATGTTCAAAATGCAATCAATTTTCTTCAGAGACCACTAGGAGCCAAATACAGTGCCAGGTGAACCTTGTAAGAATTTTCCATGCAGGATATATTTAAGTGTTGTTTATTTCCTACTTATTGTTCTACCTGACTGCATTTCAGTGTGGCATCAAAATTGGAATATTTGGCACTGCAAGGCTGCATGCTTGCAGTGACTTGATCAGGAGCAATGTGCATGGTAACAAGAGGAGTTACAAATTGCTAGGCTGCTACTACAGCTACTGGGCAACTCTGGGTCCTATGGTAGAAGAAGTGGATCCTTTCCTTACTAGTTGGTTAAACTGGGGCAATCCAATGCCCTTCATGTTACTTTGTGGTATCAACATTTCAAGGAACAAATAAACAAGCCACAAGAGTGACAGCATCAGGATGGAACATCCATGTGTTGTCTTTAAGTTACAAGCTGTCTTGGGATAATTGTATTGTTTAGCATATTTTTGAATTAGTTTTAGCCTTAATAATGAAGAACATGTGGAGGCTAAGTTGAGATTTGTGATCCTTTAATGAGGTAGCATTAAGTGGCCCAAAAAAGTCCATTTCCAACCAGCAGCAATCTTCATAGATAATCCTCTTCTCTTCTCTTCTCTTCTCTTCTCTTCTCTTCTCTTCTCTTCTCTTCTCTTCTCTTCTCTTCTCTTCTCTTCTCTTCTCTTCTCTTCTCTTCTCTTCTCTTCTCCTCTCCTCTCCTCTCCTCTCCTCTCCTCTCCTCTCCTCTCCTCTCCTCTCCTCTCCTCTCCTCTCCTCTCCTCTCCTCTCCTCTCCTCTCCTCTCCTCTCCTCTCCTCTCTTCCCTTCCCTTCCCTTCCCTTCCCTTCCCTTCCCTTCCCTTCCCTTCCCTTCCCTCCTTCCTTCCTTCCTTCCTTCCTTCCTTCCTTCCTTCCTTCCTTCTTCTCAAAGCATTGTATTTTATTTTTAGCTAAATTCATCTATGAAACATAACAAAACGTTATGCCACTGCCTGAAATTATCAAAGGAGCTTTTTTATTTGATTACAGTGGAAAGTTGCCACAAAAGCCAAAGTCAGAGAATATTATTATCTCAGCATAATTATTCATTAATGATTTACTTTACATTCATTCTCTCCCAGAAAAAAGGAATTGATTAGAAATTGGGTTTTAAAAAGAAGTGGCATGATTACTGAGAGGAGGCAGGCCAGGGCCATCTTCAGCACCCTGACATACCACAGCTTGCATTGTCTGGGAAAAAAGGATTATTTCGTTTTACCACATCATATCACAAGTGGCTGTACCAAGTTTTACAAACGCAACCTTGTCATTGCAATTCGTCACACTGCCGGAGAACGTTTTAGCACCCTGAAGTTTCGTCTCTTGTATCTCATAGCCGATAGCCATGAAATACATGATACGGTAATGAAAAAGCCGTGATCACAACATGGGATATAACAGCTACAAGGATGCAATGCAGAATTAAGCCCAAAGTCGAGATTGTTGCTGGCTTTTCATCTAAAGTCTATGTGGCTGCAGCTGCTACAGAGGAAGCTCACAGCTTAGTACGCATTTAGTCCCCAATAGTACCAGTTGAAAAGGATCTTCAGGAGCAAACAGAAGGAGGGCTGATGAAAACCTCAAAAGACATGACCGGACAAACAAGAACAAGGGGTCTAATCTGTATAGAAGAGAGATGTTGGACTGCAGCTCTCATCTTTCACTATTGACCATATTTTATTTTATACTTATTTATGAAATTTATACATTGTCTCAATCCAGCCGAACTCTAGGTGGTGTATGTGCATGTGTATGTACATAATATATAGATTATATAAATTATTTGACACTTTTGAACTTTGGTGTTGCAGAAGACTCCTGAGAATACCATGGACAGCCAGGAAAACAAACAAATGCATCATCAAATAGATCAATCAAGAGCTCTCACTTGAGGCACAAATGACCAGATTCAAATTATCCTGCTTTGGACCCATTATGGAAAGACCCAGCTCCCTGAAGAAGGCTCTGACACTGGGAAAGGTGGAAGGAAAAAGAAGAGAACGACCAGCAGCAAGGTAGATGGACTCAGTTACAGTGGCGATGAGTGCACCATTGGAAGAGTTGAAGGACCACGTTAGGGACAGATTGTCATGGAGAAAATCTGTGTAGCCACTAAGAGTTGACAACGACTTGATGGCACATAATTAATATAAAGTATGAGAAATATTTTACAACACCAGTAATTACAATAATAATAACTTGCACTGATGTTCTAGACTCAGTTCCAAAAGGCCCACTGCCAAAGCCAGGTCTTTGCTTCTTTCTATAAGGCCATTAGAGTGGTGGCCATCTCCACTCAGAGTGTAAACTGTTCCTTAGAAGGGGAATTTCTTCAGAAAATGCCTGGCTTTAGGATCTCTCCTACTGCATTTCCAGGTAGGTGGGGACCCTGAGCAGGCATTCTCAGGTTAATGGGAAGATTTCCTCAGGGAAAGGTGGGCCGTGAGGGAAATTAGAGTATACCAAAAATTTGTAGGGCACACTTTGTCTTTCTGCTGCATTTTTGTCTATCTTTGTCCAGAAGACACTTTAATCATTATTATTTCCAAAGAGGGGCAGAGCTGCTATTAGCTACCTACCTGCAAATTTTATTTTCCGCTCAGAGAATTTAGTGTCATTATCTTATTAACTAACTTTTGTAAAATAATGCTAGTGTTATTAAGCAGTTGAGCAAATCTGTTCAAATAGTGAAACTATTTGAGAAAAACAATATGGATGAACTCTCAATCAGGAGAACTCGTAAAGTTCTCTTGATTATTAATCATGTCTCACCTTTCCACTTGTCCTTGAATCTAATTGTCAATCACAATCACAACAATCTATAAATTGTTATGCAACAGTAAGAAAACTTTTTCCACCCTCAGATCCAGTAACAAAACTCCCTACTTTGGATACAACCAATATTATTATGATTTTTATTAGGGCCTTCTTAAAGGCAGGAAACAATGAACAAGTATTTGAGTGCCACAGAAATATTCAGATCTAAAAATTTTCAGTATTTTTTAAGAGGGAATGCCAACCCCACCCCACAATAAAGAATTTATCCTGTAGGAAGGAGGAAATTGAAGAAAGTTTAGCAAAAACTTCCTTTTTAGTTTTTATTAAGTTTGAAGAAACAGCTTAGCTGTCTTCAAAACTCCAGGGGTATTTCCTTTGGAATCTGAGGCAGACTGTGTTACATCTTAACAGGATAGTGTTCTCATGGAAAATCTAGGGATTATAGTGATATAGCTGTCCTGGTGGTCAGAAAACTGTTAAAACAGGTTCTACCAACTCCATCTAGAGTCTCTAAAGTAGGCCCTATACAAATAGTTGTATAAATAAATAAAAATAATACATTTTGTCCAGTATTATTGATACAAACCCAGGATTTCTTATAATAGAGATTATTCCCAGAAGTAGCTGAAGTACTAAATAAAGTTTTGGACCAGTTTTGGAGAGGATGAAAGTAAACAACATGGAAGCATAATCCAGGAAAGATGGAGGAGAGGAAGGGGTAAGTTTGGAAGAATGATTTAGGTTCAACAGCATTATATTGCAGGGGTGTACAACTCTGAAAGGATTTGAGGACCATAGATCACTTTGGAGTAGCAGCCAGGGCAGAAGGACAATTAAATTAAAAAAAGGGCAGGCCAAGACAAAGGAGTAGGCAGTATCAGGACAAACTCTAATCTTGTTTTAACAGTAAGCTTAGTTGCAGTTAAGTTAAATGAATGAACTACAGTTAAAAAGAATACTCCCCGTGTCACCTGCAATTTTTCACTTAAGTCACTTTGAAAATGATAACCCAACAAGAACTTTTTTCAGGGCTGCTGATGGCCATAGGACCCCAAGTGGTACACTTCGGCCCTAAAGCAATAGTTTTCCAAATTGGGGACACCACTGCTTTAATAATTTAAAATAAGATGCCTCATAAATGCTCTAGCACTTTGCAAAGCACTTCTTTTTGAGGGCTTTGAAAAGGCCTAGCAGTCACCCCTACTCCTGGATAATTCAGAAATAAGCTCAGTTATTCAGGCTCTTTTTTTTTTTTGGCTTTCAGGTCAGTGTTGACTTCTGGCAACTGCCTGGAGTTTTCTTGGCATTTTGGAAGTGGTTTGCCCTTGCCTCCTTCCTAGGGCTGAGAGAAAGTGACTGGCCCATGTCACCCAACTGGCTTCGTACCTAAGGCAGGACTAGAACTCTTGGTCTCCTGAGTTCTAGCCTGGGGCCTTCACCACTGCACCAAACTGGCTCTCCTAGTCATCTTTAGCACTTTATCTAGAACTGCCCTTGAGGACAATCTGGTAATTTCAAGGGATTCAGAATGCTGCAGCCAAATTTTTGTCTGGAGGCAACAAATGGGTTATATTAAACCTGCTTGGGGTCAGCTTCTTTGGCTACCAATGGACTATTTTAAGTTGTGGCCATGGGCTTTCAAAGCCCCAAACAGCCTTGAAGCAAGAGCTATCTCTTCCATATGGCCCAGCTTTAGGTGTAAGGTCTTTGTAGATCTTCTCCCATTAACTGAGATACGCTGATGGAGATATTAAAAAGAGCTTTTATTTGTGATGTCTCTTTATGGAGCAGCATCTCAAAAAGTCTGTATCTTTATCTCCTCCTTATCTAGCTTTGCTATTCCAGCTCTGAAAACCTGTGTAGTGTGTGTGTGTGTGTGTGTGTGTTTGTGTGTGTTCCTTCCATTATTTTTAACTGATTTTCCTGATATGGTGATGTGTTTTATTATTGTTTGTGCCATGGATTTTGAAAGGGGGAGTATTTTTAATTCTGTAGGTCATTTGAGTAAAGCATATTAACAACGAAATGAATACACCCACATGTATACAAATGTGTGTGTGCTTTAACGTTTGTGTGCATATATGTGGATGGATGGATGGATAGACAGACAGACAGATAGATATAGATAGATGACAGATAGATAGAAGATGATAGATAGAGACAGATGCACAGATACATCCAAATGTTGTAGTACTGCTTATTTTAATTTATTTTTTCCTTAATATTTCCATTTAGACACCCATATATTTTTAATTTTTTTATTGGAGGGGTTAATTGGGGATTGTGATTCACCTATCATGTCTCAATATAGAGTGGAAAAACATTGCTTCATTCCGTAAGTGGGCACAGATGGCTGGTTATTTAATTCACCTCTGAGCATTTTCTTGAGTACTAAAATGGAACCGGTATTCTACTTCATGTATTTCAAATGAGGAGAAAAGAAAGCTTGAAAAATGTTTCTGGCAATGGAGAGAAACAACGGAAGGTGAAAGAGGGCAGAGAACTGTCACTGTCATGGCACCTGAGACCAGGGAATATGTGTTAAGTGAGGACATCAGAATAAAACAAAAACAAACAAACAAAAAAAAGGATTTTAAGGCAGGCAGATAACAAAGACTTTTGTTATCTGCCATTTCAGGTAGCTTTTCTTGCTTAGATTACTTATTTCCAGGTTTAATTTTGGTTGCCTCTCAAATCTAAAATTACCAATGCTTATTATACTTAATTTTCACTGTTAAAAAAGAAAAGCCATTATTATTATTAGTGATGATAATCACAATAATACAACACTTCCTCTCAAAGGAGCCCAGAGTGCTCTGCAATCTTACTGAATAATCTTCAATAAAAACCATTCAAGAAAACAATTAATAATCAACCATAAAAAAACAATAAAACTATAAAAATACAACAAATTAAAGTTTATTTTAAGGAGGTTTGAAAGACAGCTTAGCCCTGGAGTAGTTATTATCCTGCAGATGCCTGGATGAACAAGCATATCTTTGATTATAGTTTACAGTGGGGGCAAGTGGGCGGGGGGGGGGGGAACCAAGTTCTGTCACTGAGGCTATCCTGAGGAAAGGAAATGGACAAAGTCTAAACTTTGGTCCCAACCAGGTGAGAGGATGATGCTTACTCGGGCTCCAGGAATGGTATCAACTCCTGCTTCCTTTCCTTTCCTTTCCTTTCCTTTCCTTTCCTTTCCTTTCCTTTCCTTTCCTTTCCTTTCCTTTCCTTTCCTTTCCTTTCCCCTTTCCCCTTTCCCCTTTCCCCTTTCCCCTTTCCCCTTTCCCCTTTCCCCTTTCCCCTTTCCCCTTTCCCCTTTCCCCTTTCTTTTCTTCTTTCCTCCTTCTCCTTTCCTTTCCCCTTTCCCCTCTCCTCTTTTCCCTCTCCCCTGTCCTATCCTGTCCTATTTTACCCACCCCTTGCCAACCCCGCCCTATCCCACATTGTACTCATTAGCAAAGCAAGATCCCTGGCTAGTTTAGGAGAAGCTCATTTCTCACAGGGTTTTCATTCACAAGCAAGACATTAGGTAGGGCAGTCTCAGAGTGGTCTCCAGAGAAGGACCGGAGAGTCCTTCAGTTGAAGGACTCCTCTAGTTAAATGGGAGATAAAGACAAAGGACCAGGTATAGACGGAAGGGGGATCTTAAAGTTGCCCCTCAAAGTAACAACTGGATAACAGACTGAGCACACATGCAGGTCACCTCTTTACATCCATCCCCAATGGTCTGAGATTCTATTTTTATTTAAATAATAGAAATGATTTCTGAATTTGCATCAATAAATATAAATGAATGCTCACAAATGTTGGGGAGGAAAAGTCCACTTCTAGTTACATTCCACTTTCTTCATTTCAACAATGTGTCCTTCCTTCCTTCCTTCCTTCCTTCCTTCCTTCCTTCCTTCCTTCCTTCCTTCCTTCCTTCCTTCCTTCCACAGCTGGCCTGAAGTTCTAAGATTTCTGCTTTCCCTATCTTTCTTCTCTCTGCTCAGGAGAAGACAATTTCTAGTTTTCCTCTATCATCATCCGAGGATTTTGGCAAGGTGACTTTTGAGCTTCTTTTTACTATGCAATATGGGAAACAAATGTTCTTCTAAAAACAAGGAGTGGATATTCTAGTTGCAATGTAATTGGTACCATAAATATAAAGGGCAAACAGGGTATTTTTTTAAAAAAAAGATTGTGATAGTCCTTCAAATATAATGTAAAAAGAATGCTGAGAACTTAGAGAAACATAATTTTGCAATGATCAGTTACTTATTTCTAACATTATCAACACCCTGAGAAATGTCTGAACAAGCTTTCATTTTCAAGTTGCATAGTGTAAACAGTTACACTAACTTGAAAGTTACAACTTGATGCCACATACTAAGAAAAAAAAAAGATTCAGCTAGCACAACAAAATTGTGTGCAGCAGGAAAACAATTTAGGCAAAATTGAAATATTCCTGCTACTTGTGAGTCTGTGAAAACTTTTTAACACAATCACACAATAGGATCAAATTTTCTAGAATAATCCAACTCTAGAAAAAACTTTGCCTGGAAAATATTTGTACAGCAGAAGAGGATGGTACTTCACAGAAGACACTGGTCTGCAGAAGAAAAGGAGACAGTTTTACTCTGGACAATTGTCTCTTCTGTACAGATGGCAGGAGGCCATAGGAACTATGAAGTGGAAGGGAGAGCACCTCTTTTCTTTGTTAATCTAGATCTTCCATTAGTGGAAGACATTACATCAGATACAATCTATCCTATTTCTTTCATACATTTTAAAATTTCCACAACTTACTAAGTTTTAAAGATGAGCTTAAAGGTAGCATTTATATATATGTTCGATTTAAAACCTTTTAAATAAATCAACCATATAACTCTTCCCCTATGAAATAAACCTTCCTAAATGTATTCTTTTGCAGACTTTGCTTTTTGCTCTTTAGAAATAAGCACACAATAGCAGTTCAAAATATCTCTCCTTTAAAAAAAAAAACTTTCCAACTGTGGAATTTGTCAAAAGATGAGTGCCAGGCATCAGAACAATCATTTTCAAAAGAGTTAAAGTGTGTCATGTGAGGGATACAGTGATTCTAGATGCCAACCCTTATAAGATTTTGTATATCTTATTCCATGGCAAAAATCCGAAATCCTTGGAGCTGATGGCTTTAGAGCTAGCTTTGAAATCATCCCATGGCTGATCTTCATTCTTCTTCTTTCAGCTGGTTGGGAAGATTTGTACAAAAGGCAAATTTCAATTAATGCCATTAGAAAATAATAATAATTGTTCATGATTCTGGCGGAACAAGTAAACAACGTGTGCAGAAAAATCTTTTACAGATGATTCAGCAAAGAGAATTTTACAATGAATTTCTCCTTTGCGCTGGGCAAAGGGTAGAGGAAGGAATTTATCAGAATCTACCTTTGATTTTGAGGAGGGGAGGCACTCTCCACATCCCAGTCTGCTTCAGAATATGTCCTTGTGCTCATGAGATCTGCACAAAGACCCCTTTTATGTGGCTCAGAAGGGTGTTCCTCCCGTGTTGTCTGTGAAGTGCCAGGTACTGCCCTTGGGGTTTTCCACACGTTGATGATACCCACGTAAGGTACGCAGGAGCTTTTCCTTCCTTTCTCAAGCGCAGCGTTGGCAATTCAATCTGCTCCACAATGAAACCCTGTCCGTGTGGTTTTTCTGTTTCCACACGCACTGGGCCTGTTGCTCACCATGAAAGGGTCTTTAGGCAGGAGTCAGAGCTTGTGCTGAAACTTAGGATTTAAACTGTTTTTATTTTGTCAAAAACTGGGGGGGGGCTTTTGGAGATTAATAGATATTTAGGAGTTTGGAAAGTTCTTTTTCCCCTGTGTGTTTTCTCCTTTCTTTTTTATTAAAAACACAGGTGTACTTCAACATATTCCTTTCACTCTGAACTCCTGATCTCAGTTTTAAATGTTTTTAAAAAAGGTCAGAAAGAGAGCTGGGTACAAAACTGTGCAACCTTCACCTAACTAGTATGATCAGAAAAGAAAACCACGCAGGGGGTCATTTGAGTTATGCTTCTCTTTTCATATGAGAAGCAGTTGCTTTTCCCTCTGAATATTTCTCATGAACATGGAGACCTGGAATGGAGGAAGTCATAATGAAGCAGGAAGCAAACTCTAGAAGGGGTACAAAGAGATTGTTCAGAAACTTTAGGAGCATTTCCTCCAAACATGCTTCTCCATTTATACAACAGATCAAGGAAGAGTAGAATCCAATTTCAAGTCAAATAACCTCCATATCGATGTGCAGAGTAGTTGACAGAGCACTATCATCATCCCTGGGATTTCTGGTGGGTAATGTGCACAAGATAAGTTAGCGTAGCCATTTGGCAGAAAACTGCTGTAGTCAAATTGAAATAGCCCTCAGTGCCTTGGTTAAAATGGCCAGCCTGTAAGATGCTTGTTGTGGAGCTGAGGGGGAGAGAGGGAGAAAAGTTGGGCTTGAATTAAATATGTTTTAGTGCAGATGGGAGCAGCACAGGCATCAGGGTCTTATTTTAAAGTGTTAAGGCAAAGCACCACACAGGAGCGAAAACTGGGAAGGCAAGATCACTACCTGTGATCAGAGAGGTTACTGCTGCCATTAGTATTGGCTACAAAGAATGACACAGCATCTTAGAACCACAGAATCCAATGGTTAGAAGGTATCCTGGAGAGCATCTAGCCTAACCCCCTAAAGAGAGCAAGAATCGCTACTCCAGGTTCTGTTTAAACATTTTCAGCAAAAGGAATTCAGCACCTCCCAAGGCTGTCTGATCCATTGTTGAACAGCTTTTACCATTAGGAATTTGTTCTCGAAGTCCACCTGAAATCTACTTCCTTTAAATTTAAGCCCATTCTTCCTTGTCCTGTTTTCTGGAACAGCTCTGAACAGTTCTGTCCTGTCTTTCTACATGACAGTCCTTCAAATACTTGAGGACAGCTATCACATCTTCCTACAGACTTCTCCAAGCTATAACATCTCTAACTCCTCCAACCATTCTTCCTAACATTTGCCTTCCAGGCCCTTATCATTTTGGTTGCTGTCCTCTGGACGTGCTTCACTTTGTCCATGTCCTTCCTAAAAGGTGGTGCCCGAAACTGAACACAGTATTCTAGATGCCGTTGGAGCAATGCACAATACAGAGGCACAAGGACTTCTCTTGATCTTGACCATCCATTTCTGTTCTGTAACCTAGGGTCAGAAGGGGGAAAAAAGAAGCAGCAAAACAGGATTTTTTTTCAAAGATAATTTCCATTCCTTATATCTTAAAGGAAGGATGGTATGAGAAAAGTATTGCAGTTCTGACAAAATGTGTGTTGTGATTTGTTCAAAAAGCCTGAATGTGTGTGTTAATGAGCATGCCCAGTCAGGAGGCCAATCAGATATGCCTTTGGAGCCCTGTACTGTATGTAGATGCTTTATCATTTATGCACATTGAGCATTTCCTTTCCCTATTTCTTACTTACGCATTCTACATATACCAAAGAAATATAGTCTTGGAAGGGAGGATAAAAGTTGAGCAACATGGTGGGGAAAAAATGAAGAACATCTGAATGCCACAGGCTATTAGAGTGATTCTTCTGACTACTGAGAGCCATGTTCTATAGTAAGAAAGAGCACCTTCTGAAACTCTTGTAGGCATATAAATCCTTCCTATACAATAATTGAGATCTTTGCCTAAATGCCTAAGGATTGCCACATCATTGTATGAAAATACCAATTGTAGATTCATTTTTGTTTGTAGAATAACATGTATTTTCTAGGAAAAAAAGGAAATCTTCTTGTTAGAGATGGCAAACAGGATGCAAAAATTAAATGCTTTTTCAAGGTGGATTTGCTTGATGCAGCATAAAGGACAATTGAATTCACTGGAGTGGCTGACCTTTTCTTATTTAAAGCACCCTTCAAAGGTATTTTGCCTTGATGCATAGCCCATTCCATGAAACCCGTGTACTCACAAAGAAGCCAATCCTTATTGTGCTGCATTCTTCCTGAATTATATGAAACACCACTGCAATTCTCCCACAAACCTGTCCATATCAGCCATTACTACTACAGACTTTTTATAAATTCCGTCTCTGTCTAAACATCCATTTGCACAAATTCAGACTATGCATAGTACTTTCGGAAAGCCTGTTTTTAATTTAAGTTCACCCTACAAAAATCTAAAGCACTACAGTACATGGGCCAATGAGACTTTACACTTTATTTTTAATTACTCATGTCTATGTACCATGAAGAATCAAACATAATCCCAACTTGTTTACACAACTAAGAACAGGGATTATGGGTCAATACCTTTTATACAGAATTCCAGGATGGCTTGGTTCCACGTACCATCAAAGTATTTAATATTTCACAAATATTTCTCATGACAGAAATCTGTCTAGCACTTCCTTTTAGTTCTAATGCTCATTCCCTCCCCAGATTTATTCAGATTAATTGTCAATCCATTAGAACAATATTTCTTTCTTTAAAAATGCGGGCTTAAAGGGAAATAAAAAATCTAGCATCTTAAAATATGTTAATTTTATAAGATTGTTAGTAGCATACTCATATAATTTGTTGGACTAGTGAGTGATATGATAGTACACAGGTGAAAATATATATTAACTTTCCAATCCTAAGCATTTTACACTGACATAAATATTTAAGCTATGAATGCAAGGATAATATTGTTGTTATCCATCCTGCCAGTATTTGCTTTGTGATGCTATACCCAAGATTACCCAAATCGTTGCTAAGTTCTTGGAGGAAGTGTTCAAAAGGAAATGTAACCAAACACTTCTTTGAGTACTGTTTTCTTGCTGTTATCCTTACGATATACTAATTCCTTGTATTTTAATGTGTAATGCCAATAAAGGTTTGAATTGGAATTGATAATATTGTTGTTATGTTTCAATTCATGCATTAACATAGTCAACAAGTCAGCTCTATAGAAAAGGGAAAGTATATCTAGAATCACATAAAATAATTGTGTAGTTCCAATCCCCCCACAAACCCTATAGCTTTTTTTCAAACCTCTTATTCACATTAATAAAAAAGCATTCATTGTTCATGAATTTGTTTCCAAAGAAAAAGAAAAATCCAGCACTGAAACTGTCATCTTTCAGGGTCCATTTCAAATAAAACTAGGGACATTTTTAAAGAAAGTAAGAAAAAAAAAACTCTTGTGCTTCTTACCCCCCCCCCCCCCCCCCAAGATCAGGAAGCATGGACCACCATAAAAATGGCAAAGGGACAAACAGGCTGTCACACAACCAAAAAGCAGAAGCTTTAACCACCTTACAAAACTGAGGGGATCTTCCAAGAACAAATTCCAAGAACAGAAATTCTAAAATACTTTAAGAGCGAGGTGGAAAATAGACATCAGTTATATAAAAGGAGACACTATGCAGGAAATTGGAGAACAGGCCTTGCCAGCAGCATCCACGGGTTCTCCCTGTTTTTGTCGGAATAACAAAAGCACCATTACAACATGGTGCCATAACCTCTGCCCCTTTGGGGCATACAGGTGACATCACCATGGACATAGAAAAGGGGAAGTTCTTGCTCTGGCATCAGTCTGATCCCTCCCCAGCAGATGCCGCTAGACTTGCACTGAATTATGAAGTACAGATAATATTTTTAAAAAATGTTCCTGGGACTGTCCTAGAGATCCAGATGTGATGGAATGGAATTATGAAGGCCAGACTCAGGGAGGGAAACATACCCTTTCATCTCCTGAGGGGCAAGGAAGAGATAAGAGGACGAGGCTGGCATCTCCCTGAGGAATTCACTCTGTTTTGGCTGGCTGACTTTGGGAACTGAGTTTCAGTCTGGGAAGATTCTTGCTAGAGGTTGTAGCTAATAAACATTGCTGAACTGAATCTGCATGGTCTCCTGGAGTTCCTTGGGCTAAGCCTGACACCAGCTCAGCCTTAAGAAGTTACAGTCGCCTCTCTTTCTTGGTACGTTTCAGTCTCGCCAATATCATTCTCAGGTAAATTGTTCATGTTATGGGCAGGCAAATCTGTCTCAGAACATGAAAATGAGCTTTCGGTTATCCAAGCTCTGGGCATTTCATGAGACTTCTTAATAACATGCTGAAGAAAATCTATTTATTTTGAAGGGTAAACAAATGTGTGCTGTTAATTTTCCTCTGCAGGCGTCTTCAATTCCAGATATTTGGGGATCCCTCTGTAGATCTGGGTGTTCCCATGGGGGAATGGAGAGGGAGGTAAAGAGAACTCATACTGTATGAGCAGAAGTCGCCTTGCGTAATGCTGGATGTAGCCCAGTGGGATGATTGTGCTACGCAGCCAGTTAGAATCAGGAGAGAAACAATGATTACACGTTAAAGGCAAAATTCAACTGCATCTGAATGGAAAATGCTGTGACTAAGCTCTGACCTGTTTCAGAGGCCTTCACTGGTCTTGTTGTCTCATTGATCAGAATGGGCGATCTAGGATCCCTTGGCTTTTTCTTTAGATCTGGAAATGTTTGTAATTGCTCTTATGGTGCAAAGGAAAACATCCTTATTAATTATTAGAATTACTTCTATCCCATCTTTTAGAATACATATCCTTCTAAGATAACAGTTGTTAATGTCATTTGTAGGTTAAGCAAATCACAAAAAGCATTTTAACAAAAGACCTCAATCAGGATCCTTCCCACTGGGCCCTGTGCCATGACTATGATCCAATTTCTTCACTATTTTCAGGTTTCCAAAAAAGCATTTGCCATAACCTGCCGTGTGTGCGCATGTGTGTGGGTGTACAAGTCATATGAAACATGTATTGTAAAGATCACCTAGGAAAGAAAATCTTTGGGTGCTTAAAAGGCAGGGCAAGCCAACAGGTGTCTGCAAGGGCGAAATGAATCATATGTGTGAGGTTGTCATCACAAAAGCTATGACTTCTATACTTGCATCAAATGTTTTGACACAAGTACACCTCATCACAGCATTCACATAATTACATCATCTTGCACGTATCATCACTTTGATGTCATTATGGTCTGCACAGAGGTTGCTGAGCGAGTCAAGTGTAGGTTTGCAGGCTTAAATCTGCTGGCTATATGTAGCCATGTGTCTTTTCGGAGATAAATGCTATTGTAACTCAGTGGTTACATTCACAGAGCAGACACAAAGTAAACATATAGCAGGTGCATTTCTACAACATACTAAACCTGGCTCATGTTAAGCTGGTTAGATTTTTCTAATTTAATATGTTGAGCAAATCCAGCCTCTCTGGCTAGATTGTGGGCTAATTATGGTACATGCCCAGAGAATGGATTAGTTCAGAACCAGATTTAAGCATGTTGTATGAGCAAAGGGTGCATAGGATATGGAAGAAGACACTGGAATAGCTTTATCACAAATAAAGTTTCTCCACGCTTCTACATAATTTCCATCACTCCAAACAAACAGATTAATCAATTTACTTTTAGAAAAGAATATTTGGAGAAAGTCTGGTTTGATTTAATTTTATTTGCATGGCTATATAAGCAATAATAACAGAACTGATGTTTAAACTCATAATTTATATTTTCACATTTGGATCTTGTCGGATCACACTCACAACAATTGGTTTCTAGGTGATTCAAGAACATTATAGTCTAGAGCAATGTTTTTATTTTTAAGGCACAAATGAACAGAACCATTTTTTCAAATGACAATGGTTTAAGGGATGAATCTGATTTTTACATGAACATCTGCTGGTCCCAAACCAGCACTCATGGGAGTAATTTTCCTTGTTTAAAAGAAAATGGTAAAACTTAGAGAAGGACTGGAAATTCTTGAATTTAAAAACTTAACAGCTAAACAAACATTTATGCAGAAGACTTTGTGTGTTTCTCTGATAATTCCTCCAGAATATGGTAGATTTGAAAGTACTGTACACCTTGTGGCATCCTCGGTGCTCTCTGAGCTTGGTTGTTTGCTTGCAGACGTTTCATTACCCAGCTAGGTAACATCATCAGTGCAGTAGCTGTAAACCTTTTCAAGTCAAAATGAGGAACAGAAAAAGGTGGGGAAACGAATGGCCTGCAAATGCAACAGCAGCCATGCCTTGCTATGGATCAGGCTGTCTACTTTAAACAAAGCCCTTTTCTAAAGCTTTCTGAAATAGCTCCCCCACCCACCCACCCACCCACCCACCCCCAGCAAACTGTTTTGAAATCTGTGCTCAGTGCTGCTATAGATTACTTTAAAAAAAAAAAAGTGTGCTTGGTACCCTGGTAAGAATTTAGAGAGCAGCCAGTATATAAAAAACCAAGCCTGTAGAGTACCATATGGCTACTAGTTAGCCAGCCAAGAAGATGGCATCTCTGTGAGTGATGAGGCCCCTGCTTCCAAGACATATCCTTAAGTTACGAATTAACATGACTATGATTAGAATCGTGGGTGATTAGAATCTTTGGAAGAGCATCAAGCTTTCCGTCAGTGGTGTGGCAAAGAGAGCTGTAGCAGGCACTGCCTTTCAGGAACAGGGGTCAACAGACCCAAGGTGATTGGTAAAGGGCTTTATCGAGGAAAATAAATTCTTGCATTCCATTAGATCTTCTCTTATGGAGAAAAAGAAAGCTGACTTATTCTCCTTTGGAGTCCTGAGTGCTCTGAATTTTCTCCATTTTTTCAGATGTGGATGGTCTGAAGATCCATGTGTGGGCTGTTCAGAAATATGAGAAAGTTTTCCTATCCACACGAGTTTTACAGGGTCTGTTACTTACAGACTATGATTCTGTTCATACAGTCTATTCTATCCTTGTTAGTTATACTCTTTAAAATTGGGCAAAATGATTAATTTGATCCTCCCATCACACTGCTTCTTCTCCATGTCCTTAATATCATTGGCATTTTTCTGCTGGTGGTCAAATTAAAAGCCCAGATAGCCTTACTGATCCATAGACGAACCCCACATCTCCCTTAGTCCTGATAGTTTCATTGCTGAAATTGCCTCAGTGCAACCTGAAACCCTAACGAGTTCTACCTCATACATGAAAAATACGCCAGGTTTGTTGACCGCTCTCCTGACTATCTAGGAAACATGTCCCCAAATACCATTGGTTCAAACTCCAGTTCCAGGTTATATGCAGCAAAACTGGTTTCACTTCTTTAGCTTCACTCATGGAAGGAACAGAGGCTCTCACTTTTCCAGAGCAGAGGAGCTATAAGCCACAGGTGAGCAAGTACAAACTTCTTTGCAAAGCTATTGAAAAACCAAAGTTGTTTTTTGCTGCTTTTTGTTTGGTTTTCTGCTAATTTTAAAATTCACTCCCCCACCTCCTGTGTCTCCCCAGTTTCAGTGAGTAAGATCTTCTCAAGATCACTGCAACTTGTTTATACAGTTCCTTGAGTATGTACTACAAATTGAAAGAATTGTGGTGTGGCAGAACTTGTTCACAGTGAGTAAGTCCTGCAAGAGTTCGTCTTAAAGTGGATGGCCTTAACTTCATGACAGCTTTTCATACCCTCTTCCCTTCTCTGAAATGATTTTGCTTAATGTTTAAGCTGATGAAAAATTTGGAAGAATTCAGAACGCTTGTTCAGTCTTTAGCAAATGTCCACTTGTGCAGGAGCAGACAGTGAGCTCAAGAGGGCACATGAAGGAATTGTAGCTGCAGCTTTTGGCAACTTCCCAGGTGCTGTAGCAACAGGGAGAAGGCAACGTGATGAATAGTCAAAGATGTCATTTTTTGGTGACCTGTAATGACATCATCAGCAGAACTTCATGCAGAGTGCTCCCATCACTACTCCATGCCAGACAGTGAGGATGCTCCTAATAAAAATTATTGGTTTACTTTAGATTTTGCAATTATTCATAAGGTGAAGGGCAAATGTGTGCAAGATACAAGACAAGTGTCCTTGTGCCCATATTACCCAAAAAGTCTATTCCATTTCTAAGTGATTGGTGAGGAGCTGTTGTACAGTGGGAGGGAGACTCAGAAAACTTTAAACCAGAATAGTCCTGGGGACACTGCTTGGGAAATGGAGTGAGAATGTATTCCCACCCCGGGGGTAACCTGATCATAGCTCTGTGTGTGTGTGTGCATGTGCACGTGTGTGCACGTGTGTGCAGGCTTGCATTGAGATGAGAATGAAAGTACTACTCTAACATTGGAACAGCTGAGGATGAGTGAAGGCTACCAAAGGCATAGCTGAGGACAAAATGAAGGACACATCATGAAGGACACAGCAGAAAAAGACAATGCTGGGGCATGTTTGTGTCATGCTTGGGGCAAGTGTGAAAGGCCCTTGGTTGAGCTTCATATGCTCTCATAGACGTATACGTCAGGGTCCCTGCACATGCACTTTGCCTAGGGTAGGGCCAACACTGAAGCAACAGGAGGGCAAAACCAACAAAAGTAGCAGCAGAATTGGAAAGGTCATAGAAGAGGAGGACTCGCACAGCAAGTAATGGGGACTGAGAAGGGAGGCACCTTTAAGCTACCACAAAGGCAAACCCTGAAAGAAGAAACCATGGCAGCAGTGCCAAACAAAATTCAGGAAGGGTATTTCAGCGAGAAGAGGCGGAAGGGGCAAGAAGAGTAAGCAGCTCCAAACTCCAAGAGAGGTCCTGAGGAGAACAGGTGAGTGTTCTTGGGTTTGAAGTTTTAACTATGGCTCAGTATTAGTTAAAGGAGGGGGAAAGGTGGCGGCGGCAGTGAACCCAGCTCCTTGCTTCCCCCAACATCTGCCCTTTTCTTCTGATTATACATGTACCCTCGTGGTCACTTCCCAGTGGGATTTTGTGGGCTATAGCTGTCCACGGTAAGAACTTCCTCTCTAGGTGACAATGCCGTGCTATTTCACCCTTTTTTTACATCAGTGTGGAGGGTTTCTGCTGCAGTTGTCATAGGCTCTTGAGGGATTTCTTTTGAATTCACCAAACTGAGTTCCTGGAAACTCCCTTGGATTCCCATTACTGTCCAGGAAAAAAAGGGCAGGTCTGTTTCCCCCAACGATCCAGATTCATCTTCCAGATGATATGTCACTGAGTTTTTAAAGTGCTGCATTTTAAATTATCATCCTCAAACTTGTTGCACTTCTTCATGCCTAGTAAATTTAATGAAGCCAAATATATTGTTTTAATGTTATGAACCAAAGAATGCTCAGAAAAGGAATGGCAGAATGTTCTAATCTTGCAGAGGAGGAGGGCCCTCTGCCCTGGGAACGGCCACATGTCATCTGCCTCATAATGTTATATGGAAGCAGGGCTCATAGCATTGGTGGGGTGGGGGTGGGGAAATGACAAAATCTGCATTGCAATGCCAGCTCAGCCCCTTTCATCCATTGTGATGTCCTGATGCACATTTTGTCATTCCAACAAAATCTCAGCTTGCTGCTGATGTATTTTGGGTAAAAAAAAGTCCCAGGTTCCATCCGTGTATTGACTTCTTTTTTCTTTGTTTGGTTTATAATTATGCTTATATCCTAAGATCCCAAGTTAGTGTACATGGAAGGAGGTTTCCCTTAATTTTAGCCTCACAACAACAAGTTGTGTGAGTAGGATTGGCCTAAGAGGAAATAACTGATCCAAAGTCATCCACTGATCTCCTTAGTCAGATGGAGACTTCAACCTGGCTGTCCTCACTCCAAGCTCACTTTAACCACTAAATCATGCTGGTTTGAGAAAGGCTTCTCCTTGAAAGCTCCATGAGAGGAGAAAGCCATTGGAGACAATACTGAACCAGAGGGACAATGGCATGAACTCCCCATAAAGTACCATCCCAAAACATTTTCTTAGATGCAACATCTCCATTTTTAGGCTTGCAATGCACAGAACCTGTTTTCAGCTGACACCAACACTGGCCTTTATTTTATTATATTATCTCCTTCCTGGCCAATTTAGTGAGGTCTGTACCCAGATTCCACATTATTTGAGGAAGAAGTGGACATCTGTGTTATCTTAACCAGTTGACTTATTCTTAGTTGCTTCAAGTCAATGGTAGCATTTAGCAGAGTGCAGATCATCTTTGATAATAGCACCTTGAAGGCATCCAAGTAAAGTAGGGTTAGTTCTACCTGGTTCTTGCACAGGGAATCTTCATTACTCTGTTTTATTTCATTTTTTTTAAATCTTCATTTGCAAAAGGAACTGAAGTTAGTCATTTAGTATCTGACATTTTTTCTCTTCTGAGTCAAAATTGAACCAATGCCCAGTATTGCTTAAAGGTGTTAATTGCTAGATTGGATGTAAAAACTAAGGTTGTGACCCCTTCTGGTAATTAAATATCCTATGGCATTGTTCCCAAGAAAAAGAAGCTAAACACACTTTTCTGGCTCCGTACTATGGGAAGGGTTATTTAATCCTAAACAGCTTCCTTGCAAATGATTTCTTTTGAAGCACTTGTGGTAAAATCCATGCACTGCAGAAGTTTTAGATTTTGATATTCCATACTTTAAGGTTTGTAAAGAAAGGGACATTTCAGATGGGTGCTTAGTTCCAAATTGGGTTGTTGGATCAGCTCTTGGCTGTACAAAATGTTACCTTTACTTTGTGCTTTAGAGTAGATCCATTACCACCAGCACTAACATGACTGATTGTGGGAAAGATAGAAAACATCGCTCTAGCACCGGGCATATTTTTCCTTCCCACATTTCATCTTACAATAGCTCTGCAAGTAAATATATAATGTCTGAGAATAGACAGATAGATGATAAATAGATGAGAGAGAGAGAGAGAGAGAGAGAGAGAGAGATGATAGAGTCCTCACTTAACAACTGCCTTGTTTAGCAATCATTCACAGTTACAGCAGTGATGAAAAAATAACTTTGCGACCAATCCTCATATTTACAAACTTCACAGGTCTGTAAAGCAAAGGAAAGCTGAAGATCATAAACACAGTCACAGTTTCACTTAATGACTGCTTTGCTTAACAACTGAGTTGCTGGTCCCTGTTGTGGTCACCAAATGAGAACTATCTGTAGATAGATAGATACAGACAGAGAAAGAGACAGAGAAAAATGTATAATATTGAGTCTGTATGTGAGTATAAATTTTATAGCATTTCATGTGTTTTATATTATTTGTTCTTCACACATAGGCATTTGCAGAAGAAGGCAAGTGATGTCAATCACACTGTGAAATCATCATGCACATCATATGAATTATATAATGTACATCGCTTGCATAAATTGACATAAATTACATAATTCTCATTAGCATAATGTCACAACATAATCATGGCTTCTATTGGGCACCTTTGTCCTCACAGTTTGGTGAGGAAATAGATCATTAATTGTTCCATTTTATACATGAGGAACTGAGATTGGACAACCATTTGTCTGAGATGGTATGAGGACTCCTGCCTTGGGCAGGGAGTTAGACTAGAAGACCTCCAAGGTCCCTTCCAACCCTCTGATTCTGTGATTCTATGACTGATCTGTGGCACCTTCCAGGGCTATCCCAAGACATTTTTGCTCTCTGTGGTAAAAGGCAGTGCAACTCAATGATTGCAATAGTGTTGGGAAATAAGCAAATCTTCTCCAAAGTGATGGAAGTTTGTCATGGGAAGTAAGATGCTAAAGATTGAGTTTGCAAAGGTCTGTAGCAGAAGGAAAATGATCCTCAGAGATGCTAAGGTAAATAGAGGTAGAAATCAAGGAAGATATCATGAGGTGGCATGTCAGACAGCATGAGACAGTTAGGAAATCAGAAGATTTCTTTGGAGACCTCTAGAAGGGAGGGGTTCTACTTATGAGTAAGAGGACAAAACAATGCATTTCTCTCTGCAGCAGTTTGCCCAACTGGAATTTCATTCCATTCATACAACTTGAAAGGGAGAAAATTACTTGGGCTGTACGAAGGGTTCAGGAGGTTGGGTGGCAGCTTAGCCAATGTGGGTAGAGAGAAGTTTGCCATTTCACCAGGGAGGAGATCACCCAGTAGATTGGCTTGGGGGACAATCAAGGTTTGAAAGGATAAGACAAGAAGCAGCCTGGATTTGGCTGAGGCAGAGGGGAGGGCATTCATAACCCCAAAGGTGGGGCATAAGAGGACAATGAGGAGAACTGCAAACCTAAAACAACATAGGAGTCCTCTGCCATGAGCATTTTGCAAAGGAAGGGGGAGAATTGGTTTGGTTCAGTAGATACTTTGCTTTTGAAATATTCTGCACAGATGAATCTCTGTGGCTGCACCTGCTCAGTCTGTTGTAAGTAAATTGCTATCTCTGAGCAGGCCTCTCAAAATTCATCTTACTGTGCTTAGTAGAAAAGCTGTTCCTCTCTGTCCTTAAGTCGAATTTGTATGTAAGTCAGAACAGTATTATTGTATAATATTGTATAAGTAGTATTGTGTAATTAACTTTATAGTTTTTTTTATTTGCAATTGTTTTTATGTATTTATTCTTTTAATTGTTGTACGCTGCTCAGAGTCACTTTGTGTGAGATGGGCAGCCATATCAATATGATAAATACAGTAAATACATAAATAGATCCCTAAAAATCTAATCCTTTTTTCCTTATTGGATGTGCCAAGAAGTGGGGAGAATAGACTCTTGTAGCCCCCCCTCCCTGTTGGAGACTTGGCAGTAGGTTTGTTTAAAGTGAGCAGGATAGGAGCTGGAGGAATGGTGCTTCAGAGATCTCTCCTCAACGTTAGCATCATTTTCTGTGTTAAACAGGAACTACAGCAAGATGGCCATGCCCACTGCCCCTTCAACCTAGATACTGGATTGACAGTAAAAATTAATTTCCATGGTGGGGGCAGGTAAGCATAGACTACTGAAGTAAGATTCAGCTGCAGCTCTAGTCAGAATCGGAAGAGACCACAATCTTTTTTTTTTTAATTGCTTTGTTTTGTTCTGTTCTGTTCTGTTCTGTTCTGTTCTGTTCGTTTTGTTTTGTTTTGTTTTGTTTTGTTTTGTTTTGTTTTGTTTTGTTTTGTTTTGTTTTGTTTTGTTTTACATCAGTTTCTGCTGCTGGCTCACCAGAAAACCCCAGCTGTCCAGAATGCATGAGGGTAGTTTCAAGATCTCTTTTATCCAGAGAGAATTATCAGCAGTCTGAATCCACATCCATCTGCTTTTTGGCCCCAATGTCTCCCGCGGAGCACGTCAGTTTGCCAGCCTCACCAGAAGTCAAGTCCTTAGAGACCACAGTTGGGACCGGCAACTTTGTCGCTAAGGGCTGCAGTCACTAAGCAGAACATCACATGACTGTGATGGGCTTACGATATCACTTCCCATTCAGTCGTTAAGCAAATCACTGTGGTCGTTAAACTAAACATCACGTGACCACAACTTATGATTTCACTTCAGTACTCTCCATTAACTCTGTTTGTTGCAAGCTGGTTGGGAAGCACTCAAATGGCAATCACATGGCTGTGGGATGCTGCAACCATTGTAAATGCCAAGATCGGTTGCAAAGCTTTTTCTTTGTTAACACTGTCATAATATCGAATGGTCACTAAATGAGGCAGTTGGTAAGCAAGGACTACCTGTACTTCACTTACCGTGGAGACCTTTTGAAAGGTTAAGATAGTAAAGCAAACATCCCAGGGTTTTTGTAAAAGAGCCAGTCTTGCGTGCAGCCTCAAGCAGAGAATGGCCATGGCAATCTCTCCTGCAGGTATATTAGTCTCATAGGTCCCAGCAGAAAAGTAGCCATGATCTTCCAAACTATGGCCATATTTACCTGAAATATGACAACCCTGAATTTAAGATGAGTCTACTTCAACCCTTCCTTCTGTTGCCAAAAGGAAGATTAGACAAGACCATTAAAACAAAGGTCTCACCGACTTTCATTTCTATCTTTTCAAGGAATCCCACATGACCTACTTGTTTAAAAGGTTAATCATCTGGAGAAAACTCTGGTCTTCCTTTCAGGTTAATAAAATATAAATATGCAGCTTTTCTACAATGTCCACCCCCTCTCTCTTTCATTTCTGTGGGTTGGGGGGGAGAGGTTGCTTAACACTGCCTCCAATCGCTTATAAAATTTGCTGACTATTATATGATTAGCTAGCTGTTTGTCTTAATAAAGTCGCAGCTTGACTGTGTAAATACTGAAGTATTCTTTTGGATTGGAGTGGAGCAACATGAGTTCAAATATTTTATCAATAGATACATTCATGGTAAAGCTTTGTTTCCTAGTCTTTTTCATTGCGTGAAATAATCAAGAATGATCTCCCCAGACTCAATTTCTTTTGTAAGTTCACATTCAATTGACAGAATAGCAAGGCAACTTAATCATTCTTGTCCCATAGTAAAAACAGCTGCAGTTTCATATGAATGATGGCTAACCAAAACTTATTTCGGTTTTCCACCATGCTTGGGCTCCATGGAATGGCGTAGACTTCACCAGAAATTAGTAGCAGGGCTGCTTGTTTTGTTTGCTTGCTTTTAATTAATTTAATTATGCATCATCAGTTTTTTACACTCTTTTCCAAAATTAGATCTGAAGTTCTTTCCTTTCTCCATTCCAAATGCAGCATTTCCCAAGGCAGTAAGGAAGTAAGTGCTTTGACCCTCCTACTAGCTGTCCTGTCCTTTAGTCTACACTCTAGCAATTCTGGGACTTGTAGTGAGAAAGCCAAACACTTAAGAAAGGACTAATTGAAATCTTTCAATTCATCCAGGGATCTTCCATGGTTGAGTATGGATTTGAACCTGGATCCTTCCACCTATAGCCAATACTGTGACCATAATAGTACACTTCTTCTCAGTAAAGACATGCTAGATTTGAAAATATAATGTATCCTTACTAAGCCTCTTTTTTTGTTTTTTTGGTGCCTTCAAGTCAGTGTTGACTCCTTGGCGACTGCTTGGATAAGTCCCTGCGGTTTTCTTGGCCAGGTTCTTTGGAAGTGGCTGGCCCTTGCCTCTTTCCTAGGGCTGAGTGAGAGGGACTGGCCCAAAGTCCCCCAGCTGGCTTCATGCCTAAGGTGGGATTAGAACTCACAGTCTCCCTGTTTCTAGCCTGGTGCCTTCACCACTACACCACACTGGCTCTCACTATGCCTCTAGTGCTCCATTTTGCCTCAGTCTTTGGCTGATACTATAGTTCAGGGATGTACAATGTCCTCCAGATGTTTTTGAGCCCCAACTTCCACCAGCCATAATGAGCACAGCCATGCATGAAGGATGATAGATATTGCAGCCCAACGATATCTGAAGGGCCACTGCTTTCCCCTCTCCGTCAGATCACAGAAAGAGAGAACGTGCACATTCTCACAGGATGTCCTCTGATTACCAAAAAAGGAGGGGTCTTATGCAATACGGGAGAACCACCTCAGACAGCAGATTTGGGGTGTAATAAAATGATAGGAAGTTGTTCCCTATTTAATGCCTACATTATTCTTTTCTGACAAGGAGGAAGAGAAACCCTTGTGGATTTTCTGTATCTGGCCAAATAAGTTGACTCTGCAGTTTGGCTTCAGTGAGCGTGGGAACCATTACTTGCTTCACTTCAGGTAGCACATGTTAAGCCAACCTTATCCTTCTCTCACACACAGACCCATTCAAGGGTTCCTCAGTTCTGTTCAGAGATTGAGTAACCCTTGAACTCAGACAATACAGAATCTACAGCATGCAGCAGACGTATGACTGATCCTGCTGCTTCATTTGAAAACTCCATGATGACTTGAGTTAGTGACATGCAAAATCATTCTCTCACTTCTGTTCCTATTACTTCTCAACCATTTGGCTTCTGACATTTCTTTGAAGGAAGAACAGAAATTTTCCAGTGGGATAGAGTGGTCCTGTGATTACCTAGTTAGGAGGGGTCAAGAGGAATGTGGGAATGATTTCATTTTCATTGTACAATCATCTCTCCACTGATTCCTATATTTCAATTAAATCCCAAGGGAAGCCAATGTAAGGAAACTCCTCCACTGGTTTTTTCAGAGTAGGAAATGTGGGCAGCCAGGGAGGCTTCAGGGGACTGGAAAATTACATCACAGAGAACAATAATGCTGGTGGTAACACTTCTACCACTGTTACCTCCAAGAATAAAGCAAATTGAGAAATACCACCACAAGAAAATAGAAAGAAACAATCAAACAGTCCCTTTTGCAAAGTTGTATTTCAGAAAGTTCTGCTATGCAAGTGCAACGTATATTTGCAAAAGCTCAACAGTTCTTTATTCTTCAAAATAAAAATGGATGGATGTGGCTACCATTTTGAATGGGCACGCAAAAGGGTGTTGCTTCCATCACCCACCCCAGCAGGCTTTTCACGATGACGTTCCAAATGGGTGATATATCCCAGTTTGAGTACATCTTGATTCACATGGGATGAAGAACAGCTTTGGTCGATGGGCATGCTTTTGAGGAGGAGAAGAAAAGTGAGCAGAGAAGGTTAAAGCCGCTTTCCTTCCTACTGCTCTTCAGCAAGAAAATATTTTTAAAACAAACAACCCCAAGCTTTGTTCTGTGTATCTGTGGTAGTATCTGCACATAAAACCCAGGTTGCCCCTAAGACAATAATTAGAACAGGTTTAATTCTAACTTTTCAAGTCTTTTCTAAGGGCTTGGTATTTTAACTTTAGAACCACATTAATGCTAGAGGGTGAGAGAAGTACACAGAAAGGTTATCTCCGTGGTGATTGTTTTCTTATATTCATATTATAGCTTTAACATATAAAGATCCTTTAAGGAAGGAAGATAGATCAATAGAAAAACAAATGTAATCATTTCCACTTCCACTGCCAACATGAATTATGAAATCAACCACATAGTGCAGATTTAAATGAATACAGGGAGGAAAAGAGGGCATTAAACATTGTACATAGAAACAAATATTTAAGATACATTTCAACTTCCTACAGAAACAAATACTCTTCTTAAGTCTAGTATGTCTTAGAAAAAAAATTCTGCAAACAACCTTTCTAGGTATTGTGTACCTTGTAATGTCAAATGAGGAAAGGATCCAGCTAAAAGATCCTTGATCTTTTTATGATCCTTGTAAATGCTTTGGGTGGGGGTCCAAACAGTGCTCCACTAGACCATCACTAGCTTCAGTGTAATATATGATTTTCATAACAAGTCATGATGGTTTTTATTATTTTTTTGCAGGTCAGTGTTTTTAATTACATGTTCTGTTAGCTACTTTTAATGTCATCTGGAAAAAGAAATGGGAGAGATTTTTTAAATAAACCAACAAATGTGGACTCTGAGTAGAAATGGCATACACACATAGGAAATTGCCATATATTGATAACCTAGTAGTAAGGAAATTAGAGCCAGTTTGGTGTAGTGGTTAAGCTGGACGACCTTGGGCCAGTCCCTCTCTCTCAGCCCTAGGAAGGAGGCAATGGCAGGCCACTTCTACAATCTTGCCAAGAAAACTGCAGGGACTAGTCCAGGCAGTTGCCAGGAGTCAAAAACTGACTTGAAGCCACCAAACGAAAAAGGGAAATGAAAAGGAAATTAACCCCAACAATTCATTAATCTTAAAATATATGTGACTGATAATCAAAATAATATATATTTTTACAAACACAAATACAAACAGGTATTTTTATCTTTTGAACAAAAACAACAGGAATGATAAGATGGTTTATCTTGGGTAATCTTATTCCAAACTTCACCACAGCCACTGTAGGCTTTGGTGCAACGTAACCCACATTTTTGTAGCTCTAAATTGTTAACCATCTGAATATAAAAAACCTAAAGCTAAGAAACTTTTAGAGCAATGATGGATTTGGTTCCCACTGGACGGCACATGAAAAGTAGGTTTGTCAAGTCACTAACACTTTTCTGAGTCAATTAATTATGATTCTTTTACCGATTATTCAATCAACTGAGCACTTTATACCTTCAATAATATAGACTCTCTCTAGCTGCTACTATGTTTCTTCCATAGATCAAGGATTATTTTCTTCCTTTGTCAGTGGTGGGTGGGAGGGGGGAGGTCATTATTCTAAACACTATATCTAGGGTCTGGCAATCCAATTAATGTATTTCTAGAAATTATAAAAGAGTCTAAAGCAATCTTATGGCTTAGTGTAATGTGTGAACAAGAACTGTGTGTGACTTTCTAAATTCCTGAGGACAAATTCTTATACTTTATTTTCATCCTGGGCTTTTGCTGCAATGTTTGCAGTGTTACACTGTGAAGAAATCCTTAATTCTGGATTGTTATATTCCTTACCCTTTTTCCAAACCTCCATTTTGAATGTAACTATGATAGGGTGTTAAAAAAAATAATAAACTTGCTTCCACTTCTTCTTCCCTAACTTTCTGCCCTGCAAATGTTTTGGACAATAACTGAATTTTGACCATTGACCAAATGGGGGCTTGTGGGAATTGCAGCCCCAAATAACTTAGCTTTCTTACTGATCCTTTTGATCAACAACCTCTCTAAGCAATACCCAAACCTTGGTAAACCAGCTTAAAAATCAAAAAGCTTTAGGCATGATCAATCTGTACAATCATTAACTTCCCAAGCGGTATATTCAGACTAGTGTGCATCTCGCAGAAATTTAGATATTTTCTTAGTTTGTCCAAAGCTGACCAATCCCCACAACCTCTGGGCAAGGTGAGAATGTATGCCTGCCAAGAAGCAAGGCAGAAGAGAGTATGTGCCTGTCCAAATGTGTATATATACATACATATTTCTGGGGGGGGGGGGGGGGGGGGAATGGCAGTAGTTTCATCTCCCCTCTTAAAATCCAGCTGCCTTCTATAATTAGAGCAACTTTGTTGGGTGGGAGCAAAGAGAACAGCACAGAGCCTTTGAAATCCAGCTCAGTGTTTTAAAGTTGATCTTTGGAAAAAAAAAAAAAATAGAGATTCATGGAAGAGGCATAAGAGTGGAAAAGTGCTTTGCCACATTACTGGTGTGATAGATGAGCACCAGAAGGAAAGAAAGGTGAGGATTTGCAAGTTTGGGAGGAAGTTGGAGAGTTGAAGAATATGCCCTGAAACACACAGGCCTTGGAGCTCAGCTCAGATCTGAAAAGAATGAACTCAACACCCCTCCTTTCAGAAGAATTGCCCTCCAGCAGGAAGGAAGAAGTGTTTGGGGAGACCCCTCCCTCTGTCCCTTCAAATGATGCCACAGAAGGGAGTACTTTGTAAGGGACACTGGAGTCTTTCACGTTCATCAAGAAAATGTGATAAGGAATCATTGTGGATCATGAAAGCATGGAAAGGGGAGTTTCATGAAACAACCCACTCTGAAACCAAACCAGTTGATACCAATAGAAGAGACCCAACCAATAGAATAAACCCGCTGAATTGTTTCTATCTGCCTTCAGCTGAAACTGTTTTTCTTTTCTAAGTGCTCTACCTTTGAAAAATGGTAATGGTTGCTCTTATTGTATTGCTGGTATATGGAAATTATTGTTATCGTACCGTATTAGACTAGCATTTTGTTTTGAACTTATTTATGCTTTTAATTGTGTAAATAGCCTTGCAGGTAGTTTTTTTCCCCCCCAGAAACACAATATACAATTATAAATACCTAAAACAGAGAGACACTGAGCATTTCTACCATTGGGAGATGAATACTCTTAGGAGTTGGTGAAGAACAGAAAAGAATAGTTTACAATAAAATGCAGTTAAATCACCATTGAACTATTATTGGTAAATAATTTAATAACTATTATGATAGTAAGTCCATGTATTTACTAGGTGTGTATCCTCTCCTGAACTATAAATATTTCCACCTTATAATAAGGAAAAGACACATAGTGGACAGAGGAATTCTTCAAAATATGATTTGCTTCCAGGATGTTCTTGTAGAATATATGCCAAGAAAAATGAAGTGGCAAGACAACAATCTATATATAATTCCCCCCAGATTCTTATTTTAAGGGTCACATTTCTTAGACTTGACATTTCTTTCCTCACCTGGTTCTCTATAGATGGTGATTCTAAATTCTTTAAATCTCTAGGGAGCAATATTGGAAATATGCAAAAAGTTGAAAGTTAAAACAGACCAACAACAAAATCACTTTTCTTGATCATTTTAATGTTTGTTTTTTTAAAGCAACCCTAATGCAGGCAAGGCCCTTCAACAAAACAGTCCCTAAATTTTAATTTGCCCCAAGTATAAGCCATTTTTATTTGAAATGGATGTCTAAATTCTTGGAAGAAGAGCTTAAGGAAAAATTACTTTCAGCAATGTCTTGCTTCTTGCCATTCCCAAGGAAGTAACCACAGTTAAAAACGAAGGACCTGAGATTTATTTTTCACCACAGAAGGAAAAAGCAGGAACCAGAACAGCTAAATGAAATGAGAAACATGGAATGGAGGAGGGAGAACTTCAATTTAGGAAAAGAACTTCTGTGAGGAAAAGAGATGGAAACTGTGCTTGCTAGGTGATGTTTTGTTTCTGCTTTGGATTGAGCAGTAAGAGAAACAGCCAATAAACAGTATCTCTAATAATAGAAAGTGTGCTGGGGGTGGAGGGGAAGTGCCAAAATCATGGTACCAAAGGAAATATTTTACTCCCATTGTGAGACAAGCTCCTCTTGCCTTCAGACAAGTGATTACCTCCCCATTACTCGAAATGTGCAACTACCAAGCCCGAAATGCCACAAAATAAGCAAGAGAGAGCGCGAAAGCCTCACTAGCAAATTGGAATCTAAGGTCTTTTGTGCCTGTTAAATGGTGGAATGATTATAACTGGAAAAAAGTGATGTGCATTAGTTCGGAGTGAATGTACAAGAAATGACAAGCGTGTAACTTAATGATTACTCCACCAGGCTCAGAACGGCCTCTGAGTCTTGCGCAGAGCAGTTCAGCCCTACAGCAAAGGAAAGGGCACGCATTCCTCTGCTATTCACGGACATTCTCCACAGGTCACATGGAAGTAACGCCGAAGTGATAAATCTTGGTTTAGAAAGTCTGCTGCTTAAGCTTGTATAAGTTATTGTGACAGAAGGTAGCATATTCTTATATCCCTTCCTTTCCTCTTTCCTCTTTCCTCTTTCCTCTTTCCTCTCCCCTCCCCTCCCCTCCCCTCCCTTTCCTTTCCTTTCCTTTCCTCCCCTCCCCTCCCCTCCCCTCCCCTCCCCTCCCCTCCCCTCCCTCCCCTCCTTTCCTTTCCTTTCCATGCCTGTGAACCATTGTATTTGTTAGCAGTAACTGGGCAGAGTCTTGTTTTAAATGAAACAATACACTCGATGTTTAATCTCATGGGCAGTGAGGTATCAGAAATGCTGTAGATCATATTTGTATGATTTATTGGCCAGAGCCTTTCCCTGGTGGCACGATTCTCCCCCCTCTCTCCTCCTCCCATTTCCACATTACAGGAACATGGTGCAATTTTAAAACAATAATGTGAACCCAAGCTTCTCCAATAAATTAACAGAGGCCTTTAAAAGAGCTGGAAAAATAAAGGAGTGCCATGTGAGATCATCCTGAACAAAAGGCTTTGTAATGACAGTTGTTTGCATTTTATTTATATATTTTTACCTATAGGGAAACAACAACATTTAATAGACTCTTTGATTATTTTGTCTGTGCCTTTTCCCCTTCCCACTTGGAAAATAAGACAGGAAACACTGTAATGTTTTTAAAGGCAAAAGTGTAGTCCATTGATCAGACTCATAAAAATTCTGGGTTAAGTGAGCATGTAATTTACTAATCTGCATTTCATAGTTGCACATTATTAAAACTTCACTATGTGGATTTCGGCAAGGCCACCATTCATATGGAATTTTGCAATGCTGGATGCGAGGGCACATATATTGCTAATTCATCAATAATGCCAAACTGCATTATTTATAGAACAGCAAAAAACATCCACAGTTGGAAACAAAGTAAAATATGCTGAAAATCCTTCCAGTTCCGATGTACGTATTACAAGATTTTGCTAAATAATCTTCCTCCACCACCTAATTCTCCCTTGGCTGATCAGTGTTCTCTGTAAGGAGCAGCTGAGTTACAAAACATTATTATTCCTGATGATGCCAGGAGGTGGCACACAATGAACTCCAGAGCAAAGTCTGTTCAGGGGCAAATTGTTAGCTCCGTAGAATTTTCTTTGACTTGAAAATTCAATTCCCACTTCAAAAGTTTCAGAAGATGCTGAGACAATTGCATTGTGAAGTTTTCTCACGCTTGATGAGTTGGGTTGATCCAAATCCATGTGATAAATTTGTAAATAGGAGAAGGAGAAAGAAAAGGAGGAAATCCATGTAACTTTCAGGGCTATCCTGTCTAAACTAATATTTTATGAATCACATCCACTGTATGAATCTTCAGAGGCCTCCTGATAACAGCTATCACTTTCGGGTTGAATGTGATTGGTCAGTGCTGGGTAGGACAGTCTTCTACTTCTGCTGGGAATTGATTTTTTCTCTCTCCGCTAAGAGTGTATACATTAGTAACATAAAATACTCCTCCAGATCATATTGGGCTAAAGGGGCTTCCCCACTTTTACTCACCTTAATTTTGACACGTGAAGGGTTTTTACAGAACAGTTGTTGCTTGCTTGTTTGTCTTTTACTGTTGAATGAAGTCCTATAATTGTCTAGCCTCCAGAAAAGGTCACTACTGTACTATAGTATCTTTACTGCAACATGATGCAGGCAAGGGAAGAAGAACCTGGTGACAGTCTTACTCCAACGTTGCATGAATAGTAATGCCCAACTTCAGGGCAGTAAGGATAATAATGTGAATATCACCTTGGTTGAGCCCCTCCAGTTTATTCATTAGAATCCCTATTTAGTAGTACAACATTTGTGAGTAGTACAGCACTCATTAAGAATACTACAGACTGACCCTTGATGTCCAAAAGGACAAGTAAAGGTTATTGAAGAATTTACCAGCTGTAATGAAAAGCCTGCCAGTCTGGGCTTTCTATTCTTGGGGTAGAGGAAAGCAGAAAGAAAGAAAGAAGGATACAGATTATCTGGCTCAGGTATGGCAGTGAAAGAGCATCAGGTGCTCTGATGGATGACCTCTGACAAGACCCAAATATTGCAAGGCCCCTTTGTTCCTAATAGGTCTCTCAGTGTTTGGTACCGCTAAACATGGTATCCACCTGGCCCACCTGCAGGAGTTGGAAGCATTGTTTTCTAATGGTTCCACTCCTACCTGTCTGGGCGGTTCTACCTGGTAATCATAGGAAAGCAGCACTCGAGTCCTTGCGATCTTCAGGGTGGGTTTTCTCAAGGCTTGATGCTCTCCCCCATGTTATGTAACATCTGCATGAAACTGTTGGGGAAGGTCATCCATCACTTCAGGGTGAGGTTATTATTAGTACACTGAAGACACCCAATTACATATTGCCATTCTGGGCTGGGCCAGAGATACCATAGAAGGCCTGAACTTGTGCCTAGAGACTGAGGATCTGGATGGGATGAAACTAACTTAAATGAAATCCTACCAAAATGAAGTTGTTTGTCAATAAACAGCCATGCAATCCAATAACATCAGTCAAAATGTTGGTTATTATATTTAAAACCCAGTACAGCCCTGGGGTATATCAGGCAATCCTGAATATGGCCTAAATATCTGGAGAGAGCCTATTCACACACACACACACACACACACACACACACATGCTTTCATGAGGTTCATCCAACATGGACCAAGAGATAGACCTTATGAGGATCTTCTTTGGAATGTCGTTACCCAGAGATACAAACGGCCCCTCCCTGCTCATGTTTTCCCCCCCCTGCAAAAAAAGAAAAGCTGTTTTGTTTGAACATGATTTTCACCTTTAGTTCTTCTTAAGCACTTTGCTTATGTGCTTTCATGATATGTATGTTTTCTTTTTATACTGAGTTTTCATCTTTTTGTTACCAATCTGGTCTATAAATATGGGATTTAAATATGGGAAATAAAATAAATAAATCTTTAGTAAGCATTCTACCAAGATATAAAAATTCCTCTGCTTACAACAGCTTCTCACTATTTATATGTTTCAGTTCATTTTCCCTGTCAAAGGCAATTACCTCAGCCTCTGGTAAATTAATTTTCAGATCCATACTCCATGTTGCATCATACATTTCCTGCAAATCAGGAAGAGACTTATGTATAAGCCACATATTAGAAACATGTTTTCTAATTAGAACACGAAAGCATTCTAAATATTAGAAAACATATTTTTAAGTAGATCCTAACAAAACAAAACAAAACAAAACAAAAAGACCTCACCATTTTCATTTATTTTTTGGTCACTGAATAGCCCGATCACTTTTTCTGTACTCTCTCATCTTGTTCCACCCATCGCCTAACATAGTAACTTCTTCACCCAGATCATATTCATGCAGAATGTTGTACAATTTTTCCCCAAACTCATCCCCAGTTCTCTGATGATTGCTATTCTCTGGAGTGTAACATGCAACAGTCAACAGCCTGTGAATACTTTCATATGCATCTACAACAATCTAGTTGAGACTCCTTCATACTTTCTGACACAATTTTCCTTATTTCATTCAGAATTAAACCTAAACCTTTACTTTATATATATTAATCCACTCTACTCCACAAGATCAAACCACCTTTATTCAGCTCCATTAAGACCTACTCCTTTCTCTTAGTTTTACAGACACACCAGCACACAACCTCCAAGAACCGACTGAGTGTCAAGAGATGATGTTCCTAAAGTACATAACTTTAATGAGCCAGATATATATGGCACATACAGTTGCTCATATGCCACCACCTAGTCGGTGCATGTGGGGGACTGACACACATAAGATATGAAAACAGGCAGTGGTAACAAATGTACAGTATGTATGCAAGCATCCTGCCCTAAATTGCTAAATCTTTTGGCTCCTTCTTCTGGCTTTTTGGAACAGCCACTGCCAACTGAAGGATAGTGATGTGTTTTATTTATTCATTTATTTCTTAACTATTATGTCTCAGTTTTGATTGCCTCCCTCCGGTTGGCCACAGGATGCTGAAAGTGGTCTTGGCTCAAAAAGAGTTGCACCCTCACTATGCAATCCTTTCTAGTGGTCATTTGAATCTCACACGGTCACTGAGCATGTCTGTTCTGTAACACCTTCACTCTGGTTGTGTCCAATGTAGCAAGGCTTGTGGTCTTTCCTTGCTTCAGTGTACTTGAACCAGGCTGTATCTCAGGGGAGCAGCTGGATGGGTTGGGGCCTATAAGCTGACACACTTTTGCAGAAAAATAATTGCTTTACTTGATGGAATCCTGAGTGAAAGTATTTGGCCCTTTTTATGATTACTGAAGTATGGTTTAATGTAGAACAAGTCCTATTAATAAAAGCAACTCTCGCTCTCTCTGTCTTTTTAAGAGGGAAAGGCTGAGAGTTGGAAAAGAGCATATATTATGAGGTCTATCATGCAGGTAATATCCTGTATATCTAGACTAATCACTCATTTATAGTTAAAACAAGAGGTGCTAAGGGTGTAGTGAATCATAGTCTAATGATTAGTGATAAAAATCACCTAGGTAATGAAACTGGTATTAAGAAACAGATTTTTAGGTAAAAATGATTATTGTGTGAGATTGATTAAAAAGATGATTGTAGAACAGTGTAACCTTTCCTATAATTGAGGCTTGAAATTGTTTAAGACCGTTTGTCATAATGATGTGATGATCCTAAATTGTAAAAAGATTGATCAGTATTAGAAAGTTATTTATTGTTTTCCATAACGTGAGGCATTATTACATCTCAAAAATATGATTATAATGTATCTTTATGTTAAGTTAAAGGCAGAAGGAGAAAGAAAAAAATAGAAGTTAAAGATAGAATGGTCACATTTCTAATTTTGAAATAGAATAAGCATAATACTTACCCCATTTATATTTTATTTAGCATTTTGGGAGATATGTAAAAACAATGGAATCTGAAGAAGTTGGGATCCATAAATGTTTTGTTCTCAGGAGTTTAAATTTACTCTCAAAATATGAGTACTTTCAAAACAAAACAACCACAACATTTATAATAAATTTGTGTAGCTTTGAAAAGCATTTCTTGCTACCCAATGCATTTTTTTTTAAAGAAAAGGAGCTTTTCACTAGACAAAGGTAACCTTTTTGTCCTGATAATGTTTGGGAAAAAATGTAGACCATTAACCACAGTAATTCTTGAATCCTGCACAAATGTGTAACTTATTGGTTGTTAGATGCACTCCCAAGTCCACTGTACAGGTAAAAACAAGAGTGTATGCTCAGTCTGTCAAGGCACTGAATGCCTCTCAAGATCTCCCCGTTCACCATAAAAACAGACAGTGCTGCTTGCGCTTTTTGAACATAGAACATGAAAAGCTCTTTTCAATACAGGTGTGTCAGCATAGCTTTTTGAAGCACAAATCTTTCATGGGTTGCCAAAAAGCTTCTTCCTATGGTCCTGTGTAACCTTCTCAGAACAGGGCGGTTGTACTATTATAGGAAGAGTATTAAGGATGCCAAACCCACCAAGATCTTCCAACAGAAGAAGACCTTCATGGGTTATTCAGAAGTGAAACTGGGATCTAACCCCAGGCTTCTGAGTTTCCTTCCTCCCATATCACCTTTATTGCATCTCTGTGAATTCCTCCTTCTGGCATTAGCTTGGCTTTCATATTGAGTATTGTTCTTATTGTTTGTTTGTTGGATTTATATGCCACTTCTGCTCCTCCCCTCTCATGCTCCTCCCCTTTTTGCCAGAAGGGCAGCTCCCTATATATACCACCTCTTGAAATCTATAACCAGTAGGGATCAGTACTTTCTTCCTTCTCATTTCTCAACTCTTGGAACAGCTGCAGAAGGCATCCATCTTTAATAATAATAATAATAATACCAATAGTAATAGTAATAGTAATAGTAATAGTAATAGGCGCCTTGGGTGCAATCTCAAAACATTTGGAGTACCACTTGAACACATTGACAAAACCACCCTCAGTCAATTGCAAAAGGCAGCTTTACTTGGAACAGCTTATATCCTGCGACAATATCTTTAACACCATCAAACAACCACATCTGCCTATCCCAGGTCCTTGGGAAGGACTCGATAGTGGTTAAAATGCCAAATCCAGTCTAAACATCTGGCTGACTGTGCGACCAACAATAATAGATTTATTATAGTCCCCCACTCTATAGACTCTGGGTGGCTTAATTGGATCTGACAGGGGCTTACAATCTGATTCACATGAAAGACAGTCATGAATTTTTGACTGTGTTTGATTCTTATCATTGGAAGTTGGAATATACAGTAAAGACCTTACAATTGTTTAATGTTCCAATGGTCTCCCAAATTTTATGAACCACATTTTCCATGGTTTTTGGACACATTTGCGATTGTGCAGCTGGATGATGGGTTGATTTATTGTGAGGACTCTGCCCTCCACATTGCTCAAATTTGAGCAGTTCCACAATGTCTTTGTGATGATAGCCTCTATCCTTACACCAGAGAAATGTGCTTTTGATCCACCTGTGTTGGGCTACTTGGAGAACTGTATATCCTTGAAAAGAATTTAGATGGATGCAGCTAAAATAGAGCCCATTCATTTTGGGGACCCCCCTCTGCACTATTCAGGATAGACAGTATTTTCTAGGATATGGTCATTATTACCATAAATGTATTCCTAATTTTCCTGTATGACCATGCTGCAGACTCATCTTGGATTCCAATACTCAACAAGTATTTCTTCAACTGAATCAGGTGTTCTCTTTTCAGCCCATCCTGCATCATCCAGATTGTTGTATAGGCGAATGCTTCTGATTTGACCTTGAGAACTGTGCTTCTACAATCACTCCTGAGTTGAAGGCAACCTCCCCTGAATATTTCTTTCCCAATCTTTCTGACTGTAAGAAACAATGATGTTTTTTAGCAAAAGACTCTGACGATCTAGGAACCTTTTCAGCAATAGCGCCATCTCCTCAAAGGCAAGGAACATCTTATAGATGTCCAAACCGACCTCTCGGAATGCTTATAAACATCTCACCGTTTCAACGTGCCAGGTCAAGGTGGCAACCAGCATAGAATCATGAAGTAAACAAAGTTCAGCTGCCTCTCGAAGCCATCAAGAGACCAGCCAAGTATCCCGTGAAACAGCTGCAAGCAAACAACCGAGCTCAGAGAGCACCGAGGACTCCAAAGTATCCATTCACTTGGAAAGATGGACGGAAAAGCCTAGTGTTTAAACTCAGGGGCACAGACCTATGCAAAGGCTTTGATTTCTTTGTACTACAGAGGGCAAATCTTCTATTGTGTATAATGTTTCATTTTTTTCCTGTGTTAAAGATTCAGATCTGGTGGACTCATGGCTGAGAACCTTTTATCTAGTTAAGCCAATTGCTGAATAAGGAATTAACTGTCTGAAGAGCTGAGAATTGCTTTCTTGTCCCAGTGCACAGCCTGACATACAGATTGTTACATCCTCCTTCAGCAAAATGCTGGAATACTTGCCCACCGCTATTTTTTAAAAAAATTGTCCTTCTCATCACCTGCACTGTCATCATCATTTAACAAGTTCTTATTAAAAGGAGGTGTCATTAAGAGTAGGTGTTACCCCAACTGTTTAAAAAACAAAGGATTAGGCAGCTAACCTAGTATAACTTGACTGAAGACACAGTTCAGCCATGTTAAGCTTTGCTCATTCATTCTTGAAGCACATGTTTAAAATTCCACTGCTGGAATTAATGAAATTTAAGGCCGTAATCTTAAAGCCAGTGAGAGGTTGATCAGAAGGGCCACTACACCAATAGGATAGCTGTCTGTTCTCTAAGGGAGCTCCCATTGACTGTTCAGTGAGGACCTACTTGAGTTAGCTGAAAAGAGAAATTGACAGTGCTATTGAACAGACATCTTCAACCAGGAAGAGAAGACCCCTATCCTGTGATTTCAGTGTCTTAGTTAAGAGAAAAATATATCATTGACAATCACAATAGTTACACAGTCATTGCTTCAGTCTGGATGAATAAATCACAGTGATTTAGCCCCCAGTAGTAATAAAAATAAATGATATTGTTTTGGTTCATTACTACTGAACTAATGAAATGTAATGAATTAAGAAATTTAGAGAGTGAAGGAGTCTCATCAAAACAATCCTTTCAGTCTGTTTAGGCCACAGTAATTGCAAGAACTAAATACAAGTAGGTACTATGCCAAACCTGATTAATTTTAATGTCCATAGCAAAGGATTTGTATTGGTCAAAACAGAAATAATCGCCTGTTCAAACTTCACTGTCATTCTGAGTTTCACTCTCTTTCATTTCTTGCAGTGTTTATCTGTTCAATGGCTACAAAGATTTCGTAAGCTACTCTTCATCATGGAGGCTATTTTTTACCTGAACACCCTCAACCTACAAAAAAAGGCTCAAAGTAACCAAAACAAAATAAACCCAGCTTGAAAAAGCATTTTAAAATGGAAAGCGTGCCTCCCAGACTCAAAACCTTGTCCCCCTCTACCCCTAAATGGCAGAGCAGATAAAAATGTCTTCATCTGCCATCCAACATTATCAGATCTGTGCATATCCTGCAGCTGAGAGCCACCACCAAAAGGTTCCTGTTGCCCCTTGTTTCTGACGGCCGTCATGCTGGCACTTCCGTGTGAATATCCTTTCTGAGGCAGCAATGAGCAGAAGGAAGAAGTGTAACTGAATTCACCTTGTTTTTTTATTTATCAAATTTGTCACCGCCCATCTCGTTGAAACGACTCTGGGTGGTTTCCTTTCTTGGGCCTCAGCCTTTGCCATCATTGGATGAGGCAAACTACATATTCAGGGGTATCCACAGGGAGTGGTCAAAAAAGTCAAGATGGTGGCCCCAATGGTGGAGCTTCGATTGCATCATCATGGCCACCATCTTGATTTTCTGACCGCATCCCGCAGATATCCCTGTACTTCCTATTTTAAAATTGTCTTCTGATGCACATATTGTATGCAGCAATGAATAATAATTTCACATTAGCTTGACAAAGTGAAATTATGGAGGTTTTATTGTCATATATAGTTATATGACTATTCCTCTGTTGGGTGTTCATTAATAACTGGCCATGCTTAATGGTCTTCAAACCATGCTGTTTAAAAAAGGAGCTCTCTTTCATTTTGTGATGTGTCATACAAAGCATGCATTCGGTATATTCTAAAGTTTGGATCTGGGTCCTAGGAACACCTCAGTTCAACTCTCCACTGGATCATGAAGTTCACTGGATGACTTTGGACCAGTCATTTTACCTCAGCTGATCTACCTCACAGGGTTGTTGTGAGAATAAAACGAACACCAGCACGAGCTCTATAGAGAACAGGTAGCATAATGAACAAATAAACAAAAAGGATTGATTTACGATGAAAACTGACTTATTGTAACTAACGCATCTTTAAAGAGAAGATTAAAAGCCTCAAATAAATGAAATAAATCCAAATAGATTGCATTCTGTCCTTATTGCTGCTTGGACCTGACTGGTTCCTTGGCCTAGCAGGGTGCTGGCATTTCTTCTTTTCAAGGTCTTCTCTTTACTGGATATTGTTAAACAACAGTTATTTAGAAGGCAGATCTAAATATCTTAATTCCATTAGCCCTTACAAAGTTCTGAAAGTTCAATCTTTCTATTTCCAGGTGCTTTAAACTGGAAACTTCACTCAAACACTGACTTTATTTGGGCACACTTCCCAGGCTCCATGTATTCTGATTCTGTTTGGAAGATGCTGCTTATTTTATGCACGTCAACAAGGGACTGTCTTTCAATGCAGAGCATTAAAATGAAATTCCAGAAAAGTCAACAAAGGAAATCTTCAGCCTTACCTGGCCAAGGAAACACGGGAGATTGCCAGGCCAGGCACAAAGCTGTGTGCCACCTATGACTGCAGCATGTGTGATCGCTGCCGCTGTGCCAAAGGAGTCTGGTGGTGGAATATTTGGGAAGGAAGTTATTTCATGGGCCTCTACATGTACTGTCTTTCCAGCTTATTTATTTATATGGCTGCCCATCCTAAACAAGTGACTCTGGGCAACTTAAAAAAAACTGGCATGGACTGGCATTGGCAGAATGGAAAGTGGGAAGATAACTTTTTTCTCATCTCTCTCTCTCCCCCCCCCCCCCATCGGTTTGATTCTTTATGTTTCAATGCATTGATCCTAATCTGAGGATGTGGCAAGGTCATAGAGCAACTTTGGACCCCCGAGCTCCATAGTCTCAGTGTGCATATCCCCAGGATGGGTCCTTTCTAGGCAATTCCACATGGCAGCCATAAATGGCTATGTGGGACTGGAAATGAAGTTAGCTTATATGAAGTTAACTTCAGAAGTCGCTGTCTAGATTTCAAGTTTCAGATGATGCTGGCCAGGTGGCAGTTACCATGCCCCCCCCCCCCCAAACAGGGCTTCCCTTGGTTCTCTACTCCTCCAACCCACACTGGAAAAGCAAGCACCAGTCGCTTTCCTTTTGGGGGGTGATTCATTGAGGACACGTGATTTCCACTGCATGAGCAAATCTCATCCAGTATTCATAGAATTGCGCTAGTGGAAGGGAGCTTAAAGATTATTTAGTCCAATCTTTTACTCAATGTGGGAGTTGCCTGTTTGTGATGAGGACTTCAGTAGTCCACTGACAGACCAGTTGGTGCAGACAGGAAAATCTTCTTTCACCACTCTCTTCACTGTCCCTTGGGCTAGAACAGGAAACTGTCAAACCCTTTTTAATTTCACTCCGGTCCCTTGCTGTCAGTCCAAAGCAGTGTTTCTCAACCTTAGAAACTTCAAGATGTGTGGACTTCAACTTACCAGAATTCCCATGGCTGGCTGGGGAATTCTGGGAGCTGAAGTCCACACATCTTAAAGTTGCTAAGGCTGAGAAACACTTATCCAAAGAGTTACCTTCTCCTTGCAAGCACTGTTAAAAGAGCTTTCCTTTCAACAAGCCTAAATTATTACTGAATTCTAGTCAAGGAGAACTTGAGGGGGGGGATTTTTTTTCCTTCCTTTTCTTTATGGTTGTCTTGCCAGGAAGAGTTTTGGGGTTTCCTTGCTTCCCTGCCATATTCACCTACATAAGCATATCCCCACACACATGCTCAGGATCCCTCCCTTCCCTCCCTTGATCTTCCTCCTTCTTGCACCTTCTCTTCCCCCCACTGGCCACTCCCAACCACCTCTCCCTCTGTCACTTCTCTGCTTTGAGGTCATTTCTTGGAGTCTGATTTAAAAAGGAAACATACAGGGAAGGTTCACTGGTTCACCAGTGGTGCTTTTTTTAAAAAAAAACAAACTGCTTCATTGATCCAGCAGCCCAGGATATAGAGGACAGTGACTGGTGATTAGAGGGGAGGTTAGCCAGTTGGAGTGGAAGCCTCCAGAGAAATGAAGCAAGCACTATAGAGGTTGGTCAACATTACTCTTCATGAATGTATGAAGATGTCATTATACATTCATGGCCTCCAGCATCACAAAGTGGACCGTTCTCCTGCTGAGGTAAATGGGATGCAGTCCAAGATCAGGGATACAATAGGGGTAGCCTCCTGAAGCCTTGCAGAGAAAGACTGGGTGGTCACATCTCTCCTTCCAGGGTTCTCAGAGTGGAGAGATCCAAAACACCTGGCGGACCCCAGATGCCCCCTCAGGCTGGATAGTACTGTAACCTAATACAGGAGCCCTCTCTCCTAGGGTTCCAGGAAGCCTTGAAAACCTGGTTTTGGTCCCAGGCCTGAGGTTGATGTTTTTGATTTGTTTAAGGCATTTGTTTTGTTTCGTTGATTTTCTTGTTTATCAGACTATTTTAGTCTGGGCTGTCTGTCTGAATTTAAGTTTTTAGCTGTTTCTATGTTTTTTCTAGATTCGTATGCCCCCCAGATGGACTCTGGGTGGCATATAAAAGTAGTAGTAATAATAAGTGGTTTAAACAAAATAAATAGCTTAAATAGTTAATCAAGGTGACGTGTTCCTACTTGAGGACTCTTCAGGGCCTAATGCATAAGCAAAACAGAGAGTCATTCAACTTTTATAATCAGTTGTCTTGCCTGACCTTCTGTATAAATCACTGAAATGTTATTTGCAGAAAGATCTTCTTTCACTGCATTCATATCTCATTTCTTCACGGTGTTGGCTGTAATCCTAATAGTACTTTTTCTGACACATTGATTTCAGTGGGATTGTCTCATGAAGTACCTTTAGGATTACAGCTATTGGATGTAGCAGAGATCTACCCACAAAAATACTGCATTCGGTTCCAAAAGATTTTTATGCCACTCAAAGTCATAAAAAACGCAAACCAAGCAATTCCAACAGGGTGAATCAATGAAGCTGTATTATCTTAGAAAGCAATTCCAAGTATGTTCCATGAGTGAAAATAAAAATGACAAAATACACTGTATTAGAGAACTAGATTAGACATGCTACCATGAGTCCATTGCCACTCCTTTTTTTCTGCAGTATTTGGCAAATGCAGTCAAAATTGTGTAGGTGGATGACACCTTGACACTGAACAGAATGGAGCAGCTCTCCCTACTAGCAATGAGCTCTGTGCACACCAGACATGGGATGCGATGCTTAGATATAATTTTGTTTTTAAAAAAGATTAACATATTCAAACACTCTAATCAGCTAAATGGCAGATTGCAATAGTAGAGTTAAAAGGTTCTGAAGTCCACAGATTTGACAAAATCCAGAGTACCACAGCTCCATACCATTTAGAATTATCTGGAAATTCAGTTTTTGTGCAGAGCAAATGATTTTTTTTCCTTTGAATGGCATGATTTAGAGAGTCTCATGGATTAAGCTAAAGTAGTGGATCAGCCAAAGTCCCATAAACATGGATTTTTAGATGTCTCAAGCAAGTTATATGCCAATCCCTCACTGAAGTCCATCTAAGGATGTAGAAAAGATTGACAAACAACAGGAGAGGGAGAAAAAGTCAACGTTTAGGAGACTAGAGAGAAACCTCTAGCTGCAAGATGCTAACAAAGTTGGACGTTCAGCTGAAATCCATGTCTTTGTCAGGAAAAAAAACGTGAGCAGAAAATTGCAGGCAAAGGCACCATACACCACAGAAAGGAAACCAGAGGACATAACATCTGAAAGTTAAAGTAGAAACACACCTACAGAAGTGAGAGAAAGTCTTTGGTATATTAATGACCTGAGCTTTTTGATCTGTCCCAGCAAAACTTCTAAGTCCTGCTCACTGAGTACACCACATGTAATGTTCTTAACATTAGTAACTGTAGCTACGTGGCTATTACGACTAAGTGCATAACTAGGTGGTTTAAGCAGATAAGATAGCTCCACAGTTCCACAGAAATTTAGAGATGGAGAAGAAACCAAGCTGAATCTAGCCCCATCTCTGAATTACATCTTAACTTGGACTGCTCATTATGAATCCTGTCACCTGTCAATGTCTTCCTTCATTTTCAAAAACGTGCTGAAGCTGGGGGAGGAAGAAGAAAATAATCAGCCAGTGCTAAAGGCACCATCCTTTATAAATATAAAACCTGGCAAGTTTACTTTTTTTTTTTTTAACAAAAATCCTCTTTATTGACTTTACTTCCCAGGAGAAAGCTGTTTCTTCAGTCTAAATGGTTTCTGTATGGAAGACTTCTGAGTGAACTCAGATTCAACTTTTACTGGAGAATTAGAAAAAAGACTACCATTCTGAGAGTTGCTCTGGACGTGGAAGGGTTTTAAGCATGATCAGAAACTTCCTACGTGGAGTGCTAGCCACATACTATAGTTCTCTGGCTTTTGGCAAGCCCCTTTTCCTCCCATTTTCTCTTTGTGCATGTGTGACATTCCTCGCTGTTTCTATTCTTGCAGGAAAGCGTGCCACAAGCATCCCAAAACTGGATCCTCCTTTTGTGCCGATTCACATTCATCAGTACTCCCCACTGAGGCATCCTACAAATACGCTACAAATCTTTAATGCCACAATATGATCTGCACATATGAATGCTCTCTGTTGCAGTTTAATAGCAATAACAGAAGCACTGGAAGTGACAGAATCAGGGGAATTAGAGGAAATGCTCATTAAAACAAATTTAAAAGGTCTAATGATTAAAATATTGATTAATTAGCCAAACATTGATTAACAGTCACACATTATCAACTACAAAGGTTCTAATTACTGTGCCATTATTCCAAAGATTGACCTGTTCTCTCTTGTCAGTTAGGATGAAGAACAATTTTTATTAAGTGGGTAATTTGGATTTTTGACCTGTAAAATTTTAATAGGGAGTACAGAGAGGGTGTCATGTGTGGTTTGGCATTTTAGTCATCAGGGGACCTACAGCTACTGTCTCTACTTAACCGAAGGCACAGGAGTGCAAAAGGGATGTGCACATGTAGGGATTAAAGCCCTGAATGACTTCTTCATCAGGAAAATGTGGAGATGCGCTTGCCAGGGCGACAAAAAGTAAAATCTTCCTCCTAAGCACCAAGAATGGTTCAATTAAAGAGGCATACAAGCAGCGCATGAGAGAGCACATGGCGGGGTGCCCAGATGCCTTTGAACAAGGGAACAGGCAACATGAAAACATTCAACTTTTGTCTTGCAAAGAGAAAGAAAGCCTACCAACAACAGAGTTTTCTCCCATCGGGATCCCTGCAGCTTCCACCATCTGGCACGAGACCCTAAGCTAAGAGGAAGCCCATGACTCTCCAAAGGCCATTTCACATAGCGAGGGATTAATCCCACAGAAAGCAGGCCCAGAATGTAAGGGGAAATTTATGGGTGCCCTGCATAAGACTTCCCTCTGGGTTTCTCTAAGTGTCTATTTAGACCTGTTGATGTAGCATTTAAATCTTGCCTCACAAAGGAAGAGAGGCTAATGCACACCCAGGGTTATGCTATCTCCATAACTGTCGGAGAAAGGATGGTCTGGATTAACTCTAGATGAGATCAGCTCTCTGGCCAATGCACAGATTTATGGAATGGATGCAAATAAGCCTGCAGGAAGAAAGGGAACATTTTGGAGTGTATATTTGCTTGATGTTCTTCCCAGACAAAATATACTCATGAATGAATCGTGTGTGCATGTCTATGTGTCTGTGTAACAACTCACAGCCTGCAGTTGGGCCAAATAAAAGCATCAGGAGGACAATTAGGAAAAGAGTCATTAACTAGGCCAAAATGAACAACCAAAGCTTGGGAACAGCCCAAGAGAGAAACAAGGGTGGCCAAATACCACCCTAGGGAAGCCTTTTCTTCAGGCAAAATGTCGAGGTTCTGCAGAAATCTCCAGAGTATGTCCTGGTCATCCACAGGAGCAAAAAGAGCTTGGAAATTCCTTACCTCATTTGGGAACAGTAGCAAGGAAGTTACTAGGAGAGGAGTTGTGCTAAATAGGACCCTATCAACAGAAAACCCGAGATCACAAGGTGTTCTGTATGCTTGGTCTTCTTTATGGGCTCACTCTTCCTTTTCTCTTCTTTTTTATAATTTTTATTGAAGAAATATTTAACAAAGTAAAAAGCATAAAAGAAAATAAAGATCATAAAGAAAAATAGTAAATAGTGAAAAAAGAAAATAGAAAAAGAAATAGAAATAGAAATAGAAAAGAAAAAGAAGGAAAAGGAAAAGGAAAATTATAAAGAAGTGGCTTCTGATATTCTTGACAACAGTTATAGATAACTTTATGGACTCTTTCTCACCTGCGCGTAACCATGCCAACAATGGCAACCTCTGTTTTCTGCCGGATGTTGCCTTCATCTCATCCCCTCAGTTTATACCTGAGGTTGCCTAAAGTCATCCTCTGCTGCTTTGGTGTCAGTTTCCTCTTCTCCCAACACAATTTTTGCCGTAGCTATGATCTGCACATTTCAGTAATTACATTGCTCCTAATACAGGGGTTGGAATCCACCCAGCTCCTGTTGGCCACTTCGGTTGCGGCGGGGATGTCCCCACCAGGGGCACGGCCTTCTACAGTCATTTTGGCTTTGGTGGCATCAGATAGTCATCTGGCTTCCGTGGAGCTTTTTCTGCCCCCATAATGTCTGACCAGCACTTTCCAAAGCAGTTGTAAGATCTTACAGATTTAGCACACTTGTGAAAGAGCACTAGTCCTGTGCTGCACAGAAGGTCAGTTTAAACTGAGAAAGAGAGCTGGCTTCTGCAGTTATGTGTTGCTAGTTTTGTTGCTGCTGGGTGCCTTACAAATTTAATGCTGCTTCTGATGACACAGGATCATAACATTCTTTTTACCGCTTTCATTATTTCTGAGGATTCACACATGAATGCTTCAATTGTTGTCCTGACTGGTCAGGGCTCCCGGGACTAGTATCGTGCAACTGCAGTTCCCATGGTTTTGGGTACAGCACACAATTTACTTACGTCACCCTTGGAAGAGGCTGTTCCATTCCAGCTTGGGTGGTGCTAGGTGCCCTAGCGATGACAGTTGCTATTTTGGGGTCAATCACAATTGCATGCTCTCCCTGGCTGCCCATTGACTACATCTAGGGGCTGTTGGCCACAAGAGCAGAAGCAGACTTTTTGGCTGCCAGCACTGCTTTTCCCTGCACCAGCCAAAGACAAAACTCATTCATTCACCATTGTTCCCTCTTGCCCTACTCCTCTTTCTTCCGCCAGCTGGGCTTTTTTTTAAGATAGGTTTAGTGCTCTTCTAGCAGAGTGCTAGGCTCATGTGCAGAAATAGTTACACTGGCAGATGACAGGCACAGAGGAGGGGCTACACCCAACAGATGCTTCAGGGGCAACCTAGTTTGTGCAGCCATGCTTTTCTGCCGGCTCAGGGACTTGTGGATAGCACTTTAACTCGGCCATCTGGAAGAGCGCCATCTATGCTCTTTGCTGCCAACAAAAGCATTTCCAAAGTAGGGAACGTGTGTGTGCGTGTGTGTGTGTGTGTGTGTGTGTTTGCATGAGTGTATTTTAAAACAAATGCTTATTTTTGTACACGTTTTGTAAAAATCCAGAAGAAAACTCATGGCTATTTTAAACTCACCATTTATTATTACTGGTAAGAACAGCCTTCCCCAACTTGGTACCTTCCAGATGTCTTCAGCCACATTTCCTATAATTCCCAGCCAGCCTGGCCTCTTCTGAGAATTGGAGGCCAACACATCTGGAACACTGGGGAATTCCAGACCCAAAGAAGTTGTCTTCAAAGCAGAAAACACAAGGCTCTTTGCATGGCAACTCAGCAAACCAATTCCAACGAGGAAAACAAAGTTGCGAGCAGGGCCAGAAAAAAAAACAAACCCAAACCTAAATGTGGTTTAATTTTACTTTTAAGCTGCTCAGTTGAAAACAATGTGATTATTCTCTGGGTGTTTCCTAATTTTTCCCTCCTGTTATTTTAACCATGACAGGATGGCTGCACCCTTCACAAGGGCTTTGGGAGCTGAACTTGGGACTTTGGAGAGTTACCAAGTTTAAGACAAATCTTTGCCTGCCAGTTGTTTCCTGCTAAGGTTGAGTGAGTAGAGGAGGTATTTAAACAAATAATGTGTAGTCTTCAGTAGTTGTACTGTATTCAGGAACTGTTTAATTTCTCTGGCATCGCCAAACATGGAAGACAAGGCTAACCAACAATATATTATTCTTGCAATGTAGACAGGAGAAAGAGGAAGTATCACAGCAGCCAACCATCCTTCCTCCAATTGGTACCTTCAGACATTGTCTGTTTTTCCTCCTTCTTTTGTTTCTGACAATGACAATTACAGTTCTTTATGTACCTGACAAGGCTAGAACCATAGTACATACAGACCCGCACAGACACAAACACTGGGTAGGACAGATATTTATGGAAATGGATCTTATTTTGGGGGGCAGAACAATAGGGATAGATAGCAACTCCTTGTGCTATCGGGTTGAATGCAAAATTTCCAGTAAACCTCCCTGCATTAAAAATGAATTAACAGGGTGATTATTAATTGTGCCTATTCCGATTCCTTTGTGCTCTCCTGCATGTTTCCTGAATCTCATTTGAATCCTTTGGTTAAGTAATGTGTCAAGGGGGGTGCCTGCCTGAATGCCTGATTTATTTAAAAAGCAGGACATCACTCCTAGATTAGAATACCAATGAGTGGGGTTAAAAAGGCTCCACTGTAGTTGGAGGACAGCTTTCACTCTGAGAAGCACCTGAAAAGGACCTCCATGGACTAATTTTCCGAATCACATTGTAATGTGGGCTCATGTCAATCACCAGAACAGACAGCTTCATCCCATGATATAAACTAGTTATACATTCAAGAGCTGCCAGAGGATCTTCATTAAAAAGGGACTTAGCATTAAAAGAAGAAGGTTGTTTTATTATAATACTTCAAACACAGTTTTTTTGTTTTATATGTTCTCTGAAAAGCCTTTTTTGTTCTTCATCACAGTATCAAAAAAAGTGCCACGGAAGAAGCGACAACATTAAATATTCTTATTTTTAATAGGAATCAAGGTAGCTTTCTGGTTTAAGGCATAAAGAAATGATATACATTTCCCCCTCTAAATATATTCATGCCTTTGACTAACAAAAAGAAATCTCCAGATGTAATAGGAGGATGTTTTTAATCTTTTGTGAGGAGGGATTTGCAAAGCTGCTACTCAAGTACAATATCTAGTGGCAAAGTATAGCAGCAAGAGGTTATATATTTGTATAAAACCTTTGGGCGATCACCAGCTTCAAGATACAAGTGAGATATCACAATCCATGCCATTAAAATATAATGAGATGGCATTAAGAAGAAAACATTAACAATATCCATGGAAGTACATCATTGACACAATAATCCAGGATTTTTTTAAAAATTAGCACATACAAATGTGTGTGCGGGCACACACACACACACACACACGGCTGTCATTTCCGAGATCCTCATTTAAATATAATTTCACAAGTTGCATGTCTTCAAATTAAATCGGACATTTTAATCAAATACAACTGCCTTTCAAACAAAAAGAGAAGGAAAAAAGGTGTTCTCAATACACATTTGATGGTTGAGCCATCTTTCTTTTCCTTTGGAGATTCATCAGATCCTAAGATGTAGTGGGGTTGTGTGGTTTTTTTTTTGGTTTTTTTTTTATTTTGGAAGGATTTTTGATATTTGTGTTGGCGCGGGCTTTCACATGTTAATGGAAGCCTCTCCTTTCTTCTTCCTGGACAGATTAGTATATTGCTATTCCCTGTGAGTTTGGGAGATGGGGCGAGGTGCAATATATACATGTATAAGTATTGCTGAACTAAAAGCTGCATTGTAACTCTCACTTACCACAGGGATGTAGGACTAGTGCCCTTGCAGATGTTGCTGGATTACAGTTTCCAGAGTCTTTCCCAAATGGTCATGCTGGTTTGGCTGCAGTCAACTGGAATTCAACAAGATTTGTAGAATCACTGGTTCGCCCTCCCTATTTCAGCAAAACCACTGATAGGCAGGGTGGTTGCAGTTATGGACCATGAAGAACTGCTCAGCATTAGGAACTTCAGAAGCATATACCAAGTCAGGCAAATAGTCCACTTAGTTCCAAATTGTTTATCCTGACTGGCAACAGCCCTCCAGGATTTAGACCGGTATCTTTCCCAGCTATACCCGGAAATACCAGGCACGGAGCCAGCAACAACCTGCAGGCAAAGAAAATATTCAGCCACTAAGCTTGGGTCCTCCCTTGTTGGCTAGAACATGGTACTGTATACAGAAGTCTCCCTGACATTGCAACTTTTAATATATCTCCCACTAGGCAGATCAGACGAGGCAATCATCTCCACCAGAAGGCTAGAGCTACTTTTACTGAGACTGGCAATAAAACAGAATCTTGCAAATCAGATTGTGCTGTACCTCCTGCCCCTTCTTATACGCCTGTGAATTAGGGAGGCGTCTGTCTGATCTGCTTCCAAATGTTATCTGGACATTCTAGACCTAAAAAATGCTTCAGCCCCTTCGGCCTAGGCAACAGCACCTGCGTATCTCCATCAAAGTCATCCTCCTTACTCTCTACAGTTTCAGATACCAAATAATGAGCACGTTGTTTCTCTGCCTGAGTCCTTATTCCTAAGGACTTATTCTCAAAAGCATGGGGCCAGGTTATCTAAGGGACCGCCTCTCCCCTATGACTTCAACCCGTCCCACCCGATCACACAGAGAGGCCATGCTTCGGACCCCCTCAGTGAAAGAACTTTGACTGGCGGGGTCCAGAAGGCGGGCCTTCTCTGCATAGCCCCCGCTCTTTGGAACATTCTGCCCCCGGAGGTGTGATTGGTCCCCTCACTCCTGGCCTTCCGAAGGGCCTTGAAGACCTGGTTCTGCCACTTGGCCTGGGGTGGGGAGGGAATACCACAAGCATGGGGATGGCTAGCCCCATAGAGGCCTCTGCCTTCAACCTCAGGTTTTTCATCCTTTTGGTCTCTCCTTCTTCTTTTTAGTAATGTTTTAATTTAAGGTTTTATGTGCTTATATATTTTATGTTCTAATGTTTGTTGTGAATCACCCAGAGTTCCCCCATTGGGGGGAGATGGGCAGTTGAAAAATCAAATAAATAAATAAATAAATAAATAAATAAATAAATAAATGTCTGGATTGGTGTCTATTTTGGCAAGTACTTAAGGTAACTAACCAAGGCTGATGTAAAGGCCCACAGCATGATTAGAATTCTCCGTCAACTAGATTCTTGCATGCCGTGGTATTCCTTCAAGCTCTTCACTTGCAACAACGTATGAAAAGTTGGTGACATCTCAGCATGTAGCCCTTGCAGCAAGACACGCATCATAGAGAGCCACTCCAGGAGTGGTGTTGTTAATAGGGCTTCAAGGATGAAGTCGTTTTGTCCAGACTTGGAAAGCAATTCAGAATAGATCATCAGTAATTGAAAGTAAGATGGTGGTTGTTTCCTTTCCTAAAATTATGCAATTTTCAATGGGCCCACTCAAGACAACTCTGGGAATAATATCATTATGAAATTAGTTTTGAGAGCTTAGAAAATCCATCTGCTGCGTAAGTTCTGTTGCACTCACTGCACCCAGAGACAGCTTAATTAAAGTCTTCTGATGCTTAGAGATAAAATAAATATACCAATCCTTGCTCTTTGGGGCTCTTAAAGGAATTCTTTGAAGCTTCCCCCATCACCGTCTCTGTCATATTGAAGACTTCAATTATACACAAGCATAGCTATAGAGCTTCTTCAGTTAAAAAAAAACAAAAGAGTGCATTGCCACAGTACAACTAAAGATTGTGATAGATACTGTGAAAGCCTCAGCACCTTTCCAGCCTCCATCTTAGAAGAGGTTAGCAGCACAATCTTTGATCTGCCCTTTATTGCTGCCTAACAGATAAAAAGTGTTGACTTCTTGAATCTGAAGCTTGGAAGGGCATTTCACAGAATTACCAAAAGCAGGACATTCTAAGTGTAATGTGTCCTATCAATAAACCAGAAGGAGACTTCTAGACTGCTTGGTGCTGAACCCTGATGTAGAACCAATTCCTTCTGAATTCCTGCTGCTCTTGATGTCTGCCCAGGTGAGCACCAGATACGCAGGCCTTCCCCAGATTTCTTATTGAAGTCAAAATACAGAATAGATTCAATCCAGCATCTCCTGATCTAACCTGCGGCTCTTCAGTATTTATGCATTCTGTGAGTATTGCTGGGGTACTGCAAGCAACAGAGATTATTCTCAAGGACATTCCAAATTATAGACAAGAAGCAACAGGCAGAGCCAGTCCCAGGATTTTATTTGTGCTTCTGCCTCAGTTTCAACATATAGCTCTGCCTGTTATTTCACTTTGCCTTGGCCTCGTAGGTTTTCCAAATTTTGGAATACATGTGAGACTGAACAGAGATGAAGGTTACTTGCTCATAGTTGAGTTTTGCCAAAATATTTGCAGAAAGGAGAAGGAGAGAGTAAAATCCATATAAAAGTGTGTGGGGTGTGTTTGTGTTTGTGGGTGTGGGTGTGTCTGTCAACCTCGGTATTTTAAAGGTTCACACTATAACATAAACAATGCTACTTTAGTGATAAAGCCAAAGCAAGTAAAAATACCCTTGTCAAAAACTAATGTACTAGGCACAAAAAATGTAATTAAGTTTGGGTGTCAGGTGAATTCCACCCAATCCAACTTGATTTGGTCTCTTCTCAAACCTCATTGCTTGTTTCATTAGTCTTTCATCACCGAATTGATTTAATTATTCTGTATGCCTAGACACAGGCTTCTCTTTTCATTAGTAAAAACATAAAGTCTTCTCTGAGTCAAATTTGACTCCAGGTGACGGCATGGACACAACCATGTCATTTGATGAGCAACAATTGCCATTGCCTCACTATCCTCTGGTGGTCTCCCATCAACCTACTACAGCAACTAAGTTTCATTTCTGAGCCCTATTTAGACCCTCTGCATTACATATAACCCTCCAAAATGCAGATGCAGATTTCCACTATGAAGCTTATGCACAGGGTAGATCGATTCCTTTTCCTCTCAGTCTGATCGGGGAAGATGGTAGAGTGAGTTCATAGGCATAACGGTGCTCCACATATGGGTGGCACTCTGTCCACAGAGGGCGGCAAGGGGGGCCCTTCCATCATTGTATGAAGACTGTCACAGCCAAAGCAGAGATCTGAGTAATGCCCATGGTGCAGTAGGGATAAGAGTTTCGGTCTCTGTGTGAAGGGGCACTTCACCTCAGTTGAACCGCAATCCAAGCACCCTCTTGAGACTGCTCTATAAAGTAAAGCCTCATCAAAACAGCTGCTTGGGTAGCCTGCAGTGGTCATTTGTGCATGTAGGCAAATGTGTAAAACACACTTCTGCTAGCATTTCCATGGAAGGTGGGGAAGAGTAAAAAAACTCAAGATGGTGGTCACGGCAGGACATTTGAAGCCCCACCTCTTTTGTATGTGCATTCATGTTGCACGCACATACAAAGGAGTGAGTCTTTGATTGTGCTGCTGCAACCGGTACTGTGACATTTTTGGTCCCCCCTGCAGATGATGAAAGTGAAGATGAAGAAAGTTTCAGATTTAATCTCCAGCATCTCCAAGCTGGCTTGGAAGACTTCTGCCTGAAACTCTGGAGACAGCTTGCCAGTCAGTGTTGGCTGTATAGTCTGAGTGGTCTAACTTAGTGCAAACATGTTCTGAAATGTGTAATGTAAATAAATAAAAGTGTGAAAGCTGTGAGAAAAATGAACTCTGCCCATTTCATATGTCCTATGGTTGTTTTAACATTATCCTAATGGTTGCCACGCGCTTCAGTTAAAGAACTTGCTTGTGATGTAGAAACTAGCGGGGACAACATACTGTGATGATGAAGGTAGTAAGGGCAGACAAAATATGTTGAAAATATTCAGGTTATAATATTGATAGATGCCAAGCTACATGTTCAGCAGTGAGCTCCATTCTGACTCATTACTGGTTCTTACTTTCCAGATTAAACACATTTTACTGAATTCTCTTGTGGTTATCTGAGCAGAATGCACAAGTGTGGAAATTTTTCACTGACAGTAAAGAAATAGATCATGATTGTAATAATAAATCTCTGTTTGTGCCATTAAGGATGTATTCACATGATTTAACAATTTAATGCATGTAATCCTTTTATCAGATGTTCCTAAATAAGGCTTGTCTTTGCATTAAAGGCTCTAATAACCAGAACTAAATTAAGTTATATCCAATAAAATATACTAATTTGCTGTGTCAAACAATTATGGAGTCCCTCTTTTGTTAAAAGAATACATATATGAAATGATCTAGAAACACACATTAGAGATGGTTGGCAAAATTACACAGAATTTTTTTTTTCTTATAAGCTTGTATTGGATAACATTCAGCATTTGTTTACCCCTTTCAAGGATTAGCAAATAGTATATTTTAGTACTGTGGTGTCATACTTTTTTTTATCCTAGCTGCTATCATGTTCTTTGGAGACAAAAAATGTGGCACCTTCTGGAAAAAAATACAACTTTGTAGATCTTTTTTCCCCCCAAATATTAGTCCCAATAATCATATGATGACAACAATGATAATTTAAAACCTGAATAAGGATTTAATATCTGAGTCACTTCTTCCCAGCCACATCTCCCTAAAGATGACTTTCAATCATTAACACACAAGTCCGTCAGCCAGACCGACCTTTTTAATAAGCAGTTGAAGAGCTGCTTGTCTTCAGCGCATGAAGGTAACAAAAGGCTCATTAGTCAAATGAATAAAGAATAGCTGGAATATCAGTGTCTTATTTTAAAGGAAAGTCTGCTACGCATACAGGCGTGCATACACACACACACAATCTTCCTGCAGATATTTGACTGGAATTTTGGCATCCAACTTCTAATGCTTTGGACCCTTCTTGTGAAAAATTGATACAGAGGGAAATGTTGAGAGCATATATTTTTACAGCTTGTCAGCTTAAGTGAAGCGTCTTTACTTTGCACAGTCATTTGGAGAACCTACTTAAACCAATAAAGACATTGAAAGAAAGGGAGAAGGAACGTGGTTAACTTTCTTTTCTCTCTTGCTATATTTTATCAGCTAAGAAGACTGTTTCTAAGAGACTGGAAATACATGTTTGAAATAAACAAACAGTACAATAAAACACAAGGACCTGGTGCTCTTGTAAGTCATCATACCGCATACGGAGGGCTCCAGATTGGAGAAGGCGGTTGTACAGGCTTAACGCGTGTTTGCCCTGCTTGCAATAATTGACTGATTAGATTTATGTCCTATCTTTCCTCCAGGAGCTCAACATTAACTATATGGGAACTCTGAGTGATTAAGGATGATTTAAAGCAGGAGCGGGGGACCTAAATGGCTGTAATTGACTTTTATGCCAAATGCTAACAATAGGTAGGACCAGTTCAGCCAAGTGCACGTGCAAAGAGAACCCAGCCTCTACTCCAGAAGTGGGTGGCTTCTGAAGCATTTTTACAGAGAGAGACACACATACAGACGTACATCCTAGTTGCTCTTGCTCACACTAACTGCATAGACACGCACACACACACATCCAACTTTCGCACATTCAGAACCAATCTGATCCACAACTCTAATTTCTAAAGGGAGGAGAAACTGGAGTTCCTTTAACATACATGGTGGTGTCATCAGGTGGCAGGACTGGGGGCTTCAAAATGATATCTGGAAGGCCGGTGAATTGCCACTCTCTACAAACCCAAAGCAAGCAAACCAGATGATGACATAGGGTGTTGTGTGAATCAAGTCAATACTATGGGGGGAAAGAAAACTTATTTGAAATTCGACCAGGAAAAAAAGTTGATGAAGTCCTCCTTATCAAAGAGAAGCAAAGATGCACATTTCCAAACCATTGGCAGAATGAGGCTTTTTGAACCAAAAAAGTCAACAATTCTTTACCTTGTAGATGTAATGATAATAATGGCAACAATAGCTTTCCGAGGGAGAATCTGTAGGCAAAATTCATTGCCATCTGGCCTGCTTTTGATAAAAGAGCTACGGTGGGGGAGTTTCCCCTTCTTCTGTAGGACAAGAACAGCCACCAACACTCTGTTCTAACCTAGAAAGTTCAGCAAAATCCCACCAAGGGGAACAGAGGTCATTTGTAGGGTACACAACAAACAAGGTAGAGATGGAATTATATTGTAAACATCAAGGCTTCATTTGGATTTTTTTCCTCAGCCTTTTTCCTTTGAGTGCTAATGAACTGACGAAAGGAATGAGGAGAATGGGGGATTTACTTAGTTAGTTAGTTAGTTAGTTAGTTAGTTAGTTAGTTAGTTATTGCTGATGTGGAAACACAATGAAAGAAGTCAATCGAAAGGTGAAAAGTGCTAGAAATCAGTCTGACTTGGGATAAAACCAAGAGCCTCCAGGCGAAACTCTTACTCCACTGAAAGAAATGTAAGTCTCTCTGAGCGTCTTGAACACATTTGTCCCATTATTTTCCACAGGCCAGATCTTGATGCTGAGGAAAGACTTGAAGGGAGGTGGCCTCCATGGAATTAGGACGAGCTGCTGGCCGGAAGAAAGTCATTTTATGCAGATGATTGTGTGACGAGGAGATGGCCCACTGTGACATAACATCAGATTAAAATGCAGCTGTCTCAACGCAAACCACAATAGGACAAAGATCAAGAGGCAAGGTCAAATATGCGGAACATAATGAGATAGAATTTTAAAGATATCAAAAAAGAGGTCCAGCAGGGAGGAGAGTTGCCAACTCGGAGGCAGTCATATTCCCAATTGATTAAATAGTAACAGCAGCAAACGGAAGATGTGGCTCCTAGATGTATAACACAAATATCCTAAGACCTCCAAGTGACATTTTGGGATGCCGGCTTAGAAAAAGGGAGTCTGACGAAGAGCTGCAAAGAGAAAAAGGAAAGGTAAAAGAGTCATCATAAGGGACACCTTGGTGTTTGGTTGGAAGAAGAGGATGATTAACAGGGAACTCTATTAAGATGTACGCCGCTCAGAGGGAAATGGAGTGGGAGAATGCTGCAGGCTATCCGCGCCTGTGTTAAAGAGTGGGAACAAAGGGCCATGAACTTTAGCTCTATTGGACACTTAAAAAGTTAGCCAGGGTTGTTTTGCACAAAACTCTTACCAATTGACTGAAGTCACACAAAGTTTTTAAAGGTGGGGGAGAGAGAAAGGGCAAAGAAAAGAGTATTTTAATTTTTTATTTATTTGTTTGTTCGATTTATATAGTATGGTGTGGGTCCCCGAATAGAGATCAAACCCAGTCCAGTGCTGTGCATTGTTTTCCCTTTCCCTTCCCTTAATAGGGTCAGCAACCTGGAGCCCCAAGGCTGTGTGCAGCCCCCAAGCTGCTGCTCCAGCATTTGTTCCAACAATAATTACTGAAAAGTAAAAGTAGAATCTCTTAGGGTTTTGAGGCAGAAAATACGGGAGAACTGTCATGTAAGCCCTACAATTAAATTTGACTAAAAAACCAGTCACTTCCAAAACCTAACAGGGAAACAAAACAGAAAATTCTGGCCATGCCCACATGTATGACCCAGCCCTGTCTAGTGTGCTTCATCCTGTCTTTTGCTTCAAAAACTGTTACATGGTGTAAGCCCTACAATACCAAAATGTGGGGTTTTCAAATAGATCAAGAAAACCCTTTTAAAAACAAAAGAAAGACAGTATTTTACTGAATTAATGAATGCTAGAAGTCAGGGTGAGCCTTTTCTTTCTCAGTATGAAACTCAGATACTGGTGTTGTAATATCACACTGACAATATTCTGAAATCGATTTTTTTCAGCTGAAAAGAATATGAGTATGGATTGCTGGAAGCCCAGTTTAATGTTTCCATGTGTCTAGTGTTTTCCAGTTTAGTTAGCAAACGAAAATATTAACTATGACTTCAGTGGCTTCAAAATGCAATTTTGCCCCACATTTCTTAAGCTGCGTGCAGATCACGTCTCTTTCTTACTATCTTAAGTCTGCTTGTTCCTTCACGGTCACATAGTTTACAGTAGGTGTCTCGTGCTGGCAGGAAAGATATGAGTTAAGGTCTTACCCTTTGGAGGAACGTTGGTTTACCTTTGACATCTTCTCCATTCACAGCTGCTGCTTTTCTGTGAAATCACAAATAGTTGGAGTCAGACCTGTAAGCAACCCTCAAGGTCCTGGCCCCCAAAACTATGCCCCAACAAGAGGAAAAAACTTGGGCTGGATTCTAGAACTTTAGTATAATAGGATTTTGTCACAAAGCTGTTGAAGAAATGAAAGGGCTGCTATGACACAAAATTGCAAAACATCCTAGAGTACAAGTGGGCACCAATGTGCTTGAAGAAACTTGGACCTGTTTTGTGCGCTTGTGTGACTCACTCCTGATTCTGTTCCAAAGGGAAATTCAAAGAGAGCAAAACGTGATTCACATGTGTGCTTTCAAGGCAAAACAATGCAATTAGAACTGCTTTGAGGTTCGATTTCAAAAAAGACGTTGTCCATTACTAGGGTGAGTGGAATGTTTCAATTCTGAAACATCTCAAGCTCAAAACACTCCATTTTGGGCCCAGAACAATTGTCTTTAATTCAATAACTAGTTAGCAAAGGCCACTGAAGCAGGCTGGCACAGGGAGATTCAGTGCAACAGAAATAGGCAGGCAATGAAGCAGAGGCAGGCACAGGAAAATGGCAGGCAATGTTTGGACCACCATACGCATAGCATCAGTTCAGCCTTCACTGAGAGGCTTAAGTCTGCCTCAGTCATGCAGGATTTAAAACTAGGCCTTCATCCAAAAGTTTATTCTAAGACTGTATGTCCTGGACCAGCCAGCCTTGAGCCCGTATTCAGAGTGCTGAGAGTTGAGCTGAACACCCAACTGTGTTAGCAGGACCAGTGCAAGAAAGAGAACAAGTTAAGGTTTGTGGCATCAAAGGCTTCCGTGATATGATAAAACACATTGGTCAGCTATTCATGCCAAGGACAGAGAACCCATCACACCATTCAACCCCCCCCCCCCACACACACACACATACCAACACAGTGTTCTCCATACACGCAAGTGGACCTGCAACCTGGTATATTACCTGTAACTAGCCTGGAAACTGGTATAAGCACTGAATCTGCAAAGATCTTTTCAGCCACCTGGTTCAATTTGCTGCACCAATGTGGGTTCACACTTTTCCAGCTAAGCTTTGCACAGCAATAATATGTGACATAAGTGTACGTGGAAGCTGATACCCTTCCATAGCACAGCATTCTCTTGAATGAATGTTGTTTACAAGGATGCATCTGGGGTCTCAACGGCTTTTCTCAACAACAACAAAATAGTTTAGCCGCTTGCCCACTTACCCAGAACAAAAGACAAAAGAAAGCTGGGGTGGTCAGCAGCATCTTGGGTGGCTTAAGGGGGTGAGGAGGAGCAAGTTCACTGATTTTTTCTGATAAATGTGTGTTTTGTGACTGGCCAAGTCCACTATAGCAGCCATTTTGTGAATGGCCCATTTCTTCCGCATAGTGGCTGTTTTCTGTGACTGCTTGTAACATGATCTCAAAATTCTAAATATGCTCTAAAGATGGCCTTCTGTCAGCCCTTCAAGGTAGACCAGACTGGGAAACCAAAATCATGCAGGCCAATATTGCTGTTATTATAAATAATAAAGATAATAATAGTATAACAGAGTTTCGCAAGTTTGAATGCACTGCCCCCCTCCGTCCCTTTATCTTCATGGGAACTAGGGAGGGTCTTGTCTGAGACGTTTTCTCAGGTTATAGTTTTGCCCCAGACTCAGGATTCTTTTATCTGACTATTGTCTTGATAGTGGCTCTTCTTCCTGTCCCTCAAGGCCATTCCCTCGTCCCACTACACCTTCCCATGTTTTGGAAAACAGAAGCAAAAATAAGTTTGCTATGATAAAACACAATGGCAGGAGATCAAGTGTGAAAAGTCACTGAAACTTTGAATTTTCTATTATACCTTTTGAATTGGATACAAAATTTTCAGGGGATAGAAAACAGACCTTATGGTTAGTGTCAGTATACACAATACCAAAGTGGATGGACCAATGGTCTGACTTAATATAAAGCAGTTTCGCTGCTCTTAATAGGTTCATGACCCAAATAAAGGTGGGTGATGGAAGAATCGGGAACCAAGTTGAAATTAGACAACCAGACACTGCCGGTTGTGTGATAACAATATTTAGGAAAAAAGTACTCTATTCAGCAGAAAAATATTAAATAACATAACGCATCAGTCTCAATATTCATCTTAGAGGAGTCTCATTGGAATTGCTGTCGCCATGAAACAATTGAGGAGGAATGGGATTTTTTGAGAAAAAAGAAAACAGACCCCAATCACTAATTCTGCAAACTGTATCACCAGCAGAAAGATGAGTCCACAGATTTGATCCAAAAATGGATCATTAGCAGAAATGATACCATCAGTTCCTTCTGAGCCTCTATCACAGCATGGAAACCGTTGTGCAAGGGTTGCTCATTGTGGATTGCTGATTTTTATGGGTCTTGTTTTGTTTTTTGCATCATGCAGAGAAGAGGATCATTTTGCCTGGCTATCTTTGCTGCCTCTCTGGTGAATACAGTCTGGCCCTTTGCACTGCAAGGTCAGTCAATTTCCTTTTTCCATGTTCAGCAGAAATAAACAAAAAGGAACTCTTCTTTGTTGGAAGTAGGGTATGATGTCTTTGCACGGGGAGAAACCTCCTTTGATGGGACGATGTGTTTGGAGCCCACATGTATTCACCTGAATTCTGGATGCAAAACCATCCAGAAATATATCAGCCACACACATCCAACTGTAAAACCAATAGCCATTGTGGTATTATGGCATTACAAGAAAACCATCGGCTAGATATTGAAGGACACGTAATTAAAAAAAAAAAAAAACCCTCTCCATGACCTTCACTGAAAGAGTGAAAAGATATTTTGTATTTCTGTTTGTATACAACCAAGCTTGGCAGTCAGCAATGTGATAATGGCCTAATTCATATGCATTAAGGGTTTGCATCATTTAGAAACATTGCCATGATTTACAAACCTTTGAAGGTCGTTGGCTTACCTAGCCAAATAATGACAGTTTTAACCAGGAGCAGCTCTCTAGCATCTTAAGATAAAATATCTCCCAATAATCCATTTTCTGAGAGCCCATAACCAGAAACGATTGAACCCGGGATGTTTTGCACATAGATAAAAAACAGGCACATCGCTCCGCCATTGAAAATTGGCCATTCCCTTTGCTGATTTGAAGTGAATGTTGTTTTCCTTGCCCTAAGACCTTGGCAGGTTTCATGCCATAAATACCAAATAAATGACATTGCAATTCATTCTTCTCATCGAAGGCAAGATAACATTCGGATGTAGTAGAGGTGGCCCTCTGCTGGCTCCCACCTGAAGAAAGGAGGACCATTGCTGGTGGTGAACAAATGCTCTGCTCAGGCCGAGGTCTCTAATGCATCTTGATAGCCAGAAGGGGTTTGTTCTGGTGGTGCCAATAGGAGCGTGCAGACAGCCCTAAAATGTTCTGCGTGGTCTTCAAGTCCCGTGGAGGAAACAATGAGTTCTAAATCCTAAGATCTTTCTGCCACACCAAACTGCAGCCAGCACAGCAAAAAGGCTCCCTTCTCCTTTTGTGCTCACTGATACAGGCCCTTACTCCTCTGTTTCTTCTTAACCCTACATTTTATTGTTCTGTTTTCAGTGATTTGCCAACTTTCCACACCCTGACGTGAAACTTAGCATACGCACTTTAACCCACACCCATTCTGAATAAAGCAAAAACAAAAGTCAATCCATCCGCTGATGTCACCTTATCAAAAGCTGCACACCCCCCCTCACTGTAATCCTTGGAGGCCGCTGGCTAAAAAGGATTGTCTACCCTCAGACTAAAAAAGGTTTGAAGTTACACTGTGGAGTTACACTCAGCCTATTGCTTTAGGGAGCAAAACTAGCAAATCTTTAAACATGTAAAGAAGTACTTGTATATATCTATGGATCTTTTTGATGTGGTTCTAGTGTGTAAGGGGCTCATATCTGATGTATCGGTGACATCCAAAAATATTGGATGGACATTAGTGTTTCCAGTAAGCCAGCTGATATCCTGCAGCCCCAATGATGCCTCTTCTTTGGGATACTACATCCAAGGGGGATGTGGGATCACTCAGATGACAAATCCACAGAAGAGATGGAAGCTGCAGCCAGGAGAAAGAAAAGTGTTGAAAAGAATACCAAAAAAGGCAATTAATTGTACTAAGTGATTTCCTGGGGGGAAAAAATCACTCCACCAAAACTACTGGTTTCGGAACAATAAATGAAAGATATTTGGCTCAGCTCTAGCATTAATCATACATCACACTACTGTGCTATTTACGTCACTGTCAAGAGTATGCTGTTTTCTCAAATAGAAAATAGTAAACAAACAAAAAGTAGTTACAGGTCCCATACATGGACAGCAGAAGTCTGAAAAGCCACTAGTTGGCAGCAATGAGTCACAGGCGTCTCTCTTTCCTGCCATCTAGTGGTTGTATCGGGTTTTGCAGCCCGTATCTGATAACCCTAACAATCTACCTTTAGCCACCAGCCCATTTCATTCACCATCAAAAGCAAACAAGGCAATTTGCCTCTGCCTCGGACACTGCCCATACACTTCCTGTCTTGTATGTATCTGCAAGGAAAGGCTGTCTGCCTACAGCAGCTGCACAAGCAGATGCACGCCCACTGCTCCTCCTTCACTAGATGTTTGGGCTGGATCCCTGAACTGGCCAGCTCATGACAGTTTATGCCTCTTAATAAAATCGGTTAGCTGGAAAAGATGTTACCAGACTCCTTCTCGATTTTGTCACCATAGATTAACACCGTACTCCTTCTACAATGCACTTGGTTTGGGAATGGGTTGAAAATGTGTGCTAGTAGATATTTGAATGAGAACTAAAAACAAAAGCAAAACCTCTCAAATTCAATGAACCAAAGTTGCTGTATGGGGGGGGGGGGGGAGGAACCAATTGAGAAAAATCTAACTTTATAAATTTGCAAGAAGGAGGAAATCCATGATGGAGATTGACCCATCCGAATCCAGCAATAATGCTGCTGCTGCTGCTGCTGCTTTTACTACTGAGAACACATTTCAGTGCCAGCAGCTAGTGCCAAATATGGTGGTGTCATTTCTATTTTGTTTTGCACTCTTAGGCATAAGGGTCCTTGTTCAAAACCGTGGACTAGAGCTGTGGTTGAAGACATGGGGGCTTCTCCTGATAATTCTTGGCATTAATCAAACCCAAAGGACTGATGTCAAGCTATTCCGTGTCCTGGCACCTTTTACCACGACATGCAGAATGATAAAGAAATGGTTCTATTAAAACTGAACAGCTACTGAATTAAAAAGCTGTTAAATGGAGCTGGAGTGCAGACCACAGTTAACAATATGTGGGAAGCATGTTTGGATTGATTAAACTGCTCTCACAGTAATACTCTAAAGAGACCACCTTTGGAGAAGCGTGTTCAAACATTCACCTCTTGATTTCTTGGTTAGGCTCTTAGCTCGGTTGAAAAGGTGAGGAAACCTCTGGATCCTCAGAAATGTTGCAGCACTGAAAGTACTTTTTCCCTTGCTTAGAAACTGAGGCATGGCTTGCTTTGCCAAACGATGCGTATGCAAGTCAAAGGATCAGATTCCAATTAAGCTACGATTCACTTTCCTCCCCATAATCTATTTGTAAATGCTTTTTACAATATTTTAATGCACTCTGCCATGCCAGCTGGTAAATAATAAATACAGCCCCATATACTTCAGGAAAGTCTGCATGCTGCAGCTTTGCAAAGAGCAAACAGCAAGCTCACTAATGAGTTCACATTCATTTTCATTTTATTGATTGCCATAAGCTAGGTAGGTAATGAAAAAGATCCAATATGACATGGCACAGCAGTTGCAAACCTAACAGCGCCGTCTGACTCATCCGGGAAAGGCTGGAGAAATCCAGACACCTACTGAGCACGTGCTCACAGCTGAGAGCTTTCCCACGCCAGGCTGCCAAGCAAGGATGCGACTCGTGGGGCTCTCTAAGGAAGGAGGGAGCTTTGAATCCACAAAAATTGGCTTCAATTATTATTGTTCTTCCTTACCGCTATGATATCATTGTTAGGAACAAAGGGCTGTTTAATGATATTCGATTCTGGTCCATTTTAAAATAATGTAGTTCAACAAGGGGAAGCCTTTGCTTAGAGTGAGTGCACTCCTATTCTCAGTTAGCTTTGTTACTGAGAGCAGAATGGTGTGCTCTTCATTGGCCTCTACAAAACGACTTTTTGGGGGGGTTAGGTCATTGCAGATCCATGAAGAGGGCAACTTCGTAGGGTGACTGCCCTGTTCACCAGCTCCAGGAGGACAAAGTTGACTCTTTAAAATCCAGGCCTCTTCCTGAAAACTTCAGGAACAAAAAGCTTAGGAACACACACACACACACACATATACACACACACCACCTTCTATAAGATTGCACTGTTCCCAGTTCAAAATACTAATTCTACTTTCCATGGTGTCTGAATGATTAAGACATGATCTTTCTATATTGCAAAAGAAATGCTGCTGACATCAACAGATGTTCAACTTCTGGTGTGAATACCCTACAGCATCTGGTTTCAAATATTTGTCAGTTGGGTGAACCTGATATATGTGTTTTCAGTAATGGATAAAATTGACCATTGTTTTCGCAGCATCATGTGCAAGAGTAGGAAACCTTTTGTGGAAAAAGAGTCACATGAAGGTCTAAAACCTAAACTGAGTTTGAGGATCACATGAAGGTCTGAAACCTAAACTGAGTTATATCACATTATACTTGAGCCTGGATGACTCATAATAAAGTTTAGATTGCTTAGAAACATGATCTGGCTTCAAGCCAGAATCAGATTCTAAAATGCATCTGTGTCCCTTAGAGATGTGCTTTCAATAATAGTGTTTCACTCCCATACAAGTGCTAGATCCGTACATCAGTTGCATCTTCAGGGAAGATAAAAAAGCCAAGATGGTGGCTGCCACCATGTTATTGAAACCCCACCCTTTTTACCTACGTTGCATGCAGGACACATGTAAAAAGGGGCAAAGCTTTGACTGCAACCATCTTGACTTGAATGAACCCACGCAAAACATTTCTGCACAGTGATCTTCATTGAATTCAGATCCTAACCAGTTACAGGAAGTTAGGGTAGCAACATATAACTATCCATGGGTATGAGAGGGAAGAAGGAGTTTTTAGCTCTGTGCAAAGCATGAAACCAGATATCAAGCCATTTAACCAAGAACCCCACTATTTGCCATCTGAGGAAAGCATGTCAAGGTAGTCCCACATTCATGTAACTTCCTTCAGATGAAGGTCCTTCACAGACAGACCAGAAATCTCTAATCCTAATTTCACTGATATATGATTTTGGTATTTGTGGGGTACTCTATAAATTGTAGACTGCATGCCACTGGGTTAGCATTTTAATAATTATAAGAACTGAGGGGTGGGGCTAGGTTGTGTTCTGATTCCTTTGTTTATCTTTGTATAAAAATTCCTAGAAAGTTTTCTCAACTGGCAATTTTGAATTTGGCTGGGGAATTCTGGGAGTTGAAGTCCACGCATTCTTAAAGTTGCCAAGGTTGAGAAACGTTGATCTAGACACATGGTCTAGAACTCCTTTGAGTATTTGAAGGAAGATCAATGTGATTAAGTTGAGAGCCAGTTTGGTCTAGTGGTGAAGGCACTAGGCTAGAAAGCAGGAGACAGTGAGTTCTAGTCCATCCTTAGGCGTGAAAGCCAGTTGGGTGACTTTTAGCCAGTCACTCTCTCTCAGCCCACGACGTCAGGCTTGGGGGACAAGCAGATCAGTCAATTCCTGTTGCAACGAACAGATCAACATTTGGTTGATCCAAAGCGGGGGGGGGGGGGGGGGAGCAGAACCCGCACATGCAGGAAAAATGCTGGGATGAAAAAAAAATCAGTGTGATTAAGATGACCTTAACTCCAAGTCTGAGTTATACATTGAGAGGCCTTCCTATCTTTCTTTTAAACTATTTGATTTAAAACTATTTTAAACTAATTTACAATGTACTGAATAAACCTCTCTGGTACAAATTACAGTTACCTATTGCGAAAGGTTAATTTAAGTTCTCATACTTTCACATTTTTTTTGAGGATTTATTTTAGTTTTTGTCACTGGCTGGAATCAGGAATGTCAACAGTCAGCTCCACTTTGGATTCAAACTGAGAGTTATTATTTGACATCATTGCAATCTTGACAATTATTGGGATTCCTTATTGTACAGGGATCAGTTTTACTACCTGCATTTCATGAAATGCCACAAGAAATATATAGAAAATATTGGGTCGCATATACAATGTTGACCCTTCAAGAAAAGTGTACAAAAGGGGGAATCCATATTTTAAAATAGTAGATTTGGGGGAAGGGAAAATTGAGCCTCTGACAATATTATTCCTCATTTCTGAGGAAGCCATTTTAAAACTGTTACAGACTTTTTTTTTAATTGATTTCTCTCAGAGTGCTTCTTGACAGTTGATTTTACTCAAGCATTTGTCATTTCTACTGTTTGGTCCAGATGCTGCTGCAGATTCACAACAGTTGTAGATCATAGTGGAATTAATGATGGCTCCCAAGCCAGAAACCCTTTCCTTCAGAAAGATGATGGAATTCATTTTTGCTATTTACATGACCTCTGAATATTCTATCCTGGTACACTGGTTGGAGGAGCTTTAAAGGATTGATGCAAGAACAACAAAATATTTTGCATATTGGGCACCTCAAAGAATGTTTAATTAGGTTAATTGAAATCACCTTACTGTTGGATTTGCTATTAAGACTTGTACATTAGATCAGATGGTTTGGACTTGTCCTTGTATGGCCAGCTTTTGGATTGTTAATATGATTTCAGTTTAATTGTTAGGTGTTAAAGATGTATATGTTCTTCTTGGCTACATCCCTGGTATCTGGAATCAAACCTAGCACCAAGAGTTGGAGATATGTCAGACATGGCAGTGGCTAAAAGAATTAAATGCAATAGTAGGAGAAGTCATACATACCTGATATCTAGCATGGATTGTTGACAAGCTACACAGCTTTCCTCTTTTATCCTTGGGGTTTTTCCAGGAATTTACCTACCCAGAAATCCATTTTGGTATCTTTAATAAACAATTGTTCTTAATTTATCCACAATTTTAATGCAAATATATATTTTTTTTATTTTTTAAAAATACTTGTAGCTATGAAAGGCATTAAAATATTTAGTTTTAATTATTGTTTTGATTATTTCATTTTAGTTGTTCTGTATCCACATCCCCACCCTCATCTTCTGCAGACTCTTTAGAGAGTTTTGGCAAAATAATTGTGCTATAAGCTATGAAGCAAATAAAGTATTTAAATATTATTTTGCTTTTAAATCACTTGACTGAATGCAAGATAACACATTATTTATAAGTAAGTATTTAACTTCCAGCATGTTTCTAGAGATGAGTAGGAGGGCTGATTAAACAGTAAACCTAAGGTGGATTTTCAATTTTTCATTCAATCATGCATGATTTAACTAGCTTAATTTCCGTGTTGAAGCATGTCTCTGGCTCCTGTCACTTTGAATTATAAATATGTTGGGGGGGGAGACTATTAAAAAACACAGTAAATATTACTTCCTGAGTGACATGCTAAATGCTTTACTATGCATTTCCATCAGTAAGTAAATATGACATTGAGTGTTCATAGGCCACTGATTATTGATGACACAGTGCCATCAAAATACATCCAGGAATGTCTTTCACACTTCATACAGTTTTATTAACATTACATTAGACAAATTTGTTACTCAGCACAGCTACTCAGAAAATACATATAAATACAATGAAGCCAATGTAAGTCCAGACTTCTAAGCCAACTTGAGAAAGAACACAAACCTAGTTCTCTCCCTCTGAACTAGCTACTAATGCTATCGTAAAAAAAAAAAAAAGTGAAAAGGAAGCTCCCCCTTTCTTCCCCAGCTACCCAGAAAGTGGTCAATGATGAACAGAGGAAGGACTCCTTTCCCCAGCACATCAGAGAAGTCGAATGCCAGTCTCAAGGTAGGGCAGGGCCTATTGAGGCTAATGTGACTCCCTGTGGCATCTTTTCTTTTTTTCATTCATTCCATATGCAAAGGAGGTGACTGGGCATGGTCACTGGCAATGGGTACTAATTTTATCATTTTTACTTTAAAAACATTATATCCTTTTCTATAGCAAAATTATGCTCATTTTCAAACAGTTTTATTTCAGGGCATTAGAGGCAAATTCCATATTTCATTCCCATAGCCAGGGTGGTGTTATGACTTAAGTCACTCTAACAGTTGCCACTGAATTGTAATAGTAAATGTGACAGAAGAGCAAAACTATGAAATAGTAGGAAAGCCATAATAGTAGCTTTAGGAAGTGACAACCCCTAGCAGACCTTGGCTGATCTTGGAACTAAGCAGGATCAGTCGTGGTTAGTGTTTGCATGTGGAATCACTGAGGACTCCAAAGCAAAGGCTAGCAACTTCTATTATATTACCAAGACATTTGCATGGATGTACCGTATTTTTCCGACTATAAGACGATACTTTTTTCTAAAATCCTTACCCTAAAAATTGAAGGGCGTCTTATTCAAGGAAGTCAGCCAAGGAGAGAACCGCGCAGTTGCAAAACTGCTCATACTTTGTCTCTGCAGGCAGGCTTCCTCCTATTGCTAGCCTCCAATCACGAGTGAAATAGCTTGTCTCCCAAACAGACTTCCTCCAATCACGAGCCTTATGTAACTGACATCAGCTGATGCTGAACAAACCAATTGGAGGAAGGCTGTTTGCAGAGACAAGCTATCGGCAGTTTCACTCGTGCTTGAATGTAATCAGTTATGCAAAAGAGCCTGGAAATAGAGCTGCAGAGAGACGGTTTGGACCTCCTCCCACTGAGTGTATCAGGTAAATGTTAACTAATTACTAAATAAAAATGTGTTCTGCACTATCTTTTAAATATTGATTTCTTAATTTTGGGTTGGAAAAGTGGGGGTCGTCTTGTACATGGGGGCGTCTTATTGACGGAAAAATACGGTAGTTAGCAGGAGTCAAGCTTGATTCAAGGGCATTTTTCTCTTTACTTTAATCATAGTAACTGTATCAGATCCATTTAATTCAAGTAAATATGAATTAAATCAAATTGCATTTCATTTTGTTCTGGCCCCACCCACTCTTTGTGCCAGTTTCATTCAGTTTTTGGAGTGTGGCTGTCAGGGTCCCATTCAGCCCAATCGTAGCCCTTTGCCTGGGGACTTCTCTGACCTAAAGGAAGGGGGATTTTTAAAAACATTAAAAGTAGGACCTAACATTACAGGGTTTCACCACTGGATGGAAGAGGAACAAATGTGTCAAAGGTGAGAGGGAGGGAAAAGGTACTTTGATAGTGCAGGACCTCTCTAAAATTGTACAGTTGGCTGTGTCCAGTAACCCCACAATAATTCATGACTGTTCTCTCATCCCCCCCCCCCAATCCCTCAATATAGGCTTCTGATGAACGTGTGTAAGAGGACTTCTTAATCTGGGCTATTCATCTGTCAGAGAAGTTGCCAAAAGTTCTTTTTGCACATAATACATCTGACCATTTGCATATCTTAGAGCAGTGTTTCTCAACCTTGGCAGCATTAAGATGTGTGGACTTCAACTCCCAGAAATCTGGGAGCTGAAATCCACACATCTTAAAGTTGCCAAGGTTGAGAAACAGTGTCTTAGAGCATATCATCCACCCCAGATCATCTGGAACCTCATCTGCCAGCTTTGGTACCTGACCATTGGCCAGCTGGACAATGAAATATATCTATAACTCAGCCACAGCTACCAGGACCTTCTCATAGTCCCATAATCTTCCCAATCTAAAAGTCAGTGAAGTCTATTTTTAATGTCCTCTCCCCCATCCTCCCAAACTGGTATAATACCATATTATTGTACCTGAGAGGAGGATTTGAGGATTATAGGAAGTACACATTCAGTTTTGCAGTACGTATGAAATGGTTGATAAACATGAGAATAAAAATATAAAGACCTTCCAAAGGAGATTCCTAATTTGAACCCAGATATTTATGTAAAGATTTGCATATTATGCATGTTATATGATTTTTAAAAACTTCTCTGCCAATGTGTTTTAAATTTTAACTATTGGAAAGCAGCTCAGGAAAGAAAGTCAGAATAAAGAATTTCAAAGATTACATTAGCAAGCATATTTATTGTGAATCAGGTTTTTTTTCATATGCATCTAGGTGAATGTGGTTTTGTATTACTTAATATTCTATATATTTAATTTTGCTAATTAATTTTCTTCTTGTGTTTTGATGAGTTGGATATGGCTTGCAATAAAAACGAAGCCACGGTGATAAGGACAACTGCACAGCAAGGTTAAGTGTATTCTTGTCTTTGGTACCAATAATTACCTTTAAACAGAAAAAAAAGCCTATTCTCAGGTCTGACAGCTAATTTACTATGAGTATATCCACCAATTTATAAAAATGTAATATTGATGAAAAATAATCTTGCACTGGTACTCATCAAAATTATTTTATTGTTCAAGTCTTTTATTATATAAATGGGAAAGGATTAATTTTGCAAGATGGGATTGTTGGAGATTGCTGCATAAACGAGATGCATGTCAGCACTAAATTTAATTATTGATCACAATACAATAGTGCTGACATTTCCAATCCCAAAGCTTCCAGTAAGTATCAGCAAATTCAAAATATAGAGAGAGGGGGAGAGAGAGAGACCAAAGGAAAATATTTAATTGCAGATCCCCACATTTTATTAAATATTTCATTACTGTTAGGTAAAAAATTAATTACAACTTCCACTTCCAATGACCTGCTATTTTGCATTCATGTGCACAAGAGACGTTCTTGCCAATGAAAGAGTTGGCCAGCCTAATTATTCCATGATTTAGTCCTAAAATGGCTTCCACCAATCACTTAATCTGGGTCTCTGAATTAACATTTAAGAATGGCAAAACATGCTAGAGAGGGAGCTTTCCCTCATCTGTCTCTGGAAAAGTTCTGAGGGGGATATAGTAGAGTGGCTCCAGAAAGTATGGCTGAAGTTGCTTTGACAGTACGGCACATGCAAGAAAGAGATGACTAGACTCATTGAAGAAATCCTAGCCTGATTTACCACCTTTGATCCCTAGTTGCCAAAAAGATATTTGGAGTATTTTCTGAAAGCAGGAGACACATATGGCCTTCTAGCAATTCAGAAATATATGCTGGTCACGCTAAGTCAAATTGTAACATTGTAAAATGGCTTCATTCTAGCACAAGCACAAAAGGGGGAAGAAAGCATTCCATTATGCAGTTGGCTTGCCTTGCAAAAAGTGTAACGCAGAATGCATGTGGACTGAAACTCATCTTCTTTTAGTGGAAACTGGTTATTTTGCCAGGATTCATGTGAAAGAGGAAGCGTACTGCATATGTTTCTGACTTTATGGGAGAAAGCGTGTGAGTGTGTGTACATGTGTGAGATATATATGTATTAAAAATGAAGATTGGCATTAGCACAAACACATGTTATGTAGCCCCCACCTGGCAAGCTGTGAGCCTTTGTGGCCAAGAATGTTAGCCAACCATGTTGCATGATAGGACCTCTGTAAACATGATTCTAGTAATTGTGTGATCAGTAATTAGACCTATCACGCAGCAAGCAAAGCAGTTTCCTTTTGATAGGACCACAAGTGGGCAGCTAATAAAGACAGAAATTGGGTTTGAATGTCATGGTCCTAACCCAACATTCCCCGTACTGGTTCCCATGAGAAGTGTTGACTGAAGATTATGGGAACAGCAGCCCACTGACAGGAAAAACGTTAGTCTGTCCCTTCTTCCATTCTGTTCTCTATCCCTCTGTTCTGAACTTCCCAGATCACTTTTTAAAAAGTTTGTATTCATTTTATGTGAAAAGACATACAAAAATAAGAGAAAAAGGGCCATCTTTAGGCCATTGTTTCTATTTCTTTTAGATAATGTTCTGAAAAGTTCCACATGATAGCGATGTATGCTGTGCTTCAGCTAAGACATATGATTGACAGGTACGCCATTATTTCCACAATCTGGACTGATTGCCAAGAGTAAACGCTAATCTTTACCTATTCAGGTGTGTGTGTGTGCACGTACACACTTCCCACCCATTCTCTCCCCCCGCCCCCTCATATTATTCATTATTTTTCCCACCAGTGTAGAATTGACCTATTTGGTAGACTCCTCACTCTGTTTTCTTTTACCAGTCTACACTAGGTTGGAATTAAACACCTGGACAACTAGTCTCTAATGGAGCTTCTGGTATGATAGCTGTATTAGTAAATACCCACTAGTACACACTATGGTACATGACTCATTAGATGCCAATAAATGAGTCATCTAATTTAGACTAATTGAGCTGTACCTAGAGATTCTGTATGCATATGCAGATAGCTTTTTGTATCAAGAGTGTTTTACATGCACAAAAGCTACCCCACAGTGTAAACCTACTCTATATTCAGTTTTAATTTAATCACAACTTGGTACAGTATATATGCTCAGGAGACAGAATATTTTTTCTCCCTGCTCATATAATTGGATGCTAGTACCTAAAATTCTGAGGAATACAAAGTAAGAAACTTTTCATGTCATTGCATCTTACAGTGGATTAGATATTAAAAAGACCGTACAATATAGAAAATAGTGATTGTTGCCAACATCCAATGGAAATATTCCTGTCATAAAATAAGAATTGCAATTTAGCCACTGAATACTCTGATGTCGAATTCTTTTTTCACATTCCTCTCCAAACTATTCCACCGCACAGTCTTCCCTTTTCCTTATCCCAGCCCTCATTTTAGAGGGAACATGAATGAACCCAGCAACAACCCCAAGTGACTGCAAAGGATTTATTATTACAGAGATGGACACATAATTAATAGCATTTAAGTCAAGAACTCCAAGGAACAAAGGAATTGGAACTAAGTCTGTGAAATGCACTCCAGCACTAACATCGGCAGACATATGAAATATCAAATATTGAGGAAGGAGAATCTATCAGAACATGTTACTTCAGCCTGACATTTCTGGAAAAAATGCAGTTGGTATCTGATGGTTCAGAAATCTGCAAACAGCATCATTAGCCATTTTTGTTAATAATAATAATTGAACCCAGTGCATATCAGTGAATTGATAGAGAAGACCACATCCAAACTCTGCACTTAGAACATGGGGTAGCAAGCAGGATCTTCAGCCACGGCACTGTCAGCCTTGCATTCAATTACCTAGGATTGTCTTGTCAGGGAAGGGATGCTTCACAATTAAGTGCAGCTTCAACAATTCCATCTCTGAAAGAAGATGTCAAATCCCCAAGCAATGTAAGAGTTTTGTTTAATTAATAGAATAATGGGAGATACAGCCATGAATACCAGAGCAATCAAGAAACTAATTTGGGAAGGAAGGAAGGAAGGAAGGAAGGAAGGAGGGAGGGAGGGAGGGAGGGAGGGAGGGAAGGAAGGAGGGAAGGAAGGTTAATCAACAATCAGATCATTTCCCTGCACTAGAGTTCTACTGCTGCTTTAACTTCAGTTAGTGCAGCAGTCTATTTCTCCAGCTTAAGGATGTTTTGGGAATATAAGCCGTATTTTTAAAGTGTTCTTAGATTTCCTTGAAAAAAGAAATACTGGCAGTGCAAAATCCACATGTTATATAACCTTTGCAGGAAAGCAAGAATGTTGTTCTTAACATGCTAATGTCTGAATCAAAACAGTTGTTCCTTTTAGGGAGAATAGCTACTCAAAGTCCTGAGCCCTCTTTTCCATACATCACATTTTTTGTTCCCAATTTATTTGGCTTTTGTACGGCAGCAAATAGTACAACTACATTGTAGTGTTATACTGAAGAAGTTCAGATTTAACCTGACCTACTTGGAATGGGAATCTATACACCAGTATAAGACCTTTTGTGATACTTCTTTGATAATTCTTTGCAAGTCTCCATTAGAAACCGGGAAAAGCCACTTCAAGAGTGAACACTTACAGCTTACTGTTTACCCATACACTCATAAGATCAAAACCCTTGGTCTTACTGTTTTTGTTAACAAGGAGCACTAAAAGTCTTCCCACATACTGAGTTTCGGTTTCCATTTTACAATCTGAGATGACAGACGGCACAAAAATGATGAGAAAACTGTGGGGAGGCTTCCAGAAGATTGATTCTCTCATCAGCTGATTCTTTTCTAGTTAGTCTTTTATTGACTACAAAGGTAGAGCCAATGCAGAAAAAGAAAACCAGTCTGCCCTGTTTAATCCTGAGGGCATTGGCAAAAGGTGATCACTTTTTGAGAAAACAGAGGCCTACAAGGAAATCAGCACATGGTATGAGCTGTTAAGCTGATTTAAACACACGGGGGATGCCTGGGGTTGAGCTCAAGATCTCTGAGGTGTGAGATGAGAATGAAACCATTCCACAGACTAATATTACTGGGCTTTGCTAGCAGGTGGTATAGTTGATCAGCCAGGAACCTGTCATTTGAAGAATAGGCCAATATATCTGAAAGACATGAAAAGTCCTTCATTTCCCCCACCTACCCCCTCTTTTCCACCACGACTAAAAAAAAAAAAAAAAATCACAGTAGCGAAGTTTGATCATCTTGTCCCATACGTTTTTTTGTTTTTTTTTTTAAACTAGCCTGAGAAAAACAGGGCAAAATTATTTTGGTTGTACACAACGTGAAAGATACTAAAATTATAAACATATGAAGGGTGAAATAAACCAAATGATTGTACCAAGGGATTTACAACCATTTCCTCTGCTGAGAAGTTGCAGTCCGTTGTCTAGAGTACATGTCAAAATTATGTGTAAAAACAACATAAGAAACAATGAATGTACACATCACAAGGTAAGTTCAGATACAAGAATGGTGTTGGAGTGGACCAATGTTAGACTGAGTCATAATTTCTACTGGGGACTTTATCTCCATTTTAAATCTGGACATGCATGTGCCAAAATCACATGTGTTTTACAGCAAATAAGAATAAACATAAATTTTAATTTATAACAGCATTTGCGTACCTAGCTAGTCTTATCCAATAGAACCCTAGTAGCAGTGGTAACAGTAGCAGGAACAGCAGCATGTTGCCTCCAGAATAACCTAGTGGCTTGATGACTATTCTTCAATGACATTAAAATCTCCCTCCCAGGTCTCTCAGCATACATGGAGAATCAAGTAACTTGGTAGCTTGGAAGATCTGTGGATGAAAGAGTGCTTTTTGCTGTTAGCTCTGAAACCTGTGCCAGGGATTAACATCTGTCTAGGGAGTTACTGAACCCAGGTGTCCACCATTCTCTCATTCTTTTGTCCATGAGGGCCCATAGAATTTATTGAGATACAAGTCATATATCAACCATACGACCATAAGAATCGTTCTACTGAACAAGGAAGATTATAGTCCATGTGAACGCATATTACTTTATTCAGACAAACTGGGGAAACAGTGGTTAGATGACCCTAGCCTAAACATGGCCCTTTGTCGTGGTCATATCACTCTTTGATAGCCTTGGATTTCTCTGCAGCTGCTGCCCAGCAGGGAGATAGGACCTCTTCTATCAGTCTGCCCCAGGGACCTGATTAACCCTGCAGGATTTCCAAGGGAACTTGAGGTCATTCCTGAGGTTCTGATGCATGTTCAATTGAGACCTTAGTCCTGCTTAAAATAAGAGGGTGATGACCACCTTGAGTTGCATCACACCTGGATGGACTCTCACTGCTCATGGATCCTGGAGAGCTCCTGCTTCTCAGAGGAATTCTGAGAGATGCAATGGCAGAACAGATGCCTAGAGGACCACTTGAAGAAAAGTAAAAATAACCAGGTAAAAAGTAAAATGACCAAGCACAGGTAACAGTCTTTAAGGTTCACCTTGTGGTGAGAAGAATGCAAAATGTAATTATTTTTTCAACTCTTACCACGTCTGCCCTTAGACAAGTAGCAGCCCTGTTCAGGGTGACCTAGTCCCTCTGCTGGGGCTGCTGTGAAGACTACTGGAGGCATTTGTCAGATAAAATCACTCAGATCCACTAGTTCTATGGAATTGACTGAGGCGTAGTCTGGCTTAGCTGAAAATACATATCCATGGATCCCCAATATATATGAGTGGTGGAGAAAAGGAGATCTGTAGGGAAATCCTGCATTTCTTGTCTACAAAATTTGGGTATTTAACACAGTAGGAAACTCTTCAGTTCATGCTTCTTGTGACTTAGCTTTTCCATGAAGCTTCTGAATAGTAGGCTGGAGTAGAGAATAATATTATAAATAGATCATGAGCTATAAAAGAAATAGTGTTGATTCAGTTCCATTGTGCTTTCACTGTATATCACATGTACAGACAGGAATAAGAAAAACCCTAATTTTTAATTATCAATTTTGAAGCATGTTCATCTGCCACAGAATGGGAAAGATCCACTAGGTCCTGCTTAGATGTTATGTGCACTCTATGACTCTTTCCTATATGTAGACATGAATACGTTATTTGCACACACAATCGTCAATTCTCTAGTTTTCAGGTTTTGAGGAATCTCATTGATTCTTGTCACCAGCTGCCTCACCCCCAAGAGGAAAGCTAAGCCTCAGTGCTTTCTTATTTCCAGTAGTTTTTTTTTCTTTTTTATTTACCTGCTAAGCATTATTGGGTTGAGATACAATCAATATAAAATCCAATGCAAGCAAATTTCCATATGTTAATAACTGCCAAGAAAATCTACACCTCATCAGCATTTCTTCTATTTTTGGTAAATCACAAGAATAGAGCCAGTGTAAATGTAAAAAGAATTTAAACTCCATTGCCAATATTTAAAATTAGATTCAGGTATATTACACGGGATGTAATAATATACATGAATACTCAGAAGTATGTTGCACTTTGTTTAATGGTGAGGGGGCTGCTACTTAAAAAGAGATCTTAGAAGCCATGAAGTATAAACGGAACTGCCATTTCACTTCAGTTCCTAGCATGAGAGTACAAGCAGCACTGCAGCCAAATTCTCCAAAAGTGTCCACTAACAAAACAAATCTTCTGTTGCTTCACAATTAAGCAAAGTGAACTTGGTTCAGATTTAAGGAGATGTGTTTCTCAGCAAATTGTGCATTGATTATTTAAATTACGTTGTGCAGATCTTATTGGAAATAAACATTACCCAGAGAAAATATACCTCTCAACCAGGTGTATAGCCTGCTAAATGCAGAATTGTGTGGACCTGGAGTAGCATTGGATTTCTCCCCTTCAAGAATGGAAAGATGACCCCAACATTTTGTCTCCCTTCCTACCTCCATAACAGCTTCCATGACCAACATGGATTGTGATTACAGAAATCCCAACTTCAGACAGGGAATATGCAGGCATTATGGCCAGAGGCCCTTGTTATGCTCCCAACCCCTGGGGCTATGGGGTGTTGGGGAATTTTACCAGACAATGTCTCTGTGTCCATACTTCTCCTTGCCAGTCTACCGCACTCAGGTCCAGAGTTTCAGCTTTGTTGGTGGAGCATTTCATCTAGACTAGCCAGACATATTTGTCTACTCTGGGTGGCAATAGTGTTCCAGCAGCACTTTTCACATCACCTCCTACCTAATGTTTGAACTAAAAGGCACCAAACTTAGGAGTTTCTTTATCCAAAATATATCTTCCATCACTGAACTGTAACTCTTCCCTGTGATGAAGGTCACGGCTTTATTAATTTCCCTCAGATTAATCTCCAAACAAAGCCTGTTTATGTATTAAGGAATTTTCCATTCATTTTCTATTTGGAGTGAAAAAACATGTTTTGAACATGCAAAACAAATAATAAAAGCAAGTCAGCAGTTAAGCAGTAATGAAGTTCGATAACCACATTGCTAGAACTGTCACAAACAATCACGTTACAGAAGGTGAAAAAATCTACCGCAGACATTCATTACTGCAGGGATCAGCAAACAGTTGATCAGAATCTACTTCAAATCACCCAGAGTCCTAAGACCTCCAGTTCCCAGTTAGCAATTGCAACAATGAATAACTTGGCCCACATTTTACATTCTATTGCTGAAAATGAGGTGGGGATTTATTTATTTATTTATTTCAATTTATTTCAATTTATTTAATATAATTTAGAGGCCACCTGAGTCCAGATGACTCTATGTGGCTTACATTAAGAAAAGTAAATATAGTAAGAAAAAGGGAGGAAGGAAGGAAGGAAGGCAGGCAGGCAGGAAGGCAGGAGGGGGAGGGGGAGGAGGAAGAAAGGAAGAAAGAGGGAGGGAGGGGGGAGGGAGGGATCATAAGCATCCAGAACGAACACCCTGTATAATAATAACACATCCTACAGGGGCTCAGCTGCCACTCTGCCCCAAGACCTTGGAGAATAGCAAAGTTTTCAGTGACTTTCTGAACCTGATCAGAGTGGGAGCTGCATGGAGCTCTGGGGGAGAGCTGTTCCAGAAGACAGGCTCTGAGAGAGAGAAGGCCTGTTTCCTGGGTCCCCCAAGATGACACTGCTTAATCAATGGGGCCTGAAGTTCACACGCTCTGCCTGATCCTACTGGATGGACAGAAACAGCCAGAGACAGGCAGTCCTTCAGATAGCCAGGCCTAATACCATGAAGGGCTTTATAAGTGATAATCAGCATCCTGAATTGCCCCTGGAAGCCAACTGATAATTAGTACAGCTCATGAAGCAGTGGCGTCACATGGGCATAGCATGACATGTTCATCACTGTTCACACCACTGTATTCTGGGCCAGCTATAGCTTCCAAGTGGTCTTCAAGGGCAGCCCCACGTAAAGCACATTGTAGTTACCTCCAATGCAGCCACATCCATCATGAGGTGACAAAAGCATGAGTTACTGTCTGAAGGGTCTCTCAATCCAGGAAAAGGAGTAACAGGTGTAGTAGACGAATCTGTGCAAAGACCTTCTTGGCCACAGCTGCCACTTCTCTTTGAGCAGAAGCTGTGAATTCTTTAGATTTTGTACTTTAGATATTGTATAGGAGGTAAAGGTATTAAAGAATTTTATTTACCCTGCATTTAGCAAACCAATTAATTCCCATTTCCTGCACTATGACATAGATTGGTAGATAGTTATTATGGAACAATTTGGAAGGTTGACAAACGGATATGAATGAATATATGCAAGACTTCGTGCAGTTCTGGTACTCAGAACAAATGAGTAGATACAGAATCCTTTATATGTATGTGTTGGCTAGGGAATGCTGAAAGTTGAGACAAGTACAAGTGGAGAATGCAGGTTCAGGAAGACTGTGTCTGTCTTTCATATCAAGGTCCAATTGATGAATTGCAAGATTCCAGAAAATCTAGTAGAACCCATATGATTGAAGTCTTTTCACCTCTGCATTTTTTTATTTATTGTTACTATTGTTGGTCGCACAGTCAGCCAGAAGTTTAGACTGGATTTGGCATTTTTATCCACCTATCAAGTCCTTCCCAAAGACCTGGGATAGGCAGATGTTGTCCTTTGATGATGTTAAAGGTATCGTCGCAGGATATAAACTGTTTCAAGTAAAGCTGCCTTTTGCAATTGACTGATGGTGATATTATTATTATTATTATTATTATTATTATTATTATTATTATTATTATTTTGTATGTGTGTATGTGCTTCAAGTCACACAGTATTGACTCCTGATGACAGCCTGGACAAGTCCCTGTAGTTTTCTTGGCAAGACTTCAGAAGTGATTTGCCCTTGCCTCCTTCCTAGGATTGAGAGAGACTGACTGGCCCAAGGTCACCCAGCTGGTTCTGTGCCTAAGGCAAGACTAGAAGCCATGAGTCTCCCAGATTCTAGCCTGATGCCTTAACCACTACACCAAACTGGCTCTCTACCTCTGCATTACTGAACTTCAATGATTAAGGAGTTATGTATTAGAGAAAAGGCTCATAAAGACTGAAAGTTGGAATTAAGATCTTGGAAAAAATCCTAACTTCCATCACTAGCCTACATGCAACATTCTGGACTAATGGGGATTTCTGAAAGGCCTCCACTACATGCCTGCTATATTACTGAAGTCCAGTTGCAAGGTTATAAATGAAAAGCTGTTCTTTTCTAGGTAGGGAGCAGCTATCATATCACCTCATCCTATAGTCCATGATATTAGCCATCTTTTCTGCTAAATAAAGATCCATACTCTTATCCTATATTAAAATCTCTTTAACTTAAAACTCAACACCTGAACAGCCCCTCCTCACACACACACTGTTTAAAATTTGATCCAAAAGGCAGTGTAAATGAACTGAATTTAAATCTATGATTTTGAACCACATGGTTGGCAAGACTTTAAATATAGTTATTTAAAGTTAGAGAAGTTATAATTCCACAAATACAATCTAATATCATAAAACAGGGGTTCTCAAAGTGTGGTCTGGAGACTCCTGGGGGTCCCCAAGTTCCGCAAAATCAGATAAATAAATATTTTTAAAATTTCTCAGTTTTAATTTCTAATACAGTAAATATTGATAGATATAAACCAAAGCTGTTTGGGGCCCTCAGTTATTTTTAAGAATGCAAAAGAGTCCTGAGACCAAAAGGTTTGAGAACTGCTGTCAAGAGTAACACTTCTTGAAATTAGCTCCTAATTTGCTTGCTACAGTACCTGACAGAGTTCCAAAGTTCATCCTTATAAACCATATCTAGGAGATCTGGCCCATAATGTGAAAACAGCACAATGTGGGAAGAGGATCTCATTCAGAGGATTTATTAAAGCAGTGGAAAACCCATATTTATATATCATGCTCAGTTCATAGAATATATATAAAGTAACACTTAAAAGATCTTCAACATAATCAGATGCGCCGTTTTTGCTTGCTAACAAGCAAGCTAATCAAGACTGGTTCCAGTTACTCAAAAAACAACTCCTATCTTCTGGATTCCCAAAGAAATCTGTGCCCCTAGGCTTGGACACCATCTCTGAATTCTCATAATGTCTACTTCTATAACCAAAGTAATAAATATCCTGAACATTTGTTTTCCAGCATGAGTGGGTATAAGAGTTATCCATCTTCCAGGGATGCTTCCATTTTACAATCATCTTCTCCTTCTCCTTCTCCTTCTCCTTCTCCTTCTCCTTCTCCTTCTCCTTCTCCTTCTCCTTCTCCTTCTCTTCTCCTTCTCTTTCTCCTTCTCCTCACAATAACTATACCCCCATTCTGGTTTCCTGCCTTTTTTTTCTTTTTTTTGCTTCCTGAGCTTTTGCCCCATTGGAAAAGTTTCCACTTCATTAGCTCCATAGTGTCTCCCATTTATTTTTACCATGCCTTTTTCTTCACATTTAGTTCCCTTTCCTCTGTTGTAAACACATTTATAATCACATAGGCAGAAAGACCTACTTAGGTCAACCTGGAAATTACCATCAAGGTCTACATTAGATATTAACCTAGAACTTATAGTCTCACATATTAATGAAACCGTAGGAAGGATACTTTCATATTATGTCTTTGAAATTAATTAATTCTCACCTGCCTATTTGCTAGAAGCCATCCAGATGATACATATATACTTATCAAAACCCTAGAAACAATAAACTGATGATGGAATTTAAAAACAAGAAGAAAAATACTAGAGATGCGTCTTGGCATCCTATCTAAAAAGCAAGAGAATAGGGACCAATTCACCAAGCTATAATTGAGGGTACATCAGCCTTAGATTTGTCTTTTTCACAGCAGGTACCCAGATACCCATCAGGTTAGATTGGAAGAAGAGCTTTAGGGCTTGAAAGGCTAAAACTATCCCATATATTTGCAGGATGTTAAGGATATATTAACTATTTTGCTAACGCAAAGTTACAGAACCTGAAAGTACACCAATATGAGGCCATTATAATGAAGCACATTTTTTAAATCTTCTATTAAGTTTTGTAATTCTACAAAATAGTAAAGTATAAAGCAGTTGTAAGAATAAATTAAATTAGATACTTCAGGATATAGTATATGGAGATATGGGATAAGGAACTACAGCGTCTGGGATATGAAAGTCCATGTTGACATCTACAGTATATACCAACATGTCTCCCCTGCTGGACCTGATGGCCCCATGCCATGTAGGGCTTTGAAAGGTCAAAACCAGCACCTTGAATTGCACCTGGAAGCAAACTGGCAATCAATGCAGCTCATGAAGCAATGTGTATCCTTCTAGGAACACACATAACTGCCCGTGCTACTGCATTTTGCACTAGCTGAAGCTTTTGGATATTCTTCAAGGGCAGCCCCATGTATAGTGTGTTACAGTTGCCCATTTGGGAGATGACCAGGGCAAGAGTAACTGTGAGTAGAGCCTCTTGATCCAGGAATGGGAGCAACTGGCACACAACACAAAGTTGCACAAAGGCCCTCCTAGCCACAGCTGCTACCTGCTCCTCAAGCAGGAGTTGTGAATCCAGAAGGACACCCAGATTGTGCATTGGGTCTGTTTGGGGTAGTACAACCCCATCCAGTACCAGAGTTAGTAAAGTCCCAGCACTGGAAGGCCCTAAAACCGAAAGCCTCTCAGTCTTGCCAGGGTTCAGTTGAAGCCTGTTGTTCCTCATCCAGACCCCCACAGCCTCCAAGCACCAGGACAGGACATCAACAGCATCACTTAGTTTATCAGGGGCAGAGAGGTACAATAGAGTATCATCAGCATACTGAGGATACCTCACCCCATGGTGACAGATGATCTCCCCCAGCAGTTTCATGTAAATATTAAGAAGAGAGCACTGAACCCTGTGGCATCCCACACCGTAGGGGCTGAGGGCAGGATCTCTCATTCCTGAACAACACTTCCTGGTATTGGCCCCATAGGAAGGAAGTGAACCAGCACAATACAATGCTGCCCACTCCCCATCCCTGAAGCTGATCCAGAAGGATACCATGGTCAGTGGTATTGAAAGCTGCTGAGAGGTCATGGGGAGCCAGGATGCTCTACCCACATCCCACTCCTGCCAGGAGAATGCGACTTATCATTTCTGTCCCATGTCCAGGCCTGAATCCAGACTGAAAGGGGTCCAAATAATCTGCTTCATCCAGGGTCTGTTGAAGCTGGTGTGCAACCACCTTCTCCACAACCTTCCCTAAAAAAGGGAGGTTGGACACCGGTTGAAAGTTGTCCAGTATGGTGGGATCCAGTGATGGCTTCTTGAGGAGGAGGTGGACCAATGTCTCCTTAAGCCGTGAAGGGACAACCCACTGCTAGAACCCATCCATATGTCATCCCCCAGCCAGCCTTGGCCAATCAGAAGGGACATGGATCTAAAGAGCGGGTGGCCAAGCTCACAGTCATAAGGACCCTGTCCAATTCCTCAGGCCCAACAGGTTCAATCCATTCCCTGATAATAGGACAAGATGTGCTCCAGGCATCTCCACAGGACCTGCACCAAGGCTGGAGTCTAACTGGGAATGAATTGGAGCAATTTTGTCCAACAGATGCTCTGAAAATTCCTCTGTGCAGCCTTATAGGTAGATCTCCAGGTCCCCCCAGCCCAAATGGGCTTGGGTCACCCAGAACAAGGCCAATGGGCAGCAATCCACAGACAAAATAAGAGTGGAGAAATATTGATGCTTCGCACCCTTCCACCACAAGGTAGACCTTAATAGTGGCTCTCATCCATATTAACTTTCTTCAAATGACATATCAGCTTTTTAAAACATTCATGTTCTTTTCAATTACTTAGGAACATTTGGAAACTAACAGGATGAAAATAGAAATATTGTTAGCAGTCTTGAGTCCTCCCTAGCATAAAAAAGCAGGATATAAATCAGATAAAGAATTAATGGATCTTGTATGCTTTTATGATCATAAAATATGATACTGCAAGATGGAGGTATATCCATTCTCTGTATATGATACATTGACCCAGAGAAGTCCCCTCTCTTTGTATATTCAAGAAAAGATTCTACCCTAGTCCCAATCATAAGACTATTTAGATAGTTGGTCTATATCAAGAGTTTGTGTTTAATTCTCCAGTTTTTTCTATTATTAAAGTTACTTTAGTTACTAAAGTTAATATATCTGTTTCACAAGAAATTAACATATCTATACAGTTAGTTTTGTTTAATACATGAAAAATGTATGTTTTTCTGATGTTTTTCTTTCCTTTTTTCCTTGAATATACAATTCTAAAAAAATAAAAATAAAATTAATTTTTATTTTTTTATTAGATTTGTAAGGCTGCCTAATTGTCAAACAATTCAAGGTAGCCTACAGGAAAAAAATGTTAACAATAAAGAAGGAACAAAGATAACAACCATGAGAGAATATAAAGAAGTTTAAAACCATAGCATATTACATATATATTACATACTAAACATGCTCCAATATAGCCTTCAAAGGTAATTCCAAGTTTAAGAAAAGGAACTGGATACAAGCACCATGGAACACCAGTGTAATGGTACGTTCAAAGCCTGAGAAAAATTCTTGTTATGGACACCCAAATATTCCTCTTTCATCAATGAAAAAACAAACTCTGCCAGTTCATATGGAGGCTGAGAAAGTTCCTGCCTTAACAGGCTGGCAGATAAAGTGGCTTCTAAAAGTGAAAACATCCCATTGTTGAAATCTCTATGACCTACTCTCTTTTCCCTTTCAATAAATCTGGCTAAAGAAGCTTCTGTGAGAATCTTGCTTTAAGATCCCTTTGGTCCTTGTGATGTAATATCGCATACAAATATGTAAGAGGCAGAGTAACATTGTGATGTTATGATGCATTTCATCAATCCCCACCCCCACCCTCTAGGATGCTTATGAGTATCACTGAAATACGTCTACTTAGTTTTTGGCATGGGGATCCTTTTTTTGTGATTGTGGATGTGAATCAATATGGTTGTTTCAAATATTGATTCGGGTTTCACATATTCAGGTGATCAAGCTTACTTCCCATGGGGTTGGGATTAGTTATGTTGACTTCCAATGGCTGCCAATAAATACAGAGGCTAAATTTCCTTAGGTAAGTGCAGGTAATCTTCTGCACCCAAGCTAAAGGGCAAAATCCAGGATTTTGTGCACAAAACCGGTTTCTAAAAGATTTTTAGGGGAAAAAAAGATTTTTTTTTTTTCTCCCACAATTGTTCCTTAAGTTCCACGCTGCCCAGAGTCACCTTGTGTGAGCTGGGTGGCTATATAAATATGATTGATGAAGGAAGGAAGGAAGGAAGGAAGGAAGGAAGGAAGGAAGGAAGGAAGGAAGGAAGGAAGGAAGGAAGGAAGGAAAAAGGAAGTTTGCCCATCCTCCTGCTGCTCAAGTCATATTTCTATAGTGGCTAAAGAAGCAAATACTCTCTGTGGATGGCCTGATCCTCAAAATAGAGGTGTCACAAGCATATCTTCCTTGTCTATCTTCATCTTTACACATGCATTATCCTGTCCCCTTCATGTCAATGACACCAACATGAAAAATGAGCAAAAGGAGGAAAAGAAAGAACAGTAGCTGCAAACCTGCTGAAGAATTTAACAATGGTGCTGAGATTGTTATAACAGACAAACTAGAGAATCTTCTCTACAGCCATTACAGCAAGCACTTCAATGGGGTGGTTTCTGATTATAAGTTTCAGTGGAGAGACAGTGTGTAGGTTTTGCTTTAAAAAAAATGAACAAATTTTAAAATAAAGTTAAAGGAAAGGAGATGAAATAGCATGGTTGAACGTGCCAACTCTTTATTTAACTATCACCCAATTCTACGTATGTGTTTATCCATAGAAGCTTGCTATTGAGACTTTGTTTCCACAATGCCTTTGTGGTCAAGGAAGAAATAAATCATCTCAAGATATAAATGGTAGGCATTTCTTTCCTGATTTCTGTAAAATCATCTGCATTGGGCTTAGTCTGTGAATATATCTTCTTCCTTCATATTGCAAGGTGTTGAGACAGAGGGGGAAGAAAAGAGCACCATCACAACAGCACCTAGCCAATCAAACTGCAGAAGAAATAGGAAGGGTACACAACTCATACTGATACCGCACACCAAATATATTGAAGAAGGCAGTTTTAAAAGGTAGAAATTTAATCTTGATCCTTTGTAGTCAGATAAAATAGAACATAAGGCCCTATCCTTAGAGAATAGAACTCTAAGGGTAACAGGCTATCAATAAAAGTATAGCTCTATCCTTTATGCAGCCTTCTACTGGCAAGTAAATAAATAGTTGCCACTGTTGAGGACCCTGAATAGGACTTTGGAAAGAATGAATTACCATTTCCACTCACTAGAAGTTACTGTAAAAAATGATGCTTTTTCATCATAATTTCAGCATTTTTCAAAGTTGAAAAAGAAGAGCTTGCCCCAGCCCTGAACTACATAGAGCAGTGGTTCTCAACCCTGGCCATTTTGAGATGTATGGACTTCAACTCCCAGAATTCCCCAGCCAGCATCTTAAAGTTGCCAAGATTGAGAAACACTGACATAGAGACTCAGAGTCTGAGTTGTTGTTCCCCACACGGAAGAGTTTCTTCTAATGGCCCTGAGTGGAGGTTTCAGTGGAGGTTAATGCTAGGACTAGCGTGGCTGGCTGGAGAATTCTGGGAGTTGAAGTCCACACAGCTTAAAGTCCCCAAGGTTGAGAAACACTGGGCTAGACTGAAAAGCTGAAAAATTCATTGATGTCTGAGTCAAAGGACAAGATGCCACCCCATTCCTATTTCACAAACTGAATTTCACTTCAACTCTAAGAGTAGGATAGTAGCCACTGTACTTGTGCCTTGCTAGTAGGCCCTAGATTCATGTACTGGACAGCGCTGAATCCCACAGCCATGACTGTGTCCAGCATCTGCTTATTTCACCCTGCCTATCAATAGGGCTGATCCTAAGTGAAGGTAATCTTTTAAATGTTTCAGCAAGGTCATCTGCAGAAGGAGCAGATGCCTGAAAAACAAAGAAGGTAGAGCCAATCCAGATTTGCCTTCATTCATTTGCTTTAAGCGGCATTCTTTCCTTTTATCCAGGCTGCCCAATGAATGAAAAGTGGTTTGCAGTGACAGAAGGTTCAGGCAAAACGCTCAAGAGGAAAAAGGGAAAGGCCTAAAATGTTTTCACAGGGACTACAAAATACCCACCTCATTGGCATTAATGGAATATGCACAGCTGCTTAAAGGCAACAGTTGTGCTGCTGCTGGCCCTTGACCAGAATGGAAATGGTCAGCAGTGTTTTCAGATCATTAGATATATGAAAGAAGTTCTGCATTGCTCCTTCAGAAAGATTCCAACTATAACACCTTTCATTCATCTTTCATTCCACATTCACCAAATTATATCATTGTCCAAGCTGAGCACCAATATGGCCGGCATTTTCTTCCCTCCATTTTGGTAGGGTGTTTTTTTGTTTTGTTTTGTTTTTTTGAGATGAAAGCATGAGTGGGATGATGATGATGATGATGATGATGATGATGATGATGATTTATGGCCGCCCACCCCAACAGCTTCTGAGCGGCTTACAACATCAGAATGTACAATTAAAACAGTTAGAGACGTGACTAAAATAATAATAATAATAAAATAACAGCCTGAAATAGAATCACAATTAAAACACACACAAACACACAAAAGGGACACCACAATCACACTACCCCCAGGCCTGGGAACAGAGCCAGGTTTTAAGAGCCTCCTGGAACCCCAGGAGAGTGGGGACCATATATATCTTGGGGGAGGGGGGGATCCTGTTCCAGAGGGTGGGAGCTGTGACAGAGAAGGCACACGTCCTTGGTCCCATAAGATGACAATGTTTAATTGAGGGAGATGGAGCGCACTCACTCTGCCTGAATGTACTGGGTGCAGAGAAACATTTGAATCATGCAAGTAACCAGGCCCTATGCCATGAAGGGTTTTATAGGTAACAACCAGCACCTGGAATTGCACCTGGAAGCTGACTGGCAACCAGTGCAGCTCTCATAGCAGCGATGACACAAGGGCATAATGAGGAGCCCCCATTACTCCCTGTATTGCTGCATTCGAACTAGCTGTAGCTTCCAGATGGTCTTGAAGGGAGCACCATGTAGAATGCATTGTAATTGTCCAGTCATGAGGTGACCAGGCTGTGAATGACCATCTGAAGGACCTCTGGATCCAGGAAAGGTCACAGCTGGCACACAAGATGAACCTTTGCAAAGGCTCTCCTGGCCACAGCTGCCACCTGCTCATTGAGCAGGAGCAGCAAGTTCAGGAGGACCCCCAAGTTGCACACCAGTCTCAAATGGGGAAATGCAACCCCATCCAAGATGAATGGTGGAAGCATCCCCAACCCAGGGTGACCCCTCAGTTCTTCCCCATCCAGACTTGAACAGTCTCCAGACGCTGGGGCAGTGCATTGACAGCTTCACCTGCACAACTGAGCATAGAGATGTAGAGCTGTGTATTAACAGCATGCTAGCCCACTGTCCAGATATCTTGAGAAGATATCTAGATATCTAGATTAAAAGTCATTCGTTGGGGGGGAGGGGGATTATAGAATTCATTCATCTGTCCCACAATAATTTCAACGCTATGGGTTGGGGAGCACATTTGGAACCTTAACATGCGGTAGACATTCTTGCAAAAAGTGGGGGGGGCAGTCCACTAACAAAAATAGTTATCACGAAGAACACAATCATTTCGAAAACATCTGTTTCCCTGAAAAGTGCCTGCCACATCTTCCCACCTGCTTCTGCTCTCCTTACAATGACAGCTTGCCTTTTCGATTTGTTTGTTGGTTTGCTTTCCTGGGCAGATGAGCACACATTCAAACGGCAGGCACTAATTTATTTATTTTTCCTTTTTTATTTTCCAAGAAAGCCAGCTTAGAGAACCCCAAAAAGTTCATGGGGGTTTAGCTTTTATGTATTTCTATTTGTTTATTTGAGTTATACCCTGCCTTTCTACTCGGGCAAATTCTCAAGGTGGGAAACATAAGTTAAACACACACTCGTGCACAGAGAGAGCTAAAGCCATAGATCCAAATGAACAATAAAATAGATACTAAAATCATGGAACAAGTAAAAGCCTGCTGAAAAAAGATGCATCTTCGCAGATTTTTCTGGACATTGAGAGTGGAAGGGCCAGCTCCCAAAGGAATGTATCTCATCGCTGAGGAGGCCTTTCCCACAGGGCAAACAAACCATTGTCTATCAGCGGGGACATCTTGCTGCCAGTTGACGAGCTGGATGAGATTGAATGGGAACAGCAGATAGTTGGCCCCAGAGCCTGGTGAAACAGACTGGCTGCAGGTCATCAAAGGAGTGAGAGCAGGCTGTATCCTCTCCCCTTCTATATTCAATTTATATGCTGAATATATACTGAGAGATGTTGGATAAGAAGATGATGAGTTTGATTTAAAACTGGAGGAAGAAATATCAATAACCTACACCAGGCTGGTGACACTACTCTGATAGCTGAAAATGCAAAGGATCTGGAAGCTCTAGTAATGAAAGTCAAAGAGCACAGTGGAAAAAATGGACTAAGATTAAATAGAAAGACCAAACTGATGACACCAGGTACAGCAACTAGCCCTAGGACTGACAACAAAGATGCTGAAGTGGTGGGTACCTGGAATTCTTCTTTGTCAGAATCTCCACATTTAGGAGTACTCCACCTGGGACTAGAAAACAAAACTTCTGAGTCCAAGGATGAGGCTCCCATAAAGTTGTAACTGGTGGCTTCTCTCCCTCTCCCTTTGTACTTTAAAAACAAATCTGCCTAATACAGATGACCACCAGTCTTCCTGTGTAACTGAAACAGGTAGAAATCGAGACAGTCAGTTATTATCAGCACAATACGGAATCAGCTCAAAATTTAAAAGCTTTCTTAGGGAGCAAGCAGAAAAAGAAGTTATTTTCCTGCAAAGTTCTTTCCAAATTCATAATATTGGTATCTGCATTACTAATGAATCTAGAAAGATAAGTTTTATCATATGGAACTCTAAAAAAAATAATAATCATCTCTCTGAAAGTCAAACAGCATCTCTTTTTTGCCAAAACAAATATAACCAGCAGCAAAATAAAATTTGGAATATAGGTGAGAGGCAGTGCACTGAAATATTTCACAAGAAATAAAAGGGTGTCATGTTTAACTAGAGAAGAGATTAATTACATTTTATATTCCAACTCAGAAAAGAACTTCAAAGAAGACAGTAATGCTCAATTCATAAAGGATTCAGATTGGACAAAGCTGTATAAAGAACCAGCTAGTTATGAACTTAATTTGAATCCTATCAACTGAACAATAGAGTCCATCCATAGAATTCTCCTGATTATTTGCACAAATTTTCATTTCCCTCCAGTTCTCTATGTTCCATTTCCGTTGGACTGCTTGCAAGTTCCTTTGGATCAGAATGGAAGGTTTTGAGGTCTACAGGGGGAAAGTGGAATTGGTAAAAATTGTCTTCCCTCCCTCCTTGAATGAGATCCTTTGCTAAATTTGGATCCTTTTCATGAATGGAGCTAAATTCTTGTCCAAGTCTCAGATGAAAAATGTCAGATTTAATAGTAAGTTATGGTTCTTTTGACAGATCTATATTAAGCTTGGTGATGTTTGAAGATAAGGGGAATTTGCCTGATGGGCAAATTTGAAGCCCTGGAAAATAATTGCTCTCTTAAGAACAATGATTCTTCTCCCTGATGGGACATCAGTATTGTAATAGAAGAGAAGGAGGAGAACCATTGCCCCTTTATTATGCTATACAATTTTGCTTTAATATTTTAGAATTAGTTTATGGCCATTGTTATGATGAATGTGCTCCCCAGATAGGCTTGTATGGTCCAAGTGGGAATAAGAATATCAGATACACTATATTAAACACATACTGTGGGAATTTTTAGACATCTTTGAGGCTATCTTCATAGGAAGTCCAATGACCTCTTCAAATAGGGCCTGCTTTATCAATATTATTTTATTTATTTATAAATAAAATAAATTTGAGATAATGTGCTTAATTGAGATAATGTTTTAAGATACTCACAGTGAATTACTCTATAGGCAATCTGTTATTTTACAGCTCACCTTTGTTTTTACTGATTTTATTGCCTTATTTGTCCTTTATATGCCACTTTGGATCCATACGGTTTGGAGAAGCAAAGGCTAGAAATTAAACTGACTTTCCTTCACCAAACCAGTACTCTTCCAATACTTCAGACTACAACTCCTAGCATGTAGAAACAGCATGCCAATTATCTGGAGATCAGCAAGTCATAAAAGGCTAAACTAGGTGGATACCTTAAAGATATACTGGAGGGCTGGCAACAGGCTTGGGGTACGATGGAAAATGTTTTGTAATTCATCTAACTAAATCAGTTTTTCTCCACCCCAGAGCAGATGGGCTACGTCTCTTATTCCCAGTTGAATTAATGAACTAAACAACATTTGTTTCTCGTGTCCATCCAATCCAGAGCTTCCTCCCCCCAACAAGGCAATATTTGCTGGAGCCAGAAATGCTTGATTCAAATTCTTCAATCTTTAAAAGAGGCCATTCATACAATTTAGCAAAAACAGTAATGTGTGACTCTGATACTACCCTGACCTCACTCCACCTTCAAAAGCAACTCAGCAATCTTAAACAGTAAAATTCAAACCAAAGGGGGAGAGAGAGAGAAAGAGAGAAAGTCCAGTGCTGCTGCCAAACAGATAGATAGCCTATGCCTGAACTCAATTTACAAAACAGGGACATCACTGTATGTTGGCCACTTTAATAGTTTCAAGTTTCTTTTCAAATTATACATCTACCATCAGCAAACTGCAGAGTGGAAACAGAACTGAATTATGCTGACTGAGAAACTGACCAGAGAGATGAACATAAAGGAAGCCAATTAACCCTTTCTCATTTAAAAAAAATAACAAATTCCTTTAATGTCCCCTTCCCACTCCCCTGCCTCAATTTTTCATGCTTGCTCATATACCTCTTGGCATTTTGACTGTTCAGACTGTGCAAAACCTGGGTTCCTGCAACACATTGTTGCAAAGTTATGGGAATTTTGAGGTCGTCAGCCTTAAAAGTAATCCTATTATTCTAGACGACAGGAATGTAGGTTGCGTACTGGAGTGAGCCCTATCCCAACAGCATCAGGAAAAATAAAAAGAGCCCCAAGATGCCTGTCCTTCAAAGTGATCCTGGAACAATAACAAGCTGCAAGCAATCTATGAATCTAGAAATGGCAGTAAACAGGATTGCTTTCAGTTTATTAGCTGGTAAGCCTCTTTCAGAAGGTGGCTGATGATGGCTGACACAAAGCAGTGCTTGTGTTACATGCCAAGTGACACATCGCAAAGAAGCAGCAGGGAAGGGAAAGAGAGAAGCAGTGAGAGATCATCATCTAACGTAGCTGCCTCATGGGGAGATAAATGGGGAGGGGGTAAAATACAATTGAATATGCAGCATCTCTAGAAAAAAAGCATTGGATAGCCACTAAACACCCCACACACACACACACACACACACACATGTAACAGCCAAGCAATAAAAGAACTGTTTTGATATACCCATTTGAAAATTCACACAAGCAATATGATTTTTCCCCTTTGCTTCTAAATTTCATTCTCATTTCAGCAGAGAAGAGGGGAAACTGTTGGAGAAGGCAGATGACTTTCCTAACTGTAGAGAAGAATCCCTTCTTCTACCCAATGGAGTCCTACCTGGATGTCCTCCTTGCAAGAGACCAATCTAAAATGTATTGTACAAGTAATTTTATATCATCATCATCATCAGTAGTAATATTTCCAATATAAAATAACAATTTTCCAAATTACAAACTTTTCTCTTGAAATAAGCCTCTCTTATGATAAAACATATATTAAAAGTAACAAACTGTAAAATACCAGGTTATTTATTTAGGATACACCTAGATCAGTCTTCTGCAGCCTGGGGCACTACAACTTTGGGCAATTCCAGAGCATGACAAACTGAGGGGCATGGTTTCCTTTCCTTGGTTTCTTTTCCAAGCTTTTTGTCAAAGTCTTCTAGGATATGTGTATGATTTTACTTCTCTTCCTCAGGAGCATCCCCTAAGTAGAGTTAGCACGCTGCTATTGGCAGGATGGGACAGGAAGCGTTTGCTGTTTCTCTGTCCCTCCATCAGTTCTACCTCCTACCATCCATGATTCTGCAGAACAGTTTTGGAGTGAAGGAACTAGGAATTGCAGAGACCAGGAGGAAATTAATAAATTAGATCTCCACTGCTTCCTTTCGGCAAGTGGGATTCCTCATCTCGGTCTTTTATTAGCTTTAGATGCCTTACAACAGTAGGCAGATTTTGAAACCAACAACTTATGGAGAGTTAGATGCTTTCATCTCAATAAGGCTGAGGATCATTACTTGTTTCAATTAGTTATATTTTAGTTATTTTTATTTTATTTATTTATCAAATTTATATATACTCCTTTTCAGTCCAAAGGCCTCCCAAAGTAGCTGATATTAGGTGATATCCCCAAGTGATATATAGCAGTCCTAAATACACTGATGTGGGACACGATCCCACAAAAGTGAATGGTATTGGTTCCCAGCTAGATATGTATAAAATTATTCTGAAAGGCGGAGTTAAATTAGCTTATGTATACTGCACGAGTAAAGAGACTGAAAGCATACAATAGGCAATATTAATTTCAACAGCTAAATTTAGCAGGACATCAATCTAGAGCTGAGATGAATGATCATGTTTTCATTTGTTTAGGTTTCCTTTAGTTTTTTGATACTTTTTACAAGAGGTAACATCTCAGACTGGCAAGAGAGGGAAGATGTGAAGCCCCATCCTCCTGCTCTTCTAGCAGAAACAAACCCAAAACTCCCCACAATTGGTTGAGGACTCTCTTAGAAAATTGTTCAACATAGGGACCAAAGTTCCCTGAGAGGCTGCCTTGAGAAAAAATGCTGTTTTATCAGGTATCAGTGGAAGGAAGATCCTCAGAGAGACACTGCTTGAAGAGTTCATTGTGGACATTTCAGATGCAGTAGCTAAAATTAGGAAGGAGGATACCCAGGACCAGGTCCACCTTCAGCCATGAAAACTCATGGGCAACTCTGGGCCAGTCTCTCACTCTCAACCTACCTTACTTCACGGCAATGATATTATGAAGCTTGGAGGAGGGAGCACTATATATGACACCTTGCATTTCTGAAGAAAAGATGGGATAAATACCTAGTAAACAAACAACTAAAGAAAAAAGAAATGCCTTTGCCTGTAGATCTCAGCACGTGAGGAAGAATTAGCCGTTCCTCCCCTCTCTAAATTACACTGTAACACAAAAGAACCATCAGTTGTTCATAGGTATGGCATGACTGCTTACAGCAAGAAACTCTGTGCTGTTCACATGGAGTCCAGCTTTTCAGTGATATCACTTGTTATTGTCTTCCTTGCAGGACATTTGGCCAGCAATTAGCAAAGTTCCACATGAGAGAACAATGAAAGAAACTGTCTTTCTCCTGAAATGGGCATGGATGTCAAATTTTAAGCAGTCTTTCAGGATAAGGCAGATAATTTCCATGGGATGTGACTCAGCTAATTTTGATCTCTCAGCTACCACTTGCATATATGAGGTTTTATCAGTAGAAATCTAACCTCTCAAGGACATCTACATAATAGAAACAGATGGACTTGCAATAGCATCTTTAATCCCAAATCAAATAGCAGAATCAACATTTCAGGATGATGGCTTATTTCGACACTTTTGTCAGACAGTGTCGCTTAGAGCTATCCATCATGTGTGGAGGCAGGGGGGAGAAAGCAGTGGGCTTCAAGGTATGACTCACACATTTCCTCTCAGAGTTGGTCCTTTTTTCAGCTCTTCCATCTTCACTGATTATTCCATTCACTGACTTTGAAAAAACAAAGATATAAACACCAAATAAATAAATGGATAGATCCCACAGATAAGAAAGTGCCATATGTATTTAAAAATCCAAACTGACATCATGGAATTCTTGGAATTGTTCAAATGGGTGAGGAGATAATGTTGCACATTCACAGACAGGAAAATGCTACAAATCAATCGATATTATAAAATAACAGGCTGTGTACAACACCAAAAAAAAAAAACCTCAGCTATTTTTTTCTTGTACATCAAAGTGAGGCCTAAACAATAATAGATTACATGAGTGATGCTGGAGAAGGTTTCTGTAATGGTTTTAAACCTTACAACCATCTTCTGAATGCAAGTTAAGAAGTGTTCGCCTTACAACTGTTATTTTATTAATTAACATTTCTTGTATGCTACCCATTCTTGCATGCTCTAGGCAGCCAACAATATAAACGTATAAAAAATAACCCCAGTAGATCTTTCCTCTCTCGCCACCACTGACTGGAACCAATCCTTTCAGAAGGACAACCACTGCGAAACAGTGATGCATGCTCCAAAAGATGGTCCAAAATGATGGATCTGGATTATGGTTGTCATGGCATCCATGAACTCCAAGTCCCTTCACTGAAGGAGGATTAGTTAAAGTCCCCCAACCCTACCAGTTGGAGGAACTCCACCTTCACCTCAGCAATTAGGTTGAACAGCCCTGGCAGGGATGCTGCTGTGCAGCATGGGGAGAGGTACACAAGCATTCTACCCAATTGGCCCCTCTGGGCCACATGCACAAACAAGGCCTCACATCCCTTCATTTGTGGAGTAGCACCTCTTGATGCCAACAGAGTCTTGCAGATGACAACACCAACTCCAGATCCCCAGCCCAAGGACCACAGGTGATGCCAAAATTGAAACCCAGGCAGGCAAATTAAACACATATAATTTAGGTATAGCTTCTGTTCTGGGGTCAGAAAAGTCAACACATGTAAAAAGGGGTTAGGCTTTCATTGTGTGGGCCTGGATGCCATCTTGACTTTTTGACCCCTCCCCACAGATGCCCCTGCCTGACAGCATGGCCAGTGAGGATGAGTGTGGGGGATTTGGTTCAGCTTCACCTGGAAGCCGATGGCTCCCCCACCTATGAGAAAGAAAAAAAACTTACCCCTGCCAAAACCTTTAGCCAAATGGGGATCTAGCCCCCCTCGTAGTTATGACAATTGTATACCAGCTGAAAAGAGAAAAACAAAACCAGAAAAGGTATAGCAAGATAATCCCTGTCCCTGGAGGCCTAAATTCAGGAGTGCAATTAATATTTCAATTAGCATTTTTTAAAAATGTAATTGCATGGAAAGCATTTCAAACCTTTTAAAAAACACAGAACACTGTTTGCTGATGTCACCTCACACAAACTTTGTCTTGGGCCCCCATTACCTCCCTTGTGGTCTGATCAAGTCTGCCAAAAACTGTACCTGATTTAGAGAACCCTGGAAAAGTTGGTCATAGCCAGCAGGAAAATCGAAGGGTGCGTATTTGTGTTGGAGAGGGACACACAAACAACCTTTCATTGCCACGTCCTATTCTTTGTAAGTCCAGTGATACAAATATAAAACTAGAGGCAGAAAGGAGAGCAGAACATAGCTGGTTCTGCATGAATGCTACCGTAAGGCCAGTCCTTGTCCCAGAATGACTGGATTAGCAGTTTCTCTGCAGCACCCTCCAAATTTTATTCTGTAATACAATGGGCGATTGCGGTGTGCTGAAATATTTCCTGGTTTAGCATGCTTTACTTGCTATAGTTTATTGAGAAATGACCTATCAAACAGCAGCAAAAAGGAAAGGGGTTTGACGGCAGCTCGGAAAGAAGAAGTAACCCTGAACAGATACTGTAGCATACCTTGCTGAGCAAACAAAGAGGCTACTAAGAAGTAAGAAGCCTATAGTTGTCTGAAAAGCATCTCATTTTTCTCTTCCCACCTACCCTTTCCCCCACTCCCTTGTGCTATTGAAATAGGCCCTTCACTCAAGTACTTTTCACTTAGGAGAATGGCAAATTTCCACAAAAGCTGCGCTAATGCTATGCATTCTCCTTCCTGAGTGAAATGCTCTTCAGTAAATAAACATGAGTACTGTATTCGATTCTGCTGAAGCCAGAGACAACAGGGAAGTCCTCCATTTCAAACCGTATTGATAAGGAAATGCTGTTGTTTTTTATACCGCAGAATAGCAGGAAACTCTGGAGGGCTGCGAGTCTCTCAAGCCTGTGGAGAAGACCAGTGCTTCCCCCTCTGCTTCTTCTTTGCCTATTGTGTTTTGACAGTACAAAACAAAATGTTTACACGATTGTGTTCTGTGCAGTGCTGTGGGTACTTGAGTGCCACATCTAAGGACTGCCCATTATTGAAAAGGTGGAGTCCTTGGTGCTCTCTGAGCTTGGTTGTTTGCTTGCAGACATTTCATTATCCAACTAGGTAACATCATCAGTGCAAGTGAGTGTGGGGTTTGCTCCCTGTTTATATACAGCAGCTTGTCCTGCCAGTGTTGGTGGAGGTGTGCTTTTTCCTTGGTAGTTCCTTGATTAGGGTATTGTTGTCTGCCTGATTGTTTGTCTGGTATTAATCTCTGCTTATCTGGGTGTTGGTTGATGAAGAGGATGTGTTTTGGTCTTTTTGTTTCCTTTTTTGCTTTTTTATTGTCTCTTTGAATGGTGTGTAAATGTGGTTTATCTCCACGTGTCTATTGATGGCTGATGTGTCTGAGTGCCAGACTTCCGGGAATTCCCTAGCATTTTTGGATTTAGCTTGGTCTAAGATGCTCACAGTTTCCCAGTTGAAAATATGGTTGAGTCGGTCCATGTGTTGTGAGATTAAGGAGTTTTCATTGTGTCTTCTGACTGCTTGTTGGTGTTCATGGTGCTCTGCTAGTCTTCTGTCTGTCTGTCCTACATAGTGGCTGGTACAGTCCTTACACTGTATGTTGTAGATGACTCCTGTTTTTTCTTCTTGGGCTACTGGGTCCTTTGGTTTACTTAAGATGTTTTGGAGGGCTTTAGTTGGCTTGTGTGCTACAGTGATGCCGTGTGGTTGTCATAGTCTGTAGGCTGTTTCTGAGATGTTTTTAATGTGTCACAGTGTTATCCTTTTCATAGCTTGTGTTGGTTGTGCTGTAGTGGCTTGAGTGGTCAGGCACATTTTGATAAAGTTGTGTGGGTATCCATTTTTTTTGAAGATGTTGTATAGGCAGTCTATTTCCTTTTTCTGGTGTTCTGTGTTGCTGCAGTGCATTTGTACTCATCTGAATAATGTTCTTACACAGATATCCAGGAAGGGTTGTGTGCTGTGTTTTCTTCTTCCCTTGTGAATTTTATTCCTTTGAAGATGTTGTTGATTGTTCAGACAAATCATTCAGATTGTTCAGATAGATTGTTCATGCATTCAGACAAGTCAGCCATCAACAGACACGCACAGATAAGCCACATTTACACACCATTCAGAGACAATAAAAAAAGCTAAGAAGGAAACAAAAGGACTAGAACACATCCTCTCCAGCAACCAACACCCAGATAAGCAGGGATTAATACCAGACAAACAATCAAGCAGAGAACAATATCCTAATCAAGGAACTACCAAGGAGAAAACCACACCCCCACCAACACTGGTAGGGCAAGCTACTGCATATGAACAGGGAGCAAACCCCACACTCGCTAGCATTGATGATATTACTTAGTTGGGTAATGAAATGTCTGCAAGCAAACAACCAAACTCAGAGAGCACCAAGGACTCCACTGTTCAACCCTGGGCTACATATATTCTCTTTATTGCAAAGGTGACAGTTCCATTGAGCAGCTGAATTTATCTACTGCAAATTCCATTTGGAACATTACTGATTACAGCCTTCTCTCTCAATAATGTGAACCACTCAACAGTTGCAGAAATTGTCAGTGGTTTGGGACTGATGACATAATGTTCACATTTTCAAACAGAATGGAAAACAATTGAAGGTTCATTTTAACAGAAGGGGGGAAGTTGACAATAAAGAATTCGTATATCATCAATGATATGGAGGATCATCAACGATATGGAGAGCATGAAGGGAGAAATTCAACCACTCTCCTCAAGTAGGAATTTGAGAATCATGCAGGCAAAGCAAAGGCGTGTCTTCAAATGAAATTGAACTAATCCAGGTTACTCTTAGCTATTTGATGCTACAGTGCTCAACAGGAATTTCAGGATACTGATAGTATTTGGGTTAAATGCAGGAATAAAAGATTGTGTGCCATTACAACAGCCAGGTTGAAAAACAACAACAACAACAAAAACCAGGCCAATCACAATAAGATTCTACACTGCAGACAACTAGAAAGTCTATGCAGAGCCCACAGGCAGAAGATAAGCAAGCTAATATACTCCATTCTCATCTTCAGTAGAATACTTCATTCTAAAATGAAGTATTGAGAGGCATAGTAGCTATTGATAGCCTTGCCTGTTGGTGATCACATGGCCTTAGTTGGGTAGTCATAGGCAGCACATCCAAGCTGAGTGTTTTCCAGAAGTGTTGGGACTACTATCCCCATAATTCCCAGCTGAGTACCAATCTTGGAACTTATGTTTCCAGCAAGTTTGGAAAGTGCCTGGTTGGGGAAAGATAACCTAAAGATTGTTAAGGACAGAAATGTCTTAGTAAGCTCAGCAAAAGCAATAAAACACAGCACAAATCAAAATTAGGCTAAGCTACACAGAGATAGGACAAGACACAATAGCCTTTCCAAGTTGTGGTCTCATTCTGGATTTGTGTTCCTCGCAATTGCTTGGTAACTATACTAGTTTGCTTTGCTTCTGTCCATCCAGGAAGATTCCTCCATCTCAAGCTGGCAAGGTTGCCAATTTGCAAGATATCATGGGTACTGACAATGTGGCATTAGTAGTGATATTATTAAGTTTAATCCAATACTGAGCAAAGCAGGTGACAAGCATGCTACACACAGTGCAAACCAACTTGGCAAGCAGTGGAATCAAATTGACCTGCACTGCTGATGTGGCATTCTAGGAACACATAAGAATAAATTCATGTTCCAGTAGAAAATGGTGGCAAACAGAATAGTCTAAAAACAAACTTCTTTCTACTTGCAAAAAAAGCCACAACCCAGGTGTGTGATTTATTACCCATGCCAAGAAGTCTTAAATTGAATGGTTTAAAAGCAAACCAATTTTGCCATGTTGGATTTATGAGTGTAAGAACATTTTATGGCATATCCAGATCTGTTTCTCAGTAGGGCAAATGTTTTGTTGTGGAGAAAACAAGGAAATGGATGTCAGTTTAATTTTAAAGATACAAGAGGATGGATGGATGGACAGACAGACGGATGGACAGACAGACAGACAGACAGACAAGCGAAAGAGAGAGAGGTTACAATGTGGGATATGTTTGAAAACAAAACTATTCAATTTCACATAACAGAGGAGAATGAATCTAAATCATATTATATGTAATTTTAAAAAGTGAATTTAGGCCAACCACTTTTATTTTTTAGAGAAAGCAAATGTAGCACCCCAGTCTGGAATATGCACACTGAGCTGTAGTCTTCAGTATTATCTGTCTGGATATTATTGCCGCACTAACAGTTCCCTGGTAGAAAGCAATTTTCAAGAGAAAATCAGAATGGAAAGCTCTATTCAGATCAGGAACATATTCAAACTATAAATATGACTGCTCATATTTAATATTCAAACACTATGACTGTTTTCTCTCCAAAATACTGTAAGGTTAAATGTATGTGAGTACAGTAATGCCATATGTAATTGGGCCTTGAACTTAACATGATGAGTCCTAACCCTTCAACTACCCTTGAATCCAAACAAGTCCTGATCCAGAGTTGGACATATCTGTTCTCTCCTGTACTTGTTTTAATGCAAAGCAGAATCAGGAGGCTGCAAGTCTGAGTGAAAAAAGACAAGGGTTTGTCTTAACCATATGCCCTTTTGATTGTTTTCCTTTTCCTTACCAGATGGGGAAGATGGAGGATGAAGTTAGATGATTAGATTGATAGACAGGCAGATAGACCAACCTGAAGTCTGAGCTAAATGCAAAAAGGAATTATTTGCTTGATTGTCTACAGCAAATATAGTTTTTAAAAAATATATATTTATTTTCTTGTAACTGGGAAAGGAACTCTTGAAAAAAGTCACCCAAAACAAATGAGCCTTATTGTAAAGGATTCCATTTTGAACTTCCTCCTCTGATTTCTCTCACCTAGGACTAATCAAATCTTTTCTTACAGAGAGAGATCAGCAAGGCCGGCTGAAATTGTCATGAATTGTTCTAGTGGCAAGAGCCAGGGATAAATAAAATAAAGCTTCCAGTGCCAAACTTTTCCAGCGTGATAATGTACGCTTGTAAAATAAACTGGATAATTCTTTATGCTATGGTAACATACATAAACACCTCAACCCTACTATCTACTCAGAAGGAAAATGCCTGTAGTGCATCCTATCCAACTGGATTGCAGTGAGAACTGCAGTGATGCAATGCAATCTTATCCCTCCCCATTCTCCTTGCTGAATTCAGTAGGATTTACTCTTTAATGTGCACACAGCCTAAATGTGCCCTTATTTGTTTTGAAGCAAATCCGTGCAAACTGATAAAGCACTGACATTTAATTTGAGAAACAGCTGCTTTAGCTTGATTTGAAATATATTTGTTCTAATAGGTGTTCTTGGCCTTTATCACAACAATTTCCTTTACAATTACATTTTTTTATTTACGTATTTATTTATTTTGTTTCTGAGCCGTCGTATAGCTGAAGCTATCAGATCAACATAAGCAATAAAGCAAAGCAGAAAAACTCATAATAAAACAGGCACTTAAAAGACAAACAAGGAATAAAACTGAAGCAACATAATTTTTAAAAAGCAGAGGCTGAGCGATAAAACAAACCCTTAAACAGGCAACTCGAAATGCAGCTTTGATCTGGAGTACAAACAGCAAGATAAGAATAAAATAAATCAACATTTAAAATGATTAAATATAATTATATCCACATATAATTAGTTAAAGAAGCACAAAATCTCTTTTTAGACTTCAGTACTATACTAGACACAGTTACAGACATGTTGGTATTTCCATTACACTGTGGGGGCTTCAGCCAAATCCCAGTATTTTAAACATATAACAAACACCTTATTAACTTGCAATACTGATATTTAAGACACAGGAAATAAAGCATAATTTAGGGAAGTAACCATCAAGCATTTCAGCGTAGCCCTCCTCATATCCTTTTGTGATCTGCTGTGAAGCAGAAATGTTTTCTGAGAAGGTATTCTGTTTTAAGTTTGCCAGGTAGGATGCTGTGTCAGAAAAACAATTCCACACTAGAAGCACCCTTCCTCCCCCCACCCGCCACCCTTTCCCTATATAAGAAAAGTGGAGCTTCCAGAGTGGATTTGTCTTTAATACAGTGTTTGACCTGGTGCATATTTGCACTGAAAACTTCCACTGAATTTAATTATCTAAAGAACAAGCTTACATCTTTTATCTGACAAGAGACTACGATGCTGGTCCACATCTGCAGAGTACTTAGAGCCTCTTCACTAGTCCTCCTACTTTCCACGCAGTCCGCAGAGAAAATACAGAAAGCGGCAAGAGATACAGCTTTACTTTATGGTGAGGATGAGGATGATCCACCAAAAAACGTAACATGACATAAAGACACAGTGAGTAGGGATGCCAGAGCTGAGGATGCCTTTTAACCCTAGCATAGCAGAACTCAACCACGATGCTGATCATGCTAGCCCTGGAAGCGGAAAGGAGGACCTTTCCCTGATAGGGGGCGGTTTGTCCTGGAACTGCTCCTCTAGGGACATAGGGAGTTCCTCTTCTCCTGTAGAAAGGCCAAACAAGGAATCCATATGTCCCTAGAGGAGCAGTAGCGATGCCGAGGCATTTGTTTCGTTCTCCAAACCTCAGGAGTAAACACCTTGGGATCAGCGGGGCTGGAATATCTGCCCTCTTGGAGCGCTGGTGGTACCCCACTATTGCCACACCCCAAAGAAGCCCTTCCTCTCATATAGTATACCACTTTATATGATTGATTGTAATCCTAACGCTGCCTTCATCTGTTTTACTTCCAACATTTCTTTATGCTGCCTGGCCAGCCGCATCCCCCAAGTGATTACTAAAGACTTGGGAATCAGGGAAAACACAGGATGCAATAGAACAGCATAACCATCTCTTTAAAAGCACGAGCAAACCTTTCTCTCATAAACGTTATCACACAAGAATACTCTTGGGGTGGGCTTGGTTTTCAACAGCACCCGCACATCCTACGTTGGACCGGGTAGACTCGTTGCAGCAAGCGGAGCGGGATATTTTCAGCACGGAGGTATCTTGGCTCCCAACAATATTCGACAAGCCCCCCACCCTTCTCGCTTTTCGGAAGGCTGTTAAGGCCTGGTTTTTTACTGAGGTGCTGGGATAAGATTGTATGAGTAGATCATATGGAAGGAGGCCAGCTGAGCTTGCTGTGGGGTATCCCAAGGGGACGATTAAGGCACAGCGTTTTTGGTTTATTGTTTTACTGGTTTTACTGTTCTATGATTGTTTTATTTATTGGTTTTCTTGTTGTTGTGAGCTGCCCAGAATTGCTTAAGATGGGTGGCCATATAAATCTTCTAAATAAACAAACAAACAAATAATGCATGTACATAAATAATGCACGTACAAGGCAGATGTGGGGATGAAGGGACCTGTTTCAGAGGAATGGCCTGCATACCCAGATGTATCCACAGGGTTTCAACAAAGGTATGGATGGGAGTTATTTCTTGGGTAGGGAAAAGATCTCATACAGTGTAACATCCAAGAGCCCGTTTGGTGTGGTGGTGAAGGCCCCAGGCTAGAACCCGGGAGACTGAGCGTTCCTGCCCCGCCTGAAGCACGAAGCCAGCTGGTGACCTGGGCCAGTCCCTCTTTCTCAGCCCAAGGAAGGAGCAGGCAAGGGCAAACCGCTTCCAAAATCTTACCAAGAAAACTGCAGGGACTTGTCCGGGCAATTGCCAGGAGTCAAGACTGACTTGAAGGCACCAAAAATAATAAAATAAAATTATCCCTTCTAGTTGAAGGGTCCATATATATTCCAGAATAACACAATAATTTGATTAGCATATTAATCCCAGGACATGAAATGTTCTTTCCACTAGTCCTAACTAGATATGGGGATGAGAGAGAAATGCATCTAAAGTGCCTCTTAATCTGGGCATATTTGCTTTTGCATTCTCAGACCAATGAATTCAGTTTTGAAATTGCACTTCTCCAAATATATCACTGCAGAGGGGCAAAGATGATATGAAAATCCCTATGTTAGTGAAAATGTACCAAAAATACATTATATAAATCACATGCAAATACAACACTTGCCAAACCTCTTTATATTAGGTGAAATTGTATTAAAAGTGTTTATCCTATACACACAGAAGCATAAATGACTTTTAGTGCAAACGACACTAAAAAAAAGCCACAACCCTGCCTCCAACCAACCAATAAGGAAATGGGATAAACCAACCTTATCACTAGAAAAATGAAAAGATGAGAGGAAACAAAATTAGCCAAGCTGCAAAAATGTGATTGAAATTAACAAGTTCAACTAAACATAATTGACAAATTCCCCTAACATAAAGCAGTATATTAGGGAAGTCAAATAAAGATTGCAAGCAGTAATATAGAAGAGGCAAGATAGCAGGTCGATTATCTATCTATCTATCTATCTATCTATCTATCTATCTATCATCTATCAATCAATAAATCTATCAATCATCTATCATCTATCATCTATCTATCAATCTATCTATCTATCAATCATCTATCAATCTATCTATCAATCATTTATCATCTATCATCTATCTATCTATCTATCTATCTATCTATCTATCTATCTATCCATCCATCCATCCATCCATCCACCCACTCATTTCAAACACAGGACTCTGGGTGGCTTACAACAATTAAAAACTATATGAAGGCAATGAACAAAATAAAAATCATATATAAAAACCATGCCACACCATCAGTAGCCAAGGTATAACAAACCTGCCAACAACAAGCAACATAACCACCATACGGGCTCTACCACATGCAAGATAGCTGGAGGATATGGATACAAATGAAGAAGATGGGGCTTCTGTCCCTTTGGGTGCTGAGTTCTCTCTCTCTGGAAAACGCTACTCAGTATAACATTGGGGGGTGATTGGTTGGTTCTGTTATCGCCTGCCTTTCAATCAGGAGCTCAAGGTGGTTTTAGATGCTACCATTGGCCAACATGAGGAGTTTACAAAAGCCCAACTGCCAAGTGTGGGGTGGGACTAAGAGTCGAGGGAGGATGAGAGAGAGATAATGAGAAGGGGATAAAGAGAGCAAAAAGCAAAAAAAAAAAAAAAGGGAAGGGAAGGGAAGGGAAGGGAAGGGAAGGGAAGGGAAGGGAAGGGAAGGGAAGGGAAGGGAAGGGAAGGGAATCAATCTAAGGGGGAAAAAGAAGGAACAAAAAGGAAAAAAGGGGGAAGGGGGAAAAAAAGAGAGAGAAAGTGGAAAAACCAGGATAGGTGGGTATGAGTTTGTATATGACAGACAGAAATGGCTTCACATCCCCCAATTTTGTTGTTGACTAGATCCACCACCACTATGTACTATCCTGGTACTAATTACAGGATGCAGGACTTGCTTGAATCCAGGGCATGTTTCACCAGGTAGGTAATATTGTGTGTCAGGAAATATTAAGAATATTTCATTGTGCAAGCGTATGTTAGAAGTATTATCAACAGTATTCATTTATTCCTTTATCCCATTCTCTGATTCTATCGCATTAACGTAAGATGCTTTACACTGTCTCTCTGAAAGCAGCCCTTCAGTGACAAATAAAAGAAAAAAATTAAATCCAAAAATTAAATGTACCTTGACGGGAATAGTGGAGTGGGTTTAACTTACAACAATAACTATAAATCGTGCAGTCTCTTTGAAGACTAGAAAAACAAATGTGTCCTCTCCACTGATTTTATCACTTCATCACACACAGCAAATCTGAGTCAACATGAGTGGCAGATCTCAGAGGTAAAAAACAGAGAAATTAAGGCCACGGAAGTGGGTCACGTGCTTAGGAATTTGTCTACTGTAACCATAATGAGTGGTCTATTGTCTCCAAGGAGACAATTCAGGATTTACAATACACAGCATACTAAGTTAGTTAGAATCTCTCCTTTCCTCCACATTCACACACCTCATCTCTCATGGGAAAACATTAAATTGAAGGCAGTATTAAATTCTTTCAAACTGCTGGTAGAATAATACCTGGTAGAGCCTCAGGATAGCATGAGGGATACGTGATGACATATCAGCCCATGTAAGGTTCTGTCATTCTCTCATTTTCACCCTATACACATGTTCCAACCCACTTTTATACGTATTTCTGCTTTTAAAAATCATTCACATAAAATTAATATACATTTTCGGAAGCATTTCTTCCAGTACACATAACATATACTGTAGTAATTTTTCCCCTTTGCTAAACTGCTTTCATTAATATATGCAGTGGATAGAAGTATGCACATTTTCCCAACACTCACATGCATAGAGAAACCAGTCCTCAAATTCAGAGAAGCACCAATATTGAAGGATAACTGCAGGTCTGATCATGATTTATGTATTTATTTGTATGGCTGCCCAGAGTTGTGCCTTAAGATGGGTGGCCATACAAATCTTTTATATAAAATAAAATAAAATAAAAATACATTTATGAAGACAAATTAGGTTGCTTCATAAAATGAATAATTTTGACCCTCTTCCGGAACCTATTGGTTACTCTCCCAATGTTGGGCTCCAACTTAGATCAGCACAGCTAGTATCGCTGAAAAGGCAGATATGGCATTAAGTTTCATTCCCATGACTATAGAGTGATAAGCTTGTCAAGCTTGGTTTATTATTACTATTATAATTAATAAAATTTGCAAACCACCCAACTCTCAACACCTCTGGGCTGTTTAGGTTGGACAATTGAAGTGGAGCACAGCTAACTTGTGAAAAAGAAAGGGGCTACACAGGGGCCTTTTCCACACCCTTGCATAATTCTGTCAAGTAGTATTCACTCTTTTGTATAATCAGCTAAGAATATGCATGCAAGAAGGAGCCCATTCATCTTTCTTTTGGGACAAGTCACCATGTCACCACAGCCCCACTTCAATACTGTGCAGCACTTTCTCAAACACTACACTAGAGCAAGTCTGCATATCTCATAACCCACCAAGATTAATACAGTCCATCTATGATGGCCCTTGAAAACATTTATGTTAGACCTGATGTTGACTGATCCTTTTTGTAGGAAACCATGGATGGCTACCACATTGCATTCTACTGAGGACTTCAAGTAGCAATACTTGAAGTGTGAGGTTGCATCTTGAGTATCTTCTCTCTCTCTACCTCCCTCCCTCTTTTCTTCAGCAACTGTTGGAGAGTAATCAGGATTGTGACTGTGATGTATGGGACTTTTGTCTTTCTGCCCCTCTCCCCATGCTTCAGTTCCAGTGAAAAATATTCTTCCATCCCAAGAGGAAAGCTGCCATGGATGACTTTATTCCAGCAATGAGCAGCAGCTTCAGGATGAGTGATTTTCAGGCAGATTATGTCCCAAGGGAGAGATCAGTCCCTCCTGCCATGTGCTTCAACCTTTATCCTTATTTTTATTTACACACAACTCCACTGATGCCTTTCATAAACAAACAGCCCAATATGATAGCTCCATTTCGTATACTTTCTGGGCGTTCAGGTAAGATGTTTTGCTGCCTGTAGTCATGAGGAAAATGGCATGATTTCCCCACTTCTTAAACAAGATGAGCAGTTGAATCCTGTTTTAGTGCTGCTGGTGGGACAGTGGTCTTCATGGTAGCTGAGGCAGGAGAGGATCAGGACAGGTTGCTTGGCACATCCAGTTTTGACTTTCAACAGAGAGGAATAGCTAGAAAATTCATAAGAGCTTCCATGCTTCTCTTCCACATCTGCCCCTTGAGTCAGTCACTTTATTCTGACTAATGCTAGGGGTGGATTGCAGCTGTATAGGCTGTTCTTTTATTCTTCTGTACCCTTCCTTCAAGCATCTGTCAGAAGGCAGATCTTCTTAGAAGGCAACCTGATTGGATGCTTTAGGCATAACCCCAAATTTGCATGCATTCTAAGAGATTGGGTTTCACTGAGTATTTTATCCTTCCTCCTTCCCATAAAACGAAACATCAGGCCAAATTTTCCTCTCAATTACACTTCTCTAATGGCATTTTAGTAGTCAACGTTTTATTCCCACATAAATCCTCTTTCATCTGCATTTATCTAGCTAGAGCAGCAGAGATGATGACTGAGTAGCTGATTTCAGATTTACATTCTCTAAGTACAAGGACATATGGTCTGGCTTGGAGATGAATATCATGCTACCTAAGCCAAACACATTTGATGAAAAGGAGAGTAAAATAGTGCATTAAGTGGCTTGGCCACAGTCATTTAACATCTGCTCAAGTTATATTAATTCAGGTTGGACATTACATGTAGTAAGCCCATGATGAACACACCAGGAAAATCATATCTGCAAGCTAATGCATCTACCTGGGAAATATGTCATATATGAGGATGACACTATCTTTCCAGTGCTTCTGATATCCCACCCACCCCACATTGATTACTATGTCTTTCAATATCATTTGCCCTCATCTGCAGTTCTAGTGCATGTTTTAAAACCAAATCATCAGGGTTACTTTATGAAGCAATCACAGTCCAGTGTGGATCATGACAGCAACCAACCACCAATCAGATTTGATTACATAATTAGATCAAAACCCCAAGTTAGATGAATGGCTCTACCTTCATTCTGAACAGGCTTATTGACAACACCACACAGCTAGAAAGATTTGGTGATATGATGAAACATCTTCAGAAAAGCTACATGAGAGTGAAAGTAAGGTTTTGAGTAAGCAAATAACTTGATCCATTTAACTGTCTCCACCACAGTCTCCCAAAGAAAAGATGTTTTGGTCAGGCTGAACTTGTTCAGACACAATTGTGATGAAAAATTAGAAGTGCTTAGGAGGATGTTAACTACCTAAACGTGCTGCAATGGTTTACCAGGTTCTATTTCAGACAACTAGTTTGGATGGTGAAAACATCTGCCCCCAGCAGCTGTCTTCTGCATTTTGATATAGCTAAGCTCCTTTTACTTATTTACCTGCAATTAGATATCAAAATTGATGTGCAGACTGGGATTGGAGTTGCCTGTGCACAGGGGCAGAACTCCTGCGGGGGCAGGGGGGTGTCAATTGAGTTATAGACTTCTTTGCAAATCAGATAAATTTGCCCAAAGCGGAACTGAAATGGGAAGATGGAGAAAGAGAGGAGCAGGAAGTGGCCTGGATAAGCAGAGGGAGAAGGATAACAAGCACATGGAAGTCAGCAGCCAAAACAGGAGCATTTTATTATTGATCAGTTCAATGAGTAACCCACTAGCTGCTCAACAAATGTCACCCACGAAGGCTAACAATTAAAAGAATTCTTTACAATTAGATTTAATCCATCTAGCTGGATTAAAAAGGTGATTAAGAGCAAACCGCTTGGCAATGAAAACCACTAGCACTTTCCCCAAATCAGCTAAAACACAACCAAGAGTTACCTAAATAAGATATTCCTGACTGTCAATGAAAGGAGAATCAGAATGACAATTCGCCTGACCTCCCATGGCAGGATGATCCACCAAGGGAAGGCTCCCCCTACGCATAGGGTTCTGCAGACACCAGGGCTTCTCTCAGACAGAGCCTGCCTATGGCCTAGGCAGAGACCATGTTCAGCTGAAGCATTCATTGACAGGCCAGGAGAAGCTATCTGGACTTGGAATCCAAATGGGATATTGAAAAGTGCCCAGCATATGGTTATATTAAATAACTTATTGCATAGTCTTTAAGGAGGATGGTTCAAATTTTCTGCAGGCCACAGAAATAAATGCTAAAGCATCTAGTTTATTCTGATCTCTCTCTCCCTCTCTCTCTCTCTCTCCCTCTCCCTCTCCTTCTATGGTATATATTTAAAAATACATAATTCTAGTAGAGAGGTAGGATTTAACATCTTTGATTTGATTTGACTTGCACACATTTCACTGTACAACCCAGAGAAGCGGGGATGATTTGATTTTAGTGCGTGTCGCTAATTTGCTTCACCCTTAACATTAACAGCACGATAAATAAATGCGCCCTTAGGTCTACAAAGATGTGCTTGCAATAGTCTAGTAGACAAATGATGTTGTTACTGTGTGGAACTGCTTTGCCCCAAGAACGTTCTTGTTCCCCCTCCCCCTTTTATATCTGTTTTTTACTACTGATGTACTTTATGGTCTCTATTCTGCTGTTTTTTTCTTTCCAATTTCTCTAGAGTAAGCTGAACTGTACAGCGTTGGCTTTACATCTAATGGCTGGTTTCTCTAATTCTCAAGTTCTTATACAGTCATTGTAATTTGCAGGTTTTCTTCAGAAGCTAGATTACTGAATTTGGCTGTACTCATTCTCTCAATTTTGGTTTCATTTAGCCTGCATTTCTCCCCCTTACCCTAGTCCATTTCCATATCACTTAGCAAATGTGGCCCAAAAAGAAAAAAAAATGGGGGGGGGGAAGAGAGAAGGAAAGTAAATTCAAATAAGTATATACATTTTGGAGTGCATTTTTTTCCAAATATATGGATGTTTGTCTGAACTTTGCAAGGTTTATATCTACTATAGGTGGATCCCATCATTGTGAACATTAGCTAAGTATAGCAGATGCCACATGATGACATCTGGTTTAGCTGCAAATGCAAGCAAAATTATAGAAGAACTGTGTATATCCTGCCCAGCTGATTGTGGTAAAATGTAATGATTGCTTGCCAATTGTACATCCCAGTAATAAGCTAAGTATTTTTCAATGATCATATTATCTACCTCCTATGAAGATTCTAACAACTTCTGCAGGATACACCACATGTTCAGTCCATATTTTTCAAGTGACAGATCCACTAAGAACAGTAGTACTCATGTTCTACCTTTACTCCTCAGTCTCAAGCTACAATTCACCGCTCAGTTGTCCAATTACAGAATCTCCAAATACAGGACAGAAATTCCAACAAATCTGCTTATAGTAATAATTCCTTACCCTGAATAATTTAGATCTGGTCCCTGCAAAAAAGCTGCTGCAAACCCCATTGGCTAAAAAAAAAAAAACAAGAACAAGAACAAAAGAGGTGGATTGGATAAGATAAGATAAGATAAGATAAGATAAGATAAGATGATAAGAGAATTACATGCCCAAGAGATGCTATTAAATTGATAACCAATATCCTGTCTTAATAAATACTTTTTTCCCACATTAAGGGGTTTTATACATTTTTAGAGCTTTTTAATTGCACTGTTGTTCATACTAGTGATTATCACAGTGCACAGGTGTTTTATAAATACAAATCACCATTAAACCTCTTGTATTTTACAGCCCAATCCTTAAAAGCAGTCTGCCAATGTAAGTCCCCATTCCATTCAGCCACATATGTGTGAGCAGATCGCTTTGCCATCAAGCTGTAAGTTATTTTTCCCTAGGGGCCTTCTGCATTAGAAGCACAGCCTTGGCCGAACTGATTTTCCAATTTTCCCATTACAAAGTAATGGGAAGCAAAATGAAAGCTTTCATTTTGCTTCCCCTATAAATGTGGACCTACACTGTTTCACAATTGACTATAAGCAGGTATTCCTGTAATACAGCTTCTACCAAGATGGCTTGATTTCTTTCCTGTGTCGACAGCCATTCATGGTCCCAGAACAAAGTCTCCAACACTCACTGAAGTCATCTGGATAAAGTAATGGGCATTTGGTTGCATCCAGATGAAAAATGACTTGGAAACCTCTTGGACCCTCTGCCTTGAGTTTTGTGATTAAAGAATAATAAGAAATATGTCTCCTAAATATATAACCATACCCATCTATTTATTATACTTGGGGAAACCTTGGTTGATAGGTTAGATTAGAGGGTCTTAGGCAACAGGGACAAGGCAGTAATATTCTTATGGGTAGGTCACAGGATTCTGGAACTTACTTGAAATACAAGATCCCATCAGTTCCAGCAGAAGAGGTACGCTGTGGATCCCATCTGCTAAGGAACTACACCTAGCAGGACCCAGGAAATGGGCCTTTTCTGCCTTGGCACCAGCCCTGTGGAACATCATCCCCCTCCCCCCAAGGTGAGATTGGCCACATCCTTGATGTCCTTCTGGAAGTTCCTCAAACCTGGTCGGGTCAGCAGGCTTGGGGGTCTCAAGGAAATGGTTACTTAATTACATGGCTACATTGTTTGTAACATATAATGCTCTCTTCTAGCCCTTTAGTCTTTTATAATAATAATATTCATGTTTTTCATTGTAGAATGGGTTGGGGGGGTTTTGGTAATATTGTTTATTTTATGGTTTTATTGTATGCCTCCGAGAGTCACATTTTGTGAGATGGGCGGCATATAAATATGATAAATAGATAAATAAATAAGGTGGCGGAGAAGGGTGACATACAGCCTCCCCAGCTTTCCATGCTTCTTCCTGATCCCCAAGAAAGACCTTGTGTGCAAATCCCTTTCACAGGGCTCTTTCTGATCAATAGCTCTGGGCAGTCGTAGTGCCTCTCCCCAAATATAGCATCATCCCACAAAAACAAAATGACCTCAGAAACATCCCCCAAAGAAATTCTAGCATATTCTGATAATGAGGCCAAAAACAGAGGTCTATTTTGCTGGTCAAGAAGACTAAAGCGATCGGAAAGGTTTTGATACAGTGTTGACTGTGCTCCACCCATGAGGCAACCCTTTTAAGGCTAGTGGCCTGTAGACAAGCTTGTAGGTGATGAAAGGTGGTCTAAGAACTGCTTTCCCACATGATGAACCAAGCAGTTTCATGGGGCCAGACAGAATCGGTGACCCTTCTCTCACTACTGTATTACCTGCTGAACTGCTACTGTAATACCACTGCCTGACCACTTGTTATGGTTATATTTTAGCAGAGTAATAAGTAGGCTGGCAATGCCTATTTCTGCCACACTGGCCTGGTGCTCTAGAAGATCATCTGCTCTAAACCTGCTGCAACTATCCTCAGCCAGACTCAAATGAGGCCTTATGTAATCTGCTATTTTGGCAGTTTGCTTTAGACTGGGGCTGCAACAAACAAAGTGGCTGGGCGGGGGTGAGGGTGTGTTTCAGATTCCTGGCACGTTGCCCAATTGATTCAATTTGATATGTTCAATTGTACAAGCCTGGATTAGGAAAACTATGATTCAAGATTGCCCAATATAGATGCTCAGGCCCAATGCTGGTCTCCTGGTAGCATGCAGGAAAGATCATCCGGAGAGTAGTTGGTACAACTAACTAGTGGTACCCAATGGACCTTTCAAGGTTATCTGATTCCACAGCTCAGGAGAATTATGCAAGGCTAATGCAAGGCTGGCCCTCCCTTTAGGCAGACCGAGGCAAATGCTTCAAGCAACAGAAGCAGGGAGAGAGTGAGGGCGAGCAGCCTGATGTGCTCATTCAGGATTCCCCGACAGTCCTTGTTAATAGACAGAATTGTGCATGTTCCATAAACTGTATAGGACCCTCTCAAATTAAACCACTTTCCAGGTCTAGCGTAGGCCATTATAAACACTCCATCCAGTTTCAGCAGTCAGCCCAGCCAATATGCAGAATGGGGAAGAGATACCAACTTAAGCTTTGCCTCATGCGGCCAAATGTCGTGTGCGAGCCCTTGGCTAATTTGTCAATTCCTGTTGAGCTGGCAGGGCAGGAAGCCAATGGGTCATCTGAACTCAGTGGGACCTGGCCAGCCAAGTCTCTGTCCAGAAGTTGAGGCTCTACAGTCAAGTTAGGAAATAGATTAAAGAAGCACAAAGTATTTTTCCACTTAGCCCAGTATGATTTACAAAGACTAGCAATGTTTCTTTCTCTCTCTCTCTCTCTCTACCACCTTTTCTTTCTTTTAATTTAAGATGTCAAGGGTTAGATCTAGGACCTTCTGTACACAAAGCATCTGCTCTGCTATTGAGCAATGTTGCTAATAAAGAGATTAGTAAGCAGTCTCCCAGCCGTGCAGGTGGGATGTGGACCATCTGCTCATTTCCATGTTATACGGCTACATTTTTTTTCTACCTTGCTAATGAAGCTAGTGTAAGACTATCATCAGTTATGGCAGCCAAAGGGAGCAAAATTGACTGGAGGTTGGAGCTTGGATCAAGACGATAGATCCTGCCAGCAATATAATGAGGAGGCTGAAGCACGCACTGTATTTTGCAGTTAGGAATTTAATTTCTTCAAGGCTTCAATTAAGTTTACTGCCTTAGGAGAATATTAGTTGTTCCTATTCCCTTTTGTCTGGGAAAGGAAAAAATATTCAACCAATGTTTCCTACCTGTCAAAACACATAGCTCTGAAACATGCTTTTCTGACAACCAACATGGCTGAGGAGCTGTGAGCAGCTTAGTGTGCCTGAAGAAGAGGCATGCTGAGCATCACAAGTAAAGGCTGTAGAACTGGGGTCGGGGGGCAGGGGGTGAGAGAGAATAAAAAGTTTAGATGAAAAGGTAAAAGCAGGTGGCATACTATATTTTTTTCAGAACAAATAACAGAAATAAATGCCTGTAAACATTGGATAAAAGATGGACCAAATAAAATAACTGAATAAAAAGTGTCAAATCAGCCCTCCCCAAACCTGATTCCCTTCAGAAAATGTTGGATTTCAACTCCCGTAACTCCATTCTTCCAGATATTTTGGATCGTACCTCCCATAAACCCTTGGCACTAGCTATGAACAGCTGGGGGACCCCAAACTGCCTACTGATATAGTACCTTCCAGGTGGCAAAGAAGACATAGTACTGCTAGCAACCTTTCTCCTTGCAAGAAAATGTTCTCCAACTCCTATTCAGAGATCAGATTCCTGGATCGATCTCCAGATACCTTCATCCACCTACATATTTAGAATAATTCTTTTTTTCTTAGCCCAATTTCAAAATCAGTTCTTCTGACCCTATTCTCCTAGAAGAGAATCATATCATTTACAGTATGTAAGGCTCCACAACACACTGCAACTCTCTTTGAAAGCCTCTGTCTCTTCTGCCACACACAGGTCACAGTATGAAAAGCTTTCAGGAACCCCAAAGGAGGTTAATTTTGATCCAGAAAATAACTTTGGAGGGATGGCATTTCATTCACTTTACAAAAAGTTCCTCAAATATGGGAAAGTTAACCCAAAGAGCCAGCTTGAAACTGTCACACTTTCCATTTCTTATGTTAACATTTCATCCCCATGGGCTCTTTTCTTTCTCTGAGAGTTGTAAGGTATTTTTGTGTCTCTATTGTACTTACTCTTCCAAAAGTATTTCACTCACTGGAGTGGTGTGGATGCAGTAGTGCCATCTGGGGACTAGAATTTAAAAATAAATAAATAAATAAATAAATAACTGGGTTGAATTCTGGAGCTCTGACCGATCTAGGCATTTCTCCATTCAAGTTCCAGTTGGATAATGCACAAGGTACATCTATGTATGTTTGACTGGACATCCTGCCTTTCGCCATAATCCGTTGACTTCTACAAATAAATAATTTCTGCACTACTTTGGATGATACAATAGAAAATATACCAGAGTATCAAGTATAAGTCTGGCCCAAGTATACATCTGAAAAATGGTCTTTGAACAGCATTGATAAAATCAACATGTATCTGAAAAACCAACAACAATATGGAGGGTTTTTTAGGAAAAGCAGAGATGGTTCACATCACCTTTCAAATACAGAGGATAACACTCTAAGACGGAAAACTTCCACAATCTCTGGAGGATCTCCATTTAATTTAAGGTCCTGATTATCCAAGGGTTCTTGTTCATTTGAAATGCTTTCATACATAGTAGAGGTTCTACATGAATGCCAGGCAGGGAAATTCAGTCTGATGAAAGAGAATTTCCTTTAGAAATTCTTTTAAAGGAAAAGAGAAATTCTGAGAAATTCTCATGAGTAGAGTATGGTTTTCATGTACTTTTTGAGTTACAAAGGGAACCACGGATATGTGTGAAAGGCCTGACTTCCATTATGGATCTGTTTGCAATGAAGTATATTTACACCATTGTTTACATTCATCAGCAGCTTACTTTGCTGCATATCTTCTTTTTTACCCCTGACTTTCCTTACAGTATCAGCAGCCTCCTTGGCCTCCCATGTTCCCATTAAATCCTAAAGAAGATAATGGGGCTGTGCATGCTCCAAAGAGAATTCAGGAGTAGTGCTTTGAACCTAGCGCAAGATCAACATCTTTCTGCTACTCATTAAGGCAGCCTAACTTGTTGCAGGCTCAGATGAAAACTGCTCTAATGCGTGTATGTGCGTGTTTGTGTGTTGACTCCTGGTGACTGCCTCAACAAGTCCCTGAAGTTTTCTTGGCAATGTTTTTGGAAATGGTCTGGCATTGCCTGCTTCCTCAGGCTGAGAGAGAGGGACTGGCCCAAGGTCACCCAGCTGGCTTCGTGTCTAAGGCAGGACAGGAACTCTCAGTCTCCTGGGTTCTAGCCTGGTGCCTTAACCACCACACCCAATGAGTAGCAGAGAGGTCTATGCTTATGCTTGGTCTTCTGGATCATTTCTGAAGTGTTCAGAGCCTAGAAGATAGCATGACGGGACTAGCCCTAACCATAGAACCTTTTCAGAAGCAACACTATCACCTTTGGCAAGGGGGGAGTTTTCCCTTGAGAAACAGTTGGAGAATTTCTCCTTCTAGAGAAATTCAGAGACATTGTCCACTCAATTTCTCAACCCACAAAATTAAAGAAGACTTTTGAAAGGTCAGGCTCTGTGTTCCCCTTCCTTCCTGCCTATATGTAGAAGTTAATGTGATGGGGGCAGAATATTAGATCTGGAAATTGGGGAAGAGGGCATTTCTGCTGAATGCAAGATACACATGGCCGATGTTTTAAACTGGAAATCACAGAGAACATTATGAAACCTGAATAAAAGAAGGGTATATCAGGTATCTCACTTTAGGAAACAAAATGCCAAGAAGTCTTGGCTTTCTAAAAGAAAAGTGTATTGGGCAGAGAACACTAAGTGGGCATCTCTCTAACTAGCAGCATTCAAATTACTTTGGGCACGACCGACCTTTTAATATTCATAGCTCTCAAAAGTTTCAGCTTCAAAATGCTTGTGGGATTTCCCATGCTTCAAAGGGAAAAGATGCTGTAATCATTTTGTCAACATGAAGGTGTGATACTGACCTCAGTGAATGAGAGATACGGTATCTAGCTATGAGAAAGAAGTGATGAGTATAAGTCTGCAGCAGTGTAGTTTAAGCTATAAATAACAAATTTCAGACTTATAAAAATGGGAGGTGTGCACTTAACCATAAAATTGATTCAGCAGTTTTGGAGAACAGCTTGTTTATATGACTGGCTCAAAGATTCCAACTCAGAACCCAAATCTGAAACATGATTTGGAAAACTGATCCTCCTATTGACTATCATTAATCTTCAGGACGTGGCTATAACTCCTTTCCGTTCAAAATAATGGGATGAGCTTTTGAGGAAGAATATGCCCTAATTCACAGATGAAGCCTAACCAATTTCGGATGAATAGTGTAAGAGGCTTAGTAAATTAACTTTCTGGCATTTATAAATATATGTGTGAGAAATAGGTTGGAACTAGAGCTTCTCAGAGAGGAATTGTCAATAAACAACTGCCACCAGCACTAAATAGGGGAGATGCAAAGCAAGATATCCATTCAGCTGTGGAAAAGGCAAAAGAGACAAGCACTTGGTTTAAATTTTAGAGGGTATCACATTTTGCTGCATCCTCATTTCGTCTGAGGGGAATCAACTCTTTGCAGTGGCTTCAGTCCAGTGTGCCATATCCATAACTAGCCCTGCTGCCATGTTGGGTGTGTGGGAAACTTCAACAGAGCTTGAGCCAGATAAAGGCAATAGCCTGAGGACGTGAGACACGGTTACACTAATTCTTATGTCCCTATGGCACGCAAGTACCTAATAAACAAACACCTATCCATATCAGACTAATCTAGTATTATGGACATAGACATTCTTTCTTGACTATGATGAGGCCAAAATGTACATTGTGACATCTTTATGTAAGCCCTACCCTTTCATACTTGTATTATGATGTTACAAGCAAATACATCGGGGGCAGAATGTGCATCAAGACAATACAAGTATCATCACTTGCCTGCCCCCTTGTTTCCCCCACAGATACCTATGATGAAGGATAAATCATAAGTATTGGCAAGTTTAAGGGCTAGCTCTTAAGCTGTTATTGGGTGGTCTTGTTTGTCATGCCAGGCTTCTGCAGAAATGCAAGGACGACAAATCAAGGAAGACACTTCCTCATCAGTTAGGGTCCATGACTTCTGTTGAGATCATCAGTGGACACATAGATAAGTCAGAAAATATGCTAACAACTCATTCTACACAAAGTCCCCCCCTCATCCCCACAAAAAAAGTCAGGTTAAAAAGTACCATGGTTGCTCTAGTAGGGATTAATGTATAGTAATATGATTCAATGAATTAATTAATATTATGGGTTAGTTGAGGCCTAGGATGTCCACTCATAATCTGATACAGAAATAGTATCCCATGATATAAAAATAGAGTGCATCCTTTAACAGAGAAGTCAAGTATCCTTTGGTTTTTGAGGAAAGTTCTTTCGTTCTTAGATTAGGTTTAAAAAAAAACGGAAGGAATTGCTGTTTATAATGAGTTTCTAGGAAGTTTTGATTTTTGACATTGCTAAGCATCCAAATCATGTATGGTAGGCTTGAATCATTACGTGAGGCCCTTCAGAACTCCATGATCTCCTTTATTCTGCATGCTTTTAAATATTTCCATGAATCCCCTCTATCACAACATTTAGGGGCTTGAGGAGGAGATGTTTCTCTGTTGCAGCCCCCTTTTTGCAGAATAGCTTCCAAAATAGATTCTGCTCACCCTGACTCTGCTGGCTTTTTGGAAGTTAGTCGAAACAAAGCTCTTCCAGAGGATTTTTAATTAATTAATGTAGTTCCATGCAAGTGTTAACTGTTACTGGGACACTGTTTTAATTTAAATTAATGATTAAACAAACTGGTTTTTTTTTAATAGTTTCACTGTGGTTGTTTTGATTTCTATAAACGGTTGAGTCACGAGATTGCAGTGGTTTAAAAATCAAATAAATAAATATTCACTGAAGAAGTTATCCAGACTATATTAAGCATAAAATACCAAAGAGTGAAGAAGGGATCAGTGAAACCAATGGCTGTATGAAATAATCTTCACACGCAATTTATAGGAAGCTTTCTGCCATGCAGTGATGGGTGGTACAATTAGATTATATCTTTTCATACATCGCTTATTTATCCCAACCAGTGAAGTCTGTGCTCCAGATTATTTTGCGTGTAAGAACCATTCTCTTCCATTTTATGTTTCAGAAACCAACCGGAAAAAAAGTTTCCCTCAACTCTGAAACCTCAGCTCTATCACTGGGAAACCGAAACGCAACTAGGAGCCGCTGCATTTCCAAGAGGCCATCTTTGAGAATTAAAAACAAGGATAATGGGCAGAGAAAGATGATAGGAACATTTCTTTCAAGCCCTGGGAGCCTTTATGTACAGTTTGTAAACAGCAACAATTCACTATACTCCTAGTTAAAGCCATGCCAGCTGTTGTTCTGTCTACTGATACACTCTAAAGTAAAACACAAGCCAAATTCCATCCTTCGGGGTGGGAAAATAAATGAACCAGGGGAGGGGGGGTATATGCCTAAGGATTCTGCAAGCAAGTTGGAGACCTGCTCGTTTGGCATTATGCTAAGTATTCTTCTTCGTCTTCAGGATTTAACCTGGCATGGAAAATAACGTGCAATGCCAATTAAAATCAAATGCGTGTTTCTCCTTTTCCTCTCTTCTGTTGGAAAATGTAAATCAGTCAAAAGAGAGAGTGTGAAAGACAGAGTACTTCAGTCAAGCTACTTTATAACTACAGTACATAGTTACAGTGACCAAAATCCAATATAAAAATCACTTTGATACATGAAAACTACCAACGCACAATTAAATTACTCTTCTCCTACTCGGAGCCTCTAGGCAGAATGTCCAAAGTTATTATTCCATGCCTCTTGTACCCTGATTAAAATGAAGTTCTGGGAACTCTTTATCAGATCAGTATCCTTTAGTGAAAAAGAGCATCATTATGTTTGTAGCAATACATTTGTTTAGAAATATAAAAGCAAAACAGCAGAGATACCAGTGCACATAGAGGAAGCTACACTTACAAAGGGTTTTCTACCCAGCACCTAAGAAACAGAATCTGATCTCTGCCTGGGTAATCTAAATAAGGATAGGGAATCACAGCCTGCAGTCTAAATACAGCCCACCAGGTCTCAACATTTCGCTCTTGAGGATCCAGGTGAAACTGAACGTCTCCTTTTTTCATTCTATGACCAAGAAGTGGTCATTTAACTGGCATCTCTCCAAGACTGCCTCCTCCCACCTTACTTGATTAAAAAGATGAAGGAAAGACACCCAGAGATTATAAGTAGAAAATACCCCCATATTCCCTGGATAATGTCATCAGACTGCCTAGCCACTAGGTGGCAGTATTGCATCTAATTTATATGGACAGACTCTGGTTTTTTTATATTAATTAATTTATTTATGCCATTCATATGACTTTTCTGTTGAAAAAAGACAATTTTTCTCATCTAGCATCTGACTGGTCTGTCTGTGATGCATTCTCACTGCCAGATTAATTTCAATATGCATACTGGAGGTATAAAGAGGAAGGAAGATGATCTTGACAGAGATATACAGGAACCATTGCCTAGGCAAAAGGGGCTGAAATATTTTTTAAGTCCAGAACAACAAGGTAATATTCAGAAGCTGCTCAGACAGACACCTCCCTAGCTCACTAAAGTATATGAAGAAGGATGAGGTACAGCACAATCAGACTTGCAAAATTCTGTTATTGCACAGGTAGTCCTTACTTAATGACCACAATTAGGACTGGCAACTCTGTCACTAAGCAACACGGTCATTGAGACATCACATGACCACACTGGACTTACAACATCACTTTACTGCAGTCATTAAGTGAATCACCTGAGGTTGTTAAGTGAGAAATCACATGACCATGACTTGTGATTTTACTGCTGGCTTCTCATAGACTCTGCTTGCTGGAAGCTGGCTATGAAGTACACAAATGGTGATCACATGACTGCAGGTCGCTGTGATGGTCATAAGTGTGAGGACTGGTCGTAACATTTTTCAGCGCTATTGCAACTTCAAACAGTCACTAAACAGGGCAGTCGTTAAGCAAGTAATCTCAAAAATATAATTTTAGTTTTCTTGTGGAGCTGATTTCCTGGTCTTGTCTACCTAGTGGGGCTGACAGGAGGAGACTTTCCAAGACAGTTTCTAGCCTCCAGATTTTCTTCTTGATTTACTGCTAGTTTATCAAAATAATATTGGTTAACAAAAATACTCTCTCCTTCCTTCTATGATTAGCAACAGAGTGTTTATTTCTAAGGACCAATGTTTTTCAGTTCAGTCACAGCTAAGACTGAATATTCCTTATCTTTGTAATTCTTGAATTAAAAAAAAAAATGCTACAGGCCTTCCTCTAATCATTCTTGAGCCTACCTTCCCTACTTTCACAGGTATCAGTAGCTCTCTTGGGTGCTTCGAATCCCATCAGGCTTGTGTAGGAGTTCATAAAGTTTCAGGGGTGCGGGCAGAAGAGAAAGAGTGCCCATAAGCTTCTGCAATTCACACAAACTTCCAATGAGAGGGGAAACGTATTCATGTTGAAAATATTGAGTCGCTAAGCCTTCCAACCGTATTCCAAAAGTCTACCAGCAACATTTCAATCAAGAGCGCAAGCCTGAGACAGCCAGGCCGTTTGAGCTGAAAAGCACCATGCAGAATTATGTTGGTGAATCTAGTGCCCTCTCAATGACCTCATATTATAGCCACAGTATTAAGTCATGGAGAAACCTGTAAGTCAGGTGAATATATTTTTTTCTTTTAAAAAAAGTAGAAAAGGAAAACCTCCTGAGTTCCCAGTAAGAATGCTAAATTAGTCTTTCTGCCAATGGAATGGTTCACTTTCATTTCCAAGTAGCTGTAAGCCCTCTTGACCCCCCTCCCCCCAGTGTTATCCCTTTTACTGCTCGTGCAGTACTTTCTTTAATCTCTCGGATCAAAGATTGGTCAATAAAAATCATCCCTGCTTTTGCGGGGAGCAAACAAACCACACTCAGACTTATGATAATTGTAAATCTACACTAACATCTTTGAAAAGGGAAAACTTTTAAGTGAGAAAAAGGATTGTGTTCTGGTATTTCCAGACACAATGAACCTAACTGTAACCTAGCATGATAGAGATCCCATAATTTATTTTGTCATTGTTTTTTAACAGAAACCAATATTAACTAACTTTGACTAGAATTACAGTACCAGGTTTGCCTACTTTGGTACCTTGCTACCAATAGATTGTGATCACTAGGAGAAGACAAGTATTTATATATGGACCCATAACAGCATACTGACTGTGAATTCTGGGATTTGTAATCCAAAGCATGCAGAGGATCTGGCTTGGGGAAAGGGAATGTAAGGCCTTTCCTTACAGGTTCACAGTATAAGGGATTACTAGGAAACAGGCAAATTTCTTTTCCTCTACCTAGAATCTACCATCACTTCTGTTGGCAGGCTTACTAGGAATGTGTGTGTGTGTGTGTGTGTGTATGTGTGTGTATGTGTATGTATGTATGTGTGTGCGTGCATGTGCGTGCGTGCGTGTATGAATTTCAAAGACAGAATATATTCTATTTTTTTCCAGTAAAGTAGAAGTACTAATTACACAAACATGGGTCAGTAAAAAAAAGGTCAAGGGGCCGGGTAATTATTAATAATGGCACCTGCATTCATCAAAAAGATGCTATTTTCAGATGCTCATGACATTTTTGAGAGAGATAGCAAGGTTAATAGGCCAATATAGTAAAGTGCTGGTTGCACATGTTAACAAAAATAAATCTGGAATTACTGAATTGAATGTAGAAGATGAAAGAAAGAACTTTTTTTAATATACTTTTAAAAAATGTGTGATATCTTGGCCTTATGGCTATGTAACAACCCGGAAAATGTTTACAGATGCAGCATGAATGGAAAATGAAGCAATTTAAGTATCCTGTGGCCAAAGAATTGGCGGAGGAATTGATATCTGCTTACAGTCTATAAACCGCCATCACTGCCATAGCCTCTAGAACTTTGTTACCTTCCACTAATGTTGCCAACTCACAACAGAAGCCTTGAGTGGCAGAATTCTTTTACTGAGGACTAGAATGCTTTACAACACCTAGTTTTTCTTCCCAGTCTTTCCCATCTAAAGCTAGATGGATTTTGTGCCAACTTCATACTTTTTGGAAGTTGGACTGTTCCTGACTATTTTGTGAGACTAGCTGAGCTAAAGAGTATCCATGGCATTTTGGGGTGGGGGTCCAAAATGTCAAGATGGTGGCCACTTCTACATGATTGAAGTCCCGCCCCTTTTTAACGTGTGGATGCATATATAAAAGGGCGGGGCTTTTATCTTGCAGTTGCAACTGCCATCTTGCCTTTGTTTACCTCCTCCCCGCCCCCAGGACACCCCCGTTTGTGTCAGAAACTATCATGCCACACAACCAAAACAATCTGGACATGCTCCATCCAACATTAAACATTTAAAAGGTCATTGATCTCAAAGGAAGAGATTTCTTCATGCCCTTTAATCTCTAGTTGTAATAAATGGTCTTTAAAAATAGTCAACATCGATTGGATCATTCCTGTCTTCTTAGAACTCAACAGTTCCTCCCCAACAGCCATATTCCTACCATACATGTACTGAGATAATCTAGCAGTGAATAAAGTGAAGCTGAGCCCTTGAATGTGAAGCCATGGTTTTGCACTGCAGGATATCACGTATCTGTAATTTGAGGGATAGCAAATGTTGACAATCAACCTTTATCCTGTCTGTTTTTTAACTGAGATTTTCTTTTCCTGGAAAATTAACCGATTTAAGATGGTCTGAAATTTGCCATTCCCATGTACACAGTGCTGATCTATGTAACCAGCTTGCCCCGACATGAGGACAGGCCAGTGACCATTTCTTGAGGGCATAAATGCACAATGTTTTCCTCTACCCACTCCCAGCAGTGTTCACCTTCTTTTTCTGCTATGTATCAAAAAATAGCAGTTCTTAGTTTATGTCAGGACAGCTGAAGCAATGCTGTCTGTGCTGTCAACCGCTGTGCTTTTTTTCATTGGAGGCAACACCTCCGCTTCTGGTCCATGAGACTGTCCTCCAGGACCTTTTATTTAATTTTTTTACAAGTTTGCCAGTGGAACAGTGAAAAGCTGAGCTTCTTTTTTTAAACAAATTCTGTGTCAGAACAATGAAATGATAGACCTGTTGTTAGCTGGGGTTTATTTATTTATTTTTTCTTCTTTTAACAAGTATGTGGATTAAACAATGAAATTATTTCTCTTTCTCTCTTTTTACAAGTACACTGATGTTGCCATGCAACAATGGACCTGTCTTTTTTTTTCCTACAATTTCATTAATAGAACAGAAGTGTAATGGGCTATGAGAATCAACTTGAGGAACATGAGGAAGACCCACAGCCAAAACAATGGTCAGTTAAGAGAAATCTGAGTCCAAAGAAGGAACGGAATTTGAGAAAACTTCTCAGACAGGACCCTCCCTGGTTCCCTTTAGGAAAAAGGCAGGGAGGGGGGAGACACATTCAGAGTTGCAATACTGATGTCAGCCCCTTGAAGTAGACCAGATCTGAACACCAAAGTTATGAATACTGAAACTACTTTCACTCTAGGGCTAGAGTAACAGAATCTTGCAACTCTGAATGTAGTTTCCCCTCCTACCCACCTCTATCCTAAAGAGAACTAGGGAAGGTCAAGTCTTTCTCAAATTCCATTCTTGCTTCAGACTCATTCTCTTATTTGACCATTGTCTCGGCTGCGGTTCTTCCTCCTGTTCCTCAAGGTTATTCTCATATCCCATTACAAAGAGTGACATGATGGACCTATCTCTGTTTTTGTTTTTTATTTATTTATATTACAATAATATAAATTATTTACAGGTAATATAAATTTAAATATATTTATATTTATATTGACAGGCATTCTGTCACTTCCCTCTTCTAGCCCAAATTTTACCTGATCTGATAAAACTGTGGCTTCTTCTCCTTCTCCTTCTTCTTCTCCAATCTAGGACAGGTAAAGAACAAAGAGAATCCACCAACAAGGGGCAGTGGGAAATGCAGTCGAGAGAGAACATGAGGCCACTGCCATGGCCAAGGCAGAGGAACGGAGTTCAAATCTGGAAAGAGACTTCATAAACCTGCTTTGTTTCCATTTGGTTTACACCTGGGGTCCAGCAGCTTAAGGCTGCAGGGTGGAAAAGCCCTTAGCCAAGCCCAGATCTAATCCTGAAGCCTAAATTTGTGAAATCAGGCAGCTGAAATATGGCAACTTTGGAATCCAAGCATTCCAGTAGTTTGTTCAGAGCCATCCAACCCAAATTGCCTCTATTTGCCAGCAGCGGGCTCTGGAGAAGTCATTCTCTGGGGAGCCCTGATGTGTCCAGGAAGATTCTAGGATTAAGCTTAGGAACCTTCAAAGAGAATTTTGGCAGGACTCTTCTAACCAACATCTCAAGTGCCAAGCCCCTAACATAACCTGCTCCCAATTATCTTCCTGTCCAGGCATCAGACAGGGAGCTTTCCAACAGCTCATTCTTTCTTGAGCCAAATCTTCCCGAGGTCAAAGTTCACAGGAAAAAAACAGCCCTGCTTCACCAATTCCTGTAGCCTATGTCTTCCAGCTTCAAACGGCAGGTTGCAACTGGAGGCTGATTCTGTATAACTATCCTTGACTTATTTCTGCGTCTTGTGAATTCTTACAATGTTCAGTAAGTAATACCAATCTTTATGGCTTTTTCGATCAGTACACATACATCGCCCTCTCCCTTTTCACTCCACTGGCTCTTTCTCTGTTGAGCAAGATGATCACATTTTCTTTGTATTCCAGTCCTGCTCTAAAGTCTGCAGAAGCATTTGTAAAGTACTTGCAAAAAGAACAATTCTCTGTGTGAAACCTAACATACAACCACACACTTTGCATGGTTGTATAGATTTTTTTCATGGCAAATCCCACAGATCCCAACAGTCTTAAAGAGAAGAAAAGGATCTGTTGGCCTTCTCTTTGAGGTGGCAGTGTGGGGGTAGGGTTATTTTAAGGTGGCAAGAACAAAATGTTCTCAGGAATCTTTGTCTCCCTTTGCAACCCTAAAAAGTATGCATTTCAGATTGTGCTCTTTGAGAACACTTCAGCTTCCTAGATGACTCCATAAGCATAAATACAGGATTGTTGAATAACAAAGCACAAAAAGAAATGGAATGACCATGTGATTGTATCATATATATGATTCAGTGGAAGTGCCTCTGCATGTAAGCTTATCTATGCTTAATAGGATAACTGATTCTTTTAAGTAAGGGGCTAAGTCAAACAAACTTCAACTTGGTTTAAGCAGGATAGGATTCCATTCCAGTAGAAGAAAACACTTTTCCCTGTAGGACAAGACACTGGGATATTAAAAGTTGCATTGTCTCAAGAGTAAAAAAGGCACTAAGGCACTAAAGGAATGCAGATTGGTCTACCCTAGGAAAATAGTAAAATTCACATATCTCCAATCTGGATTTCCTTACAAAATGGTTTACCCCTGATATTAACCTCTGGTTAGAATATGACAAGCAGATTCAGTACAATGGGCCATCAATTCTTTGGCATGTTAAATTCACCACATCACTTTGTTTTTATCACTCCTCTGTGCCCCAGTTGCAGAATGATGCGAATGCTAAAGAATACGAACAACAAGAATGAGCACAATTCTAATGACATATTTAATTGTTTCCAGGATGTCATGATTACAAGAAATATCAAAGATATCAAGCAAAGCTCCCCTTAGCTGCTGTGATTATTGGTAACACTAAATTATGTATTGTTTATTCACTACATTTATCTATTGGCTTTCTGCCAAAACATTCCAGCTAGCAATCTATGATTTAACACTATAATCTATCTAAAGTATTTTTTGATCCAGTAGCCACATCTGACTTTTTAAAAGAGTGACACAGGAGCATAAAGAAACTAACTACCATAGGGTTGCACATTCACAAAAGGTTAGCACACTGGGTGGAACTGATCGTTAAATACTACCTCACTAACAGACAGACTGGTGAGATTGCTCCCTGCTCCCATCTCTAGTCCATCAGGATCCTATCAACCCCACGTTAGTTTGGTTCTGTTTTGGCCAAGTGAGCATCTTTACAAACCAAGCATTGGCCTACATCCACCCGCTATTTCTACTATTGCTTGTTTGTTTGACTGATTAAATGAGTACTGAGATCTCTTGGCAGCTTACATTTTTAAAGTGTCCAAAAATGCCTATGATTGCTAGGGGGAATTCAATGGAAATAAAGATGATTCTGGCAACTGGTGCTTTGATTTTCAGCTTACAAGCTTACCTTTTATTTCAGTTTAGAATGACATCAAAAGAGCATAAATAGGAGTGGGGCAGGACTTCTGGTAAGTGCCATTCAGGTGTCCGTGGATGCTAGATCCCCTCCCTTATTTATGAAATTAACAATATTGAGTATGGATATTGAGTATTGTTCTGGTCTGCATCATATAACCACAAAGAGAGAGAGACTGTAGAGTTAGAGACGGATAACCAATGACAGCAGAGTATCCAAATAAGTAGAATGAGGCCTGTGAATTTTTTAAAAATGGTGCAAATCAGTGTCTTTCAAACTTGGCAACTTTTAAGACATGTGGACTTCAAATCCCAATAATGGCTGGGAGTTGGCCCAGAATTCTGGGAGTTGAAGTCCACACATCTTAAAGTTGCCAAGGTTGAAAAACCCTGGTGTAAATGGAAAGCAAGCAAGAATCTCAGTTCAGATTAGCACAGCCTTATAATAAAACAAAAACAATATGCCGTACTTGCTGAATGTACTACAACTAAACTTAGACCTTCCTTTGGTTCCATTCTAAACCCCAAATGGGGTTTGTCCTTCAGATGCATCAAAGATAACTTCCTGCAAAAGAAATAAATCGCTTGAATCCTCCCAAATATATCCCTTCCCCCTTTCTACCAGGTACAAAATTAAATTGCACAAGCTTCAAGGGCAGAGGCCACAGTTCCACATCTCTACAAAGAGACATCCAGTATACTTGTTGGAGTTAAATATAACTAAGAAAAGGATGAGACATCTGCTCTCTCCTCATAAATAAGAAACTATGATTATTTTCTGTGTGCATTTATACTGAAAGGTTAATAGGCATTTTGCTAGCATACTTATTTTAAAAACTGACTTTGGCTTCCAATGCCAGGTCAAGCACATCAAGATACAAAGGCTGTGAGAAGCTCTATATTCTATAAGCACCCCCTCTGTATTAAGGAGCTGTTCACACAGGCTGCATATTAAAATTTGCCACCGACTATCAAAGGGAGGTGGCCATCAGTTGCACAGTTGACGAACAGATACTGCCACCATGCATTAATTCAGAAACAGAAAGCATAGCTTCAAGCACTTCTCGGTCAATCCATGACCAATGTTCTTTAGAATTCTAGACTAGATGAAACTCCCATCTTGTCATAACCATGCTACTATATTATTATGTATACATCAAAAGCACAGGCTTGAGTTTTATATGTTTTCACAAATAATAAGATTAAAATCTACCATCAGCAGGAATTGCTCCTTAGAATGCCTCACTCAAATGAAGACAAGTTCAGAAATCTGTAAAATTCCCAAGTTTTTTTTCCAACAGATTTTATAGAGTTGAAGCACATAGGTTCTTCTCCATGAGTCCTTTTGGTTGGGTTCACTCATCAGACACAATTATACTTTGTTTAGTTTGGGTATACAGTAGCTTGAAATGTGGATTCATATCTTTCTCTGGCCATTGTGGCTTGTTAAAAAAAACAAGCCTCGTCCAGGTACTCCAGAAACCTCATCCAGATACTCCAGTTACCTGACAAGGTGATAATTATGCAGTATTGCCTGTGTGATTTGAGGGGGAAACCACCCTAAGCCCTACAATTAACAAGGAGCAACCCAAATAACTGAGTTGTCATACCATCTAACTCAATCCTCTCTAACAATCTTCTCCCATGGGCTCCACTTGCCTCACCGCCATATCAATAATGCAGTGGCAACCATGGAGGAGTGGGGATGGAGAAGACGATGGGTAGGTGGATTGGTGGGTGCGAGACCAGTGAATGCTTGTGAGTTGATAAGGATGTACTGTATGTACAGAGGGGAAAAAGTTGAGCTCTCTGGCTGAAAAGGGCTGAAATCCCAGCTGAACAGTTATTGGGTAAATTAATGCTCATCTTTTATTTGACATAAGCATCCCTGGTCACTGTATTCTTGTAACTGGTAAAAACAACTCAAAGTTCCTGTGCTTTTTAAGTAGGGAGAAGATAGAATTGGTGTAAGTACAGCTTGGCATACAGGAATGAAAGCAAGCTGCAGTTACTGAAATGCTATGAAACTCTTAAATATCACTGCTGTCCATTTTATCTGTTCACCCCATGTCTCTATACTTCCTATCTTTCTCTGGTCCAGATAAATCACTATTCTACACAACTAGATTCTCCGCATATCCATGTGTGGGTGATGGACATGACTTAATACATGTAATTCTTGGGGTAGGGGGAAAGGAGAAGGGGAGGGGAGGGGAGGGGAGGGGAGGGGAGAAGAGAAGAGGGGAGGGGAGGGGAGGGGAGGGGAGGGGAGGGGAGAAGAGAAGAGAAGAGAAGAGAAGAGAAGAGAAGAGAAGAGAAGAGGCTCTTCTCTTCTGGAGGAGAGGAGAGGAGGGGAGAGGAGGGGAGGGGAGGGGAGGGGAGGAGAGGAGAGGGGAGGGGAGGAGGGGAGGAGGGGAGGAGGGGAGGAGAGGGGAGGGGAGGAGAGGGGAGGGGAGGGGAGGAGGGGAGGAGGGGAGAGGAGCCAGTTTGGTCTAGTGGCACCAGGGTAGAAAGCAGGAGACTGTGGGTTCTAGTCTGCCTTAGACATGAAAGCCGGCTGGGTGACTTTGGGCCAGTCCCTCTCTCTCAGCCCAACCCACCTCACAGAGTTCTTGTGGGGAAAATAGGAGGAGGAAGGAGTATTAGGTATGTTTGCAGCCTTGAGTTATTTATAAAAATAATGAAGGTAAGATAAAAAAAAATCTAAGAGAGAGAGAGAGAGAAGGGAACTCATTTCTTCTACATCAGAGTTGTAAAAGAAACCAAATTCCTTAAGCTAAGGCAAAGAAAAAAGCCCAACAAATGTTTTCCTTATAGTTGGGGTTTTTTTCCTAGCAATACTAACAATGATATATGTATACAACACACACACACATACATAGGTCCACAAAAAAGGAAAAAAGAAAGGAGAAAGTGGGTGGGACACGCACTGTCTCATACAGTAATCAAAGCTAATTCCATGTATACATATTCGGATCATATTACAAAGTAGAATTATTGACTCTTAAGACAATTAATGTAACAATTAAAAAATGGGAAATTAAACATATAAACTAATCTATAGGGTCCAAATTTCTAAACAGTGCTTCAGCTGAGACTCACAGCAATTAAATGCTTGTCTGAGTACAGAAAGAGAAGGAAGCTGTTCAGACCATTGTATAATTAACAGGTGACCTTCCTACCTTGTAGTATCCTCCCTTGCTTGGTTGAGTAGTTTGGGGGGGGGGGGTTTGCAGGGGGTCAGATCTGCAAGTGTGTTGTGTTTTTTTCCCCCTTTGCAATCATGACAGTACCCAAGGACATAGGAAAATTAACAAAAGCCAGGTATACCATCAGCTCTCACATTAGAAATAGGGCATAATGCGGATGATTGAAAAGCAACTGAAACAAAGTGAATTCAATACAAACTCTACACAACAAATGATTATGAAACAACAGCTGATACGTTTATGATAGATGGATCTTTTCTCTTCAGACCACTGGGCAGATAGCTTATTTTATTAATAGAATTGTTACGTATTAAGTATTAAAGAAAATACTTTTATAAATAGCCCTGTAAATATAAACGATAGCAGGTTGCAGTCACTTGCATAATTAGGCATTTGAAATCCTACTGAAGTCAACAAGAATCCAGCCTTTCCTGATTTGTAATATATCCTATATATTTTACATATTCATGTTCATAAAGCACTGCATATATTGTAAATAGCTGTTGCTTTTCAAAGGATTAAATTGTTTCAGCACCGAATTTTATAATCAAGAACCAACCACTTAAAGCATTGTAGAGATTGCTGCCTATCTCTTTTAAACCAAATATTCATGCTGGAAATAATATGATATAAGGATATTAATAAAATCCATAAACCGTTAATACTGTTATGCCTGCTTTGTTCTGAATTACACATAGACCTTTTATGTTTATTCCTCACAGAAAATGCATTAAAAATGAGATCCTCTCTAATTGCACTCTCTGAAGATAGCTGGTAAAATCATTTCTAGCAGCTATAAATCAATTGCAGTATTTAAATGACCTGCCAGGTGCATCTTCTGGGTATCAGACTAATTAAGGGAATGTATTAATTGCAACTATTCATCAACACCACCAATGTTGTTAGGTAACCCTTACAATGAATCTTTTTACCATATTATCCAGCAATAAAACTGCTGTTTGGCCAAGTGGTGGGGGTATGGAAAGATGGATTTTAAAAGATAAACACAAACTAAAGCATGTTCCTATTTTTTTTATTGACAAGTATTCCATCCCATCTAATGTTGAGGAACACGATTAATATGTGTTCATGGCAATAAAATATTGAATGACCTTTGGGAATGTGTATGTGAGTGTGAGAGAATATATTTCTTCCAAAGCTGGGGAACTACTTTCTTCATTTTCTTTAGGTTTACATTTTCACCAAATAGAATAGAAAGAGTAATACATGGAAGATTTCAAATAAATTTGCATACTTAAATGAAGGCTAACTACAAATCATTTCTAAGCAATGTCAATTAATTAAGTCAGCCTTATATGATTTCATTGACTTGAGGGAAGGTCAGAATATTGCCTAGAGTTCCTAATGCCCATTAAAATTTTATAAAACACTTCACAGACTTTTATTCTATTTATTTCCCAAATACCTGTAATCTAGTTTTACAGGTTTAATCAACAAATGTATTGAGACTTGGACTCTATAATCTCCAGACGCTATAGAAACTTCTAGAACAATCGTACCATTTTGAAAGATGACAATCCATCTCTAGTTATTTCAGGCACAATTGCCCCATAACTTGCACTTCAAACTTACCTCTGCTTTTCACTGAAGCAGGATTCAGTGGCATCCTCAAATATCATCATGTCCAGAACTAGATACTACACAGGAAAACAGTTACATCAGTATGGCTCAGACTGATTCTCTAATGTGACAGCTTCCATTTTCATCTGCCCACGGACCCAACCAGGAGCAACAGCTTTTCCAATTTCCACAATTTAGGATGAAGTCCAAGTTCATACATGCGCGACCTGGGATATGTATGCGCTATAAAGCTTGCCTTTAATCTCAGGTAGTTATTGTGGCTCTTGAGCTCTTTTTCAGCTTGGATTTTAATCTACGTTGGAGAAGTTTACTTACCATCTCTTCCTTACCAACGTGTTTCTCTGACTGCTGCTACAGTTGTTAAGAAAATGGTTAATAATACAGTGTCTTTCATCTTCCTGCTCCAGCAAGTCCTATCAGCGATGGGAGGTATCTCCACAATAGTTTTCTTCCCACCTTGGGGCAGAGAGTCCACATTAGAATGGGCTTTTCTGCTTCAGTCTTACTTCAGCCATATTGCTTTGGCAACCAAGGAAGCACTGCCCTCTTCCATCTTCTAGATGAGTCCTGGACATACCTCTTATCCAACTCTCTGCGCTCCTTTGTGACAAGAGTATAACTCAGTTGACAAGCACAAGAGTTTCCCCATGCTTAAAGTTATGAGTGCTCCAAAAATACAGCACAGTTTTTTTCAAACAGGATATCCATGATGACTTAAGTGCCATTCTTATTTACACATGACAATCGTAAGAATAAATTTAATTTTTTTTCACTTCTCCCTTCTTCCTAAAATTTCAGAAGGAATATTTGATATTTAATATTTTATCTACTGAGAAGCACTCAAAAGTAGAACATTAGAAACAGCAAACTGCCAGGAAAATGGAAAACAGAAGGTGCAGGTGTTAATGGCAAATTGAATTACACAGTAAATCTAAAATGTAAAAGTATGAAGAATTACCTCATTTTTGCAATCTTTCATCCTCATTTTTCCGTTTCCTTACATTCTAGATCATACATGCTTAAGTTATTTTCTTTCCTTCAGTAGATCAAGTGCTCTCCTAGGATATCAGGAATTGGGGAAAGTTGGCCCATTTTGATCAGTGTGCTCATTTTCAACCTCTCTCTCTCTGTACTTCGGGCCTATGTGAGGCACTTGTTCTGCCTAAGTCCAAGGATATTTAATTCTCCCTTTCTTGCTGCCGTCTGCAATCTCCATTGCCATCACAAATGAACTTGCAAGGAAACCCTACAGGTCTGCCTTTACAAAACGGTGGCCGTGCCGCACGTGAGCAATTGCCAAATGCCCCGTCCCCAAATCCACATACCACCCCCCAAGCTCCCAACCTCACTCAGCTTTGACAAATGGGAACACTGTCCAATGAAGCTCTGAACTCCGCCCACTTCCCATGTTTACTTTTTCTGAGACATTAAGAGGACCCACGTAGAGGCATTCGGAGGGAGAAAGATGAGGAGGGAGAATTCTGCTTCATATCTGTGCCTGGTTCAATTTCAACATACATACATACGTACATGCATAAAGCCCTATTTAAAAAAAAAAATTGGGTAGAGCAGCATCTGGCATTTGCTCGCTGTGGTGTCTTGAGCTTCTACACCAAGAACCAGGGACAAAGCATTCCATAATAGACAGCCAGCCCCGTGCAGAGACCCCAAACACGTACAGTATCAATGACAGCCTTGTGCAAGGAGTGGAGCTGGGAGCTGATTCATTTTCATGGAAGAGTTTTAAGATGTAATGTGCTTACAAGCAGTTACCTTGCCGTATGCTGCACTGAACTCTGTGGATTTACTTGCCTATTGGAAGCACACAGAATCAGGAGAAGCTCATTAAAGATTTGCCGTGGCACATATTCCCAGTTCCAAGCTACTCCAATGTTTACAAGGGTGATGCTATATACACTTTTTATATGATATTATCTTTATCAAAAAGGACTCTTTCTTGGAGATTGTAATTGTCCCCTCCTTGGGCCAGGGTTTTAAAATGGCTGTTAAGTGCTCACAGAATGGAACATTTAACTGTCATTTATATATTTAGTCACTGTTATTGCTATTTATTATTTTGTGCTGGGGCACAGTGTTCCAATCAAGGGTCAGAGCTCAATTGTCTAGTGGCGAGCACTAACAAATAACTGAAAAGACAGCTAGGCAAATCCTGTGTCCCAGAGAGGTTATAGCCATAGCCTCTGCTGCCTTCTTATGTATTTCGAAAATGCAAACTTCAGCAGAAAAAAAGAGAGAGAGAGAGAGAGGGAAATCTTTAAAGGAAAATCTCTAAAGAGATTAGAACTCTGCTTGAAGTTTATCATGGAGAACTTTCATATTCAAAGCTCTGGGTATTTTGTCAGAAAACGCTTTTGGCAGAGAGCCGGGGAGCAATTGTAATAATCAGAAGAGCATGCATGTTCTGATCATCTCCCTCCTGTCGGCGTCAGACATGGCATGCATCCATGTGGAGAATATGCAGCCAATCACTGCTTCTCAGGAAAAGTACACATGGCACATTATAGATATGTGAGCAGTTGTCGTACATGACAATCGATGTGCGAATTGCATGCAATTCCCTAAGCAGAAGTGAAACGTGTTATGTCCAAGGCCACACCTCCCTGCTTCTAGATAAGAGTATAACTTTGTTAAATTAGCTGGCATAAATAAGCATTTTTTCCCCCAAACATAGCTGCATCAGTTTTTTGTTTAGCTTATTTTTACATGTAGGACAGGGAAAAGTAACATTTTAAAAACATTGCTTTGTGGTTTATTCAGCCCTATATCAACAGCCACCCCACCTGCAACCACAACTATCAGTTTCAACTTTCTTCTTTTTTTGATTGGGGTTTATAGGTTTTTTCCTCTCTCTCTCTCTCTGTACTATACTGAAATGGATATTCTCACCAATTTCTGGTTTCTAAACTGGAGAAATAAAAGTTCACAAAGTAAGATATTGTTTGTGGCTTCTGTTCTGTCCTCATATTGCTGAATGATCTTCCTTTTGTCCTAGATCTCTTCTTTATCCTTTTCACCTTCTCTCTCTTGCTCTCAACACTGTCCCCTTGATCCAGCAAACACAGGCAAGGCAGCTGATATGTTATGCCTGAAAGTAATTTTAGACAGAATCAAATGCCCTAGAATCCTTAGTAATCCTTCTCAGATCCTGATGCTGAATCCTGGTTAGGCCCTTATATATTCAACAAACAGCCTTCAGTCAGCTAAAGGGGAATCTGAAAATCTTTCCTAGTAAGCTAGAGAGAGGACAAGTCCATTGTAAAGAAAAGCGGGGGGGGGGGGGGCTCAGTGTGGAATATATGCAGAAATATATGTAGGACTACGATGCAATATAGCAGTCATTGGAGGGAGGGGCTATTCATCAAGGCTGAAAGTTATCCTGTGTCACTACAAACTTTTCCGTATTTCTTGCATTACTAAACTGTGCTATGTCACCCAGAACACCTCATGTTTGAGCTGTGCTCTAATAATCGGATTTGTGTACCCTTTTTTTTCAACAGCTGGGGAAGGAAGGAGGAATGAGAAGTAAAGTGATAGCAGCAACACAGCTGTGAACAAAACAAAGAAGGGGTAACAGCAGCACCAGCATGAACTGGAGACAGGTTCATGCAGCTGAGCTTGAGAACTGGTACAATTTAGATTAGTTAGGTGTCATCAAGTCGGACCCAAATCTTGGTAACTATAGGTATAAATGCTCATAGTCTCAACTTTTCTCCAGCAATAATCTGCAGTTCTTCCAAGGACAGTCCTATCATTTTTACCCCATTCATCCACTTTATTCATTGTCCTTCTTTCTACCTCTCTCAGCCTTGCCAAAAGATTCTTTCTAGTTCATCATCCACTCACAATACAAAGTTTGTGAGCTTCTGTTTGCCAAATATCTCAAGGGAACAGTTGGTCCTTATTTCATCCAGGATCAATTGATTTGTTTTTCTTGCAGTCCATGATACTGTTACTAACCACTTCCAAATCTATAATTCAAAGGCAAACATTACTGCTAGAAAGATCATTGTTTTAACTATTCTGATGTTTGTGATCAAAGAAATAATCTTATTTTTCACAATCGACTCTAGGTTTGTCATGACCTTCCTTCTTGGGATTAATCTTCTCTATTCCTCCAACTCATTGTTCAAGTTTACCTATTCTTGAGCCCAAGAAAATAGTACTTTGCTTCACTTCACTTCTTTCCCATCAACCGTAAGTTAATTAAACATGTTGGTTCATATCATGTTAGTCATATTAATATTTAACAGCCATTACTAACATTAGCCCAGACTTTTTTTTCTTTCATAATGAGATTTTCTAAGTCTTCTTGGGGGGGGGGTGCTATCAAGTGATGTCATCTGCTTATCTCAACCCCCCCCAACATTAAGGTGACAATCCTCTTGGAGGGATGAAAGTGAAGAAGGGCAATAGTCAATCAAAAATATTGGCTAGGGAGGGATAATTAAGGCTGTATTTGTCTGCATGAACTGATCTATAAAATTCATATATTCTGTAGTTTCTACAGCTGTCTTTATGGAAAACACAGATCCTAGAATATTTATTATTTTTATAGTAAATACTCCTCAAACAACCGTTATGGGTGTGAACTATGATCTAGTACAATTACAACAATCCATAACTTTATATTATGATAGTGGTGGAGAAATTCAAGTCTTTTTTTAATTGTGTAATTTATAGACATTAGTGTATGCTCTAATTTCACAGTACCTGAGGTGGAAGAATCCTATATAAAAGTCTAGTAAGGACAGTATAATTTGTTTTAATGCTGGATTAATGCAGAGACTTCATAGAAAAAAAAATCCATGATGTTTAGTCAGTCTCTTTCTCTTTTTCTCATACATACATACATACATTCTCCCTCTCCCTCTCTCATACATACATGCTGAAAGCCCAAACAGTGCCATAAGGATGAAAAATCTTTCAACTCACCTGGTCTCCCATTTTCATTTATTTTTCTTCTCACCCTGGCCTTTCTTATAGAGACATTCAGGTGTACCTATCTTTCTGTACCCATATAGTTGTGCTTTGTATTTTGATAACATCACCTTGACACTTTAGTTCAAAAACCTAAAGCTGCAGAGCCAGAGGCTTCAAGGGGGCCCCAGACAAGAAGGGAGACGGGGAGGGCTAATTTATAGGTAGTTCCTTTTTAATTAAATTGGTTTCAAGAAATTGTAGATGGGTGCAAATACTTACTGGATTGCAATATCACTGTCCAGCCAAGAGGGCAACTGTAGATTGGCCAGTCCAGAATTTTGATGGGAAAATCAAATTAATCCTGAAATGTCCCCAGTCTACATTATGCTAGCAACCTCTTTTTTTGTACTGCTTAGCTGAGCAACATTTAAGTCATTCAAATAGCAGCCATCTCCCTGAGGTTTCCTTTCATCCCTTAGAATTGAACCAATGATCCCATTGCCCTCCCCCATCCTCTACACAGGTGTAGAACTGCCCAGTCCTTTGCACTCTTTGTTTGGGAGTTTAGAACTGCTCTTCAGTTTCTTTCTTTTTGCCTTGTCTCCCAGTATGTTGCCTCGTTTCTTCATTTTACTGCAATTACTATTTTATTTACACTTATTTCTCTGCCCAAAGAGATACGTTAAAAACTCAGAGGCAAAGCTTTGCTCCCTAGTAAAGCGTATGCTGAGCCCAAATCCTGGGTCCATGTGTGAGACACCAACTTCCAAAGTAGTTGTATGGTTGCCCCTTTGATCATGGATTGCTATTTTTTAGATTAGTGAAGATAGTCAGAATTTAGAAGGGGTATATGGATAGATCATTAAACCTCACCTTTTGGGGAAAGGTGAATGTGCTCAAAATGAATATTATTCCCAGATTCATTTATATTCTGAGAGGAATTCCTGTTGAAATATCTGGAAAATATTTTCAGAAAATAAATTCTTTGTTTAGAAAATTTTCATGGGGTTCTTCGATTCCGAGAATACAGAAAATGCAATTACCAATAAATGAGGGAGGATTCAGTCTTCTGAATCTGGAGCTATATCATCAAGCTTCCCTATTGTCAAGCACTAAATACTGGAAGCCAACAAGTAGTGTTAATTTTCCAGTTTGGGCAATTTTGGAATATACATATATAGCACTTTTGGTTGGATGGACAGTATTAGGATCTAAATATAACAGAACTCTAGTATCTCTGGAAATGATTATGTCGGTTAGAAAGCTATGGAATGGAATGTCCAATAAAAAAAGATTTGATCCTTTTTCTCATGCTAAATTGACTTTATGGGGAAATCCAACATTAAAAATTGGGAAAAAGATGGTGATATGGAAAAATTGGATGGAAGCAGGGATATTGACTTTGGACCAATTGATAGATGATGAAGATGAATTTTTAACATATGCTTTGATAAGAAATAAATATCATCTATCAGATGTAACCCAATGGCAATATTTACAGCTACAACATTTGTTAACAACATTGTTTGGACTAGCAGTGTTTTCAGCTTCTGAGACACCTGAGATATTAGAACAACTTGTTAAATCCTTTAAAACTAAAAAAAAAAAACCTACTACTAGCTTTTATAGATATTTGTTATCAATAAATCAATTTGACATGCAGATGTTAAGAGATGAGTGGCATAAAGAATTAGAGGTTATATTGCCTAGACAATGGGAGAGTGTCTTAACTTCTATAGCAAGAGTGTCAATTACTTATACAACAAAAAATAGTATTTAGAATTTATTGGACTCCATTACGTTTCTATAGAAAAGGACTGTCTAAGATAGCATTTTGTTGGAGTTGTAATAAGGACAATGCTTCTTTAAAACATATGTTTTTACAATGTCCTATACTTACTAAGTTTTGGGAGAAAGTAGTGGACCGTATAAATGTGACTATGCAACAAAAGCTAAAATTTTCAGAGGATAATATTCTCTTGAATTACATACCTAATACATGGAATTTGGCACCTGGACAATATGGATTCTCCGTGCCCTTACTAAGGCTAAAAGACCAATATTGCAACATTGGCAAGATAAATGTATGGCCCCATTCATTCAAGACCTGATTACACTTGCCACCTATGAGCAGATTGCCTACAGACATAGACTTTGTATGGACAAGTATAATGAAATATGGGACTCATTTATACAAAATACAGTAGGTTAGGAAAAAACAGATAGTTATATAATTGTTTTAGAAATAAATATATATATATATATACTCGCATAATATGTGTATTATATAAATATATACAGAATTGTAACTGTTTGTTGTTGTAACGACATATTATACTTTATATTTTTTATTATTTTTTCTGTTGTATTTTTTCCACGTATTCTTCAAGCGCTTGTTATGCAATTTTTGTTTGATAATGTATGTATCTTATGTAAGCTGGAGACCAGCATGTAATCAGTGCCCAAAACACTTTCTCATGTCTCTGTAGCCAATCAGGTGGTGACATTCTTTGTACCCGGAAATAAAGTAATTATATTTGGTTCCCTTTGTACCTGGAACAAAGTAATTATATTTGGTTCCTTTTCCTCCATTGTCTCTATTAAAAGCCCACTCTTTTTATGAACACTCATTCATTCATTCATTCATTCTAGATGTGTATCAGTCCCATCCTGCCATTTCCATAGCATCTCTTTATTTGGGAAACTCTGTCTGCTCCAGCCCGTGCTTTTATGCTAACACTATTAGAGACAGGATCCTGGTCCGTTCCTTAGGGACCCTCAAGCCAACCAAGCCCCTGTTCTATTTTATGAAGTCAAACTTAGAGTTTGAATGGCTCTTTGAACGCATTATATATCCATTTTAGAAACAGCTCACCCCATTAGTTGATGCAGGGTGCATAAATCCATTCCATATACATCATATCTGTATCTTACTTTATTCCTGGATCTGGCTCATGGCAGCCATGTCTTCATAGATCTGCATGAACAGAGATCACACAGGAACACCTTTCATTTCCTCCCTGGCACCACCATGACCCTAATCACTTAATTCTCCTTCCATTCTCACCCTGCAGGCCTTCTATTTTCATCTTCCCCTCATTTAAAAGGATACCATGACTTTTCTACTCGTATTTCAGGTTCTTTTTAAAAACACTTGCTGTTTATTGATTTAGAAAGCACTGAAGAATGGAATTTTTGCCAGCTCCCAAAGCGATGAGTTTTGTCTACAGTGAAACAAATACAAGTTATCAGATTTAATTCATCCTTTTCATATTATGCAATTGTAAAACAGAGCATGACAACAAGTTAACACTCAGTTTACTTATAGGGTGCACTTCGTTTTTTTGCAAACAGTCAAGGTGCCAATGAATTTCCAGCTAACTTACGCTAACCCTTCTGAGGCTAAAATAAATTCTCTTTCTGGATGAGTGCAATTCCTGTTGACTTCATGGACATGTGGGTGTCATTTTCTTGGCAACAATACAAAAGAGGTTTGCCACTGCCTACTTCCAGGAGGTTTTTAAGACTTCCCACTCTAGTCTACACCCCTGGGATTTCCCGTTGATCATCCACCCAATGCTGCTTAATTTTTTGACATCAGCCAAGGTTGGCTAGGTACTGTCATCTAACTGGACATTCTGGAGTTCTTTCATGTAATCGCTGAATTTATATGAATAAGTCTTAATTACTTTTAAGTATGAGATACAATTGTGAAATTATTAGCAACCAAGTTTACAAATGCTTACCAGACATATTACTCTGATTATAATTTGCCTATAGTCTGTAGTATATGTTATATTATATAGCATACGTTAAATATATTATGCTATATCATATATGTTACATAAATAAAATTCTATATGTATGCAGTATTTTTGGCATGATGAAGTTATGATAATTCTGATTGTTACCAGTTTTGAATGTCCTGTTGCAGAAATGAAGAATGTGATCTTATATCATATCAAACCATTTGTCCATTTTGAGATCAAAATTGAAAATAGTTTTGAAAAGGTCCTTCAGAACATATGGACATGCAAACATACAGTAATGCTTGTCTACAACTCTTTCAAGCAGCCACATCTCTTCCTAGGAACGCGTGGCTACCCTCTACAGCTGCCAAAACGCTGCACAGCTCTTGTATATTTAGCATAATATGCATCACCCCTGACAGTACATCCCCAGGAGAGTGGCATTTCCCAACTATGCCACCTGCTTTCTTTTAACTCAGAGATGGGCAACATGAGGTCCTCTGATGTTCCTGGACTAAGCTCTCATTGTTCTTCACTGTGGGCACTATAGGCTAGGACTGATGGAAATCCATCAACATTTAAACAGCATATGTTGCCCATCCCTGTTTTAACAGGAGACACCTGGGATTAAACATAGAAACCTGCTGCAGCCAAAGTTTGTGGTCCAAAGTTGAACTTGTCCAGCATATGTTTACATGCACTGCCTCACTTCTACATCTTTGTTTGCCATAGGAATCATACCCCCACCTGAAGCCTTGGTGCCCCTCTGGGAGCTACAGAGATAAAGATGTTCATACCAGTGGGCTGATGATCCTTGCCCTCTCCCAAGTTCCAAGGTTGAGAGTTACTGTAGCTTTGTGAGGTTAAACAGGACACACAAAGCTCCCCAAGGACACTGGGCACTGTGCCTCTATCACACCACATGAGAAGCACTGTCCCACCAACAACACAGCTCCATGAGATTCACCCAATCTACTCCAAAGAAGGAAAGATAATAGAATTTCTTTTGATCCTTCCACAAACAAGCCACCTGGGCCCAAATGGTCCACCAAATGGTCTTTGTCTTCCTTTGAGATAAGAAGATTGACTCAACCTACCTGTGTACCTGGAGCTCCATTGCGCCAAAACCAGACTCTTCTTTCTTTCCTGCTTTAGGAATGAGGCCAGGAAGGCTTCTCTAGTGCTGGAGATTTGAATTCAGCAGGAATCCTTATTGGAGGATGTGTCCCTGAGTATGCACAGAGAGCTGAAAGAATACTGAGTAATTCAGTGGCATAACATCCCATTAAAAAGAATAAAATGCTCAAAATATAGTTACTTGCAACCCAATTAATCAATGAATGATAGCAGACATTCATTACATTGGATGTAAAAGTTAGATTTACTAAGAAATACTGTACCTAGAATAGGAAAGCCTTACGTCTACCCAAGCTACATCTTGAAGAGAGAAAGAGAAAGGAAGTTCTCTTTTATCTTTTAAAACAGAGACTTGTTTAACTAGGGACAGTAGATGAAGCCCCTTCTAATCTATCTTTCACCTTTTGCCCTGGGTCAAAACAGGGTCATAGGTGCAAAGAGATGATCCAGTCTCCAACAGGGGGGTCCACAGGAGTAAGGTCAAAAAGAGGCCAGCTGCAATGACACAATCAAAACTCTGCCTTTTTCTACATGCATCACAACACCCATACAAAAGGGACAAGACTTTGATCCCATCATCACACCTGCCATCTTGACTTTTTGGACCCCACTCCTGTGGACATCTGTCTCCAACATCTATCCACTACACTGTTAAGACATTTGGAGCACCTTGACTGTAAGAAATACTGGTCAGTCCCACATTGGGAGAGGCAGATCCCAGTGATGTTCATTTATAGCTTAGTTATGACATTAAGCCAAACTACATACAGCCTGTTAGCAAGAGGAGGATCAGTATTATCTCCATATTTAAGATGGGAAGGCTGAGAAATAACGTCTTACCTAAAGCTGCCTCACAACTCCACAGCAAAGGGGTGATTTGAACTGGAGGCATCAGAGAGCCAAACTTACCTTCATTAGGACTAAATTACAGTAGCTGTCATATAATCCTAGTTTTCACTCGTATTCATCACGTGAGAATGATACAGGCAATAAAACAGTGTTGAAGTAAATATTGGAGGGCCTCATGATGTTGTGCTCTTCCTTTCCGGTGCTGGCTGCCGCCTGCAGAGACGCCTGAAAATGGCCCCTGGTAAGGGTAAGGAAAAGAAGGAAGGACAGGTTATACGTTTGGGACCACCGGTTGCTGAAGGAGAAAATGTGTTTGGAGTCTGCCATATCTTCGCTTCCTTCGAAGATACCTTTGTCCATGTAACTGACCTGTCTGACAAGGAAACTATCTGCTGATTAACTGGTGACATGAAAGTAAAGGCTGACAGGGACGAGTCTTCTCCTTACGTTGCTATGGTGGCTGCTCAGCTTGTAGCACAGAGATGCAAGGAACTGGGAATCCCTGTCCTTCATATCAAACTGCGGGCTACAGGTGGAAATAGAACAAAAACTCCCGGGCCTGGCTTGGTCTGGCGTGAAGATTGGGCACGTTGAGGATGTTGCCCCCATTCCTTCAGACAGCACTCAAAGAAAGGGTGGTCGCCGTGGTTGTCATCTGTAAAACAGTGGCTGTTGTATTTCATCGTTAAAGCTTTCCAATAAATCTCCATTCTCACTAAAAAAAATAATCTGGATGCTTCGTAAATGTTAGGAATCTAATCACACATTTGAAAAGTCAGTACAATAAGATGTGCGTATCTGAATGTCTCTAGCACAAGACAGTACTTCGGCTACTGAGAGTAGTCACTGCTAAGCAGCTCCATTTTCTGATTTGCTGGGGTCCCATCTGGTGGAAGGAGACTAGATATAGATACAGATGTCACGTGATATCCCTAACAAGCCTGCATGAGTCTACGTATGCGTAAGTCCCTTGACGTCAGGGGGTGAGCATAATCATCCTAGAAACTGTTCTCAAGATTCACAACTATATGCATGCGAGAACATTTCCTTATCTCATTAACAATCCTGCTAATTCGTCCTGGGTATGTATCTATGCACATATACACATGTGCATGGAACCTCTGACCCCTGCTTTCCCCCTCACCTGTCCCCTTCTGTCTTCTAATTAAGCCAATTTCTCACCACCACCACACTTCTTCCTCCAGATGTACCTGCTACATCTGCCCGTTTTCACATTCCTGCCACATGATTCCTTTCTGAGCACAATACCAATCCCATTTCTCCACCACCCCTGCTAAATTGTGGAAGCCTTTCTTTTCTTTATCTCTGCCTAGATTTCTTACCCCATCTAAGATTTTCCTTTCTCCTCAATTACAAGCCTTAGTCTCTGCTATATTTCAGGTCCTTCAGGTTTCTATAGCTCTGATTGCTGAGGCTGCAGTGGAGGGAGAGAGAATATATGGCAGAAGAAAAGGAAATAGATGAGGACTGACTATGGTAAAACAGCAAAACGGAAGTCTACGACAGTGATATTTATTATGGCATCCCATGTTGCTAAAAGTATACTTATCTAATTGCATAGTAATACTTTTTTTAAATTTATATCCCACCTTTCAATATAAATCCAAGGGTAGCTTATTTTATTGTATTGTATGAAGGTATATCCCTCACTGATAACCACTTGGACTTCCAGGGTAGAAAATGATTTTTAAAAATCAACCACATCATATAAACTCAACACAATCCACAAACTCAAGCAAAGACATCGCAAAAGCTCCATAAATCCCACCTCACTGCCTAAGCATATGAAAATCCAGAGACGAGATAACCTAAATCCTGGTAAAATAAAAATGGCTTCATCTGACATCTAAAAGAGATTGGAACGGATGCTACATCTCTTCCAAAGCTGCTGTTCAAAAAACAGGACTGTTGCAAAATCTCTTTTCTAGAGAGCAGATGATAGTAGAAGTAGGCTGTTACTAACAAAAGTTTCAGAATAATGAATGGGTTAAGGAATGCATTAAAAACCAGAGAACAATATTAATGGGTACAAGATGAATCTGTAAATAAGCTTGATGGGGTTGATGATGACTCAACTGAATGAAAAATCCAGAGAAAATAAGCACCATCACTGTAGGGCATCTTAGAGCAGGTTTGAAGTCTGCATCAAATGCTTTCCTAATCTTTGGCAACTTCCCCAAGTTTCCCCAGGCCATTTCTGGAACGGAGCAGAAATGACTCTTCTTGAATAGGGGGTCATTCCTGCCCCATTCCTGCGACAGGTTGTGTCAGCTGGCCTTGGAAGATGATTTGAGGTAGAATATGGCTACAAAAAGTGTGACTGATACAGCCAGGTTTGTTTGTGTGTGTGTGTGTGTGTGTGTGTGTGTGTGTACATACACCCTGTTCAGTTCCAGGTCCTAGAAAACCTGAGACTCCAGTACTTTTTCCCATATCCTGTTTGCTCACGCTTTTAAACTTCTGCTGCTGAGGTCCTCTCTAGAGGTCTCTTTTGTGAAAGATACAGAGGGCTTTCTCAACAGTGTTACCCCAGTTATGAGAAAAGACATCATTTATGATTGCTATCTCTTTAGTGCCCAAACTGCAGTATTGGCTGCTCAACAACTCTTTCCCCATAACTGGGATGCCTAGCCCTACCAAAACATCCCTCCCCTTTGTTACTGAACACCTTACTTTTCATAAAGGAAGCCTGCTACTGAATGGAAGAATTTGGCAGCTGGTAAAAATGCTTTCACTCCCCCAGCTATCAGTTCATTACTGCATCATCTCCCGGATTCTGTTACCTGCCTGCTCTTAATTAGGCTTCTTAATAAGCTTGGAATCTGTCATCCCCCCCCCGCCCCAAACAGCAGGATACCCGTGTCCCTAAATTCTATGGCCAACAGAAAAACTCCGGACCAAAAACTTTGTCACTGTTACGATCCCGCTTTTCATACAGGTTTTAAAAAATATAGGGAAGAAAAAGAAAGATAATAAGATAAACAGCTGCTGAGTTTGTATATAAGCTTCCCAGAGAATATCGTCTGCTGCAACCAGTTTGGTAGGGGAAATGTTAAAAATGTAAATTTTGCCTTAATGGGCAACGGAGGCATAAAGTTGGACAGCGTTGTGGCAGTAGAAACCCAATCTTATTCAGCTGTAGCCATTTCAGCAGTTTGGACTGTTGCTGTTACAAAGATCCTTCATTTTGGAGGTCCAACAAGTTACGGCTCCTGATCCAAATCTGTTCTATGGTCTCTCTTTGCATTTATATGGAATGCCATCGCTTTACGATAAATATTGCTGTGATCAGAGGAACAAAAAATGCACTAGTAGTAGCATTTTGTTCTGGGGGGGAAATAGTACTGCCGAAATTACTCTATGTTAGTGACATTTAATTGTAACATAAAAATTAAACACCATTTACTCAATTTAAAATCAGGGCAGTATGCAAATTAAGTAAGTTTCAATTCATGTCTTCTTACTCACATCTGTTGGCAGTTTGAATAGTTTTAGTGTCATTAATTGTTATAAAAGTGCAAGATTTGCTGTATGCTTGCCACTTAGGACCAAAGGCACAAAAGTCTAATTGAACTAAGTAATTAGTAATTTGTCATTTCCTATTGTCAGCAATTACTTTCTATTGGAAATCCACACTGAAAATTCTAATTTGAAGTGAGGTTTGCATTTTACTGCTGTCCATCCAAATTAGTTTTAAATTGACAGCTACGTTTTCATTAAAATGTAAAGATATTAACTATACCTGTAGACAGTGAAATACGAGTATGTCTGCTGCACATGAAATCACTGGTGATTTGACAATAAATAAATAAATGTGTCAGTAAATAAATATAGTGAAACATAAAATTTTCCAACCCAGAAGTACCCATTTTAGATTAAACAAGTTTTGTTTCTTCTGTTTCACATATAATTCTTTTCTTACTACACTGCTGGGACGATCCCTGCAATTTAAAACAAGGAAAAGGGACTTTGTTTTGTTTTTTAAAGCTATGTTGCAAAACTGAGATCCATGTTAGTTAGAGTACATAGTCATATGAGAAAGTAGGTGGGATCTGGCATCTTGAACAGCTGCACAGAAAAGGACATTTTAACAGATGTAGCTTGCAAGCAACACCTGCTTCATTTTCTCTCTTCCAACTATCAAAGATGCAGCATTCTGACCTTAATCTGGAGGCCAGGGAATTAGAGTGTGATGTGTTGTGTGGTTTTCCATACTTCATTAAAATCACCAATGGTCACTATATTGATAGAACGTGGCCACATTCCCAAGTGACTTATCAGTGATCTGGTATCAGATAACCTCAGATCATGGCTGCCTGAATGATATTAAGGAATAGCTGTATTTGATCTCAGCCACATTTGCAGTGGCTGGCAAGCTCTTTCCTGTTTATTTTGTTTCTTTATTTTGATAGTTGGCAAAAGAAAAATTGTTTTAAATTCATAATGGCTTAAACAGGGTTGAAGCCCCTATGAAGAAGGTAGAAGGCTGAATCTCTCTACACCTCAGTTCACTTCCCCATGGGGGATGGAAAGGACAAATCCCGAAAATAGGGCTAGCATAGGTGGCCGTAGAAATAGAGAGAATCACTAGATGGCAACAAAGAGACACAAAGTTCTAACTCTTGCTGCCATCTAGTGGCCACGCCTTTTCTTGCAGCCCACTCCTTCCAGAGGCTGCGTACCTTGAAAAACCAGATTTGACTGGGCTTCTCTATAGCCTCTTGCCTCCACGTCCAACATTTATGAGCCCATTTCTGCTTGTGTGTTCTGTCCTATTATTCTTCTATCTCCTAAACTCAAAATTGGTTGCAAAGGGTTCTCTGATTTTGGAAGGGCATAGAGGAAGAGAAAGGGTAAATCGGGTTCAGTAGGAAACATCACTTTTCAGTGGACTGACTCTTTTGAATATAATTCCAAAGCTGCTAGCTTTCTAAAATTTCTGTTTGCATGTGCATTTTATGACATTAGTTTAACAAGTTTTCAGCAGGCATGTATAGACAGAATGAAGGAGAAAGGTTTTTAAAAGGAACAGAACCAGAGGGAAAAGAGAGAGAGCAAAAGGGAGAAAAGTTGGTTGGTTGGTTAGTTGGTTAACCTCCAAAGATATCCATGAAGTTGTTCATGTTTACTTGGAAACAAATCCCAATGAATTCAGTGGGATTTATGTATACATTTTATACTTCATCTTCCCATCCACCAGGAAGATCGCAGCTGCTTCCAAAAGTTAAATCACCAAATTATTAACACATAATTTTGAAAGACCCATGAAAAAGTCCTCTTTGAAGAGACTAGTCTGACATAATCCAAGGATATTTAGGATTGCAATCTCCATATATGAAGCCAAGTCAATTTATAGCATTTATGTAAGTGTTTTGAGGATCGTGTTAAAAAAAAAAATCAGAAGCCTGACAGAATCCCTGTTCATGCATCTTTTTTCCAAAATAATGATTAATTGCATTTTCTCCTGCAGTACAAAACATCCTTCAAAGATATGAGAAAGTTAAATTGGTAACTGATTAAAAAAAAAAAAGAACAAATCTGGCAATAGAAATTATTGGATTAATAGCTTACAGAAGCATCACAGGGAAGAGACAAGTTCTGAGAGAACTTACACTGTTCTCCAACATGGAAGAAAAAAATAATTCTGATTTGGAAAGGGCTGGCAAAGCAAGTTAGAAACATGCTCAGTTATTAACCCGGAAAATTAGAACTCTGTTAGGGCTAAGATACTATATAAATGCACAATTGTGTTCCTCATAGTTCAATAATTGCTCAGTATGGCTTTGGATCTTAATTGCAGCAGTACAATATACTTATATACAGACACATATTGTTTCCAATATAAGAGAAACTAGAATTACCTTCTTCAATGAAGACAATTACTTTGGTTCAAACAGATCATCTCAAGCTATGTACACGAAAAGATGTACAGAAAACCCATTCTGCTAACCATGATGTACCTGAACTCACTCTGTTAAGTGGATATTAATTAACACTACTTTACAATAGAATTCCTATGAAATTGCACACATTATATACGCATTAAAACCCAAAAGGCTCACCAAAGCGCTCCCTGTGATTAATATTGTAACAAAGAAAAGTGGAGAATCACCATGATTTATTGCCAATTAGTGACAGATGTTGTCGACTTTTCTTTAAACAGATGAAATAGCCTTAATATTATGCCATGGGCAAAAAAGAGTGGGGGCGGGGGAAGAGAGAGAGAGATCACGTGGTTCAGGCATGGGATTCAATGTTCATCCTATAAAGGAATTTTTGTGGGATTCAAGTCCAAATGGAAAGGGATCTACTAGATTTCATGGTTCATCTACTAGTTTTCAAAAAACGACCAGTACTGTTTTCCCCCCCTTGTTCTGGTTTTATTTCCTACACTATTAATAATTAGATGCTTGGCGCATGCTAAAATCTTCCACTTGATGCTCTGGGAGATTTGAGAGAGGAAAAGCTTCCTCCGCAAATCTTGGCTTCTAGAGGTTCCGGACAATCCATTCCAAGTACCTGGAGCCTCTCTATTCTTCCTTGTATGCAGTTGTGCTTAACTGCCAATAAGGCACTGTGTGAACCAGAGAATTAAATTAAAAGTTCAATAAACACTGATCAATATTCGTGTAAATATTGAATCCATAAAACGATCTTCTCCTTAACTGTAGTTATACTGCAGGTGTTCGTCCGTGCCCTCCCTGCAGGAATGGGGCTGATTGTTTTCCAGCTTCCAGCCCAACTCATAAAAACGTTGCGTTACTGGAAAGGCCGGCGCGCTTCCAAGCCGCGCTCTGCCTCGCAAACTGTTGCCGGGCGCCGAGCTCGCCCGCGGAATGAAGAAGTCGTCTTCTGTCTAACATGTAAATAAATCATCAGCCTCACTTACTTGACCACTGGCTGCTTGTCATTCAGGGAAATAATGGTTAATCGATGGCTAATCGATGAAGATGTGTAACGTATTAGTTTGCAGTCCTTCATCATCCTATTTTCTTCAATTGCCTGGGGGGCTGTGTTCGTTACTTACAGAATCGATGGCGGGGGGAGGCGATCCTTCCACTCGCGCGGAGAGCCCCTCAGCGGCGCTCTGAGGGAAGAGGGGAATGGGACGGGCGACGGGTTTTGCCGTTGGGCCGAAGGCGAGGCGCTCGCCTCTGGCTGCAGAGGACGAGAGCTGGGAAGCGGGGGATACCCCGAGCGGCGGGGTGGGAGAAATGGGGCATGGCACGAGTCGCTGCAAGGCGCGCGGCATTCGGGGAAGACAACTTTTCCGGGCTCCGCAAGAATCAGGGACGGAACAGAAAGCGGCGCGTGCCTGAATCGGAGCACGCCTGGAGGGAAGTGACAACCCAGGCCAAGGAGGCCGAGGGGTCATTCTCCCCATTTCCCACCCCAAGGTCACACTGAATGCTGCCCTTGTTGCGTGTGGACGCGCTGGACAAGTCCTCCGTCCGAGTCACGCCCAAAAAGTTCCTCCTAACCGAACGCTCCGGGAAACAGCAAAGATGCGCAAAGACGCGGGCAACGTTTCCGCCATGCAAAATGCCCAGTTTTAATGTGCTTTTTTTAAAAAAAAATCCATTCATTTATTTTAAAGGAAATGTAAGCATGTTGCCACCGGTATCAGGCTGCGACAAGCATGACTGGCTTCCTTTAAGCCCCTGCGGAGGGCCGCAATCAATGCATTAATCATGGCTTTTAGCATTTCCCTTGCAAATCCGCGCCGCTGACCGTCACCGGGAGCGCGGGTGAAGCCTAAGACACATTCAAGTCTTTTCGGGAAATAGTTGCAGAACAGTACGGATTCAAAGCGTAGCATGTGCGTATGTATGTAAGGGATACCCGCGCTCGCAGGCCCGGGTCAGCCGCGGAGTTTGCGTATTTATACGCAGCCACGGAGTGTGTGAGTGTGAGTTCGGGTTAGCCGCGGGAGTTTGAGTGTCAACAGCACCCTCTTGTGGCCGAAAGCCTCCAGGTAGCTTCCCGCCAGCACTTCAACTTGCCGCTTTGGTGGAACTTCGGTGTCTGTCCGTTTGAAGCTTTTCAAAGGGGACCTCGCCGTCAAAACGTGGAGTCGGACCAGAGGTGAAAAGCGCAGCAGCTTGTTCAAACCTAGGTCCACCCTAACCAGGTCAAGGGGGAAAAGATTGACGGCGAGGAGAGGATATTCCTCTGTGTCTCAAACCGTGCTGGGGGGTCTGCCAAGCCAAATAAATAAATCTTTCAAAATTTCTCAGTTTTAATTTCTAGTACAATCAATATCAATAGATATAACCCACATAAACCAAAGCTCTTTGGGGTCCTCAATCGTTTTTAAGAATATAAAGGGGTCCTGAGGCCAAAATCTTTGAGAACCACTGCTCTGTTCCCAGCATAACTTTCCGCTGGCTTCTCCTCCCCTACCACCAGGGTCCAAACTCAGCTGAGGGGGCAACCTATTGGAAAATTGGGAAAACCATGGCCCCCTTCGTCCCCAAATTAGCAAAGCACTGATTTGGAGGTGATGAGGGACTTCTCTCTCCCTAACCCAGCTTTTAGAGGCGGGTAAGGTGGGGTGGAGGGATATCTAGTAAAATGTCCCTTAAGGAAAGGCTGGCTATAAATGTAATAAAACAAATAGGGCAGCCTAATAGAAGAGTTAATCACATCTCTGGATTAACAGCCTTCTGGGGCCCAGAACACTTTTATGGTATTTTTGTTAGGTGTTTTCAACAGCAGCAGATAAACAAGAACAAGTCTGCTGTTTGAGGAAGCATTTGTTGCTTTTTAAAAGAAAGGATTCGCTGGGAAAGAGAGAAGAAAAGGCTAGTATAAGGATGAAATGATACTGAAAGTGACCATTTGCCTTTTCATTTATGTATTTATGTACAGGGCTTGTATGCCTCTCCAAACTGTTGTTTATTGTAGCTACTGGGGCTTTTTCAAAACATTTTAATCAAAATTGCGCTTTGATGTACTGTCCCTGGTCAAAAAGAAACCCTATCAAGTGTTTGGATTGGATTCATTTTCAAGATTTCCTATTCCTTTTGTTTCAGATACTGAAACAGCAACACACTATTTAAAATAACAGCAGATGAGCTTGTGCACACACACACATAGGTCAAATTACATAGACACCATGGGGAAAGAAAACCACTTTTGTAATATTCAAATACTGCAAGTACTGTCTATGATAAATCTGCCACTGAATTTTTTGAGGTAATGGAAAGGATGGCAAAAATGAACATAAAGGATAAAGAAAAGATACTTGCTGAGCTTCGGTCACTCCACTGCCATGTCTGCAGTTGTTCGTTCCTTGGTCTTCAGATGGAGGAAAGCAGAGGAGGAACTGTGTAAGGTGGTGGTGACACAAGAGTCTTCAGGCTAGAAAGCATGTGGTTTCAACTTAGGCCTAGCAGGAAAAGCCCCTGTACCAGTGCAGTCAGAACTACTTAAGGTGCCAGATGCAATTCTGTTTGTTAGTTGCCAGTTGCTGATTTTTGCTATGTCCTTTTCAACTCCAAAAAAAAGAAAATGTTATGTTCCACATCGTAGCATTAGGTTTAGTTCAACTTAATTTCTTTATATGTTGCACTTGTTTTTAAGACTATCATTTTTCCTTTCCTTTAATGCGATGCCGTGTTGTTACAACATGCAGCCACGAGAACTTGATGATATCCTTGGAGAACACTGGTCTTTGCACATTCTGAAGCAAAATGACTCTGTCTGTACCTTCCACGTTCATCTGTAGATTGGAACCTGGGCATTCATTAATTGTCCCAAAGAGGACCAACAGTTTCTGCACCAGTAGGAAAGGCAGAGGCTCTTTAAAAGGCACACTCTGCTTTGAAGGAGACTATATTCTGAATACAGATTTTGAGAAAAAAATACACCTGTCTCCTGTGAAGTGGTTTGTAGTCTACAAAAGCTTACACCATAATAATTTGGTTAGATTTTAAAGAAGTATCTTAAATTTGGAGTTTTAGAAGTCAAAAGAAAAATCAAAAAGAGAACAGGCTTATGATTGAAAAAAATGAAAGTCACACATGTTGAATAGACAGTTTCTTCATCATTAAAAGGCAATTAACATTGGTTAGAACAATATAAGCACTAGGATTGTGCAAAATCTTCAAGAGGAGGGCTTCTTGCAACACATTGGCACAAGCAACCCCCACCCCACCCCCCACCCCCGTCCAAGTGTTCCAAAGGCTCTGTCTTCCACAAGGCTTGGGGCATCTGCTTCAAAAGCTCTTCCAGTTCCCTCCACACATGTGTGCCTGCAAAGATGATTTGCTTTGCTGGCAATTCCAGCAGAAGAATTGTGTTGGGAAAAACCTATAAAGCAACCCCACCCAATCTCTCGAGGATGATGCAGCTGCTTAAACGTGAGGCAGGGTGCTTCACCCACATCCATGCGCTGTGTGATTTACTCTTCATGAAGATTTTGACAACCCTGATAAGCATGGCCCTGGACTAGTCTCCTCAAAACTTGGTGTTCTCCATATGTTCATGTGTAACCGTCAGAATTCAACATATAGAGAGGATTACATTGGAAAAGGACAGTTTTAGGAATTCTTCCAGAATGCCACCAAGGATATAAACACTTAACATTGGACATTTTGAGTAATCTAAGTAAGGATATCTAGGCATCTTGAGTTACTCTCATTCCAAGGGCCCCTTTTACTACCTCCTCATAATCAACCTGTATCCTGGCACTCTAAGATTGGTGAGATTAGAGCAGTAACCAGGGCAGAAGGAATGGATTCTGACAAAGATCCTACACTCGGGCCTGGCTCAGTGTGCAGAAAACTCAGTTGGATCACTTGATCATTCTTCTGAAGAATTATCCTCATAGGAGGCCATGACTATCTGTACGTTAATCAGCTACCTAATGCTACCTTTTGCCAGAAAGTGTTAATAAAATCTACCATGAATGCACAATTATTTCTCCGAGATGCAATGAAAGAGATAAGTTTATCAGGTGAACATGCTATAGCACTAACATATACCTGAAAATACCCGTTTTGCTATTTGTACACAATTCATTTTGCACTATTTAAACTAACTTTGCAGTCAATATTTACAATGAAACCAGAATACCACCAATAATACAACACTAGAGAGCACATTAACAAGTCACAGAAAATTACTATTGTGTTTGCTGTATAATATTGTAAATAGCAGGATACGAACATTTTACAAAAATACACCAACTATATCAGCAGGATTTGCACATCAGGAGTTTATTGAACAAGCCATATTGGTCTGGTTCACAGATGATACTAAGCAGTAATAGGTGGTGTTTTGCATCACACTAAGCCAAAACAATTAAACAAACTGCACTGTGACATTAATGTTGTATGAGAACAATACTCTAGTGACCAACTTTAGATCTCATCTTTAACATTCAAATTTAGTATTTTGACATCCATAAGAAGTACCATTTAAATGCATCTCCAAAGGGACCACATTCATGTTTTCTCCTGTCCTAGCAACATATGTCCTATCTAAATATAATTTGTTAACTCTGATTATGATCCCAAGGACACTGTGAAACCAGAGTTGACTTCGTTGAATTAACATGTATGAAGTGACAGCAACAATGAGACATTTTCATTGGGCTACAAGGAGAAGCTTCAGGGACTGGGATAGTCTTTAGCCATGATCTAACGGATACAGATTAAAATGTATCCAAGATTAATACAAAGAGTAACCATGATATTACATCCTGGTTTGTAGTCAGTCCTCGACCATGGTTCAAGTATGCAGATATGTTAGTTATGTAACACTTAACTGCAATTGAGAAAAATCTACGTCTGCTATGCATGAGATCTTAAGATACCTAAGTGCTTTCATCTTTACGTTTTTCTGAAGATTCAGCAGTACGACCGAAGCATAGGAAAACCAGGCATATCTTATCTGCCCTATCATCACCACACATAAGCAGTACATGTTAACATCTCTTTGTCTGAAGACAGTCAAAATTTATCCTAGGCTATGTTGTTTCTTCTCTGAGTGTCTGCATGTTCATTTTAAAAATGGATGTAAATGCTAGAGTATCTGTAACAACCTCCCAGTGACCATAAGATTTCTGCCTAAATTTTGAAACTTTGGCATCAAACTTTTATTTCCAAAGACTCCAAGGGCTCCACATAAATAGCCAAACAAAATTTAAAATTCAATTTATAAAGACAACTGACAAAATGAAAGTAAAGAGAATGATGATACATGTTTATTGACACAAATGATGTTAAATATCATATTTATATCATCAGCAAAACAATGACAAATGAAAGACTCAGCAAAGGTTATGGTTTGACAAAATAACATTTTTAAAAATGTGGACACCAATCAAATTGCTGGAAGCATCAATGATGCAACACTTTCTGACACTAAAGTCTTTACTTCTGCTTAAATATATATAGGATTGTTTGCTGCAATGGCCTAATGTCAACTTTTGTCCATAAACTCTTTCATAAAACAGAAACAGAAAAAATGATTTAAGCAGCTCAATTTGTCTGTTTATCTTAATCTTTAACTATTCCCATATGCCTTAGCTACATGATGTATGACTCCTTATAAAGCCATTTTTCACTGATATCCAAGACCAAAAAAAAAAAAAAAAGGCTAATATCCTTTTACCCACACTACTTTCCAAAACAAGTGGCAAAGCAGACTTTAGGCTGTCAGAAAAGTTATGGTTATTTTGATCAATCTATGCCCTTTTGGAAATTGTTTGCATGCAATCTATATACAATACTCACCTTTAACCATCAAATTCCAAAGAAACCTGGAGGTATAACTCCAGTTGTAATGTCTCAGATTGCAGCCAAAGGTGGAAAATTCAGTTTCAGTAGTCTTAAGATTGTACTGAAGTGTGATGATGGTACAATATTGCACTTTTGAAGTCAGGCACTTTTCATAATAGCTGCAACCAGTTTGTAGGTTGCCTTGTAGAGCCTCTGTGTATTGAGAGAGAGAGAGAGAAAGAAAAAGGAAGGAAGGAAGGAAGGAAGGAAGGAAGGAGGGAAGGAGGGAAGGAGGGAAGGAGGGAAGGGAGGGGCAGCTCACATGGCCAGCGTCTGGGGTAGGATAAGGTAAGAGTTCCATGTGGGCCACTTAGGTAAGCAGGGGAAATCAAGCTGGATAGTTTGCTACAGGGAAAATAACACTTACTGAAGAATAAAGATCTAGTTGTCTGCTCTTGTTGTTTGTGAAATCTGCTCGAAAGCTCTGAGTTCAGCCAGCAGGAGGCAGAGTAGAAAACAGCCCCCCACCCCAAAAAAAGCTCCAGGGAGAACACTGGGTAGTCTACCCAAGGAGGAGGATGGTGAATACCATGGCAAAAACAATGCCAGACTGAATTTTGACACGATACAAAATGCACTGAAAGTGTTGGGTAATGAACAACTTGCCGTTCAGGAACTTCTAGTAGCCAACTGAAAAACTGAAGACCATTTTTAATATTCAGATTGCCTTAGTGTGAACTTCCCAGAGGATTTTCTCATTGACCTGTGTTTAGCTGCTGAGGGGAACATAAGTTGAGCCCTACAGGTTCAAACTAAAGGCCCGTCTAGTTAAGTCTTCTGTTCCCACATGCCAACAGAATGCCCACAACATGGACACAAAGAGAAAGGTGCCTTCTTGTTGTTCATGTTGTGGGACAGGAGAAAAGGACAACTGAATAGATTTGGAAACACACAATCAAACAAACCATGAACTGTGTGCAACTCTCAGAAGTGTGGTTTGCAAAGTGGGGAGATGATTTTTTAAAAAATTGTTTACAGACAACTTGGAGAAGCAGTGGTGAATAAATATGGGAATAGTGAGGATTACAAATGCAACAAAATACAAATGAAAAGTTTTCACTTTCTCACATCATTGCATATGTGTACTATTACCTTTACAAGTAACAACAAGATGGCAGAAGACTCCCTGTGGTTTTCCTGAAGCTTGTTTTCCACATAGAACAGAAGTAGACAGTATGTGGCTTCCAAATGTTCTTGAACTTCACTCCCATTACATGGACAATGCTAAGGGATGTTAGCAGTTGCAATTCAGCAACATCTGGAAGGACAGATGTTGCCTACTCCTGACAGCCTTCCCCAGCTTGGCATCTTCCTGATTTTGGAGGTCCTGCCCAAAGGAATTCTGGGAGTTATGGGGTCTTAATTTCCCCTTCATATTTGGAGAGTATTGAGAATACTCCTGTGAATATGGAACCATCATTTCAAAAGAGGTATGCTTTTATTTCAAGGCAACTAAGCAATTAAAAGTGCCAGTTCTCACTGAAACCTTATGTCTCAATTAATATTCCAAAATTCAGGGAGTATATGCTTAATACAAGTAGCATTTCCATAAAAGATAATATAAAGATATAACTGCTTGTTAATTAAGGTGAAACTGGTGGGAATCCTCCAGAAAGTGGACTAATTTTCACCTGGGATCTCTTCCTTCACTGTTACTAGAACTAAAATGGCTATTTTAAAAACTTCTAGTGAGCTTGAGAAACTGACTGTGGATCATGTATACAACACGGGGTCAATGCTGTATTGAATTTTTAGACCATTTTCAGACTACCTTCTGGCAATGGAAACATTTTGACCACTGACACTCCCTATGGGTATATCTGACTATCCTGGTACCATGCGCCATTCCCCATTATTGAATCTACAACAAACTGCTGTAGGTTATTCATTGATTGAGTGTTTAAGTGTATTCTTTGGGAGTAAATGGAAAGTGAATTCTGTAGACAGCCACAGAAAATAAAATTCTAAAAAATCAGCAGAATTCCTGGCTTTGTGCAGCGGCACTAATGTGATTACTACTACTACTACTACTACTACTACTACTACTACTATTATTATTATTATTATTATTATTATTATTATTATTATTATTCCCCTTTCCTGAACCACTTTCTATGGATAGAGTTGTTTTTGTTTGTTTTTGCTCTTCTATTCACAGGAGATGGATACTTTGTCTGAACAAAAAAAAAAATTAAGTCATCACCAAGATGACTATGTAGGGACCTAATACCAAGGTATATTCTTACACTAACTTCTTTATCCAAATCAATTATAATATGCAACGCTCTTGTTAAATGCAAGCAAGAAATGGCCTTAAAGAATGGCTGATGGAGGCCAGGGCATATAGGCTCCGTTTTTACAATGTCTATGCCCTTCCATCTACTATCTATATACTACCAGGAGAGTTAAGGAAAAACACATGTTAGAGAAGGGGAAATTGAGAAAAAGAGGCAGAAGAGCCCTCCAGAGGCAAATCATCTGATTGCTTGTGGACAGAGTGAAAACAAAACTATCTAAACATCTTTTTCTGTAGGGTAAAATGGGACTAATCCAGCCTAAGTCCATCTGGAGGGAAAGGCATGAGAGAATGGGGAAGGGACCAAGCTGACTCATACAGGGCCTGCTTTGTGTAGATAATGCTCCTCAGTCCTGTTCTCAGCTTCCTCAAGTCGGGTTGGAAAAGACCCCAATTTGAAACCCTGGACAAGCCCTGTCACCAGTAGGAGAACATCTTGGGTTAGACTAACAGTAGCCTGGCTTAGAAGAAACTACGGCTTACTCTATAGTACTGCTTTCCAAAACTTAAGCTCTGTTATGAATCCATCCCCAATCTATAGCTAATCTCCCCCTGCTCCCAAGATGCACTATGGGGATGATTTTCTGTAGAAAGCAATGTGGATTTCTTTCTACATAAAGGACATTACTACGAAACCCTGCTGGGAAGTGACTGGCAGACAGGTGGGTTGTAGGTTGGGACGATCGACCCTGTGGCTTGATACAAAGGAAGAGGTGTGTAAGTGTGATGAAGGCCAAAAGGCAGAGGCAACAGGTCTCTATCCCGTATGAATGAACAGTAGGGAATGCCAGTTTGCTATTTTGCCTAGGGCAGAAAAATGCTTCATGCATACCAGAGAAAGGCAAAGAGTAGAAGATCTAAACTGTTGCCATTAGCCTCCAAAGAGTGAAGCCTTCTTCCCGGCTGAAGACGTGGATGTCATTCAACATTCAAGGCTTGGAGAGGATGTTTAAGTCTCTGGAGGCTAAGCTGCATTGAAGGGAGTATTTCTCAAGAATAAATCATATGTACTTTAGGATCCTTGTGCGAACAAATATATTTTCACAGTAATCTGGCAGGTTTCCAGACAGGAACTGTTCAGGTTTGTTGAGTAAATAATACAGCTTTGAGAAACACTTTTCAAATCTGTATACACCTGGCACAGTTCATAAACACTTCAGTCAAGTGGGCAAATAAGACTAATTGTAAGCACCACAAGGAATTTAGAGAGTGCATTAAAGAGATTTAAGAATTCATTTAACCTCAGAATTGCTGCATCACCCACCCAGACTGAATGGAAATCACTACAATACTTTATAGAGTTTGTGAGTGTGGGTGTGTAGAACAGAAAAGGCCCTGCCAAAATCAGAATGTCAACCAGGAAGGAAAAGGGAGTGCAGAGGAAATCCTGAAGTTAAACTAACATGACTAAACTTTATGATTTCAGGAAAAAATATACAGGAAAAAGATGAATGTTGCCTTTTCTACAGCATTACCTTTCAGTCCATATCAATCTCAGTTATGGGAAAAAGCATTCTAGCCTAATGGCTTATCTAGGAATTCATTTCTTCCAGATGATTAGCAGGAGCTGTTTGTTCTGCCCACCAAACCTGTGATGCCTGCAGCCAGCAGAGACAGAAAGGTGATGCAGAAAGGCCAAGTGGTCACCGTCTTTAGAGAAATCTTGACACAACCTCCTGGGTATGCAGTCAGTAGCAGGGAGGAGTAAACATTGCCCTTGTCCACAAGTCAAAGGATAAACCTCAGCTACAAGAGTGCGGGGTGATTCTGAAAGACACATTGACAGTAGGAAGTCCTTCTGGAAAGAAGTCCTTTCCACATGAATGAGATTGCCGAGGCAGACAACGGTGAATGGAATCGGTGTGCGTGTGTACATAGTAGAGGTAGAGGCAGAGCATCACCTATTATGATCCAGTTTTCCCATCTGAAGTGGGCTTCAGATGTGCTGGGCGATGGGTTCTTTCCTCCCCTTGTTAGGAATTGGGGGCAACTTCTTTTTGCTTTTATGCATTATAGCTTTAAATAATGAATGCAACTTATGTAGGCTGGCTGTGGCAATGGATCTAGATAGGCAGAAGCCGTTTTAACAAATGAAATGAATGGGCAGTTTTCAGATAGCCCAACTGAGGCTCAAAAAAAAAAATCCACAATGCATAAAACAGAAATTATAAATAACATTAAAAAATAGGCCAGAGTGAGAAGTCAGGAACTATAGGCAATATCAACAAAATGTGATGAAGATCCCTAAACCAAGGGAAGAGAGGGAGACTGAATGGCTCCAACATGGAACAAATCAGAAGGAAGAGTTCTGGTCCTGGTCCTCTCAGTGGACCCCAAGAGACACAAGTCCATCAGCCCAAGTTCTCCTCTCCTTTCCTCAGCCCCCGTTTCCTTCTTTTTTCTTTCCCTTCATCAATCTGTCTAGAATCCAGGAGACGGTGAGTTCTAATCCTGCCTTAGGCATGAAAGCCGGCTGGGTGACTTTGGGCCAGTCCCTCTCTCTCAGCCCAACCCACCTCACAGGGTTGTTGTTGTGGGAGGAGGAAGGGGTACTAGGTATGTTCACCACCTTGAGTTATTTATAAAAATAAGAAAGGCAGGATAAAAAAACATTTTTTTAAATCAATCCTATCCATTATAACAACTGTGTGTAGTTAATGCTCCTTTTTCAGGAATCACGTATCGTATGAAGTGGACTGCAATCTAGGAAAGTCTACACAATAATTACTGTATTAAAGTTGCCAAAAGAAATTCTGTTTTTCTTTGGTGGGGATGAATACCAACACATCAGATGCCCCAGCTAACTCCATGACAAAGCCAAATAGTAGATCATTTGGAAGAGCTTTCATCTGGGATATCAAAACAAGAGCAGATACTCATAAGCCATGTAAAGCTTTTAAAATACATTGCTAATATATTGTTCACATACATTACTGTAATTTTTGTTTTTCGTTTTTGTTTCTAGACAGGAAACCGGTTAGATCTATTTTCCACAATACTAATCCTTCGATGGTGGTCTTTTGCCATGCAGCATATGTACAGAGGATGGAAGGTCCAAGGATCTGACGGACAAACTGGGGAGCCCTAGGCATCTGTTCCCGGTCATGATGAATAAGCATGTGTTGTGATGTTGTGATACTGCACAGAAGTATATAACTGGTGAAGTTTGCATCACAACATCAAGACATTTGTCTCATCACTCACCCACCCTACCACAGATGCCTATGAAAAGCCAAGACTTTTATCCATTATAAGTAGAGTCACGGAAGCCATAGATCTGCTTCCTTTTCATACATCCATACTGTCTAATTATATAACACAACAGTCAAATTATTGTACTTGAAAGGCCAATAAAATGCTGGCAACTCTGATGAAGCTGTGGCACATGTGATATTAAATAAGGTTTGTATTTTACCATCTTAGTCTTTCACTTTGCTGAAGCTAAATGAAAATGAATTTGGTCAAAGCCAAGTGAGAATATTATTTTGAAACTCTATATATACTCTTTTTCTGTTTCCTGAGTTGCGATGGGATAAAATAAAATTGTTTAGTTCCCCACATTTCTTCTGTCCTTGTCCATTCTACTTCTGTTTTTCACAAGTCTGTCTTTATCAAGTTCCTATCTTGTATGAAACACCAGCATCTCCTACTGGAGTGAATATTCTTACAAAATCATATAGAAATCTATTATGTATTTACTAACTTACCGTTATTAAATGATCTGCTTTACATGGAGTAGAAAACATTCCAGTGACATCCACTTCCACTATCCATTGGAAGTGACCAAGACACATCTGAGCCCTATTATCTGGGAGGAATTTGACTCAGTTAGTCCTGAGGAAGTGGACAAAGTCCTCGTGGCTATGAGTTTGGCCACCTGTGTTCTGGATCCATGCCTCTCTTGGTTGGTTAAGACCTCTCAGGAGGTAGCATGTGGTTGGGTCCAAGCAGTGGTTAATGTCTCTTTGTGGGAAGGGGTGGTACCACCTGCCTTGAAGGAGGCAGTGGTGCACCCACTTCCCAAGAGGCCATCTTTGGACCCAACAGTTCTTAACAACTTTTGTCCAGTCTCCAATCTTCCCTTCATGGGGAACATTGTTGAGAGAATGGTTGGCGCTCAGCTTCAGATGGCCCTGGATGAAGAGGACTGTCTGGACCCTTTTCAGGTTGGGTTCAGGCTAGGGTACAGTACTGAGGCAGCATTGGTCAACTTATTGATGACCTTTGGGGGACTGGGGATGGGGTGGTGCAACCGTCCTGGGCCTCCTGTATCAGCAGCTTTTGATACCATCAACTACGGCATCCTTCTGAGCTGGCTTAAGGGACTGGGAGTGGAAGGCACTGTTTTGCAGTGGTTCTCCTTTCTCTGTGGCTGGTTTCAGTTGGTGTTGGTGGGAGGGGAAAGGTTGAGTCCTAGGCCCCTACAATGTGGGGTACCTCAGGGCTTGGGTCTCCCTCCTCTCCTCTTTAACATCTGCATGAAAACTCTAGGTGAGGTCATTTGCCGGCATGGGGTGGAGGGTCATCATTATGCTGATGATGCCCAGTTGTACAACTCCACCCTGGGATGGGCAGGTGATGGTATCAGGGTGCTGACTGAGTGTCTGGAGGCTGTGAAGATCTGGATGGGGAGGAATTGGCTTTGGCTTAACCCTGGCAAGATGGAATGGCTTTAGGTTTTTGGCCCCCCCAGGGTCTGGGGATATGTCATCTTTGACTCTAGATGGGGTTGCACTTCCCCATACGGAACTGGTGCACAACTTGGGGGTCATCCTGGACTTGTGCCTATTGCTTAATAAGTAGATGGCAGCCATGGCTAGGGGGTCTTTGCACAGATTTGTCTTGTGCACCCTTTCCTGGAATAGGAGACCTTGCTCACAGTCACTCACACCTTGGTCACTTTCCATTTGGTTTACTGCAACACAGTCTACATGGGGCTGTCCTTGAAGACCACCAAGAAGTTACAACTGATCCAGAATGCAGTGACATGCTCAGTGTTGCATGTCCCTAGGTTTGCTCATATTACACCCCTGTTGTGTGAGCTGCACTGGCTCCCAGTTTCCTTCTGGGTGCAATTTAAGGTGCTGGTTATTACCTTTAAAGCCCTACATGGCATGGGACGAGGTTATCTGCAGGACCTCCTCTCCCTGAGGACATCTGTCCGTTCCACCAGAGCAGATAGGGTGGGCATGCTCCAGATCCCTTCCCTTAAATATTACCATCTTGTGAGGCCTTGGAAGCATGGCTTTTCCGTTGCAGCCCCTGCCCTATGGAACACCCTCCCCCTGTGATCTGACAGGCCCCTGCCCTTCTATCCTTCCAGACAGCACTTAAAATCTGCCACTACCTCCAGGGATTAGGACAGGGCAAGGTCAGGGTGGGACGAGAATGTGGGTGCATCATAGAAGTATGGCTGTGGCACCATTTTTTAATCTTTTTAGTTTAATTGCTGTTAGTTTTGTACTATTTTATATTGTTTTATTGATTGTAAGCTTCCCAGAGATGGGGGGCTATATAAATGTTTTAAATAAATAAATAAATAAATAAATAAATTCACTCACTCACTCACTCACTCACTCACTCCAACCATTTGTAGGTCATTGGGTTTACAATATTAAAAATGAATACGAGGAAATGAATTGGGGGTGGGGGGTTTCAACTAACAGAGAAGGAAACTTTTGGTGCCTGGCTATCATTCTGGGCACCTTTCCCCTCTGTAGTTGAAGACGGGTGAATTATGTCAAAGTTTGGAGCTTTATGCTTAATCCCAAAAAATGGAGACCATACCTAATAAAACTAGGCATGGCTGGACAAAGCAATTTCCTCCTGCATTAATCTTAAACACTAAGAGTTAACAGTTATCAGAGTTTTACTTCAGTGGCCATAGCTTGAATGGCTGGTTTTAACAGAATACATCTGTCACGGGTCTTCACATGTTCTCAAACTGGAGGCCATGACAATTTAATACAGGTTTCACTCGAAGAATACTTGATAACGAAGTGTTCTGGAAAGCTTTGGCCAGCAGTAGTTTGTTAAACTTTTCTGGAATTAAGTCTTTTCATCTACAGTGAGCCTTCTACCACAACTCATTGTAGAAAGAATTCTGACTTCCAGTGGGTCTCTTCAAAAAGGCATCCTCTTAGAGCACATCTCAGCTAGTAAAGAAGATTACACTGAGGGTAATATAATAATCAAAAAATCCAAAGTACTTGATATGTATTCCTGCTCTAGACTTACCTATGGATAGTGACCTCTAGCAAAACAGAAGCAGACTCTTTTTTGCTGAGTGGTTAGTGTATGACAAGAAACTTCAATCTCTCCCTCTTTCTGATGAGAGCATTCCAGGATCTCTGGCCCTGTTCTTCTCTCCTTCACCCACATCATCCAGGGTTGTTCTTACTGCCAAAACCACCCCAAGACTCATTTAATGGCAAGTCTGTTTCAACCCTCCCATCTTTCTTTCTCTCTCTGCTCTGAGCCCTTTCCTGTTATTTCTACGTGAAACTATTCTTGTGAGTTAATAGTAATTGGTTAGGAAAAATGTTTTGAATGAAGTTAATACATGCTGATTAAATTTGACTGAATCGATTCTTCATTGTAGGGTTTTTCAGAACATATTGTTGCTAATTTTGGACAGCCAAAGCAACCAACATTTGCACTGAAAAGTGCATTGAAAAGTGCAGCGTGTTTATCATTGTTTTTCATGTTTGGTTGTTTTTCCCATTTCTGGGAGAGCAGGGTTAAGGGAGTTGGTTCTCAGAGTCATCCTGCCCCAACACCAAAAAAATGTGAAAAGCAGGCTGAAACAAAAAGCACCCCCCGCTCTTCTGATGTCTTCACCTACAGTGTAACATTCAGAAGGTGAAAAAGCAGAGCATCTCAAACATTGTCCAAACCTAGGTTAGGAGGTTGTCTGTAAGTAGGTTCAGGCATATCACCTAAGGTCTCTGAAAGAGAAATGTCTTTGTCCATGATGTGAGTAGTTTTAGCTGGGAAGCGCAGGTGATGGCAAGAGGTGTGCTATCGTTAAATACCATAGATGTAGTTGCCACATGCTTTAGTTTTGTTTTGTTTTGAATACTGGCAAATGTGTAGGTTACTGCTTTTTAATTCTCCCAAGATTTTGGCATCTGCTCTTCTATGACGGGATGTTGCATGTGTCTTGAGGCGTGGTTTTTTATTGCCTGTATCTTCTATGTTTTATTTTCTTACTCTGTCTTATTTTATGTGATGACTGCCATTTGACTGAGAGTTAGTATTAAGACAGATTAAATAAAAGAAACACAGGCAGAACTTAACACAAAATTAATCATATGGTGATATGTATTAAACCTAGGTTAATTGATGTGACAATAGAATTACATTATCAGAAGTTATGTCTCTTTGAAATGTAAGCATTCACTAAGCTATCTTTTCAGCAGATCCATTTTTTTTTATTCTTAGCTAACTCATTCTTGGGTTTTTTTTTTTTCAAATGCACAAAATATATACCTATCATTCTCTTGATTTAAAGTGACAGATGTATTGGAGTGTGTGGGGAGTATTAAATGAACTTATTTCATTCAATATTTCCCCAACCTTAATTGTTGCAGACACAGCTTGTGCTTTCACAATCAATTATAATGCTTTCTTTAAATTCCCAAAGATGGGGTGCTTTGGAGTTGCACAGTTATGGTGCTTTACAGGATAACCTTTCATGTGTGTGCTAATTGCAAACATTTATTGGCCGAAACATTATACTTCAAAATACACCAGGGAGAATTCTGAAACCTTTCTTGCCTTTGAAAGGTTAAAAAAAAGTTCCAAAAATCTAGCAAGGCTAAACCATCTGTCTCTTTAAAATCTATTTTTTGGATAATTCTTTCTGTTACTTCCCCTGTTGTAGCCCACCCATCCCCTTATCCTCAAATCAAATCAAATCAAATCAAATCAGATCAGCGAATAAAAGAAGTGAATAATGTGGAAGAAAAGTTTGCTGGCCCAAGAAAACATACAAAATGGACACTTTCCCAGAAAGAAATATAAATCTAATAAATAAATAAGAAGTGCTAAACTAGGTTGAAGCAACAGAAAGCCTTGTTTCTGAAGGTTGTACAGTGATTGCCAGAAGCCTTGGCTATTATTTTAGAAACAGGACTACAGATACCATATAGAAGAGGGATGCAACATCTATTGTCTGGGAGTGATAGGAGCTGTAGTCCTTATCAGATCAGGTGGAGTAACCAGATTGAGGTAGGACTATAGTAAATCCAATCAGCAATGGAAAAGAAGAAAAAGTCTAGGAGCAATGATGGTTCCCTAATTAAGGAGAGGTGGGCACTAGAGAAACAGTGACAAAATATTGAAAGTGGAAGGAGGAACAGATAAAGGGCAGAATGTATAAATGTAGCACTGAATCAGGAGAAAGAGGAAGAAATATCAGAACAGGCAGAGGCAGATTTTCATTATTTCATGGGCAAGGGAAAGCAAAACGCTTAATTTCCTTGTCTGATGGGGTTACCTGGAAGCTCATGGTGGACAGACTGAATGATGCCAGCTTTCATCCGCATAGCACGGTCCCTGTTCTTCTCAGTCCCATGGAGACCAAGTCTGGCAGAGACGGCAGTAGGCCATCCAAAGCCCGCTAGCCAGTCTGAGGATCCCACAAGTCCTGCTCTGTGCAGAATAAGGCCTAAAATCCTAGAACAGAAGATGGTAAAGCAAGGCCTGACGTAGCCTAAAGGAAGTACCAAACAGGGGAAGAGGCAAGGGAATGGGGAAGCAAGGCAAGCCAGCTAAGATTTGAGTTGTGGCTGGCTTGATACCTTGGAAAACCTCCCCTTGAACTTTCCCTTGAAGTTTTTTACTAGTTACCCTCACTGGTCTTTGTATAATGCAGAGTTCTCCTCTTCTGCTTGTCATACAGAGGCAAATGAACTCAGAGCTGATGATCAGTAGGAGGTGTCTGAAATCAGGGGCATCAGGGAGTGTTAAAAAACTCAAGATGGCAGCTTTGATTGCATGGTTGCAGCTACCATCTTGACTTTTTTGACACAAGCACGCACACACACACACACAGACATACATGCATCCTGTGGACATCTCTGTAAATACACCCCGTTTCCCAACTAACTGTTTCACTATTGCCAGGGCGGGGTGATCCTAATGCGAAAGGAAATTCCCAAAGCTGACTTGATCTAGGAGCAATGTGATATAAACCTTCCTGTCCTAAGTGGACTTCTCTAACAATACCCATCGATTAAAACCATTTCAAACTAGGAGGGAAAAATGTCAGTTTAAAACAATCTAATCTTCTATAAAAGTTTCTTTGCAGATAATTAGGAAGTGAAATTTTTCCCTTGTGACACTGCCTTATCAAGAAAGGATCAAGTATATTGAGGTATTATTTTATTTATACATCAATGTATTCTGTCACCCCAAAAGTTATGTATAATACATATTATAAAAGGAACACCACTGGCCATTATATTGTTTTTTTCCTTTAAACAGAATAATGCAGGGAATCTAGCAATAAGCAGAGAAGATTGGCAAAACCATGGCATCCTCAGGTCCAGTTGATTTCAATGGGGATATAGAAACAGAAGGAACTGCTGTGGATTGTAGCTAGTACGATAGTTCAGGATAGGAAATAAAGAATTTCTAGTTGAAACTGTAGTGGAATGTCAGGCAGGCAGAAGATAATTTTGAAAACTTGGGATTTGGCCTGATCACAGGGAGGGATTCAAACCGTCTAAAGGGGAAATTCTTCTAGTTAAATTTAGGGTCAAAAAAGACTTAAGAGCCAACAGAAGATGATCTATGAGCCCGTCAGAAAAGGCACACAAGTAGTCCTGCAAATGAGGTCAGACAACTGAAGCACAGGCCATTCTACTTCTGGAGTGGTTCTGAAAAATTGTAAACCTAATTAAAATAAATGGGCAGACAATAGCTTTTGATGCCCATTCACCAAAGATCGCGTCTTTCTCTGAAATTAAGATACTCCAATTCCAGGAACTTAAAATCATTTTTCATTCCCCGATGTAGAGGGCAGGCACACATGGCATGAGGAAATCTGCCCAAACTATGTCAGCAGCACATGAGCGGATAACAAAAAGAAGGGAAAGACGAATGATCAGGTTCTCGATAATTAATTTCTCTTTATACCCAGATCCATTCACAGCAGGAAAGCCAAGAGGGAAACAAAGCGATTGCCAATTGCTTTCTTCTTCAACAGCCACAAGGGTGTTTAACTGAGCTTGACTCATCATCACAATGACTAGTCAGCCTATCTATCGGCAATAAAGTGATTTGCCTGGCTAACAAAGGTCAGCATAGAACACAAAGCCATGGATTTTACCATACAGAAAGATGACTGCAGGGCTACAACACTGGGTGGCTGCATCTATGAGAGGACCATAAGCACGCTCCATTATTTGTATTGTAATGCGGCTGTATGCAAGGCATAAATATTATGCAACAGGTAAATTTCAGTAATGGTGCCTTATATCCCAGGTGGGTTTTAAAGAAAGTTGTTCCGAATCCTTGGCTGTACATGGCAGGATTCTGCACTGCTCCAGAATCAGCTTTCGGTCCCTGTGATCCCCCAATATAATTTCTTTTCACAGCAGAACCAATTTATTTCCAGTTCAGTTGCCATGAACTTGAAACAGTAGAGGATCTAGCTGGTTGTGGCTGTGGCTGTGTGGACCTTGAGGGCAAGGAGGCTGTTCCCCATTTGCAAAGCTCTTAGACTGCTGTTGGCTGGCAGATCTTTGAAAGGGAAAGGTCCACCTCCCCTCGTTCCTCCCTCTTATATATCACAGAAGCTTGCCTGGTAGCAGAGGAGAATGTTTGGCTGCCCTAGATCCAGGCCAAAGTCTCACTGGGGAACTGCAAACGCACAGGCTGGAGAGGGATCCTTGAACCCCCCCAGTGAAGATGCTGGGTTGGTTCTAGTCTTTGGTGCATCAAATAGTCCTGGGAACCTCGTCCTGTAGTGCTGAAAGGCTGAAGTTCTACTCTTCCCCCTCATCTGATCACTGCTTTTTGCTAGGAGGGGAGCTCTGCACCTACGGCTGCCCCCTGTGTAACTTTGATTTCAAAGATGCTGAGCAAGCCAGAAAGGCACAGCTACCAAGGATGCCCCTTCTTCTCAGGTCAGAGGGAGGAAGGGAGGGTTTTAGTTTATCTTGAAGGTCTATCAAAGCAATTCTCCAGCTCAACTTATACCTAGCATAATTAAGGTGGAGTTACCCTGAGTCTCTTTCTCTGGTTTCCCTCTCCTCTGGATTAGGAATCTTTTCTGTAATAGTCCTGCTCTGTCCTCCAAGTTCTCAGGGCCTGTGAGATATTCCATCTCAGCAAAAAAAAATTACTGCAGTGCAAGCCCACCTATTCCTCCTAGCTTCTGCAGCCCAAAGAAATGTCTCTTTTGGTACACTCACCTGTCCTGTGAGAGTTGGGCATTGTGACATGTCTTTAACAGAGGCAGAATGCTTAATGCCAGAGCTAAATTGTCTCTTTTCACTTCAACAGCATTAAACTGGAGGGTTTCCTGGGTCATTAATAGGCGTGATTTGATTGTAAGGCTTGGCTAGAATCACTCAAGAATGAACTATGCTGAGTATGCCTGTTGTGGCCTAACTAAAGTTTTTCCCCCAAGTCTGATTCAATTTGCCTATTAGCGCTACTTCCCTTGCCGGATATGGCCAAGTGGAGCCTCTTGCTCATTACTCAAATTAGATTTCATAGATACAAAAGAAATAAGCCGTGATGGTGGGAAAGCATAAAGAATATGTTATTTTGCAATAATGTTTAATACACAAAATTAGGAATAGGCTAATAATAATATGAATAACTTACCCCTTCCTACCCTGGCTTCCAATTTATAGTGTCTGTTTAAAGAAATACACTTAACTGATTTACAGTGGTACCTTGGGTTCGAATTTAATCCGTTCCGTGACTCCGATCGCAACTTGATTTGGTCGCAACGCGAGGCAAATTTCCCCATAAGGTTCAATGTAAATTCGGTTAATCTGTTCTGCCCTCCGAATTTGGTCGCGCCGCGAGGCAAATTTCCCCATAAGGTTCAATGTAAATACAAACAGTTCTGAAACATATGCATTTTATTTTTAAACCACAAAAACATGAAAAAAAGCACAGTATGAAGAGGGAGAATGGGGTGGGGAGGCAGTTATTGTTTGGAGGGAGAGCCCCCCTCCAAAGGGACATTGGGGAGATCTCCTTCAGGGGTTTCCTCTCTTCTTTGCCTCTTAGCTGCAGGCTCAGTTCTGGGGAAAAACCTGTCTAAAGTCAGTTGTTTTTTCCTGTGCTGCATAACCCTCCGGAAATGAGAGACCACGTTATCGTTCATCATGTTCAACACTCTGTTCATTACAGTTAAGTTGGGGTGGTGCTTCTCAAAGAAGTCCTGGCACTCATTCCATTTTGCCATAATGGATTTAATCTCGGCACTGCTCACCTCCTCCCTGTCTTCCTCTTCCTCAGTGGAATGCTCCTCACCAAGCGCTTTCTGTTGCTCACTCTGGAGCTCAGCAAGTTCTTCCATGGTCAGCTCCTCCTCATGGTCCTCAACAAGCTCCTCTACGTCTGCACCATCGACAACCAGACCCATGCTCTTGCCCATGGACACAATCTCCTCCACTACCTCTGCATCAGACCCTTCACGGTCATGTTCAGCGACACATTCTGGCCACAGTTTCCTCCAGGCTGAGTTTAAGGTCCGGCAGGTGACATCTTCCCAGGCTTTGTCAATGAGGCCGATGCAGTGGAGGACACTGAAATGTTTCTTCCAAAACTCTGCCAGAGTCAAGGATGTTTCCTCAGTGACATTGAAACACCTGGTGAAGAGCACCTTTGTGTAGAGCTTCTTAAAATTGCAGATCACTTGCTGGTCCATGGGCTGCAGGAGAGGTGTCGTGTTGGGGGGGAGGAACTTGACCTTTATAAAGTCATACTCAGCGTTCATATCATCCACCAAGGATGGAGGGTGTGCCAGGGCATTGTCCATCAGAAGAAGGCACCTTTCAGGTAGCTGGTTCTCGGAAAGATATTTTTTAACGCTGGGTGCGAACACCTCGTGCAGCCATTCCATGAACAACTGCCTTGTGACCCACACTCGCATTGGCCCTCCACATGACAGGCAGTCTGGCCTTGTTCACATTGTGTTCCCTGAACACACGAGGGATCTGGGAATGGTACACCAGTAGTGGCTTAATCTTCAGGTCGCCGCTTGCATTCGCACACAGCAAAAGGGTCAGTCTGTCCTTCATGGGCTTGTGCCCTGGCAGTGCCTTTTCCTCCTGCATGATGTAGGTTCTGTTTGGCATCTTCTTCCAGAAGAGCCCCGTCTCGTCGCAGTTGAACACTTGCTGAGGGACGTATCCTTCCGCCTTCACAAAGCCCTCAAATTCTTCCTTGTAGGCTTCTGCAGCAGCCTTGTCAGAACTGGAAGCCTCTCCATGTCTTGCCACATTGTGGATGCCACTTCTCCTGCGGAATTTCTCAAACCAGCCTCTGCTGGCTTTAAATTCCTCACTTGCTGCGCTGGTAGAGGGGGTTTTCTGCAGTAAATCACTGTGCAGCTTCCTGGCTTTTTCACAGATGATAGCTTCACTCACGCTATCACCTGCCAGCTGTGTCTCACTCAGCCACACTAACAACAGCTTTTCCACCTCTTCCAGCACTTGTGTCCTCCTCCTCGTTAACATCGTTACTCCTTTTGCCACATCAGCTTCTCTGATGGTATCTTTATTCTTCAAAATAGTTGAGATGGTTGACTTCGCCATCTTGTACTCCGCGGCCCGATCAGTCACACGAACACCACGATCGTGCTTTTCGATAATCTCCTTCTTCAGTTCGATCGTCACCTTCTTCTTCAAACCCTTATTCTTGCCAAGCCCGCTCTGCATTTTCTTTGGAGCCATGCTGACAAGCACACCAAAAACCTTCCAAATGCCACAAAACACACCACAAGCCTCACCAAACGTCTCCTTGCTACCACGATCTCGCCCACAGGAAGCCGCGACCGCGTGCCAGCAGGGCAAATGGCCGCGGATCCGGTTCGTAGCGCTAGGCGGAGGTCGCATGGCGAGGCAAATTTTTGCGACCAGAGCTGGTCGTATCGCGAAATTTTCATAAGGAGGGGCGTTCGTAACCCGAGGTACCACTGTATTTGAATATATTTCTCACCAATGAATGGAAAGCAGCAATACACAAACTGAATGAGTGCAGGCACACCATACATATCTTGCAATGTGCAATGTTTTCATTATTAAAACTTTAATTTGCAGCCTAAAAATTAATGTACTTTAGATTTATTCCTAGAAACAGCAATATTTACTAAGATTGTGGAAGAGAGTACAATTTCTGAGATTCAGCCATTATAATCTTCTATAGCTTTATAGGCAACTAATTGTAGATATTTAACTCCATTTGTTGGATAAAAAAATATCAAATATTTAACTGTAGGGGGTTTTGTCATAATTGGAATTTATTATTTGATTACCTGTCAGTCTTCTTACCAGGCCTCTGGTATAATAAGCATTTCTGCGGTCACTTTTCTTTCCCCCAAGAGAACCATGCCTTGCATCATTTATCTGCTTTATGAATAGAGATGGGTTACGGGTTCTGCTTTGAAAATGCGCATGGGTACACGCACTTTTTTGTAGCTGCTTTTAGCATTAAAGGGCCAAACAATAATGCCAGTTCCTCGCAAAGCAGTGTCCCCAACTCTCTTTATTAACCCCTGTTTCCCTCTCTTACACAGACACACACACACATGTGCGGAGTCAGAGTCCCTTAGCAAACGCCTTTGGAGAGATGCCAAGATGACCAAATGGTGCTCAGGGCCTCTGCTAGCATCAGGATTTGAACCCAGGGCTTCTAAGGTGAAAAAGGGACTGAGAGGCCCCCTTCACCCCCATGCCTCCTAGCATTGATCATATTTTAATACTAATTAGTCACTTACGTGGCTGATTATTCAGTCAAAATATGCTAGGCTGAAAAAAATTATATTCTTAACACATATTTCACACACTGGATCAAGCCTTGCAAGGGGTTCCTTTTATTATTTATAAGGTCATGTGACACTTCTGTGCTAAAAAACGAGGGTCTGCATGAGAAAAGAGGTAAAAGAAATGCACAGAAATGAAACAATCAGATATTCCCTAATGATATTTAAAAATAGAAAAAATTGCTACTGCTACATACAGCATGTTCCATCTTTTGAGATTTAATGGCTCTCTTGTGGTTTAATGGAGAATTAGTTTCAGTAATTGATTATTAAAATTTAAAATTGCTAACCATCTTCATTATTAGACGAGTGAACATGTTATCCTTGTAATTAAAAAAAAAAAAAAGCTTGAGATTGGCTTTCATCCTGTTGACAGACTGGGCACACAGGCTCAGTGCTCTAGTGTGATGGTTTCAGGCTGGTCTCTTGTTTGACCGAAAAAAATAAGCAGCACATTATTTTATGATAAAAATGTAGAACATCCACAGAGGCTGAGTGGAGAATAATGAACAAAGATAAAATTATAAGAGAAATGACAAAGACTTAGAGGCTAATTAAAGTATTGGGGGAGGGGCTAACGTTGCCCACTCTCATTCTGCACATTGCTTCCTTGTCTTAAATCATACTTTGTATTTGATCAGGAAGAGAGATATTGGGGGATAAACCATCATACAAAGGGTACAACATATCCACTGCATGCAATCTGTTCCGAGGGACAAGCTTTGCATCTTCAGATTGTAGGGTGTTACACATACCCACTCCACCCATGCTTTCATGGCAGGATTGTTGGGGCAAGAGAGAAGCACCATCCTTGCACCCCATCCCACCTCTGCCATCAGTCCTATCTCTGTTCACTACTGTGCAGCGTTAATCTTAAGCAGGGTTGCACATTAGTAGGAAGCCTTGTTCCCTTCACTATGATCATGGAGAAGGAGCAGCGATTTTGAGCACAGTGGGATCCCCATCCCCACCTGTGTTTCTACTGCCATTACATCAGTTAAGCAATGGGGAGGGGGGCGGGAATTGGGCATGCTCCACAAGCCACAGAAGGAGCCACCAAGGGCTGCATATGTCCTCTGGGCCATCTCCCCCTGCAAGAGTTCCCTCAGATTGGAGGCGAGTGGAGGAAAATCTAATTGACTCTTGGTTGCTGATCTACAAGCAGATGGAATGAATGCCATTGGATTTCACTGATTTTTCATATTTATTTACTGAGATCAATCTCAGCCCTATTCTTGGGAAATCAAATAAAATCTATTTGCCTTTTAAGGTAAAGGGGTGAGCTCTCTCCACATCCCCTCACTGAAGGAGTGCCATCAGCAGGAGCTGTAGAAACATGCCTGCTCTATTGCTGTCCCCTCCTTTGGAAAAGCATACACACACACACACACACACACACAATGTCCAATGACTCCTTTCCTATTGGCATTTAGAAAGTCTATAAAGACTTGACTGGTTGGACAAGCTCTTGAAGCCTGAATGGGATGTTTGTCCCTATACTACTGGAAATGGTTTTAAGTGGGCAGAGTGGACCTCAACTAGTCTCAGAGTCTTAAGTTTTGATTTATGCTTTTGATCAATTGATTGTATTTGCTTTCTTTTAATCCAAGTTATGGAGGGGAAATGTTATGCATCTCAGAGTCAGTTGTAATTTGAGTGGTCTGTAAGCCCTGTAAAATAACTGAACTTGTAAATCAAGAAATAAATAATCAGTTTGCCTTAACATTTCTTGTCTTCCCTAAATGGATTTGTAATGTAAGCTTATTCAGCCTTCTTTCAGATTCCAAACCATGTAATAATTCAAGATATCTGATTCCAACTTAGCAGACACCCAGGGCACCTATACTGACCCTATTTAGACAGTAAAGTTGTTTACAATACATATCTTTGAAACAAGGCACATTTTCTACAAATTCAGAATTTATACACACACTCACAAATATTACTTGCATAACAGATCTGTTCTTTGCACCAATCCTAATGTCTGAAGCCCCTTTTTACTCTTATAGTAAAATAAAATACTAAAGATAAAACCATCACAACTGCAGCCTTTGCATTCCTATTGTCTCCTGGCTTTCGATCATTTCACGGGAAAACCATATTTAAAGCATTTCCCCCATTGCATTCAGAACCTGACAAGCTCCTCTAGCCTGGCCCCAAATGTCATAATTTACTGCCTTAATTAATGGGACTGTGTGCATCACATCTGTTAGTAAATGGCAAGGTGTCAAAATCAACAGCCACTGCTGGGCAATGACGTTGAGACTTTGTCTGCCTGAAGAACATGCCAACTTGGAAGAGTTTCATTTGCCCGGCAAGCCCCTACCCTGTCTTTCTTTTTTCTTGTTCAACTTTAGCACTCACAAAAAAAAAATAAGAAAGAAAGAAAGAAAGTTGGATCTTTTCACTGTTCTCTCTAGAGTCTGATAATGTTATTTGCTAAATCTTTTTTGTGTCAGCATGGATAGAAGCTATCTCGGTACAATGGAAATGGCAGATTGTGAATAATTAACATCAGGCATCAAGGCATTGACATGTCACTCACTGATAACACCATGGGATGGAATGCCAATAACGCTTTCTAAATATGCCATAGAGGGAATTCCGAGATCCTTAACGGAGGATGCCTTGATACATAATGTATAAGGAGGCATCTACCTTCCCCTGCAGAAACTGTGCCAAGAGGAGGAAAGGTAACTGCATTAGCTTTCAAAGACTGAGGACACTGGCTCCAAGGAACAGACTTTCTTATTTATTTTTTTTTTAATTATTTTTGGGAGTATGGTTAAAAACACACACAGACACACAGACATGGATTTCAAAATAAACTTCAGCTTGGAATATGCTGTTTTTTATATAATGGCAACAGAATCCTTTCTCTTTCTTTTTCCCTTTCCCTTTCCCTTTCCCTTTCATTCTCACTCTTGCTCTAGCTGTCTTTGTTTAAGCAACCTAAAAGTTTTATTTATTTACATCCAATATTGATATGCCACCTTGCCATTCTTAACGCAATGATAAATATAAAGGATCACAAAAATCATGCTATTATCCTAACAAAGCTAAAAAGCCAGATTTTGGAAATGTTGGCAGTAGGGCTACCATGTCCAGGGGGAGGAGAAGGGAGGATGGACCTCCTGATGACCATGGATTGGCAGCAGTTCTATTTACTACCATCTACTGATCATCTAGATTTTTTTCAGCCCAGGTATAATTACAGCACAGCAATCCAGAGAAGATGGATTTTAAAAGAAACAATGTCATTATTAAAAGACAACTGAAACCAAACAAAAAAAGGGTTAAGATTGTTTTAAAGCTAAGAAAGATAGTCTTAAATGTGTCTATGAGTTCCAGGAGTATGAGACAAGCACCTAAAAATAAGAGACCCAGTTGGGTCTAGTGATGAAGGCTCCAGGCTAGAATCCAGGAGATGGTGAGTTCTAGTCCACCCTAGGCATGAAAGCCACCTGGGTGACTTTGGGCCAGTCACTCTCTCTCAGCCCAACTCACCTCACAGGGTTGTTGGTGAGGGGAAAACAGGAGGAGGAAGGAGTATTAGGTATGTTCACCGCCTTGAGTTATTTATAAAAATAATAAAGAAGGATTTTTAAAAATCTTTTTAAAAATATTTGCATCGTCTTTCAGTCTAACAGCCACTGGTGCAAACTGGATAATGACTCTGTATCCAGGAAGGAAAATGTTTGCTCACAAATTTAAGAGAATCCCATACATGGATTTCCCTTTCCTTGTGTCCTTTCTATTCGGTTTCAGCTCTTCCTCTGTGTGAGGTCGATCTCCCCACCTTGTCACGTTCTTATAGATTTCATCCCAACTGGAAACAAGATGCCTTGCCATTCATTTTGCAAAGGATGGAGAAAACATCTGTTATGTTTAAGCACATCAAGACAAATGCTATAAGAAGAGAATACCAGATCTCCTGACCCTTGAGGAATTTGTTCTTCATCCATTACTTATAATTTGAAGAATTATTTAGTGTGCTAAGTGTGCCAGTTGCTGTAAGCATCTCCTATCTACATGACTTATTTGGCCATATTTTTCAATAATGCTCAGTTCACTCTATGAAGGATGCACGAGAGCTATATTGCAAGTTCTAAAAACTTAGTTTTTAGTAACTAATATCTATAGCAAGAAGAAAAGGAAGATAATAACCAAATTTGTGAGATGTGCTATTTTTTTTAAAAAAAATAATAGCCGAATAGAAAAGTAATATGGTAAACAAAAAAAATAATAAACGAAGATAATTTAAATTTAATAAATTTAATTTATTACTGCACGTTGGCTTCTTTCATGTGAAATGTCTCATTTTACAACATGTTTTTAAGTCAAGGGTATTCCCTGAGCTACAGTCATTAGCATATAGATGATTCTTCTGAGTGAAATCCGATGCATGTTTACTCAGATGTAAGCCATACTGCATTCAACAGGGCGTATTCCTTTATGTGTTGAGGATAGCAGGTTAGATGAAATTCTGTTCACATAGAATGAATTTACATTCAAAACAAGCCACATTCCAATAATTTTTAAGTGTGACTGCTTGAAAAACAAGCCCAGAATTCCCTCATAAAGTTATCCATAATAAAATGCTAAAGAGAAGACATTTCTGCATACTAGGATCAGCATCTCAGTTTTAGGTGAGATACTGTAATTTTCTAATAGCTTTCACTGTTCTCCACCCCCCACCCCGTAAGTTCTTTTAAACAGCTCATTTGTGAAAAGGAGAAAGTCAAAACCCAGCTTGGAAGGGAACATAGCAGCAATTAGTTTCAGACCTACAGCAAAGTTCACTGAAGTTTTCCTTTTCACTTAAAGAAAGGGAGGGGGGGTGGGAAGCAGAATATTATAAGGCTTGCTCCAGTTGCCATAGAAGTCAATGTTGCGACCATCAGTAGCTCCCAAGGGAACAGGAACAAGCACCTGCCCAGCTTTTAAATTTAAAGTTCCTGCACGGGAACACAGTTACTCTGTGGGATGCCTTTGAAATCCAGTGGCCAAAGCATGGCGCAAGTCCTTTCAGAATACTATTTTTGGGATTGGCTGGGAATGTCCCTCAACCATTTGCATTAAGTGAGAAAAGGCCTTGGAGTTGCCTTTAGCCACCTGAGGTTAATACTGGCTTCCCTGTCTTTGGGGAAAGTCAATTTGCCAGCAGCACCTCCCAGACTCAGAGATCAGTTGAAGTCATGGGTCTGAAAATTTATATCAGGGGTTACATCGACCAAAAACTCTTCCCTTTGCCACTCAGACACAAATCTCCAGGAGGAGCACCATGTAAGAGGCAGGGGGATCAACACAGCCTCCTTCATTTCAGAAAGCATAGGGCAGCCTTCCCCAAACTGGGGCCATCCACGTGGATTAGACTACAAATTCCACCATCCTCAACCAGCAGATCAGCAGGGGACCACAAAAGGTGAAGGTTCAGCACAAATGGATGGCATTTAAGGGGCAGACTGAATTGAACAGTCATTATATAATTACTACATAAACAGCTAAATGTGTAGGCAGGAAGTTCCATTCCAAACTATAGAAAAGCAAACACGCTAGATGATTAAACTATCTAGGAATATTTCTTTTTCCATCTCTCCTTCACACACACTTTGTGGCTGAGTTCACACCCATTAGGCCTGAGTAGTTTGTGATTCATGGCATTGTGGAAACCCAGCCATTGTCTTAGCACTTTGCATGAAGCTGGCCATCATTAAACCAAAGCTTGGCTTTGTGTGGGCAGAGCATGTAATTGGGCTTTGTTAATCCAGGTTAACACCATTTCTGACTTCCTTTCTAGGCTGAGAAAGATTCTTCCAGGTAATTAACTCTTGTCAGTCCAACAAGGTAGACCAGACTAAGACTCCAGTGCCAAACAGGTCAGGACTACTTTTATTGTAACAGAATCTTGCAAGTCTGAATGTGCTTCCCCCTCCCTCACTTTATCTTTGTGCGAACTAAGGAGGAGCTTGCCTGAAACATTTGTGCACATTACGTCTTGCCTTGGACTCAAAATTCTTTTATCTGACCATTGCCTTGGTAGTGGCTCCTCCTCCTGTCCTTCAAGGCCATTCCCTCTTCCCTCTACACCTATGCTTTCAAAGGCAGAAGACGCAGATTTTTTTTCCAGAAAAAGTGCTTATAAGAACCATGTTTGAAAGAATGGGCTGCACATCCATTCTATTATTTTACAATGAGCAGTGCCATAAAAGGAGCTAACGTGTCTGACCCCAAACTCAACATTTATTCCTCATTGTAAACCTAAGACTTATAAGAGCAAAGGGAAGTGTTATCCGGTATCACCAAAGATTAAGAATCCATCCTCCCTGGAGTTCTGGGTATCCTGTTCTGCTGCATGTATTCCTCCTGGCTTCAGTAAACTTAACGGGTCTCTGCTGTAGTAGTGGATTCTTGCACTGGGCAGGAAGTTGAACTAGATGATCTCTAAGACCTCTTCCAACTCTAACGTTCTATTCAAGGATTCCATGAGGATTCAGCTTTAGGGCTTTAGTTCATTCACAATTCTAGTATTTCAATGGGATACTCTAGGAAAGGGATGTATTAAGTAGCTCTGCTAAGGCCAAATTTCTCATTCAAAGGTGCATCCACCCTTTGCCACTCACTGGGATTATGCAAGCCCCTGAATTACATAAAAAATCCTATTAAATCCGCAGTTTTCTTGTTTCTACACACATGGTGGTTGCTCTTGCTCTGCTCTGTTTCCAACAAACATGTAACATGAGCCTTATTTCATAGTACAGGTCATCCCAAGGAAAAGAAAGAGGGAAGAAAAGGGAAACACAATGGATAGAAAGTAAGAGCAGTGTCTAACATCACCCAGTACTTATTTAGCTAATCTCTTTTTCATGTCTGCCATTTCTGTGATATCACTTTATTATTGATTCATTTCTCTCCATAGCAGCCCAGGAGCTTTGAAAACAGAAGCTTAATCTAGGACTTCTGCTATCTAATATGTATGCTTCTGTGTGCGTGCATCATCAAGAAATAGTAATAAAAATATGCAGAACACTAAAAAATTATAGCAAATAAACAAAGGAGGAATATGTTCTCTCTTTTAATCTTTCTGTGGCCATTAAATCTGAAATGGAAAATACATCTATACAGTGGTACCTCAAGATACGAATTTAATCCGTTCCGTGACTCTGATCGCAAGTCGAATTGGTCGCATCCTGAAGCACGTTTTCCCATAGGGTTCAATGTAAATACGGTTAATCCGTTCCACCCTCTGAATTTGGTCACATCCTGAAGCAAATTTCCCCATAAGGTTCAATGTAAATACGGCTAATCGGCCCTCCGAATTTGGTCGCATCCTGAAGCACATGTCCCCATAAGGTTCAATGTGTCAGCCGGCGTGGCACGGCTACGAAATTCCCCAGGCGCGCTTTAGTCAGCCCTAGCGCAGAAAAAGGAAGTGCTAATGAAATCTGAGAAAGGCTCCCGCGTGCACAGCCGGGAGCGGGAGCTTCCCCCCCACTCCCCGTGCCGATTCTTCTTAATTCTGCGCTCTTTCCTCTGTGCATAGCCCTTGGCGCGCGCGACAAAAGTACAGTGAAAGGAATGGGGGGGGAAGGCGTATGTAGTGCGCACAGCGGAGCGGGAGCTTCCCCACCCCCGTGCTGATTCTTCTTAATTCCGCGCTCTTTCCTCTGTGCATAGCCCTTGGCGCGCGCAACAAAAGCACACTGAAAGCAATGGGGGGGGAAGGCTTATGTTGCGCGCGCGCACAGCCGGGAGCGGGAGCTTCCCCCCCCCCCCGATTCCGCCGCACTCTTTCCTTTCTCCATAGCGACAAAAGCACAGTGAAAGCAATCACCAGGCCAAGGGCTATGGCCAAAGGAAAGAGCAAATTTCCCCATAAGGTTCAATGTAAATACAAACAGTTCTGAAACATATGCATTTTATTTTTAAACCACAAAAACATGAAAAAAAGCACAGTATGAAGAGGGAGAATGGGGTGGGGAGGCAGTTATTGTTTGGAGGGAGAGTCCCCCTCCAAAGGGACTTCGGGGAGATCTCCTTCAGGGGTTTCCTCTCTTCTTTGCCTCTTAGCTGCAAAGCCTTATTCTTGCCATGCCCGCTCTGCATTTTCTTTGGAGCCATGCTGACAAGCACACCAAAAACCTTCCAAACGCCACAAAACACACCACAAGCCTCACCGAACGCCTCCTTGCTACCGCGATCTCGCCCACAGGAAGCCGCGACCACGTGGCAGCAGGGCAAATGGCTTTTCCTTTTCCTTTTTCCTTTCTCCATAGCGACAAAAGCACAGTGAAAGCAATATCAGCACGCACGCACAGCCGGGAGCAGGAGCTCCCCCCCCCGCACGCTCAGATTTCATTAGCACTTCCTCTTTCTGCATTGCTTTCCTTGGGCTTTTGTCCTCCTGCTCAGATTTCATTAGCGCCGCGACCACGTGGCAGCAGGGCAAATGGCCGCGGATCCGGTTCGTAGCTTGAGGCGGAGTTCACATGTTGAGGTAAATTTTTGCGGCCGGAGCTGGTCGTATCTTGAAATTTTCGTAAGATGGGGCGTTCGTATCTTGAGGTACCACTGTATATCATTGTGTTTCATTATATATAAAGTATTCAAATGTGATGCAATAATCCCATTTATCAGAATATAATCTGAAATTAATCTGATAGAAGAAAATGAAGTGAATGGGGACATTATTTTGCTCAAGCGTTCAAGGTGGCAATTTGGAGACTTGAATTTAAAACTTTTATAATTCAGTTTTCAGAGTATGTTGACAGTGTCTTTTGAGTGCAGTAATCAAGAGAATGAAAGAAAGAATGATGAATGAAAGAATGAATGAACTCAACAAATTTAAAACAGGGCTCTGTTCAACATTCTAAGTCTTTTAACCAAATGGGTTTTGTTCTTTTTACTGTATCTGTTTTTATTCCCACACTTTGCAGTTATTTCATTCTTGTAGATCCTTTTTCTCATCTGTCTTATTTTCTACTTTTATTGCCTACTACAATTATAATAATTTACCTGGGAATAATGTAACACCAGCGATACACATTTTAAGTTATTCATGTAATATTTAGTAATTTAATTTTATAAGATTAATGTTGGTCCCACCTTTGCCCTTTTTTGGGAGAGTAGCTGTCAGCAATTTACTCAAAAACTAGAACTGCTTCCCTGAACTAAAGTGAAATACAAAAATTCTGAAAACTGTGAAAGGTAGGGAGCTCACAAAATCAACTGGTTTTGCAAATGATCCCAGTTAACATTTATGGAGAAATTTATTGTTGTGTAGATGAACCTTTTACTCTGTAAGACTCCCTTCCTCGTTGTACACCCTGAATTCTATACCAATATGGCTTGGGGGATGTGGGGTATCATAGCAGGAAGGGGAATTGCCTGCTTCCAGCCTGTTTGATGGGTAATTGGATACAACCTATAAAGATCTAGTGGGTCACCCCAAGAATATTTGACTATTTTGACTGGCCAAGATTTTTCCCTTCACTTAACTGATCCTTTTTCATAGCTATCCTTTCACACACAGACTGAATCCAAAAATTTCTGCATATAGAAAGACATCCCAGAATATGATAACAACTGAAGAGTTGTTCATTGGACCATTATTCCAAGTTAGGTGTGTACAAAGGAGAAAAATGCATTTACTCTAAGAGCAAGATTTGTTTTATTTCTCCTTAATTTTGTTTCCATTTTCCAAATGATTTTTATGAGAAATCCACCCTGGTTTCTATTGCTTATTACTTTGATATTTCCAATTAAATGGCACACATTTTCAGACATTGCATCACACCTTCAGGCCATTATAACCACTTAATGTCATGCAGATTAGACAAAGATTTTCTATTTTAGCAGTAATTAAAAAGGCTGCTTTCTAAAGAAGACCTAGCTAGTCTTCTCCTGTTTGTCTCGTCAGTGTTTTCCAAGTTTTGAACTTCCTTTCTTGAGGCATGATTTGTACTAAGCCCAGTAGATAAAATAAATGTGAAAAATGCATACAGCATTTATTATTTTTAAAGACTTCATTGTGCAGTAAGATGAATGGAAATGCATGCACTGAAATTTTTATTATTTTTTCAAATGTAGGAACAGCTTATTTCCAGTTGCATAGTTATAGCCTGTGCAGTCTCCAGTTGCTAGTTATGCCTGGAGTTGATTAAAGTTAGATGACTAGGAGAAGTGGTTTTATTTATATAAAATTATCCATGTATTTGGTACTTGACAGACAAAAGATATGAGGATGCCCAATCCCAGGGATAACTGGAGCTTAAGGTGATGAGTTTGAGGCAGGGGGAATCTGGGTTCAGTTCACCCATTTGCATTATTTGTGGGCTAGTTGGCACTGGCAGAGGCACCCTCAGAAGGATCAAAAAAGTACACAAAAAGGAGTGGGGTTTCAACCGTGTGATCATGCCTGCCACCTTGACTTCTTACTCATTCCTTTTAAGCCTCCCCCCCCCACATGTCAATTATTTCTTTGTGACAAAGGATGAGGTCTATAGGCTGGCTAAAGCAACAAGGGAGTGATCACAAAAGCATTTTAGGGAGAAGTTAGGGAATAAGAAAGAAACACAGGGAATCATCATGCAGAGTGAGAGATTTTGGGTGACCATGGATGGCAAAGCTGAATGAGTGAGGCAAAGGACGTGTCATGATATACAGTGTGTGCGCAGAGATTAAAAAGACAAAGTCATATAGGCCCTCGAAGGCAGGGAGCACCAGCCTGTGCAGGCAACATATAGGGAACAGCAGAGAGGTTTAAGGAATAGAGTTACATGGTCAGAAGGCTGAGAGAGAGAGATAATTTTGGCAGTAGAGTGGTAGATGGATGTCACTGGATTATAGTGCAAGGACAGAAAACCAGGGAGAAAAATACTGTAATTAAGGCAAACGTTACCATAGTATAAACAAGGCTCTTACTGGAAAAAATAACACACGAGCTTACTTCCTGAAGATAGTAAATTAAGAGGCTTCTTACTGAAGCCAATGTGTTTTTAGATAGTTCTTGATAAACCTATCCCTACTTGATTAAAACATTTAGAAATTAAGTCTAAATTGTGGGTGTGTAATATCTTTAGGCCAGGTGCCACACAAGGCCTTTAATTGGTGTGTCAGGGGATTATACTTGAAAAAAAAAGTTTAATGTTATTTTATTCAAACACAGTTAATATGATTATCACTCCTCTGGTATTTAATCATTTTCTCATTCAAGTGGAAACTTTTGCCAACAATTTCTGTTAAAGATTTCCCATTCACCAGCAATTTTTGGACTGTTCTGGGGCAGCACCCAAATGTTGTACGGCAGGTTGGGCACACCCATGAGGTAATGACTGTCTCTTACAACCACTGAGCCAGGAAATTACACTGTCCTTCCTTCCTTCCTTCCTTCCTTCCTTCCTTCCTTCCTTCCTTCCTTCCTTCCTTCCTTCCTTCCTTCCTTCCTTTTCTCAACCAATTCTTATAATATCCATTTTCATATCTAAGTTCACTGGCTGCCTCCAAATGAACACCAGCCAATCATTCATGTTTCCTGGTTTGTTCATCTGTGCTCAGGTAAAAGACACAGCTATCAGTCGTTTTGACCTGAATTGCTTGTACGTTACTTAAGAATTGAATAGTAGCTAAAAGGCATATTACATAGCCATGAAGACCTGTTCTTCTTTGTTACTTTTTCTTTCTTTTTTGCTGTGGAGCTATGCAAGTTGAGAGATGTAAAAGAAACTGAGATCATATTTTAATGCATGAGAAAATTGAAATGCCTTAGGACAACAGCATAACTATTGCCAGCTAATGTACTGGGTTCAGAAATAGAATCCATTTACCTTCCTTTTCCACAATTCACAACTATGTTACAAAAGGAAATGAATAGCTGATGGAGATCATTGCCACAATGATATTTCCTTCTGTTTGAAAAGCATATGACCAATTATAGATGCAAAGAAAAACTGTTAAGTTGGGGATGGAGTTAAATTTCAAAAATATGTCCTCCCACTATCAACACATGGTGAATTCCCCCCCCCCCTTTTGAAGCAGAGAGTAGATATGTCAGATTAGTAGAAATGCACGGATGTGTACTATAAATCAAACATAATGTCCTGGGTATTCATTTACATATTTAGTTTTTGACCTCACCAGTGGTCAACCCTTAACTTTTCTTGGCTGAAATTGGAAGTTAAGCAAGATGGCATTGGTTCGTACTTGGATGGGACCCTCCTAGGAATTCCAGGGCTGTTGGTTGGACTTGGAAATTGAAAATTGAAAGCATTATGGAGGAAGGGAATTCCTGTAAAGTTGCCAAGAGAATTACATGGATGCAGTCCTTGTAAATGTGATTATTAATTATTTGAGGCCAAGGTAAATAACAAGCATCATCAAGATATTTGGAATTACACCTTCCAGAAACCCTTGCCATTAGCCAATGATGGCTGGGGCTAATGGGAAATGAAAGTTAAAAGCTGGAGGACAGCATGTTCTACCCTTAACTTAAGGATTTCAGATTTCATGGGATAAGAATTGTATAAGAATTGCCTGTAGATTGTTCTGAAAAAGAACAAGGTGTAGCTGAGAATTTATGCAGATAGCAGAATTGGACATTCCATTATTAATTGATTTTAATTATTTTAGTTAGCTGCTTTAAGGACATTTTGGTAGAAAAATTGGGGTAAAATATCTCAAATAAATAAATGAAATTATGAAAAGAAAATCATCCCTGTAGGAATGTGGTCTGCTTAATAAAATTTACACTTGTCCAGTGAAACAGAGATTTCTGCTCTACTCCTATTCGTCAAACAACATGAAAGTTAGCCAAGTGACTGAGGTCTCTAATATATAGCCAGTTTTTTCAAAGAACTTAAGAGAAACTAGCCAGTGTACATAACTCAGTCATTACAGCACAGCATCACGCTATTTTTAAAAAGCTATACCAGGATACCTGTTTCCAGCAAACAAAAACTCAGTTGCATCAATAGCAGAAAATTCATATTTTTGTAATATATCTTTGAAGATGCCTTTGGATTGTCTGTCCTGGCAAGTCTTAGAATCAGGCTATAAAAATTATTGTGCACATAAGCCATGGAGAGAAGTAAAACAAAATAATAAAGACAGAAAGAATCATGGCACAGAAACTTGCCGGCAATCAAAGACAAGGGGAAAAAATTGCAAACAGACTTAATTTGTTCATCATTCTGAAATAAAAATCAAGATCATCATCGTTTAGAAATAAATTGTTGGCCTCAGTTCAAGTGAAAAATAAAATGCAGATCTGAAACTGATGTTCATGTGTCAAAATTGGTAATAAAGTAGCATTTATTTGGTAATAAAATTGGCAGCTAGCATCAAAGGTTCTTTAGTAATAAATGACATTGCTGGAATGTGGAGAATAAGGTACTCTCAATTTGTTTATCATGAATGAATTCATTGTTCTTTTTTTCCTTTCTAAAGAATAGATAGCAGAGAATCCATATTATTGTTCAATGAAAAGCCCCCCCCCCCCCCCATTTGCATTTTGCTCTCACAGAATTTTTCAAGACTTCCAGGTCAGGATCTGGAGCCATCAGCTGTGATCACACAGTGTTCTAAGCTATGGGCTAGTTTACTGAATAAATCACAAATTAGTCGTTTCATGTATAATGCAAAGCCATGAACTTTGCTTTAGAAGGTATCATGGCTGGTTTTATACTTAGCCAAAATCAAATGAGCCACATTAGGGTTTAGCAGGTGTCCCCCAGTCTAAATCTCCCCCCCCCCCTTTTTTTCTGGTGCTTTTGATTCAGTGTTGACTCCTGGCAACTGGCTGGACAACTCCCTGCAGTTTTCTTGGCAAGATTTCAGAAGTGGCCTGCCCTTGCCTCCTTCCCAGGGCTGAGAGAGAGAGAGACTGACCCAAATTCACCCAGCTGACTTCATGTCTAAGGTGGGACTAGAACTCACCATCTCCTGGTTTCTAGCCTGGGGCCTTCACCACTGCACCAAACTGGCTCTTGGGAATGTTGGGGATACTGGGGATGTTGAAAACACAAGGGCATTCTTACAAAATGGCTGCTGTATGTGTAGTAGCCAAACTAACCACTCTCCCCCAGATACCCCTTCCATCGGTCTTCTTTTTCTGGGCAGATTGGTGCACTTCCAAGCAACAACTGGGATATAGTTCCTACTTATTTTTATTTTCAAAGAATGCTTCTTTAGTCTATGTGGGACCCAGAGGCATTATTGAAAAGAAAGATGCTACCTGGCACATTGGTGCCCATGGGGGGATGTCAAGATGGTACCTTTGGTTACAGAAACACCCCAGCAATTTTTTTTTTTGAAAAAAAAAATACATATGCCCCTGGCCCATGGGCTCCACCTTGGTGACTTGGAAACAGTGCCTAAAACCAGTCACTGATCAAGCATCAGAATATTTTTCTAATTCAGCCACTAGGAAATGGGGTACTTTAAGATGTTGCACACATCAATGCAGACTTTAATCAGATAAATATATTGAAAAGTATTACAGTGTCAATGTACCTGGGCCTGTAACCTATGACCTTCCAAGGAATCTGTTTTGTAAGAACCAAACACTCTTCTGGATTAAAAATCTAAGAACCCTGCTATTTTGATCAGTACTCTGTAGCAATCCATTCATTTACTCATATTATCTCTGAACATCTGTGCTTGATATAAGATAGTTTGTTCTTAAGCTGTTTTTTCTACAAGCTATTATTTACTGTGGTCCTAAGGTTTGCTTCCTTATTTGTCACCAGCAATTTAAGCCCCAATAGTGCATATGAAGAATTGGAATTGTTTGTCCCAATATGCATCATTTTACACTTCTTGGCATTCTACCACTTTAATCATTTTGTTACTTAGTTATCCAGTATGGGGAAATCATTTTCCAAGTCTTCATAATTTGCTTAGGTCTTCACCATTTGGCATTGGCTACAAATTAGCCACTTGGTTGTTCATTGTTGAATATTAGCACCAGCCCCAAAAACTCACTGGCAGAAGCATTCTTACTTCCATCTATCATGTAATCTTCCATTTCCTTCTTCTTGTTTATCCTATTATTAATTCATAAAATCACTCTTAAAATATATGTGTCTTCTAAGTGGTAAGAAGTTTCAAGGGTGCCAACTTTTATATAAGATTTCTTGGAAACAGATCACTGGTTGGCATTAACTCTATTACTATTCCTTTTCAGATCTTCAGAAGAACCCATCATGCCATAGGATTTCTTTACCTCTCCTCCTTCCACCCAGATTAACTACCTTCTACATACCCATTCCATACTCATCCCACCTTTCTTAACTCAAATATGAAAAGAAAGACACTTCACCTCCATATATCTCCTCCTTCTTGCACCATGGAAGAACATTTTCAGCTATCAGTAGCCTCAGAACACCTATTTTGATAGGTTATTATACATAAAAATTGCCAAGAACAGGATGTTCTCAGCCAATCTGCCAAATCCATCATAGTATTTTAATTTACCTTTTCCTATTTAATTCCAAATAAAAGATAGCATTGAGGTAGCCCCAAAGTTACAAAATGCAAAATTTAGTGGACTGTGAAAAAAAAAAAATACTATTGAAAAATTCTGTATTTGATTAAACATAGAATCATAGATGAGAAACAATTGGCTTTTGAATTATTTTTCAAAAGGGAAAAACCTTGGCAAAATTCTCAGGGGCAAGATGCAGAGTTCTTGTACTTAAGAGGTGTGCAAAATGCATGTAAACGTTTGCCTTTCAATATACAGTATAGTCATTTCTTCAGCTGTCCACACTCTCTTTAGCTCCCCCATACTCTGTTTGAATTTCACAGAAAAACCCTTTCAAAAAACTCCTTATATGGAGCTTTTTCAAAAATTGGAGGACAGATTTTGGCATAATATTAGGAAAGAAATCATTACCAGGCAAACATTTTTTTAGGGATGGCAAAAATAACATAAACGTATGTACAAGCTTTTGAGTTCTCCAGAATTCTTCATGAGGCTCCAGTGCCAAAATCAAAGGAAGAGATAAGAAATAAGAACAGTTCAACAATTAGGTCAATTAGTTTAGACTCAGATTAAAGGCTGGCGTTGCAGTCTAGAAAATAAATCACTTATTTTTTAGGGTTTTTATCCCGCCTTTATTTTTTTATAAATAATTCAAAGTGGTGAATGTATCTAATACTCCCTCTTCCTATTTTCCCCACAACAACAACAACCCTGTGAGGTGGGTTGGGCTGAGAAAGAGGGACTGGGCCAAAGTCACCCAGCCGGCTTTCATGCCGAAGGCGGGACTAGAACTCACCATCTCCTGCTTTCTAGCCTGGTGCCTTCATCATTAGACCAAACTGGCTCTCTTTTATTTCTTATTTTATTTTTGATTTGATTTGATCATTGCAAGTATCAGATTACACTTAGCATCCTTGGCCAAAGAAACAATGGCTGAACTCACAGTTCTGGGAACACAAAGGCCAAATTGTCTCAGGTCTATCTTGAGCAAATCACACAGACTCCTTGCTGGAACAGAAAGGAAGAGAAGCAATATTATCCTTGTTTTGGCAGAATTGGAGATTAAATGTTATCAATGAAGAATATAATTCTAATTTTATCAATTGGAATTAAACTTCCAATCACTAGATTATATGTCATCAGTTGGCTTCAGTTGGCTCACTTGTACATGAATGTGCCAGTATTGACACCCACAGCTTTACAGCAAACGGAGGAAAAACAGGAGCAGCTTCTGTCCTGGTTCGGGCTCCAGCGTGGAAGAAGTTCAAGGTGGCCATCAATCTCTTCCTGGGGGCGAGGCGGGGGGAACCCATCGCACAGACTTTGGAACAGAAGCCGGCCCACGAAAAGAGAGAAGTGGTATTGCCGGCCTGCAGCTCTTTAGTACATCATCTTCTTGAAAAGTTGATGGGGATGCAAAGCAAAGCTTGACATGTAATGCGAACTTTTAGCATGTGAGAGGAGGTTTTACTTTTCCTTCTCTCGTTCTTCAAAGAGGGTGGATTTTTTCTCTTCTTAAAGGAATTATGACAGAAATGAGCAAGACTTTCAGAAACGGTGACTGACAGGACAAAAGCTATAAAATTTGGTACAGACACTGTTTTGAGCATACCAAGTGGCTTTCTCACCAAGAGCTAATAGAAATATCCCATTTCCTCATGACTGGGTTTCAAGATACATTCTCTAACTCATTCAGAGGCTATAAGCTACAGCTGACAAGAGGGCAAATGCCTGAAACTTGTTACATCTATGACAGATTTTATATATATATATATATATATATATATATATATATATATATATATATATATATATATAAGAAAAAAGGCATGATTTTAGTTATTACTAGTTTTCTCTAACGGAATAATACGAGGGATCGCAATCTTAAGGAAGTGTTCATAAAATGAAAATATTTTCACACGTTAAGATTCAGCTAATATTAGCTGAATCTTAACGTGTTAAAATATTTTCATTTTATGAACACTTCCTTAAGATTGCGATCCCTCGTATTATTCCGTTAGAGAAAACTAGCAATAACACAAATCATGCCTTTTTTCAGCATGCTATAGAACTGTGACAGTGTAAGTAGATCCTCCCCCCAACCCCTGAAATATGTATTTGTGTGGAATTAAGCTAGCTGTCTTCAAAACAGCTAAATATATTGGAACAATGGTTGATTATAGTGAAAGCTTTAATTTTCCAGAAGGACTGCACTGAAGGACTCTCTGAATTAGATATCCTTCCCTCCAGATATGTATCCATTTCACTAACTTTGGGGCTTCTGCGTGCACAGGAGCTGTTTTGATGCTTTCAATCGCTGCCTCTGCCAGTTTTTATTTCCTTCCTTTTTAACATCCTATGCATCGCTTCCTTCTCCCCTCCCCCAATGCTTTTATGAAGAATTTCAGCTTTCTCCCCCTAAAAAATTAATTATAGAAATCATTAGTATTAAAAAGGTAATATAATGGTTCCAAGAACAAGCTTCAGAGAGTATCTGCATATTTAATCATCTGGGTTAATAAATATTTAATCATTCATTGAATTCAGGTTCTGTCTTGAAGCTTAACTTGATAACAAACCTTGCAACTGGTAGAACTAATTGGTACAGAAGAAGTGAATAATTTATCAGAATGAAAAGCGCCGGGTTTTCGGAAGGTGTGCAGAAACCAGGAAGTCACAGCTGTTTCAGGAGCTAACAGGAAACAATGGTTTCTTCTAGGGATTGCAAGCACACTGCTGCCCTCCCGAGGCTAACGTTGATCACTGGCTTCTCTCTTTTAAAAGAGAACTATAAGGCCGACTACAAAGTCAGATCCATTAAGTTTTAAATATTCATGCATTTCATTAAAGCTATCATAATTGGTCTACCGTACACATTGATTATGCATAGACCATCAAGTGTTTAACCTCTGAAAGCTTGCATGCGTATTTAAATATATCTGTTATGTCCTGTCTTGGTGGCTTCAGAGAAATCTTGAGCCCCACAGAGCTGAATTAGAAAAACAAGAGACTACCACCGAAGGAAGCAGAGGCCATGGAAACCAAGCACAATAACAGCAGTGTTTCTATTTGCTTCTTCAGCATGATTGAAATATATGGTTCTGAAACATTTGATGGGACAAAACAGAAGAAAATAAGAACCGTTTGGCATTCCTTTATATCAAGCTGTTCCTTTACAGCTATTTTCCACACATATTTAATTTGCAGAGCACAGATTTTCAAAGCAGAATGAAAGTGTCTGTTTCAGATGCACTGCAAAACTATGGTCAACTTAACTAAAAAGAAAAGGCAGAAGCCCCATCATATCCAATAGCTCATCAAACCCAGCAGTTAAACAGTAAAGGACCATATAACATTGGAATACATTGTATTAAAACCCTTTTTAAATGCACAGTGTTTATAACCTGGGCTTTATAGTAGCAAACCTGACCAAAACCAAAGACCTACTGATGGCCAGAAAAGGACCATTACTTTCATGACAACCAAACATATTTCAATCATATTCTTAAAGATATCCAATAAAATCTTAAAGAAACCCACTTATTTTCAACTTCCGGGGGAGATATGGTGAATTGAAAATATCTCTGCAACAGTGGAGCCAACGACCACAGCAAAGCCCAAAGAACCAGCGAGTAGACCAGTTCCTTGGAACCTCTCCAGATAAGGAGAGGATGTGAGATTACCCACTTGTGCTCCAGATGGCTGCTCCACAAGAGGAGAGTTTTCCATGGGTTTGAGCACCAGGAGACAAAGGGATTAGCCATCTTGCTCACAACTAAAGCAGAGCCTTTTAAACGACACTAAATTCACAAGCCTCCTTTTTTAATCACTTTCAGAAATTGCCTGTTAACCACCTTAAAGTTATCAGAGACCTTCAGAATGACAAGTTTGAAAAGTTGCCTGGTGAGTTTAGCTTCAACACTGAACAAAAGAAAAATTACTTACAAGCTTAAAAACTTAAAGAATTTGAAATAAACAGCAAAAAGCTAAAAAAGATTTTGATCTAAGAAAGTTACAAATGGATAAAGGGTCCAGTTAAATTTGGAATATTGACTTTTACCGTAAGATTTTGGAATTAACTATAAAAAATAAATAGCTTCTTGTGGGAACCAGAGTTATTTTGGCTATCTTGGTTCATAATAAACATAAGCAAGTTTATGATTTTGGAAACTGGATACTAGAGGGGACTACAGATTCTAAGTAGAAGAAAAAAAATACAAGCCAGCTTTGGGTGTCGGTTAATTGGGACTTACAAAATGACGCAAAACGTTATGACACTGGAAATATTAAAGGAGATATTTGAAGAATAGAGCCAGAAATTAGTAGCTACAATATCAACAGTGTCAGGAATGATATCTGATTCTATGGATAGATTATGTCCAAAAGATGTCAGTGAGGGAATGACAGAGCAAATTTTGTCTGACAAGACAGAGAAAGTACTGGAAGTGGAACTACAAATGACAGGCCAAGAGAATGATTTGGAAAAGGACATTTTATTGGATATACAAAAGTAACTGACTGAGGCCTTAAAAATTAAAGCAGAAATACAAATGACAAACCAAGAGAATGACCTGGAAAGTGTTGGATCTACAAAAGAAGCTTAAACCTTGAAGAAGTTTGTGCAATGGGATAAAGAAGAACTGAAAAGAAATCAAATCCTACGACAATATTTGAATGAACTAAAGATTAAGACTGTTAGAAATAAAGGAAAGAATATAAAATTGATTGATTTGATCAGGGTTAAAGTGAGACATTTGTTCGCAGAGTTTTGGCAACCCTTTGCAGACATTTTGCTGACACCAGGAATGAATAGTTGATATTTTATGGATTTGCTGATAGATAGGGGATGGGATATGGAATGAAGAGATGTCTGTTTGTGACCTTATAGGAGGTGAAGAGTTACTAAATTTGTCTATACTTATGTGAAGGTTGGAAGTCACTTCTTTATATATTTTTCTTTTTATCATATTCTTTCTTTTCTCTTTTCTCTTTCTTTTTTCCTTGCACTTTTTATTCTTTACTATTCTTTTTTTTCTTTCTTTAAGTTTAGTTTGTATTAGTTTTTACTATTGTAATCAAAATCCTTAATAAAAAATTGTATACTAAAAAAAGAAACCCACATGTTAAATTTCTTTCTAATAAAAATCTTAAATCATTGTGTAATCAGTTTTAACCTAGCACAAGTAGTATGTATAACTAGAGTATCTCATATAGCTTTTAAGAGCCAGGAGTTTCATTCAATAGGAATCAAATCAAACCCAAGCACATTTCTCCTGGGTCTTATGCTATAACTATGCCCAATGTCTCGGGGTCATTTTGACCACCGCTGCAGGCACTGCTGCTCACCAGACATTCACATGAATACTAGAGAACGTTTTTCAAGCAATGGATTAAAATGGGAAACTGTGGCTATATTAGTGGGGTTAGTGGGACAAAACATTATTTCCCTGCTGGAATTCTGCTGGAGAGGAAGCACCACACTGAAAGGTTGCCAAAAGACAGGAAGAACTGAATTCACATTGGTATGAGAGAACATCTGATGGCTCCCTTCATTTCATAGAACACTCTGTGATGAAGTTCTAGAATTCCAGCAAGACTAGAAGATTAATTCACAGGAATCTCTTTTCTCAACCACTTGAGTGTCTTGGGCACCTAAACTTACATTAGCAAATGGGCATATCTTTGAAGGAGTGAAAATGGCCTGCCTAGGGGTCAGAAGCAGGTTTTTGGCTCCTGGTGGACTGGCACTGCCATTACGTTTTTCTCTTCTCAAAATAAGACTGAAGAATTCTGCCCCACTTTCTTCTACCATTCCCTGCCATACAGGGGATAGTGTGAACAAGCCATCATTCATTCATTACTATATATTTCATCTTTTGCCAAACGAACAATTAAAACTTAGCAACAAAGTAGAATCATAGATGAGCATATTATAATGTTACCATATTATATATAGTATGTACAGTATATCTATCTATATGTTTGTGTGAGAGTGAATATATACAAGTTTTAATTGTTTGACAAAAGATGGCAAGATATGAAAAGTTTTGAAAAACTATGAGCAAAGGTGCTACCTAGCCAGTATGATCCAGTTCCTGTGAACTGGTTGTTTAAAAAGTTAGTTTTAAAAAGTTAACAGCCAGGGCAGAAGAAGTTAATTGGGAAAGAGAACCCTGAGATCACATTGATTCCAGGAAGGAAGAATTATGTTTCCAGTTCCCAATTAACAAGAATGCTTAGGGAATTTTTGACGCTGAAGCCCTCTAAAGGGATGGCAAGAGAATGACTTCCCTTCCTACTTAGGGAAAGGACTATGATGACAACTGTTAATATAGGTTGCCTGCTGCTCCCTTGTCCTGTTTCCATGTTCCATGAACTGGTCTTTGGCTGAGCTTCTTGGCTGGGGAGGCAATCCAGTAATTTTGAAAAACTGATTAGTGGAAGAAACTGGCCATCAAGATGTCATTCTTCCTGTATATAAATTCCTTTTGAAAGCTGTGATGGCATTGTAGTTTTTCAGCTATGTGCTTTTTCCAAATGGCTCCCATCGCAGCTGTAGATTACAGGCTAGAACCTCTTTTGTGTTGGAAGGACTAACAGCTTGCTTGAGCCCATAGGCTGGAAGGTAGATTGAAACATGGTGCTTTCATAAGCAGGGAAAATAAAGTCAGGATTTTTTGTGGCTATTTTAATAGGATTTGGAAACTTACTAGAAAAATTAAAATTGTGTGCACTGATACACTAGCATCCACAGGGCTGGGTCAAAACAGGCAAGTTGCAGCATCACTATTGAAGCCTTGCCCTTTTGTATGTTTGCAAGGGTGGATACCACTGGTTGCCTATGAAATCTATGAGTGACGTTGGCTTGGTTGCCCAAGGACTGCCTAAGTGTCGGAACAAAGTGGCCCATCACCAATGCTGGATCTGTGCAAATATGTCATATATGGACATCTCTGAACACAGAGAAACACGTGAGCATCAGGCCTTCTTGCAGGCAAAGATGCTTTCCTGTGGGGAAGATCAACATACGGGCTTGCTAACAAGAACATTTCCTCAGTCTCATAAAACAGTTCTCAGCATTTAAAAAGCACACTATTTAAAAGGAAAGTGAAGCAAAGTATTTAACCTCATGAATGGAAAGCAAAGGTTTTGGGGATATTTATGAGCCATGCTGCGGCATAGGACCATGCCCTGAGTAACGTTACTAGTTCCACAGGCAAGCCATAGTACTAAGAGGACAAAGGATACTAACTAAGAAAGCAGCTCATATGTTTAAACCTGAAAATGGCCTTTCTGGCGCAATGACCTTCTTACACATCAGCAGGGGAAGTTGGTCACCTTCTGATTATTTTTACGATGTGGTTTTGAGCCACAATCCATGATGTAGTCATTTGTACAAAGTGGGAAAAAATGTTTTGAAGTACATGCTAAGACAAACTACATCAATTGAATGAGTACAAATGGGGAACATATGTTAAATTTGTGCTGTAATCTTGGATGCACATTTTCTTGGGAGTAAGTCCCGCTGAATTTGATAGACCGTTCTTCAGAGTAAGCAGTGTGTGCAATTTAGTTTGCATCAAGTCTGGATCCCATCTGGTACCTGGGAATGCATGTATCCTTCCAGAAATGTCCCCAGAGGCTTGTCAAGCTCCATGGCCCACCCTGGATCACAGTCCTGCCCTCTCCTTGGAACTGCCTTAAAACCATCTACATTTATATTGAACCAGCATGCGACAGTTCAGTCTACTTAACAGAGCTAACAAAACAAATCATATGAAGCTTACACCAAGGCTTAATTAGTTTCAAGGCTTAATTCAAGTGGAGGTTTTGAAAAGAAACGGAGACCTGAGACTGCAGGAAGTGCCTTCTTCTAAATGGAGCCATATAATGTAACAAAGGACAAGGGGGGGGGGGAGCAGGGGGAGAACCAGATGCAAATCCATCTTCAGACATGGAAGTGCATGGGGCGACTCATTCACTTGCTCTGATCCAAGCTGCCTCACTCTTCTCAGCCATTCTTTTCACCCTACCAACAGAGCTAGTAGGAACAAGATAAAGAAAGCTTTTAAATGGAAACACACAGATTATCAGACAGCTTTCACACCATTGTGTGCTTTCCTCATTGCTGCTTTAAAGGAAGGAGTTAAGACAATGGCTTGGATCACTGACATAAGTTAGCCACAATTAAGCCTAATGAATGGGATTTTCCACTGATTTCAATGGAAGCAAGAAGTTTAGCTCCTATCCAGTGTTGCTTTACAACAGGTGGCTTTGTTGCCTCTGGTGCTCTTTCTTGTTTCCTTGCTTTTTCTTTTGTTTGTTGCACACCACTTTCTATTCAATTTGCAGAGAATATTGGCATGTAAATGTTATAAGTCAACGTAAATAAGTAGAAGTGTATCAACCACATAGATTAGAGCAACCTTTCCTAATCTGATGCTTTGTAGTTGTGTTAGAACTATAGCTCTCAGAAATTAATTTTAATTTCGTTAGCTGCCTTGACTATTCTTTGGAACAGAAAACTGGGTAGACAGGGTATAAATCAAATGATAATTTTTAAAAATAGATTCCCATAGCTGGATTCCTTGTATTTCTAAGGTAAGTAGAAGTTGAAGTATTTGGACCATTTTCAAAGCTATTGCAATATTACTCTCAATTGCTTTGAAATGTATTATGATGGTTTCTTTACACATTAGGGACATAGGAGCAGTGCAATTAAAACTAAAGATTGATTTTACAGCCTAGTTCACTTAGAACATAGGCATCTCAAGGAACGATTTCTATGCTACAGTCACTTTGGAAAATGTAAGATAAATGCAAGTTTGGAATCTCTTCTTAGATATGATGCCTTGCTTGAGAAATTCTCTTCTCAGAAATACTCATTTTTTTCCTAATTTCTTTGCTCACCAGCTGAAGATTTTTGCATTTTCATGGCAAACAATCTTTATCTATCTATTATCTATTATCTATTTAATCTATCATCTATCTTTCCCATTTATATGACCGCCCTTCTCAAATTCATGACTCTGGGCATGAACATTAAATCTAACAATATTTTAAAAACCAGCACAACAACATAAAAAATAGAAAGACTACACATTCTTTAAAAAAAAAAAAAGCAGCCAAGGTAAAAACAAACTCACTAATTACAAATCATCATAACCAATCTATGGGCTCAGACACACCTCCTGACCCCCAGGCCTGGTGACAAAACTATGTCTTTAAGGCCTTAGGAAAGACTGACAGGGTTGGGGCCAGTCTAATCTCTGGGGAAATGATGTTCCAAAGGGTGGGTCCCACAACAGAAAAGGCTTTCTTCCTGGGCCCCGCCAGATGGCACTCCTGAACAGATGGGACCTGGAGCATGCTTCTTTTGCTGGACCTAATCGGATGGGGAGAAGTGGTTCCCTCAAATAACCTGGCCCCATCCCATGTTTGTGTTTCTATTTTAATGGAAAAATATTTGTATGGAAGGGGGCGGTATTAATGTAGTAAACAGGTATTCTTATGTATTACAATAAGATACCTGGCATTTGATGGAAGCTGTTCGTGTTGCTTTACATTATGTGACTATTTTGCAAAATACTTGTTCCTAAGACATGCATATTATATTGTTACAGTTATGCTCCCACTTCAGTGCTTGAAAGGGCAGGGCATTCTCTCAAAGGATTTCTTTATATATATAATTTTTATTAAAGAAGTTTTTCCACAGAGTAGAAACAATTCAAATTTTAAGTTAAAGGTTAAGAGAAATAGAGAAAAGCAATAGAAAAGTGAAAAAGAAATAAAGAAAAAGAGATCACAAAGGAGGAAAAAGAAAAAAATATATACAAGTGGATTCCAATCTTCTTAAGAGCAGTTATAAATACATACATATTTTACCCTCTCTTTCTTTGTTGTTGTTCAGTCGTTAAGTCGTGTCTGACTCTTCATGACCCCATGAACCATATTGCGCCAGGCCTTCCTATCTTTCACTGCCTCCCTGAGTTTGCTCAATTTCATGCTCATTGCTTCAGTGATGCTATCTAGCCATCTCATCCTCTGCCGTCCTCTTCTCCTTTTGCCTTCCATCTTTCCCAGCATCAGGGTCTTTTCCAAAGAGTCCTCTCTTCGCATTAGGTGACCAAAGTATCTGAGCTTGAGCTTCATTATCAATCCTTCCAATGAGCAATCAGAGTTGATTTCCTTTAAGATTGACTGGTTTGACCTCCTAGCAGTCCAGGGGACTCTTAAGAGTCTTCTCCAGCACCACAGTTCAAAGGCATCAATTCTTCGGCGTTCAGCCTTCTTTATGGTCCAGCTCTCACAGCCATACATTACTACTGGAAAAACCATAGCTTTGACTATGCGGATCTTTGTCGGCAAGGTGACGTCTCTGCTTTTTAATATGCTATCTAGGTTTGCCATAGCTTTCCTCCCAAGGAGCAAGCGTCTTTTAATTTCATGGCTGCAGTCTCCGTCTGCGGTGATCTTGGAGCCCAAATAAATGAAGTCTGTTACTGCTTCCATTTCTACCCCTTCTATTTGCCAGGGATTGATGGGTCCAGATGCCATGATCTTAGTTTTTTTAATGTTGAGTTTCAAGCCAGCTTTCGCACTCTCCTCTTTTATTTAAATATATTTAAATATATATATATATATATATATATATATATAAAGTTTATATATATAAAAACAAATATAAAACTAAAAGACCTACAAACAAAAAGAAAGAAAAGAAAAAAAGAAATATAAAAGATGATTTCCCCCTCCCTCCAAACAAGTATATGCATTAATAGTAATTTAACATCTTCTCTAACATTACTAAAAAAAAGCCCTCTTCATCCCCTTTCTCATCCCTAAACAATAACTGAATTATGAAAAATATTCAACACTCTAATCAGCAAAAGCATTAAGAATGCCAGTAATAATAAACTATATATTTTAAGCTTAAACAAATAAGTCTATTCTGCATTTTAACTTCTAATTTTTTCTGAAAAATAAAACCTAAAAGATCTCTCCCCTTAAGCATACAAAAGACCAATAATAATTACATATGTATTTTAAATTAAACCAAATAAGTCACTTTTACAGGTATAAATCATTGTCTTACACTCTTGGTCAGAAAAAGAAAATTCATTATTAACAATCCAAGATCAAAACACAGACAATTTAACTCTGATCTGATAAATCCACTTTGAATTCCTTTCTCTTCTTTTTGAAAGGCTCAGTCTTCAGTTTCTTCTCCAAATAAAACCCCAAATAGCAATCTCTTATCATTCTTTCCCTATCTATTTTGAGAAAAGGTTTCAGAGATTTGGTGTTTCCCTTCTGTGGGTCCAAAATACGATAGTTCTCAAAATCACTCTTCTGATCCATTACAGCTTCTTTCTCCATATCATTCTCATAATCAAGCAACTTTGAGTCCATCTTCAGATCCACAGCATCTTTTCCCCATGTTTCTCTTAAAATCTGGCATTTCTTTAAAGTCCATTTTAGAATCCTTATTCAAGTCATCCTCAACTGCTACTTTATCCAGTAAAATCTTTTCATCTTTTACAACCTGTTAGTCCCAATTTTAAAAATAGTTCCTCAACACACTGATTCCAAATAGCTAAAAATTCTTCTTTGAAAGAAGGATATTCTTCCATTGTGTTAAGAAAGATATATTTCTTTAATTGGTTTCTGTTCCCTCTGACCTTGAAAGCTCAATCTTATCTGGTGTTTATTTTCAGAAGCAAAACTTTCCCAGGACAGATTTTCTTGCAATTAAATCCAAATTCACTTACTGTATTTCCTTAAACATTTAAAACAATCCTTTAAAAAGCTGTTTCAAATCTATCAAGCCTCTTAACTGTCCCCAGTCAACATTCTTAATTCTCTTTCACTGTTTCCAAATGTTAAAATATTTCTTTTTGATCTTTAAACTTACTTTAATCTTCTTTCTCCCAGGATAGTAGGAAATTCTCCCGGTGCACAGCAACTTGTCTTTCAGAAGGTTTTTAATTGCCAAATAAATCACAAATAGGCAATTTATGTTGTTAATTAAAAGAGGAAGTAAAGCAAATCTAGTATCCTTTTGAAGGCTCCGCACCATGGCTTGGGCTCAGTGTTTTCCCCTCAACTCCCAGAGCACTCCACCTGCTAGAGATTGTTAGACTGCAATCTCTTCATAGGGATTCTCTGTCAGGAGTACCTGCGGGTGATCCTGTCAATCTCCTTTATCTCGAGACGATTCCAAAGAGCTGAACCAAAGCCAGCACCTCTAACTGCTGTGGGCGTCAGTTCCGCAAAAAACGGAACCGTGTTCAATCAGCCATTTCTTTCCTGGAAGCCATATTTTACCTTTTCTTTCTAAGGTTACATCAAAGTTTCCTTCTTTCTATAACCTACCCTTTCTAATCATCAAATCCAAATCATCAGTTCATTTTTTTTTTCCAGCAAAAAGTCCATGAGGAGTTTCCAGTCACTAATAAATGTAGTAATTGACCTTTCTCTAAGCAAACAAATTAATTTTGTGATCTCTGCTAGTTCCGTCATCTTCACCAACCATTCTTCCATTGTGGTATTTCAGAATCTTTCCATTTTTGTGCATAAAGTTGTCTCGCAGCAGTGATCATATATAAAAATAATCTTCCATGGCTTTTTTCTAGTTGTCTGTCCATTAATCCCAACAAGAAAAGGTCTAGTTTCAGTTGAATCTTAGTCTTTAAAATTATTTGTATTTGAACCCAAAATTTTCTGGTTTTTTTTTTATAAGTCCTCCAAACATGATAAAATGACCCTTCATGTTGTCCACATTTCCAACGTAAATTTGAGGTACCTTTAAATATTCTAGATAATTTTTTCTGGAGTCATATACCAATGGTACATCATTTTGTAAAAAATCTCTTTTAGGTTATAACATAATGTGAATTTCAATCCTTTCAACCACATGTTTTCCCACTGTTCCAACAATATGTTATGTCCAACATTCTTAACCCATTTTATCATACACTCTTTCACTTGTTCATCCTCCATTTCAAATTTCAGCAAGACTTTATACATTTTGGCAATTACATGTTCATCATTTATACATAATTCAACTTCAAATTCTTTCTTTTGTTGCTCAATTCCAAATGTCCTATAATCTACCTAGAATCTTTCCCTTAGATGCATAGAATGCATACAAAACCCATTGAAAATTAAATCCCTCTGCAGCCAACTGTTCTCTTGATTTCATCTTATATTCTCCATGTTCTTGTTCTAACAGTTCTCAACAGGTTGACCGTTTCTCTTTACCTATTATCAACCTTTTTCCTATAAAATATTTCTTGTGCTGAGATCCATAAAGGCACCTTTGTGCACAATCTATTCCATATTCTCAATATGGCACTTTTGACATAGTGATTTTAAAAATCTACATTAACCTTAACTTTATCGTACCACAGAAAACCATGCCATCCAAACCTCAGATCATGCCCTTCTAATTCAAAATTATTTCATTTCTCAGCAGCACCCATTCTTTCCTCCAAACCAAACAGCTAGCTGCAAAATACAGTTTTAAATCAGGCAATTCTCCTCTCAAAGGACTTCAAAAAGTAAAAGGCTTCAAGTAAAATAAGAATTATCTTCTCCTAAAGGTGGCTTCCTACTTCCTAAAGTTTGAAGGCTTTCTTTGTTGTTCAGTTCTGACTGTTTGTGACCCAATGAACATCTTCTTGCCAGGATTGTCTGCCTGCCTCCTTGAGTTCTTTTAAGTTCATGCTTGTGTCATCAATGATAGCATCTAGCCACCTTGTCCTCTGTCATCCTCAATTGCCTTCAGTCTTTCATTAGGGTCTTCTTCAGAGACTCCTGCCTTGTCAACAGATGTTATAGAAACTGGCCAAAGAAAGATCCACAGTAAAATTATGATAAACTCTGAGTAACCAAGGGAAGACAAAAATAACAGCCACATAGAGCCAATCATCTCTAGCATGACAAGAGCAGGAAGTGGTCTGAGTGAGCAGGAGTCAGGAAATGCATAGCAGCAGATTCTGACCATATTTTAATGGCAGACTTCAGCGAAAGGAGGAAATATGTACCCAGAGGCAACGCCCATGGATGGTGCAGGCCATGCTGGAAGAAATACCAAGAATGATATAAAAGGATGGAATCAAGAAGCTCACTGAAGGCATCCCAATGGTCATCCATCTGCTGTGCATCATCTTCCCTAAGATCCCAGATCAGAGCCTGCCAGCCTAATTGTGGGATGTCTGTAAGTTTGTGTGCATGAGGGGAGGGAGGAATAATTGATTACAGAAATTGTTAAAAAAAAAAATTCTGTTGCTGCTTGATTTTTCTATGGCCTCATTATCTACTGTTGTACGAGGGCTGCATAGAGTGATTTGACATCAGGCGGCATCAAATCAATCAATAAACCTAAACCTCTCGGCATTGGTGCCTGAGTGCAACTGCCCCTACTTTTTGGTATAGAAACCAAGGACACTCAGGGACACTCCTAGAATTGTATAACAGTGCCCAAAGTTTCTCAGCATTAGTTCTTCCAGTGAACAGTTTGTTTTTCCTTCATCAAGAAATGAATGATTAATTCTTCTTACGGTCCTTCTCAACAGTCTTCTCCAACACCAGAATTCAGAGGCATCCATTGTTCTTCATTCAACCTTTCTGAGGGCCCAGCTTTCATAGCTATATGTTACAACTCAAAAAACCATGGCCTTGACAATATATATCTTTTTCAGTGTGATCTCTGTACATTAATGTATATCAGAGTTTTTCTCCCGAACAGCAGACAGCTGTTTATTTGATGGCTACAGTCACCATCCATGTGAATTGCTGAGCCTAAGATGATAAAGTCTGTTACTACAGCTTTTCTGTTCCTCTTTGCATTGGGCTGGCATTGCCTGTTGACACAATCTTAGTGTTTGTTTTTTTAATATTGAACAGCAGGCTGGCTTTTGTACTCTCTTCTTTCACCTTCAACAAGAAATTCCTTGAGTCTCCCTCCTTTCCAGCCAACTAAATGGTATCATCAGCATATCTGAGGTTACTGATACTTTTCCCAGCATCTTTAAATCTGATTTCTTCTAATTCAGCAATTCTTGTAATTTATTCTGGATATAAGACAAATAAGGACACAATATACAACTTTGTGCAATTGTTCAGTAGTTTGAGTATCCTTTAGCACTGCCCATTTTTGGTACAGGAATAAAAACTGATGCTATGTTTTCCATATCAGCTTACAACTACATGAGGCACTTTAACTGCATCATTTTGTAAGATTCTAAACTGTCCTGCCCCTGCTGGTGTTTCATCAACCTCTGCATCTTTGTTGTTAACATTTTCTAGGGTCCATTTAACTTCATTATCCAGAATGTCTGGAAAGTTCAGTGACCAAACCTACCTACCTACCTTCATATATATATATATGTGTGTGTGTGTTATATATACATATATTTCTGCAGTCTTTTTGATACAGTTTTTCAAATTATTTGTGCTATCTCTTTATTTCTTTGTTCTTCAATAGATCTTTGCATTCTCTTTTACTGTGCCTATTTTTGCATAAAAGTTTCCTTGATTTCTGTAATTTTCTTAAATAAATCTTGTTTCCATTTGATTGTTACCCTCAATTTCTTTGCATTTCTTACTTAGATATAATTCCTTGTACTTCTTGCTTTTCTCAGAAATTCAATGCTTAATTGGACAATTTTTCTGTTTTCAGGTGCTTTCTGCCTTCCTATAGCTATTTCACTTTCTTCTGCTTTCTGCATTTTGGGTTATCTTTGTTTACTTCCTCTTTAAAGATGTCACAGATTTCAGTCCAGAGCAATTAGGCACTCTATTCATCAAAGCTTCATGAATTATGAATTCAAAGATACACAAAATCTATTCTTTACCTTCACTACATAATCACTGAGGACCTATCTTGTTGATCTGATATAACTTTCTAAGAAATTGTGATTTGAGCCACAGTCAGCACTATGATTAGTTTTTGTTGGCTGAATAGAACTTCTCCAACTTTTGCTTATACAGTGGTACCTCGGTTCACGAACGCTTCTGTTCACGAACAATTTGGTTCACGAACAGCTCCGGTTGCAAAATTTTGCCTCCGTTCGCGAACTCCGCATCGGGTGACGAACAGGATCCACGGCCATTTTCCCTCCCGTGACACATGGTCGTGGCTTCCTGTAGGGAGGGGGACTCTCCCTCCAAGCAGTAACCGCCTCCCCACCCGCCTTCCTGTCCTCCATGCCAGAAGTCGCATCGAGCAAGGTTAGCTTTCTCTCTCTTCGTACTGTACTTTGTGTCATATTTTCATGGTTTAAAAAAAAAAAAATATGGTTCAGAACGGATTAACCGTAATTGCATTGAACCTTATGGGGAAATTTGATTCAGGACGCGATCAAAAATCGGTTGGCGACCAAATTCGTAGGGGTCAGAACGGATTAACCGTATTTACATTGAGCCTTATGGGAAAATTTGATTCGGTTCACAACCAATTCGGTTCGTGGCCAGAGTCGCAGAACGAATTAAGTTCGTGAACCAAGGTACCACTGTACATTGTTAGTTTGATTTCAGTATTGTCCATCTGAAGATGACCATATGTAGAGTCATCTTCTATGCTGTTGGTAGAAGATAAACATTGGCTCTTCTTTGCAGAACCTTATTACTGTACTCAGCTTCCTGCTTTGTTTCATACATCAATGCCAATGTTTTTCTGTTATTGCAGATTCTACTTTACTTGCAACTTTGACCTTTCAGTCTCTTATAATTTTTTGTTGTGTTTGTTTTGTTGACAAGGAGTTGCAGGTTTTGATAGATCTATTCCCCTTCCACTTCTTTGGCATCTGTGGTTGGAGCAGAGACTTTGATGACTGTGATACTGACTGGCTTTCCTTGGATTCAGATTGAAAATAAAATAAAGATTATCTGCTCTCAAAGGATATTTTCTACTTCCTAAGGTTTGAAAGCGTCCTTATAGCATCACTTTTCTCTTTCCATTCCATTCTATTGTCTGGAACCCAGAGTGGGATATTGAGGAATATTCTCTTTAAAGGTTCATTCCATTTTTTTTTCATTGAATTCCTTCATAAAGATAAGATCTACTTCAGAGAAAGATTCTCAGCTGAATAAATTACAACCAGAATTTTAAATTTCTTGATGGTATTTTTTAAAATCATCTTGTTTATGAATTTTTCTGTGGTAATCAGTGATTAAGGACTTCTTAAAATTATATCTTATTTTTGCTTATTGTATTATGAATGAATGTTGTGGCTATTTTTATACAATCTCTTGTCAGTCAAATTATATAATTTATTCTAGGAAAAACTGTAAATAAATAAGAACTGTAAGGAAGGCACATGGAAAACTCACTGAAAGTCAGTCTAATCTACTCTCCTGGGGTTCTAGAAAGCTCTTAAAACCTAGGTCAGCTCCCAGTTAATGTTTTTGTGGGGGCCCTGCCGTGTTTTTATTGTTGTGGTTGTTTTTAGTCTGGGCTATCTCATTTTGTTTTATGTTTTTGACTCTTTTAACTGTGGATTTTATAAAATTGGATTTTATAAGCCACCCAGAATCTACTGGAGTGGGCGGCCCTAACCAATTTAATAAATAAATAATGTTTTGACAACAATTAAAGTACTGAATGGGAAAGTAACATATTAATGCCATTATTAAGGGGAGAAGTCAGATGTCCTTTAGCTATTTTGAACCATATTCAGTCTATACAATGAGTTCTGTTAAATGGGATAATGGGATTTGTAGTTGATGATACCTGAAAGGTTACAGGCTGCCTACTTGTTCTCTATAGATTTAATGGGTAGACAAAAACTTTTATTGTAAATGTGTACTATTATCAATGTGAGCTAGCTATAGCCATTTTATTTGCCCAATATCTCCTTTATCCAAGATTTTGAAATTTACCTTGCAAACAGATATTATTTTTCACTCTGATTAAACTCTGAAACCATGATCTGGAACACAACACATCAAACCATGGCTGGGTCATTTTTGTATATCATGGCATTGCACAGGTTATATTCATCTGATTTCATCATATGCAGAAATCAATGAAAAGTGTAGCAAACAAAGGCAAACAAAGGCAAACAAAGGCAAACAAAGGCACAAATGTTACATTTCTACACTGCACTCAAAAGCAGTCGGAGGAAGCTAACAGTCATGTTTGCAGGGTATGTTTTTGCTATATAGTAATTGTGAGGAGACAACAGAGGAGACATTTGAAAAAAAATAGTGAAAAAGACATTTATTGGTATTTTGAAAAATATTCCCTAGGATTCCAGCACTGCACAGTTATACAATTTCAGCTTGAAGTTCATATTTGGAAGATTAACCATTGATTAATCAACTCCAACACAAAAGTACTGCATTTTGTTTTTCTGTAGGGAATAGAAGCTCTTCTTTGTAAGCTGAAGTTTACATTCAATTACTTGTTTTTAAACTTCATTCACATAGCAAAGTGCTTTTTCAAAAGTAATGTTCTGTCTTGATTTGTTATTCTAGTGGGCTTAGGTGAGATGTTGATATTTTAGCTAAAGTGCAATTCGGGCACAGTAATATTTTAACTTGCAAGGAAGGATGCCTTTATTGAGTTGGTAGAACTCCACGAGTTGAATAAGATCAGAGAATCTGGTGTGACCATCATCCAATGTATAAAAAAGTTTGCCTTCCTCTTCTAACTGCAAACAGAGAGAGAGAGAGAGAGAGAGAGAGAGAGAACCCATAATCTATAATGAACTGTACTCAATAGGACTTACTTTTCAATAGCCAATTAACTAGGAGTAGCCTGCTATTATTGATACGTATGGCAGCAGGATCTTGGGTTTTATTTAATAAAACATTCCTCTGTCCCATATGAATCTTATTTATCCATCATCTCTCAAGAAACAAGTTCTGTGAAATATGGACTGTATCTTTGAAGATCCAAAACACATAGGAAGAAAAAGCTAGAATGATAGTCCCATGTAGTCTTTTTGGGATATCTGTCAAAGCTGACGCCAAAGTCATAATGAGAAGTTATAGCTCATGGTTTTGGGATGCAATTTTCATAAGGGAGTTGGTTGGAAACTTCTCTTTCATAGAAAAGTGCAAAACAATGGGAATTGGTTATTATAAACAGAACATCAAAAGATTTGATTCAGCATCTTAATGGCTATACTTACTGGCACAATTTGGAAGTGCTTTATTTTTAATCCATGGCTTAATGACAACACAAAAGTTTTGGGATTGCTTTGACTATCCCGCACCAAGAAAACTCTACGGAAGAAAGAAAAATATGATCAAGTATATTTAGTTCTGGTAGCAAAATAAAAGTTATGTCCATAAATAATGGCATTCTGGTGCTAGCACAGAAATTATAAATATTTCTGGATTACAGACACTTTATTTTACCTGTTTATTTTTTCAAAGCTCACACAATTAACGTTGCTTTAATTGCTATATTCCAGGCTTGGCCTGGAGTCATGTGTTACAGCATCCAGGATGAAGTTAAGCAGGTCTGGATCAGCAAATGGGAGATTTGCCAAGTGAGTTTACGGTATGGAGCTTTAAATTATATTGTGGACAAAGAGGAAATAAGAATGTGACAAATACAGTACATCGTATATGCTATTATATCCACAAAAAGCTCAAGATGGATGACAAAGATAAAAGGTCCCCAAATGAACATAGTAAACAGCTTCAAAAACCAGCAATATAACCAACAGCAAAAATGTCTCTACAAATTTTCTAATGAACAAAGGCACTAGGCAAGGGTGCCCACTTTCTCCCTTATTATCTGTAATTACTTTAGAAGTCTTGATGGACAAGATTTGGACATATTTGGGATTAAAATTCAGGAAGAGGAATAAGAGTTGAAATGCTATACAGATGATGTAGTACCAAGCATTATGCAAACACAAAGCTCTATAAGAGCTGATGAAAACAAAAGACTTTGGTGAATTCTCTGGAGACAAACTCAATGAAAAGGAAACAAAATAATAACAAGATATTTAACCCCAGATGAAAAAGACCTTGTTTTAAAAAAAAAAAAAAAGAGTCTGGTTGTGAGACAACAAAAAATCCAGTGAAATACTAGGGATTTTATCTGATACGATGCAATAAAGACATATTTCAGAACAATTACAATAAATTATGGGAAAATATTTTGAAAGGTAGAAGAACCTAAAACTTTCTTGGCTAGGTCTTATCGTGACAATAAAAATGAACATACTGCCCAAGATGAACTTTTTATTTCAAATGGCACCAGTTCCAATCTCAATCAAAATCTCATAGGATTGGCAAAGAAGAATAAAGAGATTTTTATGGAGTAGGGAAAAATAACAAGAGTCGGATTTAACATTTGCAAGATTTGGAAGAAAGATGTGGCCTTGCATTTCCTAACTTTAAATTATATTACCATGCTAGCTGTCTATCATGCATAACATAGTGGATAAAATCCCCAAATAGTGGAATATTAATAATAGGAGGAGCTGATTCAGCAATGGACTTCATGGGTACTTATGGTATAAGAAAACAAAAGAAGAAAATAATTTGAAAGGACATATCAAGATCAAGTTTGATAAAAATATGGAATCTTTGAAAACAAGAATGTCTGACAACCTCACCATTAGTTTCACTGTCAAATGCCTTTTACTCTAAGGACAACAATAAGATTTAATCAGATATGCCAATATGGTTCATTCAGACTCAGGAAACAGACTAAAGGCACTGTGAAACCTGCTCAGTGGATGTACAAATTTACCATGGCTGGTGAACTTACAAATTGCCGGGAGAATAAAAAGTGATCTCAGGAGAGAAGGAGGGACTTTTGTATAAGGGTTTCAAAATCTGCCATCTTTCTCCAAGATCACCTATTAGGATATACATATACATACTGTATATATTGAAACATGTATATATTGAAACATGACACAGAGACTGAACAAATTAAAAATGGTACGATAAAGTGGATGCAAAACTTCAAAATTAATAACATTTACTCTAAGTAAATTGGGATAAATGTTTTATGGATGGTATATAACTCTATCAGTAATTTCCAGGATAGATAAATCATATAACAGTAAATGTTGGAAATGCCCTAAAAAGGAAGGAAATTTTATCACATGTGGTGGTTATGGGGGGAAAAAACCCACAAAGGTACTGGAAAAAAATACATCAAAATATTCAGAAAATCCTAAACATAAAATTTGAACTGACGCCACAAATATAATTCCAGAAAACATAAATGAAAAACATTACAATTGACTAAGATACAAATCTGACACAATGTTGGAAAAGAGGAATTTTGCTGACAATATTAGATTGGGAAACCATCATTGGAGAATATGCAGCAATGGCAAAATTGACAGTATATATCCATAATAGAAGTCTAACTAAAATTAAGCAAAAATGTCTCCCATATATTCTACACAACAGGGCAAATATAGACATTTGGAATATAGTATGGCTTTAGGAAGAAAGTTATGAAACTGATCAAAAATAATAGATTAAAGGATTCAGATAGATGCTAGCAATAATCTTCAGTGTTTAATGTAAAGTATATAAATCTAGGTTATGGTCAGTGGTTCGGGAAATAAACAGAAGGAAAGGGGAGAATGTCTTACTAGAACGTTTTCCCAAAATGTTTTTATTTATATTTTATTCAAGCTTAGTAGTTGTTACTTTTTGTGTCATTCAACTATTATTATCCAATGGAGACCTTTCTTTTTCTTTGCAGAAAAGAGAGAAACAAAACAGCAATATTTAAAAATGTGCCTCTACAAATCAACTATGTCACTGATAAACATATATATATTATGTTTATCCCAACAATGTTAATCACTTCTGGCATTTCTTTATAAAAGCAGAATGAAGTGCCCATCTCAGGAAGCAGATGCTGGAGAAGAGGCAGGGAGCCACAGAGACCTCTTCAGAGGAGAGAACTCTGTGCATTATGAGGATGGTACCTCTATCCCAGTATGGTGGACTTCCAGCAGATTAGATAACACTTTAAAGCAGATTTGAAACCCTCAGTTGAGGCCCGCATTCAAACGAGGATAATCCACTAAGGGCTGCATGGCTGGAACAGATGGTCATCCCCATTGTCTATTTTGCCCTCTTCTTCCTCTCCTCCTGCTGGTCGACTGTCGGGGGCTTGAACTGATTCTCTGTGGAAGGCTTCTAAAATTAGGCCAAAGCCTTCTGAAAACAAGCTAAATGGTGCTTCAGATACAGGTAGCCACCCTTACTGAGCTACCATTACTTCACGTTCATGTTTTGTTTGATTGAATTGATTTTTAAGACTACCAACTCATTGGTGACTTTGGCATCTTACAGAGGACTAAAACAACCACCACCACCACTAAAAGAACTCAAGGATGCTGGGAAGAATAAATCAATCTATAACATTGCTGGTGGTGCTTAGTGGGAACGCATATGAAACTAACTCAGAATCTGCTGTCAGAGTCAGGGCTTAAGTTCCTGCCCGAAGACCAGCAGAGCCAGGGCCACATGGACCCTGGGGGAGATACTATTCCATAGGGTAGGTAAGTGGAGCAACATGAGTAATCAGTCATGAAATATAATTGTCAAGGGAAAAAACTTACCCATCCACCAATCCTTGCCTCAGAATCAGTTGGTGTGCATCTTCTCTAGAAATCTTATGATGAAACCATGGCTGTGAACTGTGTATTGCTAAAAACAGAGTTGTAGATCAGGTCTGTCTCATATGATTTTAGGGTAAGGTAATGCATCTTTACATTCTGCTTCAAATATCTGGGGATTATTTTCCACAGTTCTGGCTCCTGCAAAGAGTGTGTCAAACCCCTAGCCCAAAGTGCCCAACAGTGTTGCAGTAATTCTGAGCTTTTTTCATGCCAGAGAGGTCAATTTTATTCCAGCAGCCTAAAAGCTTTTTGATTCAAAAGCCCTAGCACATATCTTACATGAACTTACCTTGGGTCACACCCCTAATCTGAATTGATCCAGTCAAAATTCTTAAAGGCTATCTTTTAAATTAAAAATTGTATTCCCAATGTTATTTTGCAACTTGAGGCTGGATTTTTGAACTAGAGTTGAAGATCTATATCAAATCATGAACAATTGGCCCAACTTTAAATTGACCCCTTTGGGTTTGGCTCCTTTCAGTCTAAGAAGCCTGAGTATCCCCTTAAACCAGGGTTCTCCAGTGGTCAATATCGACCCCCAAGGGTCAATGGGACTATCTATTATTGTTATTATTTGTTGTACTATCAGTTAAAGTAGCATTTATTAAATTATTCTCATATAATAAATGTTTGGAGGTTGATGAACAATCTGAAACTTCACGAAGCGGTCAATGAGCTGAAGAGTTTAGGGACCCCTGCCCTAAACAATGTATTTTATAAAGATATGCACCATTCTCTCATTGCCTTGCTTCTATGGTCCTCCCAAGAATTTTTTTGCTTGCCCAGAAACAGAGGTATCTGCAGAATCTTTTTGCCAAAATGGCAAAAGCAACATTGCACTATAAGTTCCACATCATGACACACATATAAAAGGGGCAGCATTTGCATGCAGGGCTGTCTCTTGATAGGCACAAATCAATCTCCATAATCTCTTTTAACAACGAAACTGAGATAAACTTGTTTCATGATTTCATTTTGTGCATATATGTATGTCTGTGTATGATGGATGAATTCATGACTTCACATGCTACAAGATCCATCAGTGGTGCATACCTGCAGCTGAGGGAACACTCTGCAAAGTGCTGGGACTGCTGTGTGTACCAAGACGTAAGCTCCCTTTTTTCTACATGAAAAGAAAGAAAAAGTACTCAATTTTTAAACAAGAAACCTAAAATTAAGAATGGCTTTAAATGAAGTTTCCATACCCGCCATGCTAAACCTTCTTCAACTGCAACCGATAGGGCTTCTGTGGGGCTCTCAATAATTCTGGATTTATTCCCTGTGAAGTCCATAGCCACAAGAGAATTCTCTGAAACACTTCTCTACAGGATAAAAAATGTGTTAATTGCATCTAACCAAAATATTTTACAGTATACCCTTGATTATTCTCAGACAATATCAACATAGGATCTATTGATTAGCCAGCAAAAAAGTAAAAATAAAGCCATCTTTTCAGAAGAGGGTGGCTCATAAACAATATATGCCCACCTTGGAACCATTTTTTAAGAGTATGCCTGGAAGTTATACCATTACCAAGATCAGCAAATGATGCTTCATTTTTAAGAATTATAATCTGCACTCATAACAATTCTGTTTAGGTAGTTAAAAGCAAGATTGAATTAATTATTTGATTTTTGTTAGATTTATATTTTAAATATATCATTTAAAACAGAGGTAGAAAACTTCCTCCCCCTTGGATGTGGTAGACTTTGGCTCTCACAGGTCCCAGCCAATGGTCTGGGACAATGGGGTGCTGTAGTCCAACAATCTTTAGAGTCATATCCTTCTCCGACCTACCCCAAGAAACTTCCATGCATATCCTGCTCTAACATAAAAAGAACCCAAATACTATCAATGGAAAAGTATAATGGGTGGGGAGGAAAGAAGAAAGAAACTGGAGAAATTATATAAAGGGTGCCAAATTAGTGACAGGAGGGCTAGACTTTGGCCAAGAGATTCCACTGCATAGTAGAATTTCAAATTCATTTATAAATTCATTTATTCATTCATTCATTCAATTTGTATGTAACCAAATCAATAAAGGCTCACAGCCAGTAAGTCATTGTGGGGAAATCATCTTGTTTTGGCAATCAAAACAGAAAATCCCACAACTGTATTGTAAAAACACAACAATAAACAAGCTAAACAATTTCCTCCTCTTCCATGATCTCCAAAATCAGCTGCCTGAGGAGGCCACATAATACAACAATCAGGATTTTGTGTTTCAATTTTAGTTTAAGTAATTGTTATTAAATATACCTACCATGGGTGTGCTAAGAAAACTGCCCCCACTTCTTCCTTGATAGGGCTGTGTGTAATTCTGGTACAACTGCATTCCATACTATAAACAAGGAACAGAGAACTATTACAATTTTATGTATATACATTCAACCACCTGAGAATATTCTACCATTAAAATAGAAACACAGCCATGGTATAGAGCCAGGTTATGCCAGGGACCACCTCTCCTTGATTATGTCTATCCATCCCATTGGGTCCAGAAAGAGAGGCATGCTCCAGGTCCTGTCTTTTAGGGAGTGCCATCTGGTGGAGCCCAGGAAGAGAGTCTTTTCTGTCATGGCACCCACCATTTGGAACATCAACCCCCACAGAGATTAGATTGGCCCCAATACTGCTGGCTAAGGCCTTAAACCGTTTAGAGATCTGGATATGTGGCAGAGCCTGTCTAATGGCCATACTGATTTGTGTTGTGTTAAAAAACAAAACGAAACTTTGCTGCTGATTATGTGTGCATTGTTTTTATTGTCACGTGTTTCATGGTGTTTTTAATTGCTGTTACCTGCTCAAAGTCATGAATTTAAGATGGGCCATCATATAAATTGAGATAGATTGATAGATAGATGGACAGACAGGCATTCAGAGATGAATTCTACCACTAGGCCATATGGCTGAAGATGATTGGCAGCTGCAGACCAACATCTCTAAAGGACCCAAAGTTGGAGAATATTGATTTAGAAAACTCAGCATGGTGGCTACTCCTATTACTTAATATTATCATAGTCACAATGATAAGCCAAATTATTATTCCATCTCTTTTAAACATGGACTGTGTGATGTTCTGCTACATACTAAAAACAATATAGAATGCCTGTGTTACAGACTTTACAGGCATCCTCAAAATGCTGAAATAACAAGTTTTCATGCTTTTTTTTTTTTTTAAATAACTGAGCAGGTCTCTATTTCAAAAACTAAGATGAGGAGGAGGAGGAGGAAAAGGGCACTGTCTGCCTAGATTTGCTCTTATCCTTTGACAAGTAGATTATAGGGAAAGAAACAGGGCCACCTGCTGACCCAGAAAACTTCAGTGTACCTGAAAGAACATCCCTAAGGAAACCTACAGCTTGCCAATTCCAATAGTAATACAAAGAACCTGTAATACACTGGAGCAGTTATTCATTGATTCCAACCCTAACAACAAAAGGGTAACAAGCTTTTGTATTTTATAAGCAGTAGCAGGGTGGAATTAGGCTCCCTTTTTCCCCCAGATCCTATCCAGAAATACCCTAGAAAAATCCAAATCTATTGGCAATTTTAAATATCTCCTCTCGTGCTGCTCTAAGACAGGTCCTGAATCAGATTTGGATGTATGATTAAGTAGTGATTAAATAACGACATACAAAAGTAATTATTTAAACACCCGCTTTATGCACAATATAGTTTTGTGCTATTAGGTGACTGGCTTGACAAAAGCATTAACAAAAGGCATTTTTAAAAAATCAATCATATTTTGTGCAATAAGCTCTTGGGAAGCTAGCTGAAGAATGTATTTGCTAAGACCCCAATAAATGTGATCAGATGATTCTGCTCAGGACAGGAATAACAATTATAGAAATAAATATTTTAGATTAGCAAAATTACACGTTACTTGGAGGAAGCTAGCCTTATAGCCACTTCTCCCTTAAAAGACACTAATCTTTCTAGGAGGTTATTCAGGGGGTTATGCCAAATCGCAACAAACTCTTTGACTGCATTATTATATCTCAATTAAACTACTACATCCAATTTACTGTGGTTTATGGCTTAGTGTGATGAGTGAACTCAACCAACTGTGATTTATTCAACAAGCTCTAGTTAAGCAAACCATGAGTTAGTATAATGTATAAAAAGGTTTTTATCTAGGCTTCAGCTACAAGAGTGATCACCCCTTCAGCAAACAGGATATTCACAGGATACGTTTTTCCTATCTCACTTTTTTTTTTTTTCCTGTAGTCATCTACAACCCCTGAAAATTTGTCCTAGCAGACCCCTTCAAATTATGCATGATATGACTAGGAGAGCGTTTTGCAATCACACCTATATTTTTCTATAAATTGAGAAACAACATATGATCTAACCCAGGGGCCTGGTTCACATATCACACTAAGTCATAAAATGCTTTATTTGATTTAGGCCTAATACGATGTACAAACCAACCCATTATGGCAACCCAATCACTTCTTCAACAAATCATTCAGTCCAATAAACTGAAGCTGCGTTACCTTCTGAAATATTACTGTAAATATATAGCGGGCCATAGTATATGTCCAATCTTACTTTTTCCAAATAGAAATATTCTCCTTGCCCAAACAGAAATTTTAATAGAATTTATCAATATTTTAAAAATGAATGAATAAAATGCAAATAAACTTATATTAACAAAGAAATCACATCTAGTCTAAGGCAGAAATATGTAGGCTGGATTTACATATTGCCTTAAACCATAGTTTATTCAAGTTTGGCAATTAAGCCACAATTGATTGTTTTCAAACAACATGCCAAATCAATACCAAAGAAACCCCAATAAGGCTTAGTGTATTGTGTGAATCAACATTGGTATAATAACTATTGAATGACTGATGGTTTTGTGGTAAGATTTTTGAGTTAGTTCAACTGTAAGCAATGAACCTTACCTCATTCGAGGAAAAATATATGTTTTATAGACTATTTAACTTCACTGGCATCTGCTGTAATTTCTATTATTTTCTAATCTATGCTGCATATTTTAGATAAAAAAAAAATCCATCTAAACTGCCTGAAGCAATGTAGTCCTCTTAATTGAATTTTAACGTTCACTTTTATTGGAGTGGAATAGTCCCAGATGGAAAGTTCCTATCACTACCAGTTAAAGATGTAATACAGCTCTGTTGCCTTCCCATCCTTAGAACCCTGATTATGATAGAACAAAGCAAAATAAAAGGAATGGAAAAGCGGTGGTAAAATACAGGAGAGTTATAAATGGAGCATCATCCTTAAGGAATAAATACTCTTGAACTAGTTCTTTGAAATAGCAGTAACAAGCACTTCCCTGCTAATCTGAAACCAGTGATGGTGCTTTTGTGCATAAATCACTCGTGCATCCTCTGTTGCCCCTTTCATTTTCAGGCTATTCTTTGACCTTTGCAAGGCTCCTTTTGAGTGATCCACTTCTCCTACAGCTTCCTTCCATTTCTTCAAGGAACGCCTCTTCCAAGCATTGCTGCCCATGTGGTCTGGTCATCCTTCTAAGAGTAAGTGGGTTGCTCTAGGCAGTGCTTTTTCAGGCAGAGTGCTTTTCCAGTTGTGGTTCTCTCTCGCAGGATGCCCTCCCTGGGAGGCATGCCTGGCACCCACTTTAGTGACTCCTCTAAGTTAAGAGCTTCCTCTTTCCCCAGCATTTTTAGCGAGCTTTGACTTCATATTTCTATAAGTGGTTTGTATACATTTATATTACATCCTTGTGGTGCTACTTCCTAATTGGTTTTAATGTTTTAAGTAAACATTATTTATTTAAATAATTGTGCAGATGAGAAATATACACATGCAACACTGAGCTTCAGAAGGCTAAAAATACCATTTTTACCCAGAGGCTAAAGAGAAGAGTGAAATGTATTGTATACAGTAACTATAGAAACAATTGGTGAAGACAATGAACAGAAGAAAAGACATTTACCTTCAGCAACCGAATTGCTGTCATCCAACAGGTCCTACTTTGTTCACTGTCTGCATAAAGCTGTTTCAGGTCTCTGGTTCCTCCTGCTTTATAAGGCTAGAAGGCCACAGCATATTGTTTAGCATTAATGCATATCTTGAAGACTATACCTGTTGAAATAAAGGCCACTAATTCTCCTATTTCACAAACAAAATCTCTTTTTTTTAAGGTTTTTTTTTCCCCTGCATCAAAAAAGTGCCTTAGCATGCAGAAAAGAAAAAAAAACTAATTCTCTGAAACATGTTTGGCTCTTATTAAAACGCTAAGTTCTTACCTTGAAGCAGAACCCAAAAGTGGCTGGTACTCCGGATATCTTTTTGCCTCTCAAAGACATATATATGTCACTACTGCAGAATTCACTGAAAAGCTGCAGGTGCCTTGGTTCCTAAAAGGACAAAAATAAAACTATTATGTACCTCTTTTAAACTATTACTCCAAGTGTGTGGGGAGTGAAAGAGGGAGAGGGAGAGAAAGAGCCAATAGTGGAACACACTGAATTTTCAAATAATTATGGAAAGTTCCTCCAAGTTGTGTGCAGTATCTTATGACTACTCAGTATCTTCTAGATCAGGCAAACTTCTATCAACACTACTGAAATATCCCTACACAGTGAAGAGGAATAGTAGACATTTCCTAAAGGAAAAGAGCTGGAAGTAATGAACATAGTAGCTGGGTTTAGACATTCTGCTAAGCCATAATGTGGCTCATCTGGTTTTGCTGTTTTGTGTTTGTGGCACAGGATTTGTGGTCACTGTGGTTTATTCAACAGATCACAGTAAAAGCAAACTATGGCCCAGTATGAAGTGTGACCCTCATGTGATTTTCATCTATCAGTTTTACCCAGGAGCAATAGCAGATCTCATATTGGAGAACTGATCAAAATGTGCATTGGACAAAGTTGTTGGAAACTACCAACAAATCCATCATTATCAAAAATACTAGATATCACTGTTTATTGTAATGCAGTGACATAGCAACTTTCTCCAAAAGCAAAGCCTAGGCAAGCATGGATTAGATGTAGGGGTATCCAATCTGCAGGGAGGGTCAAAAAGCCCAGATGGCAGACCCACCCAAGTAATGGAAGCCCTCTCCCTTTGTTCATGCAGCAATGTTGTTGTCCATACAAAGGGGCGGGGCTTTGATCATGCAGTCATGCCTGTCATTGTGACTTTTGGCCCACACCCTGCAGATAGCCCAGTGGTTTTCTCCCTGGTCATGATATCTTCCCTCTGCTTCGATTCCAAGGGAAGGAAAACTAACAACTACAGCTCCAGAACCAATGAATCCCACCATTCCAAAACAATTAGGGGAAGAAGAGTGTTCATCAGTCCTCTTCCAGAGTATGACTGGAAGAACTAAAGAGACAATATTTTAGTACTCCAATAAAAAGGTTTCTGAGAGCAGACCAATTTCACTTTGGATGTATAGGATGTCACCACTTCTTCCACAGGCAAGGACCATCAGCATAATACTACAGCTCTTGTGATGCCCTCCCAGGGACTATAGGACTGTAGTCTTAATCACAAGATTTTTTTTTTTAAAAAAAAGAACTTCATATTTCAAGAGCAACATCATTAATCCTTCAACATGGGAAAGTTAGCAATAGAGTTTTTCATAAATAAATTTCATTTATTTTAATTTCAAGCCATAGCTCATTCCATGCCTATATCATAACGATTATCCACCTTTTCACCTTTCTTCCACAACAAGAACAAAACTGGGGGGAAATTGTTCTAAATCACTGCAGACTTAAAAGGACAAAGATATCTCTATTGCATAAAAATAAAAACTGTAACAATTTCTAACACTTCTTCTTTTGTATTTGCCAATCTTACCTTTGATGTCCCCTTAGTGGAAAAATACAGACCAGATCTTCGTAACAAAAAATACATCTTTTTCCAGGTTTTCTTCCCTTGCTCTTTAAAATGCAAATAACCATGAATTTCAGGATATGCAGTGGAACTTAAAAACATCTGAAAGAGAGAAAGAGAGGAACAGAGAAGGAGAGAAACTCCACTTTTAAATTCCATTGAAATATTCTCTTATCTTGCAGGTCCTTGTGCATGATGAAGAATTCTAGCATCGCTTTGGAAGCGCCAGCCCACAAAAAGGGCATTCGCTTAGAACTTTGTACAATGAGCTTCTACATGGTATATATTGTGGAAAGATCTACAACCTTCTTAAAACGATGCTATAAATGCTAAGTGTGTTAAACAGCAGTATTCTTCCATCACCTTATTCTATAACCATCTTTCCTCTACATTCCTGTTTGTGTATTTCAGAAGAGCAGTAAATAAGGCAAAGATCTACCAACTTTTCCTGACTCATTGCAGGGAAAGTCCCCCGCCTCCATGAAAGTGCTTATAATTAGTACAAGATTTTTCACAGCTGGCACTGCAATTCTGCTCAGTTGTCTCATCCAATATTATTCACAAGTCAACCAACCAGCTATAATTTCTTCAATACCTTTTTGCAGATGGTAGGCTATTATTACATATAATATCATCTGATAGCACAGTTAGGTAAGAAGACCATTCTTTTTCTTCCGGCTCACTTTTTCTCTGCTACATAAACGTGCGCACACACGTACACACACAACACACAGTGACTTCATTAAAAGGAAGAGATGGTTATAAACCTGACACCTTAAAAATAAATAAATCCTAAGCCAGATGGTATCCACCTGAGGGTTTCCAAGAACCCAACATGAAATTGCTGACCTGCTGATAAAAATACAGAACCTCTGTATAAGATCGCCATCTATTCCCAAGGATTGGAAAATTATCATTGTGACTCCACTTTCTAAAAGAGAAACTGAGGGGAGATACAGGCAATTGTAGGACAATTAGCTGAATGAATATTCCAGGTCAAATTATCATATTATTTGAAAATAATAATAATAATAAGAAAAATAATCAAACACAGAAAAACAGTCCTTGGTGAAAGGGAACCAACATGGCTTCTTCATGGGTAATTCTTGGCTAAATTTCTAGACTGTTTTATGGGTGTCAAGAAGCACATAAACAGGGATGACTGGACAGATCCTGAAGATCTGGACTATTCAAACAACTTTTGCCAAAGGCTCCTGAGCAGTCTCAGCAGCAGAGGGATGACCGGTGATCTTAAGAAGAGGCAGCTGGCTAGAAAATAGAAATACACCGACCACTTTCAGACTGGAGTAATATTCAGAATTGAATCATCAGGAAGTGCTGCTGGAATCAGTATTTTCTAATGTGTTTATACATTATCTGGAATGAAGGGTGAGCAACAAAATGGCCAGATTTAGTAATTGGATCAATCTGTTCAGGATAATAACACCAAAAACGGATGGCAGAGGATTTCAACAGCATCTCTTCAAAGTGGATAACTGGATTCAAAACAGCAAATGCAATACAATGTAAGCAAGTACAAAGGGATGCATAGCAGCACACCAAAAGCAAAAGTTCAAATATAAATTTGATGTGAATGCTAGTAAGAGGTTCTGGAACATGATGGATAGTTGAATGAAAACACCCACGCAGTGTGAAGCTGCTCAAGGAGGAGGAGTGAACTACATGCTAAAAAAAAAAAATTAGGAAGGAAATATAAAACAGCTCTTACATAAATATATGGTCAGTCTGCACCTGGAGTATTGTGCACAGTTCTAATCCCCATATTTGAAAAAGGGTACTTTAGAGCAGCCTTTCTCAACCCTTTTACCCTGGAGGAATCCTTGAAATACTTTTCAGGTCTCAGGGAACCCCTGCATAATTTTTTTACATCTACAGCTCACAGTACATTAGCATGATCAGTAAGTTGTAGTTACTGATAATCCAATAATAATAAAATATAAAGCAGAATGGCATAATAAGTAACTAAATGATAAAATCATAAAAAATACGAACATTTCACCCCACAATTCACTTGGTACGGAATCCATATTTTACAATATTTACAACAGAAAAGGGCTGAGTCATGGCACGTGAAGGTTCCCACTCCGGAGAGTGCTAGCACTGCACAGCGTGCAAAGTTAAAAAACAAAGTTTTTTTTTTCCCCCAATAGCGATCTCTCACAGAACTCCTAGCAACGTCTCTGGGAACCCTGGGGTTCTGTGAAACCCCAGATGAGAAAGGCTGGTTTAGAACTTGGAAAATTACAAACTATTAAAATGAAAATACAAAATAAAACAACAGTAGGGGGGTTTGCTCCCATGTCTTCGCCATCTCTCCCGTCAACACACATACACAACACACATACAAAAAAGAAAGCACTCATGTAGGAAAATATGAAGTTTAGCACTGCACATATTGTAAGAAAAATACTGAATCATGCAAACCCTGTCATTTTTTTAAAGAGGTAACGCTTAAGTTACTTTAAGGAAGACACTAGTGGTTATGTCTTTTTAAAAACAAGCAAACCTTATCCTAAATATGAAGAATCCAAAAGAAACTGGAATCCTAGGATGAGTAGAGTAAGAGCAAATTCAACTTCTTGGCCCCACTGTAGTCCTCACTGAAGTCAGCTTCCCTCCACCCTTATTAACTTGCCCAAAAAGCCCCACAATTGCTTTACTGAGACATGTGGGTTGCTTTAGGGCACCATAAAAGTCAGGCACAAGGGATTCAATCTCAACTAGGGCTGCTTCAGAGGGAAAAATTAAATTGGATCCCCAGTGCCTACTTTACACAGAGGACAGAATCCACTTAACCGTGCTTACTGCGATTTGTAGTTTGATCCATAGGTGAATGATTGCATTTCAAAACCAGTACCTTACCTGCAGTATCTGTGTATGGTTCATTGTGCCATTGCTGTCATTTGAGAGGGATACCAAATGATCCGGGAAAAAAATCTGCAAAATAAAAAATTAACAGAAGGCACCAAACGTTTCATAGGCTTGAGCTGGACACAGGCTATGTTGCGGGCTTCATTAGGACTATCAGATCTAGACTGAAAAAACCCAGGAAGCCACTAGATGGCAAGAAAGCAATACAGAAAACTCTAACAACTCTAACAACTCCAGTGATCAACTGGAATTGAGCAGCTTCGCACCAGATTTATTTGTGAATGTGCACTGAAAGAATGCCCTGGCTGGGGAATTCTGGGAGTTGAAGTCCACACATCTTCAAGTTGCTATGGTTGAGAAACATTGGATTAGGAAGTGTATATGGGAAAGGCATTTCTGCTGCCAGTCAGAATTTTCTATGGACTTAAAATACAGGTAGTCCTCACTTAACGACCACAATTGGGACCAGCAACCCCATTGCTAAATGATATGGTTGTTAAGCGAGACATCACATGACCGCAACAGGCTTCCACTGCAGTCATTAAGCAAATCACTCATGGTTGTTAAGTGAGACATCATGTGATTGCAACATGCAATTTTACTACCAGCTTCTCCATGGACTCTGCTTGTCAGAAGCCAGCTGTGAAGTGCGCAAATGGCGATCACATGACACTACAACAGTCATAAATGTCCACCAGTTGCAAAGACCTAAATCTCGATCCATGTGACCATGGGGACGCTGCAACCGTTGTAAGTGTGAGGACTGGTCACAAAGTTACTTTTTCAGCACTGTCATAACTTTGAAATCGCTGAAAAGGGCAGTCATTAAGCGAGGACTACTTGTAATACAGCCAAGTCTTCTCCAGTTGTGTTCAAGCACAATTGGAAAGTTCCATGTTGTGGAAAATTCATATAATGTACATAGCTCACAGCTCATAAAACTTGAAAGAAAACCATTTGTCACTTTTGTGTGTATATAAAACAATATGCAGTCAAGTGTCTCTCAGCAAGATTTTTGACTGCCATCATAACCTTCAAGCTCTGTTCATACATAGGAAGTAGCTGAGGGATTTGGGGCAAGCGAGGCTTTGCACACCTATTTCCAAAGCTGTGTTTTTCAGAAGATGGGCAGAAGACAAAGAAAATGAATCCCCTGCAATGCCACTTCTTCCAGTGGGTGGGTGCATGAGGAACCTGTGGCACTTTAGGTAGTCTGGGTGGTGCTGAAGGACATGTCCTTCAGCACCATGTAGAAGGCCACGGATTCCCCGCTCTGCTCTACAATTTTATCTTGCTGGACTCTAGGTAAAAAAAAAAAAAAAAAAACCATGGGGCTCAACTATTAGTCTGTTGAATCAAAGGGACAATGGGGTATGCTTGGAAGATTTTTTGGCACTAGACCTGATATAGCTGATGAGTTCCTGTAACTAACTATGAAGAATTATGCTGAATATTAAATGTGAAGTAGATTATTCATGTTATTAAAGTATTATGCAATTAGGACTTACCTCAGGGTTTTTAAAGAACTCATATTTGGCATAATTTTTTCGGAAATAAAATCTATTGCCTTCTTCAATTCCCCATTTTGAGTGGACTTCAACAATCATTTCATGGTCTTCTACTATTCTCTCTGCGAAGCGAAACAGAAATGCAAATCCTCGTTCTCTCTCCAAAGGCCCCAGGAGGAAGTGGGTTATCTGAATCCTTTCAGTTGGGGTTCAAGCCAGGTTGTGCTACTGAGACAGCACTGGTTGCACTTGGGGATGACCTCTGGAGGGCTTGGGATGGGAATGGTGCATCCATCCTAACCCTCCTGGATCTCTTGGCAGCTTTTGATACCACTGACCATGATATCCTTCTGGACTTGTTTAGGGGGTTGGGGGCACTGTTTTCCAGTGATTCTCCTCCTTCGACTGTCCGCCAATTCCAGTCAGTGTTGGGAAAGGGAATGATATCAATCTCTAGGCCCCTCTTGTGTGGAGTACCTCAGGCCTCAGTTGTCTCACCTGTCCTGTTTAACAACTACATGAAGGCCCTGGGTGAAGTACTCCAGCAGCATGGGGTACAGCATCAGCAGCATATTGATGATACTCAGTTGTACATCTCTGCCCCAGGCCAGACATGTGATACCATTCAGGTGCTTACCCAGTAATTAGAGGCTGTAAAGTCTATGGGAAAGAACGGACTATGATTCAACCCTAGCAAGGAAGAATGGCTCTGTGTTTCTAGGTCCCCTGGATCAGGAGAGTTACCATCTTTAACTCTTGATGCTGTAGCACTCCCATAAACAGAGTTGGCATACAACGTGGTGGTTCTCCTGGACTCATGACTCTTACCTTTGCACAAATTCAGCTTGTGCACCAGTTGCACCCAATCCTGGACTCTGAGGCCCTGACTATGGTTCTCATGCCCTGGTCACTTCCTGTCTGGACTACTGAAATGCATTCTACACAGGGCTACCCTTAAAGACTGCCCGAATACTTCAATTGGTCCAGAATGTGGCAGCAATGCAGCTCTGGGCTCCCCACAGTCTGCCTCTGTTACACAGCTGCTGTGTGTGCTACACTGACTCCCAGTTCCTTTCTAAGTGCAATTCAAGGTGCTGGCTATCACCTTCAAAGCCCTATATGGCATGGGGCCAAGTTATCTGCAGGACTGTCTCTGCTTGAGGATATCTATCCATCCTACTAGATTGGAAAGGTGGGCTCACTCCAGGTCCCCTCCCTTAAATGTTGTCATCTGGTGGGTCCTAGAAAGCGAGCCTTTTCTGTAGCTCGCCTACCTTATGGAATAGCCTCCCCACTGAAGAACAGGAGATCCCTACTCTGCTTGTTCTCCAGAACACCATTACAACCTGGCCTTTCCCCCAGGCAGTGGGTCAGGAGGGGAGGGAAGCCCAGCATTTGTAGGTTTCTGATGGGGTTGTTATGGCACTGGTGGCATGAGAGAGTTTTTAATTTTTGTATTGTTACTGGTTTATCTGTTGCTAGCCAGCTAGAGTTATTTTATATAATATGAGCAGCCATATAAATCTTTAAAACAAATAAATAAATATAATGCCATTTCTGTAATTGTGAGAACTGTCAGAAGTCTGAACGATTGAGGCAGATTACAAACATTGTAAATAAATAAAATAAATTTGCACAAGCCCTTCAAAATAATGCTCCTACTATTGTGAACATTTTGAAAATCTTAGAAGACAAACTGGCCTGCTCAGGAGAAAGAAGAATTTTGTAAACTGCATAGCTTAGAACAGACACACAAATTATCATCATCTGTAGTTTAGGATGTAAACTAAAGGCAGATGGTGCATAATCATGTTGGAGATCAGCCATTCTGGGTCTAGCCAGTGACTTGAAGGAAAATTGCTTTGGAAGCCCTTGAATTCCTGTCACACCCTGTCGCAAGGGATTTCTTCCTTGGCCTGTAATACTCAGAAGTCATCAGTATATGGAGTTTGGCCTTCCCACGAAGTGGCTTCTGGTAGCTGCTGGACAAAACATGGGCACTCACATGATAAGAGTGTCTAAATACTATAAAATATGCAGGAAGCATGTGCTCACCTCCATTTCTTCACAGACTAATCAGCGCTGCTACTAAGAGATCAAACATTGGCTTTGTGTTGCTCTGACAAAATGCACAGGTGTGGACATGGCTAGAGTATAGTTTACTAATATCTGGGATGGACATGGGCTCCCCACCTTTGCCCTTGCACATTCCACTTCCAAGTCTGCCAAAAGGGTTTATACCTTGAAAGTAACTGAAAGCCTCAAACATATGCCTGATAAAAGCTTCCCTTATGATAAAAACAGTCAACCTTTTGATGTCTAGGGACAACACATGAAGTTTTGGGGGGAACTGAGAGGTACAATGGGTGGGGTTAATGACACAAATGGGAAAGGTTATACCATGTCAATGAAAAGGGCTGGTATTTTTTTCTGTCAATTTTGGGGAGTTGGAGTTTTTATTTTTATTTTATATTATTATTATTATTATTATTATTATTATTATTATTATTATTATTATTTTTAATGGGCTGACCTTCTTTTAGAGAGAATTCTACTGTTTCCTTATTTTCCTATACCCAACACATAGAAGACTACCCTACGGATGTTCAGTAGTCAGTGTCATGATCAGTGAGGGCTCCAGGGCTTCAATAAAAGATGTTGGCTGGGGACTGTGGGCTGTCCAACCCTGCCCTAGGGTGGTATCAGCTGAACCAAAAATTGATTTTAGCTCAATCAAAGCTCTCAACTGCTTTGTGGATTTATTTATTCATTTCTTTATTAAAATAATTTCCTGACTCCTCCAACGATTCTAGTTGACTCACAATAAAATCATCATAATAAACAAACATGAAACATGCATATTAAAATTCACAAATAAAACACATCATGTGGCCTCAAAACGAGAAGTAGTTACCTCCCTGCGTTGGCTGCTTCCAAATAGGTTGCGCCTTCCAGCCCAAAAGGCTGTTGAAAGGGGGCATGATCTTGTTTACTTTCCAAAAAGACAAGAGGGAAAAGCCCATCCTCATTTGGAGTGTCAGGCTGTTCCAAAACAAGGGGGCTTTCACTGAGAAGGCCTTTTTCCTGACTCCCTCACAGAGGAAAGATCCTCAGCCAGTCCTCTCCAATAATATTCAGCTACCACTACACTCTCTTCGCTGGTCAATGAAGCCAACCTCCCTTAAGTTCTAAAAATAATATGTTCCAGATCAGGAAACGTAATGCACATACATCCTGTCCTTCACACTAGCTTCCATAAATTCATAGAGTCTAGCCTGGACAAAAGATGGCAACTTTTCTCCAAAAGATACCTTTAATTTCCATGCCAGCAGAGGGACTGAAAAACTCTACTGAAAACTGAGTTGTCTCAAAATGTGCTACCTTTGCTAACTGTGAAGGAAGCTTTCAAAACTAGCCTGACATTTAAGTGTAGCTACACAGATGTCACTGTGGCATTTATGAAAATGCCACCTTGTATAGGAGGGGAAAGGTATTTTGAAAAAAACCTGTAACCATCTTCAATAGAATATATTAACACTTTTATCAATTGCACCACTGACTATTATTACTTGGATGAATAATCATCATTTGACAACAACATTATTGTCTAATCAGAGCCAAACTCTACAATATTCTTTATTCCATCTAACATAAATTAAAGCAATTTTTCATCTTCTGGAATAAACAAAAATCACATAAAACGTATGAATTTATTACAGTGATTTTGATAATCTGATACATTAAAATGCTTTGCAAATGAATGAGCATGCAAGACAAGGAACAGTGGCAGAACACAAACTAGAACTCACTTTGAGCAGGTCTCATAATCAATCAAGTCAAGTACAGATACTTATGATAGCCTAACAGGCATTAATTAGAACTTAATTTTAATTCTGCCTCCATGAGACTATAGAAAATAGAACCTGATAAAGGACCTGGCAAATCCTACATGTGCCTGTTGTGGGAATTGACTACCAAAGTTTCTCAGAGCAGAAGCGTTGGTTGCACTGTTTCAAGATCAAGAAGCACAAGGCAAAAAGTCCATTAAACAATGGGAGACGTGGGAGAAAGAAATGCCAGAATTCAACTACAAAAGAGGAATTGCTCTTCCAAGTTGGCAAAAGGCACTTGCCTGCTTTAGTAGCTTTTCCTACTATACAATAAAGACTAGCCGTGTTACAAGAGTTTTAAACCAAATACGAGTCTAAAGTCTAGTTAAGCCACACCAAATCAAGTATCCAGGAAATTCTGCCAAGGTCTTGCCAGTAAGCCTGGCAGCAGGTGAGCTATTCAATTTGTTGAATATAAGTTTTTGAAAGCCTGCTCTAGCTTTTGAAATCCTGGCACTTTTGAAATTGAGATTAAAGCTCCCAGAATTCCCAAGAAAGATACCATTACCTACTTACATCAGCACACCATACGAGCATCTTTCCAACTGCTAATAGCAATAGGCAACTAACATCCAGACACTTGCTGCAGAAACACCTGTGCAGCAGTTGAAACGACCATCAGGGACAAGGGGCAAGGTGGTCCAAAAGCATCAGACTTGATACAAGTTATTATGCCGATGATGGATGACCAGCCTTCAACACTGTGGAAAATGCCAGAATCCAGGGCCTCCTCCATCTGGCTGCCCCCAATTACTAGTTCCCCTCATGCACAACTTTCAGTAGGCAGGTGGTGCTGCTCCTTTACCACAAATGCAAGGAGGAAGAGATGGAACTGCTCTGAGCAGCGAGTCTTGACTTTTACATCCACTTCACCTTAGACGTTTGGACCAGAGGGACTTTAAACTGGCCCATTCCCTTTGGGCAACCAATGCCAATTCTGACCCAATTTGGCAATGGTTGTCCATCACAGTGTCTCTTGCCCACCAACTAGTGTCATAAGCAAGAGGGTACACTCCACAGCAGATGACATGTCTGCATACTGACTTAATGGAGCTTACCCACTGCCTAGATAGACGGTGAGCCAGTCACTAGCCTGCACACCTCTAAACACATCCTGTGTCTACAAAGACTGCAACATTTTCTTCTTTTCTCCCTGCAATTGCAAACTTGGGAAATAGGGGAGAGTGAGGAAGAGGAAGAGTGGATTCATATGACTGACAATCTACCTTCTAATTGCAAAGAAGGACTTTCTGGCTGTTTTCAAATCACAGTGCTTTGGCGGAATCCTTTGCCTATAGCTAATGAGAATGTACTAAAAAAAATTACAAGAATAGCTGTTTACAATGCATTAGTGCATTCTGAATGGCCTCAGTGAATCATGGGAAACCTGGGATCCATCCCCAAATCAACACATTTGCCTAAATAGGTACCTTTTCAACAAATGTTAATTACTGTAGTTCCCAAACACTGTATTCTCTGGTATTGTATCCACAGTTATAACTGGCACTGCTCAATAATAGGAGCACATTTATTATTGTAAACCCAACCCTTTACATATTTGTCAGATATTTAACTGGATTTTTCCCCTCACAAGAGGCAAGTACGCTTGCAATTATCATCTAATTCTGCTCAAAAGCAACTATTTCCCAGGCATACTTTTTTTTAAAAAAATAAATCTTTGAATGAGCATGCTGCAAAATTCCTCAACCTACATCCAGCAAAGAAGAGTTATGGAAATGTTCTCCCCTCCATGCAATTTTCTTCTTCTTTTACTCTGCTGGGTATAATTTTAGGGCCACGGGGGGGGGGGGCACACTGGGGGAATGTGGAGCATAGGTCTTCGTATATCCATGGAATCTTCTGACACGTTCTTGAAATATCCTTTTCCTGCCCTCATCATCAACAGAACATTATAGGTAAGAACAGCAGTACCAAAGCTTTTCATCACTCCACAGAGAGACATCTGTTAATGGACCTTCCTCTCCAGCAACAACTCTTTAGTTGCTTCACAACAACACTGAATCGTTCCCAAATGTTGTTTTATACATCTTTCTCTTCCAATACACTAAGTTTTCAGACACTCACACAAGCCAGTTTTTCTCTATTCTGTTTCTTTCTTTCCCCATCCAACTGATGCTCCTAGAATTCTTCTGGCCCTGGGATGTGGTCTGGAGCATAGAATTTAATCGGGGTGGATTTATATTTACATATTCATTTTACATTTTGTAGATTAACACACTGCTTCATTCCCAGAGAGTTCTTCAAGTGTGCATAAACCATTACCTTGCCATTTGCTTCCAAACTGCTAGCTATCCAATTTTGTTATTAGATGAACAAGGAATATTGTACTTTAGTCTTTGCCAAACACAGAGCCCTCCATATACAGTACATGAAGTTCAGCTCCCCAAGTTCCCAGGTAACACGGCCATTGCTGTAATTTTAGGAGTTAAAGTCCACATATCTCTGGTGCACCAAAGTTTGGAAAGATGGAATATCTCTACTTTGCAACAAGAGTGCACCTACCCAGGGTTTCAGCCATCCACACCATATACTTTTTAGGATATTATATACAGGTAGAGCTCAATACAGCTTCTGTCTCCCCACCAACAGCACCATCCATGTTTCTTTTCCAACTGACATTTAATATTCCATGGTTACTAAGCATGTTGTGTTCTTTTGGGGCAAAGAATTGCCCATTTTTCATTTCTTTTTAGCTTAATTTTTCCCCCAAACCTCAGGTTTCCCATGAACATATCATTACTTCCCTTATCTTTCACTGTTCCTGTGGCACTCACCAGCAGAGCTCACTGACAATGCCCAGCTCCAAACCAAAATGGAGACATGGTCAACTTTAAATTTCTCAATTTTCCTTCAAATGATAGGCTTTAATTAGAAAAATTAGAATAGGGTGATTTTTCTGAGGATTCAACCTCATGTTAAACACATACTGAAAAAAAAAGGGGGACAACTGATCAAAGCTTGCAAATTGGATCATCTTGAATTTCTCTCCTTGGAAACTACTTGCATGTGGGGTGACCAGATCTAGGCTGCAAAACTGGGCAACTGGGCAACCACCAGATAACAGTAAAGGATTAAAGGTTTTTTAGTGTCATCTGCATTTTTGTATGGTATTCCCACTTACCAAAACCCACACTTTGATGAAACTTGCTTCATCTTTATTCTATATGATTCCAGAGATCTCTTACCCCCACTCCAAAAAAATGAGCTGCCCAAATACATTCTATTAAAGTTCCCTGTCACTTCAGTCAGCTATCCATAGATGTTACGTTCTACTACAAGAAGCAACTGATTGTATCTGACTCATCTCTGATTGATTAAAGAATGGATGTACTGAACCAAAAAGTGAAACAGATTCTGTCTCTTCTCCTGGCCTGGAAAGTGATTGTACCATGTACCAGACTGCCAAATAAATGCACTCATCTGACTCTTGAAGAGGTTCAGAGAAAGATCCAAGAAAGGGGCCAGTCTTCTCTAAGTGCAAGCCATAAGCTTGGATTCTCATGAATTCAGGCTGATGTTAGTAATTCTTTCATTAGTGTGAAGCTCTTGGTACTCATCAATGATGATGCTAGCTAGCTGGGTAATGAAATGTCTGCAAGCAAACAACCAAGCTCAGAGAGCACCAAGAACTCCACAGTTCAACCCTGAGCTACAGATATTCTCTTCTTTCATTAGTGATAAAAGTGCATCTACGTCTGAAATATATGACAAGGAGGCACACTAGTAACCTGTCCTACTTTGCAAGGTTGCAAGAGCTCTTTTGTCACCCTCTACTGTCCCATGAAGTCACTAGGAGTTGAGCTCAATTCAAAGGAGATTTTACTGTAGGCTAAGAAAAATGAATTACTGAAATTCTGCAATGAATCTTTTGCTAAAGGTTAATAGATATATTTGAAAGTGAGAAACAACAGTGACACCCAGTGGACATTTCAAAGCTATACACATCTCTTAGTTTAAAACCTGCCATTACAGTAATGCGTACAATTATCATTCATTCTTTATAAAATACCTTCAGCATTTCCTATACTATGCAATTTTAACTTAAGATTTAAAGAATAAATCAGTGATATATCTTTACTTACTGTTCTCCCTTACTAAAGTCAAAATTCAGAAGCTACTTGTATTCCCATTACTAGAAAAGATTGTCTAGATGATAAAACCTACCTTATGTCTTGACTTTCTGTATAGCTTACTGAACAGTCAGCCACCACCATTTCTTTTGCACTGCCCTTGAATCTGACCCTGAAGAAACAAAGCCTGCTAAATCCTGCCTATTAATTCCATTTAGTAGATTGGATTAGAGTCATGACCAAAACTGTCTTCTGCTAGAGCACAGTGATTTACTATTAGACAGTGCTTTTAAACCCCATATTGTGGTGGGACAGCAAAAATATTTCCATTGGCATCAATGTAGAGCCCCAGATTTTTTTTTATATTCCCAGATATATCAGAGGACATGATCCCGATCAGATACCTCTGCACAGATTGATCAAGTCAAAGAGGTGAGTAAATGTGTCTGGCAAAGCAGCATCAGGGTTTCAGAGCCAAAAATTTAATCTTCCATCCAGTTCAGCACTTTTCAAACCTAATTTATGTTTAATCTTATGGAAGAAAAGGATGATGTAAAGTAAGTTCAGCAAAGTTTGAATACTTGAAGTGTTGGATTATGAACATATCAATGGATGGATGGATGGATGGATGGATGGATGGATGGAAGGAAGGAAGGAAGGAAGGAAGGAAGGAAGGAAGGAAGGAAAACACTGAAAGTGGCAAATGGAAAACTCACTCAGAATTCAGTTTACATTTCAGACTCCCATTCTGATATTTTGCTTTTAAGAGTTCAGATCCATCCACAAACAAGCTAAGTGCTGCAGAAAACATAGTGCAGAACAATTCTAAGTTGGGAAGTGCAGAACAGTTCTAAGTTGATCAACTCAACTATGTGGCCTCTCTCCGGAATTCACAAGCATTATAGCCGATGCTTTCTAAAGCCACTTCTAACCAGTTTTAAGACTTACCAGCAGAGGGAATACCACAGGTGGTAAATCAATGGCCAGAGCTTTCAGGGGCCTCCATGTAGAGTTCATTCCAAGTGGATTTTCTGTATGCTGGTGGAGAGGGGCTTCCAACCCACCTAACCCCTCCTAAGATACAGATTTGGGTCTGTGCTCTAAGGAGGAAAAAAGCTTTTTTGCCCAAAGCATTTAGAAACAAAAATAATCAACCAGAAGAATTTTAACAGACTGATGTTGGGCACATTACAGCTGCACGAATCAAGGTTAAAAGCAGCTGACAGTACATAGCAAACCTTATGCCTGGAGAAGAGAGTGGTGTTCTAATAATTAACATGGTGTGTAAACACTTAACACACATATGCATTATGAAATCTGACATGTGATTATTGTTGCAAAAAAACCCCCCATATTCAATTACTATGATTCACAGGTTTAGACCTCTACCCACAAGCTCCTGGAGCAGTGACTGTGTGTTAGTGAAAGAATTTGAAACTGCTGTATTATCATGAATTATTTATTCCCAAACTGGAAAAACCAAAGCACAATTTTCACTATTTTCTACTGGGAAGCAACATTATATATTAGATAAGATTCACACAATGACAAAAACAGAGATCAATCCTTTTGAATCATCCCCTGCCTTGCTCATTGTACAGGGGTCTTCAAGAGAGGTTTCATATGGAACTGTGAGGGAAAGTGACAGTATTATTATTACCAACATATTATTTTCTCAGTTGTGATAGCAACTGAGAAAATTAGAGACAAATATATCAAGCCTACTTTTCTACCTGTCAAGGTGACTACTTAGCAGAGCTCAAGATGTGTTCTGCATCGTGGGCTTGTTGTGCTAAACCCCAGCTGTGAGGTCTTTTCCTGTGTTTAATCTTCTTTCGGTGCACGTCTGTGGATGTGGGTGTCCGTGTGCCTCTGCAATACCTTTGACTTTAATAAATAAAGCGCTGAATTGTTTGAAGAAAACAGCATTCTCCTTCTCTATGCTACTTATTTCCAAAACAGAGCTCTATAGTTCTTCAACTGTAACATACTTTTTTTTCAGAACTTTCCAAATAGGGCAGAACATAGTTTTGGAAGGAAGAAACAGGGAAGAAAAATGTCATTTAAGACCATAAATAAAATTAATGTTCCAGGCCTGTGTCATAGGTGTTTGAGCCACGGCAAAGTACAGCTGCGTTTGGCTCTGGGTTTTTATCGTCCAGCAACAACAGGTGTCTTTATCCATTGGTTTATACAGATGTCCAGAACTTTCAATAACTTATTTCTGTGAAAACAGGCAGTATTCTCTAGCTTGGTGCCCTCTACAGCTTTCAGAACTGTAATTTCCATGAATTTGCATGGATTTAATTTACTCATTAAATCTGTATGCTGCCTGACTCCCAACAGCTCTAGATCTGAACCCTAATCTAGTTCAGCAGTCTCACAACACTTTGGGGGTGGCTCTTTAAAACTGCTGTTGGGGAATGGTTCTATTCTGCCCAACAATTCTGGTTTCTTGCAGATATAAGTTCCCAAGAGAAAAGGTCTTTTTGGCTGTGAAAACACAAAGGGTTTCCTTCAAAGTGGAGGATTGTATTCCAATGGAAAGTATCGCCAAACTTTACCAATGCGAATCCTGACTCTTGGGGAAAGAATGATGGAATCACTGACACATCCAAAAGAGAGGTTGCATCTCTATAACAGAAACCCATTCAGAAAGTAAAAGACTTATAGAAGAAGAGAGACTGATTTGGTATAAAGATATGGATTGAGGAAATCTGCTGTCATACTACTGTAACACAAATAATCATGGGTAGTTTTTAATCAGAAACTCCGGTTCCAGCATTCATAGTTTTTGTTTTGGTTTTTTTTTTGCTGCTTCTGATTATTATTTTTAACTTACTGTACTTCAGATGCCAATGACTGAAGATAATTTAGTGCCAGCAGGCAGAGAGGATGAATACAAGTTGTAAAATAATTGTAATTAATATTTATACTGAGGAAAGAGAAGCTACCAAAAGAAGCTTTATCATATTTCTTAGGTCTTGTCTACATACAGCAAAATAATCCCCCAACTCACAGAGGAACTAGAGTGCTGGTGGTGATGGGTTTTTAAAATGAGTCCCTAAGTTATGCAAATCATAAACCCGCATGCGGTAAGCAAATGGCTTGGCTAAATCCTCTCCAGAGCTATCTGTTATGTATTTGCAGGAAATATTACACTTTCAAAATGCAGGAACACTTAAATGTGACCTTTCCACTCAGTGTCTGAAGTGGTAGAGTCCATTCTATATACATAAGCCTTCCACTGCTTCATCCTGGTGCACATGTAGACTGAAGCTGTAGCTAACGTCACATCATAGCTGAAAAGAGTCCAGAGAAAGATCTCTTTGTGCAAAGAAAGCATTCCCAGACATGATGGGAATTGTAGTAAAATAAATGAGGGGCACTGGATTGCAGAGAGCTATTCTCCGTCCTTTCAGTAACTGCTATTCCCCCTCATTTATTTTAAATTGCTTGTCTTATTGAACGTTGTTCATGGAAGATGTTGAAAGCATTTGTAAAAAAACACCAAAATTGATTCTACATTTGGGGCATACTTCACAATTACACTTGTACTTATCACGTTAGGCATAAACTATTATATCCCCCTAAAGCACTTGCTCCCATAAGCCTAGGCAAGCATTACTAATGTAGGCCAAGCTTCAAAAGTATCCCTCTCAACTTCCATGCCTCTTATTCAACACCAGCTTCCGAACTATGGCTAAAATGCTGCCAAAATAGTATAGTTTGATCTAGGCTTTCAGAAGTTCGACAGCTGTAGCTCTGAATTCCCCCATTGTGTTAGCGGACTTTAAATCAAATTGCACTGGGATAATTTATGACCCTGTAAGAGGATGCTTGACAGGTCTCCTTCAGTAGAACAAAATGTAATTTAGAAGACAGCATCTACTATCAGCACAGAAATATGCAGTAGAATAACACTTCTGTAAACTCAGGACAGTCAACAATGCCCTTGCAGCAATATTTTGACTGGCTATGTTGGGTTGACCCTAAGGTCAAGGTATGTGAAAGTACATATAAATTATGGAATTGTTCTCCCCCTCCCCAGTATATAGACTTTTTTTTTTTCAAACTTCTGGAAACTTTGGATGAGTTGTAACAGCCAAATCCTAATAGCCTGCTGTGAAAGGCAAAAAGCAGGCATGATAGATCACAAGCCACGATGCCACAGTGGTGTGTGCAGCAAGTGAGGATAATGAAAAATGCATCTTGCAAGGCCTGAGAGTAGCAGAAATGGAATATATGGCAGCAGAAAGGAAGCACCAATTGTAATCATATTGCATTACCAACACTAGCAAACCCTGTCTGAATCAGGTCATTATTTATTTATTAACCATATTTGTATGCCACCACAATCAAAAATGACTCTTGGTAGCTCACATAGAAAAATACAATATAAAACAAACTCCATATAAAAATTAAAAATGCAACAATGCTACAAGAATAGAAGGAGAATAAAAGAGGGAAACAAAAAACTCAAATCAGGAAAAGGCTCTTCAGAAGCTTGTGAAAAACCGACAAAGAGGAAGCCAGCCTGATCTCTACAGGGAGGCTCTTCCACAATATCAGGGCTGCTACAGAAAAGCAGGGCCTCTGGTCTCAATCCCCAAACTTTCTGAAAGTGGAGCACTTGCAGCAGTTTCTCCCTTCTAGATCTAATTGGTCAAGCCAAAGTTGGCTGGAGAAGACAGTCCTGAAGGTATCTGGGTACCAAAACAAATTTATATTTAATTTAATTTATTTATATTTATATTTAATATGTTTACATTTATATTTATTTATATTTAAATTTATAGATTTATAGGCCAAAACCAGTACCTTAAATTGGGCCCAAAAATGAACTGGCAACCAATGCCGGGTTCGCAAAACTGGTGCTGTGTGTTCCCAATGTCTGGAGCTTGAAAGTATGCAAGTTCCTGCATTTTGAACCAATGGCCGTTTCCAAATATTCTTTAATGGAAACCCCAAATAGAGCACATTACAGGGTGGATAAGACCATGAGTTGCTGCTGTCAAGTCCTCCTGCCCTAGGTAAGGCTTCAAGTGGTGCACCAACTGAAGTTGATGCAGCAGAAGCTGTGAGTCCAGCAGTACCCCCAAGTTACAAACCTGCTCCCTAATGGGTAGTACTTGCCCATCAAGGAGTAACTCTGGCAGTGAGAGAGGACCCCGATGCATCAACAACAACTCCAACTTGCTAGGCTTCAATTTCAGTCTGTTTTCTCCCATCCAGACCCTGACAAGCCTCCAGGCACCAGCTGAGATGGTGATATACAATTGGGTATCATCAGCATATTGATGATACTGTACCCCAAACCATCAAATGACACACACGCACACACAGCTTCATATAGATGTTAAGAAGCAGAGGAGATAAGACTGACCTCTGCATACCCCACAAGGAAGCAGCGGAACCACTGAAAGATGTCTCCAGCCCCTAACCCTTGCAGGCAGTCCAAAAGAATACTGATGTCATCTCCATCCCAAAACTGGACCTGAACCCTGACTGAAAAGGGTCCAGATAATCCACTTCTTCTAGGTGCTAAAAAACTGACCCACAACCACCATCTCAACCTTTCCCCAAAATATAGTTGTCTAACACCACTAGACAACTATAATTAGGTCCAGGGATGGCTTCTTCAGGAGGGGGAATTGACAATTCCGAGGACTCAAGTGGTGACCATCCCCCTTGCTTCCTGTACAAGCCAGGAGGCAACTGACATGTGGCACAGAGCAACCGAGGTAGCACCTTATCCACTTCCTTGGAAGTCACAGACCAGAAGGAGTCCCAGATAACAGGGCAAGACAATGCCCCAGTCACACTAAAGATTCTGTCCACATGGAGTCAAGGCTGTAGTAAAGTGGTCATAGCAGCTGGGTGGGAGATCACAAGACTTTTTCCACTCCAGATGGGAATTCCTCACCCTATATAGGGCCACTGGACAGCAGCCATCCAATACAGTAAGGAGGAGAAATAAGCACACTTTGCTTCCCTTATCGCTACAGTGTACATGGGCATCTACCTGTGTTCAGTCAGATTCACTTCTAACTTCCTCTACTCCAGGCATCCTTTCTGGCCAGTTCAGTAATATAATTACTCTAAATTCATATACATGCATACACACACACACACACACACGTGCTTTCGGCCACAATATGGATGGACCTCAACAAATGCAGCCAGCTATAACCAGGAGCAAGTCTTGATCAACAGTAGAAATAATTAGCAGAGATGGGAACCATAATACACTTCACATATTGGGATTAAGATACTATCTATTGAGAGCACAAGTGAGTGAAATTGGCCTTACTGGGGCCAACAGTTCATTCCGCAATACTATGACTGCTTTCCGCAAACTGTTAGGACATTTTAGAAACAAAGAATGATGCAATTTCAGGCTAAAACAATCTTTACATTGGTAAAAGTGTATGCCCAACCCCTGCAGTCTGGTTTCTCAACAAATCCTAAGTATCAGTTATAGTTGGATTCTATCAGCACCTTCTCTCTTTCTTCCTCCATCTTCTCCAGAACATCTGAACTCTGTCTCTTTCATTACTGGTTCTTTATCAGAACACATTTTTAAATAACTGAATAGATCAATCAGCCAAACTGATGGGTCACAGGTCATGTGGAAAGAGATAGTATGTAAATAAAGTAGATAAATAAGCACCTAGGAGTAAACTTAGAATATCCTTCTAGGTAAACTTAATTCTGTTTTTCAGAAATTCAACCTATTTCCCAGGCGGATAACTATGATGAGAGATTTGGAGGAGCACTGTGGGATTGCTTAATTGTTCTCCAGCTCAAATTAAAATCTTAATCCAGCTTGCTACCCCTGATGAACCCCATCTTTCCTCTACCTTTTAAGATGGGAAGATGTTGGGTGGCTGGGCAACAACTAATACTAAGGCTAAAGACAGGGACTGAAGTGAACAGGGCAAGGAGGCAAAGTATGTGTGGCTACGTCATGCAAATAAGCAGGGCCAAAATTGTCCAATTTCCCCCAGATATTGGAAGGAAGAGGGCTTTTCTCTCCGTTTAAAAACTATATTAATTCAATTTGAAGATTACAAGAGAGTTCTGTGTGTTTTCCATCTCAAAACAGCAGGAAATATTGTTATTCATTTTCATCAATCGCAGTCAAAGAATGCTGAAAGTTTCTCACTATTAAATTAACTAATATTTAGGGATAGCAGCCGTGAGTAAAGAGAAAAAGCAATTTTCTTACTTAAAGGTGTTCTTAAACAGAAGGACAAGGATTAAAGAGGAGCTGAATTCAGATAGCCTTGGTAATATGGAAAGCTATTTGGCTTTTTGGGTGGGCATCCACACTACAGTAAATCTAATGAAGTCAACTGACATAATTTGATTCCCAGATTTTTTTTTTAAAGTCCAAGCAGAAGACTAAATACATACATAAATAAGTGGTGCTTTGATTATTCCATGCTAGCAAAAGAAAAAAGAAAAAAAGCATCTAAAGGCTGCAGCTGGTCTGTTCTCAGCTGGCAACTGGCAACAATTACCAGCAGAAAACAAGCTAGTTGAGTGGGCAGGCCTGTTTTTTGCCAGCAGGCAAGAAACAAGATCTGCAGTGTCTGAGCATGTGCAATGATATCTACGGAAGCTCTGTCCTGCAGTGGCATTATGATATATACATGTAAAGGAAGGGCTTGTGCAGTGATATTACTACAGGTAGTCCTCGCTTCAGGAGCACAATTGGGACTGGAATTTAGGCTGTTAAGTGATGTGGTCATTAAGCAAATCATCACGTGACCAGACCCAATTTTACAACCTTTTTTGTGGCAGTTGTTAAGTGAATCACCATGGTCATTAGGTGAACCATGCGGTCGCTAAGCAAATCATGTGGTTCCCCATTGATTTTGCGTGCTGGAGGCAGCTGGGAAAGTCGCAAATGGTGATCACATGACTGCAGGGGCACTGCAACGGTTGTAACTTCAGGCACCGTTCATAAGTTACTTTTTTTAGCCCCATTGTAACTTTGAACAGTCATTAAACAAACAGTTGTTAAGCGAGGACTACCTGTACAGGATGGGACATACCATAACTTGTCCAGATTTGCTACAGACATGCTGCCAGAGGAGGATTTAGCTCATTCTTCTACAATCTGGGCATCTAAGGATATGAATCCTTAGCCATGGCTGAAGTTGAGGAAGCTGGCTTAACTTATTCTATAAGCAATCCAATGTTAGCTTTAAACAGGGAGAACAATATTCCTCATTTCTGCTAACCACTGAAAGGCCACTAAATGTGATGTAACATCACGGCCCTCGGTTAATCAGTTGTTCTCATTTCCTAGCCTAGTTTTCTCTTTGACACAATAAGGTACTGGGTCTGAACATGTGTTGTTTAGAAATAAATCCCACTACATTCAGTGGGGCTTGTTCCCAACTGATACAAATGCTTCTAACATTGTAGACTTACTCTCTGCCTCCTCAATTCCCACCCCATCAGAGACACCCAACAAACACTGCTGCTTTTAAAAGCAAGTAATACTTACCTAAACCTAAATAAGTGAGACGTTCAAAGAGTGTCCAGCTATGATCATCAACATAATGATTCTTTAGTATTAGCAGCTGGCACAAATCTCTGGCTGTTATATCACTTGGTACTTCAAAAGCTCTGCTAGTTTCATCCTCACTATATACTTTAATTACCTATTAAAAAGAAAAAAAGAAATTGACACAGCATTAATATGTAATACTATTTGTTACCAACATTACCATTATTGCTATTTGTTTCACGCTGATCTATGGCCAAAAGAAAAGCAATAAAAGTAATATTATTTATTAAATTTATATCCCAACTTTCCTTTAGAAGCTCAAGACAGACGCATAAGGCACCCTTCTCCTTTTTCCTCCACAATAACATCCCTGTGTAGCAGGCCGTGCTGACAGAGAGCGACTGGCCCAGTGTTACCCAGAGAGCCCTCGTGGCTGATGGTAAACTTGGGTCTCCCTACTCTAGACTAACACCTTTACTACTACTTTACTGACACAAAGGTTCAGATGCGCAATCTTTGTTGGACTGAAGATACGGGTTTTGCCGACTGTGCTGGGAGACCACATATAAGTTGACAAAGGGAAAAAAAGGTCATTGTAAAACACACACATACATAATTTAAAATATTTATTTCTTATAGCCTAGCTTTTTATCTTTCTGTCTGTCTGTCTGATTTTAACATCTCCCCACTTCTGCTTTATCCAAGCTTAAAGCCATCAAGCTTAATTTAAATCTAATTAAAATGAATTGTAATTTAATTTACCCCAAATTAGCAGCAGCTGAGGATGCACTCTTTTGATTATATGGAGTTTTGTATTTCCTTTTATTACACTCATAAGACCAGCATTGTGTGTGTGTGTGTGTGTGTGTGTTCATACCCCCAATTAAAATATTAGTTTCATTACTGGGTGACAGTTTCAGGCCATAAGAAGAAACCTTCATCCACAATAAGAATTGTGCTGTATGTGATCCTCAATATAATTACCATATATCAAATAACTGTTTAGGGTGAGGCCACAGCTCAGTGGCAAAATACTTGCTTTGTACGCAAAGGATTGAAGATTCAGTCCTTGGAAGCTCTACTCAAAAGGCTCTGGGTAGACTATGACCCTAGAGGAATGTTTCTTATTAGACTAAATGCTACTGAAATCTTAGATGGGATGTTTCAGTGGTCTGATTCAGGACTCAGCAGCTTTGTAAGATTTAACCGCAAGGATTCAGAATTTTAGGAGAAGGGGGAGCTTTGTACAAATAAGCTTCTGGGCCTGTCCTTTTCTTTTTCAACTATTGTGGTATTAGCAACAAGGACAGCAAGAAGATGTCCTATTCATACCCATCTATTCTTCTCTGTTTTGGGATGTTGCCAATACATGGTGCTGAGGAACCTATGACACACTATGGCCCGGTGTAGGTCCATATTAAGCAATGCTAAGCAGCACTTACTATCGGTTTGGTTGTCGTTTTAATCAATAAAAAAAGGAGTGCATTGTCCCAATCAGGATAAAAACCACAGTTTACTAAGTGGCAGAAAGGAGACTCTCTCTCCTCACACTTTTTGTCCCTCAGTTCAACTTGGAGTGCAAGAATTGCAAACAGTATATTTTCTTGGCTAAAGCTACCATGGCTGATAGATGCCCACTAGAAGGCAGGAAAGGATTTTTCTATATCTCCTTGCTGCCATCTAATGATTGTCTATGTTTTGCAGCCCATATTAGATAGCTCTACCTTATCATGATGTATAAATGCCCCCGTTATATTTAGGTTCATGGACCAGCAATGAATTATCAATGAAACTCACATTCTGTGAAGACATTCTTTACTTATCCATACATCAGAATTGCCTGGGTACACACAACATTTTAGACCATAAATTAGAGTTCACAAACTGCAATAGTTAGGTTCATGTAATATGTTAAGTCAAAACCCAACAACTACATTATGGTTTAGCACCATGTGTGACCCAGCCCATACTGGGTGTGCTGGCACAGCATTATGTGTAAGCCAAGTCCCTTTGAAATATGTAATATATGGAACAGGAGATAACTGATCTTCTATTTAGACATGATTTTAAAAAGATATATGACATGATTTGGAAAACATTTAATAGTAGATTCAAAAGCATTTGTGAAATATCACAAATGAACTGTCTAGAACACTGCAAGAGCTTTTTAAGAAAAAAAAAGTGGGATAAAATATGAAATTTCAGTTTGTGGTATTTCACAGGGGAAAAGCCCACAGAATTCACAAGTATGCACAATTTATTGAAGTCATTTTAGTAGTATCTTCAGAGAAATGTCTCAGGAAAGGTGAGAACCAATTTACTACCAAAGGTGAGACCAATTTCTCGCATGCAATTTCTATGCTGTACCACTCTGCTGTGCGCCTCCACAAAGAATCCAAATGTCCACAGAGGAAAGACTTACTGCTTGCTAAAGTAACAGTTCAGTAGGCTACCCAAGATATGACAGTTCAAAATCAGATTCTGATTTCTGGAGGCTTAATTTATTTGAAAGAGGGTTCAGCTGAAGAAATGGAGTTGCAGTTTTCTCAGCCATACTGAACCTTCTCCCCCTGAATCCCAGGGATGTGTCTCAAGAAGAAAATGTTTTTCTCAATGTTGGAAAGTTGGCAAATGAAGTAAGAAGCCCTTGGTCCTTATAAGAAACATATTTCAAACAAATGGGTATGGAAGTGGAAAGAGAAATCAAGAATTCAAGGGGGAGGTATGTTCTATTGAGAATCATCAAGCCATGAAGGTGTATAAATATTTTCACTGATAGCATTTGTGCAACTGTGCAGTCAGATACTCTAATGTATCTGATAGACCAACTTTATCATGAAACGTGGGGAAGGTCATCGAAAGCGTTGCCTTGACAATACAGAGAGCAAAAGTATTAAAATAACTACATGCTGTTGTGTCTTTGCTTTTGAAGAAGGTACCTAATTCAGCAAAGGGATGTGACAGAAAAGATTACAGAATAGAGATCAGTCATGTAAAAGAAAAAGTACATGAATATATCACAGGATAATCTGTGGTTAGTAAAGGGATCTAAGTATTATTTAAACCTTAAAGCATTTTGTTTTGTGCAAAATTATTTTTAGGTGTATATACCTAGTAGCTATCTAGGACAAATCTACACACCTCTTCATAATTGTAATGCAGTACATGGGCATGTTATTGTTATCCAAATATGCTTTTTAGATGTATTTACAAGTTCCTCCAGCCTGTAGCCAACATTAAAAGCCAATCTACAATAGATTTATGCAACAATTACCTGTATAAATACAGAACAGACATAATCAACAATGGCAGAGTAGTTATTTGTCTTAGTCCTGATTTTTCTTTTAAAGTTAGGCTGTCTTCCACTATCTAGGGCTCTTGCTGCCTTCCCCTTTGGATGGACTTCATCCCATTCCTATCTAACTTTGTTCTGCTTGCCTCTTACTTATTGTAATGTCCTAACTCATCTTTCCCCAACCTAGGTACTCTCCAGATGTGTGAACTTTAACTCCCAGAATTCTCAGCAATGGCCATGATGGCTGGGAAGTTCTGAGAGTTAAAGTCCACACTTCCAAAGGTGCCCAGCTTGGAAAAGGCTGACCTGGTAGTTCAGCTTCTCTTTATAAATTTGCTGCTGGAAAATGGGACATGAACTTCAAGCTCCACTATTTTGAAATGATGTTTGACAGGTTACTAATGTCTATGAAAGTACTTGGAGAAGCATTTGAAAACTGCCTCCACAAATTCGCTACTGAGCAAATTCTATTCCGTTCATATAATGGGTGTGGTATTCATGGAAAGGTACTTTCCTGAATCATTTCATGAAGCTTCTTCCCTCTGTTGCCTTATGTGTCCATTCTCAAATCAATTCCTGCAATTAGGATGCTTGATTCGGACAGCATATTTCTCACTGACTATCAATTCCATTACATTGGCTTAGATAAGCCACAACATGTGTGCAGAGCTCTTTGCATGCGTCGTTTCCTGATCTACCTGTCAGGAATCTGAGATAACAGCTGTAAACATATATCCTCTTATCTGGGAATAATCATGGTTTTTGAGTAAACTATCATATTTGGTTTGTATACAATGCTCAGCCATGATGGGTGGGTTTACTAAGCCAAATATAAACCACATTATGATATATTATTCTGCATGACCCAGGAGATAAATGATAGTTACTTTTGAATAGATCTGTAACAGACCGTGCCACAAATCTATGAAGCATTCTAACTATTCTACAGAACCATATGTGCATATTTTCATATGCCAAATACTACTGGAAAAATAGCTCTGAAACCCCACACCTGACTAAATACCAGTTTTAAATGAACTATATTCTACTATTCAATTATTCTTACTTAATTTAATAGAATTAGCATACAGCAAAATGAAAGGGATGTTGCATGATCAGTTGAAAAGGATAACACATTCAAAGTTACAAAATCTTACACATTCCAATAACATGACCACATTCAGCTAACACACAAAACATACACACACACAAAGTGGATTATGTTGCAACCTTTAAAAATATATCATTTGTCTCTCTCAATAATATTTTACCAATGTATTGGCCCCATGATTTGGAAGCCTTTTGGCATAGCAATCTCAGTGGGCCATCCAAAGTGGAAAAGGCTGGATATACTAACTGAATATACTTTTAGGTAGCACATGGTACTCTCTGTGCAAAGTTCAAATAGTAGTATCCTTAGCGTAGTAGAATCCTCACTGATCTGCAGACCTAGGCCAGTGTTTAACCTTACCACCCTTATAAGCCAGCCCTAATTCGAACAACCTACAAGTTGTTTTTGTTGGAAGATATGGGGTTTCAACCAAGCCTGTCTCACAGGAGCACAAAGGGAGGGGCGGCTCTGCTGCGGCCTAGCTTTGCTGCTTTGTGTGGGAGGGGCTTGGAACCCGCCTTTTTTCCAGTTTCCCTCATTTTCTTCTCTTCTCCTTATGGCTCTCCGTGAGGTAGGAGTGAATCCTCTCTTCTCCTCATGGTTTCTGAACTAACATTTCAGAACCCCCAACAGTTCTGAAGTCCTTAGCACTTGGAATTAAGCAGCAGGACACCACCTTTCATCATTTTACAAGAACCTGAATTGCTTCCAGCAAGTCAGATAGGTTAAAATATTTATTTCATATTACTTTATTCAACAAATCTCATTATATATTGAAGACTCATTGCCACTCTAGAAATAATATTTCTTTTATACTTCAGCTTTTCTGAACAGTCATGAACGGGGAGTTTGATAGCCAAATTTATGTGGGCAACATCATTTTATCATGCCTGGTGGACTTGTAAAAAACCAGAAAATTTTGGGTTCAGAAACATACACCAATACAAAGAATTTTAAAGACTAAGATTCAGCTGAAACCAGATTTTTTTTTGTTGAGATTAATGGACAGATAACTAGAAGAGAGCCATGGAAAATTATTTTTATATATAATCACTGCTGTGAAACTACTATATGCACAAAAATGGAAAGACTCTTATATACCCACAGTGGAGGAATGGTTGGTGAAGATGATGGAACTAGCAGAGATGGCAAAATTAACTTGTTTGCTTAGAGAAAGATCAACTATTACATTTATTAGTGACTGGAAATCCCCTATGGACTTTTTGCTGAAAAAAGGAAAAAATGAACTTGTAATTTATGGGTTTGACGGTTATAAAGGGCAGCTTACAGAAGAAGGAAATTATGATGTAACCTTCGGGAGACAGGTAAAATATAAATGAATGTACTGTTAAAAAGATTGGAAGCCACTCATTTATAACCTTTCCTTTCCTTTCCTTTCCTTTTTCTTTCTACTTTCTACTTTCTTTCTCACTTATTCACTATTCTTTATTTTCTTTGCTTCTTTTCTAATGTTTGTATTGTTTTTATCTTGTCAAAAATTTCTTCAATAAAAATTATATGTTTTAAAAAATGAACAGTTTGATAAAAGTAGGATAAAGCTATCGACAACTAACAATGATACACATATCCTTAGGATCAGACAATATATGTCCAAATATTAGATCCTAGGGAAACTGAACAGATGGATGGTCTTGCCCTCGTGTTCTATAGGATCTTCCTAAATGAACCTGGTTGGTCACAAGGAGATTGATCACTAAATCAGATAGGCTTCTGGACTGATTCAGTGTTGTTCTTTTAATGGCTGTAAAAATAACAGGAAGGCCTTCAACCATGTTCCTACTGGCCTTCCTCAACTTAATTATAGACATAAATTCAGCAGGTTTATTTTTTCTCTAGTAGGTGCTAGAATGGAAGAAGCCATGTCTTTAAAAGGTATAAAAACTTTTCAAGGCCCAGAGATTATGCTGGAGGAATGAGAATAGAAAATTTACATCATCTTACACTTTCTCATGTTGGTGCCCTCTGCAAATTTTGGGAATATTTTACTATCTTTTCCCCATAGTGGCTGGGAATATGTGTACAATAGTCCAATGCAAGTGGAGGATGCCATGTTAGATAAAGAGAAGACAATATGAATCATTCACTTTCAGCATTAGGCCTGAAGGCATTATGTATACACAAAATACTTCTCTGGAAATGTAACAGTTTTTAACATTTTCAGTGTTTTTTTCCTGCTCAGATTGGTGTGTATATGCATGTATGTAAATGATATGCATGTACAAAGTATGTATAATTATAGTTTTTTATATAAATCATAGCTGCATTATAAATTATAGCTGCAGGATGATTGACTCAGTTTTAAAGTCTTGAACAATATCCAAACAAATGTAGCAAATTTACAGGCAAAAAAAAAAAAAATGTGATTTACCAATTGCAAACCAGCCTTCCAACTATTTCCTCCTCAATGAAAATATGTAAACACAAACAGTATAAGAATTTAATCCAAGTCCTAATTTCATCTGACAGCCTTAGATGCAACCATTTTTTAACTTCACATAGAACCTAGCTGAATATTTTGCCATTTCAAATATAAAGATCTGCTGCAATCTTAAGCTAGGCTGTAGAGCAAACACAGCATTAAAAAAAAGAAAAAAAAGTAATGCTACACTGGGACTTATAAATAGCTTCAGTGACAAAGGCCATCTTATAAAATAGGTACAATACAAGCATAAAAGTCAGTTTGAAGAAGATTCTAAAAAAATCATGCCCTCCATTACGATTAGGGCACTCCCACCACCTATATCCCCCCAGCTTGACCACTTCCAGGAAGCAACTGCCCCTCCCAAGTCTGTGCCACTGAGCTTTTGTTCCTACCTGCCACTTCACCTCCTCCACATAGCTCTGCATATTTTGTGATATCTAAAATATAAACTTTGTGACAGTATACGTTTCCACGGCATCCATGTTCCCTTCTTCATGCCACACTTCACAAAGTCACCTACCTGTCTTGGCAGAACTGTTGGAGAAATCACAGGCAAGGTTGCTCTTCTTCCATACAAGTTCATCTCTGTGGTTGACAGCTAAACAAAAGTCCCTTGTCCAAATCACTGGCAAAAGAAAGATTAATCTCTGGAGAATGAGTTCTCAGACACCCATACCTCACAAAGAGCCACTGGAAAGAGATAACTTGGAGGGCAATCAAAGGCATGTTGTTTGTTTGAATCTACTCCTTCAGAAAGCCAACTAAGGACAAGTCCCAGATAGAACTGACCAATGGCAGGCTAATCAGAAGATGCAGGGGGAAGAAGGGAAGGCTCCTTCTCTGCCCTTGGAAACGCATTATGACACTCCTGTTTATCATATTTGAAGAAACAAGTTTAAACACAGGGAGATAATTCACTCAAAACCCTTTTCTCTCAGCAGTGCCTTCATCTACCGAGCAAGGAACTGCATCTGACTGCTCTTTTCCTCCTCTCCCCAAAAGACAGATCCCTTCCCCTTATTTGAAAGGAAAGACGTGCATCTTAAATCTTATGTTATTACAAGCAGCGACATTTAAGCAAGATGTAAAACCCAAACTTGCCTTTTAGCCAAGTCAGGAAATATTCAAAATAAAGACTTCTATACATCACAAAATTGACACTAGATTGGTCCACTGAAGCCAATGTTGCCTTTGAATCAAATGCCACATTACTTTCTGACTAAGTTTGTTTATTTATTTATCCTATTTATATAGCCGCCCATCTCACACAAAGTGACTCTGGGCAACGTAGAACATTTGAATAAAATAACAAATAGATAAAAAAAAATCATTGTAAAAGAATGATTACACGCAGGAGCTGCAGGAAGACTCCACCTTGTTCTTAGTTAGGGTCAACCGAGGATAATTTCTTGCCATGTGAAATAGCAGAAGGCTAAATTGAAGCGGATGCATCAGCAAAAGCCTAAGACTGCTTTTATTTTGTTGTTTAACAGCTACTACACAATTCATGTAAATATATAAGTGTGAAGCATGTTTGTGTGTGTATACCCATACACATACACACACACACTTATATATACTTACACACATATATCTCTTCCCTGAATTTCTCAAAGCTCCTTCAGCACATAGGTCCCAGTAGCCCATGCCAGAACTATCTGATTTTCTTGAAATAGCTGGAAAGCAGCCAGCTGAATGCAGTTCAGTGACCATGAACGACAGACAAAAGAGCAGTGTGAATCTGGGTTACATTAGTTAGCAAAATTAAAGAATTAAATCCTAATCAGATACCAAAAAAAAGGGGAAAAAATGGCAAAGAGTCTAATAGCTTACTTCTTAATACAGGAGTCTTAACATGCCAGAGCATGCCTGGTTAATGCTATTGCTGCTTATCCTTTCTTCGTGGCAAACCTTCAGGAAATCAAGGTCCTCAGCTTTTCAAAGGGACCAGACAAAAGCATTAAAGCACAGTCACAGAATTCTTATGCAACAAAGACAAATCCAAGAGGAGATGATTTCCCATATGAAACTAATGAAGTCAGTAAACGAAAGGTTGCATAAATGCTTCCAGAAATGCAGAGGAAATTCAGTTTTCCTCAACTTTTTGCACTGTTGCCCAATATTTGCACACAGCCTCTGCTATCTTATAGTGCACGGACCAGGACAAAAACTACATTTCATTTCATTTCATTTTCATTTAATTAATATAGTTAATATAATTTTCTCATAATGTATTTAATAATTTTTCCTTTCTATTACATTATAAATTGCTATACAATAACAACTTTTGAAGGGTGGGGGGAGGAGCACTTGTAGAGTTTTAGTTGTGCATTTCTGGTTTAGCTAATTGCTTTATTTAATGAACATCCCTGAAGCTCTTGAACATTGGTTCAATAATGTTCAATAAGGAACATCCCAGCTCCCTAAATTGAAACCAGAGCAATGCCAACTCTGACCTTTTGATTTCAATGACATCACAGCAGCTCAGCCAATCATCACCAGCTAGGGAATGACATGCAGCATTTTTACCTTACAATTCATTATGCAGGTTCCTGGGGTCAGCCAGAAAAGCTACTGTTCCCCCCCCCACCACAAATCAACATGCTTTATGCTATAATATGATGTTTCTTTCATGGCAATACAATATATATATATATAGAATATGTAGCCTATAGATAAAAAAAATAAAGGTAATTTGCTGATAAAAATAAATAAAAATAAAAATATAGGAAGGCAACCCGGTATGATTATGACTTCCTCTCTCACAAGCTTCCCTGTTCCTTTCACTCTGGATTCAAGATCTGCGTTTCTTAAAACAAATTTGCTCCCTTCATTGAACAAACAATCCATATGCCACAGCTCTGGTTGTGTGACAGAGCATCTGCAAAGCTCTTGACCGTGGTTATTATGGTGCAATTATTTCTTTTAAGATTTTTTTTTTCATACCCCTTCAATCTCTATCACTTTCGATCACAAAAGATATGGAATTCCCAACAAGCTGAACAGAAGTTGTTATGAGATGTAGCCAAGGTCAAACTCTTGCTCCTTGTCTAGTTACTTTTAAATCAAAGACTTCTAAGAAAGCTATAAAGCACAGAGCCAGATACAACTCAGACATACCTGCTGCCAAAGCTCTAAGCTTGGCTTTAATTCCTACTCTCATAAAAGCCATAGTAACAATGCAATCACCTCAGCATTAAAGACATAACCATTTCTTTATTGCCTTTAGGTATCTGCAAGCTCTACACCATACCATCTCTTCTCTACAGCATCTGCAGTCTTCTCCTACAATAGGAATTCAGTCTATTTGTGTTTCACATATTTATTGAAAAGTACGTCCCACATTTTCCAAGAGGCTTTTCTTATACCATATCAGGCTGTGCTCTTAAAAAGAAAAAAAAACCCTGAACAAGTCCAAGTTCAGGACAACCCTTTTGGGCAGGCACAGGGTCCAGCAGGGTCTGATAGTAGTCAGGCAGACTTGGAGCTGGCAGCTGAATGTAGGAGGCCTCGTTTTAATTTTCCACAATGCCCTTGAGGTAGTCTTGCTCTAGGATCCACTGCGGAGGTAGCATTTTCATGTCTCCTAATACTCCAGGGCCATGCTGCACCAAGGGCATTGTGGGAAATTAACCCATCCAATAGTCATCACACTACTCCAACTTCCTGCTAACAGGCTTCATCATTGCCAAAAAATCTCCCATTCCCCTAACTACAGTGTGGGAGGAAGTATACCTCTTAAAGGAATTTTGTTGTGGGCGTCTTCAAATGTGTATGTCAGCCCTTCAAAGTAGACCAGATCAGAAAACAGGCACTGCATGAACTCTCCTTCAATGCTGTAGGCTATAATTACAGAATCTTGAAAGTCTGACAGAGATTCTCTCGCTCCTGAGGCAGTCTTGATTTTTTTTTCCTCACCCCCTCTTGTCTATCTGAGCTAAAGTGATCTTTATGTAACAGCAGTTGTATTCCTTCTTCAAGGCATCTCCGTACTCCTCTACCCAAAAATAATTTCCTCAAATAATCTTCCCTACACTTCCTTAAAGGAAGTTCTCTTAAGTTCCTGCTTTCTGTAAAAAGTAAAATCACTATTTAAACTGCAGCAAAAAAGACCATTTCCCCCATTGGACTTGCAACCTTGTAAAGAATTGCATTGACTCCAGATGGCAGGATTTTTTTTTTTTTAAATCAGCTACATAGTGATTGCAAAAACAGAGTAGGAGCCTTTGGGCTTACTTTAAAAGGTTTCCCTAACCAGGATCATCTGGATATGTGGGATCCATAATGCCCAACATTTCCAGCCAGTGTGGCCATCCCCATTCTGGGGTTGTAGTCTCAAAAGTCCCCAGAGAGCCCCACATTGAAGTAAAACAAGAGAGGTCTCATTCACTCTGCATTTAGCATAATCTAGTACAGTGTTTCTTAAAACATTTTTCTCTCAGGACCCCTGCCCACTTTTAAAAATTATGGAGGATCCCAAAGAACTTTTACTTGTATGGGTTACATGTATCAATATTTGCCATATTAAAAATTAAAACTGACGCATTTGCAGCCACTCATGATTATTTGATGGGAACTTAATATTGTGTTATTTTTCAACATAGGCTGGCAAATAATTTTGATTTCACAGACCCTTGAGAAGGTCTTGGGGGATCCCCAGGGGTCCCAGGACCATACTTTAAGAAACACTGACCTAGTATAATCTTCACTTTCTAATTTAGGGAATGAAATAAGAAGAAAAAGGGATTTCAGTCCTCCAGCCCAAAATTTTCTGAGACTACGAGTAAAAAATAATTTAAAAAAATAGAAAAAGACATTTCTCTACCGTGCTGACATTTTTAAAAATGCATTTATTTTATGCATTGAACTTCTGGGGTGAAGGAAGGAAAGAAAGTTGGTTTTTATTGCTTTTGAAAGTGATTGGCTTCCAGATTTTAGAAGTGTGGAAGACTAGTGGTTGGGGGTTACAAGTCAAAGAAATCTGCATATGCTTAAACATACATAGCTTTCTAATTCTAATACATGGTATAAAAATATACCATGTATACCCAACAACATTCTTGTTTAGTTTATGTAGTATATATGAATAGCAAGGTTGCTTTTAAAATATGGGTCATAAATTGGCAGAAGGGAACAGCAACAGTCTTTGGAAAACCCCAAGATTGGCAGAAGCCGATTAAAATCTTTGAGGGGGTGCTGAAAGGAATTAGGCAAATTCCTTTTTCTTTTTTCTTTCTTTGGGAGAAAGAAAGAAATTTTCTTTCTCCCAAAGAAAACCCATCATGCTCAGAGAAATGGAAAACTGTCAGAGAATGAAATGGAATATCCTGTAAAAAGGCACAACTGATTGATAAGCCATGAAGAGCAGCTTTTCTGAGGTTGTGTTCTGGTTATTATGTTTGCTTAATTCAGCAGTTGTTATTGGAATCACAGTTTCACTACTAAAAGTGGAGCAGACATGTCCTAAACTGAATCAATGTGATCCAGGGTATAGTACATGCATTTGACTTGTCTTTGCAGCATGACCTTTGAGTTCCTGTTGTGGGTGGATTGGTTTGACAGGTTTGTTGATTTGGGAATCATCTGTAGTGACCTTACTATTGGTGATGGTGACCCCACCATCACTCCCTTCTTTCTTGAAACAAATGGCCCTATTTTAATTTCTGAAGCTCCAGAACGTATACTCATGATAATCTAATAGCAAAAACAGGTACTGACAAGGTCGCCTGGTAGAATCTTTCTATTAAAAAGATAACACATAAATATGTAAAGAATGACTATATATACTCAACCATCACAAATATAGAAGCAGGAATATAAATTATTCACTACATTTACTTAAATGAAAACAGGAGTCTGTAGAAGGCTTTTGAGTGGAAAAAACTTGAACAAGGACATTCCCCTTTTCAGACATTCTCTTTGGGACTGCAACGGTGTGAAGGCGGAGAGTAAAACCATACATATATCATAGACGTTGTGTCTTCACCACCTCTGCGTCACACATATTTGGAGAAATATATGAAAAATGCTGCCTGACTTATATGCATAGTTATTTCCTCTCATGTAGAACTGTAAGTGTACATACAGGATATTAAATCTCAGTGGAGTTCCATATGTGTGTAGTACACATGCAGTACAGCATGCATTCTCTTCCTTCAGTACCCCCACCTAATGGTACAGCCAAAACACAACTGCCTGATCCCCATAATGTATTAAGCCATGATTTGCTAAACTATGGCTTGTGATAAAAACTACAACTGATTGGATTCATATATGTTTGTGGTACAAACCATGGTTTCTCAATCAAATTGTGGGTTCACATAATGCACTAATCTTAGTGCAATGTGTGAACCCAGTCACAAGTTTATTCTCTTCTTCCACATTACAATGATTATAAAACCAAAGGGAAAAAAAATTGATAAGGTTAAGGTTTCACATCTATACTTAACAAAGTATGATATCACCATACTCTGAAAACTAAAATTCTCTGGCAAGCAATGGGATAATCTGGATGTTTTTGGAAGCTCTTGTCCTGAACACACTTTTCAAAACTTAGTATGAATTTTTATGGTTCTTTGAGTTAATTATCCCCAATTTCAGAAGCAGGTATTTCCTACTTCTTTATGCAGAGTACATGAATCAATGGTGTGCTTACCACAGCACACGGAAAAAAAAAACTTGTACATTGCATAATATTGCTTAAACCCAGTGATGGCATTCAAGCTTTTCTTTCTTCCAGTCTGCACATATTCAATGATAGCAAGCCTCTTGCTGCAGTTCTAAGGCAACACAAAAAAAACAAAAAAAACAAAGATGCACTAATTTATCCATTAACGTGATAAATAATTTTCAAGATTCCTCTATTACAGTTGGATTATTTTAAAACATGCAGATACGAAGTAACACTCAACAATCAGCTCTACATAGTTTATGTATGATATGGAGATTGTTAGACTACTGGATTGGGGTGTCTACAGGCAACTAAATCCTACTTATAACATGTTGCAACGTCACTGTCTCTCTCTTCTTGCAGGTAACAAGGTGACAGTAATGCTAAGCGTCAACTACATTCAAATTAAGCAAATCAAGGCTCAGCTAAATATCACTCTCCCATGACAAAGGACAAAATGTAAAGATAAAAATGAGGTGAAGATGAAATTACTCATGAAAATACATTTTGTCCAGCAGGGATAAAAGAAAGTTCTTGTTGGCTCTTCTAGAATTTTAAAAGGCAGTAACTTCATAAAAGGACCACCCTTTGTCAAGTTTAGGAAATAGAAATCATGGAGGAATGACAGACAGATGGACTCCAATTCCACTCCTTTTACACCCAAACTCCTGTATGGATGAGGTCTGCAGCAGGGCTGGGATTGCCTTTAGCCAAAAGCATCTGAGGGGGCACCACTTTGGAGAACTGGAGTAGACTAGGCAAGAAACCTTGGTGGGAATTAAAAAGGACCCATATGTTCCTCAGAGCTTGCCAAAGACATTCAGCTCTCTCCAGTAGTCCTTCATATTGCAGGCAAGGCCCAGAACACCAAACTAGCTATTGTAAGAGATCAGACATGGTTGGTCAGGAACTGTCATGCAGCTGAAAGTAAAATCTGCTTTGAGCTGAATTGGACTCCTGGTCATTTCATGGACATATAAATATATAGTTTTCTTGGCAATGTTATGGAAGTGGTTTTCCATTAATTTCAGGTTAAAAAAAGAAACGGTCTGCCTCAAAATAAAATCTTCAGTAAAATGTCTGTTATACGGTTCCATTCTAACTCTTAATTAGTAAAGAGTAGTGCCGAAGTTTGCTTACCAGTGTTCCTACAAGAAACAGATTTATTTTGTCTAGTGCAGTCAAGTTATTTACAAACTGTGAATATCTAGAGTCAGATAATTACAGAGAAACATACCAAAAGAATAAAATGTCCCTGGGCTTTAAATACCCTTGAGTTTTGCTTTGCCCCTTCCAATCATGTTCAAGGAAGCCAACAGACTTGATTTGCCTTGAACTATTTTTGTACAGAAGTCATTTCTAGCTTATCTTTGACCAAAACAAGATTCATCACTCCAGTGTACATTTTCCTTCCATTTCTTCACTTATTTATTTAAATTTCTTGTGGTCCCCAGATAACTGACATTCCACCACAAATATAATCCATTTATTATGATGTTGTTTTTCTATCTCAAAGCCCATAACATCTTAATGTAAAGATTATCCATCAAACAGTAGTTTATATTTTTAAACTCCATGATAAAACTAAACAATTAGTGTTTGTACATGAAACACAGCCATGGGAATCACTGCTAAATTAATACTTCTGTTCCTGAAGGCCATGTAAGTCTAGGAGGATCTTAGGAGCAGGCTACTCTCTCCTAAGTATTTCCAATGATTCAAAGCTTCCAGTTTGTATGTCAGATTCTATGTATGTGGACGTGTGCAAGCTGGAGTCCCCTCACATGGCTGTATTTATGTGTATGATGCTAGGTATGCCAGAAGACAAGAGTAGTTTCTCAGCTGTCATTGCTCAAATCAAAGTTGCATACAGTATTTCTTTCCCAGTTTTGTGATTGAGCAAAGCAGAATCACAAACATGCACCTGGATCCATGGGAGCCAGTTTATACAGGACACTCCACTAAGTCAATGCATTCACTAGAGACCCGTGCACTGCATTTTTATAAGATATGAACTTTTGTCCAGTCTTCTCATTTCCTGGGCTGGTTTGGGCATCTAACTGCTCATTCCCAACTCCATCAATTATGAGCAAATAAAAAAGCACAAGTCCCCAAATTCAAAACTCAGATGGATTTTACTCCTTAAATCCCTCCCTGCAGGACAGGCCACTTATTCCTACTCTCTGTCTCTCATTTTTTTAAAACCATATCCCAACACTTAAGAGGACCTGAAACTTAGGAGATTGCTTATCCCAATCAGACCACTCATTCACTTAGCCCCATATTGCCAACACTGACTGGCAATACACTCAAGAGATTCAACAGGAGTCTTTCCATCCTAACTTGGAAATGTCAGGGATTGAACCTGGGTTTGCATGCAGGGTTGGGGCTTCACCACTAATCTACAACTCCTTTCTTCCTCTTTTATCCCATGGTTGTTACATTTAGTCAAGAACTGTTCATAAGAGGCTTTCAAAAAAAAATATTTTAAAAGTCCAGGTCCAGAATTAGTATCTACTGATCACCCTTCTCCACCTGCAAATTGATATTGTTATGGTAGATTCTGATTTCAATTGTCCTTGTGTCATGTATGTAATCATATTTTGGATCATTTCAACAAGCCTTGTATTCACATACTTTATTAATGGTTAGCACAAACACCTGATGTGGAGCACAGCTGTGTCTCCAGTTTCCAAGTGTGAAAAAGCCCAAGGCTTGAGCATCTATGTTGAATAATTTGGTGAAACAATATGGGCCCCAGCTTGGGTGTTCATGTTTATGATAAACAAAATATCTGAGTATGGCTACAGAATCAACATTTCTAGATCACAAACATAAAGGATTCTGTCTTGAAACAGCTGACAATAAAAGGAATTAGTAGGGAAAAGTAATACTGTTGAAAAGTTTTGAGATGTAAGCACTGAATCTGTTGGGAACTGCAAGGAAGAAACATATTTCTCTTCATGGTTTGGCTGTCAGAATTGGAAAATGCTTACCTGTTTTATCCTGGGATTTGCCTTAGGCAACAGGCTGGCTGACAAAACTGATGTAAATGGAGATACACAAAGTTCAGGAAAAGGATTGGGTATGGATGGGATTTCTGGCATATTAGACTCTGTCTTTTTTGTCCTATATTGAAGAGAGATCATATATTCATATAAACATAATTATCTACATTCAATTCAAAATTACAAGAAGTAGTTATCCGTGCAAAAAATGCAACCTGGAGATATGCACAGACATTATTAGGAAAACATGAAGCTAGACATTCTTAAGCTAAACCAATACTGCTGCTCCATTCCCACAATTGTTAAATAATGGGGGGGGGGGGGGGGAGTGTGCTGACAATTCAAATTTTTGAACTGGATTGATTTCTAGCAATGTTCTTTGATTTTGTGGGAAATAATTTTTGATCTTGTCTTGTAGCCATATTCATCAACTTTTAAAAAATTACATAGTAAATTGGATGAAAGCAATGTCCTTACTTCCAGATAACTGACTTATTAGGATCATAACAATGCTGCTTGTTCTCATGAATTCTTACTTACAGGTGAACCACATCATGGTTCACATAAGGCCTTCAACTGCAATCCTTTCTAGGTTCACTTGAGTAAATCCCATTTAAATTCAGTGAGATTTAAAGCTACATGAGTGTACTAAATCCAGAGCCAATCCTAATATGAAAAGTCAACAATGTTGGCAAAATTAGGATCAACTTATATATCAAAAAGTCATTTTCAGTAATCTAAACTGCATTGTTCTAGATTTCTTTGCATTAAATATTTTAGAAAAATAAAGATAGATTATCTAACATATTAGCATTGAGTACCATCAATATTATAAATACTGATTTGATTCTACTTCACCATCATTAATTAGCTTTACTTATGTATACAGTGTTCATGGATAATAAGGTACGTTTTGCACTATTCAAAGAAACTGCTTGAATGCCCTGAATAAGAAATTTCCAATAAAGGAATCTTCATAATGCAGCAGAAATATTCAAGCTATTTTCTCATATTTGGGTATTAATTAATAATCCTAACATTTTGTATGAATATACATTCTTTTGAGTATTTTTAAAGAAACTTTTACAAACCATTAGCAGGATAAAAAATGCAGTACTTATAAACATCATTCTGATAAATCATAATAAAGTTATACATGGAACAATGGCATTTAAGTTCACTCCAAACATTCCCATTTACAAATTCTGCCAATTATTTCTTGTTCATAACAGAACCCCCAACTATGTCAAATTAAGAATTTTTATTCCAGAGACCATGGCAATAATATGTCTATGTCCCACCTTGGATGTGTAAATGTCTTTTTTTTTTAAAATATTTATCGGTCCTTGAAACATCTATAATTTAAAAAAAAATCTAATTCTCTCTTTTGTATGATCTTCTACCAAGTGCACAGAAGCACTAAAGTCTTTTACAGTATTACATTTAACATCATCTGCTTCAGCTTTTCCTAGCTGGCACCTTCCAGATGCACCTAATTTCAGCTCCCATCATTCATAGCCAAGTTGAGGCAGGATGGTTTGGTTATAATGTGGCAATGCCGGAGACAACCTGGGTATATTTGGGCCTCCTAGAAAAGCACTGTCTGAAACAGACTCCCCTAACCAATTTCCTAACTTGGATTCCTGCTGTAAGGGTGATGGAGGTGGAGGTGGAGGTGGAGGTGGAGGAGGGGGCAGGGCATGTGTGAAGTTTTCTCTGCTGTGAGAGAGAGATGCTTCTCATCAGAACAGGTCTGCTTGATCAGGCGCACCAGGCTTTAAGCCTCTGCAAGCCCAGGGGGCAAAATGCTCATTCAAGCCTCCTCCCACTTTCTTTCCATTGCATCCCATGTCAATGTAGTTCTTTCTCCTTTCACTCAGGAAATCAATTGCCAGAGTGTGTGGGCAAACCCAAAGTACTGAACTAACTCTTGGGACAGTTCTGCTGCCTTGGTTAAAAAGCAGCCCAAAAAACCCCCACCTGGGATCACTTCCAATACTGAGCTCCCCTTTGGATGATCCCCCTTCCACACGCTTGGAAGAACTAGTGCCTCTCTGAACCGCCCTGCCCCGCCCCCGCCCTAAGCTCATCCAAAGCAACCCCTAATACAGGAGTATCGTCTTTGGGGAAGCTTGGACGCTGCAGGGTTTCCCATTCCCTCCACAGTTCTGTTCTCAGAGATACACTGTCTCTGAACATGGAGGATTCATTTGCCTACCTGGTTCTCCTCCTGCGTCCTTGGCAGTCCCCGGCCTTCTCCCTCCCCTCCCTGCCTTCCATCGGAAAGGCTCACCTGTCCTCTCGTGCGAGCTGGGCCGAGATCCCCGGAGCCGGAGGAGTCTCCCAGGCGATTTCTCCCACGCTGCTCCCTCCCTCGCTCCTCGCAGAGGAGAGTCTTCGACGCTCGGCTGCCACCCTTCCCGCCTGGCTCTGCAGACCGGGCAGAGAAGCGGCCATCCTGGTCCGCGCCGGCTGCGGGGCTAAAGGCACATCCTCCGCGGCCAGCAGCGATCACGGGGCCGCAGATCCACAGGCAGCCAGGCACACCTTCCCTTCGCCCGGCTTGCCCGGCCCCACGTGCAGCGTTTAGCCAGAAGGGGAGGAGCCGACGAGAAAGCTGTCAAGGTAACTCCGGGCCGGCATTCCCCCGGAGGGCGGGCATTGCAAAGCGGAGAGCCGGCCGCGGCGCAGGAAAGAGGGCTCGGCCGGCTTCTCCTGCGGGGGCTTCCAGAGCAGTTTTCATACCGCCCTCTCCCCTCGCTCGCTCCGCTGCCAGAGGCTGCTCGGCGAGCGGTGGCCTTCTCGGGGAGGCTGAGGGCGATGCACATTTCCCCGGGAGTCACCCCTGGACGCGGCGGGGCTTGTTTCCGAGAAGCCCCGCTTCGTCTTTCCTCACGGGTCTTGCCTTAGGCGCCCCCTTGAAGCCCTTAAGTCGCCCTGAGGGGCGCCCATCGCCGCCTTGCCTTTGCGGTGCTTTGATCTTGTCGGTATTGTTTGAACGCTGTGTTTTAAGGGGGGAGGTGGTCTTGTGTGCAGAGCCAGCTCGTGATTTACGACGTTACCCGGAGATAGGGACGCCCCGGTTCACCTCCACAGCGTGGGGGTAAGGAGAAAATGAGGGGCAGGCGTGATGTGCCTTGCCCTGAGCTCTTAGAAGAAAGGCAGAGAGTAAACAGAAAAATATTTAAGAATATAAATAACTTGCATAAATTTTAAAAAACCTGATGCCACAGCAATGCATAATAAAGTTACTTTGACTGGATGGAACTTTTAAATAATGGCCAGTTTTTGAAGTCTTCATCAGGCAAGATGGTAAAGAAAAATAAAAGAGAGGGGAAGGGTTTTGTTTTCTAAAGTTAAATCTCTTTTTGGTCAGGTTTGAGACACAACCTTGCCGTTTACTTGTTGGCAATAAGGAAGTGGTTTCCATTGCTTTCATAGAAGTTTTCTTTGAAAAAAAGAAAAAAAAAACTTCTAGTAATTAACAGGATACGCCCCTGGGATATCCTGTTAATTTCCCATCTGAGTAGTAGCTGGGTCTGGTCCTATTGAGCCGTTTGAGATTAGCCAGAGTTTGCTTTAAATTCCTCAATTTGTCGTAAAGTGCCATAGTATTACATGACTTGCTGTTTTTAAAACTGATTCTCACCTCTTCTTGATAATCAGTAACATACTAGCCATATGTGAAAATGTTCTTGTGCTACAGATGGGGTTGTTGTTGTTCAGTCGTTAAGTCGTGTCCAACTCTTCGTGACCCCATGAACCATATTGCGCCAGGCCTTCCTATCTTTCACTGCCTCCCTGAGTTTGCTCAATTTCATGCTCATTGCTTCAGTGATGCTATCTAGCCATCTCATCCTCTGCCGTCCTCTTCTCCTTTTGCCTTCCATCTTTCCCAGCATCAGGGTCTTTTCCAAAGAGTCCTCTCTTTGCATTAGGTGACCAAAGTATCTGAGCTTGAGCTTCATTATCAATCCTTCCAATGAGCAATCAGAGTTGATTTCCTTTAAGATTGACTGGTTTGACCTCCTAGCAGTCCAGGGGACTCTTAAGAGTCTTCTCCAGCACCACAGTTCAAAGGCATCAATTCTTCACAGATGGGGTGGTTACTTCCTATTAAGCCATGGTTTGCTTAAGCAGAGTTTATTAAATGAGCTAGGCTAGCACAGGTAAACTCAAGCCAAACAACCAACATTATAGCTTAGTGATTTCAAAGTGTGAAACTAGCCAAGGGCAGGCATTATTCTACAGAAGCTGAAACTTGAGGATTCCAATGAACTTTCATACTTAGTTTAGGGCAGTGTTTTTCAAACTTGGCAACTTGGCAATTCTGGGAGTTGAAGTCCACACATCTTAAAGTTGCCAAGTTTGAAAAACACTGGTTTAGGATGAAGGGAGTAGGGCTTGGCCTATAGTATGATCTTTAGTGTAGGCAGAGAATGAAATCTTTATTGGGAAGCCCTGTGTGCGGTGGAGGAGTTGCTAAAAACAGTCATCAAAAGGACCATCCATGATTTTAAACCACCTTCTTTGGTTGCCATAACTGCATTTTTGTAGTTTTGACTTGAATATAGTACTGTCATAATTCAAATCTATTCAAAACTCACTAGCTGTATTTGTACAACATGATATGCAAAACTTTGCTTAACTATCATTTGCAAACTTTATTTATTTAAAAGACTTATATCCTATAACCCTTGATGGGCTCACACATCCTGTTAAACCATGGTTAACCCACCAGAAGGGGTGGGTTTACAGAAGACACTAAGGCAACTGTTGTTATGTCACAGCATGCTGTGTGAATTATGCTAAGTGGTTTATTTCACTCAAGATTGTTGACTAAAACACTTGGCTAGGTTCACATATGCTAAGCCGCAAATGATAGTTTGTGGGCTGTAATGACAGCATTACACCATGAGTTAAACAGCCACTTTATAGCTTAGTACACTGTGTGAGCCCCCTTTCTGAGTCAGACCACTGGCCCATTTACCCCAATATTTTTGCTACTTCCAATTCAGCAAGGTTTCATGCCTAACTGGAGATACCTGGGATATGTTTTATGGAAAATCAAGCTCTGGCTTCTGCCCTGAGCTAGTTCTATGTTAATTTAACATTTGGTAGTCAAGAAGCATCTTTTCCAGCAGTTCTAATTAAATTTAACCATATGAACGTTTGTATTTAATTATTTTCCATGAAATAATTCAAATTCTCAGCTGTGAATATTGCAGCCCTTAGACAGGGTTGTTACAAGAAGATTAAAATAGGCTTTTTCTATCAAATGCAAAGTTATTGCTACTGTTTGGCTGTGCAACATAGGAATGTGTTAATTGTAGGATTTTACTACTCAGGGTTAGGCAACATAGTGGTTTCCAGAGGTTTTCTACTTTAACTGCCAGGAGACACAGTCATCCAAGCCACTGGGCAAGAATTTCAGAAGCTTTTAATATTGGGAAGCATCCCATGGCTTGAAATTCCCCTGTTCTGTGAACTGTGTCATTTCAGATTCAGGTTCCATGTGGTCTGAAAAATAAGCAACGTCTCTGTTTTCTGAATGAGATGTTATAGTTGCTGGCTTTGCCCCACACATCAAGACCCACTGTCTATAAGGAGGCAGGGCCAAGTTTTCAAGGTTCTAAGGACTGAAATGAGGGATTTGGTCCTTGGCTCTCCTCCTGGATGCTAAAACATGCAAGCCAGGAGGGCTGAGGGAGGCCCAGAAGAGATCCTAGCAGGCCCTTTAGCTGTACCTTTTACACCCTGCTTTTCAGGATCAACAGTAAAAATGCTGATGTCACCACATACATTTATGCAAAAAGCAAATAATGTTTGGCATTAAAAATGTTAGAGAACAATAAATTGGGAAATTATGCAAACCGAGGTCAGACACAAAGCCTACTGGTTCTCTAGCGTACCTCCTCTTACATCAATAAAGAATTGCTCAACGGTTTGCTTCTTTGTGATTAGTCTAAAAGGCTAAAGAGCATTAACATGGTTTTTAGGACTTATTTTACAGCAGTGCTGATTGTCGTATTACAATAGAAGTTGTTGAGCAAAAGATGGTGCTTGTCCAAGTGCCTCAGACTGAAAAGGGAAAAATAGCCAGAGAGCAAAGTTGCCACAAGAGCTGCTAAAGATTTCAAGCTGAAACATGTATGTTGGGGGAATCCGAGGCATTTCGGGGGCCACCCTCCCAAATGCAGGACAAAAAAGGTAGATGGGGTACACAATTTGATATAATTTAAATTTAAGCTTCACTGGACTGGACTGGAATGGAGTTAAATAGAGACCACAGCACAATTGCTCACCATATATTTAACATCTTCTGCCCTTTACAGTGCGAAAGTGGTTTTCCAAGGAGGGAACTTTTGGGCTTTGGCGTAGATTATGTCATAAGGCTTTATGTACAGTTGCGATTTAATCCCCCCAGATAGAAGTGTCTTTTGTACATCACCATAACAGTGCATTATCATTTCCCGTATCAAATGTGGACAGCACAGATTGACAGTGAGAAATCCAATGTATTCCCACATCAAACTAGCCATTTGAAAAGGTACCTGAATAAATGACATCAAAATAAATGTATCCTCTAACGTGAGTCCAACCTGTTACATATTTAGATCTTGAAAAATACCTAAGACAATCCACAGGACCTATCAGATTAGCAGGTAACTCTACAAAGAAGGGAAGCGTGAGAGATCTTTCATTTGTTGTTTCCCAATGTGCTCTCACTTACATATAGCAGCATTTGGTGTTGATGTTGGTTTTGGAGATTCTTGGTGCTGAATCTCTTATGGGAAGGAGGTTTGCATTAGAGAGAATAGGTGAAAAGTGAAAGAACACACACGTGGACAAGTATGGACCTGAGATGCAGAAGGTCTACGATTGCTTAGGAACTTCAGTAGCTTTGTGCCTCTCATTTTTTCATGGGCCTGGAAGCTCCCTACAACCTCACAGCCACCTTTTGGCAGAATAGTTGCTAAAAACTGGCAGCACAGTTTCCCATGAAATTGGTCATCTATGGGGGTGAGGTCAAAAAAATCAAGATGGCAGCTGTGAACATGTAATTCAGTATTCCTTATTATGTGCAGTTATGGCCACCATCTTGACATTTTTGACACACATACCCCGATGACACCTGTAGTGTAAACCTTGGCATAGAGCAGCCTTTCTCAACCTTTTGTCCCTGGAGGAACCCTTGAAATATTTTTCAGGCCTTGGGGAACCCTTGCGCATTCAGGCTCAAATATAGGCCAGAAGTTATAAAATTATTATATTTGTTTCATGTGTATGCCTGTATTTGTATCATGTGTATCCCTGCATTAACGGGGTTCTTAAACTAAAAATAAAGAATGAAACCTACCTCTTTAATGTGAAACCTGTGCTTATTTTTTGCTAAATTCTCAATACTCAATTCTGGGCCGAACTTGAGTTTTAAAGATCAGTTGTGGGAAATTTTTGGCTATTTTGGGCTACTTTTAAGGGCATGTACAGTTTTTGAGCAATATATCAAACTGTATGAATGATATCTGCAAAATGCACCACAGGGGTGCAGATGATGCCATCACGCTGAGTTGGTCAGCTGGCCTCCCCTCTCCCTGCACCACCAGCACCTTGTTCCCCAAATCCAGCTTCTCCTTTCTTGGCCCCCTTCCACTCCTCTCCCAAGGACCTCTTTGCAGAACTGGGGGGGCTGATGTCTTGCAACCTCCAACACTCCTCCCCTTAATATTTGGACTCCTCAACCTCTCCTGAAATCTTGGCACCCTGATGCCAAAGCCTTCACCACCACCACCACCACCACTTTTTCCTTTCCCCTGCCTCCTTTGCCCCCTCCACCGCCTTTGTGGCAGAGCTCCGCAGGCTGCTGTGACTGCAGAAAGGCAGGTGCGCACTGGCAAGGAGAGTCCTGGCCCAGGGGCCCTGGCATACTCCTCATTCCTCGGCTTGCGCTTTGCTCACCTCATGCACTCCAATCCCCAGCCCTGCTTCGTATGCTCCAGCGGGCCAACCCAGTGTTGGAGGCTGGAGGGGTTTTGTTTGGCTTTTATCTCTGCTTGTTTTAAATAAATCATGATCCTCCAGGGAACCCCTAGCGACCTCTCTAGGGGTTCTGCGGAACCCCAGTTGAGAAACCTTGGCATAGAGTGAATACATCTGGAAAAAGCAACACAGACCTTCTAACCTCCCCAATCAAAAGCCTGAGGGACCCTCTCCAGAACTCCTGCTTTTTCCATCTGGGTGCTGAGACTTCGCCTACTTTCCACCATAGCCCATGCATTGCAGTGGCTACCACCCTTCAAAAGCATGGGGTGGTAGGGAGGACGTTGACGCAGAGAAGTGGAAGAGGTGCGTGTCCTTCCCATTTCGTTCTGTAGGAGAGCACGGCTGTGAAAGGTGCGGAGAAGAACAGCCCCTTCCCCTCTCCGGTTCTGCTTGGTAGCTTTTTTGGTTTTGGAAGCTGAAACTGAAGTTCAAGTCCTTCTTTCCCCCTCAGCCGCAGAGACTTTCTAGACCAGTGTTGTCCAAACTTGGCCACTTTAAGATGAGTGGACTTCAACTCCCAGAATTCCCCAACCATGAGTCCCCCTTCTTCCTTCACTGGGCAATTCTGGGAGTTGAAGTCCACTCATCTTAAAGTGGCCAAGTTTGGACAACACTGGTCTAGACAGTGTTTCTCAACCTTGGCAGCTTTCAGATGTGTGAACATCAACTCCCAGAATTCCCCAACCATGAGTCCCCCTTCTTCCTTCACTTCCCAGCCAACCGGCCAGCTGAGTAATGAAAGGAGCTCTGATGGAAACGGGGGTGGTGCTACAAGGCTACTGAGAAGTGGCCGGTGAAGACGGTAGAACTTGCAGAAATGACTAAATGGACTTGCTTGATTAGGGAAGGAGCAACAACTATTTTTATAAAAAAATAAAATAATAAATAAAACAATAAAATAAAAGTTTAGTTTTTCCTTTATCTTTCTTCCTTTCCTACTTCTCTTCTAAATTTTTTTGTGTTTATCTTTTAGCTTTAGAGGCAGGGGTGCTGGCCCTTGCATGTGAGTTTGGAGGCTACTCTTTGGGTTTTTGATGGAAGTAGGAAAGAAGAATTGCATCCATGGGAAAAAGGTGGGGAGACAAAACTAGGGGCAGCTGCAGGAAGACTGAGAGGAGGACTAAAAGGAAGAAAAGAAGAGCAGCCAGATGAAAGGGGAAAAAAAGTTGCAAGAGTAGAGCCAAGAATCGGAAAGCCACAGTGGGGCAGGGTAACTCATCCAGCAGACCCAGCCACAAAAGAAACCTGCAGGTAGAAAAGCAGATCGATGGCAACCCACTGGTAGGAGAAGAGGCTGTGGGAAAAAGGCTGGTCTGAAATGAAAGTTAACAGAGAGGCTGAAGCGAACTCAGCAGCCTTTAAAGAGACAGTCACCGATTTGGCAGAGACTCTGCAACAGTTGATTTTATAGGCAGCTGATTGGGTTTCCCAACAGAAAGCTGGAAAAGGGACGAAATGTAAGAGCACTGGTTTGCAGGGCTAAAGAGAATGTACTGGGAATAAGCGATTAGGATAGTAGAACTTTATTTATTGAATAGACTTGTACTAATCAAATTATACTATTGCAATCATAGGGATTGGGAATGCCACAGGCATAGGAATAGGGCAGAGTTAGAAGAAAGACTATTTTTGCAACAACAAGGCTTTACCTTTGGTAAAGCGATATAGACACTTGTGCATGGGTCAAACACAATCCCGCTTGTGTCTGGGCCATCCAGGAACAAATGTGAGACAAGCAGGGGCTGACCAAGAAAAGCATGCACCCTCCTAGATCGATTAACTGACTCAATATGGTAGTGAAAGGTAGTGTCTTGCAAACACAGATGCGTACGCATGCCTAAAGAGATTGACTTGAGATGTTTCTTTTTCCTCTCTCAGTCTGTTGGTCCAGCAGAACTGATGAATACCGTTTTTGGTTGTTCTTGCAGAACGTACATCTGCTTTGGAGATCTGCTTACAATTCTATGCTAAAGCCTTATTTTGTATCCACATTTCGTATTCGGAAGGTATGTAGTGAAACTGGAAATATATTCAGGTACATACCATCACAGAGCTCCATGCAAATGAGATTCAGCAGCAGACCGGCTGCTGCCCCTTTTGTTCTTTCCCCTTTAGGCACAGTCCCATCAGGTCATACACCTGCACCCCTTAGGAGAAGTTCAGTTTCAGAGTGCACTAGAGCTGCTCTGCTTGGTACCCTCCTTTTTAAAAAAATGCTCTTAAAACCGACATGCTGCAGTGTCTCCCTTAATTTGCTTTCTATCTTGGTAGTTGGAAAGAATTAGTGCTCAGTGGCAGGACAATATTTTGAATGCAAAAGGTCCCAGCTTCACCCACTGCCCCTCTAACTCAAAAGGAACAAGCAGGGGGAAGCTGCCCTCATTGATGTCCTTGAGAACTACTGCTGTTGAAAACATGGAGCCCAATGGACAAATCATCTAAGCAAAACATGGCTACTTGTTATGATCCTAGGCACACCATGCAAAATTAGAATAAGAGTCCTTAGATGGTGGACCCTTTACTACAGCTTTAGCAACGGTCCCTTTTATTGGATAGCCAGGTATGAAAAGGATACAAAGCACATTTATTTGCCTTCATAATAATTCCAAAAGATATTTGTTGAATTTATATTGGCGCCTTTCCTCCAGGAATTCAAAATGATGTATATAGCATTTTCCCTTCCAACCCTACCCATATAACAACTTTGTTACGTAGATTGTACTGAAAGTGATGAGCCTGAAGTATGGCTTAGGCAGATATGAATTTGGGTTTCCTTGGTCCTTAATCCAACACTCTACTGGGTCTACGTATTGATCAGAGAGTAAGACAATAATATGTGATGCCTCCTTGACTTTTTTTTTAAAAATTGGATAAACATATATGTTTGTGATGATATTAGAGGTGTGTTAATTAAGTTGTGTGCCCACTTTGTTATATGGAAGTGAAAGTTGGCTCTGTCAGGTGATATGTAAAATGAAGTGGAAATGGTTTACTTAAGTAGCATGTGTAGTAAAACAAGAAGAGATAGGGTTAATAATGAATAGATGCTGAATTAATGTGGACTGACTAAGAAATTAAGTGACCAGTACAGAAGATGTAGGTTGAGGTAATTTGGTCATATGGAGAACATGAACAAGAAACAAATTACAAAACAAATAAATGAAAGAACAGTCAACCAATGGAGAGGAAATGAAAGGCTGAGAAGCTCATGGGTGATGGAGTTGCTAAGATCTTCAAAAAGAGTGAGGTGAGAAGTTTAAGGAACAAAAGACAATGTGATTAGTAACTTACGGTAGAAGCAAGGACGTTTCATAGTTTATAAGGATAGAAAGGTAGAAGTACAGTGAATGATGTTGCTGTAAATTGGTTTCAGCTATATTTCCTGATCACATGTCTTTCATTTCTTCAGCTTACTACTTCTTACACCTTTTCTGTGCTCTTCATAATGTTGCTTACCCTGAAAGGGAATAGCCTGATGTAAGTTTGTATGTTTACAAATCTGATATTTCTCACTTTCTCATGGTCAATGTTACCTTAATGAATAAATGCAATTTGATAGGATGTCTGTGATTAGAAACTATGAACTACTGGGGGGAACTTCACACTTCCATGTGATTCACATCCTTGAATGTGTCCTCACTGTTAAGCATTTAATTTAGTGTGAGATACAACTATGAAAAGAAAATCCAAATTTAGGTTTAGTGAATTGAGGAGTTCTTTTCCCTGCTATGTTTCTTTCAGAAATGTGTCAAAAATGCAAAAGCAAGTTCCTGTCCTATTTTGGTCTTTGTGCTGACAACTATGAGAAATTTTATTCTGCTCTTCTCAGTTCATTTTGTTCCCATCCACTTCTTAAAAATGTCTGAAAGGAGGTACCCACACGGCAGTCTCAGGACTTTGAGAGCCAGCCCCAGATCGCTTGCTGTCTGAGGCTAAGAGCAAGATGATGATCTCTCACTTGAGGTCCAGACTCTGACTGGTGTGGCTGCTAAATGTTCTTTTGAGATTGATGGGCCAACCTATTTCACTGTACCTGAAAAATGCAGGCTAGGTCATCCTGCACAGATCTCTGCTCCAAAGTCTCATGTCCACTCTCCTCCCCAGCACCAGCCACCCAATATGGCTGCTTCACTCTACCTAATATAAGAGCAGTCGGGGTCAGCCCTAATGTAAGCACAAAGCAACCATATCATATGGCAGATACCCTCAGTGTGAGAGTGAATAGTTGGTGGCTGCAGAAGTTAAAAGTTTACATTTGTTTGATGTCTTTTCAGGGATGTGCATCTGTGTGTTGCATATTTCTTCACCAAATGAACTAGAAGCATTTTTTAAAAACATAATTTACATTTTGCATCCATGTTTTGCTGTATTTATTTATTGGGGGGGGGGGGATTAAACCATGCTAGTAGAGTAGAAGTAGGAGTAGAGTAGAGTAGGATAGGATAGGATAGGATAGGATAGGATAGGATAGGATAGGATAGGATAGGATTATTGGCCAAGTATGAGACATAAAAGGAATTTGACTTCGGTGCAAAAAGCTCTCAGTGTGTTTGCATAGCATCAGGAAGTAAAGTATCTGTGAACCACAGTGAGATTAAGACATATTGCTACTAGAAACAACTAAAGCATCTCATGCAATTACCAAAACATTTCAGCAGTTCTTAAAATTTTGAAACATAAAAATATTCTACCTCCTTGAGTGATTATGTTGAATATTATAAGATGAAAACAGGCCAGCTTTGAAGGAAGAGGTATTTAAAACAAGATATCGCTTGTATAAATTAAACAGCTAATAAGACAAAACGACTGTCTTGTGTTTGATGCTAAAGGCAATTCATACAACTAGTATATTATTCATAGATTATTATATATTAGCCATATCTGGACTGGTGGATTAGTTGTGGTTTTATTGCCTTCAGATTCATGGTTCTAGAAAACTTCACAGTCTCTGCAAGGGCCTTCTGAGGCTAAAAAACACCAAATTTCATGGTCAGATCTAAGGTAGCCAATTGTTCTTGCCAAAGAGCCTGTAGCTCAAAACACATTACAACAGGTTTTCCATTACAGCACAACTACTTTTTGAAATCAATTATCTTTCCTCTTTAGATCGAGTTTTCATTTGTTTTATTAGTGCGTGTAAACACTCACCGCAAAACACAACCCAAGCCCTCCCTTCTTTTCCCACCAAGGTGAACAACTGCAGAAGTCTCAGTTTTATTTCTCCATTCAGAAATGAAATGAAACCCCACAGGAATTGTGCCACAAGGTCAAGCAATCCTGTATCTCCATTGGCGGCCATTAAATTATAGCCGTGAGAACTTCACAACCATTTGGCAAAGTGGCATTCCTCCACAGAATGCTGAAATTTTAGACGTCAAATGCATACAATCCAAGGAGAATCTCTGGCATCATTTCTGTCTGCAGCCATATATATTTTTGCATGGAAAGTGTGATTCCTCAGTCCTGTGTTTGGCAGGGAGAGTACTACCACTTACACTTGTGGTACATTCTGCCTAAAGTCAGCGCAACTAATTTCTGATTGAACAGGCTAGGGTCAGGCTCTAAATTACATGGTGTAATTAGAGCTTGGCTTTGTAAGTTCATGAGTTACAACAACTTGAGCAAAAAACTCCTAGCTCTCCCCCACCCTCTGTCCTCCTCCCAGCATTTTCAATAAAAGAAAGCTCATTCCAAAAAAACAGAATGCCATAGCAATGGCTGGTTCACGTAAAACGCTCCTTTCATCAAGTCAGACAATTACCCGTTTTGTCTACTCTGACCAGCATCACTTCTCCAGGTTCCTTGACAGGACAGCTCTTTTCCATCACCTGAAAGAGCTTTTACTGAGGGTGATAAATAATGGTGTGTGTGTGTGTGTGTGTGTGTGTGGTGTAGATGGACAGAGCCCTGAGTTCTTTTCCATAATTTCTTTCCCACATCCCACTGGGTTGGAAACAATACAAATGAATCAAGATATCCATCTCTCTCTCCCTCTCTCATAGGGTATTTCTCTGAAAATAGAACAGAATGGGACCACATTTGGTATGAGGAGAGAAGCCAGGAAAAACGTTTTGGAAATAGGCTGGATCAGGCTGGGGCTATGGAGAAAATATATATATGTAAAAAAAAAAGAACCAGAAAAATATTCTCTAATGCATTCCTATGGGAGAGGCAGCTCAGAATGATGCTGACTTCTCCATTCTAAGCCTTCTCCCTCCTGGTCACATGAACCGGAGCTCAGCATACCAAAGCAGGCAAGAGCAGAAATACAGAGTCCTGAGTGAGGGAAATGTGAATATAAATAAATAAATGCACACATCACATTACTTTCTACAAAGAAAGATCAAACACCTCATACAGCTGCTGGTGGTAAAGGGATTGGAAACAGTTCCAGATGCCATGCTCTCTATATTTTCTCTGTTTCTTAAAAAATATTTTCATTCTCCATTTTCTAAAATGATCTAGGGAAGCAATACATTTGGTAACAGATGCCTATCCTGTTGCAATTTCTTCAGTATATACATTTTTCACTGAATTGCAGTAGCGTATTTACATAGTGTAAAAGCGTAACTGCAGCTTTTCATTAAACTAGTAAATGGCCTTCATGGATGCTGTGACTTTCCTCCATTCTCCCACCACCATCCCATCTTTCCAGGCAGATCTAAAATCCAGTCTCCCACCTCTTGACCAGGGATCAAGAGGGTCATGGCAGAAGTTGGAGCAATTTGTTCTGCTGCTGGACGCTGCTTCATCAGGAAATGAACACCACTGGATACCTCTTCAAACCTAATTATTTCTATGATTATTCTTGAATTTTTTGTGAACTTGCCCTAGATTTGTCTGAACAATAGGAAGAAAAGGTTTGTCATTTCCCTCTCATTCTTGAAATGCCACATCAGGATACAAGCCTATGCAGATGCGCCTGAAAGGCATCTCCCCCAACACATCAAGACTTTTGAGAAAGATTAGAATTTGTCCCCTTCCTTGTATGTCTTCTTTCTGCTCAGAGGCAATACTTGTGTCATACTTTGGCTTTGAACAAATCATGACCTGAATCAGGAGTAATCAAATCCAAGAGATGCCCAAGCTGAAGCAGATCAAATCGTAACCCCCTTGAAACATCTTTAGAACTGGGGAACTCAGAAGACAGAGATTCTAGTCAATATAATTGCAAAATCTGATACATTTTCTTTCAAGCTTTCAGTGTAAGAAAATCATCTGATGTGTTATGTTTGAAATCACAGTGGTTTTACCAGAGGTCTATAGTCAGTGCTTTGCTAGTTTTCTCTCAGGAGTGAGAGAGATGGGATCTATTATTTTGCAGCCCATGTTTTCCAGTAACTTTCATCTAATTATAAAATTTGCTTTCCAAGGAGATGGTTCTACCACCAAATTGCTTGGCATTTCCATGACAATGAAAGACTTTTAAATCATGTGACATTTTAAAATTCTGTTGGCAATTGGTTTTGTTTTATGTTTCTTATTCTGAATTGTTTGGCTGTGTGTTTTCATGCCATCCAATTTAAATATTTATTTAAACTCTATATTCATATTCTAAAGCTTTGTAATTTTATTCCTTTGTTACTTCTTCCGTTCTTGGAAAAACAAGTAGATAAGCTAGATGAAGGCAGGGGTTAGTGGGCATCATGCAGCATATGGATGGATGGATGGACGGAGAGTCTGCATCCATTTGGTGATGTGCTTACATGCTTTAACTATAGAACTGGCTTATTTCTTCTATGTTGTTTTAGACCCGTACCATCAGCAGATTGGGTAGAACCAATCCCAAACTGCTTCCTTTCCATAGTTGCTCAGACACCATGACAGTAGGAAATGAAAACACTAGCCTAATACCATTGGATCTCTGGATAGAATGCTTTCCATATTATAGTTTGTAAAAGCGCTTCCAGCATTCTACACTTAATTCTGACACTCAATTTACATGTATGTAGTCCCATGGCAATCTGGGTATATATAAAGAGCACTAGTCATATAATTTTATTTTCTGGCATGGTGACATGGTTACTGTATACAAATCTAACTATATGTAGGCAGAAACCATTATATATAATCAGACTAGCATAAAAGCAGCTATGTCACTAAAAAGATATATTATGGCACCTTCACAATTTTGCATTATGTAATTGCCGTGACAACATTCACTTCCCCATGAAGATCAATACATGGTGCAACTCACTGCACAGAATATTTTGAAAATATTTGAAAGCCTTTGTTAAAAACTAATAACTGGAACTTTTTTAAAGTTACCAAAAGTTGATGAATTTCAAAATTAAAGATAGTTCAACATAATGATTCAAGAATAAAACTAAGTATCATTGCTTTTATTTGAAAACACCATGAATTATTTAAGAAATTGAAAATATTTCTTTATTTGCAATGTATATCTACAATTCATTGCTTGATCAGAACTAGGGTCACAAACAGATTTTCAACGTAGAAATGCAACATTCATTTGTCAAGACTGGCAGGAAAAGATGGACAGACATAGACAAAGCAAAACATCTGTTACTGAGGATCTGGTTCCGCTGAAGATAACACGTCTGTTCCATGGGTGATTCTGAAATTCTACAACGGTGGAAATACACACTCATAAAACTAGTTCACTGACACTGTGTTGCTAAAATGTTTCTAGAACAACTCTGAACTGGAGAAATCATCACCACCACCTCTTTCTTTAAGAGCAAATTCCCCCCTTCCACTATGTTGAATTTCCTGAATGTCAAAGAAATATTTTAAAAATTAACTGACATAAAAAATAGCATGCTTTTATGAACATTGAAGAAAAAACTGTGCACAAAAGTCTGCACTCAACTACAGTTTCTTCATCTATTTTCAAATGCATTATGGCTGTTCTATGCCACTGCGACTTTCCCTTGAGAACGCCTCAAGCTATACCTGATCCACAGCTCAGTGTCTTTACTGAAAATTTATATCCACTGCCAAATCAGTATCCAGAATCTTCAGTACAGCCCAGAGCTGGATTGTGAATGCTTCTTGTCAGCTCATGCGGATTTCTAAATATTTGAGCTGTAGGTCCTTTGATTCTGTCTTTGCCAATAAATCCTTGTCCAACATGCACTTAGCTATTAAGCTTACAAAAAGATGTGGGTGGAAGTTACTGAAGCTTAGTACTAGAGAGTCAAATCCATGCAGGACTCTGAATGAGGACAGGAACATTGAATCACACACTTATTTTTGAGACGTGCAGTTCAGGCTGCATGAACCTGCCCTTTGGTATCCCTCTGGAGCAGGATGGGAAGCCTGTGACCCTCCAGATGTTCCTGCACTGCCCAATTTTTAGTATCTGTCCTCTTTGGCCATACTAGCTGAGGTTTCAGGGACTTACTCATCAGCAGCATCAGGAGGAGTACAGAAGTATTCACAAGTTACTATTTTTCAGCATAACTGGTAATAATGTTGCAACACATCACAATATAAGCACTCTGTAGCAGTGCCTAAAAACAGTTTAAATAAGGAAATCCACATATATTGTTAAAAGGTAGGTGCCAGGGAATTTCTGTTTTATTATTTTTCACTTTGTACTAGAAACAAACATGATAACCAATCAACCTAAATAGGCATGATCCAGCCAGTTAAGCACCTTTAAGTCCTACTGATTTAAGTGAGAACAATAAACAATCAAACTGATTTAGAAGTGTATCTCATCTACATTTTTGTTTGACTAGAAAATCTGCCCAACAGAGTTTCTCGATAATATTTAGCTAAGTGCAGTAATTAATTGCAAATTTAACATTCAAGGCAACAGGTGATAAGAACTACATTTAAATTCAAATATTTCTGAACATAATTATTAAGCAGTTACAAAAATTAAGATGAATCTTAGCATTATACAGCATATTGCTACACATCATTTATTATGGATGAAGTGGAAATTAACATATCTGATTATTACAGCAGCAAAAACCTGCAACTCTTCTGTGCCATGGAATATGTTCTGAAGCAGCATTTTTAGTTTTAAAGAGAAAGGGCAAAAAAAGCCATAAATTATATATTTTAAGAATTCTTGAGGCATCCAATAAGTTTCTTGACAATATATACCCACACAATCCTGCATTTACACATAATTTTCAGTAATATGCAGTTAACTGTGAAGTGGGCTGATGCAGTAGGTCTATGCAATGGTGATTAAAGTGCAAAATATTTGGTACAAAGTCTTAATGACTACTGTATCTTGTTTCGATGGACACCGAGGAACTGAGACCGGATCTTCCATTGATGGCAACGGTGTTTGATGGAGGTGCAACCTGGAAAAGAAGAGTATTGTCAGGATCACAGAAGAAAACTAGGCCTGGATACCATCCATCAGCCATTTCAACGTGCAACTGTCTGAAAAGCTACTGCTGAGCAACATCTAATTATCAGGATTAGGTGTCTACTCGAACCATATTCAGTGAAGACGTATACATGTATTTAATAGAGGGAGTAATGTGATGTGTTGAACTAAAGCTGAGAAGATTTGGGTTCAAATCCTAATCAGCCTTAAAATTCAGTGGGTGTCTCTGGGCAGACATTCTGTTTTACCAAACTTAGTGCAAATTGGTGGAAGGACAAAATGAGATGGAAGAAGCATATCTCTCTGCTTCTCAAAGCGCATGGGATAAAAAGCAAGCAAGCAAGCAAATAAACTACCTGCAGACTGCCTCAGTCTGAAAACAGCTTTCATACTAATTAATATTAATTTAAAGATCATATTGTTGGAAGAAAACTCTTTATGGGCACCCAGGGATACTTCACTGATTTGGAACTTATCTTCCTGCTGTTCAGAAATCTGCCCAGCGTATCAGAGAGATACATGATTATTTTATTAAAAAGAAAAAAGAAAAAAAAGTGTGGTAGCTGCTTAAGAACCACTGCCCTCTGAATCAGCCCCATATTCCCTAGGAAATAGAAGTAGGCCAGAAGTAGGGATCCTGTGATCCTCTAGATTTTTTTTTAAGGTAAAACTTCCAGTAGCCCCATCACTATGAGCAATGGTGAAGGATGCTGGGAGCTGGTCAGCCACATCAGCAAGACCACAGGCTGGCCCTGTTGCAGAGCTCTGACTATAATTTTAAATCTTAAATCTCTTTTTCCAATTAACTAGGAAGTTTAATTCTAAGCATTCATTGCATGCTTCTCTCTTAAATCCCATTTTATTGTCAGTTTCACATTTGATTGGTTTAATGATATTAATGTACTGCTACAAGAAAATGTACTTTTAACATCATTGTAAAAAGCAGTTCAGTTACACAGGGGAGTTGGTGCTGGCCCAAGATAATCTGCAGCCTGAACCCATCTCCTCCTTCGTCAAGATCCATTGTTCTCGTGGAATTTTGGCACCTGAGACACAAAATTCCACAACAGCATATCCCATTCCCTAGCAGCAAAAATGTAATAGTAAGAATGTTTGTGAGCGTATGCATGCGTGCTATTGTGAAGGGGTCTCTCATCCTGTCTGCAGTTGGCCAGACTTATCGACATTACTTCTGAATAGAGGTGGGCCCAGCTTTCAGAGATGATTATGTTGAGTTCTCAGGAAAACATTCCCCTCTGACCTTACACTGGTTTTAACTGCTGACTTATAAGCATCTACTGGCATCTTGGTCTTAATCATAACTAGCCTATCTGCAGCAGTTCTGCCTTCTAATTGTTTAGCAGCTGTAATCAACACCTTATTTCTCCATAAATTAGAATTCCTAATTTACAGTAACTCACATTTCATGCCCCTTTCTTCCTTCCTAGAATTTTATCCCACCTTTATTTTTGGTCAACTCAAGCATTGTATATGCTTAATATTCCTGCCTTCTACCTCCTATTTCCCCCACGACATCAACCCTGTGAGGTGGGTTGGGCTGAGAGCATCTGGCCCAAGGTCGCCCAGCCGGCTTTCATGCCTATGGGAGGATTAGCACACTCATAATTTCTGGCCCAGGACCTTAGCCATTACACCAAGCTGACTCTATGCTAGTCTGTGGCTCATTTCAGGCCAAAGATAAGTGGATTCTGTCCACTGTGCAACTATTTTGCTTCTATCCTTCCCCCAAACCCTACTTTGACTCAGCTGAAGGTGGCAGACCTCAGGGTTTAGGAAAAAAATAAACAGACCAGTGTTTCTCAACCATGACAACTTCAAGATGTGTGGACTTCAACTCTCAGAATGGCTGGCTGGGGAATTCTGGGAGTTGAAGTCCACACATCTTGAAGTTGCCAAGGTTGAGAAACCCTGAAATAGACCCTGCAAGCCTGAAATCAGTGAGTGAAGTCAACAAACTTATGGATGAGATAAACATTGTGCTTTTAAAAAAGGAGCATCTTAAGATTTTAAAATAAAGTATTATCTTAATGGGGAGAGACTAGTCATACAATGGAAACATTCTGGAGAAACAGCTTCAAACCCTACCCTGATTTGACCCATCTGATTAGCAATTACTGCGGGCTTAATTCAGCAGGAATAAAACCGCAGCACAAAAGGCCACAGAGTTTGGCTCTGCACCTGAACAAGTTATTAAAGGTGGGGGGGGGGGGATGTTTGGCTGACAGCAGAAGCAGTTTTTACCTCATTTCTTAAATACTTGGCAGGTACTAAGAGCACCTGACAGACCTTTTACCCGATTTATTAGAGCAAAGCGTTCGCCCAACATCCTTCCTCCTTGTTCCCCATACACAAGGAAATCAAGCAGCCTGCCAGCCTGCTGACATTAAGGGTTTAATTCTCCCACATGTAACATGCCTTGTTTTAAAAAGCTAAAGTGACATTTTGCAGCCACAGCCTGACATCATCTTCACAAGAGGCATAAAAATAAATTTGATGCCGCAGTTTTCTCATCTAAGCTTCACTTCCTCATATCGTTAGATAGTGCAAAAGTATCATCAACAGGCTACTCTTTTTTTGGGGGGGGTGACTTTATTAAATGGAGCAGAACAACTGAGGAAAATCTGAAATAACTTCTTAAAATAAATGGAATGGGATAGGTCCATCCTGGCCATATTAGTTAACCTTAGAGCCCAGGCAAAACAGCATTTTTAGTTTCTCTTTCCCATGCACAATTCCCAACAAGAATGGAGGCATGCATTAGGTTACTCTTCATATTTCACTATTTACTTATTTAATCAAACCTGTAGGCTGCCTCACAGCAATCAGAAAGAAAAACAAGTGACAATAGAATTACTACATACTCATATTGGGCAGAACATCACAGCTCATTACAAGAATAGTAGAAAACATGCAGGGAGTCAACACACAAGCTATCCTCCCACAGGACTTGTGGGAAAACCCAGATCTTCAAGGCTTTACAAAAACACAACAGGTTTGGGGTCATACAGATATCAGAAAGAATGCTGTTCCAGAGGGCAGGTATGGCTACAGAGAAGGCCCTGCAAGATGGCACTGCTTTACCACGAGGACTCGGTTTGAGCCAACCTTTCCAGTTCTTATCAGATGGGCAGAAACAACGAAACAGAGGCTCAAAGATATCCAAGCCCCAAGCCATGAAGTGATAACCAGCCCCTTGAATAGCAGCTGGAAGTAGTGGTGTGACACAACAGGAGTGCAAAATAATGGTGCTACACAGGTAAAATGAGGTATGACCACAATTACTTCCATCACTGCATTTCTGAGTAGACTTCAAGGTAGCCACATGTAGAGTGTATTGCAATAACTCAAACAGGTGGTGATTAAGGCATGGGTGACTGGGAGAAAGGCCTCCCAATCCAGAATCCAGATTATAATCTGAGTACCAAATGAATCTTTGCAAAGGCCCTTCTGGCCACAGCTGCCAATTGTTTGTTGAGCAAGAACCTTGAGACCAGATGGACCCCTAAACTGCACACAAGTTCTGCCTGGAGAAGCGCAACCCCACTGAGAACTGAAATTGAAAAGTCCTTGAAGCCAAAGCCACTCAGTCTTGCTAAGGTTGAGCCTAAGCCTGCTCCTCTCCATCCAGACCTTGACAGCTGCCAGGCACTGGAATTGGACTTCAATGGCACTGCCTGTTTGGCTTGGGACTGAGATGTAAATCTGGGTTTCATCTGCATACTGATAATACCTGACCCTGTGCTAATGCAGATGCTAAATACAATCGGGAAGATGGTGAGCCCTGAGAAACCCTGCAAGGCAAAGCTTTCAGACTTGATCCATCCTACCCCACTCCCTGCCAACTCTGACTGAAACTGTCCCTGGAGAAAGGAGAGTCACTATAATACAGAACTCCCCACCTCTAACCTCTGGAGGTGGTGGGCTCAGAAGGCTATCATGATCAGTGATATTGAAAGCTGCTGTCAGCCACATTAGATAGTCCAGGCCAGAAAATCAACTCCACCAGGAAGACCAGAGCTGTATTTTATTGAGATAGGCTATAACAACAGAATCTCACAAGTCTCATTGTGCTATCCGTCCCCTCCATCTTATATCCCAGTGACTCAGGGAGGCATTTGCCTGTGCCACTCTCAAATAGCACCTTGCTTCCTAGGCCTTAAAGAGTGTTTCAGCCCTCTTTGCCTAGGCAATGGTGTGGAACAGCAGGCTGCTTAGCAAAACTGCAGGCACCTGTGCGGCTGCCTTCCTTCCCTCCCAACTGAGCCCGCCCTTCTTCCCCCAGCGTCAGCATGGCAGAGCTGCCAATCAAGGTGCAACTCTGACACAGGCGTGTGGGAGAGACAGGAGGAGATGCCTGTTCTGGAGCTCTGCAGCCACCAGCAAACTGAGCATGGCAGCCAAACGGAAGACAATGTCCTCCCTTCAGAAGGAGCGGACCATCTAAAAGAGAGGAAAAGAAGTCTAGCAGCCTAGTGGGACCAAGCACAATGTAAAAAGGTGCAAGAGCTCTACATGCTGGCCATCAACAGAAAAAGAAGAAACAAATCTCAGAGAGGCCTTAAGACAGAATAGGCTTAAGGAAAAAACATTGATGCATAATAGTAATAGTATAAAGCATCATATATAGGTAATAATAATAGGTAATAGAGTAAGAGGTAATAGTATAAACATTGTCATAGTAAGAATATTTGAAAAGTATATTGTAATAGTAATTACCATAGTAATACTATAGAGATAGAATATAGGAAGCACTCACCTATCACTTTTATATGTTTGTTTTTACAGAATAAAACATCTCCCCAACCTTTAGAGGGAGATCCAAAGAAACCACCTGTGCAGGGTTCAGTGCTTTTGTGTCTCTCTTGAGTCTGGGTCAATCTACCTGAGTATAGTTTAAAAAAGAGCCTGTGACAAATGGTTCTTGCATATTCCGGTCCCTTACTCTCTACAGCTGCTGAGAGATGAAGCAGTAACAGGAGAGTTGCACCACCCAACTTCTGGTCCTGCCTGAAGTCATCCACAAGCCCATCCATGCTGTCTCAACGCTCTGCTCAATCTCCAGCTGGTAAGGGTTCAGATTGCCTGCTTCCTCCAGGGTCCTCTATACTTATAGCTAACAGAAGCAGGCAACAATAGCAATAAAACCTCAACGGTAGACTTTTTCAACAGAGCAAGGGGACACTGAAAAATATGACCTTAGAACGGCAAGCTGTGCAGTCGCAAAGCTTGCTTGAGAAAGCTGAGTTCATCAGCTCACTTGAGCTAAAACCTCTTTATATAGGTTTTGTCCTAGTAAGAATTAGAGCACAGAAACTGTATGTTTCTTTAAAAAATATGCAAAATATCCTGCAGAATATACAGGAAAAATATACAGTATGTTTTTTAAAAAGTATTGATTTTGAAACTTGAAGCCTACAAACCTGAGATTTATGCCACAACCTCTCTGCCTTACGGACTTGTTGATTTCTAAGAAGATACTGAGTTAACCATCTGCATCAAAAAATGCTGAAGAGAGTTAGGGAAGATGGAAGTGCAGGTATGAAGCTAAGATGGTTTATAAAAGACCTTAACTTGAAAAGTACAAATGAGCAAGGGAACTGAAAGAGGTGGTGGAAGAAAGGAGAAAGTGACCAGGACAAATAGAAAGAGAGGGGAGCTGAGTATACCAAACAACCTGGTAACCTTTAGTAATGTTTTTAACTAATGTTTTATGTATTTATATATATTTATGTTTTTAATGTTTGTTGTGAGTCGCCCAGAGTTCCCCCATTGGGGGGAGATGGGCGGTTGAAAATTTAATAAATAAAATAAATAAATAAACCTCTAAAATGGGTTAGCTGATTGTTGTTTCCATAGCAAAGAAGGAAGGAAATATCCCATATTCATTTATAAGTTCCTTTAACCAGGTCAAGGTTATGACCTTGACAATTTTGAACTCAGATCTATTTCCTACTGGCATGATAAAAAAAAATCACACATTCACAAGATTCACTTATCATATTAAGATTGCTGTACTGACTTTGAAAGAAGCGCTGGGAATCCACTGCTATTGCTTTAATGAGGAGAGGGAGAAGGGAGGACAGTGACTCACCCGTCTCAATTTGGCAGCAGCCTCTCCAGAGCGGATTGCAGCCAGCAAGCTCTGGTGGATCTGTTCTGGGTCAGGGCGTTGGACGGCTGCAGCAATGCCTCTCTCACAGATAGCGGTGGCTGGATGGTTGAATAAAGGGGCTGCCTGCCTGTTTTGCTCATATTTTGCATCGTTATTCTTCTGCTGGGTTAAAACATTGCCCAAGTAAGGTTATCTGAGCATGTTACCATCATTCTGAGCACATGTTCAAAGAACTCTAGATTTCTAACAACAAAGCATTGTAGCACCTAACGCATTTATTATGCTTTCATGGATCCAGAATAATAAATCATTAATTTATTATTATTGGGGGTTTTTTAAAGGTGCCACAAAATTATTTGTTCTTTTTTACTGCAGTTGGGTAACACAGCTATCTTTTCAAAGTTGTACATCACTGTCTTATTTTGCAAGTAATGTTGGATAAATAACTTACTCAAATATTCCAATAAGAAGGGGTAGAACTGGGGCTGGGGGAGGTGGAATGCTACTATGCATGTATGTTAAATGCAAGTTTTACCTTGTCTGTCAGACACTGCTGTGTCTGAGTTGTTGGACTCAGTACAGGTGAAGGATCCTTTATCTCAGGGTTGGATACCAATGAGCTAAGGTCAAGAGAAGTTTGTTCTTTTAATGGTCTGGTTGTACTGGAGCATGTTTTACTGAATGACTGTGATCTTTTAACTGCTGATGATACAGCAAGAGCAAAAGGTGAAGGTTTAGGACAGGAATATGGTTGTGGCAAAACAAAAGTCCTCAGAGTTTTCAAATTTAATGGAGAAGACTGGGATGAAGGAGAATTCAGCAGCTGAGACGCTTTTACAGGAGAATTTGGTGATTGAGGCACTTTTACAGAAGTGATGACTTTTCTTTCTTCTTCTTTACATCCATTTTCAGTAGTTTCCTCTGCTAATTGAGAAGGAACAGTAATTGTTCTAGGAAATGGAAAACAAGCTTGATCTGGCGATGCCAGCTTTTTCTCTGTCTCTATAGTCTTAGCTTCATTCTGAGTGGGGCTGCTCAGAGAGCCACTTCTTGCAACTGCTGAAGTTACATAATGATCTGAGGTCCTCCTCTGTATCTGCAAATAAAAATTGCTTGGCCTTACTGGAGAACTTAAGATTCTTGGTTTTTCTTGCACTTTAGGCGGAGAACTTTTGTTTCCTGGATTTAGAATTAAAGGAGGAATTAGATGGTCTTGATTAGGCTTGGAATGTTCTAGCTCCATTTTCTGGCCTTTGGCATTAGAGAAGGAAAGTGGGCTATGATCAGCCACAGTATATGTTGTAGCCAGTGGTTCATTCTCTACCCCATGTAATGTAACTTCATTTTTAAAATCAAGTGCTGTATGATTCAGCCTTTTTGAGATATTAGCAGTTTCTGTTTGTGTACCAAATTCTTGGGAATTTTCATTCTTGGGAGAAATGGCTGCTTCTTGGCTTTCTATAGTATCTAATTCCCAACTCTTCTCTGTTTCCAAAAATTTGGGAGGTACTATTTTGTAAGTAGTCATTCCAACTTTGGGTATGTAGTCTCTGGTAATTTCATTGGAAGGCTTAGGTTTAGACTTTGAATCTTGTCGGTAAGGTGGGTACATTTTTGTAGGAGAACTAACTGGGCTTCTGGCAACTGTCTCTGGTAGAACTTGGTTATCATTTACAAATGCATTATCATCGGTGCCATTCGGATTCACACTGTTTTGGGCTGCTTGTCCTATGGTCTTATTCAGTCTATTCAGGGTTCCTGAGGGATGATTTTCCTGCTCTGGCTTCTGTACATGAGTTGAATTTTTGTGAGTGGTCAGTCTGTGACCCTGATGATCGCTATTTTCACTTAATGCAGTCCGACCAAAATTATCTTCAGATGTTGTCTGAATTGCAACATCCTGAGTCTTTGTTACATCTACATTGACCTGATCACATTTTTGATCATGCACACTCAGAGATTCTTGAAGAGTGTATTCCCCATTTAGAGAGATATCATGTTTGTAGGCTTCAAAATCCAGTGTTTCAAGCTTGTTATTTTCTCTTACTTCTACCTTACTGAGTTTGGTAGAAGGCAGAGGAAATGTTGGTTCGCTGTGACCTTTTTAAAAAGGGAAACATAATTTTGACATTAGCACTGAGAAGAAAAATTCTTTGAATCGCACATCACTCTTTTTCATTTAAAATAGTACTAAGCATAAGCATTCCCTTAGTATAAATTTCACTGACTGTACTACCATTTGTAGTACTGATTTCACAATCAATGCCTGGCAGACCTAATTATCTGTTTTCTAAAATTACTCAAAGTAGCTATTTAGTGTCATATATAGGTAACTCCAGGCAGGACTTTATAATCACTGGTTCCTATGGCTTCAGAACAACCTCGAGGACAACCACAAGAATCCCTCAGTGCCAATAAGCTTAATTAACATTCCCAGAATGTTTGAGGGAAAATTCCCTTGCATGAGCAATTCACACAGAATCACCAAAACCCCCTGATTTTCAAGAAATTGCATGAATGACAAGATCGTAATTCTGATAAAGAGAAACTCACCATTATTTGTATTTGACTGCAACGTTCCAAGTGCAATGCCATTGGAAATGCTAACTCTTTCACTCAGTATTTCACTATCTTGGGCTCTGCAAAACAAGACAGAAATACTGGGGAGAGGACTATTGATAAACAGATGAAAGAAGCCCCACAAACAAAAGAGCCAGTTGGTGCAGTGGTTAAGGTGCTAGCCTAGAAACCAGGAGACTGTGAGTTCTAGGCCTGCCTTAGGGAAGAAAGCCAGCTGGGCAACTTTGAGCCAGGCACTCTCAGCCCAACCCACCTCACAGCTCCATCTTGTGTGCCAATTGCACCTGTTCCTGGATCAGCAGGCCCTGCTTACAGTCACTCACACCCCAGTCCCCTCCAGATTGGACTACTGCAATGCGCTTTACATGGGGCTGCCCTTGAAGAGTATCCAGAAGCTTCAGCTGGTTCTGAATGCAGCGGCATGGGCAGTTATGTGTGCTCCAAGAACAGCCCATTTTACACCTCTGCACTGTGAGCTGCATTGGTTGCCAGTTTGCTTCTGAGTCCAATTCAAGGCGCTGGTTTTAACCTTTAAAGCCCTTCATGGCATGGGACTGGGCTATTTGAGGGACTACCTCTCCCCAGTTACATTAGCCTGCCCCATCAGATCTCGTGGAGAAGGTATGCTGTGGGTACCATTGGCTAGGGACCTGTATTTGGCAGGTGCCAGGACATGTGCCCTCTCTGCTGTGGCACCTGCCTTATGGAACATCCTTCCTCCCAAGATTAGATTAACGCCATCCCTTCTGCTATTCCAAGAGGCCCTCAAGACCTGGTTATGTGATCAGGCCTGGGGCTCCCAGGGAACCAGAGACCTGCTTAGATGGCTCCATTGCTAAGAAAGGCATTTTTATTCTCCCTTCCCCTATGGTTTGTATTTTTGTTTTTTACAGTATTTATTAATATGGTTTTTTTTATATTTCTTCTGTTGTTTTTATCTGTCTTTTTATCAGATTGTTGTATGCCGCCCAGAGTCACTTCGGTGAGATGGGTGGTTATAAACATTTGCTAAATAAATAAATAATTTCAGGAAAAAAAGTAAGAAACCAAAAACATTATAATGCCATCAAAACTATTTGCTACCAAGCCTCAACAGTGCAATGTTGGGGGTTCCAGGGCTGAAAAAAATGAGAACCATAGGCTGCCAATCTTTGGTATATTCACCAGCCATAATGCTTTTCTTTTTTTAGAGAAGCACTGATTAACCCTTATTTTACTACATCCAGCACTAACAGTAGTACATAGCACAACTTTTTAGCCCTCGCTTTAGAACTCCCATTCCAGTTACAGTAATGTGAGATGATGTACCCAGCTTGGATAAGTTACTCAGTTCCTTACCCTCACAACACATACATATACAAAATCATACCAAACTTAACTGTACTTACTTATCACCTGCACTCATCTTTTCTGTTTTTTCTTCATTTGACTCTGGCACATTGTGTCCAATACCAAAACTTGGATCAGAAGCAGGTTCATGTTTCTGAACATCTAGTGGAACTTCAGGAGCACTGATGGAATCATCATGCATTTCTTCCTTCTCCTCTATCTCCTCTAAGCTATATTCAGAGCCTATGTCAGCTGTGCAAAAAAGCACAAGGAGTAATCTTTGGAGAGGGTCAGCATGCAAAAGTGTATATATATATTAAAAAAAAAAAAAAAAAACTTTGAAAGCTTGCTTACTTTGCTATGCTGGGGGAGTGGCCTTGCCCTGTTACTTAACATCACTATAAATCACATAGGCAGAATGTAATATATCATGAAACACTTATATATTAATAGAAGATGACGCTTTGGCAAATGGAAATTGAAAATACCATGAAAGCAATGTTGTGTTCTTCTTTAATTAACCACTTTAAGAGAATAAACTGACAGGAATATAGGAAGCTGCTTTATATAGAATAAAATATATTTAGACATTTCATGGAAGAAAATAGAAAATTATCTAATAATATTACCATAATCAGAGGAAAAGTCTGCTGCATACCTCAGCTTCCTCTTAGCTTCATTAATAAACTAATATTATCATATGACTTCAGCATAAATGTGCTGTATCATGAACAGAAGTTATGTTAAGACAAATATAACAATGGAACTCTTAAAATAATCAGTAAGAGAAAGCACTGAATGAACTGGTCTTAAGTTAACTAGGCTGTACTCTCAAAGCAAGCACATGAGCCTGAACAGAATGGAAGATCCTACTTTCCTCCCAAAAACATATATTAGAAAGCACTCATTAGTCTCAGAGAAGCTCAGATTAAACGAGACTAGTATGCGCAATTTAGTAAATTAGTCCCAAAGAGAAAACATGACAGCCACCTACATTTAAGCGACACTTCAGATTCATCTGGAGTATCAGTGTTAACCAAAACTCTACCTTCATCTGAGACTTGCTGGACATTGTTTTGATCATGATTGGCTGGATCAAAGCTGCATGAGGTACCTGCTGCCACTGTGGTCCTGGTTAGATCAACTACATTGCCTAAGAAGCAGGTTAGGAAACAATGCGGGAATTAACTTGATTAATGTGAGAATAAAACACAGAAACATGAGAAGGAATAAAGCAGAGGGAACAATGTTAGTTAAGTCAAAATGTTTTCACTCATGTTTGGTCACATTAATAGGGCTGCAGCACTTAGTTAACAGACACAACATAATTAACAGAAGTTTCTCTAATCAGGTAGCACTGAAAAAAGTTGCAAATATCTTTGAACATCAAGGTTTCAATTCAGAAGAGGATTACCTTCTTCCGTCTCATACAAACAGAATTGCTACCTCTTCCAAAATGGTGTCTACTGAAGTTGTATGTGCATTATTTAAAAACAAAACAAGGGCACTTTGAAATTATAACTTATTTATAAGCAAACAGATTCAAATGTAATCAATTAATCAATGAAATCAATGTGATTAAGCCACTACAAATTCTTTTACTGGAACAATTAATTGTATGTTAAATTGTAGGGCTGTGCACAAAGCCAGTGAAGCACTTCTCTGAACCCACTGTTCAATGGCCATCACTCTCCATGGCTCAATGTGGCTGCCTTTTCCCACTACAGCAATCCTCTTTCCACTGGGACTGCTGCCAAAATGAAGCAAACTGTCTTCTATGCATGTACACACATCCTCAGATTAACAGGAAAAGAACCTCAGAGCTAGTGCCTAACCTTGAAGAAACACAGCCATCTCGACACTCTGAGGAGCAGATCTAGGTGGACACATCGGTCACTTTGCAAAGCATCCTCCAAGTACTTCGCTCAGCCCTATTAAACTGGGAAGTGGAATTGTGAATATATTTTAATTTGTAGAGATGTATAAAACAAAGGGCCAGTTTGGCGTAGGGGTGAAGGCATCAGGCTAGAAAGCAGGAGACTGTGAGTTCTAGTCCTGCCTAGGCACAGAGCCAACTGGGTGACTTTGGGCCAGTCAGTTTCTGTCAACCCTAGGAAGGAGGCAATGGCAAACCACTTCTGAAAAGCCTTGCCAAGAATCGGACACAACTGAACAGATTAAAAAAAAAAAAAAATAGTCAAGGATACTTTTAACTTGGTTGTGGAGAGAGAAATGGAAAGAGAGAGAGAAAACACTACTCCCCTGAAAACTAAAGGAGGAAGCCAACAAACTGAGTTGCAGAGACTAGCTGTGGCTGTAGGAGGAGCTGCATGCAAAGCAGTTCCAAGTTACTTCTCTTATTATTTGTAAATAAAGAGTTCCCACAACAGATTTTGCAGCCCAATTCAAGTAAATTAAAATGAAAGCCATTGGTTTGGGTTAATTTAGAATAATATAGTAACAAGGGCAGAGACTAGAATAAGAAAGGGGCAGAAAGAATGTTGTGGCAATACTGGCAGATGTAGCTGAGTCTGTTTTATTTTTGTTTTTTACTAAATGTTGCATTAAAAATACCTGTTGGAGATTGTACTTCTGAATATCTTCCTTTGCCAATGCCTTCTATATGAATTGATTCTGCAGATTCTGATCCTGAAAAGTAGATGGAATTTTGGAAATGTTTCCTTTTGATGGCAAAACTGCAACAATACCCAAATATCTTTTATCAAAGGTAAACTGCTATGCAACTATCAGATAATTATTGTTTTATGATATTGTTTTTCTAGCATCAGAGTGGTCAGCCCACAGGCCACACGCAATCTGTATGCACATAATTTTCTCCAGCCCTTCCATAATTTCCCATAAAATTTCAATGTAAGAACAATAAGCTGTTATTTTATATATAAATTTAATAATAATAATAATAATAATAATAATAATAATAATAATAATAATAATATAAAAATGCAAAATCCAGTCTAAACATCTGGCTGATTGTGTGACCAACAACAATGATAATATCTTGGCTATCAAATACCAAAAAATGCTAATAAAATCTCACATTTGCTTTATAAGGATGATTTGAAGCTTTATGGAAAATCAGAAATTGAAATCCAGTCTCTGACAAATACCATAAGAATTTTTAGCACAGATATAGCAATGGAATTTGGGCTAGAGAAATGTGCTACAGTAGCAATAAATTGGGGTAAAATCACGAACAGTAATGGAATTGAAATGCTGAATGGCCAAACCATCAGGAGCCATCAGGATGAAGCCTACAAGTAACTGAGCATTTTAAAGCTGGATAACACCAAGCATGGAAAGTTAAAAATATGATTAATAAAGAATACATCCAAAGAGTGAGCAAATTGCTAAAGACAAAATTGAACAGTGGAAGTACCATCAAAGCCATCAACATCTGGGCCATACCTGTCATATGATACACTGCTGGAATTATTAACTGGACACAAGCTGAACTGGACAGTTTGGACCGAAAAACAAGAAAACTCATGACTATTCACTATACATTACATCACCATAGTGATATTGATAGCTTATACCTGCCCCACAGAAATGGAGGCAGAGGTTTACTTCAAGTCAAACAAACTGTCGAAGAAGAAAAGCATGCATTGGCTAATTATGTAAAAGACAGCCAAGAACAAGCACTGATGCAAGTTAAAAATTGGAACTTACTGAATGTACAGGAAACAAAACAGGGATTTTAAAATAATGTAATAAAAACATGAACAGAATGCTGGCAAGGAAAAGCATTACATGGTCAATTTCTTCAAAAGATTGAGGGGAAACTGGACAAACATAAAACCTGGCAATGGGTTACAACTGGAACATTAAAAAAAGAAACTGAAGGCTTGATTTTGGCTGCTCAAGAGCAAAGAAGCAGAAGAAACAGTAGATCATATACTTAGTTCATGCAAGAAGATCACACAGAGTATAAACGACGACATAACACAGTTGCCAAAATGATTCACTGGAACATCTGTAAAAACTATCATGTGCTAGTAAGGAAAAATTGGTGGGAACACATAGTTGAAAAAGTAGTCAAAAATGAGCAGGTTAAAATATTGTGGGATTTCCAAGTACAAACTGATAAAGTCTTGGAGCATAACACACCAGATTTAACAATGGTTGGATAGAAGAAAGTGTGGATAATTGATGTGGCAATATCAGGGGACAGTACAAGACAAAGAACTGGAGAAGATCACAAAGTATCAAGATCTGAAAATCGAAGTTGAAAGATTATGGCATAAACCAGCAGCGGTGGTCCCAATGGTTATTGGCACGCTGGGTGCCATATCAAAAAGCCTTGGACGGCACTTAGAAAATCTACACATTGACAAAATTTCCATCTGTCAATTACGAAAAGCTTGTATCTGCACATATACTACGCTGATACATTATGACAGCCATGGTTCTTGAGAAGAACTCAGTGCGAATGAAGAACAACATGCAACACCAGCTAAAGAACTGGCAGCTGTGATTTCATGTTGATGTGTATATAATAATAATAATAATAATATTATTATTATCCATTCTAAACATCTGGCTGACTGTGCGACCAGCAATATAATAATAATAATGTTATAAGAATGTGCAACGTCTTTTTATCCTGTTGTTGTTGTTTTGCAAGTTTTTCAAAGGATTGCTAACATTTACTCCATGAGCCTCCACCAGGTCTTCTCCCCTGGCCTCACATACTTTTCTCAGAATGGGGACAGCATGCCATGCAAGGACAAAATGCAATCCTCCACTCAAAAAGAGGGGACATCTTTGCTGATGACCATCATCTTTCTATACACTTTCTTTTTCGTGCCCCACCCCACTTAGGCATGAAAGCCAACTGGGTGACTTTGGGCCAGTCACTCACTCTCAACCCAACCTACCTCACAGGGTTGTTGTTGTGGGAAAAAGAAGAGGCAGAAGTATTAGGTATGTTCGCCACCTTGAGTTATATATATATATAAAAAAGGCTGGATAAAAATATATAACTCTAATAATAATAATAACAACAACCACAACAACTACTCAATGAGCCAATTCTGACTATAAGTTAAAGAAAACAACTTCAAAGTCATTACTTTCCATGCAGGCAAAGTTGCTTCAAGCTTAAGGTACAGAATTCTGATATACTATGTTTACCTGTATCAATGCTGGGGTCACTTTGGCCTTGCAGTTTTCTGGGAGGTGGAGAAGGTGCTTTGCGCTTTGCCCGCCTTAAAGAAGAATTAACTGAGGACGTGCCACTGAGATGAAGAGAACCTGTTCGCACTATTCCTAATTCTGAGAGTCCCTGGGGAAAAGGTCAGGATGGAAATGAAAATAAAACAGAAACATTCAAGAATGTAGCTAGAGAGAAATCATTAACTGTTAAATGCAAAAACTCTTTCAACATAGTGAAGAAATAAATTTAGCAGCACTAATATCTCCATAAAATAGCTCAGGTATTTTGTCCTACCTGAATCAATTGCCTGTTTCAGATATAACACCAACCAAAGGCTGAGCATTCCTTTGGGGCTATGAAAATATGGATATATTTTCCCCACAAATAAATATAAACAAACAAAAAATAAATGCTAATAATTCATTTAAATGACCATAACTTAATCTGACTAATTTGTAGACATTGACATCTGTCTGGGATCATAAACCTTCACACTCCAGAAACAATGGAAAAGTTACTAGCAGGTCCCAGGAGGTGGGCCTTCTCTGCCGTGGCTCCCGCCTTGTGGAATCCTCTCCACCCAGAAGTGAGGTTAGCTCCATCCCTCTGCTTCTTAGTTATTTTTTAATTGTGACTGTTTTTATGTATTTATTGTTTTTAATCAAGTGCTGTACACTGCCCAGAGTCACTTTTATGTGAGATGGGCGGCTATATAAATATAAATAAATAAATAAAAATAAATAAATTTGCTGTAAGAAAATGAAAAATGGCAACCAACTGTATATTTTATTCATCCTAGATTCTATTTTACAGAGCTATATTTAGCTGAGGGAAAATCTACTTGCATGTCGTTCAGAAAAATAAACCTTTAAATGTTACAGTGAGCTAAAGCTTTAAAATCTATCTGCAAGTGCAGACCTTGCTCATTATTTAACAGCGAAGTGGTGGCACTTAGCAGACCTTGGCTGATCTTGAAAAAGCTTGTTTAGTACTTGGATGGGAAAGCACCAGGAAATCCCAGGGTCTGTAGGTTAGCTTGGAAAGTCAAAAAGCTTCCCAGAAGCCAGAAGGGGCAAATGGCTTCTGTACTGTTACCAAGGAAACAACATGGACATGCCCATATCACTACCGGATGTTGACTCAAGGAAGACTTCATCTTCATATTTCTGATTAGCCAGTAAATTCCAAAGCTAAAACGTGACCCTAAACATTAAAACTGAATAACCAATCAACAGTATCACCCACAAGGAAAAAAAAGCAATGTCTCTGTTCTGTTATCTGAGACCCAGAAGATGGGATTCCAACCAACTCCTTCATAACAGAACAAAACATAAATAACCTCCTGCATATAGAAAAGCAGTATCCCCACTTCTGAGTTGAAGAGGCAATCCAAAATTACCTCTGGTTTTTCTTTGTGACACTTGGAAAAAGCGGTATGTGATTCTGAAACCGTCCGAAACTTTCAGTATCATAAGCAACCGTCTAGAGCAGTTGGCCAGCCATTCTACAGAAGCCATTAAAATTCAGGAAAAAGCTGAACCTGAGGATCCCAATGAACTTTCATACTTAGTTTAGGGCAGTGTTTTTCAAACCTGGCAACTTGGCAATTCTGGGAGTTGAAGTCCACTCATCTTAAAGTGGCCAAGTTTGGACAACACTGTTCTAGAGGTATTGGATTACAGCTCCCCAAATGTCTGCCAAACTGGCTGAGAATTCTGGTAAGTGTAGTCCAACACATCTGGAAGGCTATTGCTGGGAAAGGCTGACACAGGGCAATTTTACTTTACCTGGCTCATTTACTTCTCAAGTAAGATGAGAAAATTAAAATAAGATAACCCAACTCTTATATTTTCCACTTAAAATCAAGAAAGCAGACCATAATAAGTAAAACTGTGGAGACAGTGTTCTTTTTAGCTGGCCTTTCATGCCACTGTCTGATATTACCTCTTTGGCATGGATAAGTGACTCACTTTACCAAAACTGAGCAAACTGTTCAGCTGGGACAAAGGTGCTTCAGTTTTGTAGTACTGTACAGTGCTGTACAAAGACAATATAGCAAGTAACTTTTTATTCTCCTTTTCAGCTACAGTACATCTCAGCAATTATGAGGCAGAGCACAGCCTCAAAACTGTCTGAAAAACAGAACACAAGGATACAGGGGCCAGATAATAAATCCACTGAATTAGTTTATTAGTCCCCCCACTCTAATTAACGGGGAAGAATGCTGGACTTTCATGAACAAGAGAAGAGATGATGTAGCGAGACAAATGTGGCAGAGAAGTCTGGTCACTGATGATGCTAGCATTGAAAGAGAACTTCCACATTTTACAAAGATATATACAGTTAGAAGATGCAATGTGAGATGCACGGACCAAGAAATAAAGCACAGTAAATTGAAAGTTTTAGGTAAAGGTGAACATAGGTGAGTGGGAATGGGCAACTTTAAACCAGATGATTACATGTATTTTTCAGGATATGAAACCACATCCCGGGCAAGGATTTATCACTGGATTTACAAAAGAGGGTTTCTAAAGCCTTGAAGAAATCTCTGAGATGTGAGAAAGAAAGTTTGAAAGGAGATTCAATCCTACGACAGCAACTTGAGGAATTAAAGATCAAGACTGTCAGAAGCAAAAGAAAGGAATATAAAGCTGACTTGTTTTGATCAGGGTTAAAATATGAAATATTTCTATAAATTCTGAAAAACCTTCATGGACTTTTTGCCAATACTCAGACAGAAACAACAATGATTTTTGGATTTTCGAATGGATGGGGGTGGTATGGGAAGAAGTGAATTATGTATGCAATCTTATAGGGGGTGGGGAAATATTAAATTTGCCAGCACTTGTTGCAAGGAAGATCGGGAGCCACTTTTTTAAATATACTTTTTTCTATTTCTTTTCTCTTCCTTTTTATTTTCTTTTTTTTCACTTTATATTTATTTTCTTTCTATTTCCTTTCTGATTTCAGTTTGTATTATCTTTTACTATTGTTAAATTCTTCAATAAAAATACTTCAAAAAGTATTTTTAAAAAAGGATATAAAACCATGTGAAGGAATGGAATGGCATAATACTCAAGGAGGAATATGTGCTCCACTATATCTCAATAAACAATAGGATCATATCTATTAAAATTAGTGGATACTCAGTTAATATCAATGTTATAGAATTTACAGTGTTGTATTGCACATAAAATGGAGAAAGGCACAGAAGAATGTTTTGACAAAGTATAAAGTTTTTAAATTAAACATCTAACAAGGCCATAATAGTACTAGTAAGTTATTAGAAAACCAAAGGTGGAATTACTTGGACAGAGTAAGGTCAATAATGCAGGAAGTAAGTTAGAGTTTTGGGAAGAGAATTTTTTTTTATTATTGCAACATCTGCTGCAAGGAATATAAATACAAATATAAATATTGGACATCAGTGGATAGGCTACATTGGAATTAAATTAACTACACAATAGGAAATAGAAAACGGAGAAGTGTAATTCAGTCAGCCAGGCCATTTCCAGGTGCACATTGTGGAAGAAACCGTGAATTATTGCCATGAATTATTGATATCATATATTTAGGAAAGTAGGTTAAAGTAGGGAAAGTAGCAAGATTTGATCTGGAAGACATTCAGTCAGAATGTAAGACCAATCTATGGAACAGAGTCAGTGATTGCAAAAGAGCAGCTGAGGAGCTAAAGACAGGGATAAGAGACATGTGAAAACCAAAATAGAAAAACTATTGCAAACATTTTACCGAAGAAAAAATCCAAGTGGCTTTCAGAACAAACTATCATGATTTTATTTCCACTATGGTGGTGAAGCACACAATCATCATTTTGAATGTGGCCTATCAGCAATCCTTATCTGAAAGCAGTAGTTGAGTGGAGACTTGACTTGAAGACCCTTGTTGTTGTTGTTCAGTCGTTAAGTCATGTCCGACTCTTCGTGACCCCATGAACCATATCGCGCCAGGCCTTCCTGTCCTTCACTGCCTCCCTGAGTTTGCTCAGTTTCACACTCATTGCTTCAGTGATGCTATCTAACCATCTCATCCTCTGCCGTCCTCTTCTCCTTTTGCCTTCAATCTTTCCCAGCATCAGGGTCTTTTCCAAAGAGTCCTCTCTTCGCATTAGGTGACCAAAGTATCTGAGCTTGAGCTTCATTATCAATCCTTCCAATGACCAATCAGGGTTGATTTCCTTTAAGATTGACTGGTTTGACCTCCTAGCAGTCCAGGGGACTCTTAAAAGTCTTCTCTAGCACCACAGTTCAAAGGCATCAATTCTTCGGCGCTCAGTCTTCTTTATCGTCCAGCTCTCACAGCCATACATTACTACTGGAAAAACCATAGCTTTGACTATGCGGATCTTTGTTGGCAAGGTGATGTCTCTGCTTTTTAATATGCTATCTAGGTTTGCCATAGCTTTCCTCCCAAGGAGCAAGCGTCTTTTAATTTCATGGCTGCAGTCTCCGTCTGCGGTGATCTTGGAGCCCAAATAAATGAAGTCTGTTACTGCTTCCATTTCTACCCCTTCTATTTGCCAGGAATTGATGGGTCCAGATGCCATGATCTTAGTTTTTTTAATGTTAAGTTTCAAGCCAGCTTTCGCACTCTCCTCTTTCACCCTCATCAAGAGGCTCTTTAGTTCTTCTTCACTTTCTGCCATTAGGGTGGTATCATCTGCATATCTGAGGTTGATGTTTCTCCCTGCAATCTTAATTCCGGTTTGTGATTCTTCCAGCCTGGCATTTCTCATGATGTACTCTGCATATAGGTTAAATAAGCAGGGTGACAGTATACAGCCTTGTTGTACTCCTTTCCCTATTCTGAACCAATCGGTTGTTCCGTGACTGGTTCTAACTGTTGCTTCTTGGCCCGCATACAGATTTCTCAGGAGACAGGTAAGGTGGTCTGGTACCCCATCTCTTTAAGAATTTGCCACAGTTTGTTGTGATCCACACAATCGAAGGCTTTTGCATAGTCAATGAAGCAGTAGTAGATGTTTTTCTGGAACTCTCGTGCTTTCTCCATCATCCAGCGGATGTTGGCAATTTGATCTCTAGTTCCTCTGCCTCTTCGAAACCCAGCTTGTACATCCGGTAGTTCTCGGTTCACATACTGCTGAAGCCTAACTTGTAGGATTTTGAGCATAACCTTGCTAGCCTGTGAAATGAGCGCAATTGTGTGATAGTTTGAGCATTCTTTGGCATTGCCCTTTTTTAGAATTGGAACGTAAACTGACCTTTTCCAATCCCGTGGCCACTGTTGCGTTTTCCAAACTTGCTGGCATATTGAGTGCAGCACTTTAACAGCATCGTCTTTTAGTATTTTAAATAGCTCAGCTGGAATACTGTCATCTCCACTAGCTTTGTTTTTAGTAATGCTTCCTAAGGCCCACTTGACTTCACTCTCTAGGATGTCTGGCTCAAGCTCAGTGACCACACCAGCATGGACATCAGGGACATTAAGATCTTTCTTGTATAGTTCTTCTGTGTATTCTTGCCACCTCTTCTTAATCTCTTCTGCTTCTGTTAGGTCCCTGCCTTTTTTGTCCTTTATCATGCCCATCTTTGCACTAAACGTTCCTTTAATATCTCCAATTTTCTTGAAGAGATCTCTAGTCTTCCCCATTCTATTGTTTTCCTCGATTTCTTTGCATTGTTCATTTAAGAAGGCCTTCTTATCTCTCCTTGCTATTCTCTGGAAATCTGCATTCAGTTGCTTATATCCTTCCCTTTCACCCTTGCTTTTCGCATTCCTTCTTTCCACAGCTATTTGTAAAGCCTCATCAGACAGCCATTTTGCTTTCTTGCATTTCTTTTTCTTTGGGATGGTTTTAGTTGCTGCCTCCTGTACAATGTTATGGACCTCCATCCATGGCTCTACAGGCACTCTGTCTACCAAATCTAATCCCCTAAATCTATTCATCACCTTCACTGTGTACTCACAAGGAATATGATCTAAGTCATACCTGAGTGGTCTAGTGGTTTTCCCTACGTTCTTCAATTTAAGCCTAAATTTTGCAGTAAGAAGCTCATGATCTGAGCCACAGTCAGCATCTGGTCTTGTTTTTGCTGTCTGTATAGAGCTTCTCCATCTTTGGCTGCAAAGTATATAATCAATCTGGTTTCGGTATTGACCATCTGGTGATGTCCATGTGTCGAGTCGTCTCTTGTGTTGTTGGAAAAGAGTGTTTGCTATGACTAGCTTGTTCCCTTGACAGAACTCTATTAGCCTTTGCCCTGCTTCATTTTGTACTCCAAGGCCAAACTTGCCTGTTATTCCAATTACTCCTTGACTTCCTACTTTAGCATTCCAATCCCCTATGATGAAAAGGACATCTTTTTTTGGTGCTAGTTCTAGAGGGTGTTGTAGGTCTTCACAGAACCGGTCAGCTTCAGCTTCTTTGGCTTCAGTGGTTGGGGCATATACTTGGATTACTGTGATGCTGAATGGTTTTCCTTGGATACGCACTGAGATCATTCTGTCGTTTTTGAGGTTGCACCCCATTACTGCCTTTCCTACTCTCTTATTGACTATGAGTGCTACTCCATTTCTTCTAAGGGTTTCTTGCCCACAGTAGTAGATATAATGGTCACCTGAATTAAATTCACCCATTCCCGTCCATTTCAGTTCGCTGATTCCCAAGATGTCGATGTTCAATCTTGTCATCTCATCTTTGACCACATCCAGCTTGCCTTGGTTCATAGATCCTACATTCCAGGTACCTAGACAATATTGTTCTTTACAGCACTGGACCTTCTTTCCGCTTCCAGATACATCCACAGCTGAACATCCTTTCGGCTTTGGCCCAGCCGCTTCACTCTTTCTGGAGCTACTTGGAATTGCCCTTCGCTCTTCCCCAGTAGCATATTGGACACCTTCCGACCTGAGGGGCTCATCTTCCAGCATCATATCTTTTAGCCTTTTGACATTGTCCATGGGGTTTTCTTGGCAAGGATACTGGAGTGGGTTGCCATTTCCTTCTCCAGTGGACCACATTTTGTCAGAACTCTCTGTCATGACCTGTCCGTCTTGGGTGGCCCTGCACGGTATAGCTCATGGCTTCACTGAGTTACGCAAGCCCCTTCACCATGACAAGGCAGTGATCCATGAAGACCCTAGCAGGCTGCTAATGGTGTGGGCCAGTGGCTGACTCCAGGTTCCAGCAGCAAGCAGTGAAGTGAAGAAAAGGGATAGGAATCTTGCATACTATGATGGAAAGCAGATCAGGAAGAAGAAAAGCCAATGAATTATTGAATTTGTTGCGGAGAGATATTTATTTTTATTTCGAATCTAGATACTGCCCATCTCACGAAGAAGTGACTCTGGGTGGAAGTATACAAAGGAACAACTAGAAAGTTGGGGAGAAGTGTAATGGATTTTGTAAATGATGGAAAAGAGAGTGGACAGCAATGGTAGACAACGTGCAGAAATATGCATGAAAATGAAAGAATGATGGCGAACATGCAGGACCAGAAAATAGAAGAAAGGGGAGAAGTGGACAAATAAACCAGCTGGAATGGCAAAAACAAAGATGACAAATAAAAAGAATATGGACTATTGAGAGGTTTTGGATTACGATGTGAGGCTGAAGTCTTTGACCCTGTGTCTGGAGGCTATGAGGGACTAGGTGGAGCAAAACAAATTGAGAATGAATCCCAGCAAGATGGAGTCGCTATGGGTACAAATACTCTCTGGTTCTACAAATGCTTCATCTTTTGTTCTAGAGCTAGTGCATTTCCCAGAATACAGCTGGTGCCAGGAGTTTGGAGAAGTGCAGTTCAAAACGTCTAGATAACATCAATTTACACAGTCTACCCCTGCTTTACACATCTGCTTAAAGATTCTTTTTAAAGGAGCAGAACCAGTTTAAATTGATATTATTTGGAAGATGCATTGAGATGACCAATAACTTTTCCCAAAGTAAGACTTTTTTAGTTAAAGATAGATTTCCAAATCTCTATTAAACAGCGCACTCTTGTGGTTAAGGCTTAATAAAAAAAGAAATAACTGCATTATACTTTAGGTGAACAAAAATAATATTCACTGATTGCACTTATGTTCCATTCATCTACTGGGCCTGTTTTTTTTTCTTCTATTACTTTCTCTTCATCTGTATAGCATGCTCATGCATTCTAGGATATTAGAAAAATGTCTTTCATTCCAGATTCAAAGTGTTGTCTCAATACACTGTATTCCCATTTATGCTGATACACTTAGCTTTGAACTTTAATTGGAATTCACAACTGACAATTTATGCTTTACCAAGATATTACCGACTGCATTAATTTCTCCTCTCAAACTATGCTGGAATAAATTCAGCATACACTGGGATTTATATAGATAGATTTGACCTGGCAGCCTCCTTTATAACTTCATTAAAATGCTTTATTATAGAAGCAGGCAAGGTTATGAAGATAAAAACATCAGTTTTAAACATCCATGTTCTTCCAGTAAGTAAAATTTGATTTTCTTAAGGACTGAACATGTTTCTAATAATGCAAAGGTTTGAACTGCTTGGGAAACCTTTTCCCAGTAATATATTTAATGGTATTTTTCATAAAGGGATAAGGAAGACAATCTGGAAAAGACAGAAAATGTCAAATCTTTCTCCATTTTATACTTAAACTATACTTTTTCATATTTAATGAAAATACAGAAACTACCTATTTGATAGGGAAAACGGGATTCCAACTGCAATTTGGCATTGCTTCAAAGTACAATTTTTCAACAACCAAAGCAACTAGCTAGACTTATGATTATTGAATCTTGATCACATTAAGCCTTTCCAGCATTTAATATTAATATCCAACTTTCATCTAAAAATTAAAGGTTAATTTCTAAAGCCGCTGCTTTAGAAGTCTGGCAAGGGCTAGCTGTGAATGAAGAAGGATCTTATGAATAATGAATTCTTCCCTAAGCAGAGTTATCAGATGTCCCACATATTTCATCTGAAAGTATAAGGATAAATAGTTTCATTTGAAAATTCTTCCAAGGATTCCAATAGCAGCGAAGTTTTAGCATGTTCCCCCATGCCTTATTACCATATGCAAGTGAAAAAAACCTGAAACATAGGGGTACATTCCAAACCCACACAATATATTCCTTATGATCTGACTTGTCTACATGTTTGATGTGTTTATACTCAACTTGGAATCTGAACATAAAAGAAATAATTTTGTGGCCATGGCGATTCCAGAAACATCATCTAAACTTGGCCCAAGTAAACTCTTGCAATTTATTTGGAAGGTATGATAGTGATTGTTCTCATGGAACTGTTTCATAGCTACTCAGAAATTATTCTAAAATTATTTTCAGAGTGAAAGAAAGGATAAGAGATTAATGACCAACCTTATCAGTTTCATCCACACTACTGGATTTCAGCATACAAATCTCAGGTTTGTCCTGGCTTTGAGCAAGATTCTGGGGCACACTTTGAGACGCAGGCATTGGAGGCAAGGGCGCTCGTCGCTTTTTGGGCATTTCAGAGGGCAGAGTATTTGAGTCATACTGTTTGGAAACTGAACTGGATCTCACAGCAAAGGCTGGCTTTGGCTTGTTCATGAGTGGTGTTGCAGGAGCACTGGCTGTCTTATTGGGGGTGGGGTGGGGGTAGAAAAAATGATTTGATTAGATTTTAGCCAGCCAACTTCTTTAAACCAAGAATTATTCACATTTATTACAAGGCCTCATTCAAATTTAGCATAAGCAACACAGAAATTGTTTTCTTGCAGGATGTTCCCAGAGAAACTCAGTACAGAAACCATGGGGAGATTGGGTGATAAATTGATTGTTTCTATTTGATCATCAACAAAAACAGTGCTTTGGCTATTCTGGGTTGACCAAAATGGAATTAGAATGAATGGGGCAAGCTGGTGTGCACTGCCCCCTCTCTCTTCCCTACAACTCTTCTCCCTCCTCCTTGCTCCACTTCTATCAATGTCCCAGCATGGTATATCCTTCTGGCTCACCTGCTCTAGATCTTCCCAGGGCATTCTATCCCTGCATTCAGGTGCTGATGCTTATCGGCATATCCCATTGGCCCATTCCACCTCCTGATCTCCCCTTCCTTCCCTAGGCCTCCATCAATGTTGCTGTATTGTGTATTCCAGCAGCCTACCTCTCCTCTTCCCAGCATCTTACCCTCTCTATCTCCCCTTCCTCCTCTCAGCTGCCAATGCTCTTGGCTCCTCACACATACCACTTCAACATGGACCAAAATAGGCCTACTTCAGTCTATGCATGGATAAAACAGCCTCATTTCACTCCATCCTTGGACCAAAATGCCCAGAACGTGTGTTTTGATTTGGGCACCAAACCTTCCACACATGGGACACTTCATGCACAGAACATTTGATTATCCCTAGCTCCTATGCTGCTAATATGTAAGGGTCAAGTCCCCTAATAATGACCTGAAAATCTAGATGCTCATGTCTCATTAGTCAAGTTCATTGGAAGAAAAATGGGATTAGATTACAAAATCTTGAAAACAGGAGATTATAGTATGTTCTTTAGTCTTTTATCAGCTCAAGCATCGAGGTGGGTCATCCTTGATGCCTTTGACCTTCTTTCCACCTCTCATTTGATTTAAGGGGAACTAGTTAGCCATTTACAATAGATAGACAAATTGAATGTCCATCTATTCTTTCTTCCTTTGTTTGTTTATAATTTAAATTTCCACTTAACAACAATTTCCACTGCTTCCACTTGTCAACAATTCTGTTCTATTCTGGTTTTGCAATGTTTTGCAAACATTCTCATTCCCAAGCTCAGAGAACCCATCACACTAAGCAGAAAGAGTGAGTTAACACCACAGCCAGTCTTAATCTATAGGCAAGTGGGAGGTGGTGAGAGTATTAACATTTGCACAATGGTAAAATCCAAGTAAACAGGTCAAAAATAGTGTCTTCAAAGCATGGAAGAAATAGTTTCCTTAGGTTGCAATCTTAGGATAAGGAAGAGCTGGGAATCATAATGTGAGGAGGTATTAAGGTGTAGGTGTTAATTGTGTAAGAAAGTCATTCCTGGAAGCAAAGAAATAGGGAGACTCCATGACTTTTTATCAGGAAAAGGGCCATTAGCTTTGTGAGAGAAACTGAAAGAAGTTACAGGGCTAAACAATAATCCTTTGTTAAGCACTTGTTGACTTCAACAAGACAAACCTCCAGGCCAGCTGAAAATGACCTGCTCAAGCTTACGTTCTACCCCACCATAATTACAAACATTTATACAGTATGTTTCTTACTTGTTGTCGTTTCTTTTTGCTTCGCTGAAAAAGGCCAAAGAATCCTTTATTTTCTTTCTCCTTCAAATTCTCAGAATTTTGTGCATTCTGAAAAGAGTCTAAAAAGAAAGTAGCTTCAAGTCATAGCTTCTAGCTCCTATTCATATTTTCTTCACTGTACCTCTCTTTCTGTTACATAATAAATCTTTGAAAAACAGTAAGAAGTTCAGTAATATCAATGGGAAACTATTTCATTTTGCAATATAGTTAACAAATCTTACACAGGACATTTAGCCTGACACATTTTCTGCAGCTTCAGATTAAAATTATTATCTGTATCAAAGCAAGTTGTAATCTGCATATCTTTTTCTCATTAATGTATGAAACAAAAGCTCCTTAAAATTCAGAGTTGATTCTTTCTATGCATAATTCTCAAAGAATGCTCCTTAGCAAGATTGATTGAAAAGAAAAGGATGGGGTTACACAAATTCAGGCAACCAAATTAGTTTGTATTTAAAGTCAGTGTGTGAGGGCAGAGGCTTTTTTAGTTCTCTTCTAATAGCCTTCCTGCGAGGTGGTGGGCATTTTCACTGACAACAGAAAAATATGCAACTGCCTGTTTACGTAACAGTCTCCTCAATTTTCATCAGTCTGGGAACCAACTATTATACCTACATCATAATTCCATCTCAAAGCTAATCAGCTTCTAAAAACCGACTACTGAATATTTTTTCATTAGTTGGAATTGGGGTTTTTTTGCAACAACAACAACAACAACAACAACAACAATTCAAAAAATCGAATAAGTCAATTCAGGCACTTTGGAACAAAGAGGCAACCCCTACTGAATAAATGATACTGCCCTAACTTGACAAACAGTCATGTTGCATTTACTCTAAAAGAAGGTGACCCTGAATGAAAGCTATTCCAACAAAAGAAAGCAAACACAGAAATCTGTAGTACCCACTGTCTTCATTTTGTCATGTCAGGGTTATCAATGGCAACTGAAACCAATCCTGAAGGTCCCACTTCCCTCCCCCCAAATAAGTGTGCATGAATTTATATATGTACATATACTAGATGTATCCATGTACCAGAACATACCCCAAAACTAACTAAATAAAAAGGCCAGAGCCTAAGCCCCCAAATTAAAGTAATAAATACCGATTATAATTAATTGCCTGCAAAATAAGATACCCTATTTATAAACTTAATTGACCCCTATCTGCACATGCCAACCATTCCTTCACTATTCTCACAGATCCCTTTTCCTCCCCTACTTCAAGCAAAAGAGCAAAGAAGAAAAATAATGGATTTTAATTTAGTGGCCATTTGACATTCTGCTCATCCTTCCTAACTGTCATACGCTTTCCTTTGTTCTATAGATAGAAATGAATGTGTGTGTGTGTGTGTGTGTGTATATATGTATACATATGTGTGTGTGTGTATATATATATATACACACACACACACATACATACATACACATACACACACATATCCCTATGTGTGTGTGCACACACACACACATTCATTTCTACATATAGAAGAAAGGAAAGCATATGACAGTTGGGAAGGATGAGCAGAATGTCAATAGCCACTAAATTAAAATCAAACGTAATTATGGACAATGTTATGAATGCAAGAATATAATTTGGGTGGTGGGGTACCGCAATCTAAAAAGGGATCTAAAGTTTGATTCAAATCACTGATCCACAAGCTTATTATTCAGATCTTGAAAACAATAATGCATTCGTTCAGGAGTACTAGACAATGATCATCCAGTCAGTCATAAGTATCAGAAAACAATTGTCTCCATTAAAAATTCATTCTTCAACAATCACTTTAGAAAATCTACTAATTAAAATGGCAAAAACTCCTTCACATTTAGAATTGTTATCTACATATTTCCACCACCCAATCTTCCTGTAAAAGCTATTTATCTTTGGGGGGAATATCCTCCAAACAAGCAATTCCAGTTCTCATCTTTTTAAAACTAGCCAACACTTGTTTATCCTTAGCTGGAACCCTAATCTTTTAACATTACATGGTACAAAGGTGACTCCATTGTTATTAGTATTAAAAAAATAGTAAAAATAAGATTATGTCACATCCATCCATGTCCTACTTGGGTTCCAGTTAAGCATGAAACAGAAAAAAAAGGGGGGGAGTGGGAGTGAAATTAAAAAAAAACTTTCAGGGAATCATATTGGGGAAAGGAAGAGAAGTCTACTAAGATATTGACCTTCATACGCAAGGGAATTAAACAATATAATATTGTACTATTTGTGAGAGTCAGGACCAGGGGGGTAAAGAATTTACTCTCGTCGCCAGAGCAACGAGGAACTGATAAGAGGATGAGACTGAACCCTCCCTAAAGAATGCAAGGGAGGTTGGGAGGGTGACCCTGGAATTTGCTCTCACTCTGAGAAGATTTCTGTAATGGGAGAAAGGCCATTAAACCTTGCTGGATTAAATCTGTACTGTCTCCTGGAGTTTCCTGGGCTAATCCTGACACTATTTTAGAAAATATATACAGATTACAGATCTACTAACCAACAATTTTATTCTAAATTTATAGATCCAATTCCTTTCATCAATACTATTTGAGATTTATTTTTATTTGGCTATATCTCTAGAATTTGGACTCTAACAAAGCATCAAGAATCATGGACTGTTCAAGCATGGAGAATAGATATACAACAATGGAAAGATAAATCTACACCTGATTTGCACCAATGGAGTACAGTACTGATATGTGCTATTTGTCAACATTTGATTTAGGAATTATTTTTCCAATGAAGGAGCAAAAAAGAAGATTTTTTGAGCAAACAAATCATAATATTCAGAGTAGTTCTATTAATAAAAATTTTCTAGATTTCTTTCCCCTTTTTTCTCCCTTTCATTTTTAATTATAATGAGCAATACTTTTATGCAAATACATTATATTAATACTCCTTTGTGAATGTACACTGTTTTTTCTATTAACTAGTTTAATGTAATTAAAATAACAGCAACTTATTAATTTTTGTGGGACTGATCAAGATTTAACTCCTCTGAATTGTCTCCAAGTATATATGTACTTCCACTGATATAGCAGAAATATTTAAGAGTGGAAAGTCCAGAGGAGATTATTGTCATGTATTTTTCCTTTCTCCTCCAGCCCCTATGACACTTCTCAGATAACTCCAGAGTCCCAGGCAAGGAGGATAGAATTGTGTATAATTATTGGTGTTCAACAGTTATCTGATCATTCAAGAGTAATCCTATATTAGATGTACTATACATAATCAATGTTATCAAATACAAATCAATGTTATCTAATTTAGATAAATTTTAATTAGAATTGTTGATTCTAACATCATTAAACAAGAATAGTGTATCTCAATATTTTATTGTTTGTTTCTATTTGCTCTCTGAGATCAAGATGACTCACTTTGTAATGATGTCAAGCTGTATTCAGCAGTTGGCGTGGCTAGAGACAAAGAGAAATGCAAATTTAATTGTAATTGAGAATGCTTCTTTAAAAAGTTTCAGCCTAACAGCTGAAAGCTACACAGGCAAGATATTAAAATAATCTATAGGTAGTCCCCAGTTTAAGAACGAGTTCCGTTCCCAAGGTCTGTCCTTAAAGTGAATTTGTATGTAAGCCAGAACAGTATTATACAATAATAACTGTATAATACTGTATAACTAGTATTGTGTAATTAACTCAAACCATTGTGTAATTAACTTGAACCATTGTGTATTTGACTCGAATTTTGCTACAATAGGCTCTGTTTTTAACTATGGGTCATCCAGAAACTGGGCATTGTTAACCCGGGGACTACCTGTATTTGATCATATCTAGAAAGAAAGGACATATTGTAAATTCGTGGACAGTACAACTGGTGCACTACAAACTGCCCTAGAAGCTTCTATTGCATGGAAGCCTTAGGAAATAAAAGCTAAGTTTCTCAAGATTCTCATATACAAAATTCTCTCCAATATATGCCATAAAAACAACCAAGAGGAGTAGATTGGGCTGAGATAGTATGACTGGCCTAAAGTCATCCACTGAGTTTCTCTGGCTGAGGATGCAGTTGAATCTGATTCTCCTGAGTTCTATTCCAATATCTTAACCATAAGATTATATTGTGATATTCCTATTTTACAGCTTATCTGACAGTTTGCATCTGTTTCCCATGCCATTCATTTTTAGCAATCCCAGGGAGGGTATTGTATCTGAGAGCTGAAAAGAGGGAAGCAGAATCAGCTTAATATATGAGAGTTAGGGAAAGCGGTAATAGACCAATTGTCTGATTTGGATTCCAGAATTAGCAAATGTGAACTATGAAATATTAGAAAGTTATTTTACTTAACATGATATTATGAAGATAATCTAGCAATAAAAATGGAAAGTGATCTTAATATGATAGTTATGTATGTTTTTGTAAATCAACCATGTATTATCTTTTATTTTAGAACAATCAATAATGGGAATGCAGAAACAAAATTATAACTAAAAACAAAAAACTGTGCTTTACAATATATTTCCAGCATTTCTTTCAGCAACAGCTCTGAAGACAGACAAGTCCATAAGTCTTACCTCTGCTGACATCCATTGCATATAATTCTCTGAGTCCAAGTTCATTAAGGGATTTTGTCAAGTCAAGAGTCTCTCGAGATTGATAGGTTTTTAGCAAAACAGTGTGTAAAGGATCAAAATCACATTTGCTGCTGATAATTTGCACAATTTCTTGAAGAGGTGCATGAGGACTAACTCGGACAATTGTCTTCTGTGTCTTCTTATAGTTTACCACAACTCTCACAGTTTGCTAAAACAAGATAATTTTTTTAAAGAGTTAAACACACTATAATGGAAGGCTTGAGCGAGGAAGATACTGGAATGGAGGATCAAGGAGGGAGGGGAAACGTTCCAGAGCAAGCGCCTCCTCAGTCCGCAGCAAGAGTGTGGGAATAGAAAGAGGCGGCGGCTAGCCCTTCCTTCTCGCAGGGTTATATCCACTAGTTGCTTTAGCACATTTAGCACATCTGGTGAGATTCTGTCTATTAGGTGCAAGCTAATAAAGGAACCGAACTGTACTGGATCGCCTCATTGTTGTTCTTGGGCTGAACCTGACACACACCATGCAAAATTATTACCAATATGATTTGCAATAATCAACATAAAAAAAATACTATAGAATAGTAATTAATTCTCATATTTCCTCAACTCTTCTAAGATCATAAGAAAATTCCATTACGCTTTACAGCTCCCTCTAAGATATGAATCTAGGCCTCCCTCATTCAAGCATACTATCCTAAAGATGTTAGGTTGTGGGATGAATTGGAGCAGTGTTGTTTTTAGCTGTTAATGTTCTTTTCCCTCAGGAAAAGGAGAAACAGTCGTAAGTATGACATCAAGAGTACTTTGCTCTTACTAAAAGGGAAAGCCTGCCAGGATCAATTTTTAGGAAATCAGAGAGGTGCAAGTAAATGGAAGAAGCAAGAAGGATCCAAGGCAAATAATTTCAGCATGAATAGGTGCATCTAAAATATGGATCAGCATTGGATCTTTTTATGGGCCAAGTGATATAACTCTTAATTTTCTTAGCTGTCCTGATGATTTGCTTGAGAAGTATAAACTTTACAAATAAATAAATACATTAGTGGCCAAAATATTTTGTTTTTTTAATTGCATAAAACGTTCCAAGACTGTTATTCTTGTGAGGTTTTACAACTGCATCTCAACACTTTGCACAGGGATACCAACATCTCACAAAATTAGAGCACTCTTATCTCAAATATCATGACATTTCAATTCATCTAAATTTTAAAAATTTAATTTTGTGGAATGACAAATGCTGTCTGGCCATTATCACAGGTACCTTGGTATCTGTGAGCACTGTGTAGTTGACATGTGTCCTAAGGCAGTGTATTACTGCTTTATTTATTTATTTATTTATTTATTTATAAAAATAAAAAAAACAAACCCAAGGCAGAACCCATGCTAACTATGTACTAAATTTCAGCAATTTTCAAAGAAAATTTAATGAACAATTCTGATACTATCTCCATAGTCTTCAGAATAAAATCCACTGAAGAGTAAAGTAACTGAACTTTATGGAAGATAGAGGAATGATAATAGTAAGACTTTACTAACTTTCTCACCTCTGGGATGATAGGAATAGGCTTTTTCCTATCTATTTGTTTTGGCTTTAAAATCACTTGGTCAACTTCAAGCATCCCAATAGGTGTATTAGGTTTGAATTTGATTGATTTCTTCTCAGCCGACATCAGGTCAATAGTATGGCTTGCGGGATTTAAACGGTACTGTGCACAGAGGTATACCAATAAGTCCATCATTGGTTTGCTAGAAGAAAAAGTGATAGAATATTATATGCGGATATTCAATACACTGCATCTCTGATGTCAAATAAGCTTACAGATCAGAATATGTGGCATAAAATACAATCCATAGAACTTTGAGGATTTAATTCACTGCCTTGAAACTTCAAGCGAACTTTCCCGTTTTTTAGCCTTTTCTATTTCATTAACTTTGGAAACTGAATTTTGGAATATTATAGTTTAACCATTTTAATGTTTAAAATTGAAAGCATAAATTATACTTACAATAAAAGTGTTACATGCTAACAGATAATCTTTTGCCTCATTTATCTTTCAAACCAAGAGAGATTAATTTTAGAGGAAAAATAAAATTAAACTTCAGGCTCAATATTTCTTTCTATAGTCAAATTCTCACTCAAAAGTTGAGCCAAATCAAGTTAGCTACTTGGATTTTATCAGAACAAAATATACAAAGGTGATGGTTGTGTTCTCACGTAAGTACTCTATCTTAATCACAAACAGGCAATAAATGGTGCCTGATTGTTCCTGCTTGAATCCTTGTGTGAGGATTCAACTAAATGGCTGCAGTTAGCAAACTGGGAACTACATTTTTCTCTACTAACAAGACAGAATAAGCAAGACAGAGTCCTAGAAAATGCATATATACACTATGATTTCTACTTTTAATTTATAAACAATATCCAAATGAATGTCTCTCATTACCTCTTTGCACTGTATCCTAAACGTATATCATTAAATTAATGATGTATATCATTAATTAACGAATGTAATTTATGTCTAAATTATACATAAATGAATTATGTACAATTTAGACAATCATTTACTGGTGTTTTATCAATTAGCATAGGTGTCTGCAGAGGAGACAGGGAGGCAAAATGTATGTCACATCATCACATAAATACCATAACTTACATACTTGCATCAGACATCTGGATATGAATACATTATTACAGCATTTGTGTGAAGACATCAGCACGTTCATCACTCTGGCATCACTGCCCCATTTGCTCTGGATGCCACTGCATATTAGTATGCAATCTTGACTCCAAAAAATTATTTTCTCATGCATGAAGCTTAATACATTCCTAAACCTTTGAAGCATTTGGAAAAAAATGACTGTATTGTTCATAAAAGTATTCCTGCTATGTAATCTCCACCCATATTAATAATGCTTACAAATTATTACAGTTCTTGTTTCCCAGAAAATTAGCCTTATTTTGGATTGGTGTTAGTGTCATCTGTACTTTAAGTTCTATCAGAAGTACAGCCTTTATAAAAAAAAATTAGTCATTCTTTTCCTTTTAATATGTTCAGGTGTTTGTTTTATCAAAGTGGTGATTTATTTCCAACAGCTGGGGTACTTGCAGACAAAAGGCAGCTGCTAATATTGATGTCACAAAATGCAGTTGCACAGAGATATCTGAACACCTGGGCAAGAGAAGAAAAAAAAAACTTCTGTAGAAATGTCAGTGATTATTTTTTTAAAAAAAAGAAAATCTTTCTGAGTTTAATTTTCCATATATAGTACTGACATTCAGCACAGAGGTTTTATACCATAATCTGGTACATGGCAAGAAACTGAATCCATTATCTTTCCTGTGAAAGGAGGTACCTTGCGTGGGACAGAAGTTGAATTTCTTCCAGTCTATGCAAAAACCAAAGCTTGGAAAGAAGTGTTGTACATTAGTGTATGTACAATAATGCCTGTAAATTTTCCTTCTGACACCACATTTCCTTGGAAGGGAAAGAATCAAAGTCAATGGCATATCCCTTGGCAAGTATCCAGCAATCTAATGACTTTGCAAGTTTCTCTGAAGTGAGCCAGTGTACCTCAAAACACAAGGGCATGAACTTGAAAAGGGAGGGGCAATAAGAATAGTCAAAAATATAATTTAGACTTGACCTTAACATCTCTATGGGGAAAACAGCAATTCCTGAAAGAATGAAAAGGGCATCTAGGTCTCTGTTTCACAATTTGGGATGAACAGTAAGGCTGGAAGCGTTGCTTAGAACTGGATCTGTAGTTCCTGCAACAGTGCCTAGAAAAGGAGGGATGCTGGTTAGCTGATGGCATAGAGTAGTGATGCTCTCTAAGGTATTCTCTCTTCAAAGGCAGTGTCTTCAATATGGTTTCAAGCTTCACTGGTAGACTAGAAGCATGACCTTTCAATGCCAATGTCTTAACAGCAATCAATATTTTGGAAACCATGATCTGTTCCTTGAAGAGACAGCATAGACTACTCTAACACTCAAAAACAGCGTATGCTATGCATCTTATCCCATGTACTATCCAAAGACATTCACTTTCTGACCTTCCTTGTCACTGGAAACAATTAGTATCCTAGTGCAAATCTGAACTCTGACGGGTAGCCACCAGTACTAAGTATCACTTTGTATCAATGTTCACACTGGGTCATTTCAAAGGATAGGTGGCTGTTTTATATCTATTCCAAGTACTGAGCCATGTGCAGTAATTGTTCACAAAGGCAGATGTCTCCAGTAAGAAAAAAGGGAGACTGATCTATACTACTCAATCAGAGGAAGATGCAGAAGGCAGAAAAATGAAGCAGGCTCCGATTCCAGCTACGGTCATCTAGATCTTAAGAAGTGAACTAGTCCATTACTGCAATCTGAAGATCCACAGGTATTAAGTCTGAGTGGATTAAAAAATCAAAGACTAGTAAGAAATACTGATGGAAGGATAAAAAGCAGTCCAATTGTAAAGGAGAAAGGAGATCCAATGATGATGTAACTCTAGCAGACTGGTGTAAAACTAAGCTCTGCGCTAGTATATCCAAAGCAGTAGTCTGTACTGTAGAGGCTGAAATGGATTTTATCAGGAGGATTAAGGGCCTTGGTTCCAACATCACTGAAGGAGCTTTCGTCAGTAATGAAGATTCTCTATGCATATAAGAGAGCTTCTCTAGGTCTTGAGATTATAGAAAAAGTAGAGCAGCTTGATTGGGGCTTATGAGGCAAAGGCAATCTCACGATGCTAAACCTGAAGAGACCTAAAAGGGTCCCAAGAGCTGAGTCCTGAATGATGATGATAATCTTATAAGGTTGGGAAATTAGATGCCAATAAGATAATTTCTATGGAATACTGGCTGAAACCAACACTGGTCCCATTCCCCAATGATGTTCAAAGCTGGCAATATCAAAAAGAGAATCCTCCACCCAGATATCTCACACAAGATAAGCTTTGAAAAGAGACATAAATGGAATGATTTCAACAACCTTCCTCAGAAGTTTCAACACCTTTATCACTGCCTAAAGTTAACTGTATAAAGACTTTTTGCCCAACTGGGAAGATAAAGTTTGTTTTTAATCTACTTTGCTGATTTCTGTTGAAGGTGCTGGATATAATCAAACTATGTGTTTAGCTATTGTAAACCATCCTGAATATAGAAGATGGCAGTTTTAGTCAAACATGGCTGATCTTGAAAAAGCTAAATAGGGTTGGAGCTGGTTAGTATCTGGATGGAAGAGTACTAGGAAATTCCAAAGTTGCAAACTAGCCTGGGAAATTTTAAAAATCCAGGTGGCAATAACAAATGTCTTCCATATCACTGCCAAAAAAATATGGACCTGTGAGGATCAAGCTTAACGTGAAGGAGATTTCATTTAAGCCACCCTGACTCATGCATTTGTATTAGAAAGTCTCAGAATCTGTGTGAGAGATGGGCAGCCATATAAATCATTTAAATAAACAAATAAATTATAAGTGTGTATATATATATACACACCCCTCTGAAAATCCAGAGGTTTTCACCCACAAAACAGCTTCAAAATTTCGTTCATCATACCTGCCGTTAACATTAGTAGTCCTGATCACCTCTCCAGGAAGAACCACAGACAACTCAATGTCTCTGTCAATAATATTTTCTTTTTGCTCCATAGTGGAGTTAGTTAGTTCCAGATTATCAAAATATGAGCAATCAGCAACTTTTGTTTCAGGTGGAGGAAGGGGAGCTTTTGGCTTGGCTTTCCGCCTGTAATAAAACAAAAAATTGAAAACAACACAAAAACATTAGACAAAATAAATTCAATGGAAAATCTTAGATACTAGAAGCCCCCCATCCCCAATGGATTTTTAAAACCAAAAGAAACTATGTAATCCTTAAGCATTGAAAGGAAAGCAAGTACATAAACAGTAAACTTTACCAAAGCTCAGAGTAAGCTCTCGACCAAAATAGCCTCAGAAAGACTTTCACTTGATTCCCCCTATCTGACATGGTGTTTAACTAAGTGCTCTTAATGTCTAAATTTTTTATCTGTACATTTTAAAATATGTGATGAAAATATGTAATGGTTTAAATAGTTTGCTGCTGTTGTGGTTTACTTGATAAAGCATTATGTTTTATTAACATTTTGCCATCTACATTTAAATTTTATCTGAATATGTTTATTCAAACTTTTTGAGGCTCTGCGGCCCACAAACCCATTTTTTGCAACTGCTGGAACCCTCTCTGCCTGCCATTGCCAAAATTAATATGTAGCATGATTTCCCACTATTTTGAGACCTGAAACATACAGAAACTAGTGCAAATCCTATAGACAGAGAAAATTGTAATGCAACAGACTTAACAGAGGGTTGGAGTGGGGGGAATCCTGTTTTACATTTTCCTCTAAGCTTGTGTTCTGCAAAAAGCTCCTTCAGTCTTCTACAACTACCACCCAAACCCTGGATCACAATGCATCTTCTGGAGAATGCTTCTTCCCTGTCTCTTACATGATACTTCCTAACAAGGTACTTCCTTACATGATCTTTCCCACTCAGCCTGTAAGAAAGAACAGAAAAAAGAGCACTGCTGGATCCATCTAATCCAGCATTTTGTTCCCACAGTAGCAGATATGATGCCTTATAAGCTTACAAGTGAGACACTGGTACAACAACACACTCTCACTCACGTTTCCTAGTAATGGGTAATGAGAAACACAATGCCGCTGATCAGAGAAGGAATAGGTAACTGTGGTGACTAGTAGCCACTGACGGTCTTATCTTCCATGAATTGGTTTAATCCCCTTGTAAAATGGTCAAGTAAACAGCCATTGTTATATTTCAGAGAAGCAAATTCCACACTAAGATATAGCTATGTCCTGCATGAAATACTTTTGCTCTGCCCTCCCTCTCCCACCAGTGAACTTTATTTGTTGATCCTAGATTCTAGCATCCAACTACATCATGCATATTTTACACATATCTATCATGTCTGCCCCACCTCCCCCAGCATTCTTGTTTAAAACTAAAAATCCTCAAATGTTGTAATCTTTTCTCACAGGATAGCTGCTGCATTCTCTCAACCATTTCTAATGCTCTTTTCTGTGCAATTTCCAGCTCTACAATACTGTTCTTGATGTGCATCAGTCAAAATTCAATAGAGCTTTCCAAGTTTGCTCACGCCATAAATTTTATAGCATTATGATGCCAGCATGTAACTTTACTTTTTACTCTTGCCTACTAATTTTAAATATGGAATTTGCATTCCTGACATACCTTCACAGTCAACACTCTATCATAAGCCTAACTAAGATACTTGCCTCTAAAACAGGGGTCCCATGTTCCATCACCCTCATCAAATGCAATTTTAAGTAATGAATGGCAACATAAGTGAAGCCAAAAAGGGGGCTATGATGGTCAAAAGAATTTACTCTATTTACATTTACAACCTGCTGAATCAGCCACAGGAGAAGAAAAAACCAGGACATTAAAGCATTCACAATATAAGTAAAAATTATATTTAAAATAATCCAACTCTAACAGAGCCATCAATGCACATTATGATCCAGACTAAAATAATATCAGTGCATAAAAACAGCAGCACTTTGAACTAGAAGTACCTAGAAACCTACAGGCAGCCAATGTAGGCCATGCAACACAGGTGTTGTATACTTCTGGCAGCTAGCACATGGCAGTAAGCAGGCCACCTTACTTATTTTAAGAAAACTTCACTTGCTTGTTAAGGGACCCACATCTAGGGGTATATGTTAGACTAACCCTATTAGTTCACTCTGGTAGTGATAATCCCTTGAGTTGCTATCCTTCCCAATGTGTTATGTTATGTCATGTTAGTAGTTATTAGTTATGTATTACTATCAGTTTTGTAACCTTTACTGTTTTTATGATTGTTTTAACATTTTATGTAAGATGCCTAGCAAAGGTGTCCATAGGGAGGGTGTCAAAAAAATCAAGATGGGGGCCACAACCGTGCTTTCGAAACCCTACCACCCTTTTTTATATATGTGTCAGGCTTCAACTGTATGTTTGTAGTTGCCATTCTGACATTTTTGACACCCCGCCTGCAGACACCTTTAAATGTTCTCCTTCAGAGATCCCAAAAATGGGTTTGGAGATATTTGACCAGCCTCATACACATCAGAATCTGGCTCAGGGTATTAAAGTGTCCCAAAAGGCTTGTGCAATTTCTTTTCCATTTTAGATAATACACGTAAAGAGGCACTGAAAACCTGGTTTTGCCTGATAGTATGAGTAAGCCCATTCTTGGTCCAGGTTGTGTTAAATGAGTGTTCTCAGCTGCTATGTTATTTTATTTCTGTTGTTTTTAATTTTGGTTTTTTAAAAACTGTTTTTAAATTCTGTTTTTAACTGTTAGCTGTCCAGAGGCATGTGTGGCAGCCATATAAATTTATTAAATAAATAAACACCACACACACACATAAACCCACACCCAGCATAAAAGTGGAAACAGGAGCTAAAGGAAAAACAATAAAGCTAAAGTCAGCAGAGTCAATCAAATTAAGACCCTACCATCAGAAAAAGCCCAATTAAAAAGGAAGCATTTATCCAGTAAAGCAAAGGAAACCAAGGACCTGGTGGATTTCTCTAGTGAGAATATTCTGGGGAAGGCCCTGAGTTACAGAGCTGTTTCTCTTGCTTTGGTTGGTAGAGGAACTCAAGCATTAAGTGGAGAATTTGCAGGTGAGGCCCAACTAGCTGCTGTGATCTTGTTCAGCCTCCTTTTCAGAAAGTTCTCTAGAGCCCTAGCCAGGTTTTATTAAGAGCAAGTTGAGCAGAGTCCCTCCAGCGATCCTTCCCACAATAGGTGGATGCCTGGAGGAAGGGCTATGCAACATCAGCGACATAAGGGACTGGAGCCTCTTAGTGTAACAATGCCTGTATTGCAATTCCCTCTGTAAGCTGCGGCTTTCTGCACCTATAAGCCTACTGACTATTACAGGCAACTGACATAGGACAGTTAGCATAGGATTCTGCACTTTTATCTTCTTTCCTTGTCCAAAAGATCAACTTTGCATGTCTCTAGGTAACATGCCCCTTATTAGTTAGATGGCTATTCTCAGGGCTCTCATCACTTCCTTCCTCTTTCATGTATGAACATCGTTTTTTATTGTATTTTAATCATATTTTAATTAATATTTATTCTTGTTTTACTGTAAACTGCCCAGAGTTGCTCGAGTGAGATGGGTGGTGACTAAATCTGAAATATAAATACGTAAATATAAAAGTTCAGCTTTCTCTTCTGACTCTGACCTGTGCAGTTCAGGTTCTCACTTGATTCCCTCATTTTTACTCCCTACAGCTCTTAGCTGTAGGTAGATTTAAATAATTCAGGCTTCCCATGTTAATTCCTAAATAGAACAAAATCTCCAGACTCAAGAATACTTTCTTATAAGCTGCACTTCTAACTTTAGTGTTTCTCATTCCACATTTTCTTTCCCACGTATAAAGCTCTCTGGCATCCATCAGCCTATATATTGTAGAAATTTTTATTTTTATTTATTTTATTTCATTGGATTTATCCGCCGCCCATCTCCCCCACAATAGGGGACTCTGGGCGACTCACAAAAACATTAAAACTATAAATATATCCAAAATTTAAAACAATACAGATAAAACATCCAGAATTTAAAACAATACTAAAGAAAGGAAGATCCAAGCAGATGGAAAATCAGGCTGCAGAGAGCTGGCCACTACGGGGCCAGCCATTCCCCTGCTTGAAGTATTCCCTCCCCACCCCAGGCCAAGTAGCAGAACCAGGTCTTCAAGGCCCTTCGGAAGGCCAGGAGTGAGGGGGCCAATCGCACCTCCAGGGGCAGAATGTTCCAAAGAGCAGGGGCTACCGCAGAGAAGGCCCGCCTTCTGGACCCCGCTAGATGGAATTCTTTTACTGAGGGGGTCCAAAGCATGCCCTCTCTGTGCGATCAGGTGGGACGGGTTGAAGACAAATCCTTTTCAAGAACGCTTGGATATGGTTGATGGTCTGTGACTACAGACAGGAGGAAAGGGCAGTGACAGCTATTTAAACAAAGGCTAGCTATGATGGAGATTTTATGCTCCCTCCCTCTCTTCTAAAAGGAAGTGCACTGTAACTATCAGCTGCACCACAAAAACTGCAAAATGGTAGTACGTGTGTGTTTTTTAAAGACTGAATATTTGGAGGGAAATACAATTTCTTTGTTCTTTCATCAGATGCTTCTAAAAAATGCTAAATATGTATACAGTACAATATTTGTACAAATATTCCTTAACCCTAAGATACGGTAGGAGAGGAAGCACTACAAGGAAATATATACATAAAGTTAAAACCACACAATCAAAGACTTTGCAATGCCTCAAGGGATTATAAATCTGGAATGAAACAGCACTTAACAGTACAATTTTTTGGGGAAAAAAAGTGGTTCCTGGAATTAACGAGCTATATTACAGGACAAGCCTTAGTACAAGTTGTGAGAAAACTGCTTTCACAAGGACATTTGTTGCTGACATAGCCATGACAATAATGGATTGCTCCTGGTCACGGGTGGACCTTCAACAGATTTCATTACAAATGCTAACATTTCATAGCATGAGTCAGACATATCAAAACTGCCACATGTGAGTTGAATTCACTATGGAGCCAGACTAAATATGAATGTTTTGCCAGTTAAATCATCTGAGTAATCTGAATTATCTAAATTCTGGTCCAGTAAGTTAGCCTCTGCAAATGAAACAAGAAGAGTAGTAACAGAGTAACACATACACAAAATCCCCCCCCTGCACCTGTGCTTACTTGGATCTCAAAATTAAATGAAGGAACTGGGGTGGGGCAAACTTCATTTCTAAAAGAAGAAAAGCGAGAATCTCAAGACATAAAGTTTTTCAATGTCTTGCAACTTTTGAAATTTGTCCATGATTTGTAAAATCATTATTTGTTTAAAAAAAGGGAGTTTTTTGAAAAAGCATTCTCACTTTATTTGCTTCCTATTACCACAGTCTATTCCTGCCAATAAAATTAAATCTACTAAAGAATTAATTAGGCACACAAAGTTTTAAAAAGGGAATTAGGGAGCTTTGGCATAGACTATCTACATTCTCCAGAAGTTCTAACCTTCAGTAAATACATTTACAGTAATGTAGCTCATTTATTTATTTACATTTTTATACAGTCACACTCCTGCAAGATTCCCAGTAGTTAACAGCACATATTAAAGTAAGCAAAAGCATAATAAATCTACTAAACAATAATCTGAGATATGAAAGAAATGTTGTTCATTCCCCTTCTAGCAACAATCTATGTAGCTATGAAACAGCTCAATTTTCACCCCTTTCCTGAATGTCAAGAGATGCCATCTGGGGTCATAACTGAGGAGCAGTGATTCCTGCCTCCCCAAACCTCATATACTCAGGCAGGATCTTCAGCGCTCCCACGTGGGATGTCCAGACCACATGGTTAGGTTCTATTTGAAGCAAGTAGACCTACAGGTACCTAAGAACCAAGCCATGTACGTCTTTAAAGCCATGTAGGCCTCAAAACCAAGAATTCTGTACACATTTACAAGTTGCATAGAATATATATTACTTCTTAAAAAAAATAGTCTAGAGATCTGTTCTACATGAAATATGCAATTGCATATGCTCTTTGTTTTTTTAACTTGTTGAAGCAATAGTAAGACTTTGGGCTACTCTTACAATCTCATTTTAGGCTTGTAACGAGACACAGATGTGGCAGCAATCAATAAACTTGAATTTAGCAAAGATGATATGAGGCTGGGTCAATAATATTAAGAGCACTGGGTTAAGTCCAAGGCTGATTTTATCACTAGTCAAAACCGTCTCCATTGAGCAGGGCAAGGCAGTAGGTTTTTGCGCTGCGGTCTTTCTTTCTCAAAAGCTACTCCTGAGGCCTGAAGGTTGGTAGACCCTCGGATAAGACATGAAATGCTGGGATAAGGAAAATGGCAAACTAGGCGTCTCTGAAGGAGCGGAGATGCCACTGCAGCAACGACCAATGGACTAGTGACAAGCTTGGTCCAGTGGAACCCCTCCAGATAAGGAGAGGATGAGAAATCACACACTTGTGCTCCAGACAGCTGCTTCTCGCGAGGAGACCACAGGATAGCAGTCATCCCATAGGTCTGAGTGCCGGGAGACAAGGGAAGCCATCAAGCTCTCAACCGCGGCAGAGCCTTTAAGGACACTGAGTTCAACCACCTCATTTTCTAATCACCTTTGGATTTACAATTATTTTACACTTAAGAGAGATCTTCCAAACAACAGGTTTGAAAAACTACCTGGTGAGTAAAACTTTGTCCCAAAATAGAAGAAAAGTTAACTAGCAGTTTAAAGAACTTAAAAGAATATAAAACAAATTACAAAAAGCTGAATAAGAATTTAATTTAAGAAAGTTTTAGATGGATTAAGGGACCAGACAAGTTTGGAATATTAGGAGTGTTGCTAATATTTTTGAAAAACTGAGTAAACAAAACAGTATTTCCATGGGAATACAAATTGTAGTCTACCAGGAAAGAAATGATTGGCTGAAAGTTGAAAACAAAACAATGAAACCTGAGACGTTATGAATATAGAAATGGGCCACTAGAGGGGACTAAAGTTCTAGGCAGGAAAAAGAAAAGTGAAATCTGCAAAATGACAACTAAAGGTATGACATTTGAGATATTTCAAAGGATTTTTAAAGAACTGGGAAACTTATAACCAATCTGACAGCAATTATCTCTGCACCAGTAAATGTATTTTTTGAAGAAAATTATAAAGAAGAATGAAAGATGTGACAGACAAAAATATGGAAGAATTTATAGACAGACAGGATGAAGAGGGGATACAAATCCTGGCTCATGGAAAAATATTGGAAAATAAAGAAACTGAGGATTATAAAGCAGAGATGACAGAGAAACACGAATGATAAATCAAGAGATGAAAAAGTACCTGGGCAAGGACTTATTTTTGGATTTACAAAAGAGGGTTTCTAAAACCTTGAAAAAAATCTTTGAGATGGGAGAAAGAAAGTCTGCATGGATATTCAATTCTACAACACCAACTTGATGAACTAAAGATTAAGATTGTTAGAAGCAAAAGAAAGGAATATAAAGTTGACTTGTTTGATCAGGGCTAAAATATGGAATATTTTTATAAAATTCTGGAAACCCTTTATGGACTTTTTGCTGACATTTGGACAAATCTGATTTTTGGATTTGTGAATGGAATAGGGAGTTGCTGTGGGAAGAAGTGAACTATGTATGTTATCTCACGAGAAGAAGGGAACTATTAATTTGCCTGTACTTGTTGCAAGGAAGATCGAGAGTCGCTTCTTTAAATATTGATTTTCTTATTTTCTTTTCTTTTTTGCACTTTGTATTTCTTCTTTTCTATTCTTTTGTTTTTCTTCTGATTTCAGTTTGCATTATCTTTTAGCACTGTAAAACCATTTCATTATTTTTTTTAAAAAGAGAAGACACGAAATGCTGGGGAGGCGGAGAGAGTGAGAGAGGAACTGGTGAAAATCACTTATCTTGACCTACATATAAGGCAGTATTTCTCGCTCATGCAAAATCACTGGATATAAACCTCTTATATTCCTAGCAATCTCTACTTAGTGGGTGATACTTCCTGATCTCGCAAGCATAAAGATAAATGTTTCATAAATTGTGCAGTAGCCCTGCATAGCAACAACTAAAGGACTGTGCTAATCTTCTCTGGAAAAGGTCCAAGAAGTTCCATTTACTAGGGAATAATGCATGATTGTTAAGTTGTAGCCACTACACTGAAAATATTCCTCTTTAATTCTGAAAGTTTGAATTATATATTCCCTTTAAGGAGCTTTATACATTTGAAGGGAACAGTGGTTAGTTCCATCTGCATAGAAGTCAATCCCATAACTGACTGTTTGCTACTGGATTTAAACAGTGTTTACCAAAATCCTGGAAAACATTTCTGGAACCTGAAGACTTTCTCTTGCAAAAACTGGCTTTGAGTCTTCTTATAGATCTGATAAACTGACCTCTGGACAGCAGCAGTCTTGGAAACCAAAAAGCCTTTCAGCCAGCTCCAAGTCCAAATGACATTTGCTTACTTTAAAAGCCCAAAAACCGTACTTTGAGCTGCAGGTTATAGCTAAATCTGCTCCAGATATTTATGCTTTGAGCCAGGGTTGTTATGGCATTTCAGGAAAGCATGACAGTCAGCAGTAACTATAGGAGTCTTTGTTATTATCTCATTCCTGAAGAAAGCTCTAGCTGCTGTATCTTGGTAATTTGACCCAAGCACTTTTTAAAAACACTTCAGCGTAACTTTGGAATGCTGTATCAATACAGGTCTACTTACTAGTAGTAAACTAGTTTTGCAAATGCCAATCCTTACATAGCCCTGACAGCATCATCTGCAAACAAAAGAGCAATTTCAAGGTTTACAGGAATCGGGTGGGGGAGGCAGACATGAAGGGGGAAAAAACTGAAAAACAGCAAAATAAGCCAGAAGCGACTTGGAAAAAGAGGGGGGGGGGAACCATGGAGTGGAATATTACTGGAAAGGGTAAGGTTGGCTCATACCTGAACACTGCAGCACTTTCTTGCAAGTCCCATCTGCACCGCATCATTTATTACCAATAAAGAAGCCATTTCAAGGATTCATCTGAATTTCTTCTCAACAGTTAATCCCAAGGGAAAGGGGAGGGGGAAAGGCTACAACATCTCATGAAAAAATGGATTCCTCCATATATTAATACCCATGGATAAAATTTCAATGACCTCCAGCCTATCGGTGACAGGAGGCCATGATGAACTGTCAATATTTGAAGATCCACATGAGAATCAACTGGACACAGAACTACTTTTCTTTTTTTATCAACACCCATATGGTCACAGCTGTTTCTCGGAAAGATAAAAATGGATATACAATTACAGTGTGGTACGAAAGTTGTAACAAAACTGGCAGTTGCAGAATGGTTAACAGAGTAAACGCTGGAAGGCTGTAGATTAGTGTTGTTCAAACTTGGCCACTTTAAGATGAGTGGACTTCAACTCCCAGAATTCCCCCCAGCATGGCTGGCTGGGGAATTCTGGGAGTTGAAGTCCACTCATCTTAAAGTGGCCAAGTTTGGACAACACTACTGTAGATGATTTTGCCATTAAAATGGTCACAGAGTCGTGAGTTCGGCAGCTTTATAAATGTGATTTATAAACAAATGAACAGCTTGTATTCATAGTAAACGGGACTCTATTCAACCAATTTCTCAAATTGTACCTGACCAGGTATTTTTTTTGGGAGGGGTTGTTTATCAGTTTCATTAGGGGCTCTCTTAAAGCTTTCTGGGGAGAAGGAATAAACAATTAATGTTGGGTCCTCCACTTTTCAAAACAGAAAATCAGGCAGTTAACGTCAAACCTGTTGCTATCCTGTGAGAGACACAGAGGCCTCTTCCCAGAAAGAGCATATTAAATAAATAAGCATTCGTTCTTCGTGACAAATCAATGTAATCAAAAGATGTCTTATTCTGAAGAACTGCTACTAGTTGGATTGAAGTGGTCTATCACCTTGTGGCTTTTTTTCCCTTTCTTTTGCTGCAAGACAGAGGGGAGAAAGCTTCAGTTGGAGAAGCTTAAAAAATCTACTTCTGGAAAACTGGTAAAAATGCAAACTAAAAGCACAATCTTGGGCAGATTTACTCAGAAGTAAAGCTTACTGACTTCAGCCAGGTTTACCCCACATGCACAAGGTCCCACAGCCTAAGAGCTGAACTAAATGTGATCCTGCTACCTTGTTTAACTGCACAATTCTTCTTTAAAATTCACAGCAGCTGCAGGTTCCCAAGCCGAGACTGCAGACAACAGGTGACATTTTCCTTAATGCTTTTCTTCCTAAATATTTTTTTTTCCTCTCTAAAATTCACCCTGAGTATTGAGATTGGTCCCCAAACCTATAGCTTCAAGAACAAATGGTAAATTTGGAGATAGATTATGTAAGGAAGCCACATTAAAGACATTTTCACGTGTCAAAGCATCTTTCATTGCTTCTGAAAGCAGCATGTTAACTGAAGCCATGAGCTCCCTAGATATGGCCTCCCAGAAGTGCTTCACACTAGAACCAGCCCTGCATCTAGGAAAGGCCCAAGTTGTTTCACCTCTGTGGTTCTTACACTCATGCATGCTGTCCTGAGAACATGCCATACCCCCTCCTATCAACAAGGTAGAGAATTAATGGCATGAGACCATTATGGGATGGGGGCCTGCACTGTTGACTTGCCAAGAAATATCAGGAATAATTTTGGATGGTATAGGAAAAGCTAACTCTTCATTCACTCAGAAACTAAAAGGTGAATACTGTATGGCAAACAGATCGACACAACAAGGATGGTAACTCATAGCAGGACAGAGAGTAAGGGTGGAAGGATCACGGGGTTTTTTTTTTTAAAGGAAGCTTATACTAGCTAGTAGATATCATTTTACACAATTCAAAAGGTCCCCATTTTACACATTCCTTTAGAGCCCTAGTTAGAAAGTGATTTCTCCAGGACAGCATTTTACTGTAGCTATAACATTTATATAAACTGTATCCCTCCCCACGCATACACACAAAAGAAGGACTGTGCTACTGACAAGGAACGCTGCACAAAGCAATATGTATGGTAAGAAAACTATTAAGGGGTGTGATTTTTAATATAATACAATCAAACTAAGCATCAGAGTTACTTTCCTGGGCTTTACAAGCAAGCAAACCATAAAATGATGCTACACACACCCATGTGATCTTAGCCAAAAGGCTGAAAAGTGATGCTAATTTGTGAGGTGCAATAACCACCAAAGAAGGGAAACACTTTTTATCTTAAAACTTCCATCACAGACAGCAAACTGTGTTCTTACTCTGAATGAGCCAGTGGCTAACCTAAGTAGCATGATCTAGTTAACATTAGCCCTCCCAAGTGATGTCCCCACAGACTCCAACTCTCATAATTTTATTCTGCAAAAGGTTGAATTCATTGTGCAGGGATATCCTGTCTGTCTGTCTGTCTATCTATCTAGCAAGTGATGTACTGGTCAGGGAGTTAGACTAAGACTTGGAGATTCAGGTTTAAGATCATTCTCAGGCATGGAAGCTTACTGAGAAACTTTGGGCAATTACTCTTTTTCAGCCCATCCTACCTCACAGGATTGTTGTTATAGGGAAAAATTGGGTGGGAAGGGGTACTAAGCACACAACTCTCAACTCCCGGAGGAAGGGCAGAATGTAAATTTAATGGAAGCATTAATAGATGCAACATTATAATACTGCTTACACTACGGCTGCACTGCAGGGAGCCTTCCAAGGCAGCTGCACAACCTTGAAAGGAGACACACCTGCTTTAATGAGGAGACCACAGCTGCTGCGTTCACACTTTAGCACATTCCAGAGCACCTCCCATGAATTGAATCTGAAGCTCTGCACAGCCCCATCATACACTACAGGACAAAAGTCACAATTGCTAGAATGATGCCCACAGAACACAAGCATTTTTCAATATTGGTCCACCCTGAAACAATGAGTTCATTGTTAGCAGACAGAACTGGTATACACCAGTGTGGGTCCATCCATGCAAAAACCAAACAACGAATCATTGATTAAACATCTACACAGGAAATATATAGTTCAGCTGGAGAATGCCATAATATACATACAGTACATTTTTGCCACCTTCACCGCAAAAGACGATACATGTTTTTGTCTTGTGGTTATTCAGAACTAGAATTAAGGGTTTTCTTGCACGTCACCCTATGGAAAAGACACTGGGTGGTAGAGCAAAGGGAGTAAGTCTGTGTTACAATTCACTGCCTATAAATTTCAAGGGGGGAAAGAGATATGATTAACACTTTGTTTCATTCTCTTCTCCCTAATTGCTGTACATGAGAAATGGCAGGACAAGGCAGAGGAAACAAGCAAGTATGCAATGTTGAAATGAATGCCACATGCATCCAAAAATGTAGGTTTCCAGGTTACCCAATAATGCAACAGAACAGGTACTGTCAATATCAACCAATTTAAAGGCATTTACAACCTGAGCCGAATATGTTTCTTCACAATCCAACTGTGGAGCTCACCCCAAATGAGTGCGATGGGTGTGATCTTCTAGTGCACAGAAATACAGCTGTTTCTGGGCTGAGGGCCACACTTGAACTTTGAACGATGTGCAGCAGGCAGACATGTACAAACATAACGATGGGGAGAGGCAAGATAAAAATGAAATTTGACCCAATTTAAAACTTCCATTTAATTAAAATGGAAGTTGATGTTATTACACTCCAGTCAAACACTTAGTCATGTCCTCTTTCTGTCACTTTAAAGCTGATGACTTGGTAACAACTGCTGGTGGTTTCTGAGGCTGCCTCCAGAGTTTCTGGAGGCAAATTCCAGGTTGTGCACCTCTGCTCTAATTCATAGAATGATTGGCCTGATCATTGTTACGCATACTGTGTGAAACAGAAAGTCCCTCCATGCTTTAAGTTCACAGTAACTGGAAAGGCATAACTTATAATGGAAGCGTACCTTTACCAAGTGGAACACACTGATGTTGAAAAGTTCAAGAATTATCAGCTGTTTGCAGACTGATAGCTTGGCTGGAGTAAAGTAATTTAGTACATTTACTGTATCTGCTGGCCTTGTGTACACAGGCAGAGAACAGCCCTTCAAGGGCATCTGTGCTGCTTTTGGTGTGTTTTACACAGTGTAACAATGAAGTAGGAATCCCGCTTCATTCCATGGTGCTGCTATAACATCAAAAGTCCCAGAGCTACCTGTGGGAAGGAGAGTAATTTGGCCCTTTACACGTGGCCAGCTGTCACCTCAGTCTTGGCCAGGAAACTATCACAGAGTCTGGGGCAGGAGAGACAGGTATACAGAACCATTCAGTTTATGGAAATTAATTTTAAACACAACCATAACAAACCCCTCTCTCGACTGGCTTCCTACTGTTTGCAAAACAAAACAAAAGCCATCAGACTCGTTCACATTAATAGAACCTGAAATGAGACATGCCAGAACTATTTCAATAGGGTTTGAGCCGTGGCACATACAATTCAAAGCCTGCAGAATAGGCAACTGCTTCAAAACAAGGAGATAATGGGTCAGAAATGTTAAAAGCACCTCATCTTACTAAAAGCATATATTTAGATCTGTCCAATTGTGCCCCAGATTAAACAAAAGATTGCATTATTTTTATCTTTACTTCCTGCAAACTAATTTTTATTGAGTGTCCAATACCACAATCCAGTCACCGTTACTCTGTTTTCCCAAGACAGATACACCGGTGGAAGTTTGCACAGACGAGTAATACACAGAAAATTGTACAGATTTTTTAAACGTATTTATTATTAAATTTATAGTCAAAAACCAAGGAAACAAGATGGTACAGATTTTGACCCTTAGTTATTCTTGTTACTATTTTGCACGTGAAAATTTCAGCTAAGAGAACTTTGCCAGCACTTAAACTGAAAACCCCAAAATAAAGCATGCGTCTCCCAGTGTATGATTAGCTGGGGAGCATGAAACCGATCTACGCTCAGCTGAAATTTACCAGGAATTTCTACAACGTGAGGAGATAAGAAAATGCTGTACTACTTTATGCAGATTATATACACTCTGCAGACACCACTGCAAAAGGCAGGACCCATTTCTTTTGTGAAATTCTTGCTCCATATTCTGGAAAGAACACAAGCAGCTCTGCTTTACTCAATCAGCCCTCTCTAGGGGACATTACTAATGAACTGGCAATTTGCAATCAGGAGCTGCATTGTCCAGGATGCGTAAAACATAGTAAGATACATTGCTTCCCGATACACTACCTTTACCAGTCTTTCAACATTTCCTGCTTAGTGATCACTGCAGAAATATTAATCACAGAAAGAGGATTCTCCAACAAGATACAAATTCCTAAAGCATCATGTGATTGTAGAAGCTGGAATCCTATTTATCTTTGGCAAAAACAATGAGCTTGGAAAAAAGAAACTGGATAAATGTTTTGAAGATAATAGAATATATCAGCAAGATTTAGAGGCTTCCACTATTTAGCCAATTTGATGTAGGGGTTAAGGCACCAGGTTAGAAACCAGGAGACAGTGAGTTCTAGTCCTGCCTGAGGCACAAAGCCAGCTGGGTGACCCCGGGCCAGTCCCTCTCTCTCAGCCCTAGTAGGCAATGGCAGACCACTTCCAAAATCTTGCCAAGAAAAGTGCAGGGACTTCTCCAGACAATACTGGACTTGAAGGGGTGGACAAAACCCCCCCAACTATTTAGTTTATTCACTCCTGCATTTAGTAAGCATTTCCCTTAGTGGCATGACCATTAAAGCACTAGAAATTGTTTGTTTACCACAAAAGTATATAATGTGTGTCATTCCAAATACTGCTGAACTATGCCTCCCAGAATCCTTCACAACTGGCCACACTGTCTAGGGCTCCTGGAAGTTGTAATTTAACAACATCTGGAGTTCAACGTATTTTCTGGTTTAACACATGGTTCAATCCTGGGTTCTAACTTCTTTCTTTTCTCTCCAGATCAAAGTGTGAATGTTCCACTACATATAGAAATCTCTCCTTAACACTCAGAATGATGCTATAGGAAGTAAATCATACAAGTTTTGATGTGCAAATATTGTCACCTATTTTTTGTGTTTGTTAACCCATGCAATGAACATATCAATGAACACATTTCTAACAACACTTGGTGAATTGCTAGTTTATACATAAAAGTTCTGGGGTTGCATTTAGAGATCATCTGGATAACATTTGAAAAACAAGTTTTCTCAATATTCATGGATATATGAGTTGTTTTATATCTTAAGTTAATCTAACTTGCTTCTTAAATAAATGGGACCAGTCTTCTTATTTTTAAAATGTGATGAACACAGTTCTATAATTAAGGTAATTTAAGAAAAATACTTCTCCACAAAGGTTATACCCTGGGGATAACTGTTTTTCTCTGATATGCTGGTTTTCGGAATACAAGGAAGAAATACTTCTGAAATCTGAAACAGCCAGTTCAGCGCAGTACAGTAGTTAAGCTGTTTGTACTTGGACCAGAGAGAACAGAGTTCAAGTCTGCACTCAGCTGGGTACTTAGGGCCATTTTATCTCAGTCCTTGAGCATGAAACTGAGCAACCTCAGGGAGGCAGTGAAGGACAGGAAGGCCTGGCACAATATGGTTCATGGGGTCACAAAGAGCTGGACACGACTTAACGACTGAACAACAACAAAAATCTCAGTCCACCCTTGTTCTTGTAGGAATAAAATGGACACCTCCACACACTTTCAAGAAGGAAGGAAGAATGCAAGTGCACTATTAAAATTAACACCTGTGGAAACTGGCACCACCTCTAGTGCCACAATGGAGCACAGCAAAAACAACGATTCTACGTATAGCATCTGGCAAGGCTATCATTTCCCATGTCTGGCGATGATGCCATTGGCAGCATGTCTATGGCACTACAATCCCAAATAGGACCTTAAAGATATGCCCACTGTGTCTTCTCGGCTGCTACTGTTAAACACTCAGAGTGAACAAAAAAAAAAATTATATTAACTTATCTTACTTAATATTACATGTCAAATAACTCAGATTGTTCAACTGCAGCATTCATTCTATAAATCCTATATAGTTATCAGTAATGGAATGAATTCCAATTACTTGTTGGCAGACATTCTAGCTCTAACTGTTGCTATATATTAGTTAGTTGAAAATTTTTATCCTTTGTTTAGTTCCACAGTAAGAAATGTCCACTATTTCACAGGAAACCGATAGGATATAAAATATTTTTTAAAATGAGGAACATCCCTGAAAATAATTATTAAAAAGTGTATTGATTAAGCATGCTAATATGGACTTCTAAAAATGTATTTATAAATCAAAGTAATGTTAATACACCCAAACTAGATACATATGTAATACATCTAAAAATCAAAAATATACTCCTGCTCACAATAGGACAGAATCAGAGTAGCAAGAAAGAGGACAAAATGAAGACGAAGAGATAGCTAAAAGGAAATAAAGTGGTCACATGCAAGCAAGGAAAAGATAAAATTAAACTTATGACACTCAGAGAAAGCACAAATACTTCACATTTATAGCCCGATTTTATACTTGGAAATCAGTTTCCACCACCCCCTGATATGCTTATTTCCACGTGAGCTTGAATGCCACAAGCCAACACAAAATTAAATTAAGTTTTCTGTTACTGATCTCAAATAGATATGAGCTGTACACCTCTTACAACGCCTATAAAACCTACCATTTTACTTGCGATTTTCACCTTAGGCGATAAGAGAGAGAAGCACTTAAAACACACACACACACACACTGATAAGCCACAGAAACACATGCATACCTACCTTTATATTTTTATCATCTGCATATCTAGTCTGACCACAGGTATTTTCTGAAAATAGGTGTTGCACCAGCACTCCTCATGTATGACTCTAGAAATGCATTTTACTGTCACTGAGTACATGGTTCAGAGCACAGTTCAAAGTCCTATTTAAATAAAACTCTACAGGCCGTTTTCTGAATTGTTGTTTTTGCCTTTACGCCAGTTGTTTTCTTCCTTTTTGCTCTAACTCTTGCAAGACAGTTAGAAAATGCCTATGAAAGGGCACAGTCCTCTTTTATTTATTGCTTGATAAGAGAGAAAAAGTTTTCCTCTGTTCACTGTATGCAAGCACAGGAGCACGCAGTATTTATTCCCTGCTTCTGGCTAGACACTTCCACACCACTCCCACTCTTTGCTGAATTCCTGTTGAAAACAGCAGGGCCCAAAACCAAAAAAAAACAAAAAAAGCCCCCCATACGATTCTTCAGTCTTACAAACCAACACCCTTTGCAGCCCTTGGAAACTATAAAGGTGTCAAAAGCCTCTCCCGTTCAGGCAAGACACCCTCCCAGCTATTTCTAAAACTTGCCTCATAGCCAAGCTAAGATTTAAGGAGAAATAAGCAGGCCATAAGAACTTGAGGATAAGACAAGCACCATAACTGAAATCTGCCTTGGCTAATTTTCCAACCAAAACGGAAATATTGGTTTAACAGAGATACGCAATACAGGGAGTCCCTGGGTTAAGAATGACCCACAGTTAAGAACGGAGCCTATTGTAGCAAAATCCGAGTTAAATACACAATGATTCGAGTTAAATACACAATGGTTTGAGTTAATAACACAATAATACTTATATGGTATTATACAATAATACTGTTCTGGCTTACATACAAATTCAACTTAAGGACAAACCTTGGGAACGGAACTCATTCTTAAACTGGGGAATACCTGTATGTAAATAAGATAAACATATTCCCCAAAAGGTGCTAGACATTTTGGGGAAGAAGAATTTGATCGAAAAGTTAGCACTCATATTATAAAATAATTCAATCCATTTTGCAACTGTTCATCAATATTCTAACATTTTAGCAATCAAGTTTAACACTGATATAAACTTTTTCCTCATTTTTAAAGGTTTATCTAAATCATCATAGTGTTAATCATTTCTAGTTTCTCTCCCCCCCATCTCTGCCCTTTTGGCTGCCCTGCACTACGTTGCCCCTGCTTCCCTGCACTCCACCACCCCTGCCATCCTGTGCTCCACCATGCCTGCTGCCCCCAGCTTATCTTCGCCAACTTCTTCCTCCCACTGCTGACAAGGCATGCCCAGCCAGGCTCTTCATGAGGCAGCTGTTGGCCGCGCAAGGCCTTCTTCCTGAGGCCGCATGCAGCTTCACGTGACTTCGGGAAGAACTCCTTGTGAAGGGCCAGGCCAGGATGCCTCATCAGCAACAGGAGAAAGAAGACAGCAAGGGTCAGCTGGGTGTGGGAGGGGTGGCAGAATGCAGAATAGCTTGTGTGCCCTCCCATCCCAGTAGCAGCCACCCCCAGCCTGGCTGCACTGAGCCACAGCAGCCACATGTGTGCCTTCCCACTCCTGGCAGCAGCCACCCCCAGCCCGGCTGCACTCATGCCAGGCCGCGGCTGCCACTTACACACCTGCTGGCCTGCTGGCAAGCCACCCAGGACTCATGACTGCCTGCCAGCTTCCCCATTGACTTTGCTTGTTGGAAGCCGGCTGGAAATCACAAGGAGGTCCTTGTTACACAACCTGTGTTCCTCACTTAACAATGGCAATAGGGACTGCTGGGATTCCCGTCACTAAATGATGCAGTCACGTGAAGTCACACTTTATGACCGCATTGCTTAGCCACAGAAATTCCGGTCCCAATTACTGTCATTACCCAAGGACTACCTGTATTCTATAATATTATTCACATTTTATTATGCAATAAAACAATTAACTTGGAAAAAAAATAGTTAGCACTCTTTCAGAATGAACATCAGCTGCTACAGCAACTTGATTTCGAGAAGATGGAAACATCAAAAATTGTAACACAATTTCATAAATTCAAGTCTGAAACTTTTTAGTTCTTTGTACAAGGAAAACACTTTTGGGGTCCCCTACCAAAAGTGTTTCTACTTGTGGCTGTAGCCATCATGGAACAGAATGTAGTGCTATTTGAGGTTTGCAGAGTGGAGATTTACTGTTCCTTTTCCACACTCTTAAAAGAAACAATAGTAGATGAGCAATCTGCTTCCACACGTGGCCCTCTGCTGAATTTCAGAAGTTCTCTGACAACAAGCAACTTAGCCTGCTGATAGCCCAATTTGTGTGTTTCCAGGCATACTACTGAGTTGGGAAAGAAAGAAAAAAAAAGGATGTTAAAAACCAGAGAGAGAGAGATTAGAAAGGGAGAGAATAAGTAGTGCTACATACTTTGGGCTCTGGTCCCACCAACTGCTTTCCTCAGCGCCATCTCCATTACTGGCAAGTGAGGCTGAAACAACCATTAACCTCAAGGTTCAGCTTTGATGTCAATGCCAGATGTGACTGTTTATTTCTACAGGAAATTTAGAGTGAAAATGTGGTACCTTTTTCCCTTTTCTTCTCAAAACTCTGTATAGCCTAGTAAGAGGGATTTTTAACCACACAGCAGTTATCTATCCTACCCTAATAGCATAAGTGTGAGCTGATCACTCTCTTCCTCCATGTCACCCTATTTTCACCTTTCACTACCACTTTATGGCTCAGTTGCCCTCCCTATCCATATATTCCAGCAGGCACTAATCTTCATAGGGGTTTCGTGTGTAAATATTAGGTTTCCTTTAAAAAAAAGTTACAAATAAATAGGCCTCTGTATCTGAGGAATTTCCCAAGTCTGTATAAAAGACTAATAATAGACTACCCAAATAGACTAATAATAGACTACCCAAATTTAGTTGAGAAGGAAAGATAATATATAATGCACACATATTTATTTTTGAGATCAATACTGTAATGAATCTACTTCATTCCCATTAATATTCTGTTCATAAGGGAAAGGAGAGCCACCTCTATATCAGTGGGCCTCCAGACAGCTGCTTGGTCCAACTAAATATACCATAAAACTGGCAGAAAACTCCTCCATGTAGTATTTAACATGGCATTCTAGCTAAGCAACAAATAGCATGTAAGTCACGGGCACAAAAAAATAGAACATCATTTTTAAATTAAAGTGTCAGTAACCTATGTAAATTAAAAATAAGTAAGGAAATGAATAGTATGTAGGACTACTGGGGCAGTCCTACATACTATTCAAAATCAAAGGTTCAACTTATATTGTTGGGCTTCCTCCCTCCCCCGTCTTTTCTTTTTGCCTTTTTATCAGTAGAAGGGAGTGGTTTGAAACATACCCTGCCATTACACCAAATACTACTATCCCTGGGGGAATATATTGACTCTGAAACAAAAGACACTTGCATTACACAGAAGTAATCTGATTGTATAGCATTCTGCATCCAGTGTTATTTTAAGAACAAGCTTTTGTTTAAACTGGGTGTTTCTTTGGCAAAGTCACTTTTTGTTATTATGGCGAGATTCCTGATAAAAATATGACATTAGTTTGCAATGCTTTGAAAAACTGCACTATTTGAAATGTTACAATGCTGAGCATGTATATTTAGATGGAAGGGAATCATCAGTCATCTCAATCCAGGCATCATTCATTCATATTCTTTGATGTTTTAAAAAGTACATTGTCTCCATAAAGTGGCTGCAGTATTATGGAATCCTGGGCTTGTACTGCATACAGGTTGGGGAAGGTTGATATAAAAAACTAAAATTCCCAGGATAAGTCTGCAATTGAAAGCTTCTTATATAACCTAATACGTTTTGCTGTAACTAACCATGATTTTAAGTTTTACAGGTTTATCTTTTTGATCCTATGTCATAAGACTAATAACAGAATCAGTAGTATATAATCAATACCATCTTTCAAGCTAACTAAAAAAATGAAAGAACTTTAAATTAAAAAATCACCTTGCAATGGGGGGAAATAATTTTTCCAATTCATGGTTTTAATGCTGTCTAGAGTTATTTACCTCTCTTTTGGATGTATACCCTGCCTTTCTTTCAGGAACCTATGACAGTCTGTCTGTCTGTCTGTCTGTCTATCACCCCCTTCTTCTGTTTTTCCCCTTACATCAACCCTGTGAGACAGATCTTGGGCTGAGAGAGTGACTGGCCTAAAGACACCCACTTAGCTTCCATAGCTGAGGATGGATTTCCCTGACACCAGTCCAGCACTTTAACTACTATACTACAATGTTCCCCATGACTATTTAAATCCATTGATAAATCATGGGCTGTTGTAAGAACTTTAATATCCCTTCCCAATAACAAATACATAAGATTTTGCACTTTTAAAAGAGCTTCAAAGTATCACAATAAGTAATGTATATGTATGCTGTACATTTGAATACTTATCTTCTTTCATCATATAAGAATAAACTTCAAAGCACTAAAAGTTAGCATTAAGCCATTGAAAAACTAAAGTTCAAGTAGATGTAATCACACAACAGTCATAATTAGGTACCATACCATAAAAGTCTGCTGTAGTATCAGCCCTCTTCAGCTACAGGATAAAATCTGCCCTCACTATCAATATGAATGCTCTGTTTAAAATATTAGTATTCCTAATCATAGTATGTCTTCTGCTTACCCAAGTGATGAGACACAGAATGTGTTCTCTCTACTGCAACAATTTAAACGTTGTGGGTTCTTCCCTCTATAGCACATGCATAGACAAGTTCTACATTGTAGCTGCTCCATTTCTCTTCAGATAATGCTATCATTTAAGCCTTTCTATTTATAATTTCACTGCCAGGCCAAAATAACCTAGGAAGCATGTGTACAGATCTGTATCACTGTTTTAGCTTGTTTTAAATAAGGGCTTTTTGATCTTTATTTTGTAATATTGCTGTGTAGGGTTTTTTCCCCCCAATTGTACATCCCTTTGAAGAACCCCGCTTGACAAAAAGCAACTTACACTTTTAATAAATAAATCAACTGTTGGTAATCCTGACATATCCACTTCAGCTAATTCAAGAACCTACATTAAGCAGCTTTACGATTTTTAAAATAACCTAATTCAGTAATGGAACAATCTGTTCTATATAATGGAAGTCTGTGTTCATATCAATTTAACTGCGCTGTTAGATATAATAGCAATAAGCACCAACTAGAGATACTGTTTTTTTTCAATGGTGTCCCCCAGTTTATAACTCTAATTCCATTTTACTGGATTTTAGATGGGCTTTGAAAAGCTTTCCAGCTGCTTTTAACTAATGTCCTGGGCTGAGTATTCAACATTTTAACTGCTGTTGTGCATGATTTTTAAACTGTTTTATCTATACTGCTAATATATAAACACATCCTTCCAAATCAAAGGAATGTGAAGTTGCATTGCATTGCTACTGCAGCTGATTCTTCTTGGAATGAACAGGTACTAGAATACAGGAAGTGGCAGTACAAGCAAAGCTGTGGCAAGAAGGGGAGGCATCTGGCTTGTCTAGAAGATCAACAGGCCAGGAATGACTTTGCAAAGATTACTTCTAGATGAATCCTAGCACAGAGTAGCAGAGTTCATCTATTTGGACACAAAAGGCCACAGTCCACTTCAAGGTAAATCTATCAATTGCAAAAGGCAGCTTTACCTGGAATAGCTTATATCCTGCGACGATACCTTTAACACCATCAAAACACCATGTTTGCCTATCCCAGGTCCTTGGGAAGGACTCAATAGGTGGATAAAAATGCCAAATCCAGCCTAAACATCTGGCAGACTGTGTGACCAACCATCATAATAATAATAATTTGTTAGGCGCCATACCAAAAGACCTTGGACAGCACTTAGAAAATCTGCTCATTGACAACCTTTCCATCTGTCAGTTACAAAAGGCCACACTGCTTGGATCCACACATATACTATGCAAATACATTATGACATCCTAGGTTTTTGGGAACAACTCAATGTGAATGAAGGACAACACCAGCTAAAGAACTGGCAGCTGTGATTTCATGTTGCTGTGTATAGAAGGAGGAGGAGGAGACGGCGGCAAGCATCTGCCACACAACACCCGAAACTTAACAATTGTTGATAAGAAAGACAAAGAAGTCTGGATGGTGGACACTTCAATACCTGGAGACAGCAGAACAGAAGAGAAAGAACTGGAGAAAATCACAAAATATAAAAACCTGCAAATAGAAGTAGAACGATTATGGCAAAAGAAACGAAAGATAGTACCAACAGTAATAGGCACCTTAGGTGCAATCCCAAAACATCTGGAGCACCACTTGACAGTCATCAGCATTGACAAAATCACCATCGGTCAATTGCAAAAGGCAGCTTTACTTGGAACAGCTTATATCCTGCAACAATATCTTTAACACCATCAAACAACATCTGCTTATCCCAGGTCCTTGGGAAGGACTTGTTAGGTAGATAAAAAGGCCAAATCCAGTCTAAACAAACATCTGGCTGACTGTGCAACCAACCATCATCATCATCATCATATGCTGGCTGTGGCATATGGAAGTTCTAGTCCAAAACCTCTGGAGGGCCTCAACTTAGGGAAGGATGGAATATTGGAATTATTTCTATTAAAAGAATAACGCTCCAAGCAAAATTAAGAAAGCAGAGTTCCCTATGATCAGTGTACCATCTCAGCCACAGAATGTCTGCATCAGCCCTTACACAACTGGAAGCCTAGGCTGGAGTCTAGCCAAAGGAATTTGAAAGAGGACAGAGGAACCAGCCTGATGGATACAGAGGGGGAAGCTGTTCCAAGCTCAAGGAACAAAATGCTGGAAATCAGAAGAGGAAATAGAGCAAAAAGACAACCAGCATTATATAAGCCTAAACAGAAATTGAGCATAAGACTGGAAAGAGGGGAAAGAGAACAGCCAAGGATGAAATATGAAGCAGTAGGAAGCAACAGCTCTACAGCAGATATAAAACGACAAAGGGTCAAAAAGAAAGATGTAAAGGGAAGAAGATATGCTTATTTTTTTTAAAAAAAAAAAAGCACTGGAAGACATTTTTAACCGAGGCAGAGGATGGCACAATATTCTACATCAGCCATCCCCAGCTAGTGTCCTCCAGTTGTCTTGGATTATACTTGCTAGTTAACATGGCCAATAACTATGTTGGTAGAGAAATCTGGGAGTAGTAATCTAGTGATTCTGGAAGGCACTAAGGAAGGTAGATCTTAAATGATGAAGCACAGACATAGGAGTGAAACAAGGCAGCAGAGCAAGCTCTAAAAGATTTACCTCCTTTGCACAATTCCAGGTGTGCAATGCATCCAACTTAGAAAGTTGATCATTCAGCATCAATACCCGTTATTAAAACTTACAAATTATTGGTCCAAAAAGTTTGGAATGGGGCTGATGATTTATAGATTTTCATGAGATCCTTTACTTCAGAGAAAATTGCAGCTATTAATTTTTTTTGAGGATACTATGAACAAGAGATTGGCTGGCTAAGGAATAATATATTGGTAGAACTAATCTTGTATCACAACAGTTCTCTCAGTGTAATAACACATGTCTGCAGAACATACAATAATTGCTAATTAGCTCCTTTCATAAAAACCTGGAAAAGAGCCAAGCCAAGTCCCCACTGAATGGGAGGGGTTTTTTTTTTAACTGAATGTTTGGAAAAAAATTAAAAGATCAATCCCTGTGTATACAGTACATAGCTTATTCCCAGTGAATGCAAAATAACTTATTTCCAAATAAAGATGTAAAGAAAGAAAAGAATATAGTAAAGAAAAAGAAAATATATAAAGAAGTGACTTCCAACCTTCATCACAAGTATAAACAATTTTAGTAACTTTTCACCTCTTCTTAATTTACAACCAATGATCTCTTTACCCCATGTCCCATCTCTTATCTATAAACAAATCCATAAAGCATTGTAATTTCAGTCCTGTTGTCAGCAAAAGTCTATTAAGCGTTGCCAGAAATAACAACGTATCTATTTTAACCTTGATCAAACAAACCAATTTTATATTCCTTCCTTTTACTTCTAACAATCTTAATCTGTAATCCATTCAGGTAATGTTGCAAAACTTGATTTCTATTCATTTCTTTTTTACCCCTTCTCACAAGATTAATCCACAAGCTTTAACAAACCTCTTTTGTAAATCCAATATAAAAGAATTATCCGGGTCACTCTCTTGGTTTATTATTTGTAATTCCCTTTTGATTTTTAAAGCATCAACCGATTTCTTTTCGTATGTCCAAGGAAACATCTTTTTCCATGTCATTCTTGTAGCCTGTCATTTGTAGATCCACTTTCAGCTCAAACTGTTTTAAGCTTGTAGTTAAATTTTTCTTTAATTAAGGACTGAAGGCAGACTCACCCAGTGTTTTTAGACTTGTCAATCCAGGTCTCTAACAGCTAAAAAGTAGTTAACAAGCAATTTCCAAAAGTGATTAGAAAAGGAAGTACATGAATTTAGTGTCCTTTTAAAGGTGCTGACTGTGGTCTGAGCAAGATGGTTATTCCCTCATCTCCCAGAGATCTAAACCCACTGGAGACCACTGTCGTACAGTCTCCTCACGAGGAGCAACTGTCTGGAGCACTTGTGGGCAATCTCCCATCCTCTCTTTGTCTGGAGAGGTTTGAAGAGCCAGTCTACTCACCAGCTTTTTATTCTTTGCCATGGTAATTGGCTCTGTCTTCAGTCCATTTCTTTCTCCAGAACTCCTCATATGCATACAGCAAATGGGGTTTGCTGTATGCATACATAATGTCATAATGTAGTCTGCTTCTTTTAGATGTTCCATATGAGACCAATTCCATTGTGGATAGTACGCTAGATAGGTTTGCACATCACAGTATGTCAAAAAACAAACCCTAATATGGCTTAATGTTAAGTAAGGACAGAATTGATTATCACTTGGACAAAAGGAAATTGTTGATAGAAAAGGAAGTTTTTACTGCTTTATTCACAATTCTATTTGAGTTTTGCTGTTGTTGTTGTTTTAAATCCCCTCATACAAATTGCTGGATCATAATGGAAAAATCAGAAGATTCAGGACAAGATGCAAATGTTGACCAAAAAATTAAGCTTATCCAGAACAGTCAAGGAGGTTCATTCACTTCCCACTAGTCCTTTCGAAGACTGCACTAAAATACATATTATTGGACACATTTAAAAATAACTGTTTTAGTTCAAGATTCCAAGAATGCAAAGAGATACCACTTGCACAAACTTCCATTCAGAATTATATTATGGAATGTACATATGGATCTGGTCTTACCATTACAGTGAAAAACAATGCTTTTCCAGCTTAATCACACAGGAGATATGCAAACCTTGTTGTTTAGTCAAATGACTGCATGCTATTTTATTTATTTATATAATTTATATAGCTGCTTATCTCACACAAATGACTCTGGGGGGGCTTAGAGAAAACTGACCACATCTCATGCTATATCATGTTAGGCTCATTTTAGGAAACACAGAATCTATGCAGCTATAAATTGATAGGTTTAGGTTGAGATGTAGGGGATCAAATTCTCCTTTCTTTCAATGGGCAAGGAAGCTCCAAGGTTCCTTGCCCATTGTAAATTTAACTAGCTCAATTGTAAATTTAAAAAATTTTGGGAACAAAAAGTGACAGCTTTACACAGAACTGGCACTTACAGAACAGGACTGCCACAAAGAATGTTGCACTAAAGTGTGGAAGAAAACATACAGTCTGCCACAATGTTCTGTAAAGTTTTTGAAGGAGACCTGACTCTGGAATTTTCCAGTTTAGAAAACTGCAATTTTTGTAATCTATATAATTATTTGTTTCAAGCTTCTATTATATAAAATTAATAGTTTAAAACAGCAGTAATCCTTCACTCCCATCTCATACATTCACTCATATGCCTACATTGCAAACACATTCTTAACATTCCACTGGAGAAAACTATCATCCTGGGTAAAATAGAGCATGCAGGAATACTCCTGGGGGGACTGGCTAAAAAGATCTTTTTGAAGCTGTGGAAAGAAAGAGACACAAACTAACTGAAGATCTCTAACTTTAACACAATAAATGGTGGCAGATTTACACAAGTATCTTTAGAGGTAAAAACCAGCTCATTACTAAACTGTACAGAGCACCTGGTCAAAACCATCCAATCAATCAGAATAATCAGATACCTTATAAAGTGGTAGACTTGTGATTCATGCAAGGTAACCTGGTTATGCTGATCTGAAGTATGAGTATTTGATCTTTTATCTCCCATTAGCATTTGGTTAAATTGCAGTAATGGTAGAGTATGCTCTGAACATCACACTTCGATATGTCAGAACAACAGTTGTGTGCATGGCAATGAATTTTCCTCTTCTATTCTGATTGTTACAACTGTCCATGTCTATGAAAATCAACTTCCCACATAAAATATTAATAAGACACAAAATGACACCTGTTTGTAAATCCAATGCTAGTAAATTAGACCTAGAAGGCTTTGGGCAAGTCTTTCTGTTTCTACTACCCAGAATAAATAGGTGAAAAACAAAAATAGTTTAAGAACTTAGCAAAGAATTATATAATTGCCATTATCTGAAAGTTCAGGAGCGTGGTACCAATATAGTAGTATGATGTAATGTGGCACCAATACAGAATTCTAGATACTACAAACAATGGACATTATGCAAGTGACCTTCCCCCTTCTGCAGTGGGGATTTCCCTTTGATCTTCTCTCAAACTCCACATGTACAAGACAAATCATTTCTGAAGGGTTAAGAACTGTTCAAGAGGAAACCTGAGGACTTTGCAGGGATAGAAAAGGGAGAAAGAACCTGTACTACTGACAGATGCCATTTTGCCAGCAGAATGACCCATTAGATGCAATTCATGACGAGGAGAGGGGATTCAGGACTTCACCCTTTTTGAAGCAAAACATGCTGCTGCAAATGTAATACTAACCCAGAGTGAATTTCAAAATAGAGTTTGTAATTAGAGCCAGAAACTGATTTGCTAATCATAATTACAGGTGGTCCCCAGTTTAAGAGCAAGTTCCGTTCCCAAAGTCTGCCTTAAGTCAAATTTGTATGTAAGCCGGAACAGTATTATTGTCTAATACTGTATAAGCAGTATTGTGTAATTAATTCAAACCACTGTGTATTTAACTCGAATCACTGTGTATTTAACTTGAATTTTGCTACAATAAGCTCCGTTCTTAACTATGGGTTGTCCTTAATCAGGGCGTTCTTAACCCAGGGACTACCTGTAGACCTAAGGACCAGAATTTCTTAACGTTGGTATGATACTGCACCACGGTTATTTCAGAAAAGGAAACAAAAAGGAAATCTGAACATGAAACATGTGAGCCTTAAGGCAAATTAATACCAAGAAAATAATTCAAAGCAACCAGTATTGCTGGAGAGTGGCATATCCTGTGGAAATCAGAATCCCAATTCTAATGCTTAGACACCTTAAGAATTCTTACTGGAAACTCAGCCTTTAACCTGCCACCCCAAGGAAGCCGGAACTTCAACTAAAAGCATTCTGATTTGGAGATTAATGGTACCACCTGCTAACAATTTTTCTTCCCCTAAATAGACCCTGCGACTCTTCCAGATTTACAGAATCAGTTACCAGCTGATTCAGTGACTTTAACTGTGAAGCCTATAACCTAATACCTAAATTAACTGAACCTCACTATAATGCAATCCATTTTTTCATTTCCTTTATGTCAGTTCTGCTGTTATGATTCTTAAATCTACCTATTGTTTATTAATTTAACAATGTTTGTAACCTATCTCTGGGCAGAGAACAGGTACAAGGTCAAAAAATACCAAAACAAAACACAAAAGCAATACTGGTAGTCTTCGGTTAGTGATTGCCTCTGACACAATTGTTTGCACTTATGACAGTGATGAAAAAGTAACCTTGCAATCAATGGCCACATTTACAACCTTTGCAGCATCTCTCTCTCTCTGAATCCCATGTTCACCATTACAGTTAGTTAGTATGCATTGTCCTGTGCCTGACCTGCTTTTTCCCCCTCCTCAGGGTGGAGAGATTGCTTAAACAAGCTATCTCCTCCTGAGCTGCTTTTCTCCCCAGCACTTCCCTAAAAAGTGCTAACTGCAAGTTAACATGCTCAGCTCTGTGACCTTAATTAGTTGCCAGCTCCAGCTGCTGCCTGAAATTGAAAAGACCCTGATCAGCTTTACACTGAAGGTTTTCTTTTGCCTCCTAAGTGGCTTGTGGCAATTGCTAGGCTGCTGGCACTAGTGCATTCCTTTTGATGTGTATTCCCCGTTGTGTGCCTGCTTACTCTCTTATAATCCCTTCTTCGCCAATGAATGAATGCAAATACAAACATCAATTCACTTCTTGCAAATTATCCCACTGACCAGTGCTGGGGTGAGCATTCCAAAGGGTGGGGGAGTAGGGGAAAAAGGCCTATAAGATTTGCCCTTTTTCCTGGCTTCCCTGACATTTGGGCTCACCCAGCATCATATCCTTCTGATGCTGTAAAGCAAAGGAAAACTGAAGTAAAATAGTAAGCACAGTCATGGTCACATGATTTTTCACTTAGCAACCTCTTCATGTAATGACTGAGTTATGGTTGCTAAACTAGGACTACCCGTACAACTGTTAATGGAAGGAAAAAAGCCTATGATGGACTCTCACAATCTGCTACAGCTGAAGTGTCATCAGAATAGTTTTTACAAAATGCAAGGATAGAGGCTATATGAACCTCCAGGAGAAGTGTTCAGAGGATGGAGGCTATCCCCAAGAAGACCTGTTGTCTGGCCCATGCCCTGTGTCCCTCAGGGGGTGGGGTGGTGACAAATTTACTATTCATATCAGCACTTGTCTGACTGAGGAACAAAGAATTTTTCAGGAGCAGGTTTCTAGAATGGAAGTAATGTGACATATTTCCCTCTTGGGTATCTAACTGGCCATTTTATGTTTCAGCCCAAGGAAGCAGTTGAAGGTATTTAATGCCCCAACTAACAGCACCATTAACATGTAAGTGCACAGAGAAGAGCAATACTGATGAATCAGTGCTTAATTCACCAGTGTGCTAGAAACTGGGGATAATGTAAAAAGGCATTTGATAATCTAATTCACTGAAATGTTCAAACAACATCTTAACAGAGATCCCATGGGGGGTGGGAGAATGCAAACATAATAAAACATAATAAAATAACCCAGAGTACCTATGTTTTAAGATACCAACCTTAATTTCAAACCACAACCCGCCCATCCCAACAACACAGCTTTCTTGAACTCTTGAGAAGATCATTGTTGTTTCAGGAATTACCTTATTACATATCACAGAAAGTTCATGGAAATAGTGGCACAGCAATTTCATAGAGCCAAATGCCTGCAGTTTTGGAAACCCAAAGAATAATCCACTACATTTATTGTGAATGGATGGCATGCAGCACTGGAACATACATTTCAAACTAGACAAATGCCTTTTCTTTCTCCTATTAAATTGCCTCAGGTATGGGAAGACATTTGATTTCTCTCATCTGATTTGGCATACTTTTTGCATGGTAAAAGGACAAAATAAACAAATATTTAAAAGGCAAGCTCTGATTAACATGGTTTTCCTAATCTCATTTCTCATGAGCCGCCCTGCTTGTATTAACCATGAGAGAGAAAAGATCACACACCTTACGAATTTCCCCCACAAACTCAGAGAAGCATAATGATGATTGTTTCATTTCTCAAGCCAGTATTGAGTTGTATACTTTCCACACATGGTGGTAAAGGAGATTCTGATTATTCTGCCTCTGTATTCCTTCCAATCTAATACGTGGACAGATACATACTGTACATGGTTATTTTTCCTATCCTTCCCCACAAACACCCCCCAGGGATGAAAAGATGCCCTTTATTTATCCTCAGAACAACCTTGAAAGACTGGATAGAGAGAGAGAGACAGAGACAGAGACAAAGAGACAGAGAAGTCCCAGTTGGTAGAGTCTCAGCTTGTTCTATGATGGGTAGGTAACCTTGAGCCCACCAGATGTTTTGGACTACACTTTCCAAAGAAGAATGAGATGATCTGTACTTTGCAACATAATGAAGAATCAACTATTGATTTATTTGTCAAATTTATATGGCCATCCACCTCACACAAAGTGACTCTGAGCGGTATACAATAAAACGAGCAATTAAAACATTCTACAAAACCAGTTTAAAGATATTACATATAACACAGCCAGCAAGCAGGCTCCCTATTACCAGGGGATCCCCAGGCTTGCGGAAAAAACCAAGTTTTAAGGATATTGAGAACTCTAGTCCAAACATCTAGGATACATTAGATTGTTTTCCCTATACCCAACCACAGAGTGTAATCATAGAGCTCATCATAAGCTAAGCACTTTATAAGACTCAAGCCATGGGAGACCATGGTTCAATCCAGACTGTAAAGGAATGTATCAGCAACTGGTTTCAAAATGATTTTAAGGGCAGGTGGCATTTTTTCCCATATTAGACACTTTCAAATTGAATGAAATAGCTCTTAAAAGTTGATTGATGTGAAAGGGAACAAACATTTTCAGCAAGATCTAGCTATCCTGCCACCTGATGGATTCCATTAGCACAATTCTACACACCTGTTAAAAGCATCCATACACAGACACACAATATACGTGTGTTGTGTATATATACAGACATGTACACATCTACATCCAGATACAAGAATGTATATTAAACTATCTGTCACTATATATCACTATGGCTTGGGTTTCCATTTCCACAATCTGAGGAATGTCCCTGTACCTTTAAAGAGATGCATAGAAAGGTAGTTTTCACCAAGGGCTACTACTTTCTTCTCAATAATCCTAAGATGTAAGTATCCAGTTAGCTGTCTATGCAGTTCTTAAAATTACAGCCATTCTCTTAGTGACACCTGAAAGATAAAGAGAAACAAATCATTCTACACAGAGGAATCTTCACAGAGGAGCAAGTGAGGAAGGCAGAGTAGCACCACTGTGATGCAAACTCCATCGCTTTTGTACATACGACATGACAATGTTCACACAAAAGAAGTGGAACTTCCATTGTACCATTTTAAGTTTTTTTTTTTGTCATTTTGATGAAAGCATCAGATACTGAGGACACCTCTGTTTCCACAATCTATCCTATCCCTACACAGGATTAATTTTGGGCCAAGCCAGGCCAACTCCATTCCCACAGCATGAGAATTCATCATTGTGGTTGGTGAACCAGCTTCCCTTTACTTACCTTCCCCTAAGTAGCAGCACAGCTCTGCAAGGCACAGATATTGGTAAAATAAAGATGCCTGACCTTGGCCTCATCTCGACTTCTTTTCTTCCATCCAACCTACTGTTCACAAAGGAGTTGCAAATATGTTAAGCTCTAAATTTAATTATGACTCTTGACTTTCAACTCATGTTATTAAAAGGTATAATAAGCACAATCACCCTAAAGGAGAGTTTATAACCTGTCATTCACAAAGGCAGAAAAAAGCTAAAATTAAAATCATCTCAAAAAATGGCCCCAACTCCCCCTGTTAAGGAATTACCTAAATATGTAACAACATTCTTTCAAAATAAGCTATAGTTGTGTGTTTGTAAGTTTTTAAAAAATGCTGTTTTACTTTGTCTTGCCAAAATGATTAACAAATATAGAGAAACAGATCTGCTTCCAAAATACACACACAACATGCTCTTGCTTCAACTTATTACTTAAACTTCCAAACTTTCATAAAATGAGGTAATTGAGCTAAAATGTGTCAGGACATTAGCAACTGCAAACTACTTCTAATTCTTCCTGTCCCAAGGGGCAATCATTCTCAGCAGCAGAATTTCTTTGCTCAAACAAAAAAATTCCAATCATACTGACTGCCAACTCACAACTTTTTTTTTTTAAAGAAAAAAGTCTGTCAAAAAAAAGTTGTGAAAAATGAGATCCTAAGCTGGACAAACTCGCAAACCCACACCCTTTGTAGACTGCTTTGCAACCAGAATGCTTAGCAAAGTCCTAACGGGGGGTTATTTGAAAGAAATCTCAAGAAAAAATAAAGATCATCTGGTAAATTAATAACAGGAGCTCTTGACCACCGGTTCAAAGGCCTGATTCGTTCAATGAAGTCAAGAAGAAATCCAACCAACTTCTAGCCTACTTTATCAGATCAAATGTCACATGCACAAAATGCTAAAGAAAATATTACATTCAATCAAGGAAAACTTAGGCATACTGCCTCATGTTTCCCAACAACAGTAGGGGTTCCACTGTGCAAAACTGGTACAATGCTTACTTATTTATTGATTTAAAAGATTTATATAGCCACCCATCTTATGTATCATAATCCTGGGCAGCCTATAACAATCATAAAAGAATAAAAAGTGTAAAACCAACATTAAAAAATCCTGAGACAACAAACCTCTCCCATCCCACAGACAGCTTTCCCGGCTCCAGCCCCATACTACCCCAATGCTTGTGGGAAGAGCCAAGTCTTCAGGGGTTTTCAGAAGGCCAGGAGGGCACCAGCCTGCCAGATCTCAGGGGGGTGTTCCAAAGGGTAGGGGCTGCTGTGGAGAAGCATACTGCCTAGGTCCCACTAGATGGCAACATTTAAGGAAAGGGGTCTGGAGCATGCCCACCCAACTGGATTAATAGAGTGGGTAGATCCCCTTGGAGAGACAGTCCCACAAATAATCTGGTCCTATGCCATTCAGGGCTTTAAAGGTGATAACCAGCTTCTTGAATTGCACCCAGAAAAGAACCGGAAGACAGTACAGCTCCTGCAGCAACGGTAAAATATATGTAAACCATGGGGCACCCAAAACTGCACGCGCCACTGCATTCTGGACCAATTGTAATTTCTGGATGGTCTTCAAGGGCAGCCCCACATAGAACACATTGCAATAATCTCACTGGGAAGTGACTAGGGTGTGTGTGTCCATGAGCAAGGCTTCCTAGTCCAGGAGTGTGTACAACTGGCACACAAGATAAATCTGTGTAAAGGCCCCCTAGCTATGGCTGCCACCTGCTCCTTGAGCAAGAACTATGAGTCTGTCAGTTTGCTTCTCAGAAGACACTGTGTACAAGGAGGGGCAGATATGAGGCTGGCATCAAGGAGAAGCCTTAAAACTTCCAGGATGACATGTCAAGATCAGAAAGGATTCCAGGGAAAAATTGAACAATGGAGGATCTGGCTGGCAGCTAGAGACCTACAATGGCTAAACTGAATTAGACTGCTCTAGTAGCTGTTGAAGATGAACTGTTTCTTTTGGTTTCTATCCAGAGTAAGGATGGCTGGTAAATCTAAAATGGCTGGGCAAGTGACTCTAATTAGGATTTATGAGATGTTGGGTGAGACCAGGAGAAGTGTTCAAGGGCATAACCCTGGACAGAAGAATGCTGAAGGGAGAAAGTGTCATGGGAACATGCAGCTAGGTTCAGCTACAGTTGAACATGACAGAAGATAAGAAGAAACAAGGTCAAAGGTTTGCCTATCAAAGAATTAACCAGCCAGTCACCTATCATCTCTTCAGGTTAAGAGCAGATGGTACAATGCCAACCAATTAAATAAGCCCTTTCCTTTGACCTAGAGAGGTAAATAGGAATACTGTAGTATCAGTCTGGAGGTGGGAAAATGCCTACTAAAGAATGCAAGCAAGTAATTGAAGTCAGTGAAAAGTGAAACTATTTGTACATTCTGATGAGCCTTGGCTTGGATCCAAACTGCTTATTTCTCTCTCTGTTTCTGAATAAAATAACAGAAAAATCTGGGAGCCATGTGGTCTTGCTCTGCCCCCATCAGATATTAAACTTATCTCTGTTTAACCCTGGTAATGATTTACTTTAATGAACAAAACGTTCAGAGCATGCGACAAGAGCTTTATCTCTGCCTGCTTTATCACTTGCATGTACCACATAAGGGAAAGGAACAGAAATCATGCCTTACTCATTGTTCAAAAGCAAAGCTGATTTTACGGCTTTAAGTGAGCTTCCTCTTCCCCGGGAACACTGTACACACAAACAGTCCACAAATAGTTGTGAAATCTACACAAACCCCCCAACCAAATATAATGAACACATAATTCAACTCTTCACCATCCCAGACCAAAAGTAAAGTTTAATATTTGAGACTCTTCCATAATAAAGTGGTATACACTGTACAGTAGCTCCTAGTTCCTTCAGCCTGCAGGCTACTCTACTTACCTAAACAAAAAACCCAACCCACCCTTTAATTACTATTATTATTTATTTTCTTCTGCTTGTTCTGAACAGAGAAATTAATATGCATGTGTGGTTATTGGGTTATCCTTGTTGTGAGTTTCATTTTTTTCCTAGAGGCAGGAAATGCTAACTGAAGTTTAGGGCATTTAAGGCTACTATGTGATATTCACATGATCTGTCAGTCTCTGGTCTACATGCTGGATAGGTACAAGAGCACTGGGGACTGTCCTTTACCACAATTTCTGAGATGATATTCAGTACAAGTAGTCCTCACTTAGTGACCACAATTGGACCTGGCAACTCCATCACTAAGCACCACAGTTGCTAAGTGGAAAATCACGTGACCACGATGGGCTTATGACATTAAGTGAAGTGCTACGGTCATTAAGTGAACATCATGTAACTGCAACTTATGATTTCACTTCCACTTTCTCTATTAACCCTGCTTGCTGCAAGCCAGTAGTGAAGCACCCAATGGCGATCACGTGACTGCAGGATGCGGCAGCAGTCATAAATGCATGCCAGTTGAGCAGCACCTGAATGGAGATCACGTGACCGCGGGATGCTGCAATGGTATAAATGTGAGGATTGGTTGCAAAGCTTTTTTTTTTTATATCATCAAACTTCAAACAGTCACCAAACGAGGCAATTGGTAAGCGAGGACTACCTGTAATGGTATTCAAAGCATTTTTAATTCAAAACACATTTTGAGTTAGAAATAGATGTTTCTCATTCAAAATGTACTGTTTCAGTCATTTTGGAAGTTTGGACCTGAATCACTTCCAAAATGATCTAAACAGCCTCTTTCAAGTGCAAGACAGCCATTTTAGTCTTGAAAAGGATTGAGTTCAAAATTACCTGAATCAGAAACATTTTGCAGAGCTGTATTATTTAGTCATACACATAATTGCTATAATTTATGTTATCCCTACTCAAAAGCAAATCAGGGCCATGAAGATGATAGTATGTACTCATCTTCCCTTATGATTCCCCTTATGATATTTTCTGCCAAGCCCCTAAGTAACTTTTCATGCCCTTTCACACCTACAATTTAATAACAGGCAGCATACAAATAAATATCAGAATAAAAATTTAGCATAAAGATATTACATTTCAGTATAGAATTGAATTTTTTAATTCAATTATGCAATTTAATTATGTAATTATTAAAATTGTTAATAATTATTAAAATTATATAATTTCTTCCTCTAAAATTAAAATGCATTAATAATCTAACTGTGATAAAATTTGCAATAGTCATTTTCTTATGTCCCATGGACCTTAAAACTAAATATTCAGCCACACAGTTTTATTGCTGAATTGAAATATTAGATAGTACACAAATTTTGTTTTCATCACATGCACACACAGCAAAAATCATGAGTATTAATATTCCTTGGGTCACATGATTACTTAGCTGTACATCTGCTCTCTGTTTATTATTTCCAGAACAGAAAAATCTTCCTTTACAGTGGTACCTCGGTTCACGAACTTAATTCGTTCCGCGACTCTGGTCGCGAACCGAATTGGTCGTGAACCGAATCAAATTTTCCCATAAGGTTCAATGTAAATACGGTTAATCCGTTCTGACCCCTCCGAATTTGGTCGCCAACTGATTTTTGGTCGCGAGCCGAGTCAAATTTCCCCACAAGGTTCAATGTAATTACGGTTAATCTGTTCTGAACCATATGTTTGTTTGTTTTTTTAAACCACAAAAATATGACAGAAAGTACAGTAGAAGAGAGAGAATGCTAACCTTGCTCGAGGCGACTTCTGACATGGAGGACAGGAAGGCGGGTGGGGAGGCGGTTACTGCTTGGAGGGAGAGTCCCCCTCCCTACAGGAAGCCGTGACCACGTGTCACGGGAGGGAAAATGGCCACGGATCCTGTTCGTAACCCGATGCGGAGTTCGCGAACGGAGGCAAAATTTTGCGCCTGGAGCTGTTCGTGAACCGAATTGTTCGTGAACAGAAGCGTTCGTGAACCGAGGTACCACTGTAAATTAATGCTGTGTACAAGATCCACTTAAAAACAAACAGAATATTAGGAATGCTATTATTACTTGGTATCTCTGAAAGACAATTGCTTACATGCATCTGCATATTTCCTAAAGAAGGAAGAGGGCCTCTTGAGATACCTTCAAGTATAAACAGGCCTGAAAACAATACAAGAAAGATTTAACCTGGATTATGAGGAAAAATCTTAAAAACAAAAACAAGCAAAACAATGGCACAGAAAATGTATAAAAAGTCAGGGTTAACAGAACAACCTCTTTGGAAATTTTTCTAAGATCACTTTTCAGCCTCAGCTAGTATACAGAGCACTAGACAATTTCCTCATTATATCTGTAAGTATTATAAAAGCAATTACAACTAGTGTTTTGATCTTTAGCAAGAAAGCTCTTTGCTTTCTATCCTGTACTCAGCCAATGCATCTCTGAAACAGAAGCAGAATTCTCGTGAGAATGAAACATCTGGAAATGGTGTTCATGCAGGACCACATCATTACTGCTGGATCTCCTTTATTCTGTTCCTAAACCTGCCGTTTAAGAATGGACACCAACTCCCCAGATCGAATTGAAAGTCCACCTTTGACTACTTGCCATTCCAAGTTTCCACTGACCAAAACTGAGGGACTTTTCTGCATTTGACCATCTGAAATGCCAAACAATTAAATGATTGTACATCATTGTACTAAAAACACAAACAATACCAAAAAGTCAACATTTTTTCTGTTCTATTATTTCCACTCTTAATTTCCTGAACAAAGTGTTTCTTGCTTCTCCAAGATCTGTGGTACCTTTCTTTCAAACTGCGGGCAATTTCCCTACAAAACAAAATCCAGAGTATCAGGCCATGTAATACAAAGGAAGATGTAAGATGGTGTCATGTTCCCTTAGCAATCATGTGGAATTTCCAGTAGGCATTAATGCTCTATGTGGGTACAACCCAAAGAATTTCCTTGTAAATTTTCCTATTTGTTTTGAAAGAAGATTCCCATGAAAAGAGGAATTCAGGATTAGTTAATGACTAAAAAAAACAGTTCTTCTCACAGTTAGTGAACTGACTACATGTACAGCACAGCAAAAGACTATGATAGCAAGACCTGCTATTGATCTGCATAACAGTCAGATCCTCTTGCCCTGATGCATTTAGAATATAAATTAAACAAAGTATTCACCAAATATTGGTCCAGATTTCTCTGGAATGTCTGTACATTAAAATAGAATGCATTCTGTATCTCCCCTGTGCTATACATGTGATGTTAAATGCAGATGTAAATATTTCCATTTTGGAAGGTTCTGTGGCTTTTGAACTTTGGTGTTGGATAAGTCTCTTGAGAATACTATGAACAGCCAAGAAAACAAACACATGGATCATAGAACAAATTAATCCTGAGTTCACACTCAAAGCACAAATGACCAGGCTCAAATTATCATATTTTGGACACATTCTGCAAAGACCCAGCTTCTATGAGAAGTCCATAATGCTGGGAAAGGTAGAAGGAAAGAGAAGAAGAGGATGACCAGCAGCAAGGTGGATAGACTCAATTACAGCATGATGGGTACACTGTTGGGGGGGCCTGAAGAACCAGGCTGGGACAGATCATCCTGGAGAATGTATACCTATGTGAGCTGCTAAGAGTTGACACCTACTTGAGAGCACACAATCCATCAATCAAAGCTGTTCAGAAACTAATTCTGGATCAGGAAAAGACAATGTGTGAAGAAATCCTACATTGTATTATAACAAAACTATTCATATCAATGTACCTTCGCTTCCTCTTCATCATGCTGTCCTCCTCAAATCTGCTCTTAAAGGTGCCCCAAATTGAGATGGTTTGGTGAGTTCCCATGATGTTGCAAAAAATAAGAAGGAATTGATTCCTTCCTATTCTTCAAAGAGAAGCAGTTTTGTCAGTTAGAGTAACTTTTTTAATGTACCATAACTAAACAAAATTTCCATTTTTTTTACAAGTTGGTTCTGAATGTCATTTTATATGGGCATATGGTTTCATTAAAAACAAAATACCACGATGAAACATTATTCAAGCTACATTTATGTAGAAGCTTAACATATGATATGCTACATAGAATCAGTCTGGATTCTATGGCAGATGATTTTTTTGAAAATGAACAGTAAATGAACTCAAATGTCTGATGAGGAACTGCTTCCAATTACCTAACTGTAATGTGATCATAAGATGAATAAGAATGCCTCCTAGTGCCAACCATATAAAACCAACTTGGGCAGATGCTTCAGATGGAAAATTCTGTCCATTGCATGTCCATGCCAACGGGTTGTTTATAACAATTGATCTGCCTGGAGCACTTCAATTTCAAAAACTAAAAGAGACAAAGAACAATATTACATTTTCAACTAGTATTTCTGATTTCAACACTCTTTAATCAAAATATCTTCCTAACAACCTGGTTCACTTGTACATGGTTATTTTAACTGAACACTATTCCATAGTTTCTGTGCCCTTAACAAACACTTAAACAACATTCACTTTCAAATACCTACCACACTGAACATACAGTGGGGAAGAGCATGATCTTGTTTGGCCCAGGCAGCAAAATGATTTGGCTTTGATCTTACCTGATAAGAAGGGGAAATGAGCACAGAGAAGTTTTAAATTTCTATTTCAGCTGCTCCCATGAACACTTTCTACCTAGCTGGACAATAAAATGAAGACCTTACGCTAAGGCAACAGAAAGTAATACTATTATACAGCTGCAGAAAAGTGGACCTTGAAATCCACAACAATAGCGATTTTCTTAGCAGGATGAAGTGACCAAAAACAAAGGAAGTAGGTCAAGCCCAATAGAGAAGTCTATTCTCAGCAGAAGCTCTACACAATCCCATCTTTCTCATCACCTGCTTCCTGCTACTTCTAATTAAGATTCCATGAATTGAACCTGGAATCAATACAATGCACGAGGAATGGCTCTAAAGAAAAAGCACAGATGTATATTCTGAGATCTCATAAGGCAACATGTGAAAGAGTAAGCCGACATTTAACTCAAAGCCTTGTATGGGTTATTCAGAGCAATGTATATTAAATGGTAATTACACAACTGCTTTTTATTCAATATTTTCAGCCTAGCTGAAACGTTCAGAAATTTCTTATTGTTTTATTTGTGGTTGGCAAAATTGCAAGACTCACTTTGGACTGGGAGAGAGAATTTTTCCTACAGGAAAAATGTATTAATAAGAGCATCTACATAGGCAGCCTCAACTTAAGGTCTGAATAAATGATGTGACTGATAACTGATTGCCATCAAACATCTCTAAATTGGGGTGGGGGCGGGGGGATGAGGTGAGTTGAGTGGAAAGATCTGAATTGGAGATATTCAGTCGGGAATCTGGATTAACCTTTATCATTAAGCCTATGAAAACAATGACAGTCACTCCTCCCATAACTGTTGTCTTATGGTTTAAAGAAGTGTCTGTAATAATTATATATAAATATTAGGATATAAAACTGTAAAGTTTTAACAGTGGTAGCACTGGTGGCAGATTGTTATACCAATAAAACATTAAAAATTAGTTTGGCAATACATTGAACACAATTTCCATTTATTTTTGGATTCTGCTAGCTAGACTGCTCCTCTTTCCTTTTATGTATAAATCATTTGGGCAAATAGGCACACTGTACAGTACAAAGCATAGTTAAGACTTTAAAAGGAAACATACCAACTTAGTCTTTATAACCAAGAAAGGCTCCCACAGTTTAAAAGACAGCATTCTGTAAAATCCTGTGCTTGAGGAAGATCTTGTCGTTTGTACTTTATAAGATTTTCCACTCATTATGAATATGAGAATCTTTTTTTAATCAAGTCTCTATATTAGACAGATTTAGCAAAGCGTACTTGAAAAAAAGGAGCAGCTTATCCTTGCAAAGCATGGAAACTACTATTACTCAGCTGAATTTAGTAAACTAAAAGAGAACTAACACTTCCTTCTATAAATAGAAACATATCCTTTCATTTATACTATAATTTTTTGCAAAGCTAACATCCTGTTTTCTCTAAGTTAATGCAGCTATGTAATTAGTATGCAAGCTTTGTATAACAGTTTCCACATATTCTTTACAATGTATACCTTCTAATTTTGCAAGTTTTTATTTTGGGGAGCATTTGTAGTTGAACGGCTAATTCCTGTTTTATGGATATGGATATGGGTTGAATGCCTTCCTTAGCCTTACCTTAGAAGAAAATGTGCCTATCCTCATCATTCAACTATTCCAAGACCTATAGAGCAGGCACGCTTCACACCACATCCTGTAATATGCTCCCGTTTAAACATACACAAAAGTGTTCAGACACTTCAAAATAATGCAAATATTCCTTTGAAAAATTCAGACAAATAGCTTGCAGTATTTCTCTTTTCAGACATTTTCCTTCCTGCACACTCTCTTTTTTTTTTTTACTATTGGGAAGTGGGGTGATTATAACCACCTTACACTTTCATTAATCATCAACTCATTAATCTATTCTTCTAATTTCATACGGGAGGATAGGAAGTATCATTTCTAGCATTATCTACCCTTGTCATTATCTAATCTCATACAGTATTTCAGTTCTATATCCCCCCCTTCACTGGGGCAGAAAGTAAGCTATGCCCACAATAAAAAGAGGAACAAGCAGTAATGTACAGAAAATGCACGTATTTGTGTGTATGCACACACACACAAACACATAAAAACCCAAATGTAAGCATTAAAATGAAAATGGAAAAATAGAAATTCCAAATATTTAATGTCAAACATTAAGATCTCTATGGGCCAAAGTTCTTACAGTGTGTGCCACATATAGGAATTCATGCTTTCCAAAGAATGCTCTAAATGTTGAGCTTTAGTTTCCAGTCTCCCAGCCAGCCTGATCATGGGTCCAATGTTTCTGGGAGGCACCGAATTAGGGAAGGCTAGACTATATAACTTGGAGCAATCCACTCTCTGTCAGTTACTGTAAAAATATGTCATAAAGACAAATACAACTCTATAATGTATTTCTATCAATATATTGGTGAATTCCTCTCCCTTGACATTTACTGCAGTTTTGTGCCACCACAATTCCAGGCAACTCTTGGCAATCCACATAATACAGTCCTGTAAAACTGCCTACAAATGTTAGTAAATAATTAGGTAATATAGATACATATTTATTCACAACTGATATAGACTGTTAATTTCAATATATCTAAGGCTATCAACACTGTTACATAAAAAGTTATAGGACAATTTAGTAATAAAAACAAACACTTTATTGAGAATTCTGTTCCAAATGTATGCAGAGAACATGCATGCTCCTCCCCATCGGCCCCCATTCTGTAACTATGCTATATTTTATACACTCAGACATATATAGCCAAAACGTAGCTCAAATATACATCATATTGAACGATTACACCTCTGAAGTTATAAAGGCATAACACAAGTCTTGATTTTTATTTCTCTTTTTAAGAGCAAACTATGGTTCCAGCAGTGACTTGGCAATCAGCTTAATTAGCTCAATAGGAATTAGAAACCAATCAAGAGAGGCTTCTCCGAAACTCTAGCTGTGCTTCATAGTTGGCACTGATACACAACTATGAAACATATAGAACAATCTTCTCTATAGCAGATCTTTTCCTAAACTGGTTTATCAACATTGTTTTCTTGACCACACCATAGAACAGAATCATGAGGGATTATGGTAAGTAAACCCAATGCAGTACTGGTATCAATGGTAAGTATATTCTAGAAGGCTTTCTCTCTAGTCACTGCATATAGAATCAATTGTAAGCTCAATATTTCACAATATAGATATTAGGATGAAGAGTTTTATATTTCTTAATTAAGAGGGATAAAGAAATTATGAAATTGTTTATTACTTGTCATGATGAGGATGGGAAATCGCTTTCTTAAGGGGGGGGGTTGTATTTTTCTTTTCTCTTTTACTTTGTATTATCTTTTCTTGTTCTTTTTAAAATCTTAATAAAATCATTGGAAAAAACAATATATAATCAAGGTAGTCCTCGACTTACAACCATTTGTTTAACGACTGTTTAAAGTTACAACAGCACTGAAAAAAGTTATTTACGACTGGTCCTCGCACTTATGACCATCAGTGTCTCAATGGTCACGTGATCAAAATTTGGACACTTGGCAACCAGTACGTATTTACAAAGGTTGCAGCATCCCAGGATCATGTGATTGTCCCTTGCAACCTTCCCAGCTGGCTTCCGACAAGCAAAATCAATGGGAAACTGCATGATTTACTTAACAGTCACGTGATTCACTTAATGACCATGTGATTCACTTAACGACTGTGGTGATTCACTTAACTGACACAAAAATGTCATAAAATTGGGTGCAGTCACATGATGCCTCGCTTAATGACTGCAACGCTTAACAATGAATTTTCCAGTCCCTATTGTGGTTTTAAGTCTAGGACTACCTGTATGTTTTGCATCAATTTGTTTTGAAACTGCTCCTAATAGTTTATATGCACAAAGATGCTTGAGGTCAACATCAATCTCACCTGCTAAAATATGCAAGTTAATTTGATTGTTCACTTTTAAAATATTAATATTACAATTTAAAATTCAAGTCCACACCATAATGATATTTCTGAATCTGCTTTGTGGAGATCTTTCAATAAGGCATTTTCAAATTTATGTGAATTATCTGAAAAGCCATCCAGATGCACTTTACTTTAAAGAATTCAGTGTTAAAGCTTTTCTACAACCCCTAAGTTACACCAGTTTACTACTGAAAAGTATACTGCACTGTTGGGAGACCTGAAAGAACCAGTTAGGGATAGATCATCATGGAGAAAATCTATCTATGTGGTCGTTAGGAGTCAATAACGACTTGGTGGCACACAATCAATTAAAAAAAACCTTCAAAGATAGTTTGTGCTAAACCTTCAGCAAAGTTTTCAAGTTTCATGGCCAGGCAATGGCATTATCTTGGAAACATCTGGATCTTATCTTCATTCTTTTGCAATAAATAGCAAACTCTTAATAAAGCCAGTGTGACAACAAAATGTCAAAATAAAGCCATCTGTTACACATCAGAAATTCAGATGTATCCATTTTAAAGGGTGAAAAGCACCAGCTATACAAACATATTTTTAAGCATACACCCAATGCTGGAAAGCTCCTATTCTACCCATTGGTTAAAGCCCTTGATGGTCTCCCATCTAAGTACTAAGGCCAAATTCTGCTTAGCTTCCAAGTCCAAATAAAGTTGGCTAGGTGCTGCCACCTAATTTAGAGGCATTAAACCCTAAATATAAGTAAAATTATTACAGTGACATTCACAAACTAACACTGCTATCCTGGTACTGATAGCTTCGTTAATAGTGGTAAGTGTTCAATCCCATGTTACGTTTCAAGTCATAGGTGAAATAATTTAAATGTCAGTTTCATGCCAGAATATCCCTCAAGAAGATCACCTTAAAGTCAAGTAATATAGAAGAGTAAAATGCAATTTCACCTGTTTCTGAATACAACACATTCTGATGTCAGAGTTTTACCTATATATGTGTTGTGTATTTACTTATTGGATAAAAGGCTGTACTGTCTACACCAAAGAGAGAGGGAGAAAGGGAAACAGTTCCACAAAGCCAGACTGGAACCCAGGAACAATTTACTGTATGACAGACATATCTGAGAAAAGAACATTTGATGCTGTCACCTATTGCACCCCGCTCTAATACAGGACCTAAAGATGTCAGACAAAACATTAAAGATTCAGCCACTTGCTTGTTTTCCACTGTGATACCCCCTCATCCATCACTACCCTTCTCTATTCCACACAGAATAAATAGGTAAAATCCTATCTGCACAGTGTTGAAATAGTTTCCAATCTCCATAAAGTAACAAACATTTCCCTTGCTTATTTGGAGAGCTTAAAGTTATAGTAGTTGATAACCCTATCAAGTGCATCTATCTTAAACATGAGCAGTTTGAAAAATGATATCTGAAAACATACATTTTTCAGATTTCTTCTGATGTGACCCCTCATAAATCTAAACTAAGTAGAAGAAAACTAAACATTCCACTGGAAAAAAATTAAAGGAAATCAGTCCCATTTCTTGCTCACCAGTGCTAACATCATATTATTTTGTCAAAGCCTCTTTTTTAGCTCCATAATTACAATATACTGAATTAAAAAACAAAACAAAACAGCAGGGGAAGAATTATTGCAAACACATTTTACAACAAGCTTAACAAACTACACTGCACTATACAGAGTATTGTAATTCTAAGTGGCATCACTCTTGGATATATAGTGGTATTTCACTACATAAGAAACCTAGATTAAAAGCATAAATAAAAACAAACAAATGAATGAAAGCACTAGAGTGATCACTCCAAAATGATAGCATTACAATGCAAAATCCCAGCTACTTACCTCCTGAAAATAAGCAAGAGTTTTCACATGCATCAAGCAACATCTACTTGGGTAATGAAAAAGGGGAGGGAAAACGGAGCTTAAGAACTGTCCCAACAAAAACACTCTTTCATCAGGAACCCCAGAGGGGAGATGTTGAGTAAACCTTTCAAGCTGTACCCATTCACCACACAAAGCCTGTCTATTGCTAACCTGCAATGTTGCAAAGGAAGTTTCAGCTGTTGCTTGAAGTGACATGATTTCCAAATATGTTTAACGATGCCATAAATAAATTCGCTCTGGGTTGAATTTTGGCAAGCTGAGAATCTTCCACCACCATCTCCTATGATTTCGTTGGCTGATTTTCAGGGTAAGAAACTACAGAAAGAAGAGCTATCTGTTCAGAGCATGGAAAAGGATTAAAAACGCAAGGACCACACTGCTATAAATGCAGAGAGCAGAGGCCAGGTGTTTTTCTAAGCCAAGTAATTTTTAGGTGTGTTCCTTTTTATCCCAAGCAAAAGAGTCTTGTTTCTCAAGCTTACAATGCTCTTATGATTCACTAGATGTATTCATAGCTACAATACCTGAACTGGAAAGGGCTGGAAGAGCAGGATCAGGGCAATGCTTGCACAATTATGTAGGAACAAAAGGATTTCTTAACATGCTGATAAGCATCACAGCTTCATGTAATGTTTAGCCATTCAGATAAGCAAAGAGCAGAATTCAAAAAGAGAAAAATAGACTTAGGAAAAGTGATCCTACAAAGTAATGTTCTTAGAACAATAATGAATAGCAGGAAACACTTAAAAGTTAGATTGGTGTTTCAGTGTAGCTCTCTTAAAAAGACAAGAAAGAGAATCACAACTACAATAAAGGTTAATGAGGTAGGAAGTAAAAAGAAGTTTCTGCTAATACAAGAATGATAGTTCTCTCTATTTTGTTCAATGTTTATTTTGGTATGAAACAGTGTCACCATACCATCTGACATTCCACATGAACCTAAAGGTACTTAAGTGTGGTTTCTATGCATGTCATTCTGTGTGGTTTCAATCATCTCCCCTCTTTGGGAAAAACAAAATATTTAGCAAGAGTTTTGAACTGTACACTTCCTTGTTTTTATATTTGTTGTCACAGAGTATCACCACCATATTTGTGTCAGTGTCTCAATCCAGGAATTAAAACCAGCACTGTGCTGACAGCCACCTCTAGTGTTTTTGATTCATCATCACAATGGCAACTATGAAAAAGATGTTTTGCTACCAGGACAATAACAGATGAAGATGGATTGCAATGCTACCCACTTTGCCCATTATCTGTACTCCTGCACTACAGTATTCGGCCAACGTCTATAATTGTGAGATGCAACACAAACCTCAGAAAAGAGCACCAAAGGTTCCTTTCCATATCGTCTCAAATTGTCCAGTTGAGATTATTTACACTGGAAACTTTTACCAGGATCCCTGAACTACCTTACGGAGAAGACGACTGCAGAAATTCAGCAGTGGCTTTTAGTTTAGTTGTCTAGGGTAGAAAATGAACAAGGACCAACCAGCAGAACTAAGCAACCGCTATATGCCATCTGTTGTTGCCTGTTCCTTCTTTACAGAAGACCAGTGACCTAAAAAAACCGAATTTTTTAAAAGTTCTTTTCCCAAAAATTTATTAGCAGAAACCTTGAACACTTTCACCTGCTCACAAGACTAGAAACATTAACCTCCCTAATCTTTTATTCAAACAGACAGACAGATATTAGAGAGAGAGAGTGCAAGCAAATAACCTGATGGAGATGAAACAATTATATTAAGAATATGGGAAAGGAGCATCAAATATTCTTCTCCTTAATTTATCTGATTTAACTCAGCATTTGAAAAACATCTATAGGTAAATGGAATTAGAATTCATAAAATCAATGCGCTGACCACCCAGGGAAACTATTTATGCTCTACTGATTTTACAGGAAGATACCATTGCAAGTTCCCCATAACATTTCTGATAAGATGTAAATAACTGAACCTGAAATGGCAAATTATTACCCAACCTTGCTTCATTACCTATGCTTTTTTCACATTGACTTGCACAGTAGCTTAACAAGCTGGAACTGTACTTTTCACGGTTTTATTATATTTTCCAAAAGGGACTGAATTTCTGTGATGGAAAAAGAGCATATTGTGGCAAACCTAACCCCTTACAATGGAGCATCATCTCTGTTTTTAAAGTATCTCTCGTGTGAGGCAGCATGCATGCCTTTTCCTATGCATATAGGCAACTGGCATATGAGGAATCTTGCTAATGTAATGAAAAGTGCTGTAAAGGCAAGGGAGAAGGAGCTACTCCACATTCCTTAGACAACACAGCACTTTTTGCTGAATTAACTGTATTTACAATAAAAACTATCCTCTATACAATCACAGCAGAAGTCTACCCAAATTCAGGCAGGAATGGTTCCCTTATATACAACATATCAGCCTTAGCACTTATGCTCTTCAATCTATAGGTTAATGATTCAGGTTTTCTGAATGAGGTGAATATGCACATACAGTGGTACCTCAAGATACCATTCTGTGACTCTGATCGCAAGTCGAATTGGTCGCATCCTGAAGCAAATTTTCCCATAGGGTTCAATGTAAATACAGTTAATCCGTTCCGCCCTCCGAATTTGGTCACATCCTGAAGCAAATTTCCCCATAAGGTTCAATGTGTCAGCCGGCGTTGCACGGCTAGGAAATTCCCCAGGTGCACTTTAGTCAGTTTCACTGCTCGAGCGCTAGCGCAGAAAGAGGAAGTGCTAATGAAAGGGTCACCTGGCGCCTCTTCACTAATCTGTTAACGCCAGAGGGCCGCGGGCGGTATGGACAAAGGAAAGAGCCGCCGCGGAATTGAGGAAGAGCAATCAATCAGTGCGCGACAAAAGCCCAGCGAAAGCAATGACCACGCCAAGGGCTATGGACAAAGGAAAGAGCCGCCGCGGAATTGAGGAAGAGGAATCAGCACGCGGCTCCCGCTCCCGGCTGTGTGCGCGACAAAAGCCCAGCGAAAGCAATCACCACGCCAAGGGCTATGGACAAAGGAAAGAGCGTGGAATTGAGGAAGAGGAATCAGTACGCAGGGGAAAGGCTTTTGTCGTGCGCACAGCCGGGAGCGGGAGCTTTCCCCCGCGCGCTGATTCCTCTTCCTCAATTCCGCGCTCTTTCCTTTGTCCATAGCCCTTGGCGTGGTCATTGCTTTCGCTGGGCTTTTGTCGCGCGGGGGAAAGCTCCCGCTCCCGGCTGTGCGCGTGACAAAGGCCCAGCGAAAGCAATGACCACACCAAGGGCTATGGACAAAGGAAAGAGCAAATTTCCCCATAAGGTTCAATGTAAATACAAACAGTTCTGAAACATATGCATTTTATTTTTAAACTACAAAAACATGAAAAAAAGCACAGTATGAAGAGGGAGAATGGGGTGGGGAGGCAGTTATTGTTTGGAGGGAGAGTCCCCCTCCAAAGGGACATCGGGGAGATCTCCTTCAGGGGCTTCCTCTCTTCTTTGCCTCTTAGCTGCAGGCTCAGTTCTGGGGAAAAACCTGTCTAAAGTCAGTTGTTTTTTCCTGTGCTGCATAACCCTCCGGAAATGAGAGACCACGTTATCGTTCATCATGTTCAACACATCATGTTCACGTTACAGTTATGTCGGGGTGGTGCTTCTCAAAGAAGTCCTGGCACTCATTCCATTTTGCCATAATGGATTTAATCACGTCACTGCTCACCTCCTGTCTTCCTCTTCCTCAGTGGAATGCTCCTCACCAAGCGCTTTCTGTTGCTCACTCTGGAGCTCAGCAAGTTCTTCCGTGGTCAGCTCCTCCTCATGGTCCTCAACAAGCTCCTCTATGTCTGCATCATCGACAACCAGACCCATGCTGTTGCCCATGGACACAATCTCCTCCACTACCTCTGCATCAGACCCTTCACGGTCACGTTCAGCGACACATTCTGGCCACAGTTTCCTCCAGGCTGAGTTTAAGGTCCGGCAGGTGACATCTTCCCAGGCTTTGTCAATGAGGCCGATGCAGTGGAGGACATTGAAATGTTTCTTCCAAAACTCTGCCAGAGTCAAGGATGTTTCCTCAGTGACATTGAAACACCTGGTGAAGAGCGCCTTTGTGTAGAGCTTCTTAAAGCTGCAGATCACTTGCTGGTCCATGGGCTGCAGGAGAGGTGTCATGTTGAGGGGGAGGAACTTGACCTTTATAAAGTCATACTCAGCGTCCATAGCATCCACCAAGGATGGAGGGTGTGCCGGGGCATTGTCCATCAGAAGAAGGCATCTTTCAGGCAGCTGGTTGTCGGAAAAATATTTTTTAACACTGGGTGCGAACACCTCATGCAGCCATTCCATAAGCAACTCCCTTGTGACCCACGCTCTCGCATTGGCCCTCCACATGACAGGCAGTCTGGCCTTGTTCACACTGTGTTCCCTGAATGCACGAGAGGTCTGGGAATGGTATACCAGTAACGGCTTAATCTTCAGGTCGCCGCTTGCGTTCGCACATAGCAAAAGGGTCAGTCTGTCCTTCATGGGCTTGTGCCCTGGCAGTGCCTTTTCCTCCTGCGTGATGTAGGTTCTGTTTGGCATCTTCTTCCAGAAGAGCCCCGTCTCGTCGCAGTTGAACACTTGCTGAGGGATGTATCCTTCCGCCTTCACAAAGCCCTCAAATTCTTCCTTGTAGGCTTCTGCAGCAGCCTTGTCAGAACTGGAAGCCTCTCCATGTCTTGCCACATTGTGGATGCCACTTCTCCTGCGGAATTTCTCAAACCAGCCTCTGCTGGCTTTAAATTCCTCACTTGCTACGCTGGTAGAGGGGTTTTTCTGCAGTAAATCACTGTGCAGCTTCCTGGCTTTTTCACAGATGATAGCTTCACTCATGCTATCACCTGCCAGCTGTTTCTCATTCAGCCACACTAACAACAGCTTTTCCACCTCTTCCAGTGCTTGTGTCCTCTTCCTCGTTAAGGTCGTTACTCCTTTTGCCACATCAGCTTCTCTGATGGCATCTTTATTCTTCAAAATAGTCGAGATGGTCGACTTCGCCATGTTGTACTCCGCGGCCAGATCAGTCACACGAACACCACGATCGTGTTTTTCGATAATCTCCTTCTTCAGTTCGATCGTCACCTTCTTCTTCAAAGCCTTCTTCTTGCCACGCCCGCTCTGCACTTTCTTTGGAGCCATGCTGACAAGCACACCAAAAACCTTCCAAATGCCACAAAACACACCAAAAGCCTCACCAAACGTCTCCTTGCTACCGCGATCTCACCCACAGGAAGCCGCGACCACGTGGCAGCAGGGCAAATGGCCGCGGATCCGGTTCGTAGATTGAGGCGGAGTTCGCATGTTGAGGTAAATTTTTGCGGCCGGAGCTGGTCGTATCTCGAAGTTTTCCTAAGATGGGGCATTCGTATCTTGAGGTACCACTGTACTTAAAATCTGTAACAGATTTATCAATATTCTATTATATGCGGACAACATGGTCCTATTAGGCCACTCCCAAATAGGCTTGAGACAACCGCTGCAAAAGCTAAGTTCCTATTGTATCCTTAACTCTTTAATTATTAATAAAAGTAAATCCAAAGTGCTGGTATTTAGTTAAAAAAATGTGAAATGTAATTGGCAAATAAATGGAGAACCCATTGAACAAGTGAATTCTTATATTTATTTAGGCGTGACTTTCACTAACAATGGTTCGTGGATGAATCATTTTAGAAGATGTGCAATAAGGGCTGAGGCAAGCACTAAAAAGCTATTCAAATTATTTTACCATAACGAACCATGCACCCTGACACCTATCTTGAAAGTCTTTAGGGCCAAAATAATTCCAATGATGACTTATGGAGCAAAACTGTGGGGTTTAAATGAAGTTACCCCACTGGAACAAATCCAAACGCGCTTCCTGAGGCATATTCTAGGAACAGATAAGAACATGTCTGCCTCAGCAGTAAGAGCGGAATTAGGCTTTTATCCTCTAAACAGCCGTTTAATGATTACAGTTTTTACATATTGGCTGAAGATTCAAACAATGGACCCCAATAGAATTTGCCTAACAGAACAGCTAAGCATGTCGCAGCCTAACACGTGGGTTTGTCAACTTTATGACGTTATCTCACATTATGGGCTCTCTATTCAGCACCTATTACTTAGGGGCCTCCAAGCAAGGAAAATTTTCAAGCAGAGAGTTATGGATATAAGTGCCCAAACTGATTTGGAACTTATAGCCAAAAACAGATCCTTAAGGTGGTTGGCTATTAACAAAATAAAGTTTCAACCCGAAAAATGCCTACTTATGAGTTTTTTTAAGAAGGGCTTTCACCAGAACAAGATTTGAGCTGTTGGACTCAATGGCCAAATATGGACGCTTCTATAATATCCCATTTCATGAAAGAACCTGTATATGCAGTTCTCCTGATATCGAAAATATTTTTCATATTCTGTTTAATTGCCAACTATATGCATCTATCAAGCTTAAATATTTAAACCCATTATTGGAAAGAACAGAGTACTGGGGCCCAAATTTTAGACTGTCTTATTTTCCCCAGGGCACCAATACATATATTGTGAGCAGAACTGCCATATTTATACTGAAGGCTGGGGCTTTAAGATCCCATTATATAGAACAAATTGGGGTATCCTGTAAAGGTGATTCTCTCATCTGATAATTGTCTCCTTGTACTGTGATCACATATACATATATGTCTCATGTATTCTTTTTATAGTTTCGATGTTTTTATATTTTTTATCTCGCTGTACTGATAAGGTCATTTGACTAATCAATAAAATTCATTCATTCACATATTACACAGCAAGGCAATCTTAGATATTTAGAATGTGTTTTTGAAGAAAAAGAGAAACTATTTAAAATAATTACAACTATTTCAAATATAAATGAGCAATAATCGCAATATCCAAAATACAATATAAAAACATTTAAGTAGCAATTAGTGGTTGAGAAAAAAAAAGAAGGGGGAAGAGGGGTGGTTACTAGAATGCTTTTTCCTATGTTTGTTTCCTTCTTAGTTTTGCCTTTTAAATATTTTTATAATCATATTTTCGCTTTAACCTTTGTTCTACTGTAGTTTAGTTTATGTACATGTATTCCTTTTCCTTTTGTTTTTGCTTTCTATGTTGTTTTACTTAATTAATAAAATAAAGACGTCCTCTCTATTTTGTTTTTACATGCCATACCAAAAACATCCGGGTGTTTTTCAAAACGACAGGCCTTTGCAGAGCCTTATTTATGAATTCTTTCTGAACTTACTATAACTTACATACATAAATATATCAATATATACAAGGGTTGCATGAAAAGTAATGCCTCCAATGTTGAAAGTCACCAACAGATGGCAATATTGACACACTAAAAACTCTGACGTTCTTTAGTTTCTGTTCATTTCAGTGGGTGGGAAGCTGCCGTTATCCATGAACTGCTTTCAGCAAGTCCGTGCACTTTAAGCAACATGCCATAGTTGAATTTCTGATTGCCAAAGAGGCCCTCCAACTGAAAATCACTTCTGAATGAAGGTTGCTGGGCTAAAAAATGTAATGATGGTGAACTGAGAAGAGCTGATCAAGAACAAAGTGGACAACCTGTGACAGCAACTGACAAGTTTCACAGGAAAAAGTCTGATGAACTTATTAAAGACAATTACGGATCACTCAAAGAGAATCTGCTGTCAAGCTTAGCACTTCACGGGAATTTGTGGGTCATGTTATTGATGTTGTTCAATATCAGAAAGTTTGTGCAAGATAGGTTCCTCACATGCTGACTACAGAGATGAAAGCTTCAAGAGTTGAAGTTTACCACGCTAATTGTTGTCACGCTAAGAGAATGAAAGTAAGGGATTTCTTCACAGCATTGTTCCAGCTGGTGAAACATGGACTCATCATTACGACTCAGAAACGCAGTGTCAGTCTATATAGTATCATCAGAAACCTTCACCTGCAGTGAAAAAAAAAATCAAAACCCAGGCTTTAGCAGGAAAACTCACGGTTACCGTTTTTGGGGATCCAGAAGGTATTGTTCACATGAATTTCCTTGAACCTGGCACCACTATCAACTCAGAGACCTATACTACAACACTCAAAACTTTGAAGCAATGACTAAGAGAGTTCAGAAGCATAAGGAGGACATTTTGCTACAATATGATAATGCTAGGCCTCACATCTCATGAGCCACCAAACAGGCAACTGCAGAGTTGGATCTCACCATCTTACCCCATTTGCCATACAGTCCAGACTTGGTGTCATGCAATTTCCACCTTTTCCCAAAATTGTAGGAATACCCTTGTGGGAATGCGTTTGACTCAAATGAAGAGGTGGAAAGGACTGTCAGAACCTGACTGAAAAGACAAAGTGTGGAGTTCCTTTATGAGAGCTTTAAGAATTGTGTCCATAGTTGGCAGGAGTGCATAGTGGATGGTAGTGATTATGTGAAGTAATTACAGATAACAAAGAGCTCATTTCAAGGATTATTTTTCTATATCAATTATTAAACTATCCCCATTAACAAAGGTTACGGAGGAGAGACTACTTTTCTCTCAACCCTCATATATCACAATTTTAACCTCTGCTTCATGTAACTAAGCCCACAATTCAGATGGCAATGAGTAATATGGCATGATAAAGTAAAGTGGTATTTTCAAGCACATCATTAGTTGAGTGTCTTGGCCATATGAGATTACCTACAGGAAAATGCAATCTTCTACCCTGTTAGCATACCTGATTTATTTTCATTAAACTGCTTTCATAGAAATAGCTAAAAAACAGCACCTTACCAAAAATCTATATGAACACACTGTTACGCAAATGAAATTGATTAACTGAGAAGAGCTCACAATAGTACAAGGATCAGTGAACCTGGTAGATTCTCCCCATCACCTTCACCTGCTGATTTGGTAAGGGAGTAATATAGAGATAATGGGGGAGAGGGAAAATGTGTAGTTTTTTTCCTTAACCTTTTCTTTCCTTCCTTCACAGCCTGGAGCTCACAGCTCTTGAATTATCTTCAGGATAATTACAAATGCTTACTAGTTAGGTGCAAACATAATGCTGACTTTCTGGCTCTATCTGTACTTGATCAATAAGGATTCCCAACTCCAAATTATTTAATAATTGTAACAAGATTGTTCCTATTTTAAACTACTCTAGAACCAGAAAATGCACCTGTAAAGAAGATGTCTAAACTGCATTTGAGTTCCAAGAATTCACAATCTTTCCACACCAAAGTTTGAATTATACATCTCAGAATTATTGAATTATAGATCCTAAGCATCAGGATCAAAAGATGGGTGGATTCTGGTGGATCACAGAATTGTATGTTACATGCTAGATCCAGCAAGATTGACATTTGTTCTCTCTACCCTGGAGGCAGAAAAGAAATGGGTTATCTGCTTCATAAGATAGTCCCTTTGCATGATGAGATCAGATATCAAGTGTATTGACAAAAATAAACTGTAGTGCATCTATTTTGCCCTATATGAAGTCAACCCCCTTTTCTAAACTGCATTCTGAAGGAAAAATATAAATTCAATCCATCACACTGCCAAAAGCACTTTTCTAATATAGGAACAAAAGATCAACTGGATTACATTTTATTCTACATACATACTATAGGATACATCTATTTGGTTTCTAATACATTTGTATGAAAGTCTTCTGAGCATGTCTTACTTTGTGTGTTTGGGTTATACCAGGACTAGACAAGAGAGGATTTTGAAGCTGCTATTCTAAATGAAGGCTGTTGTCATGGTTAACTGGTACAATGACAGGAGAATTCAAGCAGTACATATTATAAATACTAATGGGAGCCTTACTCTTAAAGCAAAGCAACACACTTAGTCTTTTATAGTGAATGATATTCAGTGATTTATGTAATGCAAGCCACATTCCAAAGTGCACAATGTTTTGATAAACCACCAGGCAGCGTCAGATTAGATGTATTTTATTTTATTATTCTGTACATATTTTATTAGAATGCATAAGCTAGCATTAAGAATTGTTGCTTTTCATGAATGTTCCTAACAATGAATTTAAGAGATTTTTTTCCCTGTATTTTTCACAAAACCTGGGAAGTTAGGCTTGTTTCACACATCTTTATGTAATTAAAAGCATAATGGCTACAGCTCCCCCAGCAAGTGTTTTTATTTGCCAGCATTTCATATCTACTGCTCTGTTTTAAGAACTTTATGCATACTATGGTTCATATAAATCATATAAATCTCCAACACTGCAGAAAACTTAAAGAGTTGTCAGCCAGATTTGTAGCAAGAAAATCTCCCTTGGGATATTGGTTATTTAGATAAAGTCTCCTTCTAATCAGGTTTGACTCCTAATGATTTTATGAACACGTCTGTCTATGTACTTCTGGCAAGAATACAGAACTATTTTGTCACTGCTTTGGTGGGATGATTTATTCAACTTACCAGCCCTCAGGGTTGCTAGTGGCCTCCCATCCAACTAGTGACCAGAACAAACTTTTAAAGATCATCCATGTCAACTAGATGCTGCCACCTATTGTAAGAAGCTGACTACATACTATTGTATAAAGTGTAAGTTGTACAAAGCCTGGTTGGGCAAAGACATCATTGTTTATATTTAACTCTCTGGTTAACGTTAAAATTCACTTTTATGCAAAATGTAATAGCCCTGTTTTAAATACTGTGTCACTTTGGCCCCTCTGTCATCTGAACAGGTTGCTTCAATTGGCCCCATCAACTACTTAGCTTCCTGAAAGTTTCAACTATCTAATGTAGAAGTGGGCTCCCTTTTCAGACTCTACAGCCCAAGATGTTCTCTCTCTTGAGCTAATATTTCATTCAACCTGGTGCAGGGGAAGGAGACTTAAGAACAGATTCACTTGTGTTCAGAAGGAAAAAATCACAGTGAACACCTGAGTAAGATTTGAGTATTTTCTGCTCTCTTGTTATTACCAATGCATTTTAAGATGCAGCAGTTGTAAAAAAAAAAGAAGAAGAATGAACTTGGTCACATAAATATATTAACAAAATGGGACTGGATGTTAAAAGTAACAGTGCTCAAGATCCTAATTTAATTAAGAGAACGTTAAATCGTTTGCTTAGAGCAGAAGTTCTCTGATCACTGGAATCTTAAGAAATGTCAAAGCATGATCACTCTTAGACTAACACAGAACAAGCATTGTTCATATTGTTCTGGAACTGTTCAAAGAAACCTTTAAACTATGGCTGAGACACATTTCCCATACTAACATGAAGGAATTATATTCTGGCATTACAATGGCAAACATTATTTGCTGTCTCATTTTATCTATCAAATCATTTTCCAAACATCACCTTAACTACCAACTATTAGTCATACATATGTGCTAATGGTCATTATATTGCAATGTTTATTAGGTGAGTTTTTTTCAGGGCCTATTGGAAAATACTCTATTAAAAAATCACTTTGAAAATGCTCTAGTAATTAGGAAGTACGTTTCTCTGTGGTTAGTCTTATTGATCTTTTTTATAATTACACTTCAGGTATTGGACTACAGGTGAAACTCGAAAAATTAGAATATCGTGCAAATGTTAATTTATGTCAGTATGGCAACTCAAAAGGTGAAACCAATATATGAGATAGACACATTACATGCAAAGCAAGATATGTCAAGCCTTACTTTGGTATAATTGTGATGATTATGGTGTACAGCTTATGAAAACCCCAAATTCACAATCTCAGAAAATTAGAATAGTGTGAAAAGGTTCAATATTCTAGGCTCAAAGTGTCCCACTCTAAGCAGCTAATGAATCCATAACACCTGCAAAGGGTTCCTGAGCCTTTAAATGGTCTCTCAGGCTGGTTCAGTAGGAATCACAAGCATGGGAAAAACTGCTGACCTGACAGTTGTGCAGAAAACCATCACTGACACCCTCCATAAGGAGGGAAAGCCCCAAAAGGTAATTGCAAAAGAAGCTGGATGTTCCCAAAGTGCTGTATCAAAGCACCTCAATAGAAGGTTATGTGGAAGGGAAAAGTGTGGTAGAAAAAGGTGCACAAGCAGCAGGGATGACCGCAGCCTGGAGAGGATTGTCAGGAAAAGGCCATTCAAAAGTGTTGGAGACTTTCACAAGGAGTGGATTGAGGCTGGAGTTAGTGCATCAAGAGCCACCACACACAGACGGATCCTGCACATGGGCTTCAAATGTCGTATTCCTCTTGTCAAGCTGCTCCTGAACAACAAACAATGTCAGAAGCGTCTTACCTGGGCTAGAGAAAAAAGAACTGGTCTGTTGCCCAGTGGGCCAAAGTCCTCTTTTCTGATGAGAGCAACTTTTGCATCTCATTTGGGAACCAAGGACCCAGAGTCTGGAGGAAGAATGGAGAGGCACACAATGCACGATGCTTGAAGTCCAGTGTGAAGTTTCTACAGTCTGTGTTAATTTGGGGAGCCATGTCATCTGCTGGTGTTGGTCCACTGTGCTTGGTCCACTAAGTCCAGGGTCAACGCAGCCGTCTACCAGGAGATTTTGGAGCACTTCATGCTTCCTTCCGCAGACGAGCTTTATGGGGATGCTGACTTCATTTTCCAGCAGGACTTGGCACCTGCCCACACTGCCAAAAGTACCAAAACCTGGTTCAATGACCATGGGATTACTGTGCTTGATTGGCCAGCAAACTCGCCTGACCTGAACCCCATAGAGAATCTATGGGGCATTGCCAAGAGAAAGATGAGGGACATGAGACCGAACAATGCAGCGGAGCTGAAGGCCGCTATTGAAGCATCCTGGTCTTCCATAACACCTCAGCAGTGCCACAGGCTGATAGCATCCATGCCACACCGCACTGCGGCAGTCATTGCTGCAAAAGGGGCCCAAACCAAGTACTGAGTATATATGCATGCTTATACTTTGCAGAGGTCCGATATTGTTCTATTTGCAATCCTTGTGTTATTGATGTCATGTAATATTCTAATTTTCTGAGATTGTGAATTTGGGGTTTTCAGAAGCTGTACACCATAATCATCACAATTATACCAAAGTAAAGGCTTGACATATCTCGCTTTGCATGTAATGCGTCTATCTCATATATTGGTTTCACCTTTTGAGTTGCCATACTGACATAAATGAACATTTGCACGATATTCTAATTTTTCGAGTTTCACCTGTAGATTATCCAATAATGCTATATTCATTTATTCCAAATCGTTTGGAATAACTACTGAGGAGTAATAAATCTCTGTATTTAATAAATAGGGACCCAGTTAGTGGTTAAGGCACCAGGCTAGAAACCAGAAGACCATGAGTTCTAGTCCTACCTTAGGCACAAAGCCAGCTTGGTGACCTTGGGCCAGTCCCTGTCTCAGCCCTAGGAAGCAGGAAATGGCAGACCACTTCCAAAATCTTGCCAAGAAAACTGCAGGGACATGTCCAGCCAGTCACCAGGAGTCAGCACTGACTTGAAGGCACCAAAACTATTTTTTTAAATAGCTGAAGACTATTTCTGGATTGTTATTGATATAAGCCTGGACTCATCATTGCAGCTCTGCCCCATTCCAGGCGAGTCTCAGAACCTCATTACTCCCTACTGCTAGCTGCCAGCTGAATGTCAAGAGAGGATTTCCAAGCACATGGCCTGAAGGTAATATAGAAAGAAACACGAAAGGATTAAAATGGGTTTTTTTCCATAATGGTAATTATAATATTTGTTAAAAGAAATGCATACCCATAACTTTATGAATGCTGGGAACTGACTTTCAGCCTTTTCAAGTGGGCCCTGGGGTTCCAAAGTCCCAGAGCATCTGATCTAAACTGCCTGAAAGCCTAATATCTAGGAAAGTAATACAACTGATAACACTGACTTTGAGTGTGCCATCCACAGGATGGAAGATTAGGATGACAAACTGCAAGAACAAGCGCCACACTGCTTGTAATGCAGGGCTCCATTTAAAAGTCTTTTTCCTGATTTCACCCTCTTCCAAATTCTGCTCAGAAAAGCCATACATACCTCATCATTATTTACTATTTAGTGCATCTTTAATTATGCTTACTGGAGAGAAATAAGATAGTACTTAGCAATCTTTTGAAAGTCTTAAGAATGTGCTAAAGAGAGTGAAATGTGTCCTTGAGAATTTTGCTTATCCTCAATTAAGTTAACAAAGCAAACAGTTTTCATCATATTCAGTCGCTGACATTCACATTCCTGCACATTCCTGAGGCAACACTTCTCAAACAAATGGCAGTTCTTCCCTTAATCTGTGAAGACATTTATATTGCTGACAGAGGGAAAAAAGCATATAGTAATTTTTTTAATAAGAACATGTGGTATGTACAATATATAATTGTTCTTTTATGCATAGCATACAATTACTTATTCTAAATATGCATTTCGTAGGCATACTTCACTCTAAGTTTTTTACCTTTTTTAAAAATCCAGGCATACTCATACCTCCAGGCTACAGATATATGGAACAGATGTCCAAAAACATGCCAGATTTCAACACATGCACAAGGAAAATCACCAGATTATCTTTCATGTGAAAGATTTGACACCAATAGTGATAGTGGTTCTTAAACAGCATACATCAAACTTCAGAAGCTCTGAGACCCAGCTGAAAACAATTATTCTTCTCCAGGTGTCTACTATTTCCTGTTGTACAGTGACAGAGGATCTCTCTCTTTTATATTGGGATGGGAATCCTAAAACTCTAGAGCAATTCATTGTTTGGACTTTGCTTCGTCAAAATATTGCTTTGACACCATATGAAGATTCCTTAATAATATTTGTTAACCGGCATGGCACAACAGCAATATCTAATGAAGAAAGAATACTTCAAAACCTGTCAATAAAACCTGATGTGCAATTTGTTAAGTACTACAAAGAGAAACAGAATAGCTATAGTGAATATAAGTATGTGTGAAAGGGGACAATAATGTAACTAGGAATTAATTATACATCCATTGGATCTCACTGAACCCATCCTATTGCAGAAAGCTCACTTTCAAAATTATTTTGTAGATTATTTTATATTGTTTTTAAAAATGGTAAGACCTGACTAGCTTTACCAGTATTTGGAACTTAAGTAGGGTGGGATGTGGCTGGTATTTGGATGACAGACTTCCAGGGAATACCAAGGCTGGACAAGAAAAAAAAATAATGGTAGAAGTCAATGGCAAACCATGTCCATACTGTTGCCAAGAAAACTGCATACTCAAGGAAGCTTTTACCTTTCTTATATAGCATTAATTCCCTTACCATGAGCATGTGTATGTGTTCCTTTTCTTAATGACACTGCTTTGCTTTAATTTTTAAAAGTTCTTTAACGTTTTTCTAATGTTTTTTACATTACTACAAAAAGCTTTATGTTTAAAAACAGTTCTTTACAGTACTGTTTTTCTAATTATGTTCATACTTAAAAGCAATTCACCAAGTATTAAAATACCAACACACTAAGGATTAAAATAGTTTTTCAAATATAAAAGGCCTAATCATGAACTGTTCGAATTCCAAGGAAGAACATTTTAATACAGGTAGTCTTTGCTTACCAACTGTTCATTCAGCAACCATTTGAAGTTATGACGGTGCTGAAAAATGAGGTTTACAACTGGTCCTCGAACTTGCAGCTGTTGCAGCATCCCCATAGTCATGTGATCACAATTCAGGTGCTTGGCAACTGGCGCATGTTTATGATGGTCACAGTGACCTATAGTCACGCGATTGCCATTTGCAACCTTCACAGCAGGCTTCCAACAAGCAAGTCAATGGGGAAGCTGGCAGGAAATCATGGTCATGTGACATTGCACTTAACAATCACAGTGATTCGCTTAACAACTGCAGCCAGAACTGATGTTGTAAATTGGGCCCATCCCGTGATGTTTCACTTTATGACTGTGTCGCTTAGTTTTGGTGACTTCATGGACATATCCCTGTAGTTTTCCTGATAACTATACAGAAATAGTTTGCCATTTCCTTATTCTAAGTTTTTTTTTATTTCTCAATTTAACATATACCTTTGGTTTCTCTTCGGTGGCCTCTCATCAAAATACTACCCATGACCTGAACTTGCTCGAAAATATCAGTGAGTACAGGTAGTCCTTAGTTAATGATGGCAATTGGGATTGGACTTCAATTGCTAAGCAACGTGGTCATAAAGCACAGTGTCACATGAACATGCTGCTCAGTGACAGAAATTTGAGCATTTACAGTTGCCATCATTAAGCAAATCACTGTAGGTTGTTAAGCAAGGATGTCATGTGGTCACTATTTGAGACCTCCTGCCAGCTTCCCTGTTGACTTTGCTTGTAGAAAGCTGGCAAAGAAGGTTGCAAATGGTGAACATGTGACCATGGGAAAGCTGCGACTGACGTAAATATGAGGACCAGTCATAACTACCACTTAGCACTGTTGTAAATTTGACCTGTATCAGCTTTGTGCTGCCATCTAACTGGCCACACTATAATATTAGTGTGTGTGTGTGTATGTACGTGTACATACATATATGGTTGTATGTATATTGTGTGTATATGTGTATATACACATATGTATATATACACACACAAGATTTTACACACACACATACACACACACAAAAGATTTTTGGGTGCCATAGATTCAAGTTCCTGCAGCTTTCTTGGCAACATTTTTGGGAAATGGTTTGCCATTGCCTCCTCCCTAGGGCTGAGAGAGAGTGACTGGACCAAGGTCACCCAACTGGCTTTTATGCCTAAAGCAGACTCACAGTCTCCCATTTTCTATCCTGATGCCTTTAACCACTACACCAAATGTCTTCCCATATACAAGACACTATTTAAAAAATCTTCAAATCTATCATCTTTAACATATACTTATCCATAACCTCTATCATTTGTTTCAAATTATTTATTTATTTATTTATTTATTTAAAAGGCTTAGAAGGCTGCCCATCTTATGGGCTATAATTCTGGACAGTTTACAAAACAGCAGTAAAGGTTATAAGAACAGAGTATTTAACTCAGGGAAAATTTTGAATTACCCATTCTTCTCTGCACATATCCACATGTTTATTATTCCCAACATATTTATTTTGTTGTTACATTCCACAGCCTGCTATAACTCCCTTGATCTACCTCTCACAACAACATGCTCCAGTCATGAAACTACATCAACAGCCCTAATGACATTTCAAGCATGGAATGATGGCTTATGGCAAGTATTTGTAGGAATCAGACCAATTCTCATAAATAGGATTAGAAGCACTACAATACTGTACTGCTTTATAGGATTATTTGGTGCTAGCTTATTTATTTTATTTATTTAGTCACACCTATAACCCACCTCAGTTACAGTCACAACTCTAGGTACCTTACAAAATGTAAAATATTAAAATAACAATAAAGGAGAATTACTAGAAGCACATCAGGGAAACAACAAAAGCAATTATAATACCATAGAAAACATACATCAGAGAATAGGATCAGAAACCGGGCCTACTGCAAGGTCTTCAAGGCTTTGCAGAAACAATACAGTGTCAGGATGACACAGACTTCCAGTTGCAGCCACAGACAAGATCTTGCAAAATGATGTTGCTTTACCAATAGGGCGCTGAGCAAGCCAATCCTGCCAGATGTTACTGGACTTGCAGAAACAACAGCAGAGGGACAACTTACTAAATATCTGGACTTTAAGCCATGTAGGAAAGCCAGTTTGGTGTAGTGGTTACGGTACCAAGCTAGAAGCCAGGAGACTCTAAGTTCTAGTCCCACCTTAGGCCCAAAGCCAGCTGGGTAACTTTGGGCCAGTCCCTCTCTCTCAGCCCCAGAAAGAAGACAAGGGCAAGCCACTTCCAAAAATCTTGCCAAGAAAAGTGCAGGGACTAGTCCAGGCAGTTGCCATGCATCAACACTGACTCAAAGGCATGGAAGGGAAGGGAAGGGAAGGGAAGGGAAGGGAAGGGAAGGGAAGGGAAGGGAAGGGAAGGGAAGGGAAGGGAAAGCCATGTAGAGTTTTATAGATAATAGCCAGCACGTTGAATTGTAGCCAGAAGCCAACTAGTACCCAGAAGTCAGTGCAGCCAGTGAAGCTCATAAAGTAGTGGTGTTACACAGGTGAAATGAGATACACACATAACTACTCATGCCACTGCATTCTGTATGAAAGCAAGGACCTTAAGTTAGATCTCAGCAACAATACTGACTGACACCAACCAGAGAAAGCAGTAAAACTACTGCAATGCAGTGCTCCCAAACCTTGGGATTAGTCTAGAAGCTGGGCAGTACTATCAGAACCACCTCCTCCATAGTTATCATGCAGTCATCAGCAGAAACTGCAGCAGTCCTGGATTCTGAAATGGCACATTTGGAATAATTAGATTTCTAGAAAAACATTGTTCCAAGAAATGTGCACATAGTGTATATTTAGTTTTAATTTAATTTTAACAAGCAACTATGGATAATAATTTTTAAGGAGCCATGAAACAGTTTAAGACACCAAACTTAGTTATTTTTAAAATTTGTATACAAACCTTGAAAACCAACTTTTACCAACTCAGATTATGTGGTGATTGTACAGACAGTCCCCTACTTATGAACAGGTTACATTCCAAGAGGCTGTTCATAAGTCTGTTTTGTTTGTAAGTCCAACCAAGTAAAAAGTAAAAAGAAAAAAGAAAAAGAAAGAAAAGAGGAGGCAGGAGGCAGGGCAGCAGTGTGGGAAGAGGAGCCCTATCTTCTGCTGCCAATGTGTTACCAGGTGAGGCAGGAGAGGGGGTGGTAGCGGAGGAGAGGGGAGCAAGGGCCGAGCCGGTGAGGCGTGGCACACTTTGTTGCCAGGAGAGGCAGGAGAGGCGGTGGTGGCTCCTTGGGCGAAGGACAAGCAAGTGGGGCATGGCAGGCAAGACAGGAGACCTCTCCCCCCTCTCCCCTGTCCTCTGCCACAGCCCCTTCTCCTGCCTCACCTGGCAATGGAGCAAAGGGAATGCAGGAGAAGGCGGGAAAGGGTTAGTTTGCGGTGCACTGCAAACTAATCCTTTCCCACCTTCTCCCAACTTCCCATTCCAACTTCTGGCCCAACTTCCGGGTCCATCCTGTTCATATCAGTGAAAGTTCGCAACATGAAAGTTTGCAAGTAGGGAACTGTCTGTACAGTGTTTTCAGTTAAGACATGTGTTTTAATTTGCATTGCTTCATTCCTCAGCCCCTTTTAACTAGACCATTTTTCTTCCAGAATAGTTTCAAAGCTGTTTGAAGGCAAAAGTCCTAGTACATGGTTAATTATAGAAGGGATCTACATACCAGCCAAATAAGTCTGCTTATTACTATGTTTCTGCTTTTTTTACTATATTACTATATATATGTATATTACTATATATATTTCTGCATTCCTTTCTATAAATACTTCAACTACTACAGCTTTATTTTCCTTTCCTTCACAAAATTTCTAAGAACATTGTTCTTTTTTCCCACATGACAAACTTCTAAGGTGGTTGGGATAAGAAATAATAAAGTCAAACTATAAGCTTCATAACTTACTAAGGATTTTGACTCAGGGTTCTACTCTGACATTTTCACAATTACACTGCCTCTCAGGCAGGGAAAAACCTCTGAACAACATCTGAATTTAAACAGAAAAGACATTAAAAACATTTTCCTAACATACATCTATATGGCATATGGACAGGCCACAACTCAAGGAAATTTGAAAACTGTTCTAAACTTTTTAGCTGGATTACCTTTTATGATCATGGTTATAGACACCAATTACTTGTTAAAAAAACATTTTTTAAAAAAAGCTTAGGAACATGTTGGAATTTCATTCTGTTTGGCTACATATGTAAGATTACTCTAAAGCAGCTTTCAACAGACTCATGTCTTCCAGATGTGTTGTTCTGTAATTTATTCAGTCTGTGTTCTGGCTTTCTGCCCAGAGGGCACTCACATCATTAGAACAAATGCTACCATAATTCCCAGCCACCATGGTTTGTGCCCATGCAATCTGGGCATTCTGGGAGTAGTCCAAATACTTCTGCAAAGCGTCAGCTAATTTAGGATTTTTCAGATTGTATTGATGGAATTCCTTGAATGGCTCAGGGCAAAAACAAATGTTCACTCAAACACTGCTAATTTTCTATCACTAGAGCTTTGCCTCCTAATCGTAACCTGTTTTAAACTAAACAAATCTGACAAAATTTGAAAAACCGTCCTCCAATTACTATTTTTTATTTTAAAAAGAGGCTATAATTAAAAACCTCACACTTTAAATTGACATGACTCTGACATTCTCTCACAAATTACATGATTCTCATATGAAACTATCTGGGCTTTAACTTGCTCAAGAATAGGCCTTCTTCTATCCTATCACCACTGGAACCACATTTGGCAAGAGCTCAAGACAGGGCCTTCTCAGTGACTGGCCCCAGACTGTGTTATCCCCTGCCAAACAAGGCCAGGCTAGTTTTATCTTTGTTGTCCTTCCACCAACAAGCATAGCTGCTCTTATTCAGATAAGCTTTCAGTTGTGAAAATAAATTCTAATTAGTAGCTACTGTTTATGACTGTACTGATGTGCTTTTGTTCATTTTTAAATGATGAAACGTGAAGATATAAACTTAATACTGCTTCATGATGGGATGTATGAACCGTTAGCAAACAGACAATCAAATCACCAACAGACCAGTAAATTAGACGGAAATTGCACTGTTGTAATGGTACCAGAGTCCCAAAACTGGCGTGTTTCCTCCTTCCTCAACAGCATCCTATAAGTTAATTTTTTAAACCACCCAATAGCTGATGCTCATTTAACCATGTAACACAGCTTCACCACACACCAACTTTCGTTCACCTGACCATCTCTCTGTAACCAAAAGTAAAGAAATGAAATGAGCCACACCAGGCAGTGACACTGTTGTGCATTAGGGTTCACTTTACAAGACAACAGGGCAGTCAGAAAAGGAGCAGATAAAGAGCTGTTGCTTTTCTTGAAATCCTGCGGTCTCCATAATTGCTAATTCTAGCTCCAGTAGATGCTTACAATCACTGTGTCTGCATTTAAATGTAATTTATTATTAAAATAACTCAAGGATACAGTTAAGAGTAGAGGCTCTGCTTAGATCGCTTTACAACAATAATATCCTATGCAATAAAAAAAAAATTACAAAATATATTTGAAGAACAAAAAATTTAAAATCATCATCAGTTTAAAAACAATCTGTACATCAGAATACAGATGGGACTTCACTATGTTTTTCAGACATCCATTCAGAGGAAATTGCTATTACAAACACTGTCCCTTTTTGTGATTACACAGTTTTTCCAATAACCTCATTCAGTGACAGAGGCGTGGGAATCTTGTGCTACAGTAAACCATTTCAAGAGAACACATTTACTAGTTAAATTCTTACAGCCAAAATATTTTTTGAAAAACAAAGTGGACACCAATTTAGAATAAACTGGGGTTAATATAAATACGAGTAGCTAGACACACTTCTTCCTCCTAATCAAACATATATTTGCTCAATTATGTCTTTTGAAGATACTGCTGAGTCACTTGATCTAACAGGTCGTGTCCCCCTTTTCTATATGCACAATATTTCTATAGTAGCTATGACAGCTACAAACAAACAGCACTCAATTGGAGCAAATACTAAACTGAAATATTTCTTTTAACATTTTATTTGAAAAGAATGAAGGGAATCATCATCATTCTTAAAAGCTATTCAGTACGTTCGGTGAGGGTCTTCTGATTTTTTTTCAGTGCAGACCTCCTTAAAGAAACAGCCCTAAAAGTTTATTTAGGAGACAGATGTGCAGTATTCGGACTCACAGCAGGTAAAGTGAGTATGCTTACTGTACCTGTTCATGATTCCTTAAAGAAGCCATATACTTTTCCAGGCTCCCAAGACAGCTGCAGGTTCCAGGAAAATACATGTTTGAGTCAAGGAGGTAAAATACTACCTTACATGCATACAAAACTACTCACACTCTTTCCTACCCCCATACACAGAAGCTGGGAGTCACTGGCATGGCACAAGGGTTAATTTTGCAGGCTAGATGTACAATCATTACTTCTAAGCATCCTTTTCTGAATTCCTATCCTTTACTCAATGGGTTTCCTACCTATGAAACTGTTTTATATAATTCAGACCACTGGTCCAGCTAGCTCATTCTTCCTAAAATGCAAGAAATGTGACTGTCACCTGCTAAGCCAAACACAACTATCCTTCAGTTTCATCCAAAATATACCTGTGGCTATCTAGCATATAAATGTTTTAAATAAATAATCTAATGAATAACAAAGAAAGTTTACTTGTCTTGCAACTGGCTTTTCTTCCATAATCCAATCTCTTATCAAAAATCAAGGATTTGATCCTTCAGCATTCCCAATCAAGATAAACAAATGGAGGAAGAGGCATAAACTACACAGAAAAAATAGAGGCGTCCATATGTCTGAATTTAAGTTCAAAGCAGTGGCAGCAACTTAAATTCATTAAATAATAAATAAGCCATGTGTATGTTTTATTCATTAGGGCTATGCAATGTTTCAGAATATACAGGAATGTGAAGCATACAGCATCTGCTTGCTACTCTTTAAAGCAGAGGCACCTTTCTCCTGGGTTCATGAACTATCTACTTTAAAGAGTTGCAGATAGGTGCTACATTTACCACCCTGTATGCTCTGAAGTACTTTTTTGGAGCTGTTCAAAAGCACTCCCCCCTGCCCCATGCTTTGCAATCCCACCAAATGATTTACACAGGCCTAATTTATACTTTCTTCTATGGAGATCAGGGTAGCTTTAGGTATGATTCACAGGTGGCCTATTTTCCAAGTACTTGCAGGGCCAGATTCCCTTTCCCAGATTCCAGCTTTAGCTTCCTTGGACAAAAGAACATACCTTCAGGTCATTCAAATATACTCATCGGCCCTGACCCTGAAACCATATAACATGCTTTCTGTATTAGTATCATACTGAATTTAATCATTATTGTTAAAAACCAGGCAGCATTTAGAATCTAATTTTTCTTTTTCCATTAGTTTGTAATTTTATTCATTTATTTATTCAAATTTATACGCCACCCATCTCGCTGTATAAGTGACTCTTATAGAACATGGACAATAAAATTAAAAGATAATTCATTCCCCCCCCTCCCATTTTAGCTTCTTTCTGTCTTACATGCATTACTAATATTTTTCTGCAATACTTCAGAAATTCAGATAATCCAGACTACTGAGAAAGATTTCTTCTGCATAATGAGACTTTTAAAATAGGTTTGGTGTCCAACAGATTGCCTGCTTATTAATATGAATGAACAGGTTCTGGCCTGTTGCTTAAAAAAATAAATTCATACCATAATCTACAGGAAAATGAAGTCTGTAAGTACAATTTCTTTTGTGCTACTGGCTACACTGCATGCAAGCACCATATAAAAGACCAGTATACTGGCAGAACAGTGTACTCTCTCACACATGCCTTTGTTGTTTAAGCCACTTTGTACAGGATAATGAGGAATACATTGTGTACACAGAAGGGGAACTACTTAGCTTGACTACCCTCTTCCCAAGGTCTTGGGCTCACAACTATGTGCACCAGGAACAATACCGGTTTGTTACACCGTATTTTCAGACTGACTGGCTGTCATGTGCCGAACTACCTGTTCTTTATTTTGTGTACACAAACATAAAGTACAATTGGTGCAACTGTTAACTCTTCATATATAATCTCTGAGGATGTAAAAGAGAGAGAAAACACAAGACTTCCCCAGTCTGTTACAGCATCTCCCCTACCCCCAAAATCCAGGGCGAATCAGTGACATTCCAATCCTACATAATACAAACAAGCCCACACACACACTTGCTGTGAAGAAATGGCCACTTCTTTGAAGACATTTCCAGCACCTGTCCCTGCATAAAGAGAGGCTTAGGGACAGATCACCGACTTCTCATTGGATCTGGAAGTACTCAGAAGTAACAAAAGATCTCACTGCTTTCCGGTGTCTCAAAAGCCCACCATAAAGATGGGATTCAAACCTTCTGCTCCTGAGCCCAGAAATCTCTAATACTTTTCAGTAGATTTCAAAAGCAGCACCTGGAAGCAGAAACAGCTAATGTGGATCCCCAAAGTGGTCACTGCTCTTGCAAGGAGGTTTCTGTACTGCTGTCAGCTACTTTAAAGCTATCACTCTATGCAATTTGAGCAGGAGAATGCCTCTGAGTAAACATGAACAGGATTTTGCTTATGGCATTTGTACTTAAGTGCAACAAGCAAGCACTCGCCCTCTAAATAAGTTAGACATTCGTAATATTACAACTTGATAGGTGTTCTCAACATGAAATAACTAATAGCAGCATCACATATACATTCCAAAAATACTTATGATATTTGCACAACCACTTGCTTTGCAGTACTCGTCTTTGTAACTGATGGGAGAATGAAAGTGACAGACATATGTCCCCATTAAAATAGATAGTATGTTGGAGTACTAAAAAACTCAACCAAATCAGAAATTGCAATGAAAAAAATATTGGACTCATGCAAAGGAGTAACAACTAAATATTTACTATGCACAACATGAACATTAAATTATTTTAGTTAAATTATGATTGCTAGGCAGTTTATAATAGTTGCATTACAATATTATTCTAAGACATTCACCTCCACCACCCTACTCCTAGATGTCCACTTTTTTTTTCCTGGAAGATTTAAGGGCATGTGACGTGACAGTTTTAGATGAAATTCGCATGATATGAAATTTCTCTCCTTTAAAATAATGTTTGGGTTTAAACTCTCCAATGAATCAAAAGTAATGTTTACACTTCCTTGTTATGCGGCATGTTAGTTTTCCATAGTTCCCCCCAAAAAGAAACAAGGAAGATAAAGTACAGAAATGTAATACTCCTGTGCACTGCTTTGCACTAAGTTACTTGCATAACAAGCCAAAAATTTTTGTTTAAGATTATAATTAGCCCACCTGTTTCCTCCATTAATATGCAATACATTTTCCTGCTCAGAGACTGCAGGAGAGAATTCCTTGTCACTCCAACATATCACATTAAATCCACATAACTACTCAAGTTTGTTTTCAGTACAGGCAAGGAAGGAGCAGGCACTATCTTTCAACACTTAAAAAGTCCAACAATAACCTTTTTATCAAGTCGAGCTGACGTGCCCTTTGCAGAGCTAAGATGTATTGTTTTACCGAAGCTAACAGGAATGCTTTGTAAGGTGAATTATTCCATCAGCACAGCATACCCACATTCCTCTGCCAAGTGTTACTAGCTTATCTTTGCTTTTAAATTGAGCTTCTCCTCTTCCCTCTATTTAAAAAAAAAAAAAAAATTACTCCCTCCCTTTTTTTTTCCCCAAAAAAGAGGAGAAACGCAGCACTGGGAGAGATTTCAGAGTATTCAGTCATTCTTCTTCCCAGTTTCCACAATCCAACTGAATTTACAATCAAGTTTCGGGGCTTTATATTTTGTACTTTTCAAGTAAGGTGCACAGTACAACTGTATGCATGTTTACACAGAAGTGATCCGAGCTCCAAGGAGCTTCACCGCCAGCCACAAGGAAGTTTGTACAGCAACCTCCCCCAGTCTGGCTCCCCTGTCCTAGCTGCGCTGGATTAACAACTTGCACCGTCCCTTGCCACACTGTCTGCGTGTGTGTTTTAAGTTGCATTCCAGTAAGGTTCTTCTCATCGTGTTTACTCGGATACTCCCCCCCCCCCGCCAAAGTTCAGCCAGACTTGCCATTCCCAGTCAAAACACCGCCAACAAAGGCAGAGAGGCCGCTCCTCGCCCCCCGCAGGACAGCTGGTCGCCGTCTCCATCAGGTCAATCATCCCCAGAGCTGCCCTGAGCGAAGCGCCGACCTTTTAGCCAGGTAACTTTTTTCCTTTCTTCAAGAAGAAAAGGAAGAAAGGAAGGGGGCACCGAGAGGTGGAGGAACAGGCGGGCCGCTTACCAAGCTGGACCAAGCTTGTTGAATTTCGCGGATCTGCTAAACGGGGCGCCACGCTCGCCTTTTGCCTCTCGGCGAACGAAACTACCTCGCCGAAAAGGAGGAACGAGAGCGGGAGCTTACCCAGGGAGAGGCACGTTGCTCGGAGCCGCGCAGGTCTGGCTGTCCATTTCTCTTTAAGACGACCGTAAGCTCCAGGTGGCAGTCCGGCGGCGGGCGGAATGCAAACTCTGCCTACTCCCAGCGGGGCGCGAAGGAAACCGCCTGGGTCCCAGCTCCCGGGCGGCCGCCTGCCCGCTCGCTCGCTCGCTCGGTCGTCTGCCTCACCTGTCTGGAGCCCCTGGTGGTGGCCGAAGGCTTAGACGGTGCCGCTGCCGGTCTCCCGCCACCTTGGCGTCCCTGGAGGGAGACTCCGCATTCTCCTTCCTTCGCTCCCCGAAGCTGCGGGGCGCTTCTTAGCCCCGGCTGCCCAGCTGGCACGCCCGTACACACGCCCCCACCCCAGACGCCCTCTCCTTCCCGGAGCTCAGCGGGAGCCGGGCACGGCGCGCCACAGGGATGGGAGGCTGCTTTGAAACCACACCTTGGAAAACTTCGCCGGGAAGGGAGGCGGGGAGAGAAAAAAGAAAAATAATCCTGGCAACGCGGAGCTTTCCCGGCTGCAAACGCCAGAGGGAAACCGAGCTTCCCTGAAGAGCGAGAGCAGCGCTCCTGTCGGCGCGCCGCCCGCCTCTTCTTCCAGGGCTTGCGTGTGGGGACGGCGGGAGTAATGGCTCGGCGGCTCCTTCCCCGTTTCCCTCCCAGCCAGCTGCCCGCCTTCCTCGAGCCGGCTTTCGCCTGGCAAAATGCTGGAGCAGCTGTTTCCGCGAGGGGCTGGAAGCTGCAGCTGCCCCTTCTCGCCGCGGGGTGCGAGTGCGAGCCGGGCTGACTGAGGAAGGCCTTACAGGTGGGGAGGAGAAGCCGGAATCGCTTCGGGCATCGGAAGGGGTTAATCCTGCTCCGTTGCGTCCGGCCCATTCCAAATCCGCCTCAGCGCGCAGGAACTGGTGTTTTCCTCCCTCTCCTGCTCTTTCCCTCCACTGTCTGGGGGCAAGCGGCCTGTAGTCGTCGGAAGTGGATGCCGCAGTGAGTACAGACCGGTGTGAAGGTGCCGCAGCGTGCTTTCCGCTGTTTTGGCGGCAACGAAGATACCCCCTGTGCAAATCGGCTGTTTTTGCTGCAAATCGCAGTTCTTTTCTCTAGCACCCGGTTCCCTTGGCTTGGTGGTTTTGTTTGAGAGAACGAAAATCAAGAAGCGGGTTTCCTCTTCTCCCTTCAACCGCTAAAGCGAATCCTGGGGCGTCTAAAAAGTTGGTAGTTCTGTCTTGCTTGACTTTACTTTTCCAGGGTTAGAAAAAAAACACATACGTCTGAACAGATTCTCTGGAGAAGCAGATCGAGCGCACAGCTTGTAAAGGCAGAGTAAAAATACTAAACATGATTTAAAGGGCCTTGGGCCAGTCACTCTCAGACCACTTCCAAAATCTTGCCAAGAAAACCGCAGGGACTTGTCCAGGCAGTCTCCAGGAGTCAACACCGACTTGAAGCCCCCCCCCAAAAAGGGGGGCCAAAGAACTGGTGATTGTATTTCAATGGGTGTGTAATATGCACACTGAATGTCATAGGGGAGAAAATCTCTTAAAGCCTCAATATCTGACCTTTCCCGTTACGCCTGATCATGGTCCAAACATACCCTGGCAACAGTTTTTTTTCTCCCATGGCCTCCTGACAGTGCTGTTAGCTCATCCCCAGCCCTTGAGACAGGCTTAAGTAATCATCTGTACTTATCCTAAAGTAGTGTTTCGGTACTCGTTCTGACCTTCATAGAGTGCAATGTCTGTGCAGTGTTGTCTGCCATTTCCTTGCCTGTCCTGACAAGAACCACAAACAAGAGAGGCAGAATAAGACCACAGACTTCCTGCTTTCTGCCAAGTGACAGATGGATAAAGGGTGCTTCATCTCAGCAGTGAGAAAAAGCTGTCAAGAAGTCCTGTTGACTTCACTGGATTACTCACGTAAACAAAGGAGGATCTGTAAACCAGCATTTCCAGTGGCAAAATATTCTAAAATAGTGAATTGAGTATACATTCACAAAATACAGAAAACTGAAAATATTAAAGCACACAGAAACCCTCCTTGTGCAGGATGTCCCAAGAGATTCTGAAGGTCACCGAATCAGACCCACAGCTAGTACATTTTTCAAAACCTTTTTGGTGCACTTTGCAACTTATTTTTGGATTATAGCCTATCATTAATACATAAGCATCATTCCACCACATCGTTGCTTTTTGTTGAACAAACAAATATGGCTAAACATGATGTTGGATCAGCTTTGCATTTAGTCAGTTGAAATTTGATTAAGCCAGACAAGAGCATAAGACAAAATGGCTAATTGTCTGGGTATTGCATAACTCCTTTAAAAAAATAAAAACTCAACCTAATCTCACATTAAAAGTTCAGTGCATTACTTTTAGAATAAGTCTTTGTTCAAATTATATTTACAGTATGAATTGCATAATAAAAGGAAACTGGCAAACGATTGTTTTTATGAAGCTTGTTGGTATTTCAGTCTGTTCTTTGGTGACAGACGTGTGCATACAGTGGAATTTTCCACTATGCAGGATAAATCAAAATAAGGAAAATCTATGCATTGTTAAGTGTTCCCTTTTTAAATTGGTTTATTTTCTCTGGAGTTCTCAGCTAAGACGTCATCCCCCTGCCTGGACTGGCTGTGACCCTGCCGGCCTTTAGGAAGGCCCTGAAGACATGGCTCTGCCACCGTGCTTGGGGTCCAGCGAGAGTGGGGAGCTTTTACAGTGGCTTTGTTGAGCTTGACACAAGGATGGACTTTGGCTGCTGACCATGGTTATTTTTGTTTTCTAAGTGAAAACAAAAAATGTTTTCTGATGTTTTATATGTTTCTATATTGGTTTTTAACTTTTTAATTGGATTGCTGTTTTTAACTGTTGTAAGCCCCCCAGGGTCACTTAGGTGAGATGTGCGGCCCTACAAATCCAATCAATCAGTACATTATTCAATATACAGTAGGTGTTCCTTATTTTCTTCTTTCTGACTCACAGGTGCTGAGAAGTTACGTCCTGCTCACAAGTTACCTCTTGCCATGTTCAGTTGAGCAGTCCCAGTGCCCAGACCATGATGAAAACAAAACCTGAATTTCCATTGGAATTTTGTTTCCTGATGGCATGAAAGGAAAAGGGGTTATACAATTGGGTTAGGTGAAAAGTCCTGGAAATAACAAATGGGAAGAGTGGGAATGAAAACTAGCTATATTAGTGATCAGTAGCTGTACTGAAACTGAGTATTTTACATTGAGCAAAAATATATTAAAGTTGCTTATTTGGATTCCTCTTTCAGAGCAAGGTTAAACAGCAAGCCAGACTTAGGGTGGTGATTATTTTTTGTAACCATTGTCCTTTGGTTTGATTGGGAAAACCACTTTTTTTGTCCCAGGGGGAAGAATATTTTAATGAAAATCTCATGGGTATGAAGTTCTTGCTCACCTTAGTGATGAAGTGGCTGAAGAGTATACATAAGTATTCTGTCTTTCATTGTACAGTCTGCTGCAGCTTCCCTAAGCTTTCATGAAATCCCAAGGGAAATCAGGATTCTTTCTTGGGAACTTTTACAGATCAGGAAGCAGGGCCATCCATAGGAGACTGAGAGGTGTGTAAGAAGTAAACAACAGAGCATCCCTCACCACCTTACAACAATAAAAGGTCAAAGTCATCTTCCCAAGAAATTCTCAATCACCCAGAGAGTTAAATAGCTTATTGGAAGCCTCTTTGTCATGAAGAACATGATGTTAGCATTGTACAGGTTATTATACAAGTATAATACGGAGAAGAAAAACTAGTGGAATGTCTAGTATGATAAGTGGTCCTGTCCTGCTTCATATGCTTCTTTAAAACTCCCACAGGACAAGGCACATTAGCATTATTCCTTTTGATCACATGATGATGGAGCATCATCCATATTCCCAGCTGTGAGGAAATTTGAAATGTATACAGGCTACATGTATACAGGAGAGTATCCTTGTTAACTATGAGAAGTGAAAGTTCATTGTACAATATATATGTGACTTTTTCTGTCTCAGAGCCACAAATAGGAAAGCTTTTGGATTACAGGCACAATCGATTTCACGTTTCATTAAAGTTTTTAAAAATTCATTTGCATTTTTCTAGAATTGCAAGAAATATGGGACACATATGATCAATTTGAAAAGTGATCCAGGGGCAAGGTAAGTATGCAGTCTAGCCATTTTCAAATGACAAATGTAGGTAATTATGCAACATAATTACTGTGTATTCCTAGGCTGGTCAATAGAAGCAGCAAAATTATTCTCTGTATGATAACAGATTTTAAGTGCAGAATAGTGGTAGTATTTCCAATGTGTTTGAGGATTTGTGTTTCTACCTGTGTATGAGGAATGAAGCTGGCAAGACAGGAACAAGTGGTTCCCAGGCTTGAGAGAACTATTACGTTAACCCAGCTACCTCCCATGGTGTTGGATTCCAGTTGGACAGGTCCAATTGAGGTGTGTGAGGCAGAATCTTGTAGGGTTATCTAGAGTGAGACTCTGTCTCCTGGGGAAGTGGACAGGATCCTCTAGGCTGTGAGCTCAGCCATCTGTTTCTTAGATCCAGGTCCCTCCTGGTTGATGAAGACCACCTGGGAAGTGACATGTGGTTGGGTGCAGGCAGTGGTATCAGCTTCTTTAAGAGAGTGGGTCATTCCCTTGGCCTTGAAGGAACAGATGGCGTGCCCCTTCCTTAAGTCATTGCTGGACCCAACAATTCCGGGTAATTGTTGTCCAGTCTCCAACCTTTCCCTGTTGTGAAGGTGGTTGAGCTTCAGCTCCAGAGGATTCTGGAAGAGACAGATTGTCTGGACCTTCCAGGATCCGTTTCAGTCAGGCTTCCATGCACATCACAGTATGGAGACAGCATCGGTCATGCTTGTTGATGACTATGGCAGAGCTGGGATGGGGATAGTGCATCCATACTAGTGTTCCTTGATTTCTCAGCAGTCACGGTATCCTTCTGGTCCAGCTGCAAGGTTTGGGAGTTGGGGGGGAACCATTTTGCAGAGGTTCTCCTCCTCTGTGGCTGGTTTTAGTCAGTGTTAATGGGATGGATGCTGCAGAGCTCAATGCTCTTGCCCCTTTTGTTTAACTGAAACTGCTGGGTGAGGTCATCTGTTGGTTTGGGGTTAGGTACCATCAGTACACTGATGATACCCAGTTATGCAGCTGGTGTAAAATGTGGTGGAGCACATTATGTCCAAGTGACCCCGCTGCTCTGCAAGCTGCACTGCTTACAGGCTGGCTTCTGAGTGCAATTCAAGGTGTCGGTTATCACCTATAAAGCCCTTCGAGGCAGAGGGCTTGATTATTTGAGGGACTGCCTGTCTCCCGTTGTTTGTGTCTATCCAATGAGATTGGGCAGAGCAGGTGTGCTCCAAGTCCCATCTGAAATAAGCAGTTCATACTAAATGAGCCAGCATAGTGGTGAAGGCTCGAGGCTAAAATCCAGGAGACCAAGAGTTTTAGTCCCACCTTAGGCGTGAAAGCCGGCTGGGGGATTTTGAGCCAGGCGCTCTCTCTTAGCGCGACCCACCTCACGGGGTAGTTGTTCTGGAGAAAATAGGAGGAGGAAGGAGTATTAGGTATGTTCACCATCTTGAGATATATGTATATTAAAAAGGTGGGATAAAAATCAATAATAATAATAATAATAATAAAAAATGTCTCAAATGTGACTGAGTTGAAGAAATGTGCTACACACAATGCCTGCCCAGGGAGGTGAGAGACTGATTCCTATTTATGAAGAAGTATTTAGTTGCCGTTATTGCAGCTAAAGGTGATGCAACCAGTTACTGAATATAAGGGGTGCTTGCTTTTTCATACTGAAACATCACATATTGGAGAACTTTGTTGATGAAACGAATGAAACAAACACTGATCTTCAGAGTGTTTTGTCCCTTGGAGTTCTGCTGACTTTGCCAATTTAGTGGCAAAGGTACGCCATAATTCAAATGGAGGTTGTGGAGAAGTTTGTCCTAAAATCACAACAGAGGCAAAAGGGTTTTGAAAAAGATGACTTTGAATTATGTGCTGCAGATATAGAATTTTTTAAATTACTGGCCTAACTATGGATTATAAATGTCTAATGTGGAATATAAATGGAACAAATGCTCCTCAAAAAAGAAAAAAAATTGTTTCATTATTTAAAAAAAATTAAAACATAATTTGCTTACAAGAGACTCATATTAAAAAAAGGATATAAAGTATTTGACTGGCAAAAATTTGGAAGAAGAATTTATTTTGGCAGGATTAATGCAGTGTTTTTCAAACTCGGTAACTTCAACATGCTGGCTGGGGAATTCTGGGAGTTGAAGTCTACACAACTTAAGATTGCTGAGGTTGAGAAACACTGGTAATGCATCGTGTCATTTCAGTTCATGAAATCCAGTCCTTGTAGGATTAATTCACTAATGAAGAGATACTTATTTAAAACGCTTTTGCCCTATATCGAACATAGCCAAGTCTTTGTCCAAATTTTAATTTGAAAGAAATGTTTGAAGGACAATACTAATCTATCTGTTATTACACCTTTGTCCCATGAGCTCTACCACAGCAGCAAACCCCCAGATTTTAGGAGAACAGAAAGTCCCTGTCTCACTCATCTGCGCGTAGAAGCAGTTTGCTTCCCACAGCACTGCCAGCAGTAAGCTGGTGTTCCAGGCTGGTTCACAACTGGATTTGCTGCCATCTGCTGAGTCATTGATTAATTCCAACTATGTGTGGTTCAGACCTAAAGGGATAAATTGCAGAGATTCCATTTGGATTTTCAAAGCTCTTTGGAAAGCTAACTATTTTAGTCTTGTGAGTAGCTAATATACAAATTATTTTTCAAGCAAACAAGTTGGATTTTTGTGTTATACACAATATTATATAATGAGCTATCTTATGGTTTCTTTAGCCACACTTTAGCACCATTTCATGTGTCTTTAAAATAATACAGATATTTGAAAAAATTGTTCAAAGTAGGTGTGGATTATGAAAGAAAAGGATGTTTTCCTTATTAAATTGGTATTACAACTCATCCAGCTAATTAGAAGCAAGATAACAGGTGCCTTTATCTAATAGTAAAGTACAGAGGGACAACATTATTAGTTTGATACTCCATCACAGTGATGAAACAAAAACAATGTGCTCTCCTAGGATACTTCTACCCCAAATAGGTACATTTTTTTTCACGAGATTGCATTTGCCTCCAAGTATCTCTCCTGATGAACATGTAGAGGCAAGAACATCCACAGAAAGTATTGTCATGAGCCAATGGTTGCTTTTAATGGCGCACTTTTTTCATTTTAATCATTCGCCGATTGTAATGCACCCATTTAATTAGGCTTCAAAAATATTTCATGATGATGAGGCATCTCTACTTATTACTTCACGTCCTCTTACTCAAACTGATTTGCAAAGGAATGGGTGGTGGAAATTAGCAAGCCACGCCAAGGAGTCCATTTCAAATTGCTCTCCTGTAGCAGTTAATCCTGTTTAGTCAGTGGCAAGGCTCAGTGGGTAGACAGTTGCTATCCTAGATAGCAACTGAACCTAAAGTCCACAGGGATGGCTGCCTGTTACATATTTTAGTTTTTACCAAATGAAATATTCATTGCACGGAATCAAATTCTGCTGATACTACTGGAACTTTTGAGGTGCTGTGCAAATCATCTTGCCATGGACTTACCACCAAACTCGAATGATCTTGTGGAACTCTGTGCAAACACTTGCAGGCAACTCGTATGACACTGATCAGGATAGGCAGCTCTTTTGAAGAGTGTGCCTTGTGGTTTCTGGAGTTATTATTTATCTAGCCTCTGGGGGCTGCCAGGAGCCTGGTGTTGATGCATTAACATCCCTAGACGGAGCAGGACTAAGAACACCCTGTTTCTGTTGCTTTTATTTACAGATTTGGAGTTTTTATTTTAGTTCATAATCATTGTATTTAGCCCAGCATTATTTTATTTTATTTTTTCTTCAAAATAATTGTGTTTAGCTCAGCAGAAGCTTAGTAGGTCAGTTTGATCTGATTTTCATCACACATGTAAAAATTATTTTGCCAAAAATAAGCAGTTTGCAACTGAATTTTGTAATGCAGTCATGAAGGACAGACATCAAGAAAGGTTGGAGGCTACAGATTGCCCCTGATCTATATGAACTGGTGTTAATAGTGTCTCTCCATGAGGAATTGCTGTCATTACTGTTACTCCTAAAGAATATGGAACAGGAGCATGGCTACTTGCAACATGGAATGGTCAATTCACCAACTACAAATATCTAAAAACTTTTGCAGAGGGTGTGATGTTTCTGTAATAATGTCATTTTTGTAGCCCCTTCCCCCTTAGCAGGATACCAGGTATGGCTACTGTAGCTTTCAAATAAATGTATTTTTACTGATGAGCTAATGCAATCTCTTTTCCTTTATTATTAATGCGACATCTAACAGTCAAAATTCAAAAGTTTATTAGCATACATTGGCAAGCAGGGCCAGGATCAGTGTCAATTCCATGATGATTCATGGAGATTTTGATAACAATTCCATAATTGCTACCATTGAAGATCACACAGTTTTTTAAAAAAAAAGCTGGGGAGGCAGAAGGCTTTGGCTAATTATAAGTGCTGACTGATTTATAAGTCAGCTAGTGCTCATAAATAATCAACTACATCAATAATTGCTTATTTTTATGTTCTGAATCTGCTTCAAAAAATAGCACATGTAGAAAAATCCAACAGCTTCCTATACGTATACTGCTACTGTATTCTACTAGTATTATTAAAGATAAGCCTTTATGAAAGTTTCAGTTCTAGAAACAAAGCTACACTGAGCCATAGTTCGAAACACAAGTAGAAATATTTGCATTGCCTCTCCTTTATTCCTTTCAGATATAAGTCAAGTGTACCGTAAAATGCTTGAAGGGAAAAAACTGGCTTTCTCCTGGGTTACATAATGCCCAATTCTATTAGGCAAAGACTGAAATTACACACAATTTTGCTCTTCTTATCTGGTTTATAATGAGTCCTAGTCGTATGATAAACCTCATTCTAGGAAGAGTTTCTACTTCATGGACATTATTCCTCAAAACATGGTTTTTCTGGTAATCACTGGATTCCCTCAATATTGTTCAGAGCAGTAACTTTCTCCTATGTTCATGTCAGGGAGTGTGAGGAGAAGGGACTGTGACCCTCTAGATGTGCTTTGATTCACCTCATCCCTGTTGGCCATGCTGGTTGTCTTCTTCTGAATTCTCTGGACTGCCACAAGCATTTACGCGTCAGGTTTGATTGACACACATTTGCCAGCCAGTGGCTGGTGCACATATTGCCCAAAGGTCTCATGTAGTTTCTTCAGTTTTGAACTACAGTATTGGTTGTAGGAGCCCAGTCACTGTGGTTTATAAACCCTGTTTCTGGTTCTGCATAAACTAGACCACTGTAGCTTGTTCAGGAATACATAGCTTAGTGCAATGGGTGAACTCATCCAGTGTCAGTGCATTATATGCTTGGTGAAGTTATGACTTGATACAGCAAGAATTATTTAGTGAAGGCCAGAACATACCATGGATGATATACCTACAAAGTACTGGAAGAATAAAATAAAACCTCAAAAAGGGGAGAGATGACATTAAAAAAAAATGACAGAATTTGAAATGGTGGTACAGAATTAAGATCACCTATTAGGCCGTATATATAAATGCCTACTTAGATATGATACAGAGACAGAACAAATAAAAACATGAATGATAAACTGAATGCAAAATTTCAAATAAACAGTCCCAATACAACAATGGGAAGAACTGTGGAACAAATCTATACAATTTACTCCAAGGTATGGTTTGAGAAAGAACCGGTATAAAATGTTTTACAGATGGTATACAACTCCATCAATAACTGCCAAAATAGATAAACATATAGTAATGGTGGAATTACCTCGAAAGAGAAGGAACATATGTAGTGGACATGCAAAAACAATCCCCAAAGGGTTGGAAAGACCCAGCATCTCTCAGAATATCTTAAGGATTAAATCTGAAATGAAACCACACATTATTTTATCAGTATAATTCCAGAATATAACAATAAAAATGCCATAATTTATTAAGATACACGTTTATGGCTGTGAGGACAAACTTTACACAACACTGGAAAAAAAGACATAGTACCAATGATATCGGACTGGGAACTTAAATTTCAAGAATATGGAGCAACGGCAGAACTAACAGTACAAATACATAACAAAACTTTAACTAAATTTAAGCAAGACTGACTTCCCTATATATTATATACAGTATTATGCAGCAAGGTAAATACACGCACTTAGAATATGATTTCTAAAGTTTACGCCAGTAGATAGGTACTACAAATCTGTTGGAGTACAAAGTAGGGGGAAGTCAGAAATTATATATTTATACTTATAGGGGTGTTTTTCTTTTTTAACATTTATAAATAATATGGTGGAGATTTTAGCATTATGCTCAAAAATCTATAGTTCTTTTTTATATCACGAAAACAACTCCAAGTATTTTGCTTGGTATGGTTTATCTTTTACTAATGTCATGCTGAGCATTAATTGTATAACTTCAGTAATTATCTGTACATTACCTGTTTTGAAAATTATACCTTTGTTTTAAATAAACATGAAATAATAATGAAAATCCTAAATAAGGATTTTAAGAGAGTTATGACTTGATACTGTTATCCCTGACTCAGTTTTGCAAGGGACGCTCGTACTGGCATTCTTACTGCCCCGTGCTCTGGAAGGGTCCCCCCCCCCCGAAGATACAGACGGTGCCCACTCTCCTGGGGTTCCAGAAGGCCCTTAAGACTTGACTCTGTTCCCAGGTCTGGGGGTCGTGCATTCTGGAGCTCCTGTCATTTTTTTTTTTTTTAAATTGTTATGGCTCTTTTTAGTCTGGGTTGTCATGTTCTGCTGCCAGGTTTTAACTGGTTTAATTGTGTATTCTGATGTGTAAGCCACCCAGAGTTTTTGGAGTGGGTGGCCATAATAAATTTAATTAATAATAATAGCAGCTCTTCATCTGTCGCTTGCATAAACAGGCAAAGTGTATTTGTTTCAGGCTGCTCTCTAAGCCAACATTGCTACCTCTTTGCTCTGCAGCAGAAAAGCACATCTGTGTAGACTTCCATTACACCCCCTGACTATGTAAAGTCTGTAGAATTTGGGGAGGTCTGCTCATTTAGGGGTCATCATCCATATAAAACTATGTGAAGTTGGGCAGAGAAGCAGCCCCTTTCCACAGGCTATGTCCCTTCATAACAATAATGCTTGACTCTTGTTTTCTATAAAGCAAAACTTCATACTTTGGTGCTTACTTTCAAGTAATTTCACCAGCTCTGTTAATGCAGAAACAACTTAGTTTTGGTTCCATTATCCTGTTTTTTGTGGTCTGGATAGCTTCTACACAGTTAGCTAGAAGCTAGAGATTTTATTGAACCAGTGGAACAGGAATTATACTTTGGAACAGGATTATATTAGACATCTATCCCCATCACAATAGAAACTAGCAATAAACAGCAATTAAGAGACTGTTGATCACTAATTCTTTAAACCTTAAATAAGAGTGAGCCATAATACTTTATTTAAATATGCAATAGCCCAGGAAAGTATGAGGAGCTGTCTGGTGCTGCAAATGTGTTTTGCTCCATATCTCTCTTCTTCATAAAATAAAATCACACATGAAAATAGGAAAACAATTTAGAACACCAAAGAGGAAATTTAGACTACATCCATTTAAATAAATAAATAGAAGATGGCAATTCCACAGAGAGGGCTATGGTTTGGGAACTACCCAAAACTTTGAAAGAAAATCCACCATAGAATTGCTGGTATTTGTTGGAATTCTTAATTGCAATCCTACAAAACTCTTTTCTATGCAAATAATTGCCAACTGTTTTTTTTTTCTCCAAAAACCATGCAGATGTATTGTTTCTGTTAAAAGAAGTAAGACTGGTGTTTCTCCTATAATGCTGCCAAAACTTGCTGGATCAGAAAGTGCTGCACCCAAATCAGCTTTAGTCCAAATCAGTTTAGCCCACCAGTAGGACTGATGATGTTACCTAGTTGGGTAATGAAATGTCTACAAGCAAGCAACCAAGCTCAGAGAGCATCAAAGACTCCACAGTTCAACCTGAGCTACAGATATTCTTTTCTATTGGAATAACGTTTCCTTTATGTCAAGGTCAAGTCTTGGTGACTTCATGGACATGTCCATTTCTTGGCAATAGTACAGAGGTGGTTTGCTATTGCCTCCTGGGATGTTTCCAACTTTCCAGTTTAGCCTACAGCCCTGGGATTCCCTGTAGATCTCCCATCCAAGTCCTACCCATATCTGAGCCAAGACAAGGGAAGTCAGGCCTTGCCACCTGCTGAGACTTGAGGCAGCAGGTACTCTCACTAACCTGGACATTATTCTTCCTGCTATTAAATTCAATTGTGTATCCCTTATTAGATAATATGCACTAATTCAGAGATAAAAGTTTATATTGAATTATTAACTAGTAAACATATAAGATGCTACGAGTTGCAGTGTGTCTTATTAACTGCTGTTTAGGTGTGTTGAGAATTCTCAGCCACTTGAGAGTTCAATTCCCAGTAGAGGGTTTGAACCCCATAAAATAAATCTGGCCACCTGCATCTGACAATTCCCAATAAGGATGAAATGGTCCCCCAGTCACCGTTCAGTGGTCAATGTGACTGAAAAATAACACATAGGAGATTAATTAATTATATGCTATCGTCAACTCTTAGTGGCCACAAAGATAGATTTCCTCCATGACAATCTGTCCCCAACTTGGTCTTTCACATCTTCCAAGTGTACACCCATCACTGCTGTAACTGAATCCATCCACCTTGCTGCTGCTAGTCATCTCTTCTCTCTCTTTCCACCTTTCCCAGCATTAGAGCCTTCTCCAGAGAGCTGGGTCTTTGCACAATGTGTCTCACGTAGGATAATTTAAATCTGGTCTTTTGTGCCTCAAGTGAGAACTCTGGATTGCTTTGTTAATGATCCATTGGCTTGTTTTCTTGACTGTCCATGGTATTCTCAGGAGCCTTCTCCAACAACACAGGATATACCCTTGGTGAAAATAGAAAAACAGAGGTCATGTAAAACCCTGTACTGGGGGACACGATATAACATCTGTTATCTCCCTACTCTAGGAACTTAAGAAAAATAGACTGTATATACCAATCTGAGAGCGCTGAGAAGCACCAAGTTAGAGAAGGTTGCTGATGAGCCCCACCTGCTACAGTCTTGCTCCAACTGATCATGGAGCTTTCAGCTTCTGCTCCAAGCTCCTGCCCTCATGGCATCACTGTCTGCCCAACTTGTGATCCTCCAAATCAAAATTAGCGTACCAAGGATATATGAGCTTAACCATAAGGCTCCTTGTTTTACTGCCTAATAAATGCCCCCAGGCTATTTCAGAACTTTAAAATCCTCTTTTGCAGTCCTTGGCACTTATTCACTTGTTGAAAGCCCATCCTACCACAAATATTAAAAACTGGTGGCATGGTTTCTTGCCATTTTGAGATGGGGAACGCACAGAAAAGCAGTGTGAGCCTTAAAATTACTTTAAATAAATAAATAAGTAGTATGAACCTTAAAATAGCATTAATTAATAGCATTAATCAATTAATTAATTAATTAATTGATGCTATTTTAAGGTTCATACTACTTATTTATTTATTTAAAGTAATTTTAAGGCTCACACTGCTTTTCTGTGCGTTCCCCACAATTAATTAATTAATTAATTAAATAGAATGAGCCTTAAAATTACTTTAAATGAACAAACAAACCTGCCTCCTGAAATGTAGGAAGAAACTTTTTAAAACTTGGTTTTGCCAGCTGCAGCTTCTACTGCCAAACATTGTCGCTCTGAACGAAGCAATTCTGCACGTTTACTTAAACTGGGTTTAAGTAGCAGGGAGAGCTCTGCTTTAGACTTGGGTGGGAAACCACAAGGGAATGCCCTAGATTGGAAAGACACATTAAAAAAAAAAATCTTGGAGGAAGACAATGCAAAATCGCTACCATATTGTTGCCAAGAAAATTACATGGATGTGTCCCTGAAATCACCAGAAGCTGAGCTCAGCAAAAAAGATCTTTTGCTTTTCAATATGTATAGGGTTTTACATTCATTGTTACTGATTTCATCAACCCTCTAATCGAAGCAGGCTATGTTAGAATTTTGGGAACTTTAACCCTAACTCTTCTGGATGCCACCAGGTTGTTCTAGCAATTCCCAGTCAAGGCATCTATTTCATTTCCAGCTTTGCCTTGCATGTTGTTAAAAATATAAGGAAACATTCTTGGAACAGCTTTTGGCAGGCAGAGAATTTAGAGCTGTGATAATGATTTTAGGAGAAGATGCCAAGTGACTCTGGTTTTCTCATTCCAATCATTCCCACAATAAAATGGTTTAAACTGTTATATCAGGACTGGCAGAATCCAGACTTAAAAACCCTCACCTTTGGAAGCTGTCATAGGTGATACAGGGTCAGTAAGACACAGCTGCAAGATTGTGTATTTCCATTTGAACTTCTCTGAGGAAAGAGAGAATATCCACTAAATAAACAAACAAGTGGATTAATTTAACTGCCAACTGAGTTCACAAGAATTGGTTACATAACAAATCAATGCTCAACATTTGGGTCAAAGGCCTTTTCTCCTCCAAAGTGAATTAATCTTTTTTGGCAGGAGCAAGTCTTTTTACAAAATTGGCTGCTTAAATGACTGGTGGATTTTGAATAATTGATGATGTGAATTGCTAAAACCAGAAACGAGGAATAAAGCAAGTAATCTTAATACAAGATGTAACAGCTATGAAACCATAATCCATGCCAATCCTGCCCTTCACTTATTTAATGAAAACATTGGCAATGTTTTCTTCTTTGCGAGCACAGGCATTCTCCCTGAAGTTTATTCTTCTGACAGCAACAGTACTGAGAACACACAGCCTTGCGTTCACAACAGATCCATTCACAGCAAGAAACTCTGCAAGAGTAATCCAGCATATCTCCACCTTGTGTTACTTTGATGGGAATCTCATGCTGATAGAGATGAAAACAGCTGCTCTGATCAAAAGCCATTTTATGGATCGACTTAAGAGTTCAACATTTTTCTTTCCTGACCTGCTGATACTCAGGCATCAGTGCAGTACAGTATACCGCTTGAGTTGCCTAACAACAGAATACAAGCTTTCTGCTCTCCTTCAGTGCAGAAAAAAGAAGTTGAGTGTTTCTGTGGAATCTGGAAAAGTTGACCAAATGTCCGAGACTGTGATTTCCTCTTTTCCATCTACAACAACCAAATACATAGAACAGCAGCTGATGCCTCTTAAGGAACATTTTTAAAATGAAAATTGGAGCATTAGGGGTGGGGTCAATGACAATTTTTTTTAAAAAAAATCCAATATCTTTCAGAGGTAGGATAAAACTGATTGATTTTCAGGCGGGTAGGGGAAGTAATGATACAGCTGCTCCTTCCTTCCTTCCTTCCTTCCTTCCTTCCTTCCTTCCTTCCTTCCTTCCTTCCTTCCTTCCTTCCTTCCTTCCTTCCTCAAGCAGTTTTCCTGGCTGTTTCTCCCCCACACTCCCCCCATGATATGGCATCATCTTACAAGACATTTTGATGCCTCCAGACTGTCCAATGTTGCAGTGGAGGGAAAGCTCTATGGAAAAGCCTAAAATCATACCCACACACATCACCCTAGCATGTTAGGCTTACACATCAAGATAAGCCATGGTTGGTTCCAGCCAAGGAGTGCTAGATAAGCCACAATAGCTTGATTCCATGCCACATCTAAAATTGGCTTATTTAGTTGTTGTTCACTTCATTCGGCTGCTTCCGATTCTTTGTGATCTGATGGAGAACAATTCACCAAGATTGTCTGACAGTCACGACTTCTTCGGGTTTTTATAAGCTTTTGCAGGGGTATTGGTGAAAGCATCTAACCATCTTCTGCATCTTCTGTTGCCTTCAGTTTTTCCCAACGTCAGGGTCTTTTCAAAAGACTCATGCTGCTGTGTTGTTTCCAACATAACATTTAAGCTTTAGCTTCATTAGTAGTGGTTCCAGTACACTAAAGCAGCGAATTCTTGATCAACCTGCTATTTCCTGCTCTCCTGGCTTTTGGTTGAGAAGTAGCCAAAATACCATAAACACTAGCCCTACTTGGACAGCTGCTGGACCTTTAGAGCCTCAGTGGGTTCCAACAACAGGGCCTTTCCTCGGGTTTTGTTTTTTGTCTTTGTTTTAACATTTCCCCATACTCACACACATCATCTCAGCATCAGGTAGCCATCATTTTTAATTGTTGGATTTTATGCATGTTGTGTTAAGCCATCATTGACAGAACGAGCTACATGCCTTCTTTCACACAGAATATAGTCAGACATATAACATGGTTAATGGACCATAACATTTAGGTTCATATGACATGTTAACCCAAGCAAACCACAATATGGCTTATTGTGAACCAGCCAACATCTATGACTATAACAGGAAATTAAAATGTGGGTTCCTAGATCCTCATAGAAGCAAAGCCAGTGATTATCTGAGAATGCAGTTGTACCTCCAGCACCAGGGTAGTCTGGTAATGCCAAGAAAGACCAAGGCATTTCAAGACACTAAGGAAATCCTTTCCACACAGTCCAATCAAAGCATGTGATATTTCTGGTAACCGTAACAGAGCAGGACATTTATATGGTATTTTGCAGGTTAACAATTAGTTCTTAAACTAGGTGTAGCATTGCCTACCTTTAGTTAAGACTTACAGGATCTCCTACTTAATCTGTTTGAGGATTGTTTTGGATTCCCCCCCCCCCCCTTTGGGGTAGTTAGTTATTGAGTTACACATAGCTGCTCCTCAGCTTCAGATTTCTTGAAGAAAGACCTTCAACCTGAAGAACTTACCCAAGGAACGTCAGTAAAGGATTGAAGAATTTGAGTTCACAGAATCCCTGTAGCCATAAATCAGTTGAAACTAGTTTTCTTGTAATCCTTTCTTTACCCACTGTTTCCAGGATCTGGTGTTTCTTCCCACCATCTCCTCTCCATGCTTTATTCTCAAGATATATGAGACCAGAATAATATCTGTAGCAAACAGTGTTATTTCAGCACATTACAGTGACCCATTTTTCACTGTCTGTGGCAATAAACATACCAACATTAACCACTTTCTGCCTTTTGGTCCTGCATTCTTTTGGGAGTACGGCCCTCGATATAGAATTGAAAGGCCCTTGGCCCTAAAAAAAAGTTATATATCCCACAGGTGCAGCATTGCTGAGTTAATATTTACCATATGAACAGGATTTCTGACTAGGCATAGTTACATATTTCTTGCAGAGCTGGGTGACAGAGCTGCAGGTTAGAAGTCATTATCATTGTGCCTAACTGATCAGATGTGGTCTTTCCAGTCCAGACCAGACCAGAAGGTCAGCAGGTTGGGACATTCCTTGTGTGGATTTGTAAATAATCCCATATAACACACCAACCTAAGCTTCAGCTGCCCATGAGAACAATAACAAACCACAGAGAGAGCAAAAAGGACTGTGTTCACATTGACCTCTGTTATGCATGACCTATGGTGGGACCAAATTGGGGAAGTACAACCCTCCTGGTCCTGCTTAATCTTTCACTGACCTGCACTATTGATCATGGAATCCTTTTGGGTCCAAGGCACTGTGTTGGGGAATGGTCAAGCTATTTGGCCCCCCATTATGGGATGATGTAGGGTTCAATGTTTTCTTCCCTATTTAACATCTACATGAAGCCATGGGATGAGGTTATCTACCAGCACAGACAGGTATCCTTAGCATTCTGTTGATATTCAGTTTTACAACTCCAATGCAAGCAGAACAGGAGATGCTATGAAGGCCTTGTCCTGGTGGCTAGAGGTTGTAATGGTCTGGAAAGAGATAAACAGGCTTAACCTTAAGTGCGTCAAGGTCAGAAAGTCCAGCCACTGCCTCTCCCCATCCCAGACAGGGGGGGGAATGTAATAATAGGATAATAAATTAACCAGTCAAGCTACTCTTTCATGGCACCCAAAACCAGCTGCCTCAGTCAAACCGGTGGCAGAGCTGTCTCCATTCAGTATGCTGGGAGGGAGAAGATTGCAAATAGACATCGATGATGAAATGCAGACTAGATTTCACAGGCTAGCCACCCCTGCCATAAACCATAGTTTACAAACCATAGTGAGTGAATACATTCAGTGTGCTAAGCCACAACCAAACTAACTACATTATGGTTTAGTATCATGCAAATTCAGGGATGATTTGCCTTCTAGTTACATCACGAACAATGTGTGTGGTCCAAAGAGTTGAAGCAGGCTATAGAAAACATTTTACGTATGATTAAGTAAGTATTGCATGGCATTGCCATATTATTTAAAAAGTTATCAGGACAAATAATTAAAAAGGAAGTACTGATGAAGTACACTGCCTCATAGCCTGCCATTAAGTATCTGTGAGCTGTATTTTGCAAAATGAAATCATTTGTGTGTGTTTTCTCAACTGTTGGTACAGTGTAATCCCAAAATGGGTGTATGCCCAGCAGAATATAACAGAGAAAGCGCTATTACAACAGAATTCAGATATACAATAATAAGTGAACATTGTCCTTTAATTCACCGGAGTATGAAATACACCTAGAAAGATAAACGTTTAGTAGGTTCCTCAAGTAATATTGATGGGATTCGTAGAAGAAAATCTTTAGGAACTATACTCTAACATTTATTAGTGTTCAGTTTTAGTAAGCGAGTCATCAGTGGTTGGTTTGTTTTTTGTTGAGCAGTTGCCAAGACTCCAGCAATTAATGCTAGCCTTAAGAGAATAAACTGCAGTGTGTGTGTGTGTGTGTGTGTGTGTGTGTGAGTGACTGAGGGGAGCTATAAACTATGTGGTAGGTGGAATGTAGAACTATGCCACTCCTACTATATGCCGGATTACACATGCAAGAAGTTAACAGATGGCTGATTCATTCATTTTGCTTCTCTTCTCCTCCCTTTTTCCAACATGCATTTATGAAATATTGGAGAATTTTAGTGAATAGTTCAAAAGACAGTACATGGAATTGGTAGAATTTGCCCAATTTTCTAAGTCCATGGGAAACCAGTTACAAGAAGTGAACTAGTTTTATCTATTATTTATAACTGTATCTCACTTTTCCACAGTAGGAAAGGCAGCCAGTGTCAGCATATTGTTCCCAGCGCCACTGGACATACTAATCTGTAGTTGCTTGGTGCCTGGGTATTGCATGCCATGCAGTTCTGTGAAGCTGTGAATGGACACCTACTGTATGCAGGATGGAATACATGAGAGGTACAGAGGCAGAAAAGTTTGTTCTGGAAAATTTCAGTTTTTGCAACCTGTGAAAAATTCCGGCATGAAGGCCTCTAAGAAGATTTGACAAGGAACTATTCTCAAAAGATGACGTGATTCTCAAAACAAGAGATATTGTACTCAGGCAGAAAAATACCAAGAGACATGAGAAAAGTAACAAGGTGGGACTAGCCAAATCTTGTCAGAAGCTATCAAAGTACTTTGGAGCTATTCCATAGAAGGAGGTACCATGCAATGCGGGCTTTCTGCTATGAATCTTCTGGAACTTAAACACCTGGCCAGCTAAACTTTCAGTTGAATAGATATGATTGGATGTGTGTGTGTGTGTGTGTGTGTGCACTAGAGAGTGAAGCGCTGAGTTCAGAAAGAGAACAATAACATCTGTAAATCTGCATTTGTTTCTATGTGTCCTGAGTTTCCAGATAAATAAAAACAAGCAGCACTGGAAGTGTTATAAAGACACTTTTTACAATATTTCATGTTGACACTGTCAGCTATTATATACAGTCCTGGTTAGAACATGGGTTTTTAACCATGGTTTGATAAATAAGCCACAGTTGGCTGGATCAACACAATATGCTCAACCATAAAGCATGAATACATGCAAAAAGCAAAGCTGAAATCAAATAAATCACATTGGGGCAATTGTTCTGTGTTCATGTATACATGATATGTGAACTCAGCCACTGGCTCTGTATAATAAAATACAGTTTTAAACCCAAATATCAGAACTTGAGGCCAGATGATCGTGAAGCCCTCTTTTTGGTTTGGTTTGGTTTTTGTACTTTGCTCCTCTGGTCTCTTGTATTTTCTTTTAATGTTGGTTTTTAGTTATAAGACACCCAGAGTAATTAAATAAATAAATAAACTTAGAAAGTGAGTAGATACAAAGTGAGAATAAAGACAAACAGAAACAATTCAAACCATCAAGCTAGAGAAGTAAATCCCACCAAACAAATCAAATGCCTGTCTAAACTTTAGCATGGCTAATTATGAAGGATGCTAATAGCATGTTTAATTATGAAGGATGCTGGACTTTGCAATTAAGCAACATCTGGAGGGCCAGAAATTCCAGACTCAGAAGGTTAGCAGAGAGGAGGCTAGATAGATCTCCATAGGAAGATCATAATGGTGACTCATCAAACTGTTCTATATTTTGGTAGAATAAGACCTCTAGAAATGATATGCTCAACTGCGATGCTATGCTGGGAAAAAATTAATCTTTCCCAAATTAAGACCCATGCTATAGCTAGACCATAGGTCCACTGGGTGGTGGAAAGCTAGTTCACCTGTTGGTAAAGGAGTGTTTTGTACAAGTTGCTTATGGCAGTCATTTTTGGAGTGTGCATACCAGATGCCCTCAAAATTCATTCCCAAAAAGTTCCCTATCCCTGCTCTCTATTTTTATGTTTAGTTACAGCGAAGTAGAATTATTTGCAGGATGTCATGCATGCCTGGTACAAAGGAGTCTTCATTGTTAGAGAGGAAACCAAAAGATGATCGTGCAAGAGTCTGAAATACCACTGTCTAGCCTACATAGCTAAAATATTCCATAGTTTCCTTTTATAAACACAGCCTGCTTTAGGAATGGGTAAGTTGAATGCTGAAGTGGGTGTAGAGCCAAATTCAAAAGCTTGGTGCTTGCTGTACATATTATCCACACTGCAAGTCACAAACCCTGCTTCATTATGAAGTTTTGCAATCTTGTACATGCAGCACACTGTAAGAGTCGCCAATTGTACTAGCCTATGTTTTTAATAAGCCACAATGCCCTGCCTTATGCATAACATGAAGTAATAAACCATGGTTTACTAACCACAGTGGCAGACATCTCACACACGTTACCTATACAGATTATAGCTTAGGGTGACACTTGAATTCGAACAATAGGTACACACCCTCCATACGTATTGGACTTTTCACACTAAGACTGGCTCTCCCTACAGAACCATCAAGTGCATCTAAAACAGATCCAGGCACACAGTCTACAAGTAAAGAAGCTTCCTGAGCACTCTTGAGGAAGAAACTCATGCTGAAGAAAGCTCTTGTTTAACAGAGGCCATTTTGACAGAAGTTGCCTAAGGCAATAAACATCTACTAGAAACCTAGGCTTTTAAAGAAATCCAGTGTGGTGCTTTTATTTATTTATTTATACAATTATTTATAGACTGCCCTGTTCCACACAAGACTCAAGAAAGTTTACAGTCAGAGAACAACAAGCCGAAAAAGCCAATAAGGCATCTACAATACAGCCTTTGTACAACCGGCTTCCATACATCCTGTAGAAGGTGCTGGACTATGACCAAGGACGCTCTTGGTTATGGAAACTAGAGGTATCAAATAGGGCTGCAAAAAATCCAGGGGACCACTAGAGAGCTGCCATCTATGGCCATTCAGATCTTTGAAACCCAGATGGGATAATCCTACTGAAAACTCACTGGTTTCAAGGTAGGCATGGTCCAGAAATAGACACGGCTGGGATTCCAAGAATGTTCTTTATTGCTTTAAGGTAAAACAGCAGACTCTTTGAAAACCTGGCAGAGTTTCTTTCTGCCCCATTTTATATTCCCACCCCCACATCAAGGTGGGGGTCACTTTAAGTTTCTTTCTCACACTTCCCTCTTTCTCAGGCTGAATGATATTTTCTGAAAGCACCCCCCCCCACCCCCGACTGGCCACCTTAATAGTTCCCTCATTGTATCCCCACTCCCAAGGCCAGCTCTACATTCCCTCACACTGGGTGATCTTAAGTCCGTCACTCTCTCAGTTTAATCCATTTTACAGGGTTGTGGTGGTGGTGATAAAAGTGGAGATAGTATGGTGTTTTATACCCCTGAAAAAAAGGCAGGATATAAATCCAACAAACATACAAACAAATAAAAAGCATCTTCCTCACCATACACAGGAGGCAGTGGTTTCCAAGCTGATGGCAAGACACGATTTGTCATTTAAACACTGTTTGTGGAATTTCTAGGCTGTTTGTGGAACGTCAACTGTCCACTCATTCAAAAGAAGGGAACAGACTTCTAGAACAGTGACTATTTAGGAACAGAAGAATATGAATTTCTGGTGGAAAATGAACCTTGCGAGATGCTATCCAAGTCTTCCTTGTTATTAATTGTTAGCTTTATATGGTAGAAACTGCCTCCCATTCTGAAAGAAGGGGTTAAGTTGGATTTAGGGTACATGCAATGAGTTTTTCTATGCTCTGGAACCAATTATTTTTCACCAATCTCTGCTACTGAAGGAAGTCTTCAAATCTGTGCCTCTCAAGAAAGTTCATTCTATGCCTTGGTTTGTCTTTATATAATATTTCCCAATACAATATATTTTAAAATGCCACTTGTGTTTTCCATCCGCCTTAAGAATAAGTTATTACAACTTTTTTTTTAATTTGAAATCCAAGAGTCATGCCATTGTTTTTAGCTAAACCCCAGAGACCTACAGTCCTTCATGAGGCTGGCCATCCAGCAGCCCCTCCAGCTAGCTGGTCAGAGCATTATAAGCACAAGGATCGCCTAAGGACAAGCCTAAGGATGGAAGAATTTTATTTTGAACCACATTCCCATTTTCAAAGGGAGAAGGTTACCCACTCTATTTTTAGCCAGAGAATGAAAGTCAAGTATAACTTAAACTTTTTTCTTTCAGGCACAGTTTAGAGGGGAAAAATGGTTTATTGCTATACAAAGAAGCTATGCAGATGGTGGGGAACATAAAAAGTTTATGTTTATTAAGGAATACTATTTCCAAAAATCATGTTGACAATAAAATAACATGAAAAATAGCAGCAGGTTAATCCTAGATTAAAGCCCAATAGCTGCACTGACATGTGATATTGTGGTTTGTTCAAACCTTAATTAAACAAACTATGGCTTAGCACAGGTTTAAATCCAGTCAATGCCTCTAACCATAGGTTTATTTAGCCTAATATTGTCAATCCCAGGGTTTCAGGCAGCATTTTTCCTAAAGATGCTGAGGACAGAACCTGGACTCTTCTGCAGGCAGAACAGATGCCCTGCCACTGAGCTACAGACCCTGAAGGTAGAGCAGGCATTAAGCCCAGTTTCTAGCTCAAGTTATCCCAGGCAACTCTGATTGTTTAAAAGCCGTGCCCCCTACGAGTCTTCAATCCCCTTTGAAGCTCCCCATATTAATGCAGAATGGCTGAGAGAGAACAGAAAGTGATAGATTGGATTCATGCAGCAGACTATGCCCTAATATGGTTTGTTTAGTTTGGCTTGGTCTATTCATGAGCAGAGCCAATGGCTGTTTATTCAAGAGACCATGTTTAAATAACCTATGGCTTAGTGCAATGTATGAATCCAGTCATAGTTTCTGTATTTTATGACACTTTGGTTGGCTTACTATATTGCCTTCATGACATTATGTTTATTTTTCTCATGTTATTTTATTGTCAACATAATTTTTGGATATTGTATTTGCTTTTGGACAAATAGGACTAACAGTTGCTTTTTGTCAGAGTTGGAAATTCTGCTGTGCAGGTCTGTCTGTCTGCCTGTGATTAATCACAGAGCACCATCTGCTGGCAATGTTCTGCCTAGCAATGGTCTTAAGTTGGCTAATTTCAAGGTGCTTCAAAGTTAAAGAGTTGTAAGTTCTCCCTGACTCTCACATACAATCCACACTAGCCACTTTATGAATTTAGCTCAATGCTTTATAAATTCAATACCAAGCTATTAAAGCAATTAGATATACAGCTGCTCAAGGTGTACTTATAATACATCAAAATTGCTAAGACGCTGAACCTCTAAAATATGCTCCCCACTAATGTATGGCTTTCAGATCACGGGGCCTGTCAACAGAGAGAAATCGCAGCTCAGCACATTTCAAGCCAATATGATTCCTCCATAATGAGTATGCTTTTGTTACAGGTGACTCTTGATTTTCCTCTCTCTTGTGGTTTCAATTGAATTTGGAAGACACAATAACAAGGAGGCAATTGCCAGAAAAGGAGAAGTCTCCTGGCCCACACCTTTCAGAGCCCCACAGCAGAGACAATTTTGGCAGAGGTCTCTTCATGAGAAGGGGCACTCAAGGAGGCAGTTTTAAGTAGGTCACCTTGAGCTCTGGGATAGGAATCTAACAAACATGTAAAATAAAATCACTGTAAAAAAAAATTTAAAATCCAGGGTCACAAGTACAACTTTGGCAATGTGGAGCTTATCATTCTTGATCTTCTGATGAGTTTTGGACTGGGTTCACATTGTGCTGAACTATAGATTAAATAAACTACAATGGATCTATGATCATAGATACATACATAGATACATACATAGATACATATGATCTATGAGTCTACAAGCACACAAAATCAAACCTAAATAATCCACCCTAGGAATGATTAGGATTTCATGTCACACTAAGCCATAATATGGTTTATTTAATTTAGGCATAGTACAGGGTGTGTACCTGTAATGATATGTGGGAAAGACCTTGGGAGACTGGGCCAAGAGACGCTTTCAAGGGAACGGTCAGATAAGAGATCGCATAGTCTGCAGGGTGGGGCAAGAGGTTTAGAAGGGACCCTCCCTAATTTTATTGTGGTACAAAGAAGATGTCAGGAGAATTGTACTTTCAGACTTGCAAGATTCTCTTAATGTAACTTTACAGTAAAGTAGAATTCGTTTATCTGGTTGTGTTTCCTCTCTGGTCTACCTAGTAAAGCTGAAGTCTGGTTTATAAATTATAGCTTATGTCTTATATTCTTAGATCCTTGTACACAAATCTGATGATTTGTTTAACTATGGTTTGTTGATTACACAATAATAGCTGCACTGACATTGTGCTATGCCATAATCTATGGTTTAAAATTTCCTTGGTTGGGTTCACACTAAACTAAGCCACAGTTTCTTTTAATCATGATTTGTTGAATAAATCACAATGGCTAGTTTTGCACATTGTATCATACCATTAAACTGTGGTTTATAATCCACACTGGTTGGATTCACAGAATTTACTTAGTTGTAACTGAACAAACCACTTAGAAGTTAACATGGTATGTAAACTCAGACCGTAATATATGGGCAAGTTTCTCGGTTCTAAGCAAAAGCTTGCTATGGTTTTCTACCAGTGAAATGTAAACAATATTTATGTAGCCTGTTGACTGCCATGTCATTCTTCTCTGAAAGGGCAATGTCTCCTTGTAAAGTTCCCACATAGCCTGAGATCAGGAAGTTTGGTACAAGACTCCAGCTTTATACTAGGGGCTTGCTAGAGATGGTAAGTCACCTCAGACAATCATCTACAGCATAATTCTGGTGACATTGTCAGTCATTGGATGGTTCATTGAATAAACACTGCTCCACAGATGTATAAAGAACGGTGTTTTTGCTTGGGACCTCAACAGTTTCATCTTCACCTATTGATTAGGTACAGCTGAAATGGGGCTTGAGGCATTACAGCAGACAAAGCAACCTACCTTTCTGCCTGGGTTTTTGTCTCTTACTCATCCTTCAAAGCAACGAGCTCCTAAACCCTGTTAGCTGAGATTCATTGAGAAATAGGTGCATAATTTGGCATGCTGATAGAATATGTGGCTAATTACATACTTAACGCAACAAGTTTTTCCTCTGCCATCTGTCTAAATTGAAATTAAAACTGCATCATTAGCACCACATGAATCTGTACACTGATGTTGCAGACCTAGTTGATCAAATCCACCAGATAAACTAGTTTGACTGTGCTGCCCAGGAGAAAATGCAGTCACAAGCAATTGAGAGCATCATTAAATAGCATCTACAATTAACCATGAAAAGTTTGCTGTAATAAAAACATACACCACTGACTTTACACTCTTCTCTTCTTTAAAAAAACATCTTTCTGATAGTGATACATTGGACAACCTCCCCAGCCCTGGGACTTCAGCCAGCAAAGGAATTATGATGATCTAACCCAGAGATACTAAAAATGTTTCCAGAATCACGTGATTTAAATGAACTGCCAGTGTTTTCCACTACAGAGAGCACTGTGAAGTAGCTGAAGAAAGTTAAAAAGAGATTTAGCTCCATGTGACCCTTTAGATATTGAGGAACTCCTTAGTCAGTTAGAGGCCAATGGGACTTACAATTAACAACAACTGAAGGATCACATGTAACCTTTCTGCTATAGAAGTGCCTCTGGCTCAATGTACAAATATTTTCAAGAAATGGTAAAAATGTAACAAATATAATTTAAGTTTGTAAGTATGATAACAACTTTTTTTTTAAAAGTGATGTTAAATATTTGAGATTCCATGCCATTTTAAAACATTAAGAAGTCCCGTTCTTTGTTCTATTTGTCCTTCCTACATTCCTCTGCCTGTCATACCATACGATGGGTGAACAACCAGAGGCCCTTAAATTGCATATACCCCAGAAAAAAAAACAGTGTACTCCACAGTGTTTCTCTTAACAGTTGCTGCTAGGGCTACCAGATCTGGGCTAAAACGTGGGATGACCATTAGATGTCAGGAAAGAGCTAAAGAAGAGTTTAACTCTCTGTTGCCATCCTTTGGTCATCTGAATATTTGCAGACCAGATCTGGTCCCAGTTGTTGTCAAATTGTAAAGTTTAATGGGACAGAAGGACAGATTATTACATATAAGGGAAGTAAAGTATACAACTGTGTTTAATTCATTTTGCTTAATTTTAATTAAGCTTTAAAGTGAAAACAAATTTAGCTTTCGTCCTGGCTGCATTCACTTCCTTGACTTTTCCTTTATGTGCAGTACTTGGAATTCAGTCTCCATCTGACCTGGATATATAGGCACTCATTCAGGGAAGATTCAGACTTTCTTCTTGGCCCATCACAGTACAGGCCATCCATTGCTTCCTGAGTGTGGGGACAGATGATGTCCTCTACCCAGCCTATGCCTGTATCTTCCAGCTTTGATTCAAAAGGGCCATTTTCCAACCAGAGCCCTTCAGAGCAGATGGTCTTCAGCCCTTTGTTCCATTCTAATAGTAGCCCAGCACTGATTGGCTGCAGTGCTTGGCATACTTCCTCCCCTCCAGTGGCTGGTCACTGCCCCGTGAAGCCAATTTGGCTTGGGCTGTTGGGCTGCTATGTTCTCCATATTTTTTTTCAATAATCTGGGAATTGATATAACAATGGGCCATTAAGTCAGTAAGATTCCCTTGCTCCATGGCTTCCCCTCTAGAACTCATCGCTCCATTCAATACTTACATCTCCCAGTGGGCACCCTGCTTCTGGGTGATGTATGTTCCCCTTGGTTTCTACCTCCTGCACACAGTACTGCAAAGCTGCCCCTCCCTACGGTTTTTTTTTCAATCTTTCAGTTGCAACATAGGCTACCACCTCTCAAAGGATGCTGCTCCTTTACTGCTATGAATCTGAAACAGCAGTTCTTTTTGCTATAGAAGAATTGTGTCTATGGATCTACAGTGGAAGGTAGGAATGAAGGAACAACCTATTTTCTTTACTTTGATCAGTGTAGCATCACAATCACAATGCTACAATTTTAATGTGGTCTTTTCCAGCTTCTTCTGGCAGAAACCATGTCGTCCAGTCTGTCTGAAGTATATCACAGAGATACTGTATAAGGTTAGGAATGGACACTTACCCTGTTCCTTTTCTCCCCTAAGGCTGCTGTAGGCACCTATCCACTCCAGTCTCTAGCTGCTGGTATTCATGGCTATTCCCCTTTGGTAATGGGAGAGTCAGGACTCTCCCACTGTGCCAGAAATCCCTCTCCCTCCCTCTTCCTGACAACCCATTGGGCAGGAGAAGAGAAGGAGAAAGAGGAGCAGTTCTCTTGGAACTAAAGAGATCTCCTTCCTCCTCTCCCCAAATTGGTGGATAACCATCCAGTTTCCCTGGCAGCCCTTCCCATAGACCTTCCGCTGCCTGTAAGTGGCACCAAAAATGGTCTTTTGTAAAACACTGTTCTCCCCGCCCCCTAATCAAGAGCCTTAGCAAGGAATGGCACTTAGGCAAGAGACAACTTAAAAAGCCAGGCAGGACTCTTTAAAAAAAAAAAAAGATATTCAGAAGTATTAGTCCACCAATTTCTGTAGACTCATAGCTCTATGTCTTACAAAGTCATCACTCACATTCCCGTGGAAGCTTTACTTCATTTTAAAGCTCTGGTCAAAGTCAAGTAGTTCAACTTTAGCTGTCACAAGATAAAATGTTATACATAAATAGCATTTTAAAAAGAATTCTTGTACAGTTTGCTGACCATTTGCATTTTCTCTTCCTCTGCTCCAACCAAAGCCATTTTTTAATTTTTCTAATCATATTCAGCTTGTAAGCTTCAGCTCATTATGGCTGAAGTTATTTCCAGTTTGTCAGGAAGAGTTATAGTTTTGAGTGAACTGGTGTGTAATGAGCAAGGAGGTCAGCCTGTCTTTTCATCTGGCTCTATATGATTTACAATGATGCCTTTTAAAACTAACTAATTAGGTTTTTCTGAAGATTATAATTGAGGATCACACTGTCTGCTATTATTTGTTGTTGTTGTCGTTGCATTTTTATGCCTTTAACTTAGGGAATTCCATTTCTTCCAATCCACAAGAGCTCATACTTCAGGATATTGACTGGGGGGTGGGGAAAGGAGGGGAGGAATCAACCTTGGGAACCTATGCTAATTTTTTTAAAAACTGTGGCCTAAAGGCTAATAATTTCACTTTTAGCAATGCTCAGAAAGGTGTTTACAGCATCTCTGCAGTAGTGTGTTCAAAGTAATCAGAACACTATTTTAAAGTCCATCCTACACACAAATATATACAAGGAGAAGTAGTGTCTTTGCTGTGATTACTTTTCTATATGTCATGATGAAACAAGCACCATTACCTTCTAGAATGCAACCTATGATCTGTATGTGCTGGCCTTCGACCATAATAAAGATTTGATTGATTGCTATGATCCATAAGACATTGAGAAGTGATAAGACGGGACAGAGAAGGAAGAGGAAGTCTGCTCTATGAGGTTTCCTCAGTGTAACGAGCAGATCAGTCTGCAGCTATTTTGATACTCCCAGGGGAGGGAGAACAAAGACAGGAGATCTGGAGAGGCAGGTCTACTTCTGACAGAGTTGCAAGTTTTTGGGTTCACTGGATCCAAAGCTCTTCCAATTTTCCTGTGTACTCCCAGAATTGAGGGACTACCTGTAGATTTTGATATATCACTCTATTGCCTAGACTGTTCATGAGAAGTCACTCAACCTGATGGCCAAGGCAGGCCAGTGTGGTGGTCAGAAATGCAAGATACTGTATTCTAATCATTTTAGCAGCACATGTTTCCAGATTCACCTAATACTCAAATTTTAATAGTAATACGCATTTTTAATGTGGAAATAGAGGGGAAAAAACAATATTTCATGCATGCCAAAAATGCCTGAACAAGGTCTTCTGCAATATCCAAACTAATAACTTCCACCATTGTTATTTTTTAAGTGGCTCTTAGATGCTATAGCTTCACAGCAATTATAATGTGATGGTGCATTGTGGACTACTTACAATGAAAGCAAAAGTATTACAGTCAAAGGTCCCAAGAACGAACATAATAACAAAGAAAGAAAACAGCATACATTTTGACATTTCATGGGAAACAAGTAATTCAGCAAATAGTTTCTAATCACGGCAGCCAAACATTTGGCTACTGCCAGTGTCACACTGGGCCTAGAGTCAAAAAAAGAAAATTTACAAATACATGGTTTAAATGGCCTGGTTGAAAAAACGATGAAGGGGAATAAAGGTTTCTCTCAGATCAGTATACAATCCACAAGTATGTTCTCCACCAATTCTACTTTTCAGTTATTACAAGGACAGATCTTTGTAACAAGAGGTATTTTCTGGAATCTTCCTAGCAGGACCTGTTTGATCTAAGCTGGAAGACTATATCTTTCCTCTCTGGCAGCTAATTATCATACTAGATGTAGCAGGAGATCTAATGCCAGAATTGGGCCAAATGATGATGCTCTAATATTTAAATACACTTACTTATATAACCAGAATACTTACGTTGTAGCAAGTGATCTAGTCAGAACTGTAAAAAAAGGAAAATAGTCGATATTTGCTTTATGGCTTTAAATAAATTATAATGGTCCAAAAACAGTAACAGAAGGGGCCTGAGACTTGCAGGAAAAATTGCATCACAAATTTTAGGGCATAGCTGAGACTTAACAGATGGCTTTGGAATGGCAATGTTTTTTGTTGACATCAAAGGGGTTTCTATCACTAAAACAGCTTAAGAGAAGGATAGGCAACTCTTTTAGGCTGAAGGCCACACTTGAGCTTTGAGTGGCATATCAGGGGCTGTACTCTAAAAAATAATCAATGGAGCTAGGACAAAATGAAAACTGAGTTCCTTTCAATTACATTTAAATGTAATTAGCGTTAAATATAGTTACTGTGAGAGTCAGAACGAGAGGGGTTAAGAACGTACTCTCATCACCAGAACAACGAGGAAGAGATAAGAGGATGAGACTGGCCCCTTCCTAAAGAATGCAAGGGAGGTTGGGAGGGTGACCCTGGAAATTACTCTCACTCTGAGAAGATTTCTGTAACGGGACTGAAGCCAATAAACCTTGCTGGATTGAATCTGTACTGTCTCCTGGAGTTTCCTGGGCTAATCCTGACAGTTACACAATTACTCTTGAATCATGCAGTAAATCATTTTTTCCATTCTTTCACATTACAGTTTGCAGTAATAGCTTTGGAAGTCTCTGGATGCCACAAGAGTTTCAGGAGGCTCATTCTGCTGTAGTTTGTGCATCTTTGGCTTAAGACAAGAACATGGACAATGGTTCTCATGCTAGAAAATCTATCTATATGCTGCTACGAGTCGACAATGACTTGATGGCATATGATCAATCAAGACATTTTCAAAATCATAGAAAAAAACAGGGACTATATAGTTGTACTGAGAAATCACAGCTATTCATGATTTGGGAACCCTAGGAGTTCCAAATCTGTAGAGTCTGGACACTTAAAAGACTCCAACTACTGTGCTGATGGTCTCCAATGAGAAGTCTAGCTATCTTATCTTGGATGCTCTACTGTTTTCCCCATCAACCTAATCTTGTTTCCAATTTGAATTGTGACATGATCACCCCCCTCCCAATTTATCACTAACTATTAAAGAAAAAAAAACAATGAACAAGTTATTTACATTTTGCTCTAATTCTATTCCCAGGCAATCATATAACAAGGAGATGCTTGTAGCTATAGCAAGGCAACATGGGAAATAGTTGTAAGGTTTCCTTTAAAAAATACATTTGCGATCACCTGAAACACAAATTCAGTTCTAAGTGCCACTGTGACAGAGTATTGTAGCTGAACAAGGGACATATTTTACATCTTACAAGTTAGGCTTATATACAAACCGAAAGAGGACCAGCAAAATGTCTCTGCCCATGAAAATAATTGACACAGGGCTTTTGGGTTTTCTTTAATGTTTGGTGGATTATAAAGAAACACTTTAAGATAGCCAGGAAAGGGGTCTTTCCTCATAGCCCTGTAAAAATATGAGTTGCTGGACTCTGAACACTAGCTACAAGTTACTACAGTATTTTGTTTCTTTCTGTTGTTAAAGAAAATACAAGCATAAGTCAGACCATTTCCAAAAGAAAAATTTATACCAGCAAATGTAATATCTTACATATTCCTAATCTGCTTATTTTAGCACTGTATTGAGAAGAAAAATCTTTCTTTAATATAATTGACTATGCAAAAGCCTTCGATTGTGTGGATCACAACAAACTGTGGCAAATTCTTAAAGAGATGGGGTACCAGACCACCTTACCTGTCTCCTGAGAAATCTGTATGCGGGCCAAGAAGCAACAGTTAGAACCGGTCATGGAACAACCGATTGGTTCAAAATAGGGAAAGGAGTACGACAAGGCGGTATACTGTCACCCTGCTTATTTAACCTATATGCAGAGTACATCATGAGAAATGCCAGGCTGGAAGAATCACAAGCCGGAATTAAGATTGCAGGGAGAAACATCAATAACCTCAGATATGCAGACGATACCACCCTAATGGCAGAAAGTGAAGAAGAACTAAAGAGCCTCTTGATGAGGGTGAAAGAGGAGAGTGCGAAAGCTGGCTTGAAACTTAACATTAAAAAAACTAAGATCATGGCATCTGAACCCATCAATCCCTGGCAAATAGAAGGGGTAGAAATGGAAGCAGTAACAGACTTCATTTATTTGGGCTCCAAGATCACTGCAGACGGAGACTGCAGCCATGAAATTAAAAGACGCTTGCTCCTTGGGAGGAAAGCTATGGCAAACCTAGGTAGCATATTAAAAAGCAGAGACGTCACCTTGCCGACAAAGATCCGCATAGTCAAAGCTATGGTTTTTCCAGTAGTAATGTATGGCTGTGAGAGCTGGACCATAAAGAAGGCTGAACACCGAAGAACTGATGCCTTTGAACTGTGGTGCTGGAGAAGACTCTTAAGAGTCCCCTGGACTGCTAGGAGGTCAAGCCAGTCAATCTTAAAGGAAATCAACTCTGATTGCTCATTGGAAGGATTGATAATGAAGCTCAAGCTCAGATACTTTGGTCACCTAATGCGAAGAGAGGACTCTTTGGAAAAGACCCTGATGCTGGGAAAGATGGAAGGCAAAAGGAGAAGAGGACGGCAGAGGATGAGATGGCTAGATAGCATCACTGAAGCAATGAGCATGAAATTGAGCAAACTCAGGGAGGCAGTGAAAGATAGGAAGGCCTGGCGCAATATGGTTCATAGGGTCACGAACAGTCGGACACGACTTAACGACTGAACAACAACAACAATATAATTCTGTTTTTTAAGGCTATATCCAATGCCACAGCCTCTTCTACTACAATGGGACACTCTTACATTCCTCTCCCTGTATTCCTAACGCAATCTATTCTGCACTCATGTTTTCTTAACGTTACTTTCATCGCAGACCAACCTAAAGTAACATACAACTAAAATTTACAGCCAGTAATTTTATTGATCTAGGCTCAAAAATGTAAAAAAATAACTAAAGTGTTAGCATTGCTATTACAAAGGTCTGCTGTGATTGAATATTAATACTAAGACTGTATAGAAGAAAGAAGATGCAACATAAAATATAAAATAAATTATTGTAAATATTAATAAATGTGTAAAATAACAACTAAAGAAAAAAGAAAACTACTACTATACAGAAGCAATACAAACCATAAAATATAGAAAATAACTAAAACTTAGCATTGCTAATATAGAACTACATACATTTGAAACTATGTGTAGAAAACATAATTGTTATTATTACTAAGATTACAGGTGAAACTCGAAAAATTAGAATATTGTGCAAATGTTAATTTATGTCAGTATGGCAACTCAAAAGGTGAAACCAATATATGAGATAGACGCAGTACATGCAAAGCGAGATATGTCAAGCCTTACTTTGGTATAATTGTGATGATTATGGCGTACAGCTTATGAAAACCCCAAATTCACAATCTCAGAAAATTAGAATAGTGTGAAAAGGTTCAATATTCTAGGCTCAAAGTGTCCCACTCTAAGCAGCTAATGAATCCATAACACCTGCAAAGGGTTCCTGAGCCTTTCAATGGTCTCTCAGGCTGGTTCAGTAGGAATCACAAGCATGGGAAAGACTGCTGACCTGACAGTTGTGCAGAAAACCATCACTGACACCCTCCATAAGGAGGGAAAGCCCCAAAAGGTAATTGCAAAAGAAGTTGGATGTTCCCAAAGTGCTGTATCAAAGCACCTCAATAGAAGGTTATGTGGAAGGGAAAAGTGTGGTAGAAAAAGGTGCACAAGCAGCAGGGATGACTGCAGCCTGGAGAGGATTGTCAGGAAAAGGCCATTCAAAAGTGTTGGGGACTTTCACAAGGAGTGGACTGAGGCTGGAGTTAGTGCATCAAGAGCCACCACACACAGACGGATCCTGCACATGGGCTTCAAATGTCGTATTCCTTTTGTCAAGCCACTCCTGAACAACAAACAACGTCAGAAGCGTCTTACCTGGGCTACAGAAAAAAAGAACTGGTCTGTTGCCCAGTGGTCCAAAGTCCTCTTTTCTGATGAGAGCAACTTTTGCATCTCATTTGGGAACCAAGGACCCAGAGTCTGGAGGAAGAATGGAGAGGCACACAATGCACGATGCTTGAAGTCCAGGGTGAAGTTTCCACAGTCTGTGTTGATTTGGGGAGCCATGTCATCTGCTGGTGTTGGTCCACTGTGCTTCATTAAGTCCAGGGTCAATGCAGCCGTCTACCAGGAGATTTTGGAGCACCTCATGCTTCCTTCCGCAGACGAGCTTTATGGGGATGCTGACTTCATTTTCCAGCAGGACTTGGCACCTGCCCACACTGCCAAAAGTACCAAAACCTGGTTCAAGGACCATGGGATTACTGTGCTTGATTGGCCAGCAAACCCACCTGACCTGAACCCCATAGAGAATCTATGGGGCATTGCCAAGAGAAAGATGAGGGACATGAGACCGAACAATGCAGCAGAGCTGAAGGCCGCTATTGAAGCATCCTGGTCTTCCATAACACCTCAGCAGTGCCACAGGCTGATAGCATCCATGCCACACCGCATTGCAGCAGTCATTGCTGCAAAAGGGGCCCAAACCAAGTACTGAGTACATATGCATGCTTATACTTTGCAGAGGTCCGATATTGTTCTATTTGCAATCCTTGTGTTATTGATGTCATGTAATATTCTAATTTTCTGAGATTGTGAATTTGGGGTTTTCATAAGCTGTACACCATAATCATCACAATTATACCAAAGTAAGGCTTGACATATCTCGCTTTGCATGTAATGCGTCTATCTCATATATTGGTTTCACCTTCTGAGTTGCCATACTGACATAAATGAACATTTGCACGATATTCTAATTTTTTGAGTTTCACCTGTATAACACTGTCATTATGCAGTGAACATTGATAGTAAGAATAATTAAAACCTCTATGATTTAGACAATGGCAGATGTGAAAGTGTAATATGGCTATAACCTCCCTCCAGCGTACTATTCTACCATCTCCTGCTGGCTCTTGCCAGCAGTCAATTTTGGGTGGCTTTTACTAGCTGCAGCAGCAAACACAGGAACTTCCTTTGTTCTAGCAGGATTGTGGTCTAAGAACAATTAACAGATATAGGTTTGAGCTGTATGATGTAGAAAGCTTTCATGTAATGAGGAGATAAGAGCATGTCAGATGTGTCCCTTGAATGAGTGCTGAAGAAGACTATGTTCAACTTCTCCAGACTCACAGAGACTTAAATGTTCCAGGTATGGGGTCTTCTTATATTTTCCCTCCAAAACAGCGAAGGGGAGGCCATCTCACCTTGCTAGAGTGAAGATCCTTTAATGTCTGAATACTTCTAATTGGAAAATACCTTGAATAAGGTGCTACTGTATACCTAGAGTTATCAGTAATAAGGAGATTTGGAGCCTGGCACTCTATGTCCAATATTTGTTGTTTCAACACAGCTGGCTGATTAATCCCAGGAACAATAGATAGGATGGAAAGAGCCTAATCTCACCACTAAATATTGTTTCCAAGGAGACTAGAATCCATCCTCCAAAGGCAGAGATACTATTTCCAGATATTTTAGCTGGTAATTTCACATAGATACCCATATTCAAGGTTCCACTTTCACCATACCAGCCTCTAGATACAGGCCAGCATCTGTGACACAGTGAGGGCTCTGGAATGCCAATTTTAAAAAACTTAGATTGCTGATTTACCAGCAAGGCAAAATCAGGGGTTAGAAACAGCATTTGTGCCCGTGAGTCTACTTAAATAATTTAAGGGTGGCAGAAATAAAATCACCCCCATCTCTCCTTCAAAACTGAAGGATGACAGGTCCTTTGAGCACTTTCAGCAGAAAGAGGTAGGCGGCTTCTTCTGGAAGTATAAAAAACTAGTCCTGATGGTGCAACATGTGGAGCAACTAATTTTAAGAAAAATGAATAGACATACAATGCATGCCATTAATGGTGGCCTCAGGAGATTCTGCATTAGTGCTGTTGAGCCTCAACAACCTTCTGAACACTGAGGGTGAAGATGTTGGGCATGCTTGAATTACAGCCAATTTTAAGAGTAAACTGTGGAATATTGCATTTGATTAAATGTATCTCAACATTTCCCATTATGCCCCCACCCACCTTTTTTTAGCATGGGTATTAATGATATGTTAAATGAATTGTTTTCTGCAGAATTCACCACATCTGGACTTATGTGAGAACAGAATTCTAATTTCTGCTACTAGACATTCACATTCCATCAAGAATTAGATCTCATACTTTGATCATTATCACAATGCATTGCTCAGAAATTAACCATGACTCCCTACATTCTAAGACATGTGTATGTATGTGTTCTCACCTCTCTGGTTACAAAACATTCTGTTGGTAAGGTTAGGATGATAGTGACTCCATAACAAAATCTTCCAAATGTAGCAAGGTCATTGTCTCTGCAGTAGTTTTCAAAATATCTCCTGACATTAACTCCATATTCATGAAAGACAAGTTTGACCGATCAGAAATCAGATATGAATATGGATATACAATCATTTATGAGAACATTTTAATCTATATTGATTACATTTTGGTGGAACAAAGGGATACTGGCCAAAAATTTAAAGAGCTTCTTTAAGCATGCTCAAGAGCTTAGACATGTCCAGTGGGATTTTGCCTTTTTAAAACAGTATTTCATCATCCTGTTGTCGTGCAACAGCCAATTCTCATATGAAATTCCAATCTCCTGCTTTTCAGCTCCCAAATGGTTTGGCACAAGGCATGGCAGACTTCTGTTTAAGAAGCACCATACCTTAATTCCATGGAACAATTATAGCCAAAATTCAGAACTGGCTTTTGGCTATATATTCTGGAACAGCTGTTTCTGTTTCTTTTGTTGAAAATAATTTCCAAAATCTAATCTGGACATTGCACTCTTCATTTGTAGGACTATTCTGACATTTGATTTAGCATCAGAGTATGAGGAGGTTTAAAAACTGAAAAACACACAAGGATGAAGCAGATGAATCTCCTTGGGAGCTGTTTTTCTTGGGGTAAAAGCAATAACTTAAGGAATGGCAGAAAAAGTGTCTGAATAACATGCTCAAAATTTGATAAGATTTCAAGTATGCATCAAACATGGACATCTATGCACTTTTATGCTATATGTTTACCCTAGTGCAGTGCTTCTCAACCTCAGGGACTTTAAGATGTGTGGACTTCAACTTCCAGGAAATTCTGGGAGTTGAAGTCCATACTTCTTAAAGTTGCTGAGGTTGAGAAACACTGCCCTAGATATATGATTCTGGGGGTCTTTGTACTTGGCATATTTGGTCACATAAAACAACATTACAATAGGAAAGGATCTGAATGGGATGACCGCTAAGAACTAGTTGTGCTGCCCTGAAATACACTTTTCTTTTCTCTTTCAAGTGTGAAGCCAAAGTGACACCAACTCAGACCTCCAGAGAAAGGGGCTGGTTTCCTTCTTGCCAGCCTCACACCTCATCTAGTGATTATTTGCCCTTCATTGTCATATAAAACCTAAAGAACAGAGGGCTCACTTTCTACAACTTTATGCAAGAGCCCACAGAAAGTTATAGCAGACAAGTGTTAGTGCAATTGTCATGCTTCTCTTTACTCAATAAGTAGTTGTACATGTACCTGAACCAATTGTTAGAATGGAGTTATATTATGGGATTTTGTTGCAGCTGCCTAGATTTCATGTAAATAAAAGGGAAAATGCTCTGACAGTACAAATCTGGGACATCTACCTATGGAGGTTATGGGTTTGTCATCTTTGGAGGTTTTAAGAAGAAGCCGGACAGCTACTTCTCATGGATGGTTTAACTGGTTTTCTGGCGCACTGGGAGGGTCAGGTGGGAGGGTGTTTGTTGTCCCTTCCAATTCTTCAATTCTATTATTCATTTTTCTACAGCTCAAATTAAGAAGTATTCCTTACATGAGCAGAACAATCCTGGAACCAATAACTCGGCAAATTTCAGTATGAGAAGCTACAATACTTTCTGTTTTGTTTTGTTTTAAATAAAAGCTTAGACATTCAGCATGCTGAATTCTATAATTTCAGTTAAATTCAACATACAATACACATTGCCATGATTAGTGGGCAAAAAGTTGAGAGCTAGGACTCTAGAGAAAAGTTAAATGTTGGAAATCATAGTGTAAACTGCCTAAAGTCCAAATAAATTTTATTCATGATGAATATCTTACCTTCTGTAAATTCTTTAAAGGTCACATATCCATATATCGCAAATACCAAACTAACAAACGTAGCAAATGAAACTGACGTGTGTGACACAAACCCAGTGGCTCAGTGTGCATTCTTCCAAGAAGCCAAAAATTAAAAAGTTGTTGTGATGGCAAATAGATGCTAAAACAGACACAGCCATTAAAAAAAACCAAAATCATGTTTTTCCATTAGCATAATAAAGATTGATTTGATTTGAAACAATCATGCACAATATTTGTTTGACAAGGAGAATAATTTGCCTTAGGACAAATTCATTGCAAATCAGTGGCAATATGAGATCTGAAAACGATAATGTATGATCCAAGTAAATACAGTTCTAGGAGCAGATTATGTGCATATTTTAAACTCCCTTTGAAATCAGCGGCGCTGACTTCAAATCAGCAACGTTCTGATGTTGTGATGTTCCAAGTTCTGTGTTTATCCACTCCTTCTCCATGTCACTGGCTACTGGTGGTGGAAAGCAAGCAAACACATCATACAACGCTCAGGCATAGATTCTACTAAATTTCACTATAGATGGAAACTAAGTATGAGGTAGGCCATGTGTTTACCATAAAATCCAGGCTGACATTTGTAGTACTAAACTTGGTTGGATTCATTCTAAAGATGCACGTGAAAAATAAGCTGCAGAAGATGAAAGGGGGGATATTAACTTCAACCTACTTCCCCTTCTAAATAAGTGACCATTTGCCTTGCTGGATGGGGATGATAACAGTTGTAGTCTTACCCAGCCGAAGAAGACTCAGCCATAACAAATTTAATGAAATAATCAATAAATATTTTTGAAATGTTATTTCTCTAACAGTTTCCACAATGGTCTGTAATCCTCCTTCCCCCCCCTTTGATGACCATTTGTAACTTTCACTTTCACAGATCAGTGCTACTGGTTTATTTGTTTGAAACCAAATAGGATAGAAGAGCTGGCAGCAAGAAATATATATATATATAAAAACACATGCACGCACACACACACATTCTCTTATGAATTTCTGATGTATTCCAATTGATGCAAAATCCTGCAGATTGTGACATTTTTCCTCTCTGGATCCTTCTGCTATACAAAAGCAGAAGGATCAGAAGCACAATATACCAGTGCATTCCCAAGTGCCCTGTTAGGAATTAAAGTAGAACAGAACAACAACTGAAGGAAGCCAAAAAGAAACTTTCAGAGTAGGGTTTAATGTGTGGGAATTTGCTCCCTTTTTGCCCTAACTAGAAGTTAAATGTCTAGATTTCTTCACAGCATTAAAAGCAGTTTAGGATAACAGTAGCAAATGATGATCAGATAAGCCATCCTACAATTTCCACAGATTACTCAGGCAATAATTCAAGCAAATAGCACATGAAGAATATAAGCAAACCCAGAAGTGTAAGAATCGCATTAGTGCAAAACAAATCTCTGACTCTTATGCTGGGCAAATTAAGAAAAATGTAAAACACAGCACTTACCCAATGACATCACCCCAATGGCTTGTATTGCATTTGGCTTTGGAAACTCCCAAGGAATTTCTGCTTGGGATCTGAAAAAGAAAACTATACTGATTGGCTTCCATTTTTTTCTGCTTGACCAGTACACAGAACTGACCAAAATGAATAGCCAAGTAGAAAACATATGCTACAAAATCGAGGGCTATTAAAAAAGAGAGTGAAAAGCTTTCCGCTTTCCCCCTCAAAACCACTGAAGTGCTTCATGTAACACATGCTATGGATTGTCTCTTCAGCCAATGCAGACAAGCTTCTGTGCGTGATTCTCCTTGCTGAATCTGAGGCCCTTTGAAGAGACTATCGCCTCATCCTTGGGTTTAGCTGTATTGCTGACACACAGTGATCCAGCTGGAGAAAAAAAGCACACAGAGTGTCAGGAGTTCAGATTAACATTTAATCTCTGAACTTCTCCTTGCAAATGTAAACACATTTACTAGGGAGCAAGTCCCACTGAAGAGTGTGGCATCAGAAGACTTGCTTCTGGTGGCATTTATAGAATGAATAGTTTTTCAACCATTACCATTGTCTTCTTCTGTGTGAGCCAACTCTAGCTAGCTAGCAAGCAGGATGCAATGAAATGGCCATTCTGAGGTCCAACAAACAACCTCAGGGTTGTGCCAGGAACCATCTGAAAGAGAGAGTTTTGAAGAAAAACAGAATGGTCCATTCACATAATATGCTAAACCATAAAAAAGTATACTGGCCATGCTCACATAACACACTAAGCTCATACAACCTTGCTATGGCTTACTGAGATAGCCCGGTTCACCCAGCAAGCTAACATTGGGTTCCTTTGGTTTGGGGATAGCCTGTGTGATATGTGCATTGCAGTTTATGGTATAAAGTGTTCTGAAAACACAGCCAAGTTGAGGGAACAACAGCACTGGGGTGAACAGTCAACAACTAGAAGTGGTGAAGCAGAAAAGTAGTTTAAAAAAAGAGAGAGGTTGGAATTACTGCCAGCATCAGGAGGAGAGTAAGAAGCATCGTAGTTTGAAAGAAGTACAATTCTACCCTGGCAAGTTCTCTCAGGGCCCTGGGACAAACACCATCTGGTGAGGGGATTGTGAGGATGGGAAGCAGTGCTGCCTGCACTTGGGCTCCTCCACTGAACACCTGCTACAACACAAGCCCCTAGGGATCTTACTTGCACTCGTGTTGTGAGCACAGCTGGGGAGGAGAAGCGGCCACAAGAAAGTGATAGGATTGAGGGAAAGAATGTTGTGGGAAACTGCAAAGAGAGAGAAATCTGGCTCATGAAATCTTTAGGAAATGGTGCAGTTCTGACTAGACTAGATCTCTGGTCTGATCTATTTCACACATCACATGTGCTATGTTTTGGTTAACCCGGGTTGGAACAATCCACAGTTAGATGGGTTCGTGCAACATGCTAAGACATGGGTTCGTACAATATATCAAGTCAAAACAAATAAGTTACATTATGTTTTTCCATGAAATGGGTATCCAATCTCCATCTTCCATGAAATGGGTATCCAATCTTTCTCACCCTAAATAATTTTTTATTGATGATTGGGCAAGCATATGAAAACATAATGGTTTTATTTCTATCAGCAATCTGTTTTGTTACAAATATATTTATCCTTTACTGTCTCTCTTAAACTATGTCCTTTGAGAATCCTGTATCCATTAGCATGCTACCCAATGTTTCAAAAGATACCTTTGTATTTGGATGGGAGACTACCAGGAAATCCTGGGGTTGCAAACTACACTGGAAAGGTGAAAGAAGGCAATGGCAAACCATGTTTTTACTGCTGCCAAGAAAATTACAGAGATAAGGAATCAAACTTGGCTCCAGAGTTTACTTTTTATAAAAGAGAAAAGATGTGGCAGTTTAACACTGGGTTTTAAAGACGTACATACAGGGTTACTGGGACTATAATTACCAAATTATTTCATATAAGGTAAAATCTTTCAAACATACTCACGGCTTGGCTGGGCTTACATGACAGGTTGACTACTCAACACATTTTTCTCAGTCTGCACAAAACACAAGCTAAAATATTATTAGCTACTGAGTGGTTCCATGGGTTGCACAAACATAGCATTACACGTTAAATTACAGAAGGCCAAGTTTGCAGAAAAGAGACTGAGATCTGACTTAGTTCATTAGATGCTCCTAGTTCAACGGAGGGCCCCTACTGCTTCCCGTTAAAAATTGTCTTTTTCTCAAGCTTTTTAAAATAAACAAGCAGTAATTAGAAAAAATAGGGAAGCACATATAAGTTAAAACAGAATAAAATCCAACAAATGAGGTAGAGATTGCCAAGTACCAAACCCAAGTACCAAAGATTCAAAGGACCCTCTCTTCTTTGAGTATGGAAAAACAAATGAAGAAATACGATTTCCCAGTTCCAAATGTGCAGCCTAGTTCAATAGTAAGTAAAAGATGAAGGTTTCTTGTTGCAATCAGTATGAGGGGAGAATACAGGTAGCCTGTAGTATAAAATGCAGTAGTGTCATAGGAGAAAAAACACAGAATGCAGGCAGCTTATAATGTAAAATGCAGTAGCGACATAGCAGAAGCTGCTGTCACTTGCTTAACTGCAAAACAGCTGGACCCAGCTGCAGTCCATAGATGGGCACAGCAGCTGCCTTGCTTCGTTTCTGCCACTAACCAAGCAATATTCTCTGGAGCCAGCAGCAAAATTTGAGGCTTTGGTCTTGCCAATTCTAGAAAGTCTTCCTGCTCCAAAACACATATTTCATTTTCACATTTATTCAAACCTGAGAGCATCCTTATAATTCAGCAACGGCTTTTTAAAAATTGCTTTGGAATAATAATGAGGCTGAAATTAATTGCAGTCTGCTTGTAAATAAATGGTAGTGAAATTTATAGCTCCCTTTATTGTTTTAAGTATCTGATAACAAGTTATTTATAATGCAGTCTTATACACATCTATTTGGAAGTAAATTCCACTGAGTCCAATGGGACTTGCTCTTAGGTCAGGGCATGGAACTGAAATATAAAATCTGTTTCTTTACTCATTTATAAAATATGTGTGGCTGGGTGAAAGGATGGAATTTCCAGCTCAAACAGGATGTACCCCGCACTGTTCAGGATAATAATCTAAGCTCACATTCTTATATGTGTGTTCATTTCCTCTTGAATGAATTCTAAATTCTGAATTCCCTTAAGTGTTTGAATACAGCTGCTATTAAGTCTCTGCTTAAGTGCTCTTCTGAATTAGGAGATATTAAAAACAGAACATCCAGCCCCATTCACTTCAGTATTCTATTCATGCATCAGTCAAATAGGTGCCTCTATGAAACTCAGAAGTTGAATATGGGCAGAATTGCTACCTCTTTCTTATCTTCCCCAACAACTAATTTTGCCAGGTATACTACTCCTAATACAGGAGGCACTAGATACCATCTTGAACATTAGCCACTGAAACCTAGGAGTGTATTTAATCTTTTTTAAAAGTCATGTTGGTAATCATCTGTACAACCATTGGGGTAAATTGCATCATTTATTTGTCATATTTATATCCTTCTCTCCTAGAGGAGGTCAACTCAGTTCCTCCAATTTTATCCCCACAACAATAATGCTCTGAGGTAGGTTGGGCTGAAAAAGAGTGAGTGGCCTCAAAGCATCAAAATCAGTTTCCTCAGTGGAATGCAGGCTTGAACTGGGTTCCCTTGATCCTAGTCCAACCACCTGAATACTTCCTTTTATTGAACTGGAACTATCCATCTTTCAGCTTCATTGGATGATATCAGGTTCCAGTATCATCAAAGAGGGATAAAAAACCCTCTTTCCATTTTCTCCATACTATGTATAATTCCATACACTACTATTCACATCTTGTTCAAAGCCCCACATTAATTAAAACTCTATTATACTTGTTTGTGACTTTTAATCATAAGTGCCTTAATAACAAAAAACAAATGTACAGCACCACCTTTCTAACCAGTTATTTGTTCAGCTATTCACGCACAAGCTGCCGATGAATCATCCTTATTTGGATGTAAATCTAATGGTACCGATCCTGCTGTAATGCTGACTCACCAAGAAACCAATAAAGCAGAATTCTTCCTTTTTCCTCATACATCTGTTTTGGTTGGCTAAATCACTGTTTCCCTGATCCCTTTAGCTGGTTTAACCCTAGAACATAGGAACTGCTTAAGCCATAGTTTTCTGGTTCATATGGCAATGTGGAGAAGACTTCTGCAAGCAAGGAAGTCTTCTCTCAGATCATCCTTTGCAGGAGGATAGAAGGGGAATCAATCATAGAGGCATATAATCAGATGGGATCTTGGAGGTCTTCTTCTAGTCCTCCTGAGGAATCTTCAGACCATCCCAGACCTGTCCAACCTATGTCTGAAAACCTCCGGTGATGGAGCACCCATGACTCCAGGAGGCAGGCTATTCCACTGCTTAATAGCTCTCACAGTCAGGAAATTCCTCTTGGTTTCAGGTATAAATCTTTCTCTGTGAAGCTTCCATCCGTTGGTTCTTGTCCTACTCTTAAGCATTAAGGAGAATAAATCCACACCCTCTTCCCTGTGACAGCCCTTCAAGTATTGGAAAACTGCTGTCATGTCTCCCCTTAGCCTTCTCTTTTTTAGGCTAAACAAATCCAGTTCCTTTAACTGATCTTCATAGGATTTAGCCTCCAAGCCTCTCACTATCTTTGTCACTCTTCTCTGTACTGTTTTCAGTTCCTCGGCATTTTTCTGGTGGCAACTAAAAGTGTACACAATATTCCAGGGATGGTCTGAGCAGTGCAGCATAGAGTTTCTTGTTTTATCTTGGTTTTATTTTAATTTAAATTGTGGTTTTAATGTTTTTTATGTATTTTGTTTTATTATGTATGCCATCCAGACTCATTATGTGAGATGGCTGGCAATACAAATGTGACAAACAAACAAACAAACAAATAAATAAGAATTATCACTTCCCATGATCCCAACATTATACCTCTGTTGATTGTATTGGCTCTTTTAGAAGCTGCAGCCCACTGCTGGCTGATGTTTAATCTTTGATCTACTACTCACAAATACTACTGCTAAGGCAGGTAGCACTTATCTTGTACCTGTGCATTTGTTTTTTCCTACCTAGCTGCAAAATTTTACATTTCTCACAATTCAATAGCATTTGGGTAGATAGAGCCCAGTGTTTAAGTCTATCAGTCTGGAACCTTGAAACTATTGAGCATATTTTCTGTGGCATTTGCAATCACCACCCCCCCCCCCATTTCCATTATCTATAAATTTGCTGAGCATAGCTTATTTTATTTATAAAAATGTTGAAGAGTACTGCGCCCAGAACAGAACCTTGAGATAGCCTACTGCACACACCTCTACATATAGTCATAGATCTACTAAGGACCACGTGTTGTGTATGGTTGTTCAACCAACTTTGCATCCAGCTGGTAGTGGGACCATCCAACCCACATTGCTCCATGGTGTCAAGGAAGCTATGGTCAACTTTATCAAATGCATTACTGAAGTCTAGATACACTGTATCCATAGTCTATATTAATGTACTAATTTAGTCACATTCTCAAAAAAAGCAGTAAGATTTGTCTGGAAGGATCTATTTTTGACAAACCATGATGGTTTCTAGCACTTACCTTGTTCCTTTCTAAGTGCTTGCAAACCCACAGCTTGATCTTTTCTGAGATTTTCCCATGTACTGATGTCAAGCTGATTGAACTGCAGTTTCCAGGATCCACTTTCTTTCCTTTTTTAAAGTCTGGAACAATATGAACTCTTCATCTTCTATCATTTCCCTGGTATTCCAGGAGTTTTCAAAGATTACAGTCAGTGGTTCTGAGATCACATTACCATGATCCATGAAATGCACCATGAAATGTCATCTGTCTGGCCCTGGCAATTTGAATTCACTTAATTTCCTATATTGACCTGCACTTCTCTTCTACATCCTATGGTGTAGCTTCTCATAGTTGGACTACTTTTTAATTTTGTGAAAAGACAAGTGCAAAACAGGAATTAAGCTGTTGAGACTTCTCCCTATTGTCTGTCATTATTTTCCCATCTTCTCCACCACCGGATCAACTGTTTCCTTGACTTTCCTCTTGAACTGCACATATACAAAGAACCCTTTTAAAATTACTTTTGACATTCATTGCAAGACTCAGTTCATTCTGAGCCCTACCTTTCCTGACCACATCCTTTCAGATTCAGCTATTTTCTGATCTTCTGCTTTTATTATGTGCCACTGTTTCCATTTTTTAAAATCTATCCTTTTTGTGACACAGTTTTATCAGTTTATCAACCACACCTGCCTCATCAGTTGTGTCCCATTTTCCTTTCTCTTTGGTGTTGTTTGTGTTCCAGCTTTAATTATCTCATTTTTCAGAATTTCTCAACCCTCCTGAACTGTGTTTCCTTTCAGGATTTCCATTCTATGGAATCCTTCCTACAATTTTGGGATGGCCTGTTAGTATGTACCCACAATGTCATTTTTATTTCCTTTGCCCTTAATATCCACCCAGACACTTTCCGCAGGGTTTTAATCCTCGGGGTCATGAATTTCCATAATAATGCAACTCAGTTCCCATTTTGTTGGGTCTGATTCTTTTGAACAAATTATATCCTTCAAGTACTATATTCCAATCATGAGGTCCATCCCACCAGGTTTCAGTATTACTAACAATGTTATATCTCCCCCCACCCCACCTTCCCATACTAGGACCAAGTTCTCCCTGTTTGTTCCTCGTATTTCTGCATTGGTGAAGAGGCATCTGAGCCCTTTAGCACTGTCCTTTTTAGGTCTGCCTGCTGCATTGTAGTCCCTTGATATTTTTTCCAGGCTCTTTCTGGCAGTGTCATTTGTCCCAACATGAAATAGAAGAAAGGGATAATGGTCAGTAGGTTTGATTAGTCAGGTCACCATCTCTGTCACATCTTAGATCTTCACACCTGGGAGGCTACGCACTTCTCTTGATATCATGGCTGGTCTGCAAATTGCTGACTCCATTCCTCTCAGCAGTGTGTCATCCATCACCACCACCTGTTTTTTCTTCTTTGGGACAGTCGTTGGATTCCTCACCTCTGTGCAAACTCAAGCTTCTCTCCTTCCTGCCCCTGGACGACTGGGCATAGCCCCTTTTCCAGAAATCTGAGAGTCACCCTTCAGGGGGATGACCTGAAATTGATTCCACAGCTCCAGCAACAGTCTCTTGGTTCTCTTGGAACAAGGGAAAAACTCATTCATTGGTTGATCAGAATGCTCATGCTGACTGCTTGTTCCACACCATCAACACATTCATTCTACTCCAAAGGATACACATCTGGATTAGGCCTTTATTTGATGGTAGAGTTGTTTTCTGGAAAGCTGGAATAAATGGCCTGTTTTGGCCAGGTGATTTGTGATCTGTTATTTTACTGTGGGATTTACAATCCACTTTGGCTGTATATAGCACCTATTTGTCTCATGTCATGTGCATGCCAAAAACAATTGACGTTCAGAAAACAGAAACATTGGGCAAGGTCCTTTACATTACTGCTGGCAACGAAGCTGGATCACAATGTGAATATTCATTTCAGGTGTGAAATCTGAAGTCCAGTAGCAATTCAAGTTGTTTGCAACCTGGAGGCCTCTTTTGATAATAATGTCTTAGGTTGGCATTGCTAGAAATTAATGTGTCATTGTAAATATATGGCATTGACTTAGCCAAACATATGTGAGAGCTTTGACTATTTAGGGAAAGGGGGATTGCCACCAACTAAAAATGTTTTTTTTGTTGTTTTTGTTTTACAAATGGGAGAGAAATGTATCTCTTACCAATACATATGGGACAGCACAGTTTGTTCAATCAGTCTGCTGGTATTTCCACTATAGGAAGTTCACTGTTGCACAGGAAAGGCATTGTTCAGCTAAAAGAGTTAGTTGCCCATCTTTTTGGCACTCATTGGGTAACATTTCCAGTTGAACAATGTCTTTCTTTTATGAGGAGTGCCAAAGAGGAAGGAAAGCTTTCATGAACGGATCCCATTTCCTCTTCAGCTTTTGAAGTCAATTAGATTGGGGAAAATACAACTTTTTCAGGACTGGGGCTGTACTCAGCAGCACTCAAAAAACTATAGATAGGCTCAGGATAAACATGTTAATATAATATAATCATGTATTATATTAATATTACATTTATATTAATAAGCACACTATATTAATTCAACATTATGTTAATATTATAGAATGTATTAATTTTTATGTTACAGTTCTAATTTGGGAGGCTTTGGAGGTCACACCCAAGGCTTTTGGAAGTCACATGCAGCTTTAGGACCTAAGGTTGTATAATTTTGGATCTGATGCTCAAAAAGACCATGTATTTGTGTAAGTTGCCTTTTCCAGATTCTGTGAAAGATCCAGTTCTCTTTGTTTCTAAAGCTCTGTTTCATTTCTTCATCTCTCACTTGCAGTCTGCTTCAACACCTGATTTATCACTTTTGAATAGAACTATCACACTGTGCCTGTGTGTAAGTGAAAGAAAGTGATTGTGTAAGAGAGAGGGAGGGAGAGAGAGAGAAACCTACATATTCAAATGTGTGTCCTTCTCCCAAATGTAGGCTTCTAATGTCATTCCAATTATACAGAGAAGATACATAGCAACCATTCCCTTCAGATGTAGAAAGACCTGATGGGAATTTTCTGTGCAGGAAGCTGGAAAGGAAGGTGCTTGTTTAAAACCAGGCATTGTGGAAGAGGTGGTTGAGAGCACAGGGACATCTGTTCTTGGCTCCACATAATTCCTCCTACCCGGCCACCTACAAGATATATCACAGCCATTTCCACCTCCTTTTATTACCATGGTATCATTTTGAGGATATTTTGTCATAGTTTCATTATTAAGTCTTGGAACTATTCTACGCACTATTTATTTTTCTAAAACCATCTCACTTCTAAAGATTAAATCATCTTCACCTGCAGCAATGGTATTCCTTTAACATAACTAGTTAGTTGTTGGGAAAAATGGGAAAAGAAATATCAGCTCAGCTCTGTGGTTCCTCCACTAAAGATGTTGCAAAGAGCTAGACTGGGCCCATATGAATATGCATCTCTCCTAAAATATTACCACAATTTTTTAAAAAGGAGATTTTCTTTTTGTAATATTATATACATCACTCATTATGATGTGGCACAAATAATTACTGACATGCCACACTGAATGGCACAATAGTTTCAACATGAAGCCATCATAGCAAAAAGTTGCCTAGTACTGGGACTATTTTTTTTATGAGATATTGAATGGTGATCATACTTTCAAAGTTGGCAGGAAGCAATCCAAGGCCACAGGTTGCCCACTCCTGAGTTAAATGTAAGTCTGGAAGATTTGGAGAGTGACTAGGGAAGTAAAGTAATAACAGTTATCTTGACTGGTTATTTGGATTCTGGTTGCAGAAAACTCAAGGATATTTCTTATTGACTTTTTTAAAGTGTTGTATCACCTTCAAAACAGATGCACTTTTAAAAACTGAGACCTGCATTACAATATTCAGAAGTGAAATCTGATCCTTGCATTAACCCAGAAGATATAAATTGGGTCAGATCATAGCAGCATCCAGAGTAGGATATTCAGAGATCAATTGCTCAAACACAACTAAAAGGACTCTATGAGCCGTTGCTTACTAAATGCAGCTAGAAAGTTCTCAGCCTTTTAGAAATAATTCTCTGCATAAAACAATAAAATGCACTTCAAAAATAAATGCCAAAGAATAAAGAAAAGTTTCTGGGCTAGTTAAAGGAGCTATAATACTCACTGCTCTGACCAATAAGTACTTATAACAATTAGAAGCAACTTTGCACCAATATGTATCAACGTCAAAGAGCCAGGATTCTCTTTCTGAAAGTCCAAAGAAAGCCAATAATTTTTGCAGAGGAGTAAATATAATTTCAAAGGGAAAGTGCACCTGGCCCATATTTTCATATCTGGTAAATAGATTGGCAGGTTTTTACATAGTTTAAAATATGCAGGATCTATCTGACCGCATCTTAAACTGGAAGAACAGGAATGTACAGAGTGAAATTGCTGCCAAGCCACATTCTGCCTTCAAACCACCTTCAGTCACAGCTACTGTCCATCTCCACCCAAAGTATCATCCAAAAATGACAAGATTACTTACATATGTGTACTAAATGTAATTGCCCTTATAATCCCAATAATCAGAATGACGACAGTTAAAATCAGAGAGATAAATGATACCTGTGAATAACAACAAATCATTATCTAACTTTCACCAGCTGGCAGTCAAACTTTCAAAACTTTAAAAAAATATAATCTTGTTCTTTTAAAAAAACAGATATTAATAAATTGCCCATAGTTGAGAGTTTATACAGATCAGTATAATTAAATGACACTTTTTAATTTAAAACATTCAGTAGGAAAAAAGAGATAAAACATAATAGGCAATACACTGAAGGAATCACTTTTACTTTTAAAGGTCCTTTATTTATGTGGCAGAAAACCTGTGCCTCAGACTTTAATAAGGGTAGCAACAGATTTAGAGCAGTCTTCCTCCACCAACTGGCCTGTAGATATTCTGGACTACAACTCCAATAACTCCAACTACTGGGAATTCTGGGGCTATAATCTAACACCTCTGGAGGGCACTAGATTTCAACCTTTAAGTACAAAATAAGAATGCAAACACGAGATGCAGTACCTGCCATCAACTTTTAATACAGTGATACTCTACTGTGTATTTACCAAAACAGCAAATCCTTACACTTTGGCATAGCTAAAGAATATTGGGTAAATAGGCAACATGCTTATCTTTTGTTTTCCAGTATGTATATATGTATCTGTGTGTGTGTGTATCTGTGTATGTGTGTGTGTATACACACACACACACATATATGCATGCATGCATGCATGCATGCTAAGGTGGTATTCAATATTAGCTCCTCTAACTGGAAAGTCACCTCTTCTGAGACACAAGTTTGGAGTTAGGAGGTTGGAAATTTCTTAGGGGTTGGACCACTTACATCAGAAATTAAGAGTATCTTTCAAAATGACTGGGCCAAAACCTGTCTGTATTCCTAAGAGGTTGTTCTGCAGTCATCTCAGTTTCCCATAAATACTCAATTTACTCAATAAATACTCAAAGTATGGGATTTTGCTCTCATACTTTGTTGTCCTAGCAACACCTAGTCAGAGGGCCAAAGTCCTTGCAGGCAAACCCAACTTGAAGGCAATCTCAAGTGCTTAGTTTGGAGAGAATATACAGTAGGTGGGTTCAAACTACTACTTTGTGAGGGGAGGGAAGACAGTATCTGAAGGCTCCCCACATCAAGAGCACTTTCAAGCACCAACGGCTTGAGGCTTCACTCACCCTGTGCCTTTCTCCTTAAAAATGAGGTTCTATCCACACATAAAGATTATTGCAGCCTAGCAAGGAGGAGGTGGGTTAATCATCCGGTCTGTAGGGGAAAACATGGCGTTCTGTCTTGCTGAACGCTGTAGCAGAAAGCTGCATGTAGCTTCTGGACTACCCACCTGTGCCCTAGGGGAACGCTGCTCTAGAAAAATGTAATCATAGCCATCAGGATTTCCTATAAGCAAATAAAGGTCTCCATATCGGTCAACCCCACTTGTTTTTCAATAGGATGGATATATTGGCTCTTGTGGTGTAAACCTACACTTGTGTGCCAGCAGTTAAAGTAGGCAATTAAAATTTGTCTATCGTAGCAGCTGCACAGGAAAGGATACATAATGATGAGGTCATAGTGCAGGGGATTTTGTAATTTCATAAAAACAAAAGAGTTTGACACGTAATGAGCTTTACTGTGCTTGAATGCTAAAAATAAAAGAATTGTTTGCAATGCCAGGTGAAAAGACAATCAGTTCTAAGATTCTGTTTAACTGTTTGCCAAATCATACTACACTGACTACTAGCAGATGCTTTAAATAATGATGGAGGACTACTAGCATAACCAATCTCATTATATGAGGCTATACAATGCAGCTGACCAAACTGGAATACAGCCAGTGCTGACTATCTACAACTGGCTGAATTTGGATCTTTAAGATTATGCTGCTTTGATGAATCAGAACAAGACTGTTGATGTACTCTTCTCTGCTCAATATCCTTGTGTTGGAGTTACTACCAATCTACTGATCCTACAGTATTATTACTGGTAAATCACTACATTCCCCTGGTTCCTATGAAATCATACATTCCCAACATGAGTTTACATAATTAAAATATTCATAGTATGACAATTAGTTAATTAAATTTAATCTAGTCTATCCAAGCTTTCTCCAATTCAGAACTCAAGGTAGCAGGCCTGGATTCCCAGACTTGCTTACCTTCAGTCTTATGGTTCTACCATGTTCCTTTACACCATCAATGTCCCTGATATCTGTTGGATGGCAATTCTCATAGCACCCATATTGACCATACTGGCTGGGAGTGATGGGAGCTGACACCCAACAAATTTTAGGGGTACCAAGTTGAGGAACATTGATTTAGATCATGATGATCTACTAAAAATATCTCATATGCAGACATTTTATCACAAATGATACTTCCACTAGATTATGTCCTTCCATTTGCAGCATAAAGCTTTGACCTAGACTTCCCTGAAAGTATTTCATTATTAAACAATATTTAGAAATTCATTTTGATAATATCTTACCTTCCCCAGTTTTGATATATTTTGATAAAGAGAAGAGGAAGAGTTAAGATGGCAACACTCAGAATAATGACATGGCAACCAATTTATATATTAACCTGATCAATTGTTTGAAAAAGAGAGAAATAGTTAATGTGTGTATTTCAAGAAGAAATGGATAATACACAGCTCATTCAATATAAACCTGAAGTGATTGATTAGTGCTGAAAGACAAAAATATGCTCACAAAATTAGAAAGCCTTGGAGGATGTAAAGGTCAGAATGCATGGGGATGGGAATATAAAAATAGGGCTACTAGAACTCATTACAAAAGCATCACAGAATATGTATTCCTCCCCCCTTCCCAAAACATACAAAGTTTGCAATCAGCAAATGGAATGACTTTTTTGCAATGCACCCCTTCCCAAAACTGTTTTGGGAAGAATTCCAAATCTCTAGAGCAGATTTTGGAGGCATCTTGGACAGGCTAGAGGGAGATGGTAAGCCTTCTATTCACCCAGTGTCACCCTAAGACTTAACATTTTAAAAAACTTTTATACATGATAGAGTACTCAAACATTGTTTCCTGATCATTTGGCTGCTTTTTATTTCTTTGTTTCTCTTTTTTTAAGCTAAGAGAAGCCATATATATTTAAATTTCTGAATTTAACTGGATGCTTGAGCTTACACTATAATTTTTGGAATTCTGTAGAAAGAACAAAATACTGAATGGTTAAATGATGGAGGATGGAATTAAATACCACTAGAACAAAGCAAATGCTAGTATTAGACTTATAACACTCTACACATCTACCCTTCACACACAAAGGGTAGCCATCATAGCCCTGCAGTCATAAGGACTAGAAATGTGCTATTTTTGAGTGAAACCGAAATCTTAGTCCCTGGAAATCTATTAAAAATTAACCCCTCTGCTTAAAATAGGAATTTTTTCAGTGTCAATAACATATAACAGCCAGTTTTTGTAGGAATATTTTGACAGTCTTTCCTAATAAAATATTTATCATGAAAAATCTCAACATAAACCATTTAGATCGACTGACCGTCAGGAATTCTTTGGAAGACTTTTGTCAAAGTATCTCCTGATAATGTTGTAGCTGATCATGGCTTTAAGGAAAAATAAAAACCATATTTTACTAACATGTTTTGAAAATATACACAGATACAAATATACAGAGAGAAAATCCAGTGATGGCTATCCACAGTTGGAATAGACACCAATAGTTGAATGCAGTATTTATTCTGTACATTCTTTATTTTGAAAAGGTGGGGAATGAAGACGGAAGCATCCAGGGAGAAAAAAAAGAGGAAAAACCCACTTTGTAAACAGAAGTTTGTTCTTGCAACAACACTAGATTAGCAAATTCAATCAGGGCCCAAATGTGTTCCTCCAAACATGCATTATCTTTCCAATTAATTACCAAAGCCAAAATCTTAATTATGTCTTTATTACATTTATATCCCACTATCTTTTTTGCACAGAAACTTAAGGTGGCATACATGGTGGTCCCTCTTCCTATTTTTCTCCACAACAACCCTGTGAGGTAGGTTGGGTGATGAGACAGTTAATACAAACAAGTAATGAGATAATATTTAACATTTATTTTATTACATTTGAATCCATCTTTCCTCCAACAGTAATAATAATGATCCCATAACTTCTTTGCAGTAAATCATTGGTTCTTCTCCCTCTTTTATCTCCATAACTATCTTGTGAAATAGGTGAAGCTAAATTGGCCCAAGGTTAGTTAATAAATTTCATAGCCAACTAGAGATCGGAACATGTCCTAGTCTAGCACACTAATTCTTATGTGGGAAATGCAAACCTGTAAAGTTCCAAGTGGCTTTAAATTTTTGTTCACAGTAATTAAAAACAGAATGGCAACTTCCCAATTTAGCATGGAATGTGTGCATGATAGGTAATTTTAGTATCTGCTAATTATGATGCTGATCTGCAAAATTTTCCTTTGCATGGTGTCTATATCCCTATGTTTTCTTTTTTAAGTCATCTTAACCTTTTAGTACAAATGAAGACGTTTATACATTCCACTAATCTTAATTCCTGAAACTATATATCTGCCCTCGCTTTAATTCTTTACATTGGTCACTTGACACTTTTGAGGCAATACCTGTGATATATGCAATACCCAGTAACAGAAATATTCTCAGTGGAAATCCAGCTTGCTTCAAAGAATAAGGCACACCTGTGAACAGAAAGCAAAGCTTAATTTTTATTAAAGATTTTAATTACAATAGTAAAATCTAATACAAACTAAAAAAAGAAAGTGTAAAAAAGAGTGAAAGGTGTAAAAGATAAAAAGAACATAAAAAATAGGAAAAAAGGGAAAAAAGCAAGAATATATTGAAGAGAGAAAAAAGAAATATATAAAGAAGTGACTTCCAAGTATAAATATTTTTGTAAATCTTCACCCCTTCTTAGTTTACAACCAATGATCTCTTCATCCCATATCCTATCTCTTATCTATAGATAAATCCATAAAGCGTCATTTTTTCAGTCCTAGTATCAGCAGAAAATCCATTAAGGATTACTAGAAATAACAACATATCTTATTTTAACCTCGATCAAATAAACCAACTTTATATTCCTTCCTTTTACTTCTAACAGTCTTAATCTTTAGTCCATTCAAATAATGTCATCGAATTTGATTTCTTTTCATTTCTTCTTTGTCCCTTCTCACAAGATTCTTCAAAGCTTTAACAAGCCTCTTTTGTAAATCCAATATAAAAAAATTATCCAGGCCACTCTCTTACTTTATTATTTGTATTTCTCTTTCAATTTTTAAAACATCAACTGGTTTCCTTTGCATGTCCACTGCAACATCTTTTTCTGTGGCACTCTCATAACCTGTCATTTGTAGATCCATTTTCAATGCCATCTCTGTCTTATCAAATAGATCTTGTTCCTCATCTGCCATTTTTTCCAAAACATCTTTTGGACAGAGTATATCCATAGAAGCAAACATCACTATTGACATTATAGATACTAACTTCTGATTCCATATTTCAAAAACGTCCTTCAATATTTTCAATGTTAAAGTGTTCTATATCATTTTAAACATCCAGTTAGTGGTTAACCAGGCTTGTGTATTTTTCTCCTTTCACTAAAATCTTTAGTTTCCTCTAGTGTCCAATTTTTAAAATTACTTATCGTTATTTTGTCTTGCAAAAGTCCAAACAAATCTACAGGTGAAACTCTAAAAATTAGAATACCATGCAAATGTTCATTTATGTCAGTATGGCAACTCAAAAGGTGAAACCAATATATGAGATAGACGCATGACATGCAAAGCGAGATATGTCAAGTCTTACTTTGGTATAATTGTGATGATTATGGCGTACAGCTTATGAAAACCCCAAATTCACAATCTCAGAAAATTAGAATAGTGTGAAAAGGTTCAATATTCTAGGCTCAAAGTGTCCCACTCTAAGCAGCTAATGAATCCATAACACCTGCAAAGGGTTCCTGAGCCTTTCAATGGTCTCTCAGGCTGGTTCAGTAGGAATCACAAGCATGGGAAAGACTGCTGACCTGACAGTTGTGCAGAAAACCATCATTGACACCCTCCATAAGGAGGGGAAGCCCCAAAAGGTAATTGCAAAAGAAGTTGGATGTTCCCAAAGTGCTGTATCAAAGCACATCAATAGAAGGTTATGTGGAAGGGAAAAGTGTGGTAGAAAAAGGTGCACAAGCAGCAGGGATGACCGCAGCCTAGAGAGGATTGTCAGGAAAAGGCCATTCAAAAGTGTTGGGGACTTTCACAAGGAGTGGACTGAGGCTGGAGTTGGTGCATCAAGAGCCACCACACACAGACAAATCCTGCACATGGGCTTCAAATGTCGTATTCCTCTTGTCAAGCCGCTCCTGAACAACAAACAACGTCAGAAGCGTCTTACCTGGGCTACAAAAAAAAAGAACTGGTCTGTTGCCCAGTGGTCCAAAGTCCTCTTTTCTGATGAGAGCAACTTTTGCATCTCATTTGGGAACCAAGGACCCAGAGTCTGGAGGAAGAATGGAGAGGCACACAATGCACGATGCTTGAAGTCCAGGGTGAAGTTTCCACAGTCTGTGTTGATTTGGGGAGCCATGTCATCTGCTGGTGTTGGTCCACTGTGCTTCATTAAGTCCAGGGTGAACGCAGCCGTCTACCAGGAGATTTTGGAGCACTTCATGCTTCCTTCCGCAGACGAGCTTTATGGGGATGCTGACTTCATTTTCCAGCAGGACTTGGCACCTGCCCACACTGCCAAAAGTACCAAAACTTGGTTCAATGACCATGGGATTACTGTGCTTGACTGGCCAGCAAACTCACCTGACCTGAACCCCATAGAGAATCTATGGGGCATTGCCAAGAGAAAGATGAGGGACATGAGACCGAACAATGCAGTGGAGCTGAAGGCCGCTATTGAAGCATCCTGGTCTTCCATAACACCTCAGCAGTGCCACAGGCTGATAGCATCCATGCCACGCCGTATTGCGGCAGTCATTGCTGCAAAAGGGGCCCAAACCAAGTACTGAGTACATATGCATGCTTCTACTTTGCAGAGGTCCGATATTGTTCTATTTCCAATCCTTGTGTTATTGATGTCATGTAATATTCTAATTTTCTGAGATTGTGAATTTGGGGTTTTCATAAGCTGTACGCCATAATCATCACAATTATACCAAAGTAAGGCTTGACATATCTCGCTTTGCATGTAATGCGTCTATCTCATATATTGGTTTCACCGTTTTGAGTTGCCATACTGACATAAATGAACATTTGCACGATATTCTAATTTTTCGAGTTTCACCTGTATATCCCACAGGAATAACTCTTTATAATTAATCCCAAAATCTTCTCTCCAAGTAAGGAATCTTCCTGTATTATCCTTCAAGGAATCTTATAACAATTAAGCGCCATATTCAGCTTAGCTTGCATATCTGTGTTATTTATCCATTATATAATTACCACTTTTAGCTTCAGATATTTTAGCAAGGGACCCATACATGTAAAGTGTTTCCTTCAATGTTATTTTCCAGATAGGTCAAAACCTTTTCTGGAGCATTAAAGGAACCAGGCCCAGTAGGAGTACTTTAGGAGAAACATTGATGCTATTGGGTTATGTCTAAGCAAAGTTCTGCATTTAGCATATATCGTAGTGCCAATAGTATAGTTCTTAACTATTTGGGTGGAGTCTTCTCTAATCATCTACAATCTTTGTAAACACATAACTAACAGCTGTGTAGCAACAGATCTGTGCCATTTGCCTAAATAGTGTCATTAGAAGATATTTGTGTTATAAGCTATCATAAATCTGTAGGAGTTGATGGCATAGAAATTTAAACAGCAGCAGCAGCAATGGCTTCCAGTCATATATAAAAAATTAAGAATAGCTGTTGTGCTCCTCTAGGCAGTTTCAGCTATGTATTCCAATTGTTTATTGCAGAAATCTGTGGTAGAGAAAATGACCCCTAAATATTTAATAACCTTAACTTGCTCTGCTAAACTCCCATAATAATTTTTAAATGAAAACTATATTCTTCATCTTATTATAATTAATTTGGAGTCCCTATTTTGCACAGTAGGAAATGAGGGCTTTCATGACTGTCCTCAATTTTGCAAATATAGTGGAAAGAAATAATGCACAGAAAACTACAAGAATATAGTTTTCTATATGGCTAACTCGGGAATAGAAATCAAGACAAGGAAGTCTTCCTACCACTGAGCTGACATAAGTTGAATAAAAGGGGGGCAAATATAGATCCCTGTTTGACCACTCTTGATGTGGCTACGGAGCCACAGAGGTGCCCCAAAGTACTGCACCTTTCTTGGAAGTGAATACTGTATTTTCATATGCTAAAGAAATCCTCTATCTACAGAGGAGAGTTCATCTCAAAGCCCATCCCTCAGGGTAGTATCAAAAGCAACAAATAGCCCATCCCTGAGTTTAGCAGTATATTTTTTCTATCCAATAAAGTAATAAAAAACATTGGTCATGAACTGATTGTCTACCCTAAACCTTGCCTGATTGTCAAAATTAGAATATCTGCACATTCAGTCCAGTCCACTGATTACCAATAAAGAGGAGTAGCACATATTTTTCTAATTCAATTTAGGGGATACTGGATATTAATTGACTGGATTAAGCTTTAATCCCTTCTTAGAAATAAGGACTGCAATGGCTATCAGAGATGTAGGCCATCCAGTCTGTGGACATAAAGAAAACAGCTAAAAGTGGGCCCCACCATCCAGCATTTATTTTTATCAACTCTGGAATATTTAATTGCTTCTCACCCCTAACCTTTCTGTTTTTAATTCAGCAGCCAACTTATTTTCTGAGGGAATAATTGCCTAGACAGATAATATGTTTGACAGGAATTATTAAAAGATCAACTTCAGTTGTATAAAAATGGTGTAAATGATTGGCCAGCTCTTAAGCAACCTGTACTTTTCCAAATTTTGGAATTCAATTCTCATCAGTCCCAGCCAACAGTGCCAAGGAACTATGGGAACTGTAGTTCAAAGCATCTGGAAAAACAAGTTTGCCTATTCCTATTTTATAATATTCAGGTGGTGGCTAATTTATACACAAATTAATCTAGTTAAATATGATTTTCAAATGATAAGAAATGGCCTATTAGGATTTCTGTTTGTGATAGATGCTAGCCTGTATTACTATAAATAAATAGCAGTGCTAATAACCCAACAAAATAACAAAAGGGAGTCAGAGTGACAGATATATTTACCTATCCTACCTGATCCTGTGAAAGAGATAATATTAAAAATAGCTGATGTAAGGTTGCTCATTCTTTCTTTCAATTCATAAAGCAGCATTGTTCTTTCATCTTTTTCCTCCTATTATGATAAAGTAATACTGATTTTTAAGAGATTTTCAACATCAGTATAACCCATGATAAATCCTGGGTTAAAGTCTGAGTTTCATGGTGGAACCTTGATGGCTGTGGGCTGAAGGTAGTAATAACTAGAATTTGCAAGTGTGCTGGATTTAAGTGCTATACAAATTTAGACATAACTATTTATTTACTGACAATATTTACACACCACTCTTCAGCATCAGATGAGAGTCACTTATACATAAGAATAGACAAAATATAATAACTAGGTTCCAATATAATATTATAAAGTTTCAATCAAATGCGCTTGCTAGAAAGAAAGCCCCATTTGGAGGTACAAGGACTTGCCTCTGGAGAAAAAAATGCACAACAACATACTCAAAGTTCATTGTGAATAAAATAGCTGAATAGCAAAGGGCAGCATGAATAAAATCAAGTAGAGCAGCACCTCTGGCACCAGAACTTTGTTTTATGTCTGCTTTTCCTAACCTATGTAGTGCTACATCTTCAACCATGTTCAACCAACAGCTGGAGAAGGTATCTAAGGGCAGATCTGCACTTTCTGCTTGGCCTATCATCAGTACAGGCCATTCAATACTTCCTGAATGTCATCTTCCCCTCACTCCCAGCTCATTTGAAATGCACCCTGTGCTTGTGTTTTCCAGCTTCAGTTCAAAACTGCTGTTTTCCAACCCAAGCTGCCTTGAGTCCTTCAAAGCAGATGGTCTTCAGTGCTTTGTTCCATTCTAGTAGAGCCCCAGCTCCAATTGGTTGCAGTGCCTGGCATACTTCCTCCTCCAGTGGCTAGTCACTGTTCTGTGCAGCCATTCCATGTTGGGCTGCCAGGATGCTATGTTCTCTGGTGGCCAGCAGTTGCATTTTTAAAATAATGTTGCAATTGATCCAACAATGGCCTGTAACGTCAATGAACCATCCTCAACCTGGAGGTTCCTGCTCAAGTCAACTCAATCTTTACATTTCCCAGTTGGCACCTGTTTCTGCTCCAGCTGGATGAAGCATGCTTCCCTTGTTTTCCCACCCACCCTGCCCACAGTACTACTTCTCTTTCCTTTATTTTTTTAACATGTTTAAGTTGGTACTTTGTTTTTAATAAAAGCAATCTATCAGTTTTTCTTTGCTACATAATTGAATAATAAAAATGAAGGAACAACTTGTTTCCTTTACTTTGATCAGTGTAGCATCACAACCACAATATTACAGTAAGGGGGGGGGGGGAAGAAAGGGTCTGATTTAGTATGAAAGGAGATAATATGGGTACAGAAAATGAAGGCATTCATGTATGCAGACATCTGGGAAAGTAAAGGAACAGCACAGAGACTAGTAAGGAGGGAACAATCCCTAAAAGGAAAAGGCAGGCACAGGAGACAGTCACTTGGAGTTGCCTTCCCTGCCCAGATGGGAACAGCAAGAAGCAGGGGATCAATCAGTCAGGTCTTATGGTAGCCATTGTTCAGACTGACCACCAGCCCAGTCTTGCTGCCAACCCACTGCAGTCTGGACTGGAATTTCTGAAGCAGCACAGGAGGCAAGCTGCAGTGCAGAAAGCCCTAAGTCTTATTAAATTTAGCTCTCCTGACTCCTAGTGGACACTTTTTTTAGTTCATCTGTTTCAGCTCCAGCACTGCTGTTGTGGACCTTCCAGCAGCATCTGTTACTACAGTACTCCTCATAGAATGCAGGTTTCCAAATTCCACAGTGTAAACCTGAGTCTAGCAACTTCACAACTTAAACCAGACTCTTTGCATCCTTGCAACCTCAGTAGTCAACCCTATCATTTGGCCAAATGCATCAACTGCCTATGTTATGAATGTTGTGCTAATTCATTTTTCATGGCTGCATTTTTACAAAGACAGAAAGAGGTATTTGTGAAGTCCTTGGGGTTCTCTGACCTTGGTTGTTTTCTTGCAAACGTTTCCTTACCTGGCTAGGTAACATCTTCAGTGCACTCAGAGAGCCCCAAGGACTCCACAGTTCAACCCTGAGCTACACATGTTCTCTTCTGAAGAGGTATTTGTTTGATTTTCTGCTTCACGTGCCAAAATACCTTGAGTATTCTTGAATACAATGTAGCTAAACTTGAAAGAAGGGCAGCAGTTGCTGGTGGACTTCAGGAAGCAAGATATCAGTGTTGGCCCCAAAGATTTTTCATCCATAACAGATTTGTACTTGAGATCATTCCCTCCCCCCGCCCCCCACAATTTATTTTTCTATGTGGGCAAATTCAGGGCATATATTTATTTGAATCCCTCACACCATTTGGAGAAATTTAAATTATTCATCCTTCTCAAAAACCTCTCACCAGTTTGGAATATTCTGAAATGTAACTCATGGCATTCCTTCACTCCAGTGCCTCTGCCAGTGAGGCAGAACCTGTGCTTCCCCCTCAAAGATGGAGTGTGCCCTCCCAGTTCAAAGCCAAACTGCAATTTTAAATGTTATGAAAGGAGGCATAATTCCAAAATACACATGGACTGATCATACTAATTGTACTTAATTACTTTAAATTTAATCAATTTTAGCTTTTTCTTTAGAGTGTACCTCCCCAATAGACCATTGGGAAGCCAAGTGAGGCCTTTGGCCTGAAAAATATGGTATGCCATCACAACCTCCTTTTGTTGTACCTCTCAATTTCTTCTTCAAGGAGGGGAAGACATGACACATGAATCTCCCTTTACCCAAAGTGGAATGTATTATTTCATATATTATCCCCCCTTTTACTGTCTGACCACCAATATACTTCTAATTTAACAGACAATAGCTTTCCAAGGGGAGTGTCACTATTTCCACCCCCAGTCCTTCAAAAACCAGTATAAATCACCCTCAGAGCTGCTGACCTCATATAGAAAATAGAACCAGGAAGAGGGATTGGCAAGAAACCCACCAAAGAGGGACCGGATGCAAGTTGGGAAGCTGTGGCTTCTGCTAGGTGTGTGTGTTAAAAAAGACAAAATGGTAGTCATGACTGTGCAGTCTAAGCCTCACCCCATTTTTAAGTGTGTCAACATGTACAAAGGGGTACTTCTCTGAAATACTGGAAACCTTATATGGACTTTTTGCAGAAAGGAGAAAGAAATTAAATGATGATTTGAAGATTGAGAAAGACGTGGATTTACTGAATGGCTCAGGGGACTTGTATAACATCTAAAAGGGAGGAGGAACAATAAGATTATAATTACCTGTTGAAAAGAAGGTTGAAAGTCAAACATATATTTTAACTTTAGGTGTTTTTTTTTCTTTTTCATTTCTTGCACTTTAGAGCTGAAATTGCAGCTCACCACATTGGAGATAACAGCAAATAAACTCATCATCTACAAGTTGGAGGTGTGAATCCAATGCCACTGACTCTTCAGTACCTCATCACCTACTGGCCACAAGGGTAAAGTACAACACAGAGAGTTAAAGATTTACTCTCTGTCCATTATTCTGTCTGTTCTTTGTCTAGGAGATCACTAGGATCATGTCACCTCTCTCCGCCTTTTCCCCCCAGGAATACCTGCATGGAGCACATGCTTTTGAACCCTCTTCTTGGTAGGGACGTAGTTAGCCAGGTGCTAGGCTCTGCTTACCCCTTTAATGTTCTGTTATAGCTACAAAACCTGCTTCGCTATTGATTCATCAGGATAGGTTTCTACTGTGAGGAACACTCACACACCCACACAGAATGCTTCAACTTCCTACACAACTAAGGCTGTATATAAGCAAACCAGGCCACTGATCCATCGACATCCATTTCATCTCTACAGCATCTTGCAGCCAGACAGGGTCACTGCCCCTCTAAAGGCCTTATGAAAGAATTTGAGGTGTTAAACACAATCGATTCAAAGTTCAGGAGATTAATTCTCTTTTGCACCTGATCAGATAGCTGGCAGTGACTCTTTCCCAGTTGTACCTGACCCATCAGGGAATAAAGCAGAGTTTTCCTGCATGCAAAATAGACGCTTTATTCTGGTGCTATGGACTCTGAACTAAGGAGAGATTTTAGAATCCATTGATGATACACTGAGAAAGCCCAGCTCCATGTTGCACTGAGAATCATTTGATGGGAACACTAAACTGGGTTCATGCAATTTCAGATTTGCAATTCTAAATATATCGCTATATCTGGGCAATCTCCCTCAACGGAGCGCTATAGCTACAAAAGACAGCTGAACCACAGCAAGTTGAAGATTTCACCAGGGAGTAAATTCCAACGAGCACAGTAGAGCTAGTTATTATCATGAAGCATGCATAGGAAGATTTGCATACTTACATCGAGCTACTGAGAGGATGACCCTCTAGATGTCCACTCTGAAGCTAGTCCCACGGAGTTCAGTGCAGCTCACTCCCAGGTCAGTGCCAACAGGATTGCAGCCTAAAACGTTTTATTTATTAAGGGTCTATAGTTTGCCCCCCTTTGGGGAAAGTCTGGTGACCGCGTAGTAAGGCCCAAGGAAAATGGTGGAGGTGGATGCGATCTGTCCTTTCCGTAGCGGATGAATGCACACCTGCGGCCAGGGACCGATCCGTATTTGTCTGAGGTACTTTGCCTTACTGTCCACTCGGGACCCCGGAATCAAATATGAGCAGCCAAACAAGGACGTTGCCTTCCTCTGCAACACCCGAGAAGAGAGCGGGCGCTGGGTTCCCTGGCGGGCAGGGCCGGGCTGGGCCGGGCCGGGCCGGGCCGGGCGCGAGCATGGGCTCTCGTGACCGGGTCAGCGCGACCGCGGCGGGTCTTTTCTTCTGCTCAAGATCCTGTCAGGAGCGAAGCGCGCCGTTGGACCAAAGCCTTTGGGGTGGGAGGCAGCGCAGCGCAACACAGCGCGGGTCCTTCGAAACTCTGCGCGGGAGGAGAGGAGAAGGGAAGCGGCGGCCAACCTAACGAACGAGAACGAAATCCCGTCGCTGGGCCCTGAGAAGAGGAAGCGGGGAGCTGACTTCAGCTGTTCCTGGAAATGTGGGGCTGAACCATCCGCGAGCTGGGAAGTTGGAAGTAGGAAGCCATCCCTGCCCCCAAACGCGCAAAGCGGGAGTTTGGGTGGGTCGGTCGGTGGGTGGGTGTGCGCGCGCGCCCGTGTCAACGCGTGTGTGTTTGTGTGTGAAGGCTCTCGAAGGTGAACGTCAAGGGCGCATTCTACTTCGGGGCTGGACTTGGGTCCGGCTGAAAGGGCGAGGGTGAGAGGGCTCCTGACCTCCCACTGGCAGTTCCTTCTGGTTCATGAGTTAATTTGAATAAAAGATCTATTTGGACTTAACAGGAGGTTGCCTCTTAACATTTATGAACAATGCCTCCATAACTTTAGTTTAAATAGCCATATTTGAATAAATGAAACAGAAAAATAATCCTCAAAGTGAGCTCTTTTGTTACCCATGTTTACTTCTCCACATAATCCACATTTTGCTACACACACTTCGCGATGGACATGTTTCTTAAAGCTGTCATGAAGAAACTCCACATTTTGTCTCTACGATCAAGTCCTGATAGTCCATTCCACCTTTTCATTTGAACAAAACAGATGCCGGCAAAGGTATTTCTTCAATTCTGGGGAAAGATGGAAGTTGTATGGTGCCAAGTTTAGACTGTTTGGCAGCTGGGGTGAGATCCAACTTAGCAATTGCTTCTTGGGTGGCTCATGAGGTGTGAGGCCTAGCACTGTCATATTGCAGCAAAATTTCCTTTTTGTGCTTCCAAGCTATTTAATCATTACTTCAAATTTGAGTGTTGCAGTATAGATCTCTGAGGTGCTAGGTTCAAGGAAATCCATGTGAATAACACCATCTGAATCCCCCCAAAAATGTAATCATGAGTTTTCCTGAAGAAACCTGGGGGGGGGGGGGTTATTTATTTATTTTTTTACAGGTGAAGCTTTGTGATGATATTACAGGTAGTCCTTGTTTAGTGACTGCCTCATTTAGTGACCATTTACAGTTACAACATTGATGAAAAAGTAGCTTTGCAACCAATCCTTGCATTTACAACCCTCACGGGTCTGTAGAGCAAAGGAAAGCTGAAGTAAGATCGTGGTTTCACTTAGTCGTGGTTTCACTTAGCAACCACTTTGCTTAATGACTGAGTTGCTGGTCCCAATTGTGGTCACTAAATGAGGACTACCTGTACATGGACTGATGCTTTGTTTTTGAGTCATAACAATGACCCCAAAATTCAGTCACTGTGCATTGCTAAAAGGGTACTTATGAATATTCACTGCAGGCTTCCATTTCATGACCAATGTGCCATGTAACTTTTTCTCAAAGCAAATTTCTACCAACTGAAGTGAAAGAAAAGATGCTAAAGAACTTGCCAGAGTTCTAATATGTCAGTACTGCCATCGGCTGGCAACTGATAACACTGTCAGCATTATTTTGCATTCAACCATCATACATCAATCAATGAGTAATATTCATTTTAGTAATATTAGTCATACCCTAGCAACTTAATCTTAACTATAATTTTTGAGACATTAATCTCTATATATTGGGAAATACTTTTGTATATATAATCCTAAATATTTAATATATTCTGTGTATTCTGTGCATATAACAAAACCCAACATCTTGCATTGATCTGTTAATGTATCAGATCCCAAAGGAACTAAATTAGATTTTTCTTAAATATGTACTGGTTTATGACCATAATAAAGACTTGATTTGAATTAGTCTTATAACCTGAATATTTTCCAAATTGTTGAGCTATCTGTATTGTTAGGCAATGAATTGTTATACAGAACTCCCAAGATATTATCAACATATAAAAATAATCTATACTCTGAATATGACATAGTAACATAGTAATGCCAGCAGTATCACAAGATTGTCTAACAGTGACTGCTAATGGTTTAAAAAATTAAGTAAAACAGCAATAGAGAAAATGTACAGGCCTGATGGGTGCCACACTCTAATTCAGCTGATCCGCAAATAAAATGATTTGTTATTACTCTTGCCATTGGTTGGTCCCAAATAATACATTGCAATCCATTCAGTAAAAGATGGGAATCATATCTAGATATACAGTAACATACTTTAAAAAATTAACTTGAATCATAAGCTTTTGCAGCATCCAGCAATATTAATAAAGCAGAATCTAGTCTATCTTGAGCTATATCTGAAAGATCTATTAATAAATGTAAATTATCCAATGCCTTCTGTTTTTGATAAATCCAGAATGTTGGATGAATTATACATGGCCTTAACTCTCTGTAATTGCAGAGCCAACAATTAATACCAACAGAGAAGAATATAATAGAGCAGTTAATATCTTAGTATCTACATTAATTAACAATGAGTCTGTATCCTGATCAAAATTTAGGATTTTTACCTGGTTTTAAAATCAATGCTACTTAAGCCTTCTAATAATATTGGAGCCAATAAATCTATTCAACAATTGTACTATCTAGCTAGAAAGCCACCTGGACCAGGGGCTTTCCCATTTTTCAACAATTGAATTGTCTCCAATGTCTCTTGTAATTTTAAAGGTGCTCCCAAAATATCAACACAGTTCTGTGATAATGGTTGAATGTCAGTATCACTAAAAAAATATTACCTGTTTGCTGTTCATCTACCATGGCATCAAACAGATATAAATGCTTATAACACTGAAAGAACTGTAGATTACTGGTTACTGATTACTGGTTACTGTAAGTCTCAATTCTTCATTTGCTAACATTTCTGAAATTATATTTTGTTGCTTCACTTGTTTTAAATGATGAGCTAATAATTTACCTGCTTTTAATATTTTACAGATGGTATATAACTCTGCTAATAACTATCAAGATAGCTAAATCATATAACAATAAATACTGGAAATGCCATAACAAAGAAGGAACATTTTATCATATGTGGTAGTTATGCAAAAAACATCAAAATTACTGGGAAGAAATACATCAAAATATTTAGAAAATCCTAAAAATAAAATTTGAACTGAAACCAGATATATTCTTATTAGGTGTAATTTCAGAAAACATAAATGAAAAATATCACAATTTACTAAGACATAGGCAGACAGCCACAAGAACAAATCTGGTACAACACTGGAAAAGAGGAATTTTGCTGATGATATGAGATTGGGAGACCACCACTGGAAAATATGCAGCAATGGCAAAACTGACACTATAATAGAAGTTTAACCAAATTTAGCAAGAATGTATTCCATATATACAGCACATTACACAGCAGGGCAAATTTAGACATTTGGAATATGTTTTTTAGGAAGAAAGTTATGAGCCCAATAAAAAAATAATAGATGAAAGGATTTAAATAGATATTAACAATGATCTTTAATGTTTAATATAAAGTAAACATATATATCTAAGCTATGGTCAGCAATTGAGGGAATAAACAGAAAGGAAGGGGAGAATGTGTTACTAGAAAGTTTTCCCATAATGTTTTTAGTTATGCTTTTTCTATATTCAGCATTAGTTTCTTTTTGTGTGTTCAACTGTTAGAAATCCAACATTTTCCCCTTTGTATTTCATTTTTCTAACAATAAAAATAACTTTTAAAATTTATTTACCTGCTTTTTCACCAGATTTCCAATATTTTTGTTACCTAGGAAAGCTATTCTCCAAACACCAGGCAACCCTTATTAATCATTTTATACATGACTGAAATTTTATTCAATAATGTCATTTCAGCTTCCCAGTTACAGCTACCATATCTGGTTTAGGTGTAGGGTCATTTAGAAGCGTGGGAATTCCTTGGCCTTTCAGGATCTTTTTAAGTTCACACTGGGTATCAGTATCTATATAAAGATTGTCTTCTGGGACAGAGGCTGCATCACATTTTTTTCCCTTCTAGTAATCTGGTCACATATACCCGCCAGCTTTTAATAAAATCCCTTACCAGCTCCAATGAAAGCCCTACACTAAGAAGTCTATTTTGTGTGACTAGGCAACTGACAGGCTCAGAAATGTCAGGAAAACTTTTCCCAGAGGCAGCTTATGCGACTCCAAATCAATTCCCCCCCATCACTTTGAACTATTACATATATTATACATGGAGACTGTCTGTCTTAGAAGAAACTGCAGAGGTCAAGGTGGAATCACTCTATACAGAAGAGAAGGCTTGGAAACTCTGCAAATAAAGACATAGAATCCCAAAAGCTCTTATGAATTATCCCACTGATCTGTGATAAATCTCACGGAAGCAAATGAAGTATTTCATCTGCAGGTACCAATGGGATTGACAGTAACTTTTTATTTCTAATACAAATTAGTTTTTTCAGGGGAGGGAGGGACATGAACCCTTTAGGGGAATAGTGCATTCTGACACTTGAAATAAATGGGAGGACACTTGGAGGAATGGGAGAGTCCTATAGATCTGTCTGGTTCTCAGAGAGCCCCTGCACCAGACAAGGACTGGATCAGGCCCTAATTGGTTGCAAAAGATGTCCGTGGGAATTTCAATCATGCCACGCAGCTCTTCCAATTTTGGGGGGCTGAAGATAATGTTGTCCAATTTTTCATAAGTCCCTTAACCAAAAAACAGACTTCAACCTCATTCTCAGGGGTTTTAAAATTTATTTTAGTGGCATATTTTAGTTTACTTCATCAGTGCAAGAAAGCTAAAAATGCCATTTTTATTGTTAGACATCTCTCCATCATTTAAGAACCTGCCTGGTTGCCACACTAAACCCGTTTGGTGTAGTGGTTAAGCTGCTGAACTAGGACTGGGAAATCTCTCTTGGGCATGGGAATTCATTGGGTGACTTGAATCAGTCTACCTATAAGAGTTGCTGTGGGGATAAAATGAAGGCAAATGTGGATGAGCTCCTACAGGAAAAACAGGATATAAACCTAAACAAATAATGAAATGAGCCCATGGAAGGCATTTCCTCCTGGTGTCTTCCCTTGGGATTTAATTAAGGCCTTGGAAGCCAGGGAATCTGCAGGCAGCTTGGAGGATTATTATATCATGAAAGGCAAAGTTTTCCCAAACATCTGTCATACTTTAGAACTCTTTATCCCCAGAGATCTGTAAAGCTCACTCTCTCATGATTTTTAGAACATATTTAAAGACAATTTATTTTATCAGGCCTTCAACCTTAGCTGAGTTTTATTGGTATCCATCTTGGAAGAGGGTTGATTTATTGTTACTGTTGAGTTTCTTTTTATCATTTTGATTTACGTATAGTGTTGCTTTTATAATTTTAACATGGAACCCACCCAGAGTCTTTGGAGTTGGGTTGGCTATAAAAACTGTAAAATAAATAAACACATCATAAAGCTTTCCCTCCTTCCCCCACCTCCAGATAATTACATGCAGAATATTACAAGGATATTCTATAGGGTTGTCCAACAAAATTTTGGCCATTCATTGGTGACAATAAGGATGAAAAGAAATTCAAAGGCACTTGCACTGTAAATAACATTCACCCCAAACTTCCTAAGAAACTTGATTTCCAAATCTGCAACAATTGGAGTACCAATTTTCAAGAGAGGAAAATTCTACCTGTTGAGACAAAATTCAGGCAGCCATTCTCTGTGAAATGCTGCAGACTCCCAAAGGCATTTGTGTTAGGTTTCTAAGCTACCGCTTGCTGTATTAGTCACTTCTGCTTCCAGCCCACTATACTGATATTTTTATATCTGGTGTGTATTCACCCTGCCCCCCCCCCAAACTTTCTATTGTTTTCCTTTGGCTCTATTTTTGATGCTGGGGAAGGAATATAATAAGTTGGGTACAGGTAGTCCTCAGTTTAAGAACGAGTTCTGTTCCCAAGGTCTGTCCTTAAGTCAAATTTGTATGTAAGCCAGAACAGTATTATTGTATAATACTGTATAAGTAGTATTGTGTTATTAACGTGAACCATTGTGCTCTTAATTTAAATCATTGTGTAACTCAATGATTTAACTCAAATTTTGCTACAATAGGCTCCGTTCTTAACTATGGGTCGTTCTTAAACCGGGCGTTTTTGTACTGTACTGCAAACATCACATCCTGTACAACAACAATAGATGTTGTATTTTAGCTAATTATCTCCCATTTGTGGCGGCGAGGTCCATTCCTCCTCATTGCTGTTCCTGGAAACTGCCCTCCCGCAAGGGTAGTGTTGAGCTGAATACGGACCAACTGACGTCAGGCTTGAGCAGCAAGCTGGTCAGTTAATTCCTGTCACAACCAATGGATCAACAGCCATATACAATGTCGTGGCAGGACACTGAAATGGTGTTTCTTGATCCAAAAAGCGGACCCTGCACCTGCAGGAAAACGCTAGGGAAGAAGATCTCTTTCCCTTTTGTCTTGTATGGGTCACCTGTATGGCCCATACATGAGATGTCCATACAGATTCATTCTCTCTCTGTGGTAAGTTGCAGCTGAGGAATGAAACATGCTTCTTCCAGGTTTAATATCCCGTAGTCAATCTATTTTGCTCAGAAATCTACCTGATGCAGGAAGACAGTGGCATAAGCAGCTGCTTGCTTCACTTTTATTCCAAAGCAGCATGTAAGACAGACCCTGGGAAGAGATTTAAAGTCAAGGCAGCTGAGCAGAGCATCCATGTAGGTTGAGTTCTATGGGAGAGAGTTTTGAAGAAAAGTCAAATGTGGCTAGATTCCAGAGCAGTGACAGAATACAGGCTAGCAGCAAGAAGGATAAATTATTTGGGGCCCTACCCAGAATGGGCTCAAACTTGATTTAGCAGCTAAGATCCTGACACTGAATAAGAACATTTCATAGATTCCTCTTGGCTGTATATGGTCTAGCTGATTAAGCATTTCCATGGAGTTGACAGGAAGATGTTTTTAGAACAAAAGCAATTACTGTATGAGAAAACCTACAGATTTCCCTTAAGATGAGATCTTAAGTTACGAAGGTACTACCGTGCAACTCTTTAGATCAGTGTTTCTTAAACTGTGGTCTGAGGACCCTGGGGGTCCCCCAAGACCATCCCAGATGTCCGCAAAATCAAAATTATTTGCCAGATGTTGAAGGTATTTGCAAAAATTTAAAACAATGTCACTCTTCTCATTATTATTTTTTATTTGTTAAAAAATATAGGGCTTTTTCATGAAAAATATTTTGTTTATGTTAATATCTAATGGGTCTAATATTGTTATTTTTACATGATTCAATAAATAAATATTCTACAAATGCAAATCAGATACAAATGCAAATCAGATACAAATCAATTTTAATTTTTAATACAGAAAATATCAATAAATATAACCCATAAAACAAAAGCTCTTTTGGGGTCCTCCATAATTTTTTAAAGTGGGAAGGGGACACCTGAGAGCAAAAAGTTTAAGAAACACTGCTTTAGAGAATGTAAGTTCATTCATGGATTTCTTAACTAAGGTTGTGATATAACGGTCTTGAAATAATAGCTTTAATCAATGGTTCTCACCATTCATCGGCTTGTATAAGGACAATGCCTATTACTTTGATTACAGAACAAGTTAAAATAAAAGGAAACAGGCAAGCATGCTACCATCAGATATTCCTAGCATCCAAGCTCCTAGCATCCATGAATCTTTTCCAAAAATGGAGACATATCCTGGAACAAGGTGTGTGTTAGGTGTCTCATCATGATATATATACTATCAAGGTTTATTTGTCACTGTGTGTGTCTTGTTTGTCTTGTTCTGTTTATCTTGTTTGAGAAGTGAATCTCCTTGCTTTGTTGCTGCATGTGTATCACGTAGCAAATACTGGGCTCGGTTGTTTTCTTGCAGATGTTTCATTACCCAGCTGGGTAACATCTTCAGTGCTTGCCTTCACAGACAAAAGAAGCGACAGCCACCTTCCCCCACAAAACACCAAAGGTGGCTGTCGCTTTCTTTGTCTGAGAAGGCAAGCACTGAAGATGTTACCTAGCCGGGTAATGAAATGTCTGCAAAAAAACAACCAAGCTCAGAGAACCCCAAGGACTCCACAGTTCAACCCTCAGCTGCATTCTCTTCTACTGGTACATAGCAAATACTTTTGCCTGAGAACTTTAATTTTTAAAAAGGCAAATGTGTAATTTTTAAGGAAGGTACTTTGTGGTCAAGAATATACCTTCCATCATATTTACAGAAAGGTGGGTACGTTTCACTCTTTTTTAAATGAGAAAAATTCATTTTATTCTATATGTCAGATGCAGACATTGCTTTCATTTTGAAAGGCCCTGAGGTGATTCTGTTTCAATGGGCCTTTGGCCCTTGGTATGACTGTGGGCAGCCATTCAGCTTTTCATGAATTGTTATATTATGTTCAAGTTTATGTTTTGAAGTTTGTGGTGCACTGCTCAGAGTCTAACTACACTGTGATTTGCTAGGCCAATTCTGGCTTATTTACCACAATTAACAAAATAATGGCTTAGTGAAATATGAACCCAGCTAATTGAGTGACTGCTAAACAGAGAATTCATACCTTTCTAGTCTAGGACTCCTGTATTTAGGGAGGGAAAAGTAAACATTAATAATCTTATTAATATGAAAAGATCACTTAGTGGGACCTGAAGAGCTAGAAGAATAGTGGCACAGTGGTAAACATTCAGAAATTAATTTCCTGTACTAAAAACTCATCTAACCCAATTTCAATAAGCATAGGCATATTTTAGTTAGGATAACTTATTAAAGAACTTAACAAACTGCTACATGATGATGGCCTGTGTTATATAAAGAGGCTAATTACTGCTCTTCATTCATTAAAAAAACAGGTCAAAGAGAGTAGGAGATATGTTTTTATTTTTGTAGCATCACATGGCTCTGTTTCTCATTACTGTCTCCTCCTTTTCAGCTATTTTATCTGATCTACATGATTTTAGACTTTCGGATCTTCAGAGTGAATTTACTGGAACAGTTCACTTGTTTTAACTTGCTTTTAATTTTGCATTCCTGCTGTCACCCTAATTATTGATCTTTCAAATAACAAATGCCCAGCTCATAATAGGATTGTACTGATGCGGTAAACTCTAAATTTAAGTGCCCTAAGCTTAGATTGAGGTTAAAATGTCCCACAAGTTCTTTCTGTTGCTATGTCTGAAAAACAATGTTCAAGGCCAGTCACACTGCCAAAGCACACAGCCCAGAAGCAGGCCCGTTGTCCAAGTATGAAGCTCTGTTGTACTGCTACTCAGTTTCTACTCCTCTATTTTATTTGAGCATGCAAGCAAACCCCAAGCAGGTTTTAAACCTACTTTCTGCCAAGGACTCTTCCTTTCAATTACTTCTATGAAAGGAGAAGGAGAAAGAAGGAGAGGGAGAAGGAAGAAGGCACTTTGGATTTTCTTGACCCATGCCTAGAAACACAAACTTAATCATGTAAAACCCAGAAGAATCCTAGGGGAAACTGTGCAGTCCTATATATGAGAAAGGTTTTAATGAGAAATTCCCTTTCAAATGCTACACAGATGTCCGAGTATAAACAAGAAAACAAGAAAATGCAACAGTCATACATTCAAAATGCCAAAGAAGAATCAGAAAAGTCAGTCCAAGTTAGTTGCGTATTATTGGCTTGAACTGGATCAGGAGTTTCAAGAAGAGGCATCGGCCATCACAGAACATGAAGTCTGAAGAAGAGATCAATGTCCTTTCCTGATGTTAGGAATGTTTAGATTAAAATCTCACCTATTTAGGTGAAACCATAATCAGCGAAAGCCTGCCTCTCTGTGAAGATTGTTGCTATGTTTAAACTACTCTCCCTTTTTTTTAAATGGTAGTCCACCAGGAAATGACACAGTAGTTAAACCCACTTTTCCAACAGCCCTGTTCTTGTATGATGGAAAGCTGTTTCCAGTTCCAGCTGGACAGATCATTGAGCAAAAGAGCTTTGGATTAACTTTTCTGGCACATCACCCAGTCACTAATGTCTTTAAGGGGGCATTTTTTAGCTAAACAAAGGCATAGGTCTTTCCCCATCCACTCATCCCTGAGCTGGCACAAAGTGTTCCCTGCATGACATTTCTTGTCTTCACAGCCAATCCCTATCCTGCCTTTATTGCATCTATCCTGAGTCATTGTCAAATGAAGTTAACACATGACATGGCAAGTGGTGATCAGTTTTCTTCAGCTTTGCTTCTACCCCATTTCCACACGTCACCCACCAATGGGACAAACTTTCACCACTCAGGGTTCTGCAGTAGGAATGGGGTAGATCTCAGGTGAGGACTTTACTTATTTTCTGGGGTCATTTCCCTTTTCCACACCCATTTGGGCACCTCCAAAATTCAAATAAAGTGTAATAAAGAAACAGGGGAAGATGCTGGGGAAGAAATAGCCCCAGATGGGAGGGAATTAAACCTAAGTTGCCATGATGGTGCAACTTGCTAGGTGGGATGGCTAGAAGGACCAAGGACTGATGCAAAGAACCTGAGATCAGGCAGGTAGGTTACAATAACAATGCATGGACGTCAACCACCGAGAAATGACCAACAGCCAGTCTACTAGGACATACAGACTGGTATAAGAGACAGAATATTTTAACCTAGGTAGCTAAGTAGGTAGGTTGGTAGGCAAAGCTTGAGGCTTATTGTTGGTTGTTCTAGTATCTATAATAAAGTTAGTTTATCAAGAGTTATGTCCTTGAAACTCTGCCTGCTAGCTGCTATTCAAATAACTGTCTGGATGAAACCTGACCACAGGTCTTGTTCAGCCTGAAAACTGAAAAGGACTAGCTGTTGGCCGATCACCTCTCCTTATTCAAGAATGGGAGACTGGAACTGAAACTGACAAACAAAGGGATATAAGGACAAAAGTCCAGTTCAACATCCCCTCCCCCTTATTATCTGGACATTGCCATAAGAAAAAGCTGAACTGCTGCATCTTAAGAAGACACATGACAAGCAGATTAGCATGAGCATTTCCCCCCAGATAAAATACTAGAAGCCTGCTCCAATCATCTCACTGAAGCCAAGAGAGAGCTGGTCTCCAAAATAGGAAAGGGGACATAGAGGTGACTGGCGTAAAGGGAACTCAGGAAGCACAGTACTAATGAAAAGGGCAAATGCTGGGAGAGAAATGGCTACCCATTACATTTACTGGAATCATAGTAATCCTTCTGTCCTGAAGCAGACCCTATCCCACCATAGCTTCAAGATGTATGCAATCTATAAAGATTTGTCACCCATTATCTTGAGGCTCAGGTCAGGCGGCTTGCAGGTAGGATTGGAGACATATTTTGGAGCACTGGAAGGTGCAAGCCTACCCCCTCCCCCCTTGTCAGTAGCCAGCCTCCACCTGGCAGCCAGGTGAGTCACAGCTGCAGATACTGTGGGACTGAGCAAAGGAAGCTTAATGCTGGCAGTAAGTAATACAGGGAAGGAGTGTTAGCAAGTGAAATCAGTGCATGATTATCCTTCCCTAGATTGTGTGGTCATAAGGTAGAACTGGGGACAGCAGCCTTGCAATGGTCCTTATCAGATTTGGTTTGTTCATTTGTTTGTTTATAATCTTTATTGTCATTGTACTTCTCGTACAACGAAATTAAATGCCACCCCAGTGCACCTTTAGAAATATAAAAACCATAGAACCCATAAAACACATAAAACACAACCTTCACATTCCAGTCACCATTGCACAACCCCTAGTGCTACATTAATATTGCACTATACAGTAGAGTTCAGTATAGTTACAGCTCTGAGATAAAAGCTATTCTTCAGCCTATTTTTTATTTAAGCTATTCTTCAGCCCTGTTTTTATTATCCTATACTGTCTGCCAGATGGTAATAGTTCAAAAAAAGAATGTCCCGGGTGGGATGGGTCCTTAAGAATGTTTTGAGCTTTCTTAAGGCAGCAGGAGCTGTAAAGGTCTTCCAAAGAGGGGAGAGGGCAACCAGTGATCCTCTGGGCGGTGGTGGCAGCCCTCTGGAGCGCTTTCCTATCTGCCACTGTGCAGTTAGCAAACCATACACAGGTGCAGTAGGTTAAAATGCTCCCTGTAGTACAGAGGTAGAAGGTCACCATCTGTTTTCCATTCAGTTGTTGTTTCCTGAGAAGTCTCAGGTAATATAATCTCTGCTGGGCCCTCTTAACCAAGGCTGCAATATGAGCGACCCAGGTCAGGTCCTCCTTTATGGTAACACCCAGAAACTTAAAACTGGCCACCCGCTCCACTCGGTCTCCATTAATAACCGGGGGCTGGACATCTAATCTATTCCTTCTATAGTCAGCTATAAGCTCCTTGGTCTTATTGATATTAAGGGCCAAATTATTGTCTCTGCACCACGAAAGCAGCTGGTCTACCTCATCCCGGTAGGCAGACTCATCTCCTTTGGAGATAAGCCCCACCACTGTTGTATCATCTGCAAATGTAATGATAATATTGCTGAAGTGAGTGGGGGTACAGTCATATGTATAAAGAGTGTAAAGTAAGGGACTCAATACGCAGCCCTGTGGTAAGCCAGTGTTGAGAGTAAGAGCTGAGGAGATATAATTGCCTAATCTAACCCTCTGGGAGCGGCCAGACAGGAAGTCCAAAATCCAAGAACAGATTGAATATGGAAGCTCAAGATCCATAAGTTTAGACACTAGTCTATGTGGAAGGATTTATTTGGTACAAATAAAGGGGGTTGGGGCACTTGCCCGAAGTCACCTCCCATTAGAAGCAGCTGAGCCAGCCATGCACAACAGACAACTTTTCCCAAAAAAGCAAGTTTAGCCTCAGATAAGGAAATCTGTAGGATTAACCTGCTGCAGAAATGGGCTATAGATCCCAGTGCTCATATTTTCCAGAAGAGGAGATGTCTGGTTGCAATTTAGCCTCCAAGTTGGCTGAACCTTGCAATCCTGAGCCTTTGGTCAACTCATGACTAGCAACTTACCTCTTCTAGAGTAATGGCATGATTAGAGAAGCATTTGAAGGAGGGCTGGACTTTTATCACCCTTCCTTTTCTTTGTCTTTTTTTGCATCCAGTAGAGGGCAACATTGGTTTTCTTTTCCATCTGTGAACAACCCCGTCAAGATTTTTACAATGTACAGTAAAAAGAATGAACTCGTGCTAAAGCTTGACAGACCAAAAGTATACAGGGCATTTTGAACCAAAGCATAACACTTAAGAAACTGTTGGGTGCTGCGTTTAGAATCCATGGTTCAGCACCATGAAGCCACTGAGTCTTGTGAAGTTAGGGCAGTATAGAAATGTTGTAACAAATAAATAAATACAATTAATTAATTTGAAATCAGTTGTATGTGGAAAAACAGACAGTGATGCTTCTAGGTTTTTTTTTTAAGTAATGTAAATGGGTTTGCTTAAAATATGTACAGGCTGTTCTTTACCAGAACTGGTTCCAGAATGGTTCTGCAGCTGAAAACATTTCTGATTCATGTTAATTTGACTTCAGGACCTGCAGCTGTTCATCCTCAGGACCATTACAGGCAATACATTCTTTCTTTTTGTGTTCTGTTGTTTTCAGTTATTTCCCTTAAAATGCATGATAATAAAAAGAATAAACATTTAATAAAACCAGAGAGCAAAGGGAGCCAGACAGTATCTGCTTTATCACCCTCATGCACACAAGAAATCCAGAAATAAGTTGGGTTCACACATACTACTAACTTAGGGTTACAGATAGTCCCCAGTTTAAGAACAAGTTTTGTTCCCAAGGTCTGTCCTTTAAGTCGAATTTATATGTAAGCCAGAACAGTATTATTGTATAATACCATATAAGTAGTATTGTGTAATGAACCTGAACCATTGTGCATTTAACTTGAATCATTGTGCCTTCAACTCAAATTTTGCTACTGTAGGCTCCATTCTTAACTATGGGTCATCTGGAAACTGGGTGTTCTTAACCTGGAGACTACTTGTACCACATCTGGGCTGCAAAAATCTGCATGTACATTTAGATGGCAGCAAAGACATACAATGCTATTTTATAATTATGATGCCATCTAACCAATTTACTAGCTTTTGATGATCTGTGTTTCAAAAGCTTCAGTTCTACCTTACTTTTTTCCACCTTATCAAAATGATGAATGCACCTGCAAGTCCCATCTTGAGGAAAGCTCTGGCTAGTTAATCATTTGATGTCAATTGAAAGCACTATACAAATACCCCAATATTAGCATTTTATTGGTCCTGATGACTACACAGAACAGTTAGATTTATGAGCAAAAGGACTTGAATGGTAATGGGTAATTCGCTAGCATTGGATTTTCCTGGAATGTTTGTGAGGGGTAATCCCAACACAAATTCTATATCTAATCTACCTGGCCTTCATCATATTCCAGTGATAACTTATATAAAATTGTTTTGAAAAAAAATATTCAAAGGCAAAACTTTAAGCCTGGTGTTGGTGACTTCAAGGGCTACTGAAGTATGACTCCTAGTAGCTCCAGACAGTATGGCCAGTGGTGAGAGCTGCTGGTTGTGTATCAGGAACAACTGGAGACTTATAGATTCCCTACCTCTGCCATAACCCTACCATGCTGGATCATGCATGATTGAATCCTACCCCAGCTGCAAACAGGGTTTTCGCTTTTCTTTACCTCTGCTTATCTGGCCAGATCTGCCTTACAATCAGGAAAAGTTGTTGTATATGGATAAGAAGTGCTGGAGTGGCTGGGGATGGGCTATTCCAACAGATCTCAAGGGTATTAGGTTGTAGAAATTACTCCAGCTTGTATCTGAAATCGTTTCTCTAGTCTTATCACCCAATCTACTGAGTCATTTTGGACCAAGAATTACTCTTGGGCTGGGTTGGTTGGGATTTGGGGAGCTATGGTTCTAATAAAATTGAATATACCTGGTTGAACATCTAATTAATCATCATGTTCTATGAACAAATAATCCTGTTTTGTCTTTGGACGTCTTTGGATGTCTTTGGATAAGGGCCAAGATTAGAGGATCAGGAACAAAACAAAGTTTTAGTAGGTTCAGGAATTTAAAAGTTATTTTAATATTGCTATCAAACAGAATAAAATGTATTGAGTCATCATTACTCGTGAAGTTGATCTTGAAGTTCCTCCAGTGACAGTTCTGTTTGCCACTATCCCAGGCATTCCTCCAAGACCAAAGATAGCACTGAAAATTACAGGCTCTTCCTACATAGCAGCTTTCTTCTTCTTCTTCTTCTTCTTCTTCTTCTTCTTCTTCTTCTTCTTCTTCTTCTTCTTCTTCTTCTTCTTCTTCTTCTTCTTCTTCTTCTTCTTCTTCTTCTTCTTCTTCTCCTCCTTCTCCTTCTCCTTCTCCTTCTCCTTCTCCTTCTCCTTCTCCTTCTCCTTCTCCTCCTCCTCCTCCTCCTCCTCCTCCTCCTCCTCCTCCTCCTCCTCCTCCACAACATCCAGGCCCCACATTAACAAGTTCTAACTTTGCTCAAATTATTACCCACACAAGGTTTTCTCCAAATGGATCAGGACTAAAATGGAACTGAAACTGCTATTAAAAATATATTGCACTTTCCCTTGATGAAAATCATTAAAAAAAAAAAAGCAGAGAAAAGGATTGCCACAATAAAAGCTATGTGTTGTGCCCGCACTGAATGTCTGCTCGGCTAGTTATATTTCCATTTATTAAAATCAGTTCCACTTAAATGTTTAACTTTGGCTGGATCATATCTATAGTCATTAAAAGGCAAACAATTTGCAAGGCAGTTAAAACAATGCACTTGAATATGTGTGTGCAGACCAAGAAACCAAACGTTTTACTCCTGTCTTTGTTTCAGATGTCGATATAGTGCAGTAATAAGGAGTAAACCAATATCTAAAAATAGACACCCATAAAAAAAAAACTGATAACCATTCCTACTATGGCCAGCGGTAAAGCTAATTACTTCCTTCAGTCAAGCTGAGTTAGTAAGCTAATATAAATACTCTAAAATAAACTAATGTAATAACAAATGTTACCCATGCTATATGTAGTAGGGAACTTCTTATGGAGGAATATGGATTTTTTTTAAATTTTACCTAGTCTGGTTTTAAATAAGAAGTTCATCCTATCTGAAATTACGCTGATAATTATTTCTAGATATTCACCAGTCCTATGTAAAAAGTCCTAGGAATGAACCCCACTGAAAATGGTAGCCATTGCTTTTGAATAAGCATGGATACATAATATTGCAGTGAGAAATTGGCAGCTTCCATGATTACACAGCTACCTGTTGAAATCAGAATTAAAGGAGATGTGCTCGTTCCCAATGCCAATCTCTACCCTTCCTCTAAAACCTCTGTTTTGGCCTCTGCTGGATTGTGGTGTTCTGGTTTATATTGTGCAGACCACATAAAACAAAGGCATTGGTTAAACTGTCTGGCTCTCAATGTCACCAGCAGCAGGAAATCCGCCAATAACAACACAGGTGTGATCTGTGGAGGGTTTTGACCATGGCTTTAGGCATCTAGCAAAACCTGCCCGGGAGAAAGATGCTCTTACAGGGCTTCCAAGCTATCCTTACCCTACAGATCAAGGCCTAGGTTTGCAGCTGAACCACACAGTGGCAGAGGCTGCCTGCTGTAAGCAGTTGGCCAGGCATCTGGTAAAATAGGGAGACTCTTCTGCTTCATCTCACAGTGCCCCCAGTTGCCAGTGCTGGTCAGCTCCTTCTGGCTTATCTAGTTCCTGGTGGACAATGGGGACAGCCTTGTGTGAAATAACTAGATTTATATTAATAAATCTAGTTATTTATTAATATAACTATTTTATATTTTATTAATATAACTATTAATATAACTGTTAATAACTTGGACAGAATGGCCTTTGAAGACAGTTCCTTGGGACCAGAAGAGTGAGGGGCTAAAGTGGTCTGCTGATACTGGGTTCATCCCATCCTCTCAGGGTTACCTAAAAATTGCGACCCTGAGCAAATGGTTGGTGATGTGCATTGGATTGCACCCATGGAAAAACTGCCATAGGATGTTGCCTGTGCATGGTAGAAAACATTACTTGAACACCAGAACAGCTAAAGATGACTTTAAATGATCTCAAGTTTGGGGATGAGGTGAAAGCAACATCATCAAGACACCGCAGTATAAAGAGTTTGCTGTGGCATATTCCTGCCATGGATAGGTCCAAATGGAGAAAAACTGGATTGCAACGTTTCTGGGTTCTTTGGATTCCAGAATGTTCTTCACATCGGCATCTTCCAATTGCCTTCCATGCACAATTTGGAGTTTTTTTTAGAGATCAAAGTGACTTTACATACTTCATAAATAAATCATGAATTAAAATTGTGTTGGGGATTACTGCTTGAATTCCTTGAAAATTGGGTTTTGGGGTTCCTAGGATTCTATCTTGTTTCCCATAGTGTTTAACATGTTCATGAAACTCCTGTGCTGTTATCTGAACATTCAAGGGTCGCTAATATGCAAATACCAACCAGCTTTTTCTCTCTTTCATCAAATACAGGAGGGTCAGGGGCTATTTTGTGTTGGACGTGGATGGGACTCTACCGTTCCAGAGGCGATGCTCTCTTCCCGTAGTTTTGGATACTCATTGATCCATCATTGCATGTAGAGACACCAGTGGCCTCATTAGTTAGAAATGCTTTTACTCGGCTTCAGTGGATAAGCCGAGCTAAAGTTATGTACAAGCTGGTAACCCCCTGTTTGGATCACTGCAGAGGTTGCCTTTGATAGTTAGCATTAGTCAAACAAACAAACAAATAAATGCATTACAGCATCCTTTTAAAATTGAGATTTTATTTTATTTTATTTTTTGGCCGAGTGGTAAGTATTATAATATGACTATTTTCTGCAACAGTAGCCAGACATTTTCTGGCCTTGTGATCAGAAGCCAGTGGTAGAGCCACTGGCGATAGATAATAGTTTCAGCATTTGCATCAGTAAGCACATTTCACAATTGCTTTGAACCATTCTGCCATTCATTCAGTCTAGGAAATTGTTGCAGCTGTTTCAGCCACAGACTGAATTTACTTGCAAAACTTTTTATAATACATCAAAAGGCATCTGTGGTCTCTCATATTTGGTGTATCTCCTTTTTTCTTTTCTGGCAAAAGTCTTCATGAAAAACAGATTTCCCCCATCTCCAATTTTCCTCTAAAACATGATCTCTTTTTTATTTTAAGCTGCAGAATAAATGCTTTGAAGAACTTGTTATATGACAAGTTTCAGCCTCAGGTTAATTTAGCACAAAGCTTTCAGCCTCTGAAAGAAAAAAGAACGGAGTATTCTACAGTGAAAATGGCAATTTAGTCTCATCACCCAATCTACTGAGTCATAATGCTAATAAGACAGCAATAACCCTCCCTAACCTGGTGCCCTTCAGAGCTTTTGGAATTCAGTTCTAGCTGCCATTTTTAGGTAGGGATATTATAGATGGGTTGCAAGTAGCTAGATGACCACTAGATGGGAGCCAAAGAGCCAGTTTTCTGTGTCTCCTTGCTGCCCTCTAGTGGTAATTTGGATTTCTGCAGTCCACCTATGGTAGCCCTGTCTCTAGTGCTTTCCCACTGCTAGCTGGAAAGAGTGCTGGGCGACTCACAGAGGTGAATCTGAGGGCTCACTCTCAGCTAATGCACAGCAGTGCAAATATGTTGCTTACAACTGAGCAGGAGAAGAAGCTGCTGGGTGGAAGGAGTATTAGTCTACAGCCAAGTGAGATACACAGTTGTTAATAAAGCAGTCCTGACCTCAGAACTTGTAGGGGAGTACAGAGATTGCCTTGAAGAAAACATGTGGCAGCCATTACAAAAACATCAGCCCTGAAAAGGAGGCAGGAGTGAGGAAAAAACTTGAAATTAGCCTGCCTTGATTCTCTTGGGTATAAAAGGGAGCAAAAAGGAAACTCTGTCAGGTTCCAAAAGTCTGCTATTATAACCTTTAACAATACAGTGGTACCTCGGTTCACGAACGCTTCTGTTCACGAACAATTTGGTTCATGAACAGCTCCGGTCGCAAAATTTTGCCTCCGTTCGCGAACTCCGCATCGGGTTACGAACAGGATCCGCGGCCATTTTCCCTCCCGTGACACGTGGTCGCGGATTCCTGTAGGGAGGGGGACTCTCCCTCCAAGCAGTAACCGCCTCCCCACCCGCCTTCCTGTCCTCCACGCCAGAAGTCGCATCGAGCAAGGTTAGCTTTCTCTCTCTTCGTACTGTACTTTGTGTCATATTTTTGTGGTTTAAAAAAAAAAAAACATATGGTTCAGAACGGATTAACCGTAATTACATTGAACCTTATGGGGAAATTTGATTCGGGACGTGATCAAAAATCAGTTGGCCACCAAATTCGTAGGGGTCAGAACGGATTAACCGTATTTACATTGAACCTTATGGGAAAATTTGATTCGGTTCACAACCAATTCGGTTCACGCCCAGAGTCGCGGAATGAATTAAGTTCGTGAACCGAGGTACCACTGTAACGTAGAGTCACAGTTGTTTCTATGGTGTCTGTTTCCTGCTCTGGTCTACCTCAAAGGGCTGAGAGATAGTAAACAGAAATTATGAGCAGCCATCCCTGCACATCCCTTGTCCTCCCCTTTTCTTTAGCTACCCCTGGGGGAAGTTGAGATTGGTGACCAGGTCTTCAGACTCAGCTGAGGCTGGGAAGGAGGAGACGGAGAAAAATACGTATTTTGAAGGGCCCTAACAGAGTCTTCTTGTTGAAAAGACAACAAAAAGGGCCTGTTAATAAAAACCTTTCAAGAAATCTATTGATTTCTTTTCCCTGCTGGGGTGCTTTTCTGTCTCAACCAATGTTCATGCATCTCAGAGGAAGGAACACTTTTAATACAATTCTTGGCAGTGTTGTGGGACTACATCACTGTTCCACATTACAATGAAAATGAGCTTATGTCACAAAACTGTATGATTTATTTTTTTAAAATAGGTTAGAAATATTGGATGTGTTCCTAATGCCCTAATCTAGTTAGTATCTCTGTGACTGCTTTTGGTACTACTTTCCTAGAAGTCATCAGAGGCAACATCCAGAAGTATCCTAACCTGGAAGTTACCAGAGCATGGATAACTCTGGTGAAATTACAACTGTGTTATAATACCTCAAGATACCTTTCTTCACATGGTAAATGTTATATCAATCAGTAAAATAAAGCATGCTGAGTTTGAATACCAGTACACTCCTCATCAGTTCAGTCCCAATTCTTGATTTGCCAGATTCCTTCTCCTGGGCAAATAATATCTCTAGCTTCTATTCTGAACTACCCATCTAGGTATTCTTACCCCTGTGCATGATGTTAACACATCTTTTGCTTCTTGACTCCACCCACTGCTGCTCTTATCTCCACTGAAATTTCAGTTGGCACCTTCAGCTTCTAAACAGTTGTCCACTCCTGCTCTAGGCTGGGCTTTATTCCCTTCACCATTGCCATCCTTTCAAGTCAGAAGCAATTGGGAGTGGTGGGGAGGTATCAAGGAGAAGAAAACGATGATGAAAGCAATGTCACACCAACATGACACAAATTCTGCCTTTTTTATAGGTGTGTTGTGACTTTGCATGCTATACGAAAGATACCGTGCTGCTCTTGCCATTTTGACCAAGTGCTGGATCTTGGGGATGCCTGCTTCAAGCTCTTATTCTGATTCTCTAGGTTCTGCCTGAGCCCAACACAACCCTGGCTTGTTAAATGGTCAAATATAATTCTAAAGTGCTTGCTACTGACTCTTAGAAGCTACTAATACAGAGCAAAGTAAATGTTGTAGGAGAATATTCCACTATAGGATATCTTCACTGTAACCTATGATGTTAACGAAAAAGTTCATGTGAACAGGCATCCTTCAGATACCTTCATCCCAAGAATACTCAGTATCATATTCACAGACAAACATATCGGAGTGAATACTCTGCCTGGATGTATTCACACATTATGCTTTTCTTCCCTCCTCCCCCACCCAACTCAATATGGCAGCTGAGCAACTCCATCACTCATAATGTTAAATTTGGTGCTTTGAGCACGAGATAATTGTGAGTACAAAAATGTATAGGCAACTACGTATTCCTAATTAAGGTGATGTTAGAAAATGAGTTATGATTGCACATGTTCCTGACATTACAATCAGATAAATTATTGTTAACTAAAATTCTTCATGCTACCTCTCAGGTTTGCTAAAAATATTCCCTTTATTAACTCTATTGTGAACACAATTTTATATTGCTGTCTGATGAGACGCAGACTAAGAGATTGAAAGAAGTTCTGATTTTATCAAGCATTTGTCAGTATCTGCAAAGAGCTACAATAATCATGTGTTTTTTCCACCCACCCACACATCCCACCCTTAAGACCCCAAACTAAACAGTGGTGTGTCTTCAGCCAAATGCTGATACAGATATCTATCAGATGACACTAAGAATTTATGCAGGGAGGTGGCTTAAGTCCATTCTGGATGGGTGAATGAATCCCCTTGCCCAGCCCCCTCTCTGCCAGGCCTGGAGGGAACTCTGCAACACTGCAAATGATTCCTCTTCCCAGGCACCACGAGCAGCAGACAACTCATGAACTTGGCTAGCAGCACCCAGAAATTCGAAATCCTGTGTCGGCCAGCTGTTCAGTTGCTCAGACGAAGGCCTTTGCCTCAGGCCAAGCGCTTAGCTTGATTGATTTCATAAAGCTGGTGCCCTTTCAACAGATCGCTTCTTGATCGCTTCCTGCAGCATTTGCTGAGACTCGGTAACCCACGCACAGCCTCTTTCATTGTAGATTACAGCAAGCACACGCCTCCACTAACAATTCAAAACAGTGACCCACCGTCAGGAGGGAATTACAGTATCATCATCAGGAAGCCTCCTCTACCTTGGTCAGGTAGCATGCTGTGAACTAAAAGCTGCTGTGCTTCAGCAACAAAGAAAGGAAGGGAGGACATGATGTTTAAAGGCAGGGGGATGTGAAGTTAAAACTTTGTAATCAGCAGCCATGGATCTGCCCAGGAACCTTTAAAATGACCCAGCAGAGGTCTTCTTGCATTTCTAGTAGCTTCCATGCCTCTCTCTGCCTCTTTGTGACATCCACCAGTGCAAATGCTGAGTTTCTCTTTGCACTGCTCCCCAACCCCAACCTTGGTCTCTTTCCTAGAGGGGTCCTCTTTTTTCTTAGCATGCAGACAGTCTGCATATCTCCCATTGCTTTCAGGACCGCCACACTTCAAAAGACTACAAAGGGCTTCAAAATCATTTGATTCGGGCCATTGCTTCTAAGCATGTCCCCACTTTGATTTGGAGATTGGTAGGGTGATCAAAGCTACCCTGAACTGAAGCACTCCTTCAAAGTACTGTACAACCCCCTAAACGGGCTTTAACTTCAGATCATGAGGTGCCTCCACGTTTATCTGTGGTCTACTTTCTTCTCCCTCCTCCTCCCCCCGCCCCAGCTTAGAGAGAGAGAAAATATCCTGTTAACTGTGAAACCATTAATTCTGTCCCATTGAGTCAACAAGTGTGGAATGGTCAGAGTAGTATGACTATTCCACTAAACCGTCAGTGCAATCCAGTTGTTCTAAGAGACTAAATCAAAAGGGTATGTCACTGACTTATCTGCTAAGAGGGGCAAGGCACAAATTTTGCCCAGAAGACAGTAGTCTGAAGAAAGGTAGCTGGCTTGATAATGGAAAACTCAGCTAGTGGACAGGTGCCTGGCTACTTACAGACTTATAGCCAACGTATTCTCCAGAATGAGTAGAATCTATGACACTTGCCTCAGCAAGGTACATGTTTCTCTTAACCTTCTCTTATCACAGAAACGACTGGATGATCCAACCATTTAGCAATCTCCCATTAAATAATAAAATAAAGGAGGTGGTGGAAATATTTTCAGAAATCTAAGGAATCCCTGATAGAGGAGTCCACAGAGTATTTGTGAGCATGGTTAGGTGACAGGCAAAAGTCATATTTTAATTACTGTGCCAGAGCTCCACTCAGCTGGCATTTCACTTTAAGTAATGCAATCAGCCTGAAGTTTCAGACTGGTAGAATAGCTGTGCTAGGTCTGCCTTGCCAGGCCCTGGACAGATGCCAAGTGAAATACTCCTTAGGGAAATGCATATGCCAATTAGTCTCAGAGATTTTAACCATTGGCTGCCTACTGCTATAACCATCATATTTATGTGTGCTGGGATGTCTGTACGGGGGGTGTCCATTAACAATGACAGAAGATAGGAAACATGGGGAATGGCCTCTGTGAAGGCTTGAGAGACTGGATGCATCATTAAAAACAAATGTAAGCCAATTGACACAATGGACTGAGTCTTGCCACCAGAAATTATCCATACTGCTGTGTCAATCCTTGCATTCCTTCCTTCCAGAGCCAAATTTCAGGATCAGTCTCTCTCTGTGAATTCTTTATGTTGGAGGCTGAAATGTTCTAGATGGATAACTGAGCGTTCCCAAGAGCAGAAATCCATCCTGAACAATGATTAGTGAATCAGAATTTATAAATATAACAGAAAGGAGATTTATTTACAGGAAATATGACAGAGATAGGCAAAGCTTAGTACCTAGCTCACCACTACTTTAACAGGAGGAGAGTCCAGGAACATATGCAGGTGGACCTAGAAAGAAAGTGACCTGAGATTAGAAATCTCCTAGATAAGGATCAGGCAAAACAATAGACGAAGAATTGGCACAGAGCAAACTTAACTCTTTCTCTCTCTACACCCTTCTGCCCCTCGTGGTCCATAGATCATGAGGCACTGAAGAGTCAGTGCCATTGGACCCACACCTCCAACATTACTGGGGAGGATAAAAAAAAACTTTAGATAACATTCGGTTTGGCACATTCTACTGTGCTTCTGAAAAGCCTGTATGATGATGAATTACATTGTATGTAGTAGGGGTGGCCTCAGGGGCCACACGTCACCTGGCAGTGACCACACAGCTTCCCCAGCTCCAAATGTATAAGGCCAAACATTTTGGTCCTTTTTCACTTTGGGGAGCTAGAGGGGGTTTAAGGAGCAAAACAGGTGCCATCCGGATGTTTCAGATACTCATTTCACCCCTTAAAATTCCCAAACCATCTCAAAATTCCCAGACTTCTGTGTTCAGCCAGCCCCCCAAATACTATGCAAACCGTGGTGCAGCCCAAGGTCCTGTACTTCTCTCTTAGAAAATTATTCAGGGCAAGAACACACCTCAGGTTCCATTTTTACTTATTAATTGGGACACGTCCTTTACCTTCCATTGTATCAGTAAAAAATACAATTAAATACTCAGAAGCTCAACTTTTAAATATAGGCTATCTTTATTAAATATTTATGTTTCTCAGTGAATGATTTCATATATTCTGATGTGATATATTTTACAGATGAAGCCTGTTTACAGAAGCCTATTTACAGATGATAAACAGCTTTGTATTTCATGTTACTGAATACTATTTCCAGCAGTAACACAAAGAATATGAAAGGTATTATTCTCCAGTGCTTGTTTAAACTTTAATTGTTTTTTCTAGGAAGAAAGCTTTAAGCAAATGCCCATGCTAAAAACTAGGTCATCTTGTTGATGCACAAACTATGTGTACTATACTGCAATGTTATGATTTCATACAAATGAAATTGGAAGGGTTTTTTTCTTCTAAGGATTAACAGGTGCAGAAATGTTCATAGACCCTCAGTATTCACTAGACTAAGATCCAGCACTGATTTCTTGGGCACTTTGTAACACAATTTATTCTCATTTGTTTTTGCTGTGGATATAATTGGTCATGTGTTGATGAGTCAATCATGCCAGGTGATCGCCTGCATGTAAGAAGTAAAGCATCTGGTGTTCTTTGTTAGTTCTCAGTCCATTTCTTGATCCAAGTCAAAGTGCCATTCTAGCTGTTTTCACCTTGTCTGACCATTTTTTGAGAGCATCAGAGGCCCTTCTTTGGAGTCCCTGGGTGCAACAGGGACAATGGCCTTTTCCATGCTATATTTTAAAAAATTCCTGGAGGAAATCATGGGTACAATGGGAGATTATCTCTGTTTTGGTGGTGGCGGTGGTGGCGGTGGGGAAGAATTGAGTATTATTTTAGAACTATCATACAATTCCATATCATTTAAAGCCTTGGTCATCAGAGTGAACTCCAATCCATTTTAAGCTCCTTGACTCTATTCCAAACCCCTTCCTTGCTCTATCCATACTGCCTATTTTCCAACCCTTCACTCTCTCTAGTTTTCTGATAACCCACCACACACACAACTCTTACATACTCTCCCTAGTAGTCATCCATCAGCCATCTTTCCTCTCATTCCCAGAGTTGGGAGAAACTGGCCATTTCTATGATGGATTCACTCAAGCAGCCTTTCTGGTTTGTAATCCTCTTCCCCAGAGAAACCCAGTTCATATCCCATCCAACACTTACCTGGTACTTCGTGATGAGCCCCTTCTTTTCTGATTCCTATCACTTTTCCTGATCTACTTTAATTATTCTGATCACCTTTGTGTATTGTTTTAGAGTTTGGTTGCTCTTGGCTTAACTTCTTATTTGTTATTTTATTATTTGTTAGGGCCAGGTTGGGGACAATTCATCCTGGGGATGGTCCAGGTGGTTGCTAAGAGCCAACAATGATTTGATGGCACATAATGAAAAAAATGTATTTGAAAGGGGGAATATAATTCTTCTTAATAAATAGTTAAGCACTTCATGTGAATCACTGTAGGTAAATCTTATCCTTTTGCAATAAAATGAAAATCTTTTAAGATCTTGGAAGTTTCCACCCATCCTTTAAATCCCAGTTTGTTTTATGAGCTGTCTACTGTGTGTGGTTTAGTTGTCAGAAGGAGAGAGAAGACCGGGTTCAAATCTTGTTCTATCCAAGAAGCTCAGCTGACTCTATCTCACAAGATGGTTAAGTCAGTGTTGAGTCTGTACAGATAAGCATTTAAAGATGGAAGAAGAGGAGGATGCTCAGGCAAATCCTGTCTCAGTGGCTGTAGCTTTACCTTCCTGTTCCCAACCTTGCTACAGCTGGAAACAGCAAGTGAAATAGGGTTTACTCACATTCCCTTGAATCTGAGGGTGTGGTTGGGCAGAATGGGTACGCTCTGGGTCCTGTTGATTAGGCAGTGCCATCTTGTGGGGCCCAGTAAGCATGCCTCCTCTGTTGCGTCCTAAGCTTGGAAGAACCCAATTCAGCCTTACAGCAACTGTTCTGAGTTGGAGATAGATGTGCTTTAAGCAAAAACGTTTCAAATGTGAAGCACTTTACTCACAAGATACATTCACCTATTTGCCATAGCAACTGCCTCATACCTAACGGTTTCCAGAATGTTTCTGCTGCATTGTTTTCATTTGCTAGGCTCAGACAAAGTTAGTGATGCCAAAATATACACATATGAGAAAAGGATGCTTATGTATGTATGCATCTATGTTTGTATGCATCTATGTATGTGGATGAACAATTCCAGCTAAAAATATGCGGAAGAGTTACAAAGTCTATTCTAAATATAAAGCTGTCTGTGAAATATCATTGAATTATACACACAGCCATGATATTGCTGTTGCTTTTTAATATTTCATTATGAAGGGTCAAATTTAATTCAGAACACTGGGTCCTTTTTGTATGGTTTGTGATAATGACAATATTCATTCATTCATTCATTCATTCATTCATTCATTCATTTCTCTTTTGAAGCAGGCAAGAATTTGCCTGGTTGATTCTAGTCTAGGGGTTGGCAGTATGGTATCAGCAAAAGACAGGCTACTCATCCCAAATCAAACTGTACTTTAAGAAATTAAAATAATTAAATTCACCTGAAATCTTGAGAGATTTTGTCAGATTTGGAATCCTTTCAACAAGCTTGTCTCCCATCTCATACCTTACCAAAGAATGATGAAGACTTAAGCCAGCATGAGGAAATCTCCTAAGATCTGATGTGAGAACAGGGATGTTTTTCTTCGTTCTGTCCCCAGCTGGAAGGACAGCAGCATCAATCATGAGTAAAGATGGGTGATCTTGCAAAATTTCAAGGAATTGGGGTGGGAGCTCTTAGAGCACTTGATACCACACTTTGAAGAAAAGCATTTCTCTGGAAGAGCAAACTACTGAATTGTGTGAAAAATCAAGGCAAGAGGGCAATCCAAGGAACCCCTAGTGCAGATAAAATATGCCTGATGATCTGCCATTGTGCTATTCTCTTTCCCACACTGTTTCTTTATTTTGTACCTTTACTCTGTGATCTTACCCTTCTTATAGAAAATAATCATATTTTTTTTTAATGTAATTTTTTAGAAGACATAAAATGCTTCCAGTCAAGACTTGTATGAGAATTATGCCATTTCTTTCTCTTACAGAATTTTAGGGGAGAATCTGCAGAGGAGCACCAAGATGACCTTGGAGAAGGTACCCAGGGAGCATTAACAAAACATAATTGGGAAAACAAGAAAGCGTGAGAAACTTAAGATTGCTGTGCTTTGGCTTTCTTTGGTATAAGAGGAGGGAAGAGGAAATGCTGCCCAATTTCAAGATTCTATTTTTACAGGTAGTCCTCATTTAGCAACTACCTCATTTAGTGACCATTTGCAGTTATGACAGTGACAATAAAAGTAACTTTATGACCAATCCTCACATTTTTGACCTTCGCAGGTCTGTAAAGCAAAGGAAAGCTGAAGTAAGATCATCAGCACAGTCGCAGTTTCACTTAGCAACTGCTTTGCTAATAACCAAGTTGCCAGTCCCAATTGTGGTCACTAAACAAGGACTACCAATATAGCCTGCAGTAGAGTTCCTGTATTTCTTGTGGTGTCTTTTTCCTGAGCTGGCCTCCTTGAAGGGCTGACAGGATCCTCATCATTGGCAACTTTCTCATATGCTGCCCAGCACCCATCCTCTAATGGGGGATTTACAAAAATACAAACCTTAAAAATGTCACTGTCAGCTGCATAAAGAACCCTTACAAATTCTGATTTTGAGTTCCCTCCTATATTGTTGTAAGGAAGGAGGAGGCAAGCCTGAAGACCAGTAGCCACTTGTTCCATAATATGAGCTCCGCCCCTTCTCCCATCCAGTTTCTTTCCACAGAAAATCTGTGAGTGAAGGAAAGACGGTCACTGCAGAATGCTCTTGGATAGGTCATTAGGAGCCTTCTGGCAGGAAACATCCTCCGTCTTGCTCAATCTGGCCATGTTACCCTTCATTTGATACCTTTTATAGATAAAGGCTAGAAATAGGAAACAGAGTCGCAGTTGATGTAATCTTTCTTTGTGGAGGGGCACGTCTTAACCTTTAAACGATTTAGGAACATTATTTATACTTTTACTAGCTCTACAATGCTGCGTGGTGATCAGTGAGCTATAGATTATTTCAAGAGCAGTCTTACCATAGGTGTGTATGATTTCTGTGGGCAATTTCATTTTTGATTCTCTCCAGGCAAAGAATTTGACTTTTGTCACTAGGTTGACATTGTCATGGAGCTATTCAATCTGACTCTGACATACATTTCCTATTCTATGACTGGTAGCTCAGAATGCACTGGAATGGATGGATGGATGGACGGACGGACAGACAGATTGATAGACTGATAGACTGATAGATTGATAGATTGATGATAGAAAGATGATAGATATGAATGTAATTTGGGTCGTTAGAAGTAACTCAGTATGATTATTATCATGTGGGTGGCATATAAAAGCAGTGTAATATCTGGAAATGCAGAGGTTTGGGCAAGGAAGAGTGGGTGAAAGCAATTATTCCAGTAGCAATAAAATCAAATTTAGACAATTTATTTGCAGCAGCTTTCCACAAGGTGGCAGAATTTGGCTGCATATGTAATCACCATGAAGGTTAACTCTGACAAATGCAGTTGTCCTTCTGGAGAGCTGAAATGGGCATCTGTAAACACAGGACATCATAACTTACATTATTTAGACCAGTTCCAACTGCCATATTACATACGAGTCAATTGTATGAGGGCAATTAAGTTGTGTGAATGTGATTCACACACACAATTTTGGTTTGTTGCTAATAGCCACGGTGAAGCCAAAGCAGCCTTCCCACCATAGTGAGAGGTCTAATTCAAGGCAATGGAGAGAAATGGACTATTATGAAACTTTTTTGTCACTATATTTTAGGTTGCTCAAGTTAATAGGTTGCCACGGAGGAAGGCAAGCCTATTGAAATGCTTCCGGCCACAATGGCTGTGCTTGTAAGCAGTACAACCTGATCATTGTATATGACCTTTATCATACTTTCGCCGACATTGCTTGTTTTTTTCCCCTGAAGCCCCAATTTAATGGATCAGTTGGGAGGGAGTTGGTGCCCATTTATCCCAAGTGTTCATTAAATCACAAATTATGTCACCATGCAAATTCAACCTGCAACCCACTGCAATCCGAGAAAACTACAACGACATCATTAGCAGCAATTTGCATCATTTGCTTTTGGAGGCTTTTTCTGGTTTTTTTTTTTACTTTGAGAACGTTTGAAAAGCAAAATGTTTTCTACTTTGGTGACATTGTTCATTCATCCTTGCACTCTGGTCATTGCATTCTCTTGTGCCCTCTTGTTTACAGAGACTTTTGTTTAAAAATGCAAAAAAAGACTATGTTGGTTGGGTTGCAAAGCTTATGTGCATTCCTGCTGATGTTGAGATTTAGGAGGCCTATGCAATGAGTGCATCATCTTGAAAAGCTTCTTCGTCAACAGGACAAAGAGCATGTACAGAATGCACATGCACCCATAACTGAGCAGGCAATCATCAACGTAGTTTAGGGTTGGTTTGCTTTTTAAGTTCTGTGCTGACGGCTTGCTTTGGTTTAGCTGACTGCGGTGGTGTTTTGACTTTGCTATTCATTCCCCCTTGTGCACTGCATTTGCGTCTGCCTTCAGTTTGCGTATAACATGACAAAAGGCTCTATGCTGGTTGGCCCACTAAGTTGAAATCTTCACATGCCTTCTGGTGTTTTTGTGAACTGTTGCTGCAGAGTCATATTTGCCTGTCCCTTTTGCCCCTCAAGTGTAAAAAGAAGAGTTGTTTTGCTGAGCAAAAGCGTGAGAGTGAGGTCTGGCTGTGGGAAACCCTTGAGAGAGGCCAAGGGGGTGTGAGAATTGCTGCCAGTTGCTTTCCTGGCCCCTTCCCTAACAGAGGTACGATCTCTGTGTCACTTAGATCCGTGGCCCCTGGGGAACCATGCCAAGCGGAGCTAGTACCACGCGTGCCCATAAAAAGTCCTGGAAGGATATGGAGCTGCTCACCTACCTGGTGGGACTGACATTCCTACTGCTGGTTGATCCTCGCTGAATATCAGGATCACTCACTGGTAGCATGCTGTTGGAGCAGTTCTAATGTGTGTGTGTGTGATATATTATCACTTTATTTTAATATTTTGCCATATTTAATGTCTTCATGTGGCCGTTATATTTTTCCCTGACTTATATTACCCCTTCTCTGCTTTTGGTTTTCCAGAGCACTATGCTTCCTATTATATTTTTTCTAAAAAATATTAGGTAAGTGCTGCCCGTAGGAAAGGGTCTACAAGGATCCTGAAAACCACCCCTCATACCTACAGACCCTGTGGATGCCATGGCTGTTGACTAACCCAGGTTGTATGCAGATACAAATGCATACTTAAGGCACTAAACATGTCCCACAAAAACAAGGAAATTTGCAGGGAGAAAAAAGGCTGTTTTCTTCTGAAACTATAAGGCAGGTTTAGTTCTTATAGCTGTTTCTTGTAACTTCCTGCTCTTATACTCGAGACCACTTGCATCTTTCCTTTCAGAGTTTCCTGTTAAAGTTCTTGCTTCCAACTCTGTTCTTGCTGCAGTGTAGGGTGCCAACGTCATCTACTGACTTCTAACATTGGCTGAGCTTTGGATGGACGGGTGATGGCTCTCTACATGCTCAGCCAATGTTAGAAATCGGTGGATGATGTTGGCATCCTACATTGTTCAGGGTTTTCAAAAAGTTGCCACAGGGCTGCCTTCTGTCTCCCCCAGCCTTGGTTCCTCAAAGGCCATCAGGATTGTGAAGCAGATACAGGCCACAAGGAATCCTTGCTTCCATCAACCCACTAGCAGGGTTCTAGGTCCCTCTAGGTCTTCTGCTTTTCAGACGTAACAGGGCCACTTACTTATGAGGAAGAGCCCAGAATCATCTCTTCTGGGAGTTACGATATTATCTGGATTTTCCTGGGCAGTCCATCTCTACAACTGGCCATTACAATACTGTGAAGCGTAGGCACGGATGCTTTTCTTTCCCTTCCCCAATCTCTTTTCCTTGTGTGTTCTGTCTTTTTTGAGATGTTCAGCCTGATAAGGTTTCTAAAAGCATTCTTTCATGCTGATGAATATGAATCATCACCACCACCATCATCATCATCACCACATGAAATAAATTCTTGCAAACGTACTCTGCTACGTTGCTGACTAGCCTTTTAAAAATGGAACCTTTTCCTCTCCTCAGTTGTGCTGCCCCCCTGCCCAGTTGGGTCACACGCTGGATGCAGAGCATCAGCATCCAATGCCGGCTAAACAGTGTTCTATTCCAGCTCTCTGTCTCCAAGGCAGGGACGTGCAGGTGGTGATGCCTCATCACCATGACAACCTGAACTCCACAGAGAAGACTCTTGGAGGATGATACCCAGCTGCTGAGGCTGGGGGTGGGAAGCAGCATTTTACTCTATGGTAATCTAAAAGCCTCCATTCCATTCCAGGTGTAGAGGGCATAGGGAATAGCTTTGAAGGGCAGGAGGAAGAACTGCTGCCCAGGCAATAATCAAGCAGGGCTTGAGCCCATTCCAAGAAAGTAGTTTGAATAAACATCTCAGATAGGCCTCTCACTAGTTCACATGAAGATAAAGAGAGGGAGGGGGAAAACACATTCAGACTTGCAAGATCCTGTCACTATAGCCATTCCAATAAAAGTATTTTTAGACCTATATGGCATTGTTTCCTTAGATTGGCCTACTTTATAGGGCTGATACCAGGAAAGGCTTTGCTTAACTCCTCATTCTGATGGCCTCTTCACACAAACATTGAGCAAACAGCTGCTTACTGATAGTCTGGCTCAAAACAATAGCCTACATTCAGAAAAAGGACAGTTGAAGCCTTTGTGATTCCAAGAGAACCACAAAAAGGTACTTCATCACATCCCAAGGAAACTCCCAAAGTTGGAACAACAGAATCCCATGCATGGAGGTACATACAGTATACAGCAGCTATGCCCACAGAGGTGTGCAGAGTTCATCCTAGTGAGCTACTAGTACTAGCTCCAAAATGAATTACCCTATCAGCTGATGGCATTTTGAATTTATTTCCAAGTATTTTTCCCCCAACTTCTCACCACTGACATTGGCCTTACCATATATCAGCCCTTTGAACAACCTTTTCCAAGTTGGTCCCTAGAGATGTCCTGGACTATTGCTCTCATAATGTACAGTCAGCGTGGGCAGGTTTCACCATTTTAATGCTCTCTTGATCCTTAGGAAAGAACTTTCTAGGGAGCTATCAGAAAGAGGTGAAGGCTTATGAGCTGGTTTATACTAAACCATAATATCCTTAAGCATGATTTACTAAATAAATTACAGTTAACTGGATTCACATAACATGCTAAGCCATTGACCTTGATTTTCCAATCACAAAGACTGGAGTCATGCAGCAACCCACTTTATGGCTTAGAGTGTTGCATAAACCAGGCTGGAGTTATGCTGTCCAATGCTTCTCAGGACCAAGCTGGCTTTCTTGTTCTGGTGGTTGTTACCTTGGCCCAATGGCTATCTGGGGTAACTCAGTTTCTTTGTGCTGCATCCACATGTATGTTTTCCCATCCAGGGAAGGCCATACATTTGAAGGGAGGGCATTCAAAGTAAGGTAGCATTGTTTAAATCAACGTTTCTCAACTTCGGCAGCTTGAAGATGCGTGGACTTCAACTCCCAGAATTCCCCAGTTGTAAATTATGTATGATACTTTCCTATTTATTTAATTAACCTGCTTCCTGTAGTTGAGATGGATGTCATAGGCCTTCTCTCCAGGGAGATGGTAATGCATTTCAGTTCGCTGCAGTATCTTTATTCTGCCTACGATGCTGACGGCAGCATGTTTTTACCAAGAAGGTCAAAGCACTTGAATTTATATGAGTAAAGATACATCAGTGGACTAGCCCCATACGCTGAATATTGGTTGTGGGTTCTGACGATTGTTTCAGAACAAATCAGCATGGATTTCATTCAAACCCTCATTTGAAATGAAATGGCAAGTGGCAAATAATGATTTTCAGTAGGATTTGGAATAAACAAATGAGCAACAGTGAATGAAGCTGAGCTGCAAGTCTGTCCTAGAGGTTCTGCAGGGGACGCTTGCATGTTGTAGTTTTGCATATTGAGCAGGAAAGGGAGCTCGACTTTTGAACGGGGAGGAAATATCTGTATAATTTTCTGGTTGGGTTGCTTAAAATTAAATCATAGCATAAGATAATCATTTCTGACATTTATCTCTTTCCTCATCAAATTTGTTACTGCTCCCAGTGGCAACAGTGTACAATGGGCTTCATCCATTCAACTTGCAACCCTCTGTAATCCGCATGGACCTCTAGCGATTAATACAGATACATAATATAAAGCACAATATAAAATGATATAATTATGTTATCCATAAACATCCCAACCAAATCAAAGATAAAACCAGCAAACCTACCCCTGCCCCCAACCCCGAGATGGCTTCTACTCATGCAACAAACTTCTTTGGAAGAGCTCAGTTTTCAGCATCTTCCAAAATGACGCAATGAGGAAGCTAGGCTGAACTCAACCAAGATGCTGTTCCAAAAAGCAGGTGCCATCACAGAAAAGCAGCACTTCCATATCTCAGATTCTCCCATTTCATGGAAGTAGAGTACTACCAGCAGCTTCTCCTGGAACAAACAAGTCAGGTGGGTCAATTCTGGCTAGAAAATGTGCTTCTGGAGATATCTGGGCTTGAAGCCACATAGGGCTTTATTGATCAAAAATTGCATTTTGATTGCATCTAAAAGCCAATGCAGGGCCTGTAGTGTAGGTATCAATCTGCATTTGGTGACATGTGCCAACCAACTAGCGGACCACTGCTTTTGGAACTAATTGCAGTTTCTGCATGGTCTTAAAAAGAAGTCTCATGTAGAATGCATTGCAGTAGTCCATATGGGTGGTGAGAAGAGCTGTGGTAGTCCAAACAAGAAGCATAACCATGAGTACTAACTCTACCTTTATTGTAAGGTTACATTAACAGAATCTTGCAAGACTGAAAGTATTTCCCCCCTCCTTTCTTTTTACTCCCTTGAAAACTAGGGAGGGCCCCTTCTGAAATGCTTCCCACACCATCCCCCCTTCTGTGGGATGAGAAATCTTTTACATGCCAGTTGTCCAGTCGGTGGCTCTTCCACCTGTCTCCCAAGGTCATTCCCACATACCATCACATCTGCTCCTGTAAATCTGCAACTAATATATCAACCAGAAGTGTGGAAAGGGAAACGACTCCCCCTCCCCCTGGCCATGGTCTCCACTTATCAGCAGTGTCTATGAATCAAGGAGGACCCCAGAGTTGTAGTCCTGCTCCTATAGAGGTAATCCTTCCCCATCTAGGTGCAACACTGGGGCACACAGAGAGCCATGACACACAAGCATCAACTCCATCTTGCTTTGGTTCATTATCCAATAAAATAATATAAATGGGAACAAGGATATGTTGTTCCTGCAGCGTTTTAGAAGTCTGAAGAGTGCAGTGAGCCTCCTTTGCTCCAGCAATGGAAGAAGGAACCAAAGTGATCAAAGGAGTGGAAGGAAATTTGCCAAGTGAGGGCGGCAGTCAGTTTCACTACCCCTTCCAAACGAGTGGTTTTTGGTGTCATCCATGCATCACTGATAATGTAAAGACTGTTGCAATTTATCATTACTGCTGTGGCAGTGTTATAAATCACTAGCATATAAGATCCCTTAGCCTGAACACATTTTCTTCATACTGAGACACCAATGTGGAATGTGTCATTAAACAAAGAACTCAACAAATGGTCATTAATTTTTTTTTTTTAATACTGTGGAGATCTCAATTGAAAGGTACAATGAAAATAAAGTAAACAAAACATGGAAAAGAAAAGAGCACAAATGTAGTTTTATGTACATAAATACTGCCTTTTTTTTTACATTATTTATATATGCTAATCGCATTCTCAATCGGTTAAATAGCTTGCATTATTCCATATACAGCCTTGGTCTACACCATTTAGTAGCCACTTGAAATTTCAAAAAGCTAAAAAGAAGAGAAAAGAAGTGATAAATAACTACAAACTATTATCCAGTGATAGGAAGAACCATTTTCATTCAGCACTTCCTATAGAAAACAAAGGTGGTTGGTAGAAGGATCACGGCACACTAGTAGCAAAGGCAATATTCACAGGCTTCAGCATCTTCCAAATTATCTATAATGGCACAGAATACAATAATTTGTCAATAGTTTGCAAGCTAGGCCTGCTAGGGCACATGTTTGCAGAAATAATGTCACTCGAACCACTGTTTGTAGGCTCAAATATGTACAACTGTGTAAAATAGGTCTTTACAGCTCATACCTGTAGCAGTATTCTCTTTAAAAAGAATGTAGGCATATACTATACTGAGAGCAGTTGATTATGCAGTACTTTAAGACAAAATAGAATCCTAACGTTTTGCCTGTTTCTATCTTTCCCCCATCAGGGCAACTTTGTTTATGGTTTTTCTCCTCTGAACATTTGACTGTTACCTTGAATCAGCAGGTACCTCCGACACAGGACATTTTGCTTATTCCTTTTTCCTATCTGCTGCAATGTGTTAGGAATTAACCTATGACCTAAATGATTGTTCAGTGCAAAGATAATCCCATCTTAGGTAAGGGACTGAATTTAGACAAATCCCTAGGACTAAGATACTACTTGTGTGTGTGTGCACGCGTGTGTGCTTGCAAACACAGACACAAACACAAGTATGTGCATGTGCACCCATTCTGATTTGGTAATCAGCGTAAAAAATAAAGCATCTTGGAATTGTATAAATAGTAGGGACAAGAGGTTGCCTCTTAACAGAAAGTATAAAATTGCTCCAAGCTGAAACAGCAAAACGGTGAAAACCTCTGCCGGATGATGCCACGTGGGTTCCACGCACGACCTAGGAGTGCAGCATGCCTTCATGCAGATTGCTTCCTTGTCTGAATGTTATAGAGCATTAGAGAGTGGAACACTTGGCCCTGGTTGCCCCATCCCTTCCCTCCCACCAGAACAGAAATCCCATTTAGAAAAATAGTTACATATAAACACCCTGCGGATTTTTAAAAAAATGATAAATTCACCTATACTGTGCGTGTGTTGGTGTGTGCACACGTGCGAAAATATGGCAAATGCGGCTGCTGAAGAACACACAGTGAGAACACTTACTGAATTAAGTGTCTTGCAACTTACTGAATGTGTAGTAGCTTTGCCCACCTCATACTGTGCAGCCAGGTTGCCCCCCTCTTTTCCAGTGAAAGCAATAGGCTGCTACTCTGTTTTCCAGAGTTAAGGTCTGGTGACGAGGGGTTGCTGTCTCGTTATAGGCACTAACCTTGAAAGAGAGCGTACGTATCTATGGAGAGACATACCTGCATATGTCTATATCTATAGATAGATATACATGTAATATATTTATAAACACTGACGGTTTAGCCTAACTCTCCAGTGGAGCTTTGCTGACAAACACATCTCCTTCAAAGGCTGTAAACAAGTTGAAGAACAAATAATACAACTGGTTGGGTTCACTTTTTGCTAATCCTTGTATCTTTACCTTTACATTCTCTGTCTGCTTTGCCCTTTTCATATTTCTCTTTGTTTGGCTTGGTAACACTATCGTAGGAAGGGGGAGAGGTGGTAGACGAGCTCTCATCTGTTTTCTCTGGACTGGAACCCCCATTAAACCTATCGGCAGTCATGTCTTTGATTGGTAGGACATCGCCATCTCTGCATTTTTCTTTATTATATGTAGAAGCTACTTTTTTAACTTTCTGTTTTAGGAGGAAACGCCTGAAAGCCCTCTGAATGATGACAGCAGACACCTCCTCCTGCTTTCGTTTTAATGTGGTGGTAATTGGTTCATATGAAACTTTTGATGGATTGGCTGCCATGAATCGGTCTTCCATTTGCACTCTGAGTAAATCCATTTCTTCACTTTCTCCCAAAACACGCTTTGTAAAGGCAAACAAAATATCAAGGCAGTGAATTCTATCACCGCTCACCATGGGCAAGTCCATTGCAATTAGCTGGACATTGTTTGGCTTTGCAATCAGAAGAGGAGGATCCAGTGAAGCAGCAAAATCAGAAAGTTTACTATATTCTATAAATTGGGATGCATCTGGATCAAACTTTTCCCAGACTTCATAGAACATCTCAAAGTCATCCTCACTCAAAGGTTCAGCGCTTTCTTCTGTAGCTACGCTGAAGTTCTCCAGAATGACAGCAATGTACATATTTACTACAACTAAAAAGGAGATGATAATGTAGCTGACAAAGAAGAAAATCCCAACGGAAGGATTGCCACAGTCTCCCTTGACCGAGCTTCCCGGGTGGTCTATCTCAGGGTCACAGTCTGGAGGCCCACTGTTCAGGATAGGTGCTAGCAAGCCATCCCAGCCAGCAGAGGTGGTGATCTGAAAGAGGCAGAGCATGCTGTTGCCAAAAGTTTCAAAGTTGAACAGGTCATCTATGCCAACTTCTCTCTTCACGTAGGCAAAGTTGGACATTCCAAAGATAGCGTAGATGAACATGACCAGGAAAAGGAGGAGACCAATGTTAAACAAGGCCGGAAGAGACATCATCAAGGCAAAAAGCAGGGTGCGGATCCCTTTTGCCCCCTTGATTAGACGCAGGATTCGACCTATCCTGGCAAGTCGGATCACTCTGAACAGGGTGGGTGATACAAAGTATTTCTCGATAATCTCTGCGAGGAACATTCCTGCAAAAGAAAAAATAATTAAAAGCGACACTTTTTTACAGCACACATTATTTCTCATTATTTTATAAAGCAAAACTTGGGCATTAAACACACATGAAAATTAAAGCAAACTATTTTTTAATGATTGCTACATTAGTCCAAAGGAAAGAGGATATTGATTAGATGCTGGGGTGTGGAAGAAATTTAACAAGCAGTAAACTTAACAGTTAAGAAAAATAAAGACTGTTAATATTCATTATCTTAGGCAAATTCTAAAGCAATCTTGTAAACACAAGAAAATCTGTAAAAATTCTTTGGTTCACTGGATTACAATTTTAACATGTTTCAAATATATTGCTTTGACTGCTGTATAAACAGTACCTGTTGAGGATAGATAAAGAGGGAGGCAAACTTCTACTGACTCTTGGATTTATTTCATAAGCAACAATGCCCGCATATTGTGCCCAATTCTTTGGGACAATATTCACAAAGTTTTCTTGGCCTCATTACAGAAGTGATTCACTATTGCTTTTTCAGATTTTTTTTTTACTTCCTAGTCTAGCCTAGAACCCTGAGATTTCCTTCCAAATAAGGTCAATCCTTCTTAGCTTCTGAGATCAGCCAAGTTTAGTTAGTTATTACTACCTGCTGAGGATGTAGTTTTACCTGACAAAAATCACAGCATCAATCCCAAAACACCCCACAGGTTGCCACAGTACTCCCTACTCTCTCAGATGACCTTTGTCTTTCTTCTAGGCAGAGGAACATACTTTCAGGCAAGGCACTGGCCTGAGCCACCCATTGCTGAGATCTACGCAAGGCCTATTCACGCTGTTAGAAATATAGATTATGCTTCTTTTGCTTTGCAGCATGCATGCCAACTTTTTTAAAAAGATACAACCCAACTTTTTTAAAAAAATCAGAAGGATCTTTTAAAAAATAAAGAGGGTCAAAGAGCATGGTGGACACCTAGGGAGGTGCTGGTGGGCAAACTGGGTCTTCAGTACTTAAAATAATTATTGTCCTATCTGAATGTACTTCAGATTCTCTTTCTCACCTGATGGAAATGGTGTCTAATACATGGAGAGCAAGACAGTTTGGTGTAGTGGTTAAGGCACCAAGCTAGAACCTGGGAGACTGTGAGTTCTAGTCCCACCTTAGGCACAAGGCCAACTTGTTGACCTTGGGCCAGTCACTCTTTCTCAGCCCTAAGAAGGAGGTAATGGCAAACCACTTCCGAAAAACCTTGCCAAGAAAACTGCAGGAACCTCTCCAGGCAGTTGCCAAGAGTCAAGACTGACTCAAAGGCACCCAAAAAAAAAAAATGACCTTATGTTCCTATTTTGTCTCATGCACTCTCTTCACATGCCTTTTTCACTCTTATTATTATAAAACTTCAATTGCATGTAGCATGAGCTGACTCAAATATAATGCCAAACCATAGAACTTCTTTCCTTTTACCTGTCCTCTGATTTACTTACCTCCCTTTTAAAACATGCTGTTTAACTGGGTTGCAAGATGTTCAAACTACAATCTACCCATCAGGCGTATTGGCAGATTATGGTTGACACTAGGCCAAAAGTAATTTGAGAATTACAGCATATGAGACGGGGAAGGTGGAGAATTCCAACCTTTATGCTTGTTTATTAGAGTATAAGATGAGCTCTGTTGGATCAGGATGATGATCTATGTAATATATGTAATATACTACTCTATGTCACACAAGGACCAGTCAGATGCATCACTAACCCCCCACTATTGTTTGCTAGTAGCTTCCAATTTAAGATATGCTGCCTGTGATTCAAGAGAGAGCATACAGCTGCTAACAACCCTGTCCTCCATGAATTTCTCTTGTTTGCACTTAAATCCAACAAAAGTGTATATTTGAAGTCTGGCATTTTTGTGTGTTTCAATATGTATATCATTTTGTGCATACTTATATTTACTTGTATTTGCCAATGACTATTAACTCTCATTTTCATTATACATAAAACAATCCTGTTACTGAACCAGGAATCTAAAAAAAATTAATACATGACTTTAGTGAATCAAATTACAAACCTATTATTGAATTAGAAGTCTAATGCAATTTATTAAATAACTTTAGCTGTCATATATTTTTGGAAACAAATGGTTCTTACCTACAATGGAGAGAATGACAACAACAAAATCAAAAATATTCCAGCCAATGGTGAAATAATAATGACGAAGTGAAATCAGTTTGAGTATACATTCCCCAGTGAAAAGAACTATGAACACCAGGTTAATCCTAGATAAAATAATTTCCATTTCTTTACTTTGGTCATCTGTTTCAACCATCATAGTGACCATATTAAGGCATATAAGAATCATGATACTGATGTCAAAGGCTTGTTTTGTTACAAAGTCAAAGACTATTCCTTGAAATTTATTCTGTAAAAACAAAAACAAAAAATGTTAATAACGCAAAAATAGGTTTTTTTACAATTGGATAAAAGATTTCCCCCCCCCCCTTCCTCTTCTTACTAATGTTCAGGCCCTCTTCTTTTGGGAACTGACCAATATATTAAGCAGGAGAAAATCAAGGGGGGAAAAAATCAAATCTTGAACCCAAATCCCAAATTTGATAACACAATCTACAATTTCATATATTTCACTGTCCAGATATAATTACAGTAAGTTCACTCTGTATTATTTTAATCAAAACGTTAAGAGTTGGAACGCATGATCTGAGAAAAGAAAGTAGAAACTACTTTCTACTATGAAGTAGAAATCCTTACCCCTGGTCTTGGTATGGGCTTTTGCGGCTTTTTGGAGCCCAACTTTTTCATTGCATTATAATACTTCTTCTGTTCCTCTGTCATAAAAATGTCCTGTCCTCCAAAGTAAAGAGATAAATCAAAACTAGTTACATAAGATGTTTGCAGACTGATTTATGTAATGATGGATAAACACATTTAAATGCACTGATAATAACACCATATAATCACAGATCTGTATCACTCCAGCATCATATCATGGCCACAGTCTATTTCCAGACCAAAGATAAAGGACTGGTTTTGATATTTAAGGCCTGGAAGTGTCTTAAGAATTTATTTCCGTACAATATTGTATACACTGAATAACCCTTTCTATCTGGTCTTGCCCTTCAAAATATGGCAATGGGTACACATGATATGATTTCTTTTTTTGGTTATGGGATCAAAGAATTTATGCCCATTCTTCATTCACTCTACCAATGTAGCTTTCTATAGCACATTTGGAGGTGGAAGGAGGGAGGACAATTAATGCTTTCTCTTTTCTGGTTTTGCTGCTGGATCATTTTAATAGATCGGCTGTAATGTTTTTGTTGTTTCCAGTCGCTGAAGGTGAGTTTTGTTAGCTGTCCAGGGAATATTTATAAATACAGGATATCATTATTTTAGATCAGGATAGCCTGAAGCCCCCTGACAGAGCAGGTTTATAGTCCAGCAGAGTCTCTCTCCTCATCTGTCTTTGTATCTCCCAGTGCCAAGAAGCACATTTGCAGAATTGTGCCTACTGCACCAAGCAGCACTCTTTCTGAAAAGCTTAAATACAGCCACAATTAGTTATGCCTTGGTCGTGTTAAGATTACAGTACTGCAATATGCTGTATGTGAAACTATCTTTGAAGAGTGTCCCAAAGCAATTAATGCAAAATGCAGCAACTTGACTGTTAAACTCTGCATAATTCCAGGAGCGTATTATGCTTATGCTGAAAGAATTGCATTAGCTGCAGCTGTCATATGGGCACAATTCAAGGCAGAGCACAATTTTTAATGCTCTGGGTGGCTTAGGGCCTGGTTATCTGTACGACTACCTCTCTTGTTATGAACCTGTTTGGACATTAAGGTCTGCAGGGGAGGCCTTTTATGGATAACCTGACTTTAGAAGCCCCCTGTTGTGTGTGGAACAGGGTCTTCCCATGCATCACGCCTTAGTTACAGAATGCATACTCCTAAGAGTTGTTATGAGCCCCTCTTCTCCCTCTGCCTTTAGAAAAGGAGTTAGAATTCACTTCCTCAACCAGACCTTTTTATTGTTTTGTATGGTTCAAACATTTATATGTCTATTTCAATTATGCTTTGATTTGTTGATCCCATTTTAGTTTTCATTTTGTGCTGTTACCCATCCTGATCATCCTTTCAAATAACAAATATTAAATAAATACATCTACTTTCCTCCTATGAAATCAACATTCCAAATACAAACAGACAATTGCTAGTAAAAGTTGCCAAAACTAGAACACATGCTGGACTGAACCACAAAGTCCTGATCCCCCGTCAGTCATGAAACTTAAACTACAACTTTGGACAAGGAATATTTTCTCAAACTGTTGTGTTGGATTATGGTCAGGCACCCCAGTGAAAAGATGAGATATAGTAACATTATTTAGAAGAAATGAATTTTATCTACACTTAGTTCCCTACATTTTTTTTCTGTTTTGTCAGTCTGTACATAAAAACTTCTATTTTTTTAACCTTCATATTGGTTCCTGCATTATAGTAAAAATGGTGAAAGTTAAGCTGCTATTTGGGAAGGAGGATTATAAGAAAAAAGAAATAAGCTTATGATGTTGACATTACTATAGCAAGCTCAGAAACTATAGCTATAGAAACTCAGGACACACAGTAGTATTTATGTAAATATTTAAATATGTATTGTTCTAACACTTTAAGGGAGTTTCTTATGTTTTTTTTTAATTGTAGATTTTACTTCCAGAGCATAGAGAAAATACTTTAAATACTTATCTTCTTTTTTTGCTGATTGAAATTATCTATGATGACACCAATGAAAAGATTTAAGGTAAAAAATGATCCAAAGATGATGAAGATAACAAAATAAAGATACATATACAGGTTGTCCTCATAATAGGGTTGTTCTTCTACCTACAAGCCATAAAACATTACAGTATCTCAGTACAAGCACTTAAGACAGGCAGTCATCAAATTCCTTTGTAACACAGCAATTCAGTGTAAATTAGGAGAAAAGACGTATCTGTTCCTATTTCTATCCATGCTGTGAATGTATACTTCAATCCAGCAGAAATTTTCCCACACTCAGGATTCATGGAGCCTGCCAGGTTTTCACATAGTCCTGCTCTCCCCACTATAATCTATAGCATCCTATCCTTAGCAGTTCTGGAGGGCCTCCCAATTCTTCCAAGATTTCCAGAACTGATGGGGTCAAAGTAGGGAGAGGGGAAATCAGCAAAGATCACTTCCCATCTCATTACACTGCAGAAATGTTTTATGCATCAAAAATCTCCATAGATGGGAGAAATCTTTCTATCTGCAGGAAGACAATTCTGGATCCAAGCTGCTAAATTCAAATGTCTTTCAGTTCATCATTCCTGTGAAACTTATCAACTACAGAAATCCCAGAAATACTTTGTGTTTATTAACAAATGGAATTTTTAGCAAATGAAAATTCATGTATTATAGAATACAACATATACAGTTATAAACCAGAAACATTTCTCTGTGTTTAATTGAATATGAAATGCTACTTACATCCCGTGAATCAACAGCTGCGTACATAATATCCATCCATCCTTTAAAAGTAGCCTAAAGAGAGTCAGAATGAGTAAAGGTTCAGTAGAGACACAAACATGCAATGTGGAAAACACATTTAAAATCGTACTTAAAGAAGTCCTGTTGAAATCAATGGAATGTAACTTAGTCATGAGGAAATATTAGGGATGTATAAAATGTTCCATGCATGAATCAAAATATGAATCTTTCGGCTGTTTTATTCAGGGCAGAAGTGCAGAGGTGTGGGGAACAGGGATAAAGCCAAGGATTCTGGTAGCTAAAAGGAGAAAGAAGAAGGGTGATTGTGAAGTTGATGGTAGGCAAGGTTGGTGGAGTATGCTGCAGGGCAACACTGGCAGAAGTAGCTGCTGGTGGGCACGTCCACGGAATATGCATGCTGGGACATTGGCAGTAGCTGAGGGGATGGGATATAATGCACTGGGGAGTAGCTACCAGGCTGATGGGATATAATGCACTGGGGACATTGGAGGCAGCTGACAGGAGAGACTGAAGGAAAGTGCTAGGAAGATGAGGGATGGGCCAGTGGAATATGCTGCACTGGGAACAGCTAATGGAAGGAGGACAGAAACAAGTGAAGCCTTTGCCCTGTTCATCATCCCCAGATTACATTTGGCTGAAACTAGAACCAAAACATTTGGGTTCTATGGAACCACTATTCATCTGGAACGATTCAACAGAATCTAAAAACATGATGGTTTGTTCCAGATTTGAAATAAAACATTTTTCCTAATTTTGTGCACATCGCACCAAGTATTGCAGGGCTCTCAGATGTAGGCTGCAACAATCCAGATTAAATCCAGATTCTACTTGAATGGCAGCAAAGAGTTAGGGGTTTCTGGATTTCTATGCTGCTATCCAGTGGCCACCTGAATTTGTGCAGCCCATCTGAGATTCTGAAGTTTAAATCGAATAAACAAAGTATTAAATGTAGTGATTCTATTTTTGCCACATAAATACAAGAAATATTGATACAAACATTTGATAGAGGAGTTGAGTCAGTACTTTATAGCTGAGTCTTGCATTCTGATGTGTTACAGAAGAAGGTGTGAGCTGATACAATAATACTGGACTGGAGCTAATGCAAAGGGAAATTAAAAAAAGGTGCCCTCATTAGAATGATAGGGCTAAGTGTCTATTTACTTCCTGAGCTTGACTGGCAGTAAGAATTGGTGCTACTGTACTAGTGTACTTAGTACACTACACTGATGTGTTTAGTATATTTCACTGAATATATTTTTGGTGTAGTGATGGAATTGCTGGATTAGGACTGGGGAAATCAAGCTTCTCTCAGCCACAGAGCTTGCACTGGATAACTTTGAGTCAACTATTTTCTCTTCGCCCAACCTATCTAAAAAGGTATTGTAGCTGTGGGGATAAAATGAAAAACACTCTTGACTTCTAGAGGAAGGGCTATCAAGGTAGCAGTAATAATATCCTGCATAACAGAGTAAGTTTTGAAGATAAGAAGGGCAGATGGATCACCACAGAAATGGTAATACTGATGAAACTTTATGCTGTATACCTGAACTCACTCTCTTCTTAGTGGTGGGCTAATCTTGTGCAAGCAAGAACAATGATTGGACATTTCCAATCCAACTGTATGAGACTCCGTGTGTCCTTAAGCGTTTGCCTGTACAACAGAGAACATTGCGGCTACAACAGCAGCCAGGATCAGCTTATCATTAGAGTTCGCTAACAATGGTAGATGAGGCATGTGGATCTCCCCATCATGATCCACTGGAATTGTTTCAGTGTTGCATTTCCTGTGGGAGTCACTAAAGGCACTTGCAATGCTGTCAGGGAGCTGTATTTTGAAAATGGCTTACCATATATGACACTGCCTCCTTTTGATTCTATACTTCATCCTTCTCTAACCTGGCCTTTAATTTCTACAAACAAACCTCCCCAGGAAGGGAACAGATTGACAACACCTATAATAACTCTTCTTTCTATAATAAACCCTATATCCTATGGAGTGGCAACTAGAGAAGGGCACCATCAAATAGTGTAATCATGCTTAAATCAGGGGATGTTTTACTTGCAGGAATTCCAATGTGAACATGGAACAACAGTGCATGTGTTGGCTTCACTACTACTTTTGATACTGGAGCCTGTTTCAAGCAAGCATCACTGGAACTTACATCGAGCTTTAGACTGAAGGTAATGAACGTAGATTATTTGCATAGCTATTGTTATAGGCAATGTGGTTAAAAAAAAATACTTACAACTTGAAGCAGAGCAAGATAACCAGCTCCAACGTTATCAAAGTTAACTTTCACATTTTTCCACCGGGCTTGCTGATTGTTGTGTATGAGCTCATCACATTCAGTTTTATTGTTGACATCACTGACGTTGAACATTTCGCCCGTTGTAGTATTAACACAATGGTAGAACTTGCCAGCAAAGAGATTTACACCCATGATGCTAAAGATCAGCCAAAATATGAGGCAAACCAGAAGCACATTCATAATGGAGGGAATTGCTCCAACAAGGGCATTAACAACCACCTAGGGTACATATCGAAGAGGGGAAAAAAGGGAGGGGGAGGAAGAAGCCCTGGTTTATTTTTTGCAACTGAAGCTGTTTATATACACAGTTGTGTATGGAAAATAGTACACATGTCATAGTGTGAAAGGTAAAGTTTACCCTCCCACCCAAAAGACAAAGCAGAAACTAGATGCTACAAAAAGTTAAAAAAAAATGAAAACCTGGTAAGATGGAATCATAACATTTGTGTGCACTAAGGAGAAAGAAAGAAAACAGTTACATTTCGAGAACATAACTGGTAAAAAGTACAAAACATATGTCTGTTAAGTAATGGCTGAAACAAGAACATAAATATGGAAAATACATGAAGCTACAGCTTGGGCTTCAGGAAATTTGTAAAAAGACAAGAAAAGACAACAAGGTAGCTCAAACTAACAATTTAGGGAGAAATAAATGACAATTTGGTTAAATGCAGCCAATCTGGGGGTCTTCTTGGACTCACAGCTACTGTTCAATAAGCAGGAAGCAACTGTGGCCAGGAAGGCCTTTGCACAGGTCCATCTGCTGCCCCAGTTGCATCCTTTCCTGCATCAGGAGGCCCTTCAGACAGTCACTCATGCACTAGGCACCCCACAGCTCGACTAGTACAATGTGCTCTACATGGGGCTGCCCTTGAAAACCACTTGGAAGCTTCAGCTGGTCCACTCTGCTTTTGGGTGTGATTCCAGATGCTGGCTATGACCTATAAAGCTATACATGGCAGAGGGCCTGGTTATTTGAGGGACTGCTTCTCTACCATGGTGTCTGCCTGGCTGATATGAGCTGACAGGATTGGCATGCTCTGGGTTCCTTTGATCAAATGGTGTTATTTATGAGGACCTAGGAAGTGTGGCTTCTCTGTTGCAGTGCCTGCCCTCTAGAATGAGTTCCCACTGAGATCTGGGTGGCTCTCACTGGATGGAGTTCCAGACGGCTGTAAAATCTGGCTGTTCTTCCAGTCCTTAGGCTGGGATGGAGCCCCTCACTGGGTACTTCTTTCCTATTTCAATATTTATTAATTTGGATAATCAAACATTTTAAAATTCAACTTTTTTTGTGTATACAACATAAACATCTTGGTTTACAAAATTTATTTTTTGTGGTTCAAAGTACATGTATTGTAGCCTTCCATACTGATATTCACACACATGTACACACATCCCTAATACCTGTAGAATGGTCTAACACTTGAAATGTAACAGTGTTAACTAACAAATATGCAAGCACTAAAGATGGCTTAAACAATTTATGGAGGACATCTCAAAGAAGGTAGTAGAAAGATTTTTTTTTTTTTTGAAATGCTTATGACCATGGCATGCAATAGTATTGAAAAAAGCCCAACATTTCTGCACTAATATATCCTTGCTTATATTGCAAAAACAGACTTCTTTCATGAATATATTAATTCCAAGTTCATTTCATGGCATCTCACCCTCATTCCTTCAAATCGTGACAGAGCTCTTAAAGGTCTCAACGCTCTTAGTGTTCGAAGTGATTTAATGGCCCCTAATTCAGAATAGCCTAGTGCATTGGCTATTAAACTAACCAATGAAACCTGTAAGAAAAAATAAAATAAAATGTACCATTAGCATTTCATTAGATATCATGAACAAAGTTCAGATATTCACAGACCATATTTTGAGTGGGATTCCACAGGCCCCAAATGGACCTTCAAGTTGCCTGGAATGGATGGGCCAGGACACAAAACTGAGACCCAAAGTCCCACAGCCTGTGTTCCACCAAGCCAGACTCTTAAGTGTATCTTGTTGCCTTCTATGTGCCTGACGGTTTCTTCCTTTTGTACTCTTAGTTGCTTGGCCTCAGAGCAGATCTGACTTAAACTGCACCTCCAGCCCAAGGTGCTAGCACCAACTCTGACCACAGAGACTTGAGAGCGATCATTTTGGTGCACATGAGCTTTTCTTCGGTACTGTCAAATAAAAACAGTATGATTTTCTGCATGCAAGGACATATTTTACTCCTGAAACATGTTTTCAGCCTTCCTCTGCTGGAAAACATAGTTCCATGTATAGTTCTAGACAGTACAGACAATCAGAGGTAGATTAGTATTATTTCCTGATATTCTATTATAGATGCTGAGAAACAAATTACTTTATCTGCAGTAAGGTTGTAAGAATCAGTGTAACCACTGTTGAATATTCTGTTCAGGTCAAGTTCAGCAACAATTTTTGTTTCCTGGAAAAACTGCTTTAAGAGTTTGAGGATGACTTCAGAACCCTGAAAGGACTTCTATGAGAAAAAATAAAGTAATTAAGGTATGTATTACTTTACATATGTAGCTGTTTTTTCTTCGTGTTTACTCAAAAGGAAGCACAGAAGTAATCATTTGGAGCAGGTTCCTAGCATAGGATCTGGAAGACTTTAAACATTTGTTCTTTCCTTTTAGTCTTGATCAGGATCACTCTTCTCCTACATCTGCAAGCTACACTGTCATAAAGTGAGGTTTTTTATTTAACTGAAATCAGCTAAAATAAAAGAATTCCCAACAACCATTCCAATAAACTAGTACTTACCCCCAAATAATAACAAAACATGTTATTTTGCTTGCATGCATTTCAATTATGCTTATATTTCTTGTTCCTTTTGATTTCTTTTCCATACTGCTAAAGGAGGGTCTCTAGCTTTAGGAGTAGAAAGCCTAACCCAGCCTTCCTTAACTTGGTGCCCTCCCCCTCCCCCTCCCCCCCCCACCCCCTCTCCCATCCTACCATAACTGGCATAATGGACTATGAGAATAACCTTGAGGAAGAGGAAGAGCTGCAGTCTAGACAACAGTCAGATAAGAGAAATCTGAGGCCAAACCAGAAATGTAATTTGAGAAAGCGTCTCAGAGTTGACTCTCCCTAGTTCCTCGAACTACTCCCTGGAACATAAAGGCAGGGAGGGGGGAAGCACTTTCAGATCTGCAAGATTCTGTTACTGTAACCTTGCAATAAATGTAGTATTAGTATTCATAAGTTTTGTTTCCTGGTCTGCACTACCTCGAAGGGTTGAGACTAGTTACATCTAGTTAAATCCACTTGAACAAGATAGCACTAATACATGTGCTATTGGTCCCTTCTTTTGCTTTTTTTTTTTTTTTTTTTGCACACTCACATACTTCCAGACTAGGTTTTATCATTGCCCTGACTCAGAAACAGAATTTTTGAATAAGTTAAACTATTTTCCTCCATTTTTAATCCTTAATTATTCTTTTCTTCTAGTAAGGAGGAAAGATGAAATAGTTGCTCGGTGCTTTTTGACCAACAGAGCTAGTACAACAAGACCTCCTTGCTAGGGAATGTGGAAAGGTTTAGGAAGAGAAATCAGCTATACTAATTTGGGGGTCCTGACAGTACCTCCCTCACCCAGACAATTTAATGCATAGAGTTAATTGTTATAATTCCCATATCAACAGGGGTTAGGAAGGAAAATAACGTTTTAGGATATATTTGTCCTTTCAAACTAGGCAGATCATTCATTTTCAAAATCAAATATGAAAATATAATAAAAGGGAATTAGTTTCTCTGTGTGCATCTGTGTATATGTAACTGTGTGTGTGTGTGTGTGTTTCTCTTTCATCAGTTTCTAACCTAGTCAATTTGTTGTTAAAATAAATCCCCAAAAGAGGCATAATTAACATTCAATAGAGAAAGAACTTTTAAATACAGTGACAGGAATTACTGATTTCATCATGCTCCCTTCAAAATTGTGGATTTCTTCTTGGATATTACAGAAATTATTTATTGCCTTGCTGTTTACTTTTCTTTCACCATGGAATGAGACAGAAAACAAGAAAGCAACATGGGGGGAAAAGACATACACCGAGAGTATTAAAATTTAATCTACCTATATCAGTTAACCAACATGAGGGGAAGAGCACTCCCAAGCAAGATGGGAGGTAGGGCAGAAAGGAGGTGGTATTTATCTCCCAACCTGCTCAAGCTACCTCAGGGTGAGAACTAAACCTAACTTTTCAGTCTTAATTATGTAGGTACTGAATCTTGTCCCCTTTAAAGTCATGACTGGTTTTCAAATCACATACTCTGGGCGGGTTGAGGTAGCCTTCATTAAAATTAAGAGAAACTGGGACACTAGCAGAACTTTCAGGATGATACTTCTCAGAATGAGAATGGCTTAGTATTATGGCTTGATTCAACAGATCCATTTAATTATTTCTTCAATCAACCTTACAAGCTAAAATGGATTCCACAGAGACATCTGCTATTTTTTATTGTGAAAGCATTCATGTTATTCCTACATTTCTGCTGGCCTATTTCATTTTCCTGTTTCAATTTTTGCTGTCACTGGTTGGAAGCAGTTTGGGCTTCTCTGGGTCTCTCAAAGGGTTAATAAAATTACCATTGCCTATTGATTAATTCAGCTTTGTGTCAACATCCCATCTTGACAGCACGTGTAAACAAGACTTCAGAGAATATTATCTCAAACAACATACCACTTTCACAGCAAGGCAAAATCAAGCACACCTGTTATTTCTCACACATAAGCTTTATGGCATTCACAGGAAGACTTAGCTATATCCTAGGACAAAGTGTAACCAGGATCACCATCATTGACTCATGCAGAATGGCCTACTAGATGCTCAACACCTCCATTTTTTTTTTTTTTTTTTTTGCACTCTCTGGCAGGCCATAAGATAGGAGCTTTCTCAGGGCAATGCACTAAACAGAACAGGAAATTGTTCAACTTCATGCTACATATCTTTAACCAGTTTATAGTGTACTCACTTTTATGGCTATAATTTTGGCCCAGGCTTTAAACAAAACTTTTAAAATTGTTGCAGTAATTTCATATATATTCAGTATAATTTAAATAATTATTTTTATTTTTACGATTATGTGTTTTTGCAAGATTTTATTGTGTCTTGAGAGGGCTAAATTGCCGGTAAAGGCAATGCACAGATGCTCAGAATAAAATAAATAAAGAATTGCCATGTCACAAGTTGCACAGGTCTGTCATATGAAATTACATGATAAGCAACAAAGAATAGAAGGCTGTCTAATGATTCACACTTAAAGTCCTGGAGCATCACGTCAATATCAGAAGAGAAAAACACAGAAAGATATACAGTACAAAGGCTGAAGGATGTAATGGTTCTGTAATAGAGTGTCTGGATTCACCTGCTGCACTAAGTCATGAGATATTTTACCCACAGTTTCTTAAGTTATAGTGGTCTGATTCACACTTAATACTGAGCCAGAAACATGGACTACAAACCAAGGCTGCCTCTAGACACTGTGCTAAGCAAAAATTAAACAAACCACATTACAGCACAGTGTTCATGTGGATCCAGGCAGATATTTACTGTCCAGATTACCCTTCCTCAGCCTGCTGCCTTCCAACTCATGAGCTGAAGTTGAACATCATTTTAGGTAGGCATCATGTTGGAAGGCTGATCTAGAACACTGGAATGCTACAGTATTTTAAAAAAGCACCAAATATAGATATGCATATATGAATTAAAAGAGCAATTTATGATCAATTTGATGTTCCAAAAATATTTTATGGTGATCAATATGCTAAGAGTATTTCCAGAATGATCATTTATTAATGGAACACCAGTGCTCTGTTTCAGTTCTTTTTAGTTTATCAGGCTGTTCTTAGCAGAAAGATGCTAAATAATATATCTACAAAGCAAACTATGAATTTTCAAGTACTTACATCAACAATTAGAAAATCCAGCCAACACCAGGCATTTGTGAAATATATCTGGAAGCCATAGGCCACCCACTTCAAAAGCATTTCTAGAATGAAAATGTACGTGAAGACCTTGTCTGCATATTCCAGCATGGTCTTGATAGTCTGACGCTGTTCGATATATATGTCTTCAAAGGCCTGGAAAGAGATGTAAGTGTCGCTTTCATCATTCACAAATCATATTTTAAAATGCAGGAAATGGGCAAAAATTTCATTTCCCAATATCACATTAGAAAAGAATTAGCAAGTTGCAAAATGTTTATTTTTTTTAATCTTTTCTGTCACTTTGTTTTTTTTAACATATAACCCAGTTATCTTAGAATATCTCTATGAGTTTATTATTTACTAAAGCTATCAGAACTGAAAATATAGCCTATGCTACCTCACTAAACAACTTATGTTCTTTCTAAAATTATTGATGCCATAAACATTTAGAGAAGAATATTTAATTTTAATGTTTTTTTCTCACCAGAGCACCACTGCTGAGGAGAATCATAAATACAATGAATGTTTCAAACCAGTTGTGTTCAACAATGCTGTAGCAAGTTTTCCTAAAATTCCACCAGATTTTTCCTTTGCCGTCTTCTATACTCACTTGACAACATGGGAACTTTTTGATGCAGCCTGTTATAACAATATTAAAAATGTTACTGACAGCTAATTTCATTTTGTTTTAAAAATCTTATCTTTTCTCCAAAGAGTATAATTTTTATACGTGATGTTTAACCTTGTAACATTCCCTCTGAGGGTTGTTGTTGTTCAGTCGTTAAGTCGTGTCCGACTCTTCGTGACCCCATGAACCATATCGTGCCAGGCCTTCCTGTCCTTCACTGCCTCCCTCTGAGGGTAGCATAACCTTAATAAGCAGATCAACATTTCCTGCAGTATTAAGTAAATGATGGAATTTACTATGCCCCTGAGGGAAGAAAAGCCTGACTTAGCACAGTTCTGTTTAGCTATGGAAGGAAGATAATTGGCACCTGGGCATTTGTCCTTTGGATAAAATGCATACAGCAGGATGTATGAAGTGTGATCCTGGAGTTATTCCTGTGGGTACACTGCAGCCAGGATTTAAAGAAACCACCGTCTTTCAGCAGACTGGAATAGCTACGTATGGTGGCAGAGGGTGGGAGGCGGACAAGGCTTTTGAGGGGAGTCCTGAAGACAATGGTTCTACACTTCACACGTGGAGGAAGCCTCATCCAAATTATGGTTCAGTACTTGAAATGATCAGATGGAACAATGTTTCCCATTCAAGGCTTTTTAAACTGAAATCTCATCAGATTTAAATATTATTAAAATATTATTTAAGACTTAACCCTCCCATAGCTGCCCCTTCTGATTCCCCAATGATTTATTTTTGTTGGAGGACAAACTGTGTGTGTCATGCTGACTGGTCTGCATCCCTTAATGGCCTCAGGCATGATGATGATTGCCAATTCTGAAATAAAATTATTCTGTCCATCCAGTCAGTTTCTTACCACGGAGGATGGAAGAGCTATCACCTTTTCTTTGCCTCAGTAAGCCAAATACCTTAGATAGGCCCTGGCCTCTGAATTTTATAAAGCAGTCCCAAAACTGTTTTTGGAAACTGAAGTGAATTTTAAAAGCAGAAGATGGCATTCCAGGGAGAGGATGTGCTTGAGAAAATGCCCACAGACATATTTTTAAAAATTACCGCACATGCCCAAGTCTTTGTGTATATGACCCACTGATCTATTTTTGTTTTCTTCCTTCAACAGAATGTTTATTCTCATGAAAAGAAGGTTTGGAGGAATGGGGGGAAAAGCTATGTTTGGGGAGATGCTTAACTTTTCTTTCATGCAATGTCTCTCCTAAATTCCTCTTCCCAGTTACTTTCAGGTTCATGGAAAGTAGTTTTTTCTCTGTGGAGGAAGAAACATCTGGATGGATTTAAAAAGATGAGCAAATTGGCATGAAAAGGAAGAGTTAAGCAGCTGATCTTCCACTTTTTCAGTGCCTGGTAATAGTTTCCAAGGCCATTTTAGGATCGTGTAATGCCCACAACTTCAGGCAAGATATAGATTGGCCTTAGATTGGCCTAGTGTTTTTGAGAACCCAAACTGAGCAATGTATCTGTAAGTTAATTGACCAAGGACCAAAGCCATCTAAGGGTGAGAATGATATTTGATTCCTAGTGCTTAGAAGCCAGCCCAGTTGGTGCAGGTGTCTCAAGAAAACATCCGCAAAATGGCAGTTCCTGGGAAGCCGGGCTCAGGAATACCCTGTTACCTTCTGTGAAACAGGCTTCCGGCTCAAGGGCCTCTTCCGGTTCAATCTCTGCCTGCTCCCCCTCTCCTGGCAGGGCAACATCCACAGTGCTGCCTTCAGATGAGCTGGTGGCGTTGAGCTTCTGGAAATAAAATCCCACAGAAAAGTTTGAATTTTTTCCTCCCCTTTAAGTCTATGTCATTCTCAAAGACCAGACAGATAGAGGACTCTATTCTTCAATTTTACACTGATCGTTCAAAGCAGTAAATAATTTAACCTGAATATAGTATTAAAACTACTCCTGCATTTATGTTTACTCACCAGAAACAATGCTGAGAACCTCTATCTGGTAATTCATATTTCATAAATAGTATCACCATATTATAATAAATGCAACAATAACAATTATTTCCCTTCTAATGAAAGGGGACACTTCATAGCTATCTTTGCGACTGCTGAATATTACAGGAGAAAATGATAGAATGATAGAAAATGCCCTGTTGTCCAATTGTTCCTTGCTAATTTCACAGGAAAAACAGCAAATTAAGTTCCAGGTATCATTAATATATTAATATCCACCTATTATTAAAATACAGGCTGCTGAGCTACAGTCTGAAAATACAGCATAAATATGATCCTCAAATCTTGTTGCCAAGATGGAAGAATTCAGTCGGGGGGGTTGGGGGGGAATCAAGTGAGTGTGTCTTTATAAGCTATTTCCAGCACATGGACTTTGTGTGTGCAACGTCATGTGTGAACTGCCCTGTGGAACGCAGCACCTTTTGAAATGTCTAGAGCACAATCTTTTTCAACTCATGGAAGTGCTGAATTATCTGGGGCAAGTAATAAGAGAGATTCTGAAATACAGACTGTAAGAAGAAGGACAAATTCTGAGCAGGAAGGGGATGACTCTCGTTTGCTTTCTTACAACTATCCAGCAATTGTTTTGCAATTAATTAAAGGCTGAAATCTACAATTTTACACCTGGAACTGTCTAATATTTAAGAACTGGGAATCCACAAATAATAGAGCTCAGTTCCCTTATGTTTTCTTAGTTGGAAGCTAGTATTTGTTGCTTCCTTTCCCCTTCTATTAAATAAAACCTAGTGCCTTATTTGTATATACCAATGAGTTTGTCACTTTTTTCCCCCATCCCCTTCCCTCTTTGGTAAATTGGAAAACCAGTGGACTTGAGTTTTCACATATTGTTTGGGAACAATTAGTACTTTGTTCTTATACTCACCGCAGGTGCAAAGAAAATGCGGTTATATATGAATGTTTCCAAATTAAAACTGCACATGGCATTCTTGGGGTTGGGGGTTTTGAGTGAAGGGATTAACAGAGACATGTTACATGAGGGAGGTAAAACTTTTCTGAACTGAGAATTGGTCTTTGAGTGATGTGCCCTGAAGATACATTCCAAAGAGTAATGAATGTGGTCAGGATAAAATTAAGTTTAATTTATATGACTTAATATATTGTCCAGTCACGTATTTAAGAATTGTTCCCTTCCATTGCATTAAAATTATAATTTGGTCACAACTTTCAGAGAACTGGGGGCCATGCTCAGTGCATTCAGGGGCCAGAGAAAACCCTTGGAAGCTGTTATTCACCTCTGCTTAACAGGATTTTTAATGCAATGTTGCATCATTTATATTCTACCAGATCTATTTTCCTTCTGATTGTGGTAAAGTACCATGCATGCTCACAGACTTTCTGGCCAAAGTGTTTTATGGAGTCCTTGGTGCTCTCTGAGCTTGGTTGTTTGCTTACAGACATTTCGTTACCTGACTAGGTATCATCATCAGTGCAAGTGAGTGTGGGGTTTTCTCCCTGTTTATATTCAGTAGCTTGCCCTGTCAGTGTTGATGGGGGTATGTTTTTCTCCTTGGTAGTTCCTTGATTAGAGTATTGTTTTCTGCTTTATTATTTGTCTGGTGTTAATCCCTGCTTATGTGGGTGTTGGCTGCTGGAGAGGATGCGTTCTGCTCTTTTTGCTTCCTTCTTAGCTTTTTTTATTGCCTCTTTTGAATGCTGTGTAGATATGCTTTATTTCTATGCGTCTATTGGTGGCTGAAGCTAACACCCAGATAAGCAGGGATCTTTTTGATCTTTATATTATATGTAATGTAGAAATAGACATATTTTGCTGCCATAATTTCTGGGCAATTTCAGGATTATTAACTTTTTATGTTATGGGATCATTTGATCCATCAGCATTTGCAGCCACGGCTATGTGGATGGGGTATTCAACACCTTTGCATCCTCTTTCCCCAACTGCATTGTACTCAGTACAAATAACACTTTAATAGCAATATTATAATATTTTCTAAATAATAAAACAGATGCTGCCTATAAACATGCTGACCCTTGTTTGCATGAGAAAGGAAATCTTGAGAGTTCATTTCTTATTATCCTGTATTTCTTTAATGATCCACTTTTTAAATAGCAATCCCTTTCTATCAATACATTTTTCAGCTGCTAGTTCTTAAGATTTTTTCAAAAGACCATAAAGAAGATAGTACATGTTTCCTAGACCTGGATATGCCTCCAAATAATAAATGCACTCACTACACGCCTGATAGTCTATCAGTATAGTTCAATAAAAAATTATATGACAGACAAAATCTACAAGCACTACAATTCAGTGTTCCAGTTTAGATGTACCAGAAAAGAAGGGTGCCTAATTGCTTAAATAAGTTGCACTAAGACTCATACTTCTGTACTTTACCCTCTTCATTTTTCACTTCTGCAATCAGGATATCTATTTTCACTTTTAAACAAACCACCATTCCCACTGACATCCAAACTGATGAAATATTGCTTTTTAAAAGCTATGGTTAATGAAGACAAGTCAAGATCAAAATATGCTTTCTAATTCTGTCTGATTCTGAAACCACAGACAAAATAAATCATAGTTCCCTGAACTGAGATGGCACAAGGAACTGGTATTAGCTCAAAGTGGAGGCTTTCGCTTCTAGTTATTTTTTCAAGTTTAGGGAGTCAAAGTAGACAGCTGAAGGAAGAATACATAAACCTGAGTTGCAGTAACTTATTCCTGTCATAGGGAGCAATAATTCATAATATATGTGAACTGGGCTTATGTGAACATTTTCATTTCCTCCAGTGGGATATAACATCAGCAGAATCAGACCTGTTATAATACACCTCATTATTCTCACCTACTATGTGATTCCTAGTATGTCTTAGAAGTTAAGATCCTGAAAATAGAATAATTAATAACTTTATACAGCAAAAAGAAGAAAATTGTAGCTTCTAACCCACTGAATGAATCCCAAGGCCCACATACATAGAGAATTCTGATTTGGAAGGAAGGAAGGAAGGAAGGAAGGAAGGAAGGAAGGAAGGAAGGAAGCCTTCAGGATGGGATTGTCTCTTATTACATGATACCCAAATCTTTTTGCATAAAATATTAATAGTTTGAAAAAGGTTATCCAACCATTTTCTATGAAGGACCACTGTACATGTATAAGGAGGAAACATCTTAATTATCTGCAAGGAGTACACTGGAAGACATTTGTTGATGAGGCAGCATTCCCAAGGCCTGGATCAGCGAAACAACATGCTGGATTAGAGCAGAAGCCTGTGCAATACTAGTGAAACTGTGCCAAGACAGAGAGAAATCCAACTTCTCTTTTTCAAAAGATGTTCTACAAACATTATATAACATTGGCACAGTCTAAATTGGCATAGATAGCAATGGGATATCCCTTTAAAATGGATTTTAGGGAATCTCTTTTTTGCCCATATCTGTTTGCCCATGTAAGGCCAATCCACACAAGCTTTGCCCCACAGCATGTTAAAAGAGCCCATTTCCATTATTAAAGCATTCACTTCAGGCCCAGTCTTGCTCTCATTTTATTTTTGCTTTACATTATTTCAATGGGAGCAGGAGCAGGTTATTTTACAAATGTTAAAGCTTTACAAACCACTTCATGAGTCAAATGACATTCAAATAAACAAAGGGATTCAGCCATTATAAATTATCAGGAATAAGTCAGCTTGTACAGTTTGAGTATTCTAAATTGCTTCATGACTGACAAACTTCCAGGAGACAGTTACCCTTTTTCTTCACATTTCAGCCACATCTCTGACCTTTTTTAAGGTTTTGAATTAGCTTCTGAGCAAGACAAAAACGTTTCTCACTCTTTATTAAATAGCATTTCTGATCTCCGAAGCAACTTGAGCACTTAATTTGTAGCCTGACAACATGTATATAAATGTATACTCCAAAGACTAAAAAGCAGCAACCCTAGCCATTGAGTCTGCTGAAAATCCATAAGGCTGGGACTAGCACTTTTAATGAAAATAGGAGTTCATAAGTTGCTTGAGTTTGCCTGTTCTGTTCAGGTCTAGACATTACACTCACGAATGCAATTCCCTTGCTCTACACTATAGCATCTCTTAGAACTCAGTGTATGAATTATAACCATTATCTGTTTTGTCTCTCCATCTGCCATGCAACTTAATAGTACACAGAGGGAAACTTTCAATGGAATGACCAGTTGTAAAGTGGGGGATATGGCCAGTGTATGAGAAAGCACCATGGAAAATCTTGTAGCAGATGAAATTAGTCTGGCTCAAAATCTGAAGAGCAGAGCGTATATAAGATTCTCAAACTATTACAGCCTTTCATATTCAGGGGTATTTTCGTAGTGTGAACTGCCTATTACTGAATCCCATTACTATGTTTTTAAGCTTCTAGATCAGACAGAATTAAATTCTGAATAAATTAAGTTCTCCTTTTAGACCAGTAACTTATCTGTCAATAGTTGTGAATGTTTGTAGTTATGCAGTAGCTCATAATATCTAGCAGTTTTCTTAAAATAACTTTTAATTCTTTAATGTTAAAAGCATGAGATCCAAAAAACAAGCAGGAGAGAAACATCTGTTTCCCTAGCAATGGGCACTGCCAAATTGAACTGAACAATATAGTCTTTTCAGCAATAAAAATCTCTTAGGGGAAACAGTAAATGTCACTCAGGCTCTTCATGTATTGCTTCTTTAGCAGAAGAAAAGAAATATAATTGGAATTTTTAAATTATACAATACATTTAGTGTGTATTTAAAAACAATAAATTACTGCTTGAAATTTGCTATTTATTGCACTCTACCAACAGTAATGCATATCAATGCCAAGGTTAACTCACAGATTTCTTCTTTGTAGATCATATCTTTGTTCTGAGCAACAGTTTGATAAAATAATACAACTGCATTTAAAAGAAGATCTTTCTATTTTCTGTACAGGGTGTGCACCAGTTGATAACATATATGAAAATCTAAAATACTCAATACTGGAAAAAGGATATTAGAAGTAGGAAGGCTTGCTGCATGAGAATACCTTGAAATGATTAAAAAGCAAGTAAACAAACAGAATACAATAAAAATAATAATTTGAAATTATGTTTCTCTAAAGTCCACCTGTGTTAATTATATAAAAAATTAGACAGCACATTTATAAGGGCTGAATCAAAAAGGGGTTGTTTTCATTGCTTTAAAAACTATGCATGCTCTGTTTTTTCCCCCTTGACCTTTGAAGGAGTTAACATTCTCATCAACTTAATCTACTTTGCAACACCTCTAAGTCATGCAGTAGCTGTTCAAAGGAGTTGATAATACAATGTAATCTAGAGAAATCATTAGCAGGATCAAAATGTATGTAAGGGTTGCCAATCTTGCCTGACCATGCTGTGATGTGTGAGTCGTGAGACTCAGCAAAGAGTAGCTGTATGTCTGCACTATCTTGCGATGAACAGGGAAGGAAACACAGCTCAATAGCATGCAGGCCAGTCAATATCCACCAGAAATTGATTATGTATAACTTGCTTAGGTAACCTGTTAAGAGGTGTGATAGGTTGAATCTACCTGGTTAAAAAGCAACAGAGCTGCATTCTTGATTGCTCCAGCTTGATTTTACCCCTGTGAGAAGTAAGAATGGCAGGCAATGAAGTTCATGACATAGTACCTCACAGTTTTTGCTCTGGTTTCAAAGCATTTTCAGAAAAGTTAAAAACAAAAAACAAAACGAAAAAGGAGGGGAACCTAAAGATGTAATCATAAGACTAACAAAAATAGGGATTGAACACAAAATTCAGCTCATAGCCCTGATTACATTCTAAATCAGCTTTCTCCAAACTGATGGTTTACAGACATTTTAGATTACAAGTTCCATCATCTCCAACCAGCATCTTCAAAAGTCTTGCTGGATTTGCAAAGGCATCAGTGTTACCGGAATAAAATAAGTCGTGATGAACAAGTGACACTATCACTGGGATTATGTCACACAACTGCTTTCTTTTTTTTTTGTCTGCTAATGATGAGGTGATCCCAATTCATTAGTAATTGTTAAGCAATCAAGAAAGGATCCTCAGCTGTATGGTCCCTCCCTCCTCCATTCTAGCAGAATTGGGACTTCTTCTTTACCTTATCCATTCTGAAGAGCAAGAATTTGGCTCACCACCAGAACCAGGAGCTGCTGGGGACCATTCGCCGGCAGGGGTCCCATTGTGGCCACAGCCCACAAACCAGACTGACTTCCCGTCACCGAATCTGGAGGACTTAAGAGGTTTTTTTGCCCCTTCTATGTTCTATAGCACTGGTAGTATCCACAATGTTGGTGCCAGGAAAGGGTTGTGTAAGATTGAAATTATTTAAATGTAATTTAAATAATTCTTAAATGTAGAATCTGAACAGCAAGCAGTTATTTCGAAACTATATCAGCCTCTAGAATTGAATTATTCCATTACCACAAAAACCACACAGATCCTCAGAAATGTCTCTACTTTCCTTCCTCAGCTTCTCCCTTACCAGGAGGTATTCTAATGGGCTACCACCAAAATTAATTTACTATTTAAATTATATAAAGAAATTATCCAAAAATTAAGTTTCCTCATTCAGTTTCTACTAGGAAGTTTCCCCTAGTCTTTCTTTGTTTTACTACTGTTAATAATTAGCAGAACCACAAAATTAGCAGATATACCCCCCACCCCAAAAAAAGAGTTTATTTTGTTTGTTTTATATGAGGAAAAAGAATAGGAAGGAAAAAATGTAAAATCCTTTAAAACTGTGTCATCCCAGTTTGGAATTTTAGCAGAAACCTAAGAAAATTTACTATTTTGCAAAGTGAAAACATTGTTTTAACTATAAGCAAATAAAAGGATTGAGCACTTTTCTCTTCTCCTGCAAATCCATAAATTCTTTCTTTTGCCTAGCTCACTGAAAAAGCTGGCTTTGCACAGTGTTAAGTTATTCACTGTATCAATACTCTAAAATAAGGCTACAATTCTAGTATATTTATTTAGAAATAAGGTTGAACAAATATTGTATTGCTTACTTCTGATTAAACATGCTTAGAATTTGGTTTATTACCCCGTACTTTTGATGAAATGGATTGTTAGTACCCAAAAGTTCATACTTTATTGTCGTTTTATTTCTACTGTGTACTGTCCATTTTTGTGCTTTCATCACATTCTTGCAACTGACTGCATTACAGAGATGTTCACTTAAGTGTGCCCTGCTCCTATGGCTTCTACTTTAGTCTCTAAAATGATTTGTATGATTTAGGGAAATCACAATAATTCTTACTGAGAGTTATGTCTGAATAGATTACAAAAATGTCAAAAAATGTACAAAAATGTACCAAAAAAAAAAAAAAATCCCAGAAATGTGCAAATGCAAGCGTGACCCAAACTTATCTGCTGTTCTCTCTGCATTGAGTTGGCTGGGAAATAAAACCTGAAAATGTTGGGGTGTTGAAGTATTTGAACTTCCAAATTATTTGGAAGAAATCTGAAGTATTTCTTTCAAATAATTTTTGAAATGTGCATAGCCCTGGTATATCCTAGTGATTTTTTAAAATAAACAATGAAACTCAATCAACAATTTCCTCAAACTCTGAATAGCTCTATTTTTTTGCGACTGAATTTTTCTTAACTATTTTTGCAGGAGGATAAAATGTCCCACATACAAGAAAATGGAAAGTAAACTGAACAATACTAAAGAATTTGAATTCTTGATTTCTTCGATCTTTGATAATAAAATTTTAACTAAAACTAAAAATACTAAGAATTATTCAGAATGACTAATGTGCTTTATACAGTTTTCTTTCTATCTCTCTCCCTCCCCCCTCCCCATTTTTCTTTTCTAGCATGGCTGAGGATACTCCAGAATGACATCCCAGGAAGGAAATACCACTTGCACACACAACATAGACCTATTATAATATAATCCTACACAAGGAGACAAGCATAAGTGTATTGAAAAACCTAGGATGAAGGAGAAAGCAGTCTTTAAAGTGGATATACAAAACTTGGATCATCGGAAAAAAGAAAGATCAGCTCAAGCTTCATTACTGAGCACCCAAAAGTCATAAAAGCCAAACTGCATCCACCACAGGGAGATGGCCCATTAATCAAAGATAAAATGGGTTCAAGAAGAATCAAGTTAACCTCTTAGGCCATAGCCAGAATGGAGTGATCTCTATTGCTAAGTAAAATAAGTGAGACCTTGTTGTATCTCTATTGTAAAAACTGTAAAAAGATATTTGGAAAATAAATCAGCAAAGAAAATTCCAAACATGTGGTCAAGAAAATTCTACCATCCCCTAAGAATTCCAGGTAGGACTAAAGGGGCTGGACTGGAAAGAGTTGGATCGGATACAGTGCTTCACAAAGCACCCTGTTGTTCTCTCTTTGCTCCTCATCTGCTCTTTACTTGGCACTTCCAGAGGCCCCCTTCCCTGTCTCCCCCCCAAGCACTGTGCCTTCACTTAGTTGTGAAAGAGCATCCTGAGTCTGCATTATCGTACAGATCAGAAGAGGCATACAGTACTTTTAATATCTTCTGTCTCCAATATGTGTTCTATTGAAGTACAGATTTTATCCACAGGTTTATTGCTCAAGCAGAAACTCAGATTTAAATTCTATTGTTAGAACTATCAAAGATGGGACTCTGTTTCCCAGGTATTTTGGATGCTATTTTGGCATCCTTAATCCAAAATATATTGCTGCTGAGTGTAGTTCCACCTACAGCCAGTCTGTTCACTAACACCGTAACTAGGCAAGACATAACCACAGTGATTTTCAGTGTCCCACTGCAACTGGGTCATGCTGCACTGTGCTAGATTGTTCATGAACAACACCCCAATTGTGTAGGCCAGTGTTGTCCAAACTTGGCCACTTTAAGATGAGTGGACTTCAACTCCCAGAATTCCCCAGCCAGCCATGCTGGCTGGGGAATTCTGGGAGTTGAAGTCCACTCATCTTAAAGTGGCCAAGTTTGGACAACACTGATGTAGGCAGAGAAAAGCCTTAAAATGTCAAACCACTACTACCAAAAGCCTGGAAAACCTCTGCCCTCTCCTGGCTCAAAAATCAGTTATCTGATGGTGATTCAGATGTCTGTCTCTTGTGCTTCAAATCTCCCAAGTGCCCCCCTGCCAACTGAATCCTGTCTTCATGCTAAAAGATTTAGTGCTGAACTTTTTTGAAATTTTGAACTCAATGATGGTCAGTTAAATGTCTGTTGAATAAGACTGCACTTCTTGGAAATGCACACCCCTCCCTCAGTAAAACAAAAAGTAAAGATACATTTCGCTCCTTATTTTGCTTTGCTTTCTTTTTTGTCTCTTGGACTCACAAATGGAAATCCAGCCCTTGACACTGTGCTGATGCAGGGTGCCCACAAGATCTGCATGTACTCATGGTGGGTCAAACATACTTCCTGTTCAGCCACATGAAAGTTTAGAGCATGGGTAATATGGTTCAGTAGGCTACACTTCAGTAGATTATTGGTTTCCTTAAAAATAATTTACACTTTTAAAAAGATGTTTCAAAATTAGTCCAATTCTTTCCTTTAGCTATATATCCATTCGAGGAAAACAGGACAGAGGTATCCTTGCTCTAATGTCACACATCCATACTCCTTTAGTTCAGGAGAATGCTTTGGGGGAACTTAAGAGGACATCACTTGCTTCCATTCCTCCACAGAAGTCCTGCAGAAGCTTTTCCTTAGCTACCCTATTACCTGCTATTAGTAAAAGCAACCCAATCAACTCCTAGCACTAAAGAACAGAAACAATGTAAACCTATTTATACAAGTGAAAGCTAGCAATCTAATCAGAGTTTCTACTACCACTGAAAAGCAGAGTCATAAAAGATTAGATTGTTAAAATCTCCATGTGTACCAAATATAAAGGACACTGTGTTATGTCAAGCTGGATTACTGGCAGTAATTCTCTGGAATTTCAGGTAGAAATTTTTCCCAGACTCACTTGAAGATGCTGGAAGCAGACTCTTTGTTTGAAGAGAATATACTGTAGCACTGACCTATGAATGAAGAAAAATCGTCTAATTGTCCAAAGCATGTAAAGCTTGGTTAGAAAGGATTTTTACTGAATCTTGGGAGGACTGGATTCAGTAAGGATTTCAGATAATGACTGGTACCAGAAGGAAGTGGGGTGTTGATGTAATTAAGCCTATGAAGCCACTGTAAATCAGAAAGAACAATGACTCATAAAGTTCATTGCCTTCACTGTCTATATGCTAATCCTCACAGTATGGGAAGTAAGCAAGATGAGCTTGAACTCTTAGTAAAGGTAAAGTGTCTTTCAAATGAAATTTGATTCTTGGTAACTTCATGGTCACATCCATTTTTTTTTTTTTACCAAAAGTAGGAAAGTGGTTTGCCATTGTCTTCTTCTGAGTTTTTTTTGTTTTTTTTTTTACTTCCCAGTCTTGCCTATCAGATTGAAATAAATAAATAATCCCTTAATAGGTGAGACCTGTGGAGACGATTCCCATAATTGGAACACTGCAACTAAAGGATACAATTTGTTCAAAAGGAAAAGGAACAATTAAAAGGGAGAAGAAGCTGCATCTTACTTGAAAAGTATCCACACCGGCTCAGAAATCTAAGTGAATAAACCTGGCAAGAATATAGAGAAGACCTGTTCTTGGTGCCTGCTAACACCTGCCCACCCAAGCAGATTATATAGATTAGCCTTGTCAGAAGCAAACTACAGATTTTTCAAAGTGGCTTGAAGTTGTAATGATAGGAAACTTTTATTACCCTGATGCCTGTTGGGAGATATATTCTGCCTAGAATGTTTCTTCTAGAAAATTCCTAACTTGAGCCTTGAGAAGAGATGACTGAGGGGATATGATAGTATTCTTCAAATACCTGAAAGGAGAAGGCCAAGATCTATTCTATGGAGTCCTTGGGGTTCTCTGAGTTTGGTTCTTTTCTTACAAACGTTTCATTACCCGGCTAGGTAACATCTTCAGTGCTAGATCTATTCTATTTTATAGGAGGGACTAGAACTCACAGTCTCCCAGTTTCTGGACCTTAACCACTAAACCAAACTGTTTTTTCTATTCCAAATTACACAGAACAAAACGAACATCACCATTATAAATTAAACACCTGTTTATAACAACAAATTATAATTTTTAAAAAATTACTTTTTATTAAAAATAACTGTGTTAACCTCCTTTTAAACTATTACATCATAAATAAGAACAATTCAATGTAACGCATTTAAAATAGTTTTGTGTCACACAATAGTTGTGTTACTTTTCTGCTTAATATTATACATGTTATAAATATAGGAAGTCCTACCTCTTTGCTTCCTTCCAGTTCAGATTCACTGCTAAATTCTTCTGTGTTTATATTTTCAAAATCTGATTCTCCGACTGCAATTGGTACAGTCACAGTAAGGCCTGGATTATTTATAAATGACATGTAATCATTTTCATCAATAATATATTTTTCCACACTGCTGCCCGTTCCTACACCACTGGTAGTTCCATTCCCATCTCTCAGGTAATTAACATCCTTATTTATTTCAACCATGGTATGGTTGGAAATGTAGACATCTTTCTTGTGGTTTAGTTCGTCAAGGACTTTGATATCATCTATAGCTTTCTGTTTTCTAACCGTGCTTTTTTGGACAATTTCTCCCAATTTTTTCTTAATGTAATCTATTCCTTTCTGAATCCTCGCCACAGCAATCTGGAGATTGTTCGTCTCATTATCATCATCAGTAGCAGCAAGATTGTCTGAACTGAAGGAGCTCAGGAGCAAGGCCAGAAACAGGTTTAATACCTAAAAGACAAAGAAGGAAAGCACCAGATGCGGCTGGGGTCTTTTATATAAAATAAAGATTCATAGCAATAAAAAAGAATAACAGCCACAGAAGAGCAACATGCTTATTAAAGTGGTTCAATGGCCTTTCCTAACCTCCTTTACGCCTCAGCTAGAATGGACAGTGGTCAGAGATGGTGAGAGGCATTAGCCCACCAGCACTTTAGATCAGGAAAAACTGAATTAGATTCTGACAGGTGAGGTACAATATACCATGAACTACTTTAGTTCCAGATCTTCACTGTCTGCTTGGTTTCATTTCATCCATCAAAGTAACCCCAAAGAGTCAGCCTTACCTTTGCGTTCAGCGGAGATCGGAGATGGAGTGGACTGCGTCATTTCAGACAGTTAAATAAGGGTTACATTATTTTAATTCTTAGCAACACACCAAAACCTCATAAAATAAATAAATGAAACATACACACCAACTTTCTGTGCGTTAAAAAATAGAACACCAGAAGCAAAGGTTCTGGTCACCTTGCTTTGTGCTATAATACTAATACTAATAATAATTTATTAAATCCATATGCCACCCAACTCCCAGCAACTCTGGGTGGTTAATATGTAGAACAGGGTTGTTGTGTTGGTTTTAACCTAGAAAATGTTAAAATCTAATCAATACCTCTTAATTGGTACATTTCATTCTGAGGACATCATCACCTCATTCTGCAGTACACCAGACTAGGCATTAGAACTGATACACTGGACAGTACTCCAAATATTTGCTGATGTTCCTATTCTCCATTAATCTGTCTATTCTTTTATTGATACTATTAACACAGTGCTGTAAGATATCCAGTTGGTCACTATGGAACAAAGATTTGGTCTAATCAAACATAACAGTTCTATTATTTTTATCTTTCTATGTTTTATTTTCCCAGTCTCTCTATACAGGTAAAATCTTATATAGAACAGTATTTTTAAAAATGTTTTAAAGCTTCCAGAAGGAGGAAATGCTATGATACAGCCAAGACCTCCCTTTTGATATTTTCTGGGCGGCGTACAACAATTAAAAAATAAATACATAAAAAACAACTACATATAAGAAACTATAAAAGCACACAAAACAGGAGGGGATAAAATTAATAAGGGAACCATCATAAAATCTACCCGGTCCCTTTGCTATGGGAATGATGTTTAGGGAATCATTCAAAGAAAGTTCCTGTGGTCAGTCAGCCAGCTTATTTGAAGGCTAAATCTGGCACATGTGAAAGAACCTTTAGCTACCTATGAAGGCTCCACAAAATTATATATGTATGTAATTAAGGTCAACTGATTAAACTGAGGATGAAAGCATGTCTCTGTTCCTCACTTACGTTCATTCTTAATTTTAAAATACTTAACGTTCAGTATTAATAGACTCTTTGCCTGGGCTACCACCTAAGAAGCTTTCATAAGTAATGAATACTGCACTATATTGCAGTTAATATCACAAGCAGCCCCAATAAATGCTGTAATATATGAATATGTTATATCTTGTCAGAGAGGATTTCAGAAATTTGGGCCGGTGCATGCCCTTTCTTACTGAATCTTTTACTTCAGCTCTTGCTGGAGTGTGCGTGTGTGCGTGTGTGTGTGTGTGTGTGTGACCTGACACAATTTAGAGCTTAGCACCACAAAATATTTCTTCCAAACTGCTGTCTACATTTTTTTTTCCTCTGATGCAGGACAATGGTGGATTCAGTAGAGCCAGATTGCATTGGATCAGTTCTTTTTTCCTATTTAGGAAGAACAAGCTGAAGAGAAGACAGCGCTAAAGTGTGAGTACTCAGTTTTGATTCACTTCCTTTCATGTTTTTGCATACTGCAAAGAAAAGTCCACTTTCTCCCCAGGGGCTAATTTGTGCTTTCAGTAATGAAGCACGCAAAATGCATTCACACTGTGAAGTTTTGTGTAAAGTCTAACAAGAAATGAAATCAATCTTTAGCCTAGTGACTTTTCTATTGATAACAAGACAGTTATTGGACATAACAAAGTAGAGTACGTACCACTAAGTTTCCAATCACCATGACCAACATGAAAACAATAAGGCACATGGTTTGGCCTGCAACCTCCATACAGTCCCACATGGTTTCTATCCATTCTCCACAAAGTACTCGGAACACGATCAAGAATGAGTGGAAAAAATCATTCATGTGCCAGCGAGGGAGTTCACAATCTTTTGCAATCTTGCACACACATTCCTTGTAGCTTTTACCAAAGAGCTGCATACCAACCACAGCAAAAATGAAGACAATGATGGCCAGGACCAAAGTCAGATTTCCCAAAGCACCAACAGAGTTGCCAATAATTTTGATCAGCATATTTAGTGTTGGCCAGGATTTTGCCAATTTGAAAACACGAAGCTGAAAAACAGTAGCAAGGAGACATAATAATTAATATTCAAAATCGGGGGAGGGGGGTATCTTTTACATCATAATCTAGAAAAAGAAATATCAGAGGAAGAAAGAACTATGCTGCTTTGTAATGGTCTCATTCACTTCCAAGCTCTTTCTACTACAAAAGACAAGGATATTTAAGCCCAGTTTCTTCGTAGTGTCACCCAAGATTCAAAACAGTGTTTAGTTTATTAAAACACACAATAATAAATAAAACACAGAGAAATGTTTAGAGAAAAAGTAATAGGATTCAAAAGCAAGTGTAAACCAAGAAACTATAGATAGGGAGGTCCTTAAATGGAGACTGAACATCAGAAAAAGGACTTACGTAAGGAACTGAGCAAGGCCTTGAACTCATCCAAAATAAAACAAAATAACACTATTTTCTCTCTATTACTACACCTAGAAATTTCCATACGTTCATTTCCTTCCTGCATCCTAGGAAATGACACTCCATAATCCTGGAACTGGCTTAGATCCCTTCTTTATTTCCACACACCCATGCTATTGTTCCCAGGGAAAATTCAAAACGAAAAAAGCCTCCAGCAAACTCCTCCTTCATGACTTATCTCAGTGGGAGATAATCACATTACTAGTGGCACAGAAGATCAATGCATAGGCCAAATGTGGGCACGCTCCAGAGCTTCCATGACTAGAAGTGCCCATTACCTACTTAAATACGTTTGGTGAAATGTAGGCTAAAGATCAGTAAGACGTGATTTCTTGAAATCTGAGAGCAATATTTAGAAACATATTTTAATATACACTTCAATCAGATAGTGAACATAGGTCTCATGTTATTTCTTACTATTAACACTTTGTGAGGGGCATTTGTATAGTAATGTGGAACTAGACTTAAATAAGTTTATGGAGATATTGATCAATTAATCTCAGCCATTGTTTTTAAAGTTCATAATGTTGAGAATTGTGTTGTTTCTTATATTCTGCCAGATACAGGAGTTCAAATTTGCTTTTCAAAAAGCATATTTGTGTTCTGACATTGTTTTGAGCTACTCTGAACACAGTCTAAGTTCAAAAACTGTAATATGAATAAATATTATGAATTTTTCTTTTTTTTCTTTTCTGTAAACCGCCCAGAGTTGCTTCCAATCAGATGGGTGGTGACAAATTGATATATAAATAAATATAAATATAAATAAATAAACTTTGAAAACTCCCTTTGCTTGAATAATAGCTTTTTCAGATTTCCCTTTATATTATTAAGGGTTATAAGGCTGCTTTCTTGATGTGGCTTTTAATTTTGCAGCACTGTCCCCTGAATAGATGCAGCTTGTCCAGGGGCATTATACGTTTTTTTCAGTCCCTGGAATATAACTACAGTCCAGTGGTTTCTAGGAGCATACCTAGCCCAGATTAGAAAGCCTTCATTTAGAATCTTTAAATTCAGTTGATCATTGAGAGATCATTGTAAGCTTTACAAAATAAGTTTTGAAACAATCGTTTTAAGAAAAACACTTAAGAGTTCTCCTATAGTTCATCATGAATATGCTGATATTGTTTGTGTATATAAATGCAAGGAATTGGTAAAATCTTTATTATATTTCTTGGTATATTTACCAGTCTGAAGGATCTTAGGACTGAGAGTCCTTCCACGTTTGCAAGACCCAGCTCCATCAAACTTAGGCTGACTATGATGCCATCAAAAATATTCCAGCCTTCTTGGAAATAATAATAAGGATCCATGGCAATTATTTTGAGGATCATCTCTGCAGTGAAGATCCCAGTGAAGACCTATATGCAAACATTAGTTTAAATGTTATTTATGATCTTTTGAAATTAAAGCAAGTGCCTATACCTTCCACTGAGTATCATTTCTTTATACTGAAGCAGAACATTAGTACACCTATTGTAGATCAGTATTAGTACACCTAGATCACCTAGATCAGTATTCAGGGTTGTGGCCTTGTATGGAAATATGTTAAGTATCAGATCCAAGATCTTTTGCACAGAAAGCATCTACTCCTCCGCTGAGTACTAAGTCTTCCTCATAGAAAATACAGACACAGCTTGCTATAAAGGTATAGCATTGCACAGGCACTAATACACAAGTTTAAATGCTTTCAAAATATATACATGCACTTTTAATACTTATTATCAATAGAGGACTCTTTTCTTAAGCCTTGTATGTGTGCCTGTGTAACTCCCATTCAAAGGGAGTTACTATTGTGTAAGGGTAGAAAAACTCAGGTTGCATCCCAAGTTAGCAATGAAACACAGAAGGATAACTCTGGCCCAACCTAACCTTTCTCAAAGGTTCACTGTGATGTAAAGGGAAAGAGAGACACCTGAAATCTGTAAACTCCTGAAGATATAAACAGAATGGATGGAAGGGGAGAGACAGAGTGAGCAGGTGTGAGTTCTAGGCCTGCCTTAGGCAGTAAAGCCAGCTGGGTGACTTTGGGCCAGTCCCTCTCTCTCTCAGCCCAACCCACTTCACATGATTGCTGTTGTGGGGAAAATAGGAGGCGGGCATATTAGGTATGTTCTCTGTGTTGGGTTATATATTAAAGGCAGGTTAAAAATGTAATAATAATAATGTTAACCCCTCCCCACAACGTATCTTCATACTTTTTAAAATTTTAATTACTGCAGAGATTTTAGATGCTGAAATAATTCACTTTCTTATTAAAAAGGAAGTACTTGGTTTAATATGATTGGCTTTAAGTTTTATAGACGTTAATCATTACACTTCACTGTAATGTCCTTTGACTAAACAAGAAATGGATTATAACACATTGCTAAGCAGAAACCTAGGTAATAAAAAAATAAGTATATTAATTTCCTACAGATACAAGCGAAGAAAATTAGGTTAGCAGATTAAGAGGGTAAAACACTTGAAGTTTTAAATTCCAGCCAGCCAGGAACACATTATGCATGCAGTCCTAAATCCGGTTAATACAGCATGAAGGCTATTTTACATGTTACCCTGAACATCCTTTTGGCATCTCTGCACACTGCTGAGGTCATCATATGAACTCCAATAGCTAATGCAAAACAACTCAAAATGAATTAGGACAGTGTTTTTCAAACTTGGCAACTTTAAGATGCACGGACTCCAACTCCCTGAATTCCCCAGATGACATGCAGCACACATCTTAAAGTTGCCAAGTTTGAAAAACACTGAACTAGGAGACAATTCCTCTTAAAGATACTTCTTATGACATACTGTACTGTACTGTACTATTCTGCTAAAATGATATGAGTGCAGCCCTCGCCAAAATTTATGCCTGGTTATGAAATTCTGGGTATTTAAGAATTCTGTTGATACCTAAAAGACAAAGACAAATCTGTTTCTGGGTAGGAATAGAGAGTTTTTCAATGGACAAAAATCATACATACTTTTTTGTGGAGGGTGGTATGAACAAGGGCATGGGGACAGGACAGTGACGTAAGTGAGAGAGGCAGGTCTTAGAGACAATTTTCTTTGTCTTTCAAGAGCCTTGGGGCTTAAAAAAATTCTTGATGTGATAAGTCTATGCAAGTTTTTCTTATTTTTCTGTTTTGTTTTCTGCACTGAAAACAATCAAGAACAAGAACTGTTCAGTAGGAAACCCTGTTTGGCTGCTGAATTTCAAGGGCACAATTTGAAAGAAGAGGGTTTAGGCCTTGCCTGCAATCTATAAGCTATAGAGCAACCCTCTTTGCTAGAGAGTGTAATCCAAGAAAAAACAATCCCATGTCCTCCAGATCATCAAGTTGGCTGTGGAAAAAACTATGCCTTTCATTAAAGGCACACTACACATTTGCAGCTTTTATATATTACACATAAGGATACCTAAATGGCATTAAGATCTATGTCTTCTATCTGGATTCAGCTTCCAGATATTGTCCTGTACTTTTGGAACTATGAATATATGATTTCTGTCTATAGAAGTTAATATCTCAGTGGACATACTCGAATCTCTGATTTTAATTAAAATTAATTAAAATTAAAATAGTAGTGGCATTTGCTAATAAAAAAACAATATTGTGAGTTTCAAAAATGAATGAAACAAATCTTGTTATTTCTGACTATTGTTTTCTCTCCAATATCAAAGAAGCAATATTATGTTGAACACTTTTTAAAGGTACTTTCAGAAATACGAGGTTCTCAAATAAGTTTAAGTGTTCTGAGATTACAATGTGGTTCAGAAAGTTTCTAGCGTTAGAATTTTACACTGAACAAAGATGGTACTGCTAAATCAGCTTATAGAACTGTATATAGGATAAACCTAAATATTGCTTAAAGTGATCTCTGTTAAGAAGCTTAGCTATATTTAAGATTGCATAATATTGTCAAACAACATTACTAATCACAATGAATGTAATAGTGGACTTCATGTAAGGGGAAATCTACTTAAGAGCTTTATGTAGTCATTTCCCACTGGTCTTCTTTACAAAGGAAAACTGCCAATGGAATTTCATTACACTGACAATTTCAGGACAATTTCAAGTCGTAATCATGCTCTTTGAGGAGTATGATACTGTTTAGCTTAAGATTGTTCTGTACTGCCTCTGCAGCATCCACTGGCACACTGCTATTTATGCATTAATGCATATCCTCAATAGTGCCCTGTCGACTATATGGTAACTACTCCAAACTATTCTCCAAGGTATTTGTCAAAATTGAATTATACTATTGGAAATTATAAGTCATATCCAATGTGAACAGAGTTTAATCCCGCAGCAAATATTTTCTTCCATTCCTTCCCCTCTAGAAATCTTTCACCCCACCAACAGCAGAGGATGATGCTTAGGTTGCAGTGCAATGAGACAACTCTTTGAAGTCAGTTGGAAGAACCTATGATGAGCAAAACTCTGCTCGATCCCCACTCCCACCCCTCTGCAATCATTGGATAACATCCTGTATTTTTATGAGGCACAATTTAAATTTGAAATAATATTTTCAAAATGTAATGAGGAACATTGGAAGAAGATGACCATGGTTTTAAAACTGGAGGAAGAACCATCAACAATGTGCACTATGCTGATGACACTATTTGGATAGCTGAAATATAAAGGATCTGTAAGATCTAGTAATAAAAGTCAAGGAGCACAGTGAAAAAAATGGACAAAAATTAAACATAAAGAAGACCAACTAATGTCAAAATGGAAACAACCAGCCTTAGAACTGACAATGAAGATATCAATTCAAAGGTGGATAGCTTCTGCCTTTTAGGATCAACCATCAACAGTAAAGGAACAAGCAGTCAGGAAATGTGCCACAGACTGACGCTTGGCAGAGCAGCCATGAAGGCCTTGGAAAAGATATTCAGATGACATGATGTGTCTATACCTACAAAGATCAGAATAGTACAAGTATTCTCTGTGACACTCTATGGACCCAAAAGTTGGACTTTGAAGAAGGAAGATAGGGAGAGTATTGATGTTTTTGAACTTTGGTGTTAGAGAAGCCTCCTGAGAATGCCAAGAAAATAAATGAATGGATCATCAGACAAAACAACTCAGAGCTCTCCCTCATGGCACAAATGACCAGGCTCATTTTATCCTACTTTGGGCACATTATGCAAAACCTAGCTCTCTAGAGAAGGGTCTAATGCTAGGAAATGTGGAAGGAAAGAGAAGAAGAGGAGGACCAGCAGCAAGATGGATGGACTCTGTTACAGTGGTGATGAGTGCACTGTTGGAAGACCTGAAAGACCAGGTTAGGGACATGTCGTCATGGAGACAATCTATCTTTGTGGTTGCTAAGAGTCAACACTGATGTGATGGCACATACTCAATCAAAAAAATGAAGAGCATGTTTTCAGATCCAATATAAGAAGGCAGCTATTTTATTTTCCATATGATAGTTTCTTTTTCCCATGAACATCAAAAGCATAGCAAGAAAATTGTTTCTTTCAACAAATGAAACCAGCAGTTCTGAAACAGAGCCCATACAGTTGTGGTACTGTAATATAAAGCATGCTTCATATGTGGTACTATAATATAAAGCTCACTTCCTCGTGAGATGGGTGGTGTCTAAATTTGAAATACGAATGAATGAATAAATGAATGCATGCATGCTTGGTAGAAAAGTCTAATGAGCTTCATATCCATTTAATTAAATTTGGATGCCATGAAATTTTCCTGGTTCCTTACATTTGTTTAAAATTTTAAAATTAATTAAACATCTCAATGTTCTACTGATGTTTTCTGCATTGGCTTCTGTTCTTATCCTTATCCTTCTAATCCTTGCAAATTATATCGCACATTCCCTTAACAATTCCTACAGAAAGATGCTGAACACACATATGAGATAGAGATTTTAAATGTCAAATACATACCAGATTTCCCACTGAAAGTACTTGGTAGAAATCAGAAGTCATTGGATAATGTTCCATGGCCATAAACAGTGTATTCAAAACAATGCAAATAGTAATAGCAAGATCAACAAATGGATCCATCACTATCAAATTCACAATGTGCTTTACTTTTAACCAAGGGTTCCAGCAATCCCAGATCAAGAAAACATTTGCAAATCTATACCAGCATGGTGGACACTTCTGCCTGGATTCTTCAAGTTCTGGAGGTTGATAAAAGATATGCATTAGCTTTTTTTCAAAATGTAATATATTCAATGTTCTGAAGTATTCTGGAGAACTACATGTAACATTAAGAATACATGAGAACTTTCCTTATGTATATGTTATTACTATTACCTACTAATTTATTTACACAGCTGACAGAAACATCTATTCTTATAACTAAACATACTTTTCATATAGACTGATAGTCTTCAGAATTAATTCTAAAATAGGACATTTTAACTGAAGCAAGCAGACTATCACAGACTTAGCACTACCAGTTGCTCCTACCTATTGTCCTAGTTGCAGTTTAAGTTTTCTACACCATAATAATTTGCTGCAGTTAAACCAGTAAGGGTTAGGGGGGAATGAAAGGAGAATTTAATTCTTCAATGGAAAGTGGGAAAACCAGCACACTTATCCCATGGACTGCCCTTCATTGCTTTATCTGGTCTATTTGTTTTAATCAATTAATTAATTAATTAAATAAATAAATTTACATGGCTGCCCATCTTGTGATACACAACTCTGTGAGGCTAAGAACAGTAATAAAAACACAATAAAAACAATAGAACAAAAAAAAATTGCAAATATATTACCTTTTTAGAGTTCATAGTCATAGAATATTTTAAATTGTTATAGCAATATGCTATTTTTAAAATAATAATTTGGTTCTACGTAGCTGACTTTTTATTATTCAGACTGACCTTTGCATTAATCCTATCTAAAGGTAGTACTGTATTTCCCTAGTCACTAGTACATGAGTCTGAAGCACTGGCATTTTGATCCGGTCCATCATTCACTACTGAATAGAGTTTTCCACCATATTGTGGCACAGAATGCTGGAAGGCAGCAACCCTTCCCCATCCTCTACATTCCACCTGCTCTGCTACCATCCTTCCCATCTCATGGAGGGGACACGGAAAGAAAAAAAAGTACAGTGGTACCTCGGTTCACGAACTTAATTTGTTCCGCGACTCTGGTCGCGAACCAAATTGGTCATGAACTGAATCAAATTTTCCCATAAGGTTCAATGTAAATACGGTTAATCCGTTCTGACCCCTACGAATTTGGTCGCCAACCGATTTTTGATCGCGTCCCGAATCAAATTTCCCCATAAGGTTCAATGTAATTACAGTTAATCCATTCTGAACCATATGTTTTTTTTTTTTAAACCGCGAAAATATGACACAAAGTACAGTACGAAGAGACAGAATGCTAACCTTGCTCGAGGCGACTTCTGGCGTGGAGGACAGGAAGGCGGGTGGGGAGGCGGTTACTGCTTGGAGGGAGAGTCCCCCTCCCTACAGGAAGCCCTGACCACGTGTCACGGCAGGGAAAATGGCCGCGGATCCTGTTCGTAACCCAATCCGGAGTTTGCGAACGGAGGCAAAATTTTGCGGCCGGAGCTGTTCGTGAACCAAACTGTTCGTGAACAGAAGCGTTCGTGAACCAAGGTACCACTGTACTGGAATCCTGGAACTATGAAACACATGCCTAAGATTTCAGCAGTGAAACTGCTTCCATTTGAGAGAATGAAATCAGAGCTTTATGTTAAGACAAAGACTTCAAACAAACCCTACCACACCTTCCATAGTATTTGTGAGGATGCTGGCTATACTCATGGCTCTCTGCCTTGCTGCAGATTCTTCCATCAGTTCCATAGAAATCTGATAAGAGCTCAGTCTTCTTTTTCTTATTTCTGTTTCAGTTGTTGTACCCTGAAAACACAATTATTTTCATTTTAATTTATTGCAGGAGTGAGAGACAGATGGAGCGTTGGACTGTTCTTGGTACTTATGTGACTTAAAAAAAACCTTTCCAGGTCCTATCTGTGTGTGCCAGTTGTTGCTATTAGAACTATCATTTATTATGTGATAATGGAAATGGGACGTCTCCTCATAGTTGATCTAAGACTTTCTTTTTACTGTGTTGCACAAAATGGCTTCAACCTACTTGGTAAACTTTCAGTTTAAAGCTTTAGTGTAAATCCCCTCACTATAATCTGAAAATAAGTCACAAAGGAACTAAATTTTTGTGATAGTACGTTGCAGGTTTTAGTGAAAGAACATACAAGAGTTACTTTGAGGCAGTCAAATATATATCATCACACCTATCTCTTGTGCAAGGGTAGGAATCAGCAAAATCAGATGAAGCTTACTTGCACAAGCAGAGCCCCTGCTCACAGAAGATAATTTAATTCTTATCAATTCCCCATATCTCTGCCCCTGTTTCTTGAAATTTCCCAACACTCAGAGAGGATTTTTAACTGATCAGAGGTCTGAAGAAGGAAGAAGTAATGGAAAAATCTGACACTCCCTCATGCAATGTTCACCCAAGTATCTCAAGATGCAGAGAAGGACAGTCCAGAAATATCATAGTAAAGAAGTATTTCAGACAAGGTCAAATACAAGAAAGATAGTTTAATCACCTCTGGCAAAAATTGTCCAGTAGGTGAAGGGAGTGCTGGAGGTCCTCCCATTAAGGAAACAACACCATTACAATCCACTGTGCTGTGCATCTTCCCATTTGCTGGAAGCACCGGCACCATCTTTGATGACAGGCTCGTTTGACTGGTATTACTGTTGCGACGCTCACTCGTTTGTCTGTTTGGAACAAAGAGAGAATCTCTCCTGCTCTCATTGTCTTCAAGAGTACTATGTTCATCATCAGCAAAGTCATTTTCTGACCCAATATCCTTTGCTCTCCCTCGGAAGCTGAAAATACTTGTTCTGCTGTTGCGCCGTGGGGAAAACAAGGAGCCACGAAAACTCAGCAAAGACTGTAGGGGAGGCAAAACAGAACAAAACCAAACCAAAAACAGTTACTGATTAGAATTATTTCTGCCTTTCAAAAGGGACATTGACTTATTGCTTCAGCTATTCAAGTAAGGCTGCTTTTGTCCAGGCGCACTAGATTAACTGCTTAAAACTGTGAGAGGTAAACCAATAAATCATACGTGTTTCATGAACTATTTACAAAATTACATTATCTAGAAATTATTAGAAATATAACTTCTGGGTTTGTGTTATAAACCTCTCTGGCCTAAGCAGGAACTATACTTCAGTGAAAAAGCACATGTCTCGCCTACAAAAGATCCCAGATATCTTGGCATCCTATCCAAATATTTAAGGAATTGGTCATCAGCTAGACCTTTGCTTGAGGCTGAAGTACCAGCCTCAGACAACATATGATACCTGTGCTAAAGGGCAATAGTCTGACCTGAATCCTATCTGTGTTTCTTCTTATATATCCTTCCTCCTGTTGTCAGGAGGAGGAATATATAAGAAGAAACACAGATAGGATAAGCCACAAGAAGTCTTGTAACACCTTAAAACACAGATAGGATAAGCCACAAGAAGTCTTGTAACACCTTAAAACTTATTCATTGTATCTTAAGCTTTCCTGGATTCCAATTCATTTTATCAGATGAATAGTTTCCAGGACAGGAAATAGGTTATAAATTGATTAAATGAATGCCATTATTCTACAACCTCCTAATTCCATCTTCAATGTACATTCTTACAAATCAAGATGACTAGCTATTCTCTGACCTGTTTACAAGACAACATGACAACATCATACATTCTTCCATTCATCCTCTATCATCCTTGTGGGGACACTTCAATGTTTTCCAAAGACAAAAAAGCCACATTAACTAGCTAACTATTGCATACAGTTACTGGGAAACCCAATGACTAGATCTATTTAACTAGACTACTGCAATTAATCCACCATTTATTAATCACAGTGCTTAATCAATTAATGGTTTCAGCAGCCACAGGAGACTGAAGTGGTGATTTTGCCATTGAGAGCAGGAAAAAATCAATTTTTGCTGCTTGTCCTTTTATTTAATTGCACTACAAGAAATCCTTAATGGAAACTTTTGCTCCCTCCCTGCATATTTCATTAGTAGCTTTCATGAATAAATAAAGTCATCACCAATGTCAGAAGAAAACACATACACACAAACAATTCATACATTATTGTTCCTGTCTTTGAATTTCTTTTCAGTACTTTATGAAATCATTTTATTCCACTCAATTATACCAAACATTTACCTCTTGGTTCAAAATATTTTTTTGAAATGTGATTTTACGTTCTTAGACGAATAATTTTATTTAGACATTAGGTCAATATTGATACTCATATTAAACTCTAAGTGCTCTTTTAAGGGAAAGATAGGATATAAATTGACCAAGTAAGCAAAAAAACAAAAACAAAAAACAAAAACTTTTTTTTTAGATACATTTTATCAGACAGCTATTTCCTAGAGTTTAGAGAGTCCATTGCAATGCCCGAATGCACTTAACATAAAGTATTCCTCAAAATAAGGGGGAGAAATGGCTGTATATTGTCTCTCTTTGCATGCAATGTTTATATAAATTCTGTAATCCAGAAAACCCAAATTTCCACCCTTCTCATTTGGCCAACAGACCAATTTCTGATTTACTTTATGCAGATGATACTGCTGTTCTTTCCTTTTTGGTGGTGGGATTGAGAAAGCATCATAGTCCTTCACAATGAGGAAGAAAGACTTAACATAAATTACACAAAAACTAAAGTTACACTGTTCTTGTTATACTTTGAAAGAAAATTTCTATAAAATGATGTATCGATGGTATATGACACCCCAAAGACTATCAAAGATGTATGGGACAATTTCCAACGTTTGTTGGAAATGTAATCAACAAGAGGGGTCATTCTACCATATGTGGTGGACATGCAAAATTGCAAAAAAATTATGGATTCAAATACAAATGTTGATGCAGAGCGTACTACAAATACAGATTCCATTTAAACCAGAATTATTCCTGTTGGGGATAATGGACTTTCAAATAGGAAAACATATTATTAGAATTACTCAATACATGATTACCACAACAAGACTTCTTTATGCACAATTTTGGAAAACCCAGACACTACCAACAATACAAGAACGGTTGTTAAAACTGATGGACATGGCAGAAAATGACAAATTGACTCAAACAATTACTACCTTAAAGAATGGAAACCATTGATGGACTATTCGCAAAATGCAGGTGGGGTGAAGCCTACATGGAGATTTGAAGATTAGACTATAAATGTAATGGGATATATTAGACAAAGAATTATTCTTATTTAATGTATTAAAAACTAGCACTTATGATAGCCTTATTATTTCTAAGACCAGAGATAGATTGGAAGTTATCTATTTTTCATACCTTTTCTTCTTTTACTTCACTTCACTTCACTTCACTTTTTCTTTTCTTTATATTTTGTATTTCAAATTTTCTTTTCTATTTCTAACTTTTAAATATGTATCTTTAAAATTTCAATAAAATATTATAAAAAAAAAACTAAAGTTACACTGTTCTTTAAAAAAAAGGATTAAACACAAATGGCAGATTGGAGGCCACAGTATAGAGCAAGTGAGACACTACAAGTACCTGAGCATAGTATTGAAATACTATGACACACAAAGTCATGAGAAGCCCAAATCCCCCAGAGGTCATGTTCTGACACTCTTAAGATTTTTTTTTAATCAAATGGGAAGCCAATTTATGCCCATGGCCTCTGGGATATTTCAAGGGGAAAAAATTGCACATCTTTCTTGTGGTATACAGGCTTATGCCTATAAAGATTTCTATGTTTTAGAAAAATACAACCTAATTTTCAGAGGGCAAATTCTGGGATTTCTTGTTGTGTCCCAACTGCTGCTTTACACACTAAAGCCAATCTTTATTTCCCTAGACGCCTGATTTTGGCCAAATAGACTCATATATTGGCTAAAGCTGTGATATTGGCCAGAAAGCTTACCCCATCCCAACATCATTCCAGGCAGACAAACTCTGTCTTGAAACAAAATTATCCATGTATCTATTTATTTATTTTATTTATTTATTTAATAGACTTGTCCCCACCCATCTCCCCACGATGGGGGACTCTGGGCGGCTTACAACAAATTAAAATCAGAAATACATGATTAAAAGTTGTAAAAAATCTTTGGGATATTTAAAAGCCAAAGAAATGATAAAACAGTGCATTTTGGATATTGATAAACAAAATTATTTTAGCCAAACAGCCCAGCCTTTATTATTATCTTTGCCCTGGCTTCTTCTCTTTCTGTGACCTCCCCAGAAGGCGTCATGCATTTTTATGCAAGGCAGATTTGCAGGTGCCCCATATTTGGAATAGTTATGCCCTTGTCTGTCCCTGTCTGTTGAGTCAGTGGCACATGCTTTACCATATTGTTCCTTTTATAAGTATTACTAATAACACCTCTTTTAAGAAACTACGTAGGTAGATCAGACACATTTTAATGCACTCTTCTTTTAACTGATTCAAATCTAGACATCACTTATAAGGTGGCAAAATCTGTTTCTGGGAACTGCAGTTATTAAGAAACAAATGGCATCACAGGTGATATAAAGGTTGGTCCATAAGTTTAAATCCAATTCTGTTGTTGTATTTCAAATTTTAGAGCCAGTTTGGTGTAGTGGTGAAGGCATCAGGTTAGAAACTGGGAGACCATGAGTTCTAGTCCCACCTTAGGCATAAAGCCAGCTGAATGACCTGGGCCAATCCCTCTCTCTCAGCCCCAGGAAGGAGGCAATGGCAAATCACTTCTGAAAAACCTTGACAAGAAAATTGCAGGGACTAGTCCAGGCAGTTGCCAGGAGTCAAAAACTGACTTGAAGGCACTAAATAAATAAATAAAATTTCAAATTTTACATTTTTTATGCATTTTCTTATGTTTGTAATTATTTGTCCTTCTGTTAGTCCAAGATCTATTTCAGTCCAAGACTGAAATAAAATAACTATCTAACCTAGACTTTACTTACTGAATTTCATTTTTACCTGTAATGTACATCTCCCCTTCATTTTTTTTAATATAAGCAAAACGACTTGTATATTGTTGCTAAGAATATAACAAGGATGGATCCAAGTAGTCACTTGACTCAAGGGAGACTTTACTGTTTGTTAACTGAGATAAATTTTTGTGAGGCCTTTAGTCTGGAGTCAGTTCTGTTCCCTTGCTGTCAATAGTTTTAATTTTAACTGTTTCCTCTTTTTATAGGATACTGCCTATTTTGATTTTATTGTTTTCAATTACTGTAAGTAGCTTTAGGATCCTTCTCAGGCAAAGAATAAGAAAGGAAAAACCAGATGGCATCAAATGCGACAAAGGAAGAAAGGAAATTTCTAGGTGCACAAATATCTCTATCACATCTCTAAGTTTATCATCTCTACCTCTGTTATCTCCATCTCCACCATCTCTCTCCTTCTCTGTCTCTATCATCTCTATCTCTTTACTGAGCAAATATTGTGAATACAAGCCTTTCTCCCTAAAGTGGGATACAAGTATGTTAATAAACAGCAAATAAAATAAATCTTTGTGCTTCTATATTTTTACCAGCAAGGAACATACCTAAGTTGTAACTGAAGAACCTTCTGCTCTTCAGGGTGACTATTGATGACATATTATCCCCTCCCCATAACCATAGAGTTGCCCTGGAGTCTGGAAAGAAAAGCAGCCCTCCCTACAAGGGAACCCTTGTCACTAACAGGAAGATATATGACTCTACAATATGGCTGCCAAATTGGCAAGATTCACATATACAGGAAAAGGTAGAAAATACGTTCAGGGATATGAATTTTAAAACAGGTGATACCCATTGTGATCCAGAATCAGCAGCCTTTTTACCTTACTCTATCAAAATCAGTGGGAACCACAGCAAACAAACCCAGCCCCTGTTTGCATATCCTGCCCTGGTGGCTGATTTTTACAAAAATCCACTTATTTTTATAAAGATGGCATTTATCAGGTTCTTGTAGAAGGAAATTCCATCAATCTGGGGCTGACACACCATGCTCTGATTTTCAGAACGGAAACATACATTAGAATCTACCATATAGTTCAAATGAACACTATAGCATACCTGGTGAGTTGAGGTTCTCTTTTCATAGGACAAGCGACCTCCCCTTCTGATGCTGTCTTCTGATTCAGATTTAGGAAACTTCTCCACTTCTTCCTTATCTTCTGCTTCCGAGAGCTCCTTCTGCTTCCTTTTTTTTCTTTTGTTCCTTCTGTCTTTAGCACTCTTTGAGCTTAATTTAGATGCCTCTGAAGAACTTTCCAAGAGCTCCCCCAATCCACCCACGCCGCTGAAATCTCTTGATGCAACTGATGCTGCTGCCACAGCTGCTGTTGTCTGTTGTGTTACAGTATCAGGTAATTGGTATTGGATTACTACATTCATCACCGTTGTAGAGAATTCCATTATTATTCCAAGGGCACACAGTCACAAAGCAGTTAAACACTAATGCCAATAATGGATGCTTCTTCTTTGAAATGAAATAAAAAAGGGAATACAATTTTCTAAAACGGGAGTATGGCAGTCCCTAATGTTTTTAATAAGGCTGCCATTGAGGGAACGGGGTTTTACTTAGGACCTGTTTGCTCCAGCACCTAAATTCTTACTGAGAAGCCAAACCTCAGTGGGCAGAGCATATGCTTTGTGAACTGGGTTCGATCCTTTGCCTTTCTAGAGAGGCAGAACAGTCTCTTTGCCTGAAACCACGGAGAGCTTACTGTCAATAAGGCTGAGTTAGATGGACTAATAGCTCTCTCTGCATAAATTAGCTTCTTCAGAGAGGCTGCTAACCCACACTCACCTCTTGAAACATCTGCACAGTTTTTTGTAATACAGCAGCCAATTCCACCAGCTGTTCAAGAATCAGCTGATGTCAAAGCTTGGAGCTCTACTGCTTCTACTGTGTTTTGAAGGCTTCACAGATGCCAGGGTAAACTATTATCATCTCCTGTACTATTTTTGCATTTTTCTGAATGCAAGCATTGTGTTCATATGGTGGGAACTGTTTTCCACACATCTGACAACGCAAGGTGAGAACAACCAATGTATACATGAATATGAGCCTCAATCATGACAGGGATCCCAATCACACATGAAACTGTATCAGCAAAGAGCCCACTGTAACCTTCCACTAGCTGTAGAGAGTACAGAGGATACAATTCTGCCCCTATTCCTTGCAAGAGCCCTGTTCAACTGTGCAACTAAACATTTGAGAGCTTCAGTCAATGTAGATAATGAAGCTGTACATGTTTGTTGTAGTAACTTCCTGCTCATTGCAGCCCAAGCTTTCTCCAATCTCCACACATTCAGTCAGGAGGTGAGAAGAAAAGTACTTATTCTGCATGAATGCAAGGAGACCTCTGCTTGTGATCTAGAAGCCTGGGTTGCAGATTGTGCAGAGATCTGAATTCATATTCAAGCATATATGAATTCAGCATTCCTTTAGAGATCCTGGTTGAACATGTGAAGCTGGAAAAATCAAGGATGGGTTGAGGACATGTGGACATGTGGACATGGAAGTGATGCCATGATGTGTTCCTGTTTTTTACATTGTTCAAAATTCTAATTGCCTATGCCTAAATAGAGCTACTGATCAACCAGAAAAATAGGGCTTAATTTTAAAAAATACTTGTCCTCCAACCAAGCCATTTGCTTTTCAGAATAGATTGCCTTGGGCATTAATTGGAATGATCTTACAAAATCAATTCAACAAGAGACAGGAGGCACTGTCAAGTTCCCAGAAGAGGGCTTCCAGATGCATGGGGGTGTAGATTCAACAATGGAGCAAGATGACCCTCCCCCCTCCATTTCCATTATCAATTGGTACCAGGTCCTATCTTTCTCCTGCTTCTGGCCTGTGTTGTTCAGCATGTTCCTGATGACATACAGTGGCAGACGCATGAGAATGCACAGATGGGGTGTAATGTCACCCCTGTGATGGCTCTATACTCCTGTGTGGAATTCACTGATTCTGCTGAAAGTATTAGATGGCAAATTCCCTGCAGAAAGTCAGAGCTGGGAATGCAGGATGGCAAAGACACTTCTTATTGCTAATTACAGGATATACAGATCTAGTCTGTTCAGAAGCTCTTGAACAGTGTAAACCACTCCTATGACAAAAGAAGAGGGAGCATATGAAATCAGTATGGCTCCATCTCTTCCAGGTTCTGGTAGCCAGCAACATGCCAGTCTGATGTGCATCCTATATTTTGTGCATTATCCATTGGAACACACTTGGATAAAAATCTGGGAAGATACATTTAATGCATCCTCACATTCAGCAGTTTGAAAACTACATCTTCTAAAAGCAAGCTACCTGAGCCTCTTCTTGTTGTTTTTTCAGCTGTTCCAGCATCTGCTGGAACTCAGCCTCTTTCTGCTCAGCTTCTTCCATGGTGGCTTGATTCTGCTCTTCATAGGCCATGGCAACAACAGCCAGGATCAAGTTGATCAGGTAGAAAGAACCCAAGAAAATCACCAAAACGAAGAAGATCATGTATGTTTTGCCAGCAGCTCGTAATGTCTGGGAAGGTGAGTTGAAGATAGAAAAATAAACACAAAAAGGACTCATTCATCTAATTTTTAAAAATCAGTTTCAGTTATTGATAATCACAATAATAAAAGTACAATGACATACCAAATAGGCATCATAAACACAATTCTTTGTTGAAAAGTTAGATTAAAATAAATCAGCAGCAAGACTAATGCTTTTGTTCCAGTATCATACATATTAATCTTGCCTCATGACTGTTCTCACCAGTTGGTAAAGATTTTCCCAGTAGTCCTGAGTCATCAACCGAAAAAGTGACAAGAAGGCCCAGCTGAAGGTGTCAAAGCTTGTGTAGCCATAGTTGGGGTTTCTACCACCTTTTATACACACATATCCTTCTGGACATTGGCTATGAAAAGGAAATCACATTGGGTATTATTGTTACTTGCACTTTAAAAAATATTTCCAAAGTGATATTTTAATTCTAATCTGAACTATTTATTTTCCTAAGATGTTCCTGATTGTGCAAGAATGTACAAAACTGGATTCAGCTGCACTTTAAATCTCACTGAGATCAATGAGCATGTTAATCCTAAATAACTAACACTCCATTGATACTGATGGACCAAGAGGCCTGTTTTTCCAGAAGATGCCAAGATTCATCTTCAAGAACACAGACCCCTCCCCTTGACCTGGATTGCTTCAACTCCCCCTTCTCTTCCCTCTTCTCTTCCTTCATCTCTTCCTCATTAGATCTTGCAAGTAGCCACTGCAGCTTGAATTTCAGCCTCCAGATATTCTTAGCTAGTTAACTTTTGATGGAGGGTTAACAGCTCATTAATTTCAATTACAGCTTTCTTAGTGTATGTATTATAAAAAGAGATTTTGCATAAAACATGTTTTGTAAAGCATACGAAGGCATCTGATCCAGTGGCCAAAGTCTCTAAGATTGGACCAGGGCATTTGCTTGATCTAAAAAATACATTAGATCTTTTTGTACAAAACTATCTAAAATTAGTCTTTACCTAGCGGTAAAAAGATTCAATATGGCCAAAAGAATAGTAAGTATTGTTAGCCTTTACAGTACTAGATTTCCGTGTGATTTTTCTTCTTCAGCAATAGACTTTCACAGCTACATGTTTAGAGTATGAACAATAGCAAAGCTAAATACTCATGTAATGATCAAATCAAATGAAAATACTTGTTAGCAAACTCTGCCTACTGTTGTACTTTATCTTATTATTTCTAGGTGTTTCTTGACAAAACATGTTATAGCAATGGCAAGGCACAATATTAAATAATAGGTAGAAATAAATTCAAAAAGTGATTGCTTTTGATGCCTTTTCTTGCTTATTGTTGTTGCTTGAAATAAGCTGTAATATTGTTTATTATTGATATCACCCCATACCCTTCATCTTTGTCATTCTAAATATATTATGTATCATGTGCATCTCTAAAATGACATATGCAAACATAGTTTTTCTTCGGTTTTGTTTAGCATGGACACAAAGATGGAAAGCGTTTTTAAATGGGCAGAGATTGTCCCAGCCATGATCAAAAGTGTCAGTTAATTAACAAATGAAATTAAGTACAAAATCAAAATTCAAATACATATAATTTAAAAATAATATTCTGCATGGGTTGGATTCAGAGAGACCTGATGTAAATGAAAGGTCAAACTATTACAGATCAAGGAAGTCCACAATTTCCCCAAATGTCTAACTTCCTCTGATTGTAACTCCCTGTGTGACGTCCCTCAACTTGGTTTGGAAAGGCAAAAGAACATGGAAAAGCTCTCACTTAGTGAGCAAAGTTGGCAGGAGCCATTTGACAAAATTTAGGATAATAGATAATGAGACTTTTTTTATCCCAAACATAATTTTGCAGGAGATGACATGACCCACCATCACCACTCTGAATCAACCAACTATTGTTTGAATTCCTCTGCACTCAAAAATTAGCTTGGCAATTATATAAGAGACATACTGGCACACACCTATTTCTGTTGTTTTACTGGTTTTTTTTTTTTTTAAAAGCTCTTGTACCTTATTGTCTTATTCTATTTGATGCTTTTAATACAAGAATGATGTAAAGGGATCCTTTAGTTTTTCTGCTGTTATTCCAAACATCTCTGGCAGCCCAAATGCTTTACAAATTCTTTGGCAATCTTCTTAGAGAGATTTTGAAATGCTCGCAATTTTTAAAATTTTAAAATATATTTCAAATATTAATTCATTGATTATCAAAGTACTTCACAAACATTTTGTTTTAAATAATAGATGATAATAGCAACCACTTATATTTGGATAAATCCATTACCAAAGTACATAACTGGGAGCATGTTCATTTCTGCTAGTATTACCTTGAGAGTATGGATGTTCATTCTAATATGCACAATCATCTTTTACCCTCATAGGACTTCCTACTACTCATACAAAGCAGAGTGGGGAGACACTCAGGTCAGAGTAGCTCCTGTGGATCCTGTATCCTGTGAGGTTAAATGTTTTCTAACTTCATTACAACAGTATGGAAATACAATGGAGTATTAAATATTCTTACCCAGCATCGGAGCTATTACCACAAAGAAGGGCATCTCTTTGTCCTTCCAAAACATAAAAATGACCTGATTGAGAAAAGAAAAAAACAATGACTATTTTTTGTTTGCCGGTATTAAATGCTGTTTAAATACTGGGCTGTTCCTCAGAATGCTGTTGTTTTGTTTTTCTATCATTTTTATTATTGCTTTTCTGAATTATTTTGTAAGCCTCTTAGAGCCTTGTTTTAATTAAGCACCATACAAATTATAGCAAATAAAATAATAAAATATCAGTCTGAAGCTTTCTTTATTTTAAAAAGCATGTGGATAAGGGCTTCTCTTCCATATGTTTAGATCGTCATTGTTAGAAGTACTCTACTAAGTGATTCAAATATGTAAATTAACATTGTATGTATAAAGAAATCTTAAATTAAAATCCCATGCCCAGTTTCTAGGACTTAACCTCACTGAATTCAGGAGAGACCTTGAGGCCCTGATACATATATGCAGAATTACACTCTGACTTGATCACATGAGTGCTCATATATCAAATTTTCATAAATCTGAATAAAAACAAGAGCTCTGAAGATGAAAAATACTTTGCTCTTACAAGATCCATTTAGACTGACAGCAAGCTTCATCTTACAAAAAGCATCCCTTGTGTATATGGGAAGGGCAAATGCTTCTTACAATGACAGTTGATGCCCATTAATTTTGTAAGCACTATGTGTATATTAAAGCAACACACACAAAATGAGCATTCAGCCTGTTTAATGGGAGGGAACTCAGTGGGATTCACATCTGGGTAAGTAATCAGAGGACTATACCAATTGCTTGGCTAACATTACATCTCTAATTAATTAATATGGCTTTTTTGAGATTATGTTTATTAAATCCATCAAAATTAAATATTTATCTTATAAATCTAGGTTATACTCCTAAGTGTCTAAAGGGGAACAAGGTAGGGGCAAGTAATAAAACATGGGCAATGACATCATGACACACACATCATCATTACCACTTCACTGTGGTTTGTATTAGATGCCTATGGTCACACCAATAACAGCCTTCACAACAGAAAGTTAGATTTTTTAAAATGTTAGTTTTTTTTATTATTTGCATGAGATTATAGTCAAGTGATGTCTGTATGCTAAGGTCAATGAAAAAGAGAGGAGGTGGTTTTTAGCAATTTTGCTATTTCCTGAGATCTTTATTGGTAGAAGAATCCCTGCTGGGCAAAACTGATAATATGCATTATTATTTTTTCCTCTATGTATCAATTATATTAAAGCATTCTTACTTTCATCCTCAATGTACTCCTCCCAGTTAAAAGTGGTCACTGTCATATTTACAAAGGTACCATTTTCTCCCATTGTGCTATTGAAGTGGGAAGTGATGTTTATTTCAAAAGTAGAATTGTCCGGTGGCCAAATCAGGCATTTATGCCTCAGGTTCCCCATGAAAAGTTGGAGCCCTATTAGTGCAAATACACTCAGACAAAACACAGTCAGGATCATGACATCTGAGAGCTTCTTCACGGATTGAATGAGGGCTCCTACAATTGTCTTCAGGCCTGCAGGCAGAAAGGGACCAAAAATGCACATTAGAATGTGTCAAACATTCTTCCATTCTGTTTAAGATGCCATGCAGCAACGGCAATGACCCGTTTGTGAAACAGTAAAGCTTTATGAACAGCATTAGCACTTGTGAAAATGTATGAAGAAAAACCTTCAATAGTACAAAATGAGATGTACTGATTCTCTTTTTTATTTCTTTAAAAATGGCATATTCATTTAATGCAATCCATTTTTTACATTATTCTCCAAAAAAGTGAAAACAGAGAGGTGAGATCCTAGGCCATGACTATCTTGACATTTATTAATAGCCTCTTCTTGGCCTTTTGGCTAACAGAGTATACTTCTCTATCTATTTATATTTCAAAAATTACCCCACATTTTCTTTTTTGAAGTTTCTCCAGCTCAGGCTGTCTAGATATATTGGGATGGAAATTCCTGGAATTTCTGGGCCAGCATGCTGGCTAAAAAATTCTGGGAACTGTACACCCAACATATGTCAAAAGCTGATTTCAACCACTTAATTTTGAAAAACTTCTTTCAAATCTGAACATGCAGTGGAATCCTGTCTTATTATGTTCTTACAGGAATAAGTCTCACCATGTTTTTGGGCTGTCTTTCTTCTAAATGTGTTTAAGATGGCACATTGCAACAATATAAATGAAAAAATATACGGCAATACAGGAGCCATAGTATTAATTAAAGCTTTCCAGTGTACAAGAAAAAAACAATTGTCTCTATAAATGCAGCAGCATCAACATAAAGCAAACCCAGAACCAAAATATAACATAAGCTGTGCATTCTGTAGGTGTCACATGCAATTGTTTTTAAAACTCAAAGGCTGACTTTGCAAATGAAAATAAATGTTACATTTGAAAAGACAAAGGATCTTCCGATTCCTGCCTTTTAGTAACATGAGCAGCGATCAGCAAGACTGATCTACAAAAAGTGGACGACTTTCATGGAACTAAGAAGCCAGCCTCTGGGTTTAACCTAGCTCTCACCTGGAATGACTGATATAGTTTTCAATGCCCGGAGAACTCTGAATGTTCTCAACGCTGAGACATTGCCCAGGTCCACAAACTCTGTCACATATCTGTAATAGGGGAGTTCACACACAAACACAATGACAGCACACAAAAAACAGCTGGAAATACCAGGGGCCTGGCACTTCATCAAGCCACTCCACTTCTTACCTGGGATTACAGAAATAGTTTTCAAAGCTCTCAATACTCTGAAAGTTCGAAGAGCTGAAACATTGCCTAGGTTTACAAATTCTGTTACATACCTGTAGAATTAAACCACAGTTATTCAGAATTGAGGCAGAGCTTACGCTACTTATTTGGTGTTTTCATGAAGGCCATTTATGTGATTTGATCCTCTTGAAGTACTATGCCCAGCAGTAGAGTTCCCCTACTTAATGCCCTTCAGCCCTTTAGCCATGCTGGCTGGAAACATGGGAGTTGCAATCCTAACTCATCTGTAGGCACCAGATGGGGGAACACTACCTATCAGAGATTCACAATTGCTCTCAGCAATTTGCAGTTAGGTTTACTTGAAGAGGAACTCACATTCTAGATTGAAAAGTTTCAAAAATTTATAGTAAGGCAGGAAGTAAAACGGTAATTTTCATCCTATTAAATATTTAAATAGGACTTGGAATTAGCATTTCTAAAATGTAAACAATTACAATAGTATATAAGCATTTGCATTTTCGTCAAAATGCAAACTTCACTATTGGCAGAATGTTGCTTATTTCAATGAATACATGCCTCCTAATGAGATACACTCTCGCACCACTTTCATGTCCTTATAAAAGTTTTTAAAATAAGTAAAGCACTTACGCCATCAAAATGACACTGAAGTCAAGCCAGTTCCAGGGATCTCGAAGAAAAGTAAATGCTTCTAAACAAAAGCCCCTTGCAAGGATTTTTATAAGTGATTCAAAGGTATAAATTCCAGTGAATGTGTACCTGGAAGCATGCAGATGAAGGTTGAAGAATGCTGAATTCCATACACTCCTTAATTTCCCCACAGATTTAGTACTTAACAACAAATACAACTTTTGAAATAGCCCAGTTGTGGAAAACCAACCCAGAGGGAGCCAGCCTGATCTCCACGCTGGCACTGTTACAGAAAAGCAGTGCCACCTAGCTTCAGCCCCCAAACCTCCTGGAAGTATGGGACTTGCAGCAGTTTTGCTTTTGCTTCTGTTTTGGGTTTGGAAAGAAATAATGAACTGTAAAACAGTGGAATGTTTGATCTTGGCACTTTTGGGAGACTGGGAAAAGGAGCCTGGAATGGAGTGTCTGAAAAAAGAGCATCCCGTAGCTGGCTGGCCAAAGTTCTGAACAAAGAACAGATCATTTTGCAGACCTTTGCCACAAGATCCATTTGTTACTAATTAGATTTTCTTTTTCTCCCACTCTTACTCTACAACCTCCTCTCCTCTTCTCTTCTTAAACTAATCCTGTTCTGCTTAAGAGAGCTTCTTGATTTCAAATAATAACATTTTGATTATGGAAAGTGTATATTACAGTGGAGGCATATATGAATATCCTGCAGTCACTTCTGTAAGGGAAAAAATGGAAATAGACAAACGATTTTTAAAATATGCACGTTGTTTCTGAATATGTGCAACAATGCATACATTCTGCCCACATGCTGAATATGCAGGGATTATGGATACAAAAGGAGGAGCACAATTACTCAGCCTTTAAGAAGATGGGCCACAATGAACATTAAGGCATCATTTGAACTGTCCCAAGATGTAGTATAAATGACATGGCCCAAGCAAAATCGAATTGTTAAGTACTACAAGAAGGATGTTCAAAGGAAAGGAAGGCCAAGAGCAAAAAAATGCAAATGTAGTCAAGCTGTAAGGAAAGGAGGTGTCACCACCATGAGATCAGCAGCTTTAATCTGAAAGGGTGCAGGTTTGTGGAAACTAAGCAGGTCTAAAGATCTAACTAAGCTTGACACTATTCATGGAATTGACAAGCCAGTATATGGCCTCTAAAAATACTCTGCAGCCCTAGAGCCCATAGAGAAAGCTTTTTTTAAAAAGAATTGGTGTTGTTGGGCAGACACCTTGGGACAATAAATCCATTTGTTGTACTTTTTTACTCCAAAGTAAAAGCAAATGTGTATGTGGGGATGGACTGCAACTGCAGCAGGAATGAAAGTGTTAAAGCCAAAATGCTAGTCATATCAGGCATCCCTTCCCTGATTCTTGTTTTGTTTTGTAGACCCTTAGGATGGTTTCTAATTGTCTGAAGGTCATCCTGTCTAAGTTTCCCCTCAATCTAGTCAATACCTATATGCAAGTTTTCTGAGGAAACCCAAGTCTGCCATTTGGAGCTCCTGGGACGGATATAAATCCAAACTGACACATTTATAACTTCATTTACAAACAGCTTTAAAATAAAGGGGCAGAAGGAAACACAATTCAGCTATTGAGGACACTCATTAAAATATGCAACTGAAAGTGCATAAAAACAAAGGTAGATTATACATGTTTAAAAAGAGTTTGACTTACTCTACATTCTTTGTCCATTCTGGAGGATTACTCATGGTCATAAATACACAGTTGGTCAAAATAGTGCACATAATAAGCATACTGAATAATGTAAAACCCAGTTAAGGAATGTTAGGTGTTTTAACATTTGCCATATCATTGAACAAACTTAATGACAACACCATCCTTATTTTCTCTGAAACAAGGTGAATCCCACAGAGAAACTATATGTAAAATCTAAGTGGAGCAACCATGTTAAACTGCTGCAGCAAAACTAGATGGAAAACACAGCATATTTAAAGACACTGCTTTGTATTAAAAGAACTATTATCGGCAGGTTGCCACAGATCATGTGGCTACATATCAGCCAATAATAGCAAGGAGTCTCTACATGCCAGCACAATTTGGACTTGTATACTCTGTGGTACTGCTCTATACTCACAACTGAGTATTTTCCTTGTATTGGAGAATTTGATTACATGAACTAGCCCTATACTTGTGGCACTGATACATCTGTGGTATTTATATTTTATACATCAAGCATTAATTGTGTCTACTACATTCTAAATGATGGCAATTTACCATCAAGTTGCCGAGGACAGCTAATGTCTCTGAGTTACATTTTTTTCTAATTACCCATCACATTACTTAACTTTCCAAATAAAAGTCATCTCCATAAAAAGTTAATGTCTCCACTAACAAGAGGAATCCAAATATTGACTTTTCCCTCATTCCCTTCAGAGCATTCATCCTTCTTCATCCCCCCCCCCCAACTTCCCTTTTGTGACCATGTTATGCTCCTAATGCCACCTGCTGCAGATGGTGTATTTCAAGTCTCCTGAGATACATAATTATTCCACCAATACCCTTTACTTTTAAGGGCATGAACACATTTAGAATGTATTAGAACAATCAATGGAAAAATATCCTATTTTTATGTATAGAATATCCCACTATTAAGCATCCAAGTAATGCCAAACTGCTAGATTCGTCATCTAAGTATCCCAAGGGAAAAAAAATATTTGACCAAGAACTTTAACCCAGATTATTTCTGATACTGATGTTCAAAACATGCCTTTACCATCAAGAGACATTTCTTTCTGACTGCAGTGATAAATATAGTAATTATTTTTCAAAATAATGTTGGGAAAACAATTCAACTTTCATTTGTGACATTTTTAAAAATCAGCTCGAAAAGGATATGAATGTACCAAAATTTTAATAGCAATTTTTCTGAGAGGATTGAAAGGGGTTAAAATGTACAAGGCAGACGTGGCACTGAATCGAAAAATTGCCTTCCCTCTGTTCAATACTATGAAGGTCTGGGGGAAAAACAAACAGTGGCCCAATTAGAATGTTCTTATGCAGAGTTCATAAATGGTACATTTCCTAAATCTTGATCCTGTACTGACCTCTGAAGGAAATGTAGCACTGTATATTTAGCACTTGGATTCAAATATGGTAAATTCAAAGTGTTGGGTTTTGTTGTTGCTGTTATCACAATACCTACAATTACTATTACTGCTAACTATATTGTCCATTTGGATGTAATTTTTGTTACATTAAAAAACAAATTAATTGTTTTTAGGGCAGCATACACATTTTTAAAAATAAATAAAAATTGTCAAGCTCACATGAAGTCCATATTTTTTTCATCAGTGTGACAATACCTCACCTTAATGAATTCAAAAGCATATGTAAGTACTCTTATATTCAGTAAACAATCTCTTTTTTATTGCTGTGTATGAGCAAAAAAATCTATGAACTGGAACAGACTTGCCCAGCATATCATTGTCCAGATGCTGGCTAGAAATTCCGGAAGTTGCAGTTTCCATAGATCTGGAGGGTAACAGATTGGGGAGGTTTGACCTGAAACATGTGTAACATTCAAGGAACACAGAAGTGTCGTTTGTAACACAGAACTACAGACTTGTAAAGTGACACATAATTGTATCTCTGTAAGAAAAATAGGCTATGGTGATATAATAGTGTCCACTGAAATGTCATATCCCACTAATTCTTAGAGACTGACTCAGAATGGCTATCATTGTGGGAGGAGGCTGAATCACTGGGAACTCTGCACAGTGGTAGACTCCACGGCTGAAGTATAATGTATCTATTTGTTATTGTGATTTTGTAATTTTAATTGATTTTAATTGTTTTGTAAACCACCCAAAGTCGTTCAATGAGATGGGCAGTGACAAATTCAATCAATCAATCAATCAATCAATCAATCAAGTACTCTGTCAGCTAAGGAGTACCTGCAGGAACCATGGGGCAGTGATATTTCTTAGTATTAACTTTAAAGATCACTCCATCTTGGAACCAAACAGGTAAATATCTATTGCATTGTGTATTTCATGCCTGCCATGGACTGCCCCCTCCCCAGGCTGGAGGAACAGCGACTCTGATGAATCTGTAAAACAAATATGAGAAGGTGGGCAACCTTCACCTGCTGCCAGGATCTTACTGGTACAGCACTTACTCTGACTAGCTCTGTCCTTGGTGTCTTCTTCTCTTGCTGTTGCAGCAACTTTATCATAGAACCTGCTCTTTGCCCTGTTCAACATCTCCCACTATACTATCAGTTAAGAGTGAATCCAAAGCTTATGTTTTTAGTTTTGAATGAAACACAGGATCAGTAGAAATCTATTAGATTCCTGTAAGTTCAGTAGATCTAGCTGAAGTATATTGGAAGTGTACAGACATGAGATAAGTTATTACAAGCAAAATGGATCTAGTTTAGTCTCATGTTTGAAGTCTCTGCCTCTTCTCTTTCAAGTTTCCTTCCTCTTCTCTAGCTTTCTCTTCATCATTTTCCTTCAGATCCTGCGTCTCCCTCTCCTTCAGAACTCCCATCTGAGTTCTGGCAATGGGAAGGAGAGAGATTCCATTTAACCAATGACAACAGCAACCTTCAGAGACCAGTCTGTTCACCCAATGGCTCCGACTCAAAGTCAATGTGTTTTATTATACTGAGAGTATGTATTCTTAGCTGACCCTGTAGCTATTGACAGTACCATCTCTCTTTTTTTTTTTTAAGAAAAGCAAGATTTTATTATTACAATAAGCATTGTATAAAAGTAGGAGATCAAGAATAGAGATATAAGATGATATAGTGTAATTAAATATATAATTTTATATATTATATAAAAAAAGTATTCATCAGTGCACTTCTCCTTCTTTTCATCCCCCCCTCCACTACTTAAATATTTATACTTTGCTTTAAACTTCTATAGTTGTTCTTTATATCTATTTAACTCATTTTTTCAGTGGTTTTTAATCAAGATCTCTCTTTCTTCAAAAGCCATATTTTACTTTCCAGCCCTAGGGCCAGCACTGCATAATTACACAACAGAAAGCTCATGAACTGTACCCATAAAGCCATGCTGCAAATGTTTTCCACATGTTTTCTGAGTGTGAACTGAGAAAAATAAGCTTAAGTTAATATACACTGAGAACATCAAGAGTTCACAAAACCTTTGTAAAATTCAGCAAATACTATTATAAAACTAGCCAATCTTAATCAAAACTTACTTTTTTATTGCTATAGTAAGAGTCCAGGTCCTCCAATGGTTCAGATACCATTCCAGGAGGAATATCTCCATATATAAAGGGAAGTGTTTTTCCTGCTTCCAAGTCACTATTAGGTTTTGGCCCATTCTCATCATCATTATCCGTATGATCTTGTTTGGGCTTTTTCGCTTTCTCTTCTGCACACCGTTTTTCAATAGCTGCAAGAGATTCTCTAGTAAAAGAGCGGAAACTGTCAGGTCCTGGTGGTACCAGCAGTGTCTGTGCCATTTTTTCATCCTGCACATTGAAATTACTTTTAGCCTATTGCATAAGAATTATCTGCAAGAGAACAAGGATGAAAGAAAAAAATGATTAGGAAAACAGAGACTATTAATACATCACACATATATAATACATATAAAACATCATGCACAGAGACATGCACACATGTACACACAATCCCCTTTGAATATCTCATCCCAGTATCACTGTTAATCAGGCCTGTCTCTGCTTAGCTTCTGAGCCAAGACCAGATCAGCCATATGCTGTTACCTGCTGAGGCAGATAGATGAATGGATGGATGGATGGATGGATGGACAGACAGATGTAAGTGTGTCTTCGCCCTATAGAATGAACTTGGTTACTTAAAGTAGTCATTATTCCTAAAATATTGTTGGAATAGAAGAGGATGCCTAAGAGTGACTCTGCCTTTGAGCAAGATCAAGTTCCCTTCTAGAGCCTCCTAGAGCACATCTTCTTCAGAGCAGCTACCGACATCAATGAACAAGTCCCAAAGAGTTGTAAAAACCAAGCAGCATCTTAGGTCTCTGATGGTATGTCATACTGGCTGATATTTATATTTCTGGAAAGACTGCAAAACATAGGAAGTCATGACTTCATGAAATAATACTCTAGCCATGAACTTGTGTCCAGTCTGAGTGGCGATGGCTTGAGTCTTACTGAGTGATGACAGGGCAATACAGACATTATGGCCAGATGTTTAGCCTTGGCATGACAGCAGAAGGAGGTCTTCCTTCTTCAGGCCACCTTGATGGAGTAGTTCTACTTCCCAGAAAGAGCATGGCCAGAAGAAATCAAAGACCCTGAATCTGTAATAAGGGTAGAGGAAAAAAAGAGCTTGGAACCATAAGAAAGGGAAGAAAGAACCAATTAGCAGAAAGGGGATTTGAGATTAAATCAGCTCAAGATATCAACCACTCTAGTACCACAGAGGGGAAGGGAACCAAGAAATCCAACAAGTGCCAAGTGGCTTATGTGGATATGAGAATAGGGGAGTTTGGAACAATTGCCAAGACAGAAATGAAACAGACACCAAAAAGTTTAGAGTAAAAATATTTTCTACCTTTTTTATTTCTGATGTCAGATCTTGAAACTGGCACAGGAGCTTCATGTATATTTCTTAGAGTGGAACGTGCAGCGGCTCTGAACTACAAAATCTTTCTTTCTTCCAGAGGCAAAATGAATTCAAGAAGTCCCATCCTTAACAGTGGCTGAAACAGAACCCTTTCCCAGTCAGTGGATTCTTGCCTTCATGGCAGATACAAACAGGATAGTTTTAAAAAGAAAAAGTTGCTAGCTTCCAATCTCATCATCATGTTTCTCTGAAGGATCTTGGGAGAAATTATGATTAAAACAAGAGAAAAATGACTTCACATATGTCCCCAAATTATGAAAAGTTGTCATTATGTTTTCTTCACTGAACTCTTTGTGCAATCTAAAGATCCTTCAAAAACACAGAAATTGGCTCTGGAATGTCCGTCTTGGGGGCGGGGTGTTGGTGACTTGCTTTCCTTTTAGCTGGCTCTTTGTCCTTTAGTTATGGTGCTGCTATTTTGACTAGCATTTGATGCAGAGGAAAACTGAACTGTTGCTCATTTTTCTAATCTTTTTAAAAGGTACTACTATCAGTGGTATTTTATCTGCTTTTTTTGAAGTTTTAAAAATTGAAAAATGTAATGCACTTTGTAATTTTTTGAAAGCTGACATAGGGAAGGGAAGGGATTACTGCTATATATGGAAGGATGGGGAAGAAATAAATCCTCAGCAAATAAAAGCTGTTTAGACAGCAGTTTTGAAAAATCTGATATTAACAATGACTTGCAGTCAAATTATTATTTTAAATCAATATGTGAACTTTGAACCTTCTTAACTTTTATTGTTCCTGTTAATATTCATCTCCCTTTTTTTTTCTCACTCCATGTTCCAACATTTATTACAGCTTTTATAGTCTGGTTTTCTTTTATTCCTGACTACTTATTTTGTAGAATTTCCTGTCTGCTTGCTCTTCCCTAAATTCTGGGCAATTCGAATAATTTCCTCCAAGCATTAAAAAATGTCAGCTGGAGGATCTTACCTCCTTCCGAGACTTTCAGATTTACCATCATCATCCTGTGAAGTGCCTCATACTATAAATAGTGGGGTACTTTTATAGCAACTTATAACACGCAGATACAGTACCTTAAAAAACATCCATTCTCATCAATAATCAATAATCAGAGATGCATTATTTTTAAGACAGAGAAATTTTTGACATAACTAGAAATTACAGTTAACAATAGTCTGCTTATTCCATTTAAGTAACTCTATTCATCTGCTGCTTGCTCTGAAAATTCCTACAGTACTTAATCTATCTATAGATGTGTTTTCACTGCTTTCAGCCTTGTTTTTATCATTTGTCCTATTACTGAATGAAAAGTATATATATTTAGACTGTTCTATTTTGGGAGGAGAGAATTTTACTTAGTACACAAAAAGCATGATTATTAATCTATTGGAACTATGGACCTCTGTCCTAACAAGATAAAGCAAACTGTCTCTAGAAGGGGAAAAGGGGAAAAATAATCCCTGTAATTCAAGCTCTGGTGTTTAAACAATTTATAAAATTTTATGACACACAAGGAGACCAGGTACTAAATAGAAGTTGGCTACTTTGCTTTCTGCATGTTCCTTTCCCTCAAATTCCTTAAAACTGTTCGGGGAGAATCTCCCTTGAAATAATTTCTTCTGAAAGTATTCTCCTTCACTATTGTCTGGGAGTTACAGGAGCTGATGCTGAACACAACTTGAAGGTACTAGATTTAGAAAAGCTATATTAATGGTATTAACCTATGCTGCCTTCCTTCCAGTGAGTCTGGATGAGAATCGTTCCACATATATACTTAATCAGATTTGTTTCATAAAATGCAGCTGAATCTCAGTTTGAACTTGCTATTGCTACACTGAGGAAATGAACTGGTTTTTGTCATTCTTGGCTAAAGAAATCCCATGGAAAGCAAAAAATTTAATCAAACAGAATACATGGTGAAGTTTGGTACAATTTCAAAAATAGGTCTAGGAGAGATTAACTTAGGAACAGAGAGGAATTCCTATTCAACATGAAGCCTATTGAGTGACCATGAAGCCAAATTATATGCATTTTGAGTTCCTTAAAGAATTAAAGAGACAGTTTGGTGTAGTGGTGGCAATGGCAAGCCACTTCTGAAAACTTGCCAAGAAAATTACAGTGACTTGTCCAGGCAGTCACCAAGAGTCAACACTGACTTGAAGGACGCCGCCCCCTCAAAAAAGAACTAAATGGAATCAAATGGAACCAATTTAAAATTGATTTAAATACAATCGAATCAGCAAATAATTTAAATAAAAATACAAATTAAATTGCATTTAATTAAATTTGTAAAATACAAATTAAATTGCATTTAATTAAAAAATACAAATTAAATTGCATTTTATTTTACTTTTAATTCTTCAGGCAAACCTTATATTGGATTTGAGGATGTTTGAAAAACAAGTCAAAAGTTAGAATTTATTAAGACATTTTTGCAGCATTTCAGTAAGCCAAAATTGTTTGGTTGGTTCTTCCTCTGGTAAACTCATAACAGCTGTAAAGAAGAATTCCTACACGTTTTCTTAGAAATGAATTTAATTGTTTTTGATCAGCTTATTCATAATCACAACTCAAAAATGATATAAACTCCACAGTGGTAAAATTTCATGTTGTTCATTTTCATATCAAACCACAGGATTCTTTTCTGGAATACAATCATTGTAGGATCACCTTACTTCATCTCAGCAGAACCACATCTATATACAGCTCAAGAAAATTATTTTTGAAACATTTTGTTTCTTTATGGTTTTATTTACACAGAAAATCTATCATCCCACCCAATGCCCTTTAAATGGCTCATTGTCCCCTTCCCCCACTATAACAGTTCCTATTTTGGATTTTATCTCTTCAACCGTTTATCTTTAGATGTCTACTTTTCTACATCATTTTCAGCAAGATGCAGGTCTCTGAAAGTTTAGAGAGTTTACATTCCCTAGAGTTGCCTTCAACACCTGGTGACTGATATGGACATATCCATGCAGTTTTTTTGATAACATCATTGAGATTATTTACTACTGTCGTCTTCTGGGATGTTTTTTCATCTTCCCAGTCTTGACTGCAGCCCTAAACCTTCCAGATGCTCCCCCATCACAGTAGTAACCAGGTCAAAAACTGCTTCATTATCAAGCTCAGCCATGGTGAGTAGGTGCTGCCATCTGCTGAAGCTTCATTGGTTGTAATGCTTTCATTTAATATGCTAGAACTCACTGTAAGTATTGCAAGTTACTAACGATTAGAAATCTTATTTTGTTAGCAAGACATGAAATGTAATGATAAGGGTACCATTAGTTTTATGGTTAGAGATCTCAAGATTCTTCATTTTCATCCTTCTACTCTATAGGCATCTATTGACATAACAGGACACTCAAATAAACAATGGTAATACATCACCACTATTACATTCCAAGATAATGAATGTAACAGTTTAATAATACATATTGTTTGTTCTTTTTGAAAAAAGATGCATTTAGTGGATCATAGAAATTAACTAAAAGTGGGGTTGAGTTTCAATTATGAGTTATCTATGTAAAGTGAATAGTCTTTTTCCTGCTGAAGGTCGTTGAGATATACTAGATGAGGCTTCATGGAAATGGCATAGAGCCAGAGCCAAAAATAATAGAACTTCCCTCAATCACTCAGTTTATAAAGTAGGCCAGGATAAGTTATGGTTGTCAGACACATGAACTGATGGGCTACAGAGGGATTTTGAAATTATGTTCAAAACCACATATGACTCTAGGTTTGCAGGTGGCTTGTTGGCCATCTAAACTGTGCTCAAATTCACTAAGGTTTGGATGAATTCACTTCTACGTATATCCAATACTGAATTATATTTAAAAGGATTGGTCTAGTAGCAAAATGGAAAATGCTTCTCCTCTCCTCTCCTCTCCCCCTTCCAAATCTGCTTTAGCACTAGATTTGTGGTGTTATCTAAGAGTGCGGAGGAGAACTGGAGCTACTGGAAACCTTATGATGTTGAATGAAGCCCTGAACATCAAACAATTCTGGATCAGGATTTTCTACTGTTATTGCAAGAATGTTCTGCTCTCTAGAGTTTCGTCATTTAACTATTTTGTGCAGTGGCATCTATACTTCTGTACTTTAACTATTTTCACTTCAAATTATTTCAGATGGCATTTCTTTTTCTTCTTTTTTAACCAAAAAAACAGGTGGAAAAGTGGCTTAATGTTTGTATAAATCTGGTTGCAGATCAATCTAAACGTATATATTATTGTTGTTTGGGACTGGGAAAACAGCCACTGGATTTCCCCTTCAGGCTGCACATCCAGCTAAGATTTTGAAGCCAATGTTTCTTCAACTGCCAGCTTGCTTTCTAAGGCAAGCTATGTGTACTTACTTAAAAAGCAATATTGCCAGTTAAAAGAATGACAATAATGACATCCATCTGAACTCCTTCAATCACCTTAGATAAGCAATGTGCAATTCCTTTTTCCTGCCTGAACTAAAAAGAACCTGCAATAATTAGTGCCTGTGATCAAATTCTGCACTGCGGAAGATGAAATCACTTTATTTAAAGTAATGCCATTCTTCTTGTCTTAAGAATGGCATGAGGAAAAGAATCAGGAACACTAGTGTTAACCTGATCCAGAGAAAATATATAACAATACAAGCAATTTGTATTATTAAGCCAGTTTGGTTTAGTGGTTAAGGCAGCAGGCTAGAAGCTGGAAGTTTTAGTCCCACCTTAGGCCCAAAGCCATCTGGGTGACCTTGGACCGATCTGGGTGACTCTCTCTCAGCCCTGGGAAGAAGGCAGTGCCAAACCACTTGTGAAAATCTTGTCAAGAAAACTGCAGGGGCTTGTCCAGGCAGTCACCAATAGCCAACACTGACTTGAAGGCACTAATAAATAAATACATAAGTAAAAAGTACAAGCAATTAGAAAAAGGCAAGCTGAGTATTTTTACTTTCCGTAAGACTCATAAGGCACTCATTCTGCAATCACAGTATCAATCAGTGTCATGTATCTATGCACCTGAAGTCTGAGTTATTCATAATTCTTCAAGCCCCTGTTCTTTTAAAGAATCCGAATAGCATTAAGATTTGAGGAAATCCAAGAGAAACATTTTATCATTCTTATCGTCATCCCCTTCTAGATATCCTTTGCTGTAGTTATCAACATTAACACCTTGTCTATTGGCAAACAGTGTAGATGTATTTTAACATTCAATCGAAATAATAATCTGGGTAGTTAGTTTCTCAAATAATTTTTTTTATTATTTATATATAGGGCTTTTATCTTTCTCTTCAGGTAAATAAATGCTCTCAGAGGGGCTATGAAAATTATAGCATCATAATGGTGAGATAAATTAGGATGCAGGCCCATTGGTATGTCTAAACAACTGCTTCAGCACCTTGATAATACTGAGCGGAAACTGTCAATAATGGGAAAAAATGCAATTCTGTTAATTATTAGATCTTCTAGAAAAAGCCACATAGCAGCAACTTAGGATCACAGCTGCTCAGAAGAAAGCCTAACTAATAACAGCAACATTAATATGTCGACAACTTCGATGCTGAAAATTTGTTTTGTTGACACAAAAGCACCTCTGATGTACTTGGGTGCCCTGAATACCACTCATGGATGCTATTTGTGTTATGGCTATTCCTTGGCCCTTGGGATGTCATTTTACTGTTATCTTTATGTTGTTATGTTTAGTTTTTAATCTTATTACTGTTCTGGAGATCTATAAGCTGCTCAGTCAGACATAATTGAAGCAGCACATAAGCCTAATCAAATACATACATACTGTACATACTCTCTCAGCAACTTAAAGGGAGAGCAGGATATGAATTAGATAAATGAAATATAAAAAGAGAAGTCATGCTTTTGGAGAAAGGGGGGAACATCAGTTCACGAACTTTCAATGTGGTGATATTTTGTTATTACTATAGCTCTTAGAATTTGTGACAGTAACTATAATAAAGCCAGTACCAGAAATATTCCTAGTAATAGCTGCAAACAGAGAAAAATAGCATTTCTTGTAAGGAAGCAAGACGTATGCAAAATCCAACCATGTTAACTAGATCACAATGTCTGAAGGAGCCATTTCAAGCCACAATCACATTTGATTTGCAGCTCTGGGTTAACCCTGCACCAGGATTGGGCTCCAGTTTACACTAGTGGAGCCACCAGGCATTTATAATTTTATATCAAGCAAGTAATAGATTCTACAGGAATATAACTGCAAAATCCAACTGTTTAGCTGAATAAGAATCTTAATATTTTTTATTAGGCTTTTATTTTTCTAATATATTTTCCAATATTTTTACTTGGCTCTTATGCTTTCAGTAAACAGAATGGTATTCTGGCAAGAGTTACCTTATATTGTTTGCTTCCATCTCTCTGTTGAAGTTCTGTGCAGCTTATATAAAGGACCGTACAAATCAGAAGACACACTAGAACATGAAGATACAGTCCCGAGGGTTTCAAGTAGTTTGGGAATACTCCTGAATTCAGCTTTGCCAGTAGAGGGTCTTGGAGGTTAAAAGTGCCTTTTATCAACTTTAGGTAGTTTATTAGCCATAGTTGTTTCTGGGTAAGAATTCCCTATTTTTCTTTTGAAGTATTTTTTACCTTGCCCTTTAGCCAAAGGGCTCCAGAACAGCTTACAGGCCCTTCCCAAGATGGCTTGAGACTCAAATACATGAAGGAGCTTGTCTGTATTATATGACCTGTCAGGAAGTATTTCCTCAAAGAATGTTTTATTCATTAGATAGCAATTAAGAAAATAATCTCTGTTACTTCCTATCCTCATCCCACTTTTGTAAAGTATACCCTACTGCAGGCATCTGGTCCTGACCTTGCAATAATTTTGGTGTCAAGTCATCTCTTCAGTTTGCCCAGCTCTTGTTCTTTTTGTATCTTTAGTGGCTTTTAAGCATCTTTATTATTGTATATATTGCTTTATTATAAATTTTGGATCATACTGATTATAGCAACATAATCATTACTACTTGGCAGTAACAGCCAAGAAAATAGGGGAAAAACAATGATGATTGTTTATATTCAAGTTTCATGATAGCACAGGCCAGTCTCAGTCACATCAAGAGCCCTTCCATATAGAACTTGGTGTTATTCCCACATCAACACCATGCCCCAGAGTTCCCATGCCTTTCTCCTGCTTAAGCAATCTACAGAACTTCTATTTGGCAATTTGAGATGCTAAAGTTCAAGAGGGCTGTGGGCAGGCTGGTTCTCCACTGGCAGGAACTTATATCAATCCCAGTCTCATGGCTCAGTGGCTTACCCACAAATGCAGTGTTTTTGGAGCATCATGGTATCCTTGCACTGGGAATCAGAGCTTTTTGTGGGCAGACTGGCTTTTGTTCTCTTTTCTTTCTTCTCTGTAAGAACAAATGTAGGGAAGCAAGGATAAGGCGGGGGCAGGGGGCATTGTACTGGCAAGCTATCAACTGCAGTGCTTCCCTACTGTCAACTGGAGGAAATACCAGTCAACAGAGGAGGGCACCTATTCGCACAATGCCTGGGTCATAAAGTCCATTAAAAAAAATCCAGCCCAATTACAATTGCTCACTTTGTACCCATAGTCAGCCCCACTAGGTAGACCAGACCATGAAATCAGCTCCACAGGAAGGCTAAAACAAAAACAAATAAAAGTAGTTTATGGCTATAACAGCAGTATCTTGCAAGTCTGATTGTTCTGTCCCTCCTCCTCTTCCTTATAAGTCAGTGAATTAAGGAAGTGTCTGCCTAAGCCACTTCTGAATGTTATCTCTTTCTGGACTTCAGAAAAAAATGCTTCAGTCCATTTTGCCTAGGCAACAAATCCTGCATATCTCCATCAAGGTCATCTTCCTTACTCCCTACATCATGTGCCAGGAAAACCTTTAGTACATGTAGGTAACCTGACAGGGCAAGGGGAAATCTTCCTGATTTGAACTTCTGCAACTCCTAGGATTCTTGGATTCTTTGCTAAGATCAAATGCAGATATTTGATTATTATTGTTATTTATTTAATTTCTATAGCTGCCCATCTCAACCAAATGACTCTGGGTGGCAAACAATTCTAAAACAATAAAAACAATTCAATGTAAGGAACATAGTTAAATGGTGATGTACAGTAAACCCTTGGTTTACCAGACTTTGGATTCATAAACTTCAGATACAACATTTTCATTCAGATTCTACCCACATTTAACAGACATTTAACTAAAGTCATTCAATCAAGAGTCTGTGCATTAAATTGAGGTTTTACTGCAAATTATTACAGTTAATCAATTACATAATAACACAAACGGTGTAACCTGATGCAAATGACATAAAATTATTTATGTGACATAAATTTGGATTTAACAGTGTGTAAAAAGAGTTTAACTGTGATTCTTAAGATATTAAAAAAAGAATGAAATAACATTAAGAGGGAATAAAATGTCAACAATGGCATATTGATAAAATATATTTACTTGGTATTAAGAGCTAAATTAAGAGTCCCAAAATATTAGTATATTAACTTTATAACTTCCCATGGAATTAGAGGTGACATTGAGCTTCCATTAAAAAAAGAAAATCAATATTGGGGGTAGAGAACTTAAATATAAATAGTTAGAGACCACTCTTCCATGGGGTTTCAAGGACCTCATATAGTTGCTGAACCTTCTTTTCACACTCAGAGAAAAGTTGAGACATGCTCCAAACAAGAAATTACCTGTCTCCCCATTAAATCAGCTTTCCTCTTCCTAATTCCAAGTCAGAAACTTTAGCAAACACATAAGATTTTAGAATACTCTGAAGTATCTGATCCCCTTTCTGCCCTCATTATGATCAATCAACAATTGGTTGGAAAGAAAATCATTTTACATCAAGCTAAATCAGCATTTCTGATTCTTGTCTTTTGCAATTACTGCTTTTTTTCAATAGTAATGATCAACCCCATCTAATAAAATGATTTAATAAAACTTTTATTGGATTGCACCAGAACACCTTTCCCCTTTTCTTCCAATAAACTTTGCAAAAACCAGTTTTTGGGTAACGCATTAAAAAAAAAATCTAACTATTTCTTCCAGTGAAGGAAGTACCAGAAGCATCATGATTTCTTATAACAATACAAAAATAAACCTGTGAACAATAAATCCTTCATTTAAAAATTGCAAGGATATTTTCTTCTATATTCTAGTGAGAAAAATCAGTACAAAAATCATTCATGTCCACTAGTTGAGAGTATCATTCTTGCTACTCTAGTTTGCAAAACTAGAGAACTAAAAAGTTGTGGGTAACTAGAGGAAAATGGCAGGTACAAATGAAGTACAGAGAAATATCAGAAAATAACATCTGAAGTGAGTAGACTACTGAAGCTCAAGCCCTAACAATTACACTTACTGTATATGGTAGTGAGTCAAAGATTGATTACTTCATTCCTATCTTTGCTTACTTGAACCTAAGTGGGGCTTATTTCCACATGGGGCTTATTCAAATATAACTTTGCATAGGGTTCCAAACTTCACCTACCTCTACATCATATTCTGCCATTTCTCTTATATTTCTCCTTGAGGGCAGCTAATACTGAAGTAAATGACAAACTGTTTCTTCATATAATAGCTGCAACTACTGAAGACTAGATTGAGAGCTGAAGGAACAGGGCAGGGTGACGCAGCAGCCAAAAAAAGACAACGGCAATCCGAGGCAACAGGACTGTGCATGCTCCAAAACTCAACTGAAGGAAATATTTCCGCACATGACAAGAGTCATGTTGAGTTTCATTCACCATCACATTTTCCAAATCATTTTCCAAGACTGCCCAATCCTACTACGCATCTACCATACTTGGGAATAAGTTCCATTAAACTCAAACCAGCTTTTCCTAGAAGAGAGGCAGGAGACATTTGCTAGGTAAAACACTACCTGAGGGACTCTTATCATTTTATAGTATTTCATATGTCTGAAAGTTTGCTTCTCCATGGACTGATTTGAGGTTACACACCAGAAAACACATGTAGGGGGAAAAATTGATTTCCCCTCACCTTGAGACAAGTGACGCTATGGGTGGTGGGATTTTGCATTCCACGATCTGCTGGGGAAGGGGGGAGGGCTACTGCATTTGAAGCTGTCATTTGTGGATGAGAAGAGATAGCTTGGAAATAAGTCAAGCCATTTCCTGATTTCTTGGAAAGTATCTCCACTTATTTCAATTCAACACAAGGCATACATCATCTTTAATCCCCTTACAGAAGTCTGTTTGCTCCTTCCCTAATTAAATTTTGCTGATTGGTGTTTTATTTGGAGTTACAATTTTAATATTCTCAATTTTTTTTTAATTAAAGTATTGCAAGTCTCTTCAAAGGACTACATGGCCTGAATGGCAAACTTAGGAAGTAAAAATAAGTAATGCTACCCATTTTTCTCCAAAATAAATAGCCTGTCCAACTGAAACATAGTCTGAGGCTGTTGATCTACTATAAAATAAATTTCATTACTTCTTTTTCCTGGATTTCAGAATGGATGAAGATATACAATAAAATGATCTTTGACATTTGAGTGAACATTATACTATTCATACACACACAGTCACAATATAATGATAACTTGCTATTGGTTATTTGCCTTTCTCTTCTGCCTTGGTCCCATGGTTTTCAGTTTTGAAGGAATAATCTTCCCAGCCCAATCAATCTCCCTCTTGTTGTCCATAGCATATATCATCCAATACTCTACCTCAAGGCCAGCAACCTTGAGATGCAACCCCAAAAGTATTATTTAACAGCAGCTCGACATGCCCAACAACCTTCTGTATGCTGTGTCCTTATTATGCTGGCTTTACCTGATCCCCAGCCCATATGTGAAGCAATGTTATGTTAGCTGCATTATGAAGCACTGTTATATCATTCTTAGCTGTCCCCATGTTAAAGTAGTGTTTTCCTTCTCATCTAGGTATATTCAGATCCCTGGACAATGTCCTCCTGGACCATTCTGTCTTGGGCTCTCTCTCTATACTCACCAGGTCTCTGAGAAGGTCTGGTTTAGCAGTCTGACTTTGAAAGAGAGATCAAGCTAAGAACTGACAGAGTGATGGGGCTGTGCAGGGCACTAGAGGCGGAACTCACAGCTCAGTCCCACCAACCCATCAGCTGTTAAGGAGGGTATTTTGAAACATGGGTTTCACACTCTTTCAGAAAGGTACTAAACCTGTGTTTAAAAGCTAACACTGGAGGGGTTGTGTACAACCAGGGAGGTTCTGCAGCGCAACAGAATTCTCTCTCCTATTACATTGCAAAATTCCTGATGCCTGTCAGCTGATGCAATAGTGGCAGAAACCAGTGGAAGACTCCATTCCACTATAGTGCCTTTGGCCCCTATCAGCTGACAGGCACAGAGCAGGCAGATTACATTAGGATTATGGTGTTCCGGAAAGTTATAAAGTGTTAAAATCCAGAGTCTCCATGTGGACTGAACATCACACAAAGCTGTATTTGAACTATGGCTTAGAAAACTATCTCAGAAAAATGCTAGGGTCATGCCTTGAACTGATCATTTGAATAACTGCTATATAACTACTACTAATGCAACTAACTACATTAATTATTCAAGGATAAGAATCCTCATTCAGGATTAAAATAGGATAGACAGCAGGCACAGCTAATTAACAGTGGATCCCCTTCATTGATCCACATTGCTTTTAGCATTATCTTACTCTTGCCCTCAGCTAAAAAAGGAATATGAGAGATTTTTGCAAACACAGACATTATGAAGATACATAGACAACAACCTTCAACCCCGTCCTCTGGAGTAGAGGCATCAAAACTGACTTCAGTTTGAAGTAAGTAGAAATCAGATATTCATTCCCTGGGCTTACTGCCCCACTAATGACTATAGTACAGGTAGTCCTCACTTAACGACCACAATAGGAACCAGAAAATTCATTATTAAGCAGGGCAGTTTTTAAGTGAGTTGCACTTGATTTTATGACCTTTTTTGCAGTGGTCATTAAGTGAATCATCACAGCCATTAAGTGAATCACGGGGTTGTTAAGAGAATCATACGGTTCCCCATTGATTTTGCTTACTGGAAGCCAACTGGGAAGGTTGCAAATGATGATCATGTGACCCTGGGATGCTGCAACCGTTGTAAGTGCGAGCTGGTTGCCAAGTGCCCAGATCATGATCACATAACCGCGGGGGTGCTGCGACCATTGTAAGTGCGAGGACCGGTTGTAAGTCTCTTTGTTCAGCACTGTTGTAACTTCAAATGGTCACTAAATGAATGGTTGTTACGTGAGGACTACCTCTAATAACATCTTTGTACTGTTACTCAGCCATTGTTAAAGCGAAACAAAACTTGTTTTCTTTACAGCTTTTTTGGCACAGTGAAGTTTGGTCAACTTGAGAAAATGCTAATGTCACTAATAGGAGAAATTATCTGAATGTACATTCCATTGAATCCGATAATATTTAATTCTAGGGTGACCAAACATGATACAAAACTCTGGCCACTGACTCAGTGGCAGAAAAGTGCTGGGGTTGTCTGTATCTCTTTGCTACCATCTAGTGCTGATTTCAGTTTTTGCTGCATAGGTGAGGTGGCCTTATTTAATTTTGGGAAGACATGCATAGCTTTACACTATATCAGAAAAGGAAGGTGAAGCACCGTTGACTATGTAATAGTATAAACCACATCTGAGCTGCAAACATCTATAAGATAACTGGATGGCAGCAAAGAGCTAGAGCTTCTTATATCTCTTTGCTTCTATCTAGTGCTAATCCAGATTTTTAGGCCAAATCTGCTCACCTTAATAAACAAGCCAGAAGGAAAATGAATTGAGAGAAAAACTATCCTCCTCAGGTTGCTGTTTCTCATGATCCATGGACATCTCTACCAAACAAAACGTACTGAAATATTAGCCAAAGAAAGATGCATATTTGTTATATTTTCATATTTCATACCAATAATAATCATATTTTTGCATGATTAAGCACAATTAAGAAAAATCTATCCCAACCCAAACATACATTCATTCATCTTCACAGGCCTATTCTTTTTGATAGTACCTACAAATTAAGCCATCATTCCAAAAACTTCTGTTGCTTACACAAGAAAGCAGTGGCAATACATAATTCATTCCAAAGAAAAAATATATTTCTGTACTTTAACCTTCTTGGGAGATTTGGAGATGATCTAAGTAACTGACACCACAAATGTCAATATATCCATAGGTTAATTTAATCTGAATTATTAGCTGTATAGCCCAATATAATAATCCTAGAATAAAAGCTATGCTACCTAATTAGCATACACATGGGCACAAATACACACAGGAACCAATATTGTCAAAGGAAATACATTAGTGGGAATTAACATACAGCATAATTAAAGCCTTGTGATGGCTTCCTTTCCTAACAGGCCTCACTCTTGCCCTCAGAAACTTCTTCTTAGAGGTTGAAATGAGGGCTCCTTTTATCATCACTACTCCAGCTATGACATTTCTCTCCTCACAAAATCTACTCCAAACTGAAAAATAATATTCATGAAAGCTGGCTGGATGGCTTTGGGCCAGTCACTCTCCCCAACTCACCTCACAGGGTTGTTGTGGGGAAAATAGGAGGAGGAAGGAGTATTAGATATGTTTGCCACCTTGAGTTATTTATAAATAATAATAAAGATGGGATAATACACACAAACACACACACACACATATTCTAATAGATTTGGTGCATAGTACTGCAAAGATTGAGAAACCAAGGAAAAGGGGGTCTTCTTCTCAAAGCAGTCTTGCGAAAATAATATGCATTTCTTCCCTGGGGCACTTTGATTTGAGGGCTTTATAACTATACTAAAGCCTTTTTTTTTTTTTTAATGACAAGCACATTTTATTTCGTTCCTTTCAGGAGCAACATGACCTCCTTTGGAAATATAAAACACTCCCAGTGCCTCTTTAGAGTAGATAAAGTCATATTTTACCTATTGATCCAGTCCATAGGGGAAGGAAGGAAAAAAGGGAATATTGACAACGTTAGGCCATTATTGCAGCATAATCCTGTGCATATTTACTCAGAGGTAAGCCCCAAAGCTTTCAGTTGGGCTTACTTACTCAGGTCAGTGTGTACCAGATTACAGCCTTAAGCAGGTGGGGGAGAAAGAGAGAGGTGGGGGGGGAGCACAAAACCACCCACCAGCACAGCATCACTTCATCTGGGTAATCCAACATGGCTTTAAATTTTCCCTGTTCCTCTTTGGATTCATCTATACATCCCAGCCAGAGACTAAAACTGGGTGCTTCCTTTTTCTGGGAAGATGCCAGGTTGCTAACCTTCCCCTCCGCCTGAGGAAATGGCTTGCCAACTTACCTGATGAAAAGGGAAGGACGAATCACAGCCCAACATCCATCCAGCAGGAACATGTAACACGCTTCCTATTGTAAAGATCCAGGTCTCTGGCCACAACGCTCTCTCTCTCTCTCTCTCTCTCTCTCTAGCTGGATACCTATATATTCACTTAATTTCTGCGTTCTCGGAGGAAAAGAAAACACACAGACCTTTCCAGAATCCTTGTTGCTCCTGCCTCCGCTTCCTGTTCTCAGCCTCACTCTATGGTACCCAACATATATCAGAAAACAGCTCATTAGGAGGGGGAGAGGGGGAAAGGGGAGAGGAGGGAGAAAAAAGATTGGGGGGGGGGGGGAACGCAGCACCTTACGTGACAGCTCCACCTACCGGTCAAAGGAAGGCATAAACGAGAAGCCCCAGTTTTTACAGGCTCATCTGGAATCAACAGCTTGATAGCTGTGTTCCTCCAGGCAAGGGAAGAGTGCGGCGCACAGACATCACACACCCAGAGCCCAACTGACTGCATAGGCGAGGTGGCAAGCGATACTGCAGAATATCTGCAAGCTATACGTCCTTCATGCGAAATCCTGTGGCTGCCCAAACTCTTGGCACAATTGCTTCCCCCACCCACCCCTGCTTGACTAGGCTGTGGCAGTGCTTGACACAGAGGACAGCTACGTCTTTCAAAGCTGCCTCGCCGGTGTGGTAACGCGACCGTTTTGCCTAGGGCCCCTCCCAGGATTTGTTCCGCCAGCTGTGATTTTTATTATTTCTTTTCTCACACCATGTGGCTAGTTCCCAAACAGGGTTTCTTATGGGACATTCACCTTGGGCCTCATGATGGAATTGTACAGATAGCCCAGACGGGGAAAGCTGTCATTTGTAATTGTCCCATCTTCTCCTGTCACTTCTGTTTTTTCTTACAGAAAAGTTACACAGACGGAGGGAAAGATTCAGCCTGGCACCAGGGGCCAGTACTGCCACTGTGGATCCATGAGCTCCAGAGGACCTACCCTTAATCATGCCAATTACCACAGCCAGCAACACTTTCAGATGGGCTGTGAGTTCAAAATACAACATCCAGGGTAGATGCTAACATTCTGTCTACTGCTTGAATAGAGGAATCCACAAGACGAACTGAACATGGGTTGCCATAGGAAAATGTAGTATAGAGCATTAAAAAAATCCAGTTTAAACATTTCCAACCATTGACAAGACCAGTTACATAATAACTGAAGGCATAATGGAATAGCATTAAGCTAAATCTAAGAAAATGGTAAATGTCTTCTGGAGCACGGCCTAAAAGATTTGCATGACAAGCCTTGCGAGAAGGTTCCATGTTGTTGATGGGGATAGCTCTACAAGTCCCACTTACAGCCTCGCTGAGGCTAGGTGAGACCAGGAGAGCGACATTGCTGAAGTGAGACTGGATGGAAGTCAGAACTATGACACCAGCACCTGCAGCTAACCATGATGATGAAACATGCAAAGTGATTTTGTAACACCCCCCCCCCGCCCTGATGTGCTTGCATCCAGTTTAGCATATGTGCTGCTGTATCCTGACATTTGATGCAAGGACATAAATTCTGGGATTTGCGTCATGATATCATGATGCCCATTTTATCACTTTCCCCCTTTCCCTGTGGCTGTGTATGATCTCTGAGGATCAGGAAAGAGTCATCTCTGCAGCAAAATTAACTGGGACTGAGGGACTCTGAGGTGAGATTGGTTGAGATTTAGGAGAATGCCAACCTTATGGCAATCTGCTAACCCAAAATGGAGCTCCGATTTATTCCTCCTGGCCGTCACACAGGAGCGGAGGAAATGAGGAGGGCACATATCAACTAGTGTTTCACATTCACTTCTTTCTGTTTGAGCACATAGCAGTAAATTATCATTCTAAATTACTACTGGAAATTTAGCATTAAATAACTAAATTAATTCTTCATATGAAATTAGATTAATAATATAAGACATTCTATGAATTCTGAATAATGTTAAAGCATTTCACAGCCATTAGGGAGCGACAGAAGATTGCTTTTATCTTGATAGGTCAAAAGTTGTACTTGCCTGCTTAAAATTAATGTTTCTGATTAATTATTCTACAATATCATGGATGCACAGGCATACAAAGAGCTAGTCAGCTGAGTTGTCATTCTTACTCTGAATGACAGGCAAGTCAATAAACAGGCAAGTCACTGTTTGGGATACCAAAAACTCGTCAGGAAATATATGTGAATATTTTGTATATTTTGGTGTCAGCCTGCAACCAAATTCTTTTTAATGAAGGTTGTCTTACATAGTGTGAGAAGACCAATTTACTTAGAATAATGAAGAATTAATAAATAGTATGTTTTAATTGTTTCAGAAACAGTTGAGGCTTCCTGGTAATTTTTATTGCATTGATTTGCTCATCAGAATGGAAGAAAGATGATTAAAAGAGGATCCTCCTCATAGGCTTTGGCAGATGAGTTAGATCAGTTGTGATTTTATCTCTTTATTCCAGCGTATCTGAGAAGAAGCCAACTCTCCAGGAAACTGACTTTTTCTAACTCTAAATGTGAGGAAATAGTCCATGGGCTACAAAATATCACTTCTGAAGGCCATCTACATGAGGCAAGGTTACGGTGAAAATCTCTAGACGCTCCAACACTCTTAAAATGTAGAGATACATAATTCACATTAGCACCATCCAGCCACCGCTGTGATAAGGCCTTCCTCATTAGCGACATATTACCACAAGGAAGGCTTGATGGTGCTATAAATAGCTAGTGTAGAGAGCTTCCTGTTCCTAATCAAGTGGGCATGTTAAGCAATAGTTGGGATGCTCAAGAGAACAGAAACACATTTGCCATTCTTCTGCTGATGCTCCTGTTCGCAGGATCTGTCACCTCTCCTCTCAGCAGCTTATAAAGCAACCCTCTGAACGTTTGCTCAGAAAAAAACTCCACTAAATTCAGGGACATTTTTTCACCAGCCGATGTGCAACCCCAGTATGGTCTGAAAGGCAGTCTCTAATTCTGTAGACCACCATACTCGCAGGTATTTATTTTTATTTTTTGTAATTTTGTTTTATTTGTATGGCTGCCCATCTCACCATAGCAACTCTGAGCAGCTAACAGCACATAACAACAGCTCTAAAATAACAACAAACAACAATAAATCCACAACATAATATATGTTGCCAAAAGCAACATCCAAACAACAATAAAAATCACAGCATCTCACAGGCTCAAACTCATCTCTTGATTCCCATGTTTGGGTACAGAACCAGGTCTTTAAGGCTTTTGGAAAAGCCGGCAGGGCTGGGGGCAGTCTAATTGCAGGGAGCACGGTGCCCCAACGGCCAGGAGCTGCAACACTAAAGGCCCACTTCTGGGTCCCCCTAGGTGAACAGTCTTTAATCTTTAATGGGACTCATGGCATGCCTTTCCTGCTGCACCCTGTGAGATAGATAGAGAAATTAGAGAGAGGCGGTTCCACAATAACCCAGCTCATGCCATATAAAGCTGTATAGGTGGCAACCAGCACCTTGAATTGCACCCAAAAGTACACTGGGAGCCAGTGCAGCTTCCAAAGCAGAGCTGTAGCATGGGCATACCATGTTTTGCCTTTAACTGCCTGTGCTGGACCAGTTGCAGCTTCCAGATGGTCTTCAAGGGTGGCCCCTTGTAGAATGCATTGCGGTAACACATTCAGGATGTGATTGAGGCATGAATGACCATGAACAGTACCTCCCTATTCAGGAAAGGGTGCAATTAGTGTACAAATTGAATTTATGCAAAAGCCCTCCTAGACATGGCTGCCACTTGTTCCTCAAACATGAGCTGCGAGTCCTGGGGGATCTTCAATTTGCACACTAGTTCTGTTTAGGGTAGTGCAACCACATCCAGATCTAAAGATGGAAAATCACAAAAACCTGGAGACCTTAGAACTCAAAGCTAGTCTTCCTAGGGTTGAGCTGAAGCCTGTTCTTTCCTATCTAGGCCCCCATAGCTTCCAGAAACTGAGACAGAACCTCCAAGTGTGGCTTGGTTGGCTAGGGGCAGAGATGTACAGCTGAGTATCATCCATATACTGAAGATACCTTACCCCATGTTGACAGATGACTTCACCCAGCAGCTTCATGTTAATGTTAAGCAGGAGTGGGGAGAGTGTCCAGCCTTGAGGCACTTCACAGAGAAGAGGCTGTGGGCTAGAATTCTCCCTCCCATCCAAACCAACCAGAACCAACCTTGGAGGAAGGAAAACAACCAGGACAACACTGTGTCCCCCACTCCCAACCCCAAAGCTGATCCAGAAGGATACCACAATCAATGGTATAGAAGAAAACCTCTGAGAGGTCAAGAAGAGCAAGAATGGACACACTACCTTCATCCCTCTCCCACCAAAGGTCATTTACAAGCAGAATCAATGCTGCTTCAGTCCTGTTCTGAGGTTAACAGGTTATTTTGGGCAGGGGGTAAAACTGGCAGATAGCTGATTCCCCGCACCCCTTTTACTGGCAGAAGAGGGTCGAGGAAGAAAAGGCAGTGATTTCTCATTTCTCCTTTTGTCTGAAAGAATATTAGCCCAACTGGGTTATACAAAAGTCATCAATAGAAAATTTCATTAGAATCATATTGACAATTCTGACTTCTGGAGAAAGAATGGCAGACTGAAGATGGCTCCATGAAAAGTGGGGCCAACAACCCCAGCAAAGAATGAAAATCTGGCGAGTAGACCAGCTCTTCGAACCTCTCCAGACAGGAGAGGATGAGAGATCGACCACAAGTGCTCCAGACAATTGCTCCTCACGAGGAGACAACAAGACAGCAGTCTCTAGCAGGTTTTGAGCACTGGAAGATAAGGGAATAGCCATCTTGCTCAAACCATGATTGATGCCTTTGAAAAGACACTGTGTTTACATACTTCCTTTTCTAATCACTTTGGAAATTGCTTGTTAACTACTTTGGATCAACAACTTTGAAAGCACCAGGTGAGTTTGCCTTCAACCCTTAATGAAAGAAAGTTTTAACTACAAGCTTAAGAACTTAATTTTATTTTAAAAAATAAACAGCAAAAGTTTGATTAAAACTTTTATTTTAGAAAGCTACAATCGGACTAAGGGTCCAGATAAATTTGAAATAAGATTTTGGATTTAATGATAAAGAATCCTTCCCATGGAAAAATGCTTTTGTTTTGAATTTTTTAAAAAAAACATAAGATTTTAAAAATTGGACACTAGAGGGAACTAAAGATTTTAATTAAAGGAGAACACACAAACTTGACTAACAGTTACAGAATAGTGCAAAATATTCTAACACTGGAAATACTGAAGGACAACTTTGAAAAATGGAGTCAGAAGTTAATATGAACAATGTCAACAGTGATATCTGCCATTATAGATAGACTATCATGGAATTATAGATTATAGATATTATAGATATCTATAGATATCTATTATAGACATTATAGATAGATGTTATGGAACAAGTTTTACCTGACAAGACTGAGACTGATTGGAAAGTGGGTTTACAAATGGCAGGTACAAGAATGACATGGAAAAAGATGTTACACTGGACATACAAAAGAAACTGACTGATGTTTTAATAATTAAAAGGGACATACAAACAATAAACCAAGAGAGTGATCTGGATAATTTTTCTATATTAGACTTACAAAAGAGACTTGTTAAAGCTTTGAAGAATCTTGTGAGAAAGGACAAAGAAGAAATAAAGTTCTACAACATTACTTGAATGGACTAAAGATTAAAATCATTAGAAGTAAAAGGAAGGAATATAAGTTGGTCTATTTGACAAAGGTTAAAATAGATATGTTGTTACAGTAGAGTCTCGCTTATCTGACATAAATGGGCCGGCAGAACATCGGATAAGCGAAAATGTTGGATAACACACAGTAACGATTGAGTATGGTAAAAAAAAAAAAAAAATCGATCCACTGCGCCTGTTGCAATCGATCTTTGCGTTGCGGCGCCACACTGTCAGGAGCAACAAGAAAGAGTACACTCACACTCGCAAACAAGCGGCACACTTTTCTCGTCGCTGATTTATGCGTGTTGTTGTGTTTTTTTTAGGGGCGTCAGATAAGATGGAATGTCGGATAAGCGAAGGTCGGTTAAACGAGACTCTACTGTATTTCCAGTAACCCTTAATGGACTTTTGCTGATACTAGGACTGAAAATGATGATGCTTTATGGATTTGTTTATAGATAAAAGATGGGATATGGGAAGAAGAGATCATTTGTTGTGATTTAAGAGGAGGTGAAAAGTTACAAAAATTGTTTATACTTGTTGTGAAGATTGGAAGTCACTTCTTTATATATGTCTTTTTTCTTTACTATATTCTTTTCTTTTTTTCCTATTCTTTACACCTTTTCTTTTTTTTCCCTTTGCACCTTTTACTCTTTCTGTTTTTCTATCTTTCTTTTAGTTTGTGTTAGTTTTTATTACTGTAATTATAATCTTTAATATAATTACTTGGAAAAAAAAGAAACATATTGGCCATTCCCTCCTCCCATTAAATAGGGGAAAAAAAAATGTCCACCCATTGGTCCTACCTTAACCTTCATAATATTATTCAATATTGTGTATTAAATAAATACATTATTTTCCCTTCTCTTTCCTCTTCTTGAGCTCCCAAAACTGAACTTGCTTTCTCTTCTGCCATTTATATGTTTTTAATGATAATTTTAATTGAGTTTTATAAAAATTACCGGAGTTCAGGGGCTGCTAAAGCATCTGGGCCAAACAATGAACGTAACCATAGAGGAGTACAAAGATGGCTTTGGAGAAAATAGGCAGTAACTGTTAGCAAAACATGAGCTTAGCCCGGGAAAACAGGAGATCATGAGGAAGAAAGGCAAGATTGCCCTGCCCTAAACTTTTTGGTATAAGAGAGAGGGAAAGATAAACTCTGTCAGGCTTTCAAGATTCAGTTATTACTGTGTAGCCTATATCAGTAGAGTTCCTGTATTTCTTGTGGTGTCTGATTCCTGAACTGGACTCCCTCAAAGGGCTGGTAATAACAGATTCTTTAACAGTATATATTACAATTTAGCTATTTGATTCCTCTGGTATTTTTTTTAAATTGGTATAATTACTAGCTAATTAAGAGCAACTTTCTCATTTTCAGACCGTATTTTCCAGAAAAGGCTTTTTCCCATTATTTTTTAACACCTTTAGCCCTGGAAGCTTACTGGATGACTTTCTCAGCCCAGCAGGTTCATTCTCGTGGGGGGAAATGGGATGAAGGAGCACTATGTTCACATCCTTGAGCTCCTGAATAAGAGGTAGGATATACATTTATTGAGGAAGGGAAGGAGTCAAGGAAGAAAACAGCCAAACACATTTTAAAAGTTCATCCCTCTATCAACAGCCTCCACAAGCTTTCACTGTTTTCATCAGAATGAAAAAGCAGCCTTGTGGTGTTGTACCACAAGCTCTATTCCTTTTGAGTATGAATGCAATGTCACAACATATATAGAAAAGGTGTGGGATGTGTGTTGCAATAGTATGACACTCCTTTCATCATTCTGACCTCCTTTGCCCCCACCCACACCCCCTTTCTGTCAACGTTCAGGCCTTCCCTTCTCTTGTAGCTTGTTCCTGTGTACGTTTTGAACCATATAGTTCTTCCATGGTTTTTTGTCATGTGTAGATTGATAGTTATTTTTTGCATCCTTCTTAAGCACATTTTCACTCCCTCTTTCCTCTCTACTATTTTCACCCTGGATTCTTTTTTCTCAGTTTTCCTCTTTTTTAAAATTAATCCTGATTTCTTCTTATTTCTCCAGTAGCCTTTACAGAAAGTAAGGCCATATTGGGGTCTGGCCTTCAACACCCCTATCCTTTTATATGTGTTTAGTTTTCAGAGATGAGAATTATATGGCATTCCAGATGTTGTTGAAATTCGTTTCAATTCAATGATGTGATACTGGATTGCTCCTTAAACCATATCTGGCACCTTGATCTCATTGATGAGTAGGCTTTCCCATCTATCACAATTAGTTGTTTTAGATCATCTGCTGCAAGATCAACATACTAAAACATCTGAGAAGGTCTTAAAATTCTTAGCCATAGTTATGACTATTAGAAACTAGTGGATTTGTTCAACAATCAGCTAAATCCTGGTTCTTGTCTTCCCATCTTTTCTTTCACACCTGTTGACTGCCCTAAGCTCTCCCAAGATACATTTCCTTATCAAGAGACATCTGACAAATGAAATCCTTAAATTTTAATAGATATCAACTTCTAAATATCTAACTACTTTCAAAGTATGCACATTTTGTGACTATTCATTGAGCTGTGTTTGAGAGATGGCTCATAAACAACCAAGGAGACAAATTATAACCACTATATAGGATGATTTGTCCACAGAGAAAGTTGGAAGGAGAATCCTATTACAGGTACCTCACCTCTTAGAAGATAAGAAGTTTCAGGAACAATTGGCATTTATCCAGGTTTGCCAGAATTGGCAAAAATTATTCAGTCTTTCCTGGCATTCTGAAATATTTGCACTTAATTGCAAATATGCAAACTGAGCATACAGCTTAACCGCACCAGAAAGCCAAATTCTATTATTCCTTCATTACATCTCTAGGGGAATAACTTGCATTCTAACATATTATTAGCTTTCATTCTCCCAATTACTGACCATGCTGGCTGAGATAGATGGTAATCCATACATCTGGAGATTGGGGAAAGTTTAAACAACCCCAAACTTTAGCTCTCTGTGTGTTCTCAAGCTGCAATTTATTCTGTTAACATTCAGACAACATGCTTCCTTCCACAGGGTATCACAGGAGGGAAAATCCAACGTGAGGTTAAATCCATAAACCCTACTTTTGTTAAGAGAGTTTGTAAACAGACTGACCCCTTTCTGCAATTATGTAATTCCACGACATTGTAGGAAGAGAGCTATGTTAGAATATGATGGCAACTTTCAGGTAGTAACTTTTCTGACTAACAATTGTATTAAAAGGGATATGCTTTCATGAGCTGTAACTCGATCAGATACATAGAATGGCTAGACTGATACAGGATTTAAACTGGGATAAGGAGGTGGGGGAAAGGGAAAGTTTGGTTATGCAGATGCAGGTTACATGTGACACAGATTACAAGTACCTTATCAATTAACAGTTGTACTGTGTTTGTTGAGATTTTCTGAGATTGCCTGAAACCTTTTGATGTGAGTTCAACAATTTCTCACTCAACGGTGCTGTTAAAATCACACTTTTCTAAAACAGTGACTTTGACGTCTGCTATGGAGTATCCTGGGAGGCTGAAATGCTCCGATATTACTTTGTCCTTGTTTTGAGTCCTGATGTCAAACTTGGGTCCATTAATTCTTTTGCACAGTTTGTCCCATTTGTCCTATGTAGAATCCAGAGAGACATTGGTGGCAGATGATGGAGTATATCAGTGTTCCTCAACCTTCGCAACTTTAAGATATGTGGACTTCAACTCCCAGAATTCTGGGAGTTGAAATCCACATATCTTAAAGTTGCGAAGGTTGAGGAACACTGGCATATATCACATTGGAGGAAGGGCACGTGAGGTGCTTCTAATCTTGTGTAGGGGCTACAATGGTGCAGATGATATAGATGTGGGGGCAAAATAGATATCTAGGTTTGTTGCACGGTCAGATTCTCATGTTGGCATCATTGTCCTGTTTCTTGTTGCTTGTGAGAATCTGTTTCAAGTTGGGTGGTTGATTGTATTTAAGTATAGGCCAGCCAGTGCCTGAGAAAATGCAGTATCATTGTCCAATATGGGCTGTACCTTATTAATTACTCATGGATTATTTATTTATTAAAATAAATTTAAGCTTATATATTAATAAATTTAAGCTTATATATTAATTTAAGCTTATATATTAATTTATCATTAATAATAAATTCATCTTAGAGGGTAAGTACAGTAGTGCACAGTTTTGAGGAAATAAACATATTTTCTTCTTGTTTTGTACTTAACTCTATGTACCTATCTACTTAGGGTTGTACATTTCAGGAAATACTCTTTAACCCAAAAGGTTCTGTTGTTTCTGACACAGAAACAATGCAACAAGCTTTCTGATTCTTGGGGGTTTTTTTTTATGATGAGGATGAATTACAGTTATATCCAATATTCTCATAGTCCTCCTCCATCCAGTGTTACTCCTGGATCTCTCTGATCCCAAGTCCCACACTGACTCAATATAGCACACTGACTCAATATTTAGCATTTTGATGCAAAATATTACAACTAAACAATGAATTGATGTGTAAACACACAAGCCTGTATCAATAATAGTCATCCAAATTTAACATAAATGTGAGTCATGACTGTAATGATAAAATAAACACGCAGTTTTCTGTGTTTCTTGATATCATGGAAAATTATTTTTGATGACATCAGTACTGTTTGATAATTTGTAGGTAGTACTTTGAATGCCTTGTTGCTCTATTAAAAGTTCTGTGGATTTTTTAGGTATTATTGGTTATCCAAGCTTTATTTTTTCCCCACTATGGTGAAATTCAAAGTTTTGCCATCTGAACTAAGAATTTGCCAAGATAACCAAACATGGATGTTATCAAGTAGGGCCAGACAGGGTTTCAGATTCAAAAGCAAAAGGATGCACTGGGATGCAAACTTAAAACCCCTTAAAACAATGCAGCTGCTTTAGTGAGTCAAAAACAGAAGCTATGTTTGCATACCAAAAGAACCCTGCTCACTCTTTTGCCTTCAAATCCAGAATGCTACATGGCCTTACTATCAGTTCTGAGTAGCGCTACTGTATGTTTTATTTATCCATCACTGCACATTTGTACTAGAGTAGCCTCAAGAGGAAAGCCTTCTGAATCTGACCTTAAGTAATCTTATTACCTATTATAAAATTAATTAAAGTTTTGGTCAATGACTGAAATAAATATGATGATGAATTAAAGTTTAGCTTATTGCTAAATGTAAATTAATCAATGATTTTGACTGGTATTGAAATGAAAGTATCAGTAATCTGTGTGCAAAATATAATAAATATTTTCAGTACTGTACAGGCTCAAGGCTTAGTCTTAAGAATCATGTTCAGTGAGTTTTTAGCACTGCTAGAGTCTTCCCTGTCAATATGGGGAATTATGTAGGCCTGTCTCAAGTTTCCAAACTGCTAACACAATCACAAACTACTTGGATGAGGAGAGATTTCCACAGGAGGAGAAAAGCAGATGTCAGAAAGAAAACAGAAATAGCAGGTTAAAAAAATTGCATTGCATCATTTCTTTTTCCTATTTGAACTCAGAATGCTTTGGCTGGCTGGGAAGTCCAAATACAGTGTAATAAAAAGTTCAGATTGTGCAAGGCGTTTCATACTGTGGCTTTCAATAAGATGGAGCAAGTAGAGTTTAGGCAGCCTTGCCACCTTTTTCTCACCTTCCTACCTACCTCTCGAACTACTGCTTTCACCTGTGCTGAGCAATACATGATGGCATCTCTGGTTAGAGTTATATTCTAGGGCCTAGATTGGAATGGAGCCTAGAACAGAACCAAGTACAATTTGTGCCTGCCTGCCTGCCTGCCTGCCTAGATTCTTATTTTCAGGCAAGGTTGATTCATCTTCAGGCCGGGATTGGGAGGTGTGCTAATTGAAAGGAATGTTCAAGAGATTAACTCTTTCTCCATTAATCTGCTGGCTGAATACCCTAGCAAGGATGCTTTCTTGATAACAGATTTCTAATCTAAACAAGCTGATTTTTTTTTTCTTTTGGTGAGAGCACAGCTGTGATTCCACCATTTCCTGTGTGGATTTGTTTTATGCTTTAGTTGTCTCCAATTAGAGGGGCCGTGTACCTTCCTTGTTCAGCCATGTTATCTAGACACGCAGCATGCCAAGGACTTGAAAACTCCTGCTCTGCCTGGATGCCCCCCACAAATCCATGAAGGGCTCTGAGGAAGACAAGGGACACCTGCCTGACTGTTGATGGGTGGCACTGTTGGCAGTTACCCATCTTCTGGGTAGCTCTGGCAAAATGCCAGACCTGCTAAATGGTACCTATCCCATGGAGAGTATTCTTCAAATACCTGAAAGGCTGTCACACAGGAGACAGCCAAGACCTGTTTCCCATAATTCTAGAGAACAGGACAAGGAATAATGGATATAATCCCAGTTAGATAGGCAAAGTCACTTCAGTTCTTTAAAAAGATCGAGAAATTACAGGATAGTTAGCTTAAAATGGTAGAAAACGTCATATATGTATAATCTTGCTGAAATAGAAGCAACACAGCTTCAACAGAATAGGTTTTGACTCCCATCCTAAATTTTTTGAGGGTGTCAACAAGCATGCAAGTAGGAGTGATCCAACAGGCAATTAAATAAATAAATCTATTTCAAAATGACAGCCTTTCCTACCAAAGGTTCCTGAACAAACTCAGTAGCAGTAGGATAAAAGGACAGGTTCTCTTAGGGACTAAAAACTTATCAAACAAGAGGAAACAAGTATAGGAATAAATGGACAGTTTTCACAATGGAGGAATATGCAATGTGGAGTTCTTCAGAAAGACGCAAATAATTCATTACGTTTCTCTCCAGTTTCCTTACTCTTCTTGAGCCCAGCTTGAGTCCCTGTCATTTAAACTTTCAAATATGTTTAAATAATTTTTCAATATTCATTTTAAAGTTCCTTACAATGTACTCCATAAAGGTTTTTAAAATTTGATTGATAAGTTTTATTTTTACCTTGATTTCCATTTTTGAAGCAAACCTTGCCTCTAATAGTTTAAATAAATATTTCAGAATATGCAAAACTCTGCTAATAGCACTGCTGATTTGCCGCAAACCTATTTTGTGCTGAGTGGGTTGTGTGGCTCGGGTAATTCATAAATATAAAATACAGCTAAACCTATATGCTCAGTTCCAGTTTCTTTCATTCAGAAAGCTTAGCTGTCTGTTACTATCCATTCAAATGGCAAATTGGCCTCAGCTACGTTGTAGGGAAAGCATTTGTATATATGTATGTGTGTGTGTGTATTTGTGTGTATGTATACACACACACACGCACCATCCTGAGAGTGGGAATCTGATCTAAGCATGGAGTAGTGAAGCAGATTTTATTACTATAACAGAATGAATAGTTATTTATGAAAATACATGAGAAGGATATGCAATGTTTAGCTCCTAGCTAACCACATCTCACCAAGAAGAAAGTCAGAGAACAAGTGTCTGCAGAGGAGTACAGAGATGCCCCTGAACAAAATACATGGCAACTACCAGGAAAACATGAACTTAGCCCGGGAAAACAGGAGAGCGTGAGAAAGAAACTCAAGGTTGCCTTGCCTTGACTCTGTTTCATGAAACTCTCAGGCTTTCAAGAGTTTGTTACCATTGCCTATATCAGTAGAGTTCCTTTATTTGTTGTGGTGTCTGTTTCCTGACCTGGCCTGCCATGAAGGGCTGTCAGTGTTCCCTCTGTGTGTGTGTGTGTGTGTGTGTGTGTGTTTTGCCTGGGAAGAAAGACAGAAGGAAGATTCGCATTCCCATAAAATAAAAAGCAGGCAGATGATAGATGAAGAGGGTTCACACAGTAAATCCTTAACTCTCTATCTATACCCCATTGTACCCTGTAGGTTGTGAGTCAGTGCCATTGAAGTCATGTTTCTAACAAGCAGGCTGTTGCATTCTCTGGGACTGACAGATGCATTTATAAATTGGACAAGCTATTTCCAAATGATGCATTTTCTCCCCTTTTATGAGATCTGAGATTATTAACTGTACCTGACCACTCATAATATTAACTTGGTTTAGCATGTTTTAAAATGGGATGGTAAAAAGTGTTTGTTTACATACTTAATTATTTGACCTGTTCTCAGTTGTAAAAAAAATTATTTTAATTAACCAAGTTCCTATGGGCCTGTTTGACTAAGTGGAGTAATTTTTGTCCATATAGCCTTTTAAAAAAAAAACTGTCAGTGAAGACTGATAAGTTAGTCTTACAATTAGACAGCATAACTCTTAGGCAATAAATGAAATGGAAGAATGTTTAAGAAATCTTTTTATTTAGGTCTCCTGAGAGAGTTTTATCCTGTTTCAAAAGCTTTTAGATACACAACTATAATTATTGCAGTTGTATTGCTTGAGTCACATTTATTGTATTATTTGCAGGTCCAGCCCTATCACAAGCCAGCAGATTTGGATGTCATAAGAAGACAGCAAATTATTTGTTAGTTATTTCATTTTGTAGTGAATGAGAGGTCCTTGTGAGATTTTCTTTCCCAGCAAACTCATCCACCTTATATGTATTAAAATTATAAATAAAAAATTATTCATTCAGCATCATTTTGGTGACATAGCTAATATCGATGAACGGAAAAATATAATAATGTTGTTAATATTGAAAAAACACAACAGCTATATAATGTTATAATAACTTTTTTCTCTAAAGAAACATAATACTGCATATAGGGAGTAAAATTTTATAGCATTTAAAAAAATATTTTTTCTAGTGACAGCATGACCAATGTTGCTAAAACTGAAAGGTACAGCTTTTAAAATCATTTTATGTGTACTTTATATGTGTACATATATATTTAATAATAGGATTATAGTACGTCTCATTTAAACAGTATTTTGCTATTGCTTTTAGATTTTAACAAATAAAATATATCAAGGAAAGTACTTAATGCCACTTAAGAGACTGATTTAAAATAAAATAAAAATAAAATACATGGATGATAAAACAGTATGTGCCACAAAGATGGATGGAGTACCTGAACAAATGAACGCTTGCACAGAGTTTTAGATACACTAACTAGAATGCTGAGTTGTTATTGTAAACTGAGCTTCAGCTTATGGTATTGTGAATTAATCCTTTATATCACTGGGAGGGCTTATTAAGAACTCTTAAATTCTTTCTGCTTCATTGCCATGACTGCATATGGTCAGAAGATGCTTCTGCAGCTAAAGATTAGAAATTGTTGGAAGATGAAAGTCATCTTCCCGATTTTAAATCTGGAACTGAGTGGGCAAGATTTCATTTTCAAACAAAGCATTAAGGTCTGTAAAAATACGGAGAAGCACAGTCTCTTATGAACAAATGGCATGCATTTACTTTGTTCAGCTCAGCCAATGTTTCATCAGATACTACCCATAAATTTGGTATGGATGGCTTTGTGGGCTTCTGTGAAGCCTGAGAGAAGCACTCTGAAGCTTCCATCAAGGCTTCAACAACAAGCTTTTGAAAAGTAACGTACCATGTGCACTGACTCAGCCATTCTTCTGATTGTTACCAATCTTCTGCATAATGATGCAAAGATAGAGAAGGTATTTCCACCAAAGTGAAGGAGGTGAAGTGAGCTGGCTCACCTCAATGTCTCACTTTTCTACTACTAGATCCTCAAAGGTCATTTTGCACAGCCCTAGTTTTTAGCACCTAAATCCTCATGGTATAAATATTTTTGGTGGTGGATGCCAGAAACATATTTCCTGCTGCAGGGTATATAAATGCAATGGCTCTGAAATTACCTATAATTGGAAAGTGCCTAGCCCTTCCCTGTTTTGTATACTAGTTAAGTATCAAAATTAAACATTATACAAAGAATACAGAAAATCCACTTTTCTGAAAGAAAGTAACCTCTGGCAGTGTGGCAGTAAAAGAGATGCGGATGCCACATCATGAGAAAATAATGTAGCCCAGACAGTAATAATACATCACTTATTATATTTATGTATATATTGTTCTTGTACAATAATAATGCTCAGAATGGATGAAGTGCATTTTTAGAATAGACTTTAGCTAAGAAATGTTGGGTAACAGTGTTTGCACATACATGCTTACGTGCCCATCACAGTATTTGCTTTGAGGTAAGAGACATTATGCAGAGTACAGAAAGGGATAAAGAAAGAATAAACCAAATAAATTAAATATGAAATGAACAAAAGAAAAGGAAACACAGTTAAAACTATGTAAATAGTTTTATAGTTAAAACTATATAAATATAATAAACAAACAAACAAACTAGTTTATACCATCACCATTCACTGTACTCTTCCATCCTTTCAAACCATTTTTGCTTTGACCACATCCACAACTGCTTCATATATTGTCTTTTGTTCTCTGAAGCTTCCACATCTCTCTTTTTCAGGATCTCATCAACTCCATCCATCCCTGACTTTTTTGGTCTTCCTCTTCTTCTTGACCATTTCCCCCCTTTCTGTGTTTTGCAGTTAGATCCTCACTATTCCCTCCACATGACTGAACCATTTCAATGTACATCTTCCGTACTAGTCACTCACTTCTGCATTCACTCATATTCATTCAGCTTCCATTCATTCTTGACTGGTTTTATCACACACATCTCTTAAGTACCCCATCCCCCATTCCACCTGCCCTCAAGTTTCTATAATGTTTCTTCTGACACAGTTAACTCTCACTTCCATATAACAAAGGGGGCAGAAGCACCTTCTTATATCCAGCCATTTTCTTTTCTTTGAGCAAACGTTCATTCTTCATAGCTGACAACCCACTTCTTTTCTACTAGCTTCTGCATGTCTTGAAATTTCTCCATCCATTTCCCATCTTTAGGACTGTAATGTTTCTACCAAGCTAAAACATTCTATCGAGCTGCTCTAGTGTGTGTATGTATGTATGTATGTATGTATGTGTGTGTGTGTGTATGTATGTATGTATGCATATATGTGTGTGTGTGTATGTATCCTGCAATTTTTCCCTCTGTTTTTTCCTGTCAGATACAGTTACCTTGGTGTTTGATAGATTTATTTTCAGATCTGTATGCCTTCTTGCATGATAGAATCTGTCTAAAGTTCACGGAGCATCCTTCAGGTTCTCAGCCAACAACATGGCGTCCTCTGCATACAAAAGTGCATTTTAATGTGCATCCCCATCTAATCTCACCACAAGCCTCCTTATACGCTTAAGCATAAATATATCAAACAACCAAGTTGACAGCACACATCCTTGTTATACTTCCTGCTCAGTACTGGAGCTTTGGCTGAATACTCCATCTATTTTCACTCTTCCCCTATCAGATACCACACTTGCTGCATTTAGGAACCAACTTTCAACTCCATGTTGATAATTCAAAGCTATTCACTTTATCATATACTTTCTCTAAAACAAAAAACTTATTTTAATGTATTGTCGAAGGCTTTCACGGCCGGCATACGAAGGCTGGTGTGGATCTTCCGGGTTGTGTGGCCGTGGTCTGGAAGTTCTGTTTCCTAACGTTTCGCCAGCATCTGTGACCGGCATCTTCAGAGTACAGGAGCACAGACAGGAGCAGTTCTCTCTGTGCCCAGGATGGTGTGACCCTTTTGTGGGTATTTATAGAGATATGGAGGGGGGGGGGGTATAAAACTTATTTCTTTCTAAGTCTTCTTTCTCATATTCATACATTTCTCAATGAGCTGCTGAATAGCAAAAATCTGATCTTCATACTCCTCTGCCAAGCATAAAGTTGCACACAACTTTACAAGTGTTGCTCATTGCTCTTTCTTGGATCCTTTCAAACAGAGTTGTGCAAAACACCTTCCTAGGTACACTTAACAAATCAATCCTGTTGTAGTTTTTGCTTTCACTCTTGTCACCTTTCCCATAGCAGAGGACAACAGTAATGACATTCTTTCAATTATCAGGCAGAAGTGTATGTTAAAAATATCACTCAACCACTCCATTAGCAACCCACATCTATATTTTAACATTTCTCTACTTACATCTACATCTGTAGACTTCTTTTTCATCATTTTTCTTGGACACTAACATTTTTAGCTAACATCAGTACCACTCTACAGCCTATCAGTATCATTCAATATTTTTCTCTCACCAGTTCTGCAGCAACCATTCTCTTATATACATTTTTCTTACCCATGGCTTCTTTTACTACCTCATTCCACCAAGTATCCTTTTACAGGATGATGATGATGATGATGATGATGATGATGATGATGATGATGATGATGATGAATGACTGGGTGCTTCACAACAATCAAACAAAAACATCAATAAAACATAAAAAATAAATAAGGGCAAGTGTGATAAAGCAAGGGGTCTCACTTTCCCTTGCTGAAGACCTGGGTAAAGAGCCAGGTCTTCACAGCTCTTCTGAACAACAGCAGAGTGGGTAGACACTTCAGTGACATTCTGTAATGTACTTCTTTTCACTCTTTTCTAAGCTGCTTCTATTCTCTTTCCTTACATTTCATTCTTTCTGTTGGATGTAGAACAGGCAAAAGATCCCCACATTTTAAATCCTGAAAGCTGAATCCCAGCTGGGAAACAGTCTGTGGTCTTATCTGGAGGTTGAGTCATGGCAACTGGACTTCTTTTCTTTTGGTTAGATATGACCCACTTGGGGATGAGTGAGGGAGTAGGAGTAAGACATCCACATATCAAAGACTCTACTAATCACATCTCCTATTGTCCCTTCAACGAGCCCATCATGTTAGGGAGAAATACAGCCACCCTGGAAGACATTTATGGGGTCCCCCCTAACCAACTTTCTGGACTGAAGAAGCTGCTTGGACAAGCAGCGAAATGTATCTAACCAAAAGAAAAGAAGTCCAGTTGCCATGACTCAACCTCCAGATAATTCCACCTGGATGATTGAGAATCTTCATCAACTGTCTGTAGTCTTATTACCTTAACTGTATCCAAATATCAGGAAGTATTTTATAGGACATGTTTTAATGCTTTTCCATCTGTTTTGTCTCAGCCACAGAAATTCAATGGGTGACTTTGGCACAGTTACCCTCATTCAGCCCACCTCACTTCATCTCACTTCACTTCATACAGTTTGCTTCCCCACTTTTATGAAGCAAAATGCTTATGCCTCTTAAGTTTCTGAAGCAAAGATGTGATATAAATGAAACAAAGATTTAACAACATGCCTTTTAATGAATATATTTGCCTCTATGGTTCGGAAACTTTGGAACAATGCTTCTTTATTGTGCTTTTAATAAATGTGTAATAGTAAATTAATTTCACCTCTTTTCGTTGGCTCATCCTGGTCAATCAGTTCATTTAACACTTCTTGTTTTTTGTTTGATAAGCAGACTTACATGACTTACAAAGTAGCTAGATGTTGTATGCTAGTTTATAAAGTCCATCAACAAATTATTGGGGATTCACTTATTTGTAAATATTTTGTAGTGTCAGGGGAAAAACCCCATCAAACCCAAGAGACAGACACACCAGACCACAGATCACTTCAAAGTTCTAAAGTATTTATTAAATGTTAATTCAATAAGCAAGTATAGTTCAATACATAGACCTTAGTTCAAACAACAAAACATAACATACAGGTGAAACTCGAAAAATTAGAATATCGTGCAAATGTTCATTTATGTCAGTATGGCAACTCAAAAGGTGAAACCAATATATGAGATAGACACATTACATGCAAAGCGAGATATGTCAAGCCTTACTTTGGTATAATTGTGATGATTATGGCGTACAGCTTATGAAAACCCCAAATTCACAATCTCAGAAAATTAGAATAGTGTGAAAAGGTTCAATATTCTAGGCTCAGAGTGTCCCCCTCTAATCAGCTAATGAATCCATAACACCTGCAAAGGGTTCCTGAGCCTTTCAATGGTCTCTCAGGCTGGTTCAGTAGGAATCACAAGCATGGGAAAGACTGCTGACCTGACAGTGGTGCAGAAAACCATCATTGACACCCTCCATAAGGATGGAAAGCCCCAAAAGGTAATTGCAAAAGAAGTTGGATGTTCCCAAAGTGCTGTATCAAAGCACCTCAATAGAAGGTTATGTGGAAGGGAAAAGTGTGGTAGAAAAAGGTGCACAAGCAGCAGGGATGACCGCAGCCTGGAGAGGATTGTCAGGAAAAGGCCATTCAAAAGTGTTGGGGATTTTCACAAGGAGTGGATTGAGGCTGGAGTTAGTGCATCAAGAGCCACCACACACAGACGGATCCTGGACATGGGCTTCAAATGTCGTATTCCTCTTGTCAAGCCGCTCCTGAACAACAAACAACATCAGAAGCGTCTTACCTGGGCTACAGAAAAAAAGAACTGGTCTGTTGCCCAGTGGTCCAAAGTCCTCTTTTCTGATGAGAGCAACTTTTGCATCTCATTTGGGAACCAAGGACCCAGAGTCTGGAGGAAGAATGGAGAGGCACACAATGCACGATGCTTGAAGTCCAGTGTGAAGTTTCCACAGTCTGTGTTGATTTGGGGAGCCATGTCATCTGCTGGTGTTGGTCCACTGTGCTTCATTAAGTCCAGAGTCAACGCAGCCGTCTACCAGGAGATTTTGGAGCACTTCATGCTTCCTTCCGCAGACGAGCTTTATGGGGATGCTGACTTCATTTTCCAGCAGGACTTGGCACCTGCCCACACTGCCAAAAGTACCAAAACCTGGTTCAAGGACCATGGGATTACTGTGCTTGATTGGCCAGCAAACTCGCCTGACCTGAACCCCATAGAGAATCTATGGGGCATTGCCAAGAGAAAGATGAGGGACATGAGACCGAACAATGCAGCGGAGCTGAAGGCCGCTATTGAAGCATCCTGGTCTTCCATAACACCTCAGCAGTGCTACAGGCTGATAGCATCCATGCCACGCCGCATTGCGGCAGTCATTGCTGTAAAAGGGGCCCAAACCAAGTACTGAGTACATATGCATGCTTATACTTTGCAGAGGTCCGATATTGTTCTATTTCCAATCCTTGTGTTATTGATGTCATGTAATATTCTAATTTTCTGAGATTGTGAATTTGGGGTTTTCATAAGCTGTACGCCATAATCATCACAATTATACCAAAGTAAGGCTTGACATATCTCGCTTTGCATGTAATGCGTCTATCTCATATATTGGTTTCACCTTTTGAGTTGCCATACTGACATAAATGAACATTTGCACGATATTCTAATTTTTCGAGTTTCACCCGTACTTACTTAAGAGTAAGTAAGGACCCCATTGCAATGAGGTCCAACACGATCAAGCTGTCACACAAGACAGCTTGGCTGAGTGGCCCTGACCCTTTGTCATCAGACCCCTTTTATTCCTTAAAACCACAAACCACAATCTTAACTCCCAGGAAACAGACAGTGGTCTTGATGCTAACTTTACCATACTTCCTTGTTCTTTCTCTTACCACATGTGTTCCATCAGCATTTCTGGCTGTGTTTCACAACTGTATGGTGTTTTTCCTTAATTTAGAATAGCTGATGTAGGTCTTCCATTTTCTTTTGACTTATAAGCATTTCAGTTGTAGCATTAATATATTTTAAACATTAGTTCATATTTATTGTTAGAGCATGATTACCCATCTTTAATATTTTCCTCTCACAGTAGGTATACTGCAAGCATTTCATAGTTCTGTTGCTGGCCTTGGAGAGTAATATAGTTAGCACTATAATGCTTTCCTTTGTGTTAAAACACTGAACACTTTTGTAGTCACTTTTATTCTTAATAAAGAACTTTCTTATACCAGGCATAATTATTAATTCAAATGGTATAATATAGGAATGATGTAAATTATAAATAAGTTCATTACTCTATACATGTTGTTGCTATATTTCTCCAACCATTCTATTTCCAGTCTTAACAAAAATGTATTAATTTTCACACATAAGGTTATTTCTGTAACACAAAAACATTCTGGCAAAGTGGAATACACAGATTAACTGCAGTTCTTTAAAATGATGCAGATCAAATAACATGGGAAAACACATTAAAAGGATGTGGGTTGATTATACAACACATGCAAAGGATCAGCACTGCACCACTGTCCTTTGTGCTGATTTCCAGTCTTATGGAAATACAGCAATGTTTAGACCCCAAATTTATGTTATTTATTGGTTTGAAATGCAAAAAATGCAAAAATGCTGAGAAGTACCATTTAGTAATAGCAAATATAATTGATGGCTACTCCTTGATGGTATCAGTAGATTGTGTTGTATATGTCTGAAAATTAAAAGTGATCCCTAAATAGTCTTGTTACTAAGAGTTCTCCAGAGTAAATGTCCATGAATACTCTCCCCAATTAACCAGAACTCAGATTTATTTTTTTCTTTTCAGGTTAATTCCAAGCTGAGATAAGTCAACTGCACTTGTACCATAGTGATTACAGGATGCTAAAGCTTAAAAGAAACTTAAAGAGATCCCATTGCTTAGAATGTCAATATGTCAACATCCGAATTAGTTAATAACAATACTATGTTCTTTTCTCCACTTCAATTAATCAGAACCATCATCATCTTCTGGGTCTAAAATTATCTCATGGATGTGGGTTTGAATCCCAATCAATAACAATATAGTAAACATTTCAACTGTGTCATCATTTACCATTACTGTAATTGTGAATATTAAAGGAAGGCATTTTAATTTTAAAATTAATTTAAAAAATAGTTCATCTTGTTCAGTGAACCTGATGCAGCTGATGAAATATAATGAAGAACCAGTAATATTCATTTCCTCAATTTAAGTAGTATACATGATAGGGTGCCTATCATTATGTAGTGTAACTTTTTTTAATTTATATTTTTATTACTTTTAAAATAATACAAAAAAAGAAAAAAACCACAAAAAAGTGAAACAATGCTTAAAAATGCTTTTAAAAAAGTGAAAAAAGAAAAGAAAAACAAAAGTGTAATATGTCATTATGACAGTTACACACACACACACACACACACACACACAGAGTATATATTATTTATTTATTTATGTTTCAAATTTAGTCCCCCCCCCCCCATCTCACTCAATGAGCGACTCTGGGTGGTTTAAAGTAAAAACAAAAATACTGGTTAAAATACTGATTAAAGTACAATAAACCAATGTTCAATTAATAAATAACATCTTCCAAGGTAATTGATGATAAGTGACAGTTGTTAACCTGCGGAAGCATCTTCAAGGTGCTAGCCGCCCCCAGGGTTGGTTACCCCTCCTCACGCCCCACGCGAGTTGGCAGAGCCAGGTCTTCACTCCTTTTCGGAAGGCTGGAGAGTGGGGGGGGGCTCACCTCACCTCTGGGGGAAGAGTGTTCCATAGGGCGGGGGCAACAGCATATATATACTTATACTTAACGTTCTATATATACTTATAATGTAAATGTTATTCAAGTGCATATATGTTTATTTCTAATACATTTATATAGCTATCATTTGTCTTTAACCCACTGTATTTTCTATAAATGAGTTCCATATTTCATTATAGTTGTCCATACAAAGTGTATGCCTATGGGCAATCTGCTCATAGGTGGCAAGAGTAATCAGGCCTTCAGTCCACTGAGTGAATGGAGTCATACATTTATCTTTCCAATGCTGCAATATCATTCTTTTGGCCATGGTAAGGGCACGGAGAATCCATTTATGTTGTCTAGTTGTCAAATTCCATGTAATAGGTGTGTAATTCAAAAGAATATTGTCTTCTGAAAATTTTAATTTTTGTTGAAAAGTCATATTTATATAATCTACTTTCTTCCAAAATTTAGTAAGTATAGGACATTGTAAAAGCATGTGTTTTAAAAAAGCATTATCCTTATTACATCTCCAACAAAACGCTGCCTTAGACAGACCTTTTCTATTCAAACGTAATAGAGTTCAATAAATTCTAAATATTATTTTTTGTTGCATAAGTCATAGTTTAAGGTCCATTGACATTCTTGGTATAGAAGTTAAGATACTTTCCCATTGTCTAGGCAATACAGGAACCTCAAATTGTTTATTCCACTAATTTCTTAGCATCTGCATATTAAATTGATATATTGAAAATAACTATAAAAACTAATAGGTTTTTTAGTTTTAAAGGATTTAACAAGTTGTTCTAGTATCTCAGATGTCTCCGAAGCTGAAAATGCTGCTGATCCAAACAGTGTTATTAACAAATGTTGTAGCTGTAGATATTGCCATTGAGTTACATCTGATAGGTGATATTTATCTCCTAACACAGCGCATGTTAAAAATTCATCTTCATCATCTATCAGTTGGTCCAAAGTCAATATCTCCATTTCCATCTTTTTCCCAATTTTAAAGTTGGGTTTCCCCATAAAGTCAATTTAGCATGGGAGAAGGGGTCAAAACTTCTTTCATTAGGCATCATATTCCATAACTTTCTGACACAATTCTTTCCAGAGATACTAGAGTTATAGTGTATTATGATCTTAGCACTATTGACACTACGTAGTGTAACTTAATTTTCCTTTTCTGTTTTCTAGCCCTTCAGCTACTGAATACCTTTCTAAAGTGGCATAAAATATGTCAGCAATTTATCTTTTGGTTCAAGGTTTTTATAGTGCAAATTGTGAAAATATTGGCTGTGAAGTCAGTAGATAGTGCGAATGGGAAAAGGCTTTTGAGGAAATGGTGAAAGGGCCTTCCTTACCTATCGGTGCCGTTTGATACTTCGCACTGTTTATGGCTAAGCGCCCATAGACCTATTGTCATGTCAATTCTCCCCCCTGAAGTGAGGCTCGCCCCTTCCCTGCTGTCCTTTAGGAAATTCCTCAAGATCTGATTGTGTCATCAGACCTGGGATCTCTGGGAACCAGAGACATTCTTAGATGGCGCCACCGTAATTGAAATTCTGCTCTCTCTGTGGGGGTTTGTATATTTTAAAATCTATTTTTTAAAATGTGTGATCATGTTTTTATTCTAATCATAACTTTTTATCTGTTTAAAACGCCTGTTTTTATTCACTTGCTATTTTATTTTAATTGTTATATGCCATCCAGGGTCGCTTTGCGGGAGAGGGGCAGCTGTATAAATGTGATGTATAAATAAATAAAAATAAAGAAATGAAATATATATATATATAGGACTGCAGTCAGAACTGTCTTCAGTGATCTGCAGTGCACAATTTCAGTCTTCTCAGATTCAGTTAACAGCCATCCCACTACATTTGCTTCCTTTTTATGAAAGGGGCAGACTCAGCAATAGTGGCTTTCCCTGCCCTGTACAGGTTGGTGGTGTCTCAAAAACTGAATGTCATCCCAAAGTTGTGCAAAATCCTCTAATTTAAACTTGCTCGTGGCAAATCAGCTATAATGGATATCGCAAATGCTTTTTTGGCACACAGGGTGAGAAAACCCTTTCATTCCTATCCCTGAAATGTGATTGCTCTACATAATGGGGGAGGGAGGGGAAGCCTCAGCATAAGTAACTGCATACATGGCTGCATGCACGGGGAAAGCTTTTCTAAAATGGGGTCACTTTATTGTCACCCCTACCTCTTTTGAATGGTGCAATCATTGCCATTTCCTTGTTTAAAGTTGGTGTATTTTTAGTCCTTAAAATGAGAATATGTGACTAACGATGCAGCTTCTGTCACAGGGGTGCAAAAACAAGACAACAGAAAAAGCATTCATTATTTTGCCAGTAGATGGCGCTCTCCCTCACTTGGCAGTCCTGGCTTTCATTTCATTATTTAAATACAGAGCAGTCTCTTTTCTTCCTTCCCTCTTTTTTTTCTAATTCCCCCACAAACACCCCCCCCTCCCTTACGGATGTTGGGGAACACAGAGTGATTCTCAGAGGAAGACGCCAGGGCAGAAGGTTCCTGTAAAGGTTTCTTTTCAATTTTTGGGGTGGATCATTTTTGTCCATGAGACGTAAAATGGGAGACTTTGGAAGCTCCTGTCTTGAGGAACCTGGACAGCTGCAGTAAGGAAGAACGGCATATGCAGATCTATGGATAATGGTTCTCCTGCTGATGCTGTAATTTATGACTCTTCTTCTCAGGTAAGGTAATGGGTTTAAGGGAATGTTTCATTGCTGGATTTATCTAGTCCTTATCAGGCCCTGTTACTGATTGTCCCTGTCTCCTGCTGATGCATCTGCTTGACCATTTATGTTGGAGGCAACAAGGAGAAAGGGGAATATGGAGAGGTTCATTTGGGCTTTTGCTCCACGCATTCCTCCATTGAGGAGGCACAGTTTAATCTCTTGCAGGTTGTTAATAATGTGCTGTTAATTCAATGTTCCATTTTCTAGAATGTGCGGCAGAGATCTGCTTCCCTCCCATCGCTCGAGTCAAAATGTATTGTGGCTTGATCCTGTGTTCAGCCACAAGTGATCCATTTCTCCAGGGTGTCTTAGTGATATGATTATTTTGTGCGTTAACAAAAATGGTTGAGGAATAATGAAGCAGTCTGAGGGAAAAAGTGGGGGGGGGAGGATCCTTCAAAGCACACTATCAGAGGAATATACTGTATCAGGAGCTTTTTCAGGTGACAGAATAGTGCTTTTGTAATATTGTTCACCCTGTTGTTTATCAAGGTATAGTTCGTTTACAGTACTGCAGTACTTCCCCCCACTAGAACAGCCATTTCAGCGGAGGAGACAGTATGAAAAACACTGATTGGGTCAATTCACCCCCTAGAAGGTGACAAAAAGCACAGCAAATAGTTAATAATTCAAGATTAACCTTTTTTTTTTTTTTAATGGCATGTTTGGTCAGGTATTCCAGCAGATTCCTTCCCTTTGCTTTTGACTCCCACATGCCCCCTGCATTATGTGTCTCATTCACATGATTCAGACTATGAGAAACAACAGGGTTTCCCAGCAGGCAGCAAACCAATGCAGCTCCCGGTCTTAACTCCTCCTCCTCCACCCCCACCCCAATTTTCCCTCTTGATAAAATAAAGATTGGGATTATTGGGAGAACTGATTTCCTAAATTAATGATTCACAAGCACTGTCTCTCTGGAAGAGACACCTTCTCCAGTCTCCTTGAGGGTAAGCAAGAGAATCGATATTGCGGCTGTCAAGGCAACATAGAGTGGATTGCCAGGTTGATTACATGAGAAGGATCGACCTCAGTTTTCCAGATCCTTTGGCACATAGGAGATACAATGGATCTCCTGTTGGCTTCTGAGAAGGTGACTTTGCTGGTTGAGGTGCTTGGATTCTTTCCACAGCTGAGCTCTGAATTAGTGGGCAAGGTGTCATGGCTAGAAGGAAAATGTTCATGGTAAAAGAGCCACGCTTTCTAAGGCAGGAAGTAGGGAGGAGACACAAATGTTGTTCCTGGCTACTGGGCCATGGATGAGCTTTGCATGCGAGAAGGGTTGAATGTGAAGCTGGGGATGATGCATTTCCTCTCCCTCTCCCCAGCCTAGGCCTTTTGTGCTTTCTACAAGGCATTCATTATTAAACACAAGTATACTTCTCAGCACAAAGGCTTCCATTTCCAGTCCACACAGCCATTTGTTTTACTAAAATCAGCTTCTTGAGACCACCATGGAATGGGGATTTTGAAAATAAATAGGGTGTGAATGTCTACTTTCTTTCTATAATTTAAGAGTGCAACTGAAGAAAACCTAAGAAGGGAGAGGCACATTTGAAGAGCAACATTTTGATGTGAGAAAAGCCTCTGATTATCATTTTAGAGAAACAGACATGATTAGCTTACCGACAGGTAGCCATCTTATGGTCTGTTGCAACGAAAGGGTAAAAAGGTTGCATGCTCCCTTAGAGATAAACAGATGAATTGTAGCATCTGATGAATTTTGTGGAGTGATGCTCACTTCATTCTTGTTCACACAGCATCTTTAACTGGGTTGGGGAAAGTGTCATGCAAGCATCCTAACCCAGAGAACTAATGCAGAGGGGATTAGTTTTCACCTGAAACAGCCATGGGGGTTTCTGCCTCTTCCCCCTTGTGAGCCAGTCCTAGAAAAGTCACCATGAAAACAGGGGGAACTTTGTTACCCCTTTAGTTTTCAGTGCAAACCCAACCCTTCCATGAAAAAGGGGTTCTCATGGTAGAAAAAATGGGAAGTGGTATCGTTCCAGCAGATAAGAGCAGTTAAGAAATGGCTGCTCCCCGCTTCACATGGTCACCATTGGTCATAAGCTGCTGGCACATGGAGATGGTCATTAACCAAGAGGTTAATAGCTAACTGGGTCATCCTATCACGTGAACATAGCTTCTATGTACCATGCATGCATTTCAGACCTCATGGTCCCTTCTGAGGAATACTTAATACTTTACGCCTAAGAGGCCTCAGCTTTGAGAATCTATTTCACTGTACCCCTTAGCAAGTATCCACACCACACTAAAACTACAAGCAAAAGGCTATAGAGTTGAGTTTACATCAAATGCACTTATAATTTAGTAAAGTCTTTATGTAGTTTTCCTAGAAATAATAAGCCATTCACTGTTTTCTTCTGGGCCCTTATTTGGAAATTTGTTTGGGCTTCCCAACCTAGCCCAATTTTCTGGTGACCTCCCATCCAAATAATAGCTAGATCTGACCCTTCTTCGCTTTTTGAGGTCAGCCAAGGTTAGCTAGGTGCTACCTGTCATGACACTGATTTTGTACCTTTATTGTTTACCAATTCTGACAACGCCACCATGCTGGAGATAACACTGTCTCTCCTCAGCATGGAGCTTGTGCCTCTCATTAATGATAGGGGGAGAGGGATAAACAAATATTTTACTTTTGATTTTATGAGGAATCATGGAAAAACAGGAATCATGAGACATTAGTATCTTTTTTCCTAGTGTGTACCTAACATCTGAAACTGGTCAGATTTCTCACAAAGTTCTTTTTCCAACTATCAGCCTTTGAGATATCTCTCACAGGCTTCCTTAACAGTCAAAAAAACTATGTAATATAACAGCCTGAAAGTGTCTACACACAGACTCCAGTGATGTACACTGACTCTCTCATTCCTGTTTCTCGTTCTCTGAAAACTTTATTGACAATTTTAATCATCAACACCTAGCATAGAATCCAACTCTTCTGTTTTGGCAATCTCCCCAAACACTTAAGATCTATTTTTGAGGACCATCTCCAATAAGTAGAGAGCAACCAAAGAAAGAACTTATCCAGTGGTGACATCTGCCATCCAACAAAGCTTCTCTGCAGACTCTTTTGCTATAATTTCTTTGCTAGGCATAGACTTTGTAACATTTCAATTCTTTAAAAAAACCTGTCTTTTAACAGTGCTTATTCTCTTTAAGGCAAGGTGTTCAATAATGTGAGGGCCACCACCATTTTAGAAATGTTTCTCTTTCTGCACATCCGCTCAGCTGTTCTTACTTTTTTTCTATAATATCTGATCTAGCATCCTTAGTTTTAAACATTAAAGCACCACCCTATAAATGTACAGTACAATATTATGCATATTTTCTCTGAAGTATGTTCCACGCTGCTCAATAGGGCCTCCTCCTAGGTAAGCAGATAAAGGGATACAAAATCTGTTTAATCATTTGTATTTGAAAGCTGTAATAAAGGAAGTCATGAGCAAATTAACTAATGTATAATTCAATGCTATATATTTAAATTATTTCTTAAGTGAGAGAGGAGAAATCTCAAAAGTGAAAAGAAGCAAAGGCAGTAACGAAAAATAACATTAACATGACTGCAAGAAAGTTTAACTGAATCCAGTTATCATAACCAGCTATGTACATAAACAGTGAGCCAGAGTTGGTGTCACAGTTAGGGTGTCGGACTGGCCTCAGAAAGACCCAGTTTCAAGACCACCCTCAGCCACAACAGCCCACTGGGTAACTTTGGACTGGCTCTCAGCCCAACCTAGTTCAAACGGTTGTTGTTAGGAAAAATAGAAATCCTACAGTATTTAGTTCCTGAATAAAAATCAGGATCTAAATCCATTGAATCAATGTATTAATATTATCTGCCCTGCTGGAAAAATAAAGCAACTGACATGTACTGTTGAGCTACATGGTATGAACTAATAAGTCAATCCTAGCTATCACAGCATTTCCTAAAAGTTAAAGGAGCAATTTTGGTACTTCCAAAGTTGAGTTTTTCTTTTTGAATTAGCTCCTGTTTTAAGGGCTGAGTGTCTTCCGTAGAGGAGATTTCTTTGCAACTGATCTCTATGCTAGACACACTTCATGTCCTGTACCCATATAGATCAAGTATGGAAAGTTAGAAGTTAGTTTTGCAAGAGAGAAAGCCTAATAAACAATATACAACATTGATGATGAAGACAAGATAGACTAATTAATACTATAGTTCACTTAAGATGAACTATAATTGACTTAACCTAAAGCTCTAGGCAAAGGAAATCAATGCCTTATGCACACTTAAAGTTAGCACACATATGATTTTGATCTCCTGCCTAAACTCCTATATCATCTTTCTTCAACCTGTTGTCCTCCAGACGTGTTGGATTTCAACTCCCAGAATCCTTGGCCAATGTGGCCATGGTTAGATGTTGGGAAGTTAAATAGAGCTGGAAAGTCCCAAGTTAGAGAAGACTGTCACACAGCATCAATGCAAAATACTTAGAGGAAGCCCATTCACCTATCCATTATTTGAAGACTATATATTTCATAGATGGTTGGCATGCGTATATGAGCGACATCTGTCCTGTTCTCCTCATCTCAAATACAGTGCTTGTTTCAGCAGCACTCATGTATTCATTTGCAGGTTAATCAAATGTGGGAAATCAAGTTTTGCATGCAGCATTCTATCTAAGATTTGCTTCAAACATTATATTTTATCTACTTGAAATGCATTTTCCTGGTAAAGTATGAAAAAAAATTACACATGTTGATTATGGTACACGTATTTGTTTGTTTATGTGCTAGGAGTATAGAAGTGAGGATCTCTTCCATTTCTTGCATGTACTCAGACTACAGAAAGACAGCTGTCTAATCTGGTGTAGCTAGCTACCCATATGGTTAATGCAAGGCAGGACAAAATCAAACTTTGATTTGATAATGCCCCCAACCCCACCCATTAAAAGTCTCAATTGATTCAGTTATTGTTGTACTTGCTTTTTTAAAAACAATTTTTTTGCTTCTTGGCTACTTACGCATTGGAAAACACTCCAGTTGGTAAAATAATTCTGAGCTTGATTGTGATATGCTTACTGAAAGACAAAGGTTGTTTTCATACATCCAAACTTAGCTTTAGATTAGCCCAACATGGTGCTGTTCCCAGGCCAGCTTCATGCTGTGTTGTATTCAGAAAAAAACATGTGACAAACTGAGGCATTTGACAGCACTGTGGCAAATGGATGACACTGCTTCCAAGTTCTGTCTTCCTCATTCATAATACTTTATTACTGTCTTTCTGAATGATTGCCTCATGTACATCTTGACAGTGTGCTGTGTTTGATAGAATTAAAATATCAATAATATTAGTTGATTTCAGACTCACTCCCGAACTGTTACATAACTCAACCCTATGCAGGTTTACCTGGATATTAAACCCACTTTATTCAAGAGCTGAGTTCCCAAAATACCTGCAGGCAGCCATAATTGTCCTAAATTTGATGTCTTGCAAGTACATCCTAGTTGCTTTAAGAATATGTGTTCAAAGTAGATATTTTAATTCAGGAATAGATTAAACATTTATTTGGAATACATCTGGGCAGGGCTGAACCCAAGAAACTGTTCTGAAACACTGGGGTTTCAGCCATGATGTACAATAAATAGTTAAACTGGGTCAACTATAATGTATGAAGCACATATCCCACTTTGGACTATTCCCTCAACCAGCCTCTGCACAATTGCGGTTGGGGGTACTACTTCCTGTTCAGGACATCAAACCTTCTAGCAGTTCCATCTATACAAAATAAAGGCTGGATACTAAGCATGATACAGTAGAATGTTCTCCAGCCCACCATTTCACAGTCCATGATTACTGTGCCACCTTGTCTGTGTTCACTTGGAAATTACAAGTGATTTCATCCCTGTTGCCAGTTTAAAGAGTGAGTACAAATGGTTGATAAAAGCGAATTACTGTAGGGTTAGCCATCACATTTTACACAATTTTTATATAAACAATAACATCTTATGTACAATAGGTTTAGATAGTTCTCAGCCAAATTTCCTAGTGGTAGCTTAGCTCCCCATATCTCATTCTCCTCTTCCTGTGTTGTTCCTCGTGCTGTCTCCCCCCCCCCTTCCCCATGCTCCAATGTAAGTCACTCTATTTTTTTCTTACTGTTGGAGACTCTGCAGTGTAAAGTTGCAGGTGTGCATCTTTACATCTTAGCCTGTAGGGGAGAGATGGGGCAGGTGAGGGGAAGGACTGGACACCTAATGGATTTAAAAAGAAAAATAATGCATTGTGCTGTATTTGGAAATCTGTTAGCATCCCAGGGCACGTTTATGGGCATGCATTCACACAGATACACATACTAATCAGGGTGGACTTTGTCCTAATGAGGATAGGCCATTTAATAGATAATGATCAACTAAGTAGCTTATTCATTATTTATCATAATAAAAGGTTCCTTAATGTCCCTTCAAGGTATGCGAAGGCTCATGCTAATTCTAAATTTTGGTGCAGATTTTCAGGGGCATGTAAGTTACTGCCAGGCATGTCACTTAAGTTGGGTTCTGCTTGAGGAGGCTTAAGGCCATGCCAATATTTTATTATGCTTTTCAGGCAAAATTGCTTCCCACAGGAATCCTCAGTTAAGATCATTCAATAGACCCTTCTATTGGTAAATGCTATGTTTAAATAGAAATAACAAGCAGAACCAATTCAGGCTTACAAACTAAAAGGCATGACCGAGAGGGAAGGAAAGCATAAGGGAAAGGTAGATGAGGTAGATAAATTTAACACTGCTGGAACAGAGGAAAGTTTATATCTGGATGGTTGGCCAGACTGAACTTTCCTTGCTGCTGAACTGCTGATTAGCATGATGCTTCTCTGCTTAGTCATACAAAGAGAAACAGATAACCTAAACAGGAGGGCTGTTGCTGAAGGGTATAGTTTTCCTTCTCTAAAGGTTCATCTGCTGATCTCATCCGCTCTGCTGGGGTAGAAGGAAAGAATTAACCCAGTGTAACAAAAGCAGTCCAATGGCATAGAGACTCTTCTCCCCTGACGCTGAGCGAGAAAGGTGCACTGAGCTCAGTATTACAGTAGCAGCCAGCCTCTGGAGCAGAGAATGGTGAGCCTAATGGGCAAATCTAACACTTCTGTTTTCAAAGTTGTTCTTCCCTGGTCACAGCGAAGAGTAGTTTTCTAGGTTATGATTGGCTGATATGGAAGGATTTCAACAAGCGTACCATGGCTTTCTTTCAGCATAGATAAATAAATGATTGCCTATAATACATTCTAGGATGAAAGCTGGCATTCAGGGAAAAGACATTCTTCTGTGACCCCTGTGCTTCAAGGAATATTTGACAGCATAAGGCTGTACAAGGCAAATTAAAATAAAAAGAAGGAGATACGCTGACTGTGCAATGCTCAGATGGCAGCAGTGCATTTATCTTTCATGCAATCCCAGTGTTTCTAAAGTATTGAAGGAAATTGTGCTAACTCATCATGTTATCTCAATAATGATATCTGCAAGCATATCAGGGATGAATGGGTATATATAAACTAGAGTTATGCTTCTACATTATCTAACACAGGATAAATCCATCCAGGCTCTTATGCTATACAGAATATGAATATATATATGTATGTGTGTGTGTATATATATATATATATATATATATATATATATATATATATATTCATATTCTGTATAGCATATACATATACATATACATATACACATATATATATATATATATAAAACAATTTGACTGATAGTTTCCAAGAAATTGTAGAAATCCATTGATTAAATAGTAACGTAGAGCAAAAAAAGGGGTAAGATTTTACAATTAAAGGGTAAATATCAAGATAAAGAGAAGTTTACATCCAAGCAGAACACTAAAAGGACTAAAACTTCAGTGATTTATAATAAGTGATATAAAAGAAAGAGGGGGGAAACATGATGTTGTCTTGCATTAAGACTACATAAAAGGATTTAAGGCCGTACATTTAAAGGTGATGCTAAGCACTGCTGAAAAGCTCTCCAAACAAATCAAGAAGGTGCTTAGATTGAATACCTCTTTTTTTCTTTGGTAGAATGTAATTTAGCACGCTGGTATTGGCAGACACCAAAATGTCCAAAGAAAATGTTTGATATGAATGACTGGGAAGAATTTCTTATTTAATTTTATTATAGCTGCCCAGAGTCCATTGGAGTTGGGAGCTACAATAAGTTTAAATCATATTTTAAAAAAATAGTTCTAGAGCTAAGGGAACTTCTCATCTCTGTTCCTGGTTCTGTTCAGCCAAGGACAAGCTGTTTTTAGTCCAATAGAGCTCATCCAGAAACCACTAAGTTTTACCAGATTGTACAAGAGCACAGCAAGTATAACCTTAGAAACTTTAATCTTGGTAGCCTATTGTTCTCATAAGATTCAGGGTAACAGAGATGAGTCCAGAAGTCTTTTGTTTAGAGGAGAATTTATGAAGACAGTATCCTAGAAGGTAAATTGCATAGTAAACTTATGAAGACTTTTCCCAAAAGGAAGAAGTATACAAAGAAAGAAATAAGGTGGGGGTGAATCAAGAACAGTGGCTCAACTGCAGCGTTTGGGGGAGGAGAAAGGGGATGTACTGAACAAATAGATGCTATAAATTTGGCAAAGAAAGTAAGAGGTAGGGAGAGAGCAAATAATATTTTCCTTCCATATAAGCTATGCAAAGATATGTTGAAAGAGGAGAAGCAAGGGTCCCCAGGGTCCGGATGAATGCATCATTGTGGAAGCAAAAACAAATGGGGTTAGTCATGATGAAACTCTACCAGTCAAAGAACAACAAAGGAGGGCTCCATACATGGCTGTAAAGATGGGCATTCAGAACCAAGAGCCACAGGAGTCGTTCAGGTTGAATGTATCCAGCAGGACTATAAGATATCTTATCAGTTAACACATCTAAGAAAATGGAGATCAAAAAATAATAGTAAGGGAAGGGGAATAAAGGAATAAAGTTATCTTCCTCACAGGTTTGTTGAAAGGGTAAAAACAATACAGATCATTAAACACTTTGTAAAACTAGCAGTAACATTCAAATATTCTTTTGTATCCTCCATCATCATAACATGTCCCATGTTGTATTTCTTCCCATTTTTCTCCTTCCTTCCTTCCTTCCTTCCTTCCTTCCTTCCTTCCTTCCTTCCTTCCTTCCTTCCTTCCTTCCTTCCTTCCTTCCTTCCTTCCAAACTTTTTTTTCCTCTTCCCTATTTTTTCTTTCCCTCTTTACCACTGAGTATCACATGCACTTCTGAAAGTCAGGAAAAAATGTTTTAAATAAAATCTTGCCATCTTGCATTTGGAGGATGGATCCCATCAACTCCATTACAAAGAAAATAATAGATTGCCACCAAATGCATTGCTTTACATTCTTACATTCCTTTTCTATTCCAAAAGGGAAGATTTATACGCAAATTATGTATTATAGGTTATATAGGGTTCAGACATAAAGAACTTTCTTTTAGTGCTCACCCAGATTTTTAGAGCCCAAATCAGATAGCTGTAGAGGTCTTAGATTGCACCAAGTTCTCTCCAAAGCCCTCTTTAGGAGAAAGAAGTAAGCAAATTATTATTATTATCATCCCATTTATCAATCTAAATCCCAGTGAAAATCAAAACTGTTTCAATTGTTTTTGCTTGTAAAGTCTTTAAAGTTCATAATGAACTATCCTTCCCCCAAGAGTATCTTCTAGTTTTAATACAAAAACACTCCAAGGACATCACAACTCTGGGACTTGTAATATCTGCCAAGTGTCCTTTTTGTGAATTAGCTGGTCTCTGATGATCTGCAGCAATGCTTTGGCTCTTTAAACAAGTCTAGGGCATGCCGATAATGTTAATAATGTACACGAAAATATACATTTGCAGGTAGGCCAATTCTAAAAGTGCATTTGTAAATTTGCAAATAAGCTTAGTGATATATAGATTGTAAACTCTAATATTATAGGAGGGAACTGGATACAAAATACCTTTTCACATGGTAGACCAAAACTCCTTAGCAACAGGTCTTTCTAACCTTCCATGTGTCTAATTAACAAATAAATTATCACAAATTCATGTCTTTTATAATGTTGGTCTTAATAGAGAAGCCCCTATAATAAAAATAAATAAATTGTGATAGCAGTACATTTCCATACATTCAGATTTCTCCAGATATATCTTCATTTTTGCCCCAGCCATGATCCATCTGGTCAGAAACAAAATTATCCCAAAAAGTCTGGGATTGGAGCCATAACGGATTTTATGAACCATTTGACATTTCACTGTAAAACTAAATACATTCGTAATGTATAACATGTAACTTAACCCCTTCTCCAGAGTGTCTCCTTTTTTGGAAGTTGAAACATGATAACTGGTATTTCAGGTATTAACACTTTTTTAAAAAAATCCTGGGATACAGAATCATTTGAGAATGCTGAGAAATATTTACAGTCACACCCTAGAGCAATTTTCACTTTTGGAATAACCACAGCTGCAGCTAAATTTAAATCTGGTTCTTTTTGTTGATCACACACTCTTGTGTTAGTTTTACATTTCAGGCCCAGTAAAGGAATCCAGATAATACCACATTGTGAGAAGTAATTGTGTTGGTTTACAGCACTACAATTATATTTAATAAGTACAATTTTAACTACTTTTAGTCCATGTGTCTGGGTTTTTAGAAAACTACTTTTTACTTTGATAAAATGTCCACTTCCTATTCTGTGGCCTAGTAACACTGTGTAAGACCTGCTTTATATCTGAATTATTCCCTCTGCCCAGTTTTGTAGAAAACCAAGAAAGCTGGCAAGGTTCTTGAATGTGAGGCAGCTCACCCAGAGTGGAATGAGTGAGTGGAAGTTAGGTTGGTGAGTAAGAATATATATTGTGTTTTAGTCTTCATGAGCCAAGAAACCCAGTTTAGGAACAGCTGAAAGCATAGCCAATGATTGATTTAGTCCTTTAACCCTTTAGCAATGTACCAAAATGCACATGAAGACAGCAATCCTATGAATATTACCTTGCTGAAAAACCCACTCCTGGAGCTTATTTCTGAAAAAACAAAAACCTGCTTTAGAACAGGCTTCAAAATATATTAATACAAGGTTCTCTAACATGACCTCCTTGAGGTGGCCGTGAACAACTTACAAGGGGTCACTAAATATTTTTAACATTTATCAGGCTTGCATAGACAAAAATGAGTGCTGTCAAACTCACTCCAGGCATTTCTCCCTGTTTTGCCCATTCATGTTGGACGCTCAAGTTGCAAAGCTAACATTCTGAGCACCCTTGTGATACATAGAGTAAAATTTAATTACTAAAATTAGGTGTTACAGTATATGTATTCTTGTGTGATGCTAACCCCAGGGAATCATTAATTTTATTCAAGGAGGTGGGGGTTACATACATTCATTTATCATTTTAGAGAATTACAGTACCACCAAGTTTGAAGATCCCATGTTAATATATTACAACTTTGCTCACATCAATATATATTTTTCAATCTAAGGATGGCTCAGATAAATGTCTTTGGCTTATTTTACCACTGCTTAGACTCTAAACATGTGCTTCCATTTTAAAAGGTGTAAGTGAGTTGGTGCATGACAGCATTTCATCCTTCAAGTGATGACTTTCCTACAAGAAATAGGTCTTTTCCCAGTTCATTTTAATCACATAAACTGCCCTTTCTACTCTTTTTCTCCATCCCAAAGGATAGCCTACAAGAATTCACCTAATAAATTCCTAATTAATCCATTTGTCTTATGAAATTCAAGTTATCCCAAGCAAAGTGTATGGCGTGGGGAAAATAAAGCCTAGCCAACAATTTCAAATGTTTTAAATGCAGTATTTTTTATTGAATTGCAAGCCAATTAGCCAGTCAATTTTCTTTCAGATAAAAAATGACAAACTCAATAAAAACCAGCTTAATGTTTCCTAATACTGTTCTGTACTGCCTGAGCTTTCCATTAGCTAGGATAACAAATAACAAAGGGTTTAAAAATTGAAGTTAAAACATGTCTCTGTGGAAAAGCAAAAGATTCTGATGCATCCAGAGGTTTTAGAAATTTGGGTTTGATGGGACCATGAGAAGAGGGATCAAACAGAAGAGCCCTCCAGCTATTATTTGCTTGCTTGCTTGATGTATTTGCCCACCACAATCGAGAAAGTCTTAGCAGGTTACAAGGGAAGAGCTTCAGTGAATCTCAAGGGTAATTTTTCAAGGGAAAAAAAGGGGGGCCCTGTCCATGTTAAGAAGGCTAGCTTTTTCAGTAACTAATCTCTTCTGGCCCCTAGGTGAATTGTTCCCATTTGGGGCTGAGTAAAGATAAGAGCCAGAATTTTTGAATTCTTGGAAAAAGTTCTTTCCACAGAATGTCAAACTTCAAATGGAGTTAAGAAAGGGTAGCAACCTGTGTTTCTGGATGGCTTACATCATAGGCATCTACAACAAACTGAGATTATGTCAAAATGATGACATGTGCAGATGTGATATCATGACTTAAATTTTGTCCTTCAGTGCTTGTGTCCTGACATTACTTGCCCCCCAATCCCCTGAGGATACCTATAACTTAAACAGTGCTTCAGCCATACTGCTGAATTTGAGTGGCGTAGTTTCTGACAGTTGGAGGCACCGTTTGCTGCCTTTTTGAGATGGGACAAAGTTGGGGGCAAAAGAGAATCCAGCGTCTGACACATACATGAGATAGGCCCGAACCCTTTGCTTCTGTGATCTGCTCACTCAGTCTTCTTAGCTTAAATCCTATGGCTCCCAATCATCAAAAGGTTGCCAAATTTGATTCATTTTGGGAGGAAGCACAAATCTCCTTCCCTGTTTCTAAATGGCTCTTAGAGTATGCTATTGGTAAGGAAAAAATTAGTGATGTTTATAAAGGTATGAAGTACGACTTCTAAGTCTTTGTTACTGAAATCAGTGATCTGGAATAGAACAGAATGGAACGGAATAATGACATGGAGATATGTAAAAAATTAAAATATAATAATCAGGGATTATTTGATGGCATGTTTTAACTGCAGCAACACAACCTTTAGCTACTATCCTAGTAATTAGAATCAGAGAGTAGAAGCTGTATATGATATGAGTCTGTTTGTCCTGAGTAAGACAAACTTGCAGAAGGGGTGAGATAAGCCGATTCCTTATAGACATTGCAGGCAAGCAATATAGCGGAAATAGTCTCAGTTTCTTCTGAACCACAAGGACAAGTACATTTGGGAAAGGGAGCTTTAAAATATCTACCCCCAAAAAAGTTGATGGAAGAATGTTATGTTGAGCCTAAAATAAGTCCTTTTTCAGCCTGGGAAAGGTGAGAGATGCTAAGTATTTGGTTGGCATCCAGAGTCACCTGGAAATCCAGGTTTTGCTGTTATATGGGATCCTATTTATCTCCAATAGGTACCCCATATCATCTATCCTTTGAAACAGTATATGTCTGGCCTTTTCACCTCAAAATAGTATTTTGTATTACTTTGTTACCATCTAGCAAGCATTTGGATTTTTGCAGCCCAAATATTGTATGCCTCCAGACGGGGCAGTTGTGCAGAGTAGCTCTCCTTTCCTTTATAACCAGCAATCACACATCCTGTTGCATCCTGTTAATATGCATATTAATGCATACTCATAGAGGTCCTCTGCTAAGGGAGGACTGATTATTCTATAATCCTTTTACATAGAGATACAGGTATAAACTCTTCCTATGTTTGCCAACCATGCAAATATAGTAGGGAAAGAAAAACACTGAGTGGTTCATATTACCTTTTCCAATTCTCTTATAATAATGTTTATTTTTGCATCACAGTATGAGCAGAATGCCCAAAAATGGAGTACAGGGAACAGAGCCCCTTCCAAAGATCTCAATGAAGGAGTATTAGCAAGCAATCCTTTAAATAACCTGGACCCACAGACTTAAAACTAATAACCAGCATGATCAGTATGACTTAGAAACATGCCAGGAACCAATTCAGATCAATAATTAACTGGGTGCCACCACAGCAATAGCATTTTGCATTCGTGATAGCTTTCAAAAATTCTCCAGAGAAAATCCCATCAACAATATATTCACTGATCCAGTGGGGTATAAAATGTGAAATACAACTGGATCTTACCATGGCTGCATTGAAGAAAAAGCAGGTAAGACTACTGTGTGCTCTCTTCCTTGCTTATCTGGCTAACCTGTAACTATTGGAGAGCCACTGTGGTGAAATAATTAAAAGATCCAGGTTCATGTTCATACATGGCTATGGAAATTCAGTATGACTTAGAGCCAGTCACTTTTTCTTAGACCAAGCTACCGCACAGAGCTGTTGTTGTGGAGAAAAAAAATGGACGGAGTCCTACATATGCCACTTTGAGCTCCTGAAGGCAAGGTGGGATATAAATATAATAAATAAATAAGGAACCAAACTGAAAGAAATCCACCAGATACATATTTTGACTTGCTGATTGTTCAACATAACTCCTGCTTTTGTGTGGCCATTATAGGAAGCCAGTAGGCTACATTGGATTTGATTCTAAGATGTAGTATGAACTGGCTCTGATCCTTGCCTCTGTACACACATGCTCTGGCTGCGCTGACCTGCACTGGATTGTCATGTACTTCATCCTCATCCTCATGTCACCTATTGCCATCTATATATCAGCACAAAAGCAAGGCTGAAGTGATTATTGACAATGTGGCATAGTGTCCCTAAGGGAAGTGGTCGCATTTTCTGACCAAGCTGGAAATGTTGCCCAGTGTCCCTTTACTTGAATTGATAATCCTCATTCTGAACCTACTGGAACATTGCATCTCATAGAACATGGAGTATTTTAAAAAATATATTTTACCTGTGCAGAACAAACTTCATAGCTCTGCTTTTTTGTTGTTGAAATATTGATTAACTTAGCTGCACCAGAATGACTGCAAAGAGATGGAAGAACATGAATTAATGCTTTGGGTAACAGGCAGCCATTTTAGTTACACCAAAGAAAGTATGCTAAACCAGCTTGCTAAAAGGTCTCACCTGCCACATTGCAGTAAAAAAGAAAATAATAATAAATGGGGGGTGGTTTCTGTCAAATACCATCTCATTTTTATTAAGCTATTATCAGAACTGGACCTGTAACAATTCAAACACACTTTCTTGTGAGCAAGAGTCACTGATTTTCAAGGTGATGTATGAATGAATCATTTCTGCAGAACTACATCCCAGCATGCTGCACAGATGCCAGTCCCAGTCACACCTGTTCCTTTCTTGCTCCTTCACTTCTTGTTCTCCTCTCTTATGCCTTATGCTCCTTGTTTTTTGCTTGGAACAATAGCCCTAAATGCACCTCAAGGGTCAGGGCATAATTTTGCACAGGTCAAAGGAATTAATCTGATGGACAGCTTTTTAGGTGAGAATCAAGAATGAGAGAAGAAAATGTTCTTCATCAGGGTGGGAGACAAGTAGTGCTCATGGGGCTTGCAATGTTGAGTCAATGGGTGTATGAGAGAGAGATCCTGCTATCTCATGATTTGATAATGTCATCTGACCACTGCATTTTAATCTGATAGTACTTTAATCTGGGGATACCTTAGGATGACTTCCATGGGATTCTAGTAGAGAAAATGACAAAATGAACTGGACAATGCTATTGTTCAACAGACACAAAGTTGGTGGAACAGTTGTACCCAATGGGTATAGACCAATTGGTCTGCTGCAAGCTGGAAGTGTCACGTGGTATACCCCAAGGCCATTCTAGGCCCTCTTCTCTTTAAACTATTTATAAAAAATTTGGATGAGGGGTTAGAAATGTGGTTATCCAAGTTGTGGATGACACAAAGATAAGGGAGACAGCAAACACCTTGGAGGATTGTGGGAGATTTAGGAGGATCTTGACAATTTGGAACAATGGGTAGAAACTAGCAAGATGAACTTCAGCAGAGACAAATACTAAGTACTACATTTGGGTAGTATTGTTAGCAAAATTCAAGAGTTTCTGAGTCTCCCCAATTAGGAGGTTTCAGTATGAGAGTTCATTTTCATGCAACCAAGGAAAAACAACATTACAACAAATCAGAAAGTTACAAAACAAGAATCAGTGGAGACAAGCCAGTTCACCCAAAAATGGGGGTCAAATAGTCTATTCCATAAGGCAGAATGGAACACAAAAAGTTACAGGGTTTGAATATGGGTTGTATATAATGGGCTTGTTCTTAAATTTCTGTAATTGCTGAAATTCTTTTGGTTTAGGAAATTCTTCCTAAACATTTTCAACAAATACTACTTATTCCTAAGGTCTGGGATTTTCTTTTGAGCTTCTGTATAATTCCAGCCCTGTCTGGGAAGTGAAATCAATCAAGAAAAATCAAAGCATAAGTAAACAATGGGTGGGTGGAGTGGGGGATCATACCAGGCACCAGTATGGAAAGGATCTGGATATCTTAGTGGATCACAAACTGAACATGAGCCAACAGTGTGATGCAGCTGCGAAAAAAGTTAATGCAGTCTTAGATTGCATCAATAGTAGTATGAAGGCCAAGAAATGTCATTGTTCTTTTCTACTCTGCTTTGATCAGACCATACCCAGAATACTGCATCCAGTTCTGAGTTCATTTTAGGAAGGATCCTGACATATTGGAGAACAGCCAAGCTAAGGGGCCTAGGAGGAAAAAATATGAGAAGCAGTTGAAGACATTCACTAATGCTTAGCCTAGAAAAGCCAAGCCTGAGGGAGACAAGACAGCTGTCTTCAAGTATCTAAAGGGCTGTCATGCAGAAGATGGGCAGAATGGTTTAGAGTTTTCCACAAGACAGGACAAGAAACAATTGAGTTAAATTACAAGGAATAAGATTTTAATTGGACATGAGGAAAAAATTCCTAACAGAAAGAGCTGCTTAGCAAAGGATCAGACTGAATCAAGAGGTGATGGACTCTCCTTTGCTGGAGTTGTTTAAACAGAGACTGGATGGCCATCTGTCAGGGATGATGATGATGATTTATTCTACTTGTATGCCACCTGACTCGCAATGACTCTGGGTTGCTCACAAGTAAAAACAAGAAAAAATACAATAGTAGATAAATGTTAAAGAATAAAAGATGGCAAGGGTGATTAAAAAAATGGACAGGAATGAAAGAGAAACAAACCCACACAATCCAAAGGGGGCTTCACTCACCCTTGCCAAAGGACTTCAAGGTCTTCAAGGCCTTTCAAAACATCAGCAGGTTGGGGGCCATCTGAATCTGGGGAGGGGGGAATTCATTCCAGAGGGCAGGTGCTGCTACAGAAAAGGTGCACTTCCAGGGTCCCAACAGATGGCACTGTTTAATCAAAGGAACCTGGAGCATGCCAACCCTGCCAGATTGAATCTGCTTGGCAGATACTGTGGGAGACAGGCAGTCTCTCAAGTAACCAGGCCCTATGCCATGTAGGGCTTCATAGGTAACAACCAGCACCTTTAATCACACCCAGAAGCAAACTGGCAACCAGTGCAGGTCGCAAAGCAGAGGTATTACCCAGGCACGCTGAGGCATGCACATTGCTGCCCACGCCACTGCATTCTGGACCAGTTGAAGCTTCTGGATAGTCTTCAAGGGCAGCCCTGTATGTAGAGTGCAGTGCAGTAGTCAAGCCATGAAGTGACCAGGGTGTGACTGACTGTCTGAAAGTAGTGGATTCCTGTACTGGGCAGGGAGCTGGACCAGATAATCTCAAAGGTTCCATCCAACTGATTCTACAATACTATGATCTTTGCTTTTTTGATAAAAGGTTGTTTTATCATATGTTCAAGCTAGAAGAGATGCATGATGCCTAAACTCTTCTGAGAAGGTGTTCTGGAAATTCTCAGTGTTTTTCAAGGAAGCAGTTACATAGAACCATTTTAACCTGGATCTGGATTTGGTACTGAAATTGTCTTGGTTGTCCTGATAGATGATCTTTCTGAGGATGTAATATGAAAGGCTTTTGATACTACACAGTATGCTGTGTTGCTGTACCAGCACTGTAAGAGACATCATTCTGATCCTCCCAACAATACAGTATTTGTTTCAGAAGACATTAGATTTCTGCTGAACTATATGGCATTTTGGCTGAAGGGTCCAGCAGAATACATCTTTGTCCCCTTGCTTTTCAGTGTCTCTATTAGACGTGTGCAGAGTCCCAAAACCAAAGTAGCTGGCCCTCAAAAGTCTTGGGTGCAGCTCACAGAAATCTCCAAAATTTGCTACCAATTATAATTTTTAATTTCATACAAGGGAAAAACCCTTAAATCCATGAATGCAAGGCAACCGTGTTTTCTAGTTTTCATTTTAATTAAATGGAAATGGAAATCAAATCAAATTAAATCTGGTTTATTTTTGGGCCCAACCTCTATTTCAGAGAAGGTGGAGTCAAGAATGTCTTCTTAGCCCAGAAAATGTTGCATACCTCTGAAAGATATGAATTTCCCAGATGGTGTTAGTATGTTGATGATTCCCAGTTCAGATTCCAAGGGAGTTCTGCATTCCATAATGAGATGGATGAGATAAAGTATGTTGTAGCTGAATTCTGGCAAGACCAATGAGCTCGTGTCCTGGAAAGAGTACATAGGTATGTCCTCAAAATAGATGTGAACCTGCTCTAATTAGGGGCATCCCACCAATGAAAGGTTTTGGGATACTCTAAGATCCAGCTTTGCTAGTAAAGACCCAGATTACTTCTGTGGTATGGAGTGCTTTGTATTGGTTTCAGCTGATTTGTATGTATTGTTTTCTCAATAGAAACTGTGTGATCCCAGAAGTCCCTGCTCAGAATAACCTGGTAACCTCCTTAATGGATTAAGTGATGTAATGCTCGATATATGGGTCTGCCTTTGAGGATGACCTAGAAATTTCAGCTTGTAGAGACTGTGGCCACTACAATTATATGAAGCAGTTTGATGGAATCACATTGCACCAGAGAAAGACAACATGATACCCTCCAGATATTTTGGAATATGACTCCATAAGTCTCAGCCAGCACAGCCAATGGCCAAGAATTATTGGAGTTGTAGTCCAAAACATCTGGAGAGCACTAGATATCATGCTGATTCTGGAGGAGTTATGCTTCCTACCAGTTCACTTCTGAGCCCAATTCAAAATGTTGATGCTAAATGCTTGAGATAAGTATTAGGAATGCCTCTCCATGTATGACTGTCCTCATGCATTGAGAACCTGTAGGAGCTCTTCTCAAAGCATCCTTATAGAGAAGATACATCATGAGACATCTAGGGGAAAAAAAATTCTCCTTTATGACATCCCATCTGTGGAAGAGCTTTGCCATAAAAGTTTGGCCAATTTTGCAATCTATTGGTTCCAGATCAAAACTTTATTCATCCAGACTTAAGTTACTTCATCTCTTCTGTTGTTTTGTTTTAGATTTCCTTTAATATATTTATCAGGATGATTTTGTTTTACTGTTTTATCATTTCTGTTCCTTATGTTGTCTGTTGCTTATATTAATTGTATGCTGCCACAAGAATAAAAATGTTTTAAAATATTTTTTAAAATAAAGCCAATATTCCTTTTTTTAAAGATCCATTTATTAAGCTCAGAACAGCTTCTTTGTCTTCTTCCAAAAAGCTTGGAACAGCATCTATTGAGTTTGTTTTATTTTACCCTGCAACAACCCTTTGAGATACACATAGTGTGACTAGTGGTTAGAATTCATTAACTCATTCACAAACAACAATTCAAATGCCTGTTCAGCCATGCGCCACACTAGCCTGATGACTTTGGGCAAAATCACTCTCCTGCTCTCATCTTTTAAACAAGTATAAAATGTCATTTCAAAATATTTAAAGAAATGGTTGGGAAATCAAAATAATATATTAATTTTAGTCATAAATCTAAAGCAATTGTGATGCAAATAATTTTATGACTTATACAGGAATCCAAATTGGCCTAAGTGCTCCAGAGCAGATGTCTAGCTACTCTAGAACATTACTTTTTCTTCTTTTTAAAATTTATATTATGATTTTTTTTTCATAGAATAAAAGAAAAGTAAAGAAATAGGAAAGTGCAAGAAACGAAAAAGAGAGAAAAAGCTAAAGCTAAGAAATATATGAATGACTTCCAACCTTCTTTTCAATAGATAATTACAATCTTAATGTCTTTCCTCCCTCTTAGATGTTATACAAACCCCTTCAGTCTCTCATTTAATAACATTAGCTTTTCTTCTATAAACTGCTCTCTCAACCACTATAGCCAAGTTCTTCTCCAAATGAAAGTCCAGCTACATCATCAGTAAACTTGTACAGTGTATCAGTAATTCGTCTGTCAGTCTGTAAATGACATCAAGATGCATATTTGGCCCAGAAAAGATATCTACTCTGTCCTATGAACAGCAACAACAACTCTCCCCAAACCATCAGTGCCTAACCCTAACCTTAGTAACAGAGACCAGTTAACCCTCAAAAGACCTAAGGAAAAGTTCTCTTTACACAGTTTTCCAAAAAGGTATCAGGAGAGGTGCCAATCAAATCTCTGGGGGGATGCTGTTGTGTAAGAAATACCTCTCAACTATGTAGGGAAACTTGAGAATTCCCACTTGAGATGAGTGTATGGGATAGGCCAGTTCCACATACCCACCAGCTTCTCAACAATCTTCCCCAGGAAGTGAAGGCTGGTGACAGGGCAGTAGATGGCCAATATAACAGGTCTCTGTTACTGAGATTAGGGTTAGGTACTGATGGCTTGGGGAGGGTTTTGTTGTTGCTGCTCCTGTTTACTTTTTGGAATTTTATTACTTGTTTTTATGGTTTTTATGCTATACTGTAACCTGCAGGGGTCTGTTCTTAATTACTGTGATATAGAAATACAATAAACAAATAAATATTAGATCATGCCACTAATTATAACACTGAGGAGGAAAGCCATGGTCTGAATGTTTATTTCCCATGGAACATTGTAAAGATACTAAAAATGTCCTGCCCAATAATTATCAAGAGCAGTATTTTAATAAAAAAATATTCGCCTAGTTTAGAAAAGAAATACATTGTGCTGTGAATCATTGTTCTAAGCAGTCATGTTAGAACTAAGGCAGAGATGAAAGCATAGCAAGTTCTTAAGTTTTCAAACTTAAATATGACGGCCTGGAAGCCTAATCCTAGAAAATGAGTTGCAGGTTTTGGTTTGGAGCTGGGTATACTTCCTGTTCCTTACTCTGCAACCTGCTGAAGCTCTCTTGGCCACAAATGGATGAAATCAATCCACAGCATGTTTACAGCAGGTGAAGAAAGCAAAGAAGCATGCCTTCTCAGTCCCAGTGTTTTATCTGTGAAGGAGTTCAGCTGATTCTGCTCTAGGCAGAATTCAGGCAACAACAGCTGGGACTGCACAGCTGCAAAGAACTGTTACCGGCAGCTGGACCCCAAGAGAGAGTTTTCATATCATAAAATGTTAGTGGCCCCTGAATGAGGATGATAGGGTATTCTCCACATGTTTAGAGTTCCCAATAAGATGTAAAGGCTCCTATTCAGTAAATTTGCAGATTTCACCTTTCCTAGATTCTCCTCTGTCCAACTTTAGCCAAAATATTCTAGTGACACATAAAGTCTGTTTATTTTTCTCTCCTCCCATCAACTCCATGTTCTCCCAGGCCTTGGGCTAGCGATGGCTGGAGCCCTGTTCCTTCGATGTTGGATGTTGCTGGAATGTTTTGGGTTGTCTGCTGGGTTTACCGTCTCGTTCCTTTTTTCTAATTTTAGGGTTTTTAAATTATGATATTGTTTTTATCTTGTTTAGTGTATTGTGAGCCACCCAGAGTCGCTTGGATTTGGGTGGTGTCAAATTGAATGAATGAATAAATGTTTGTTTAGATTTAAGTCCATTAAAATATGTACTTATCTTTCACACTTATTTCCTTGGTAAGAATTGAACTAAAATCAAGCAAAGGCACAAGTAAAATATACTATAGAAGCTACAGTGACTTCTCTTTTGTTCTCTGCTTCCTTTCCCATGTAATCCTAGTCTTCACACAGTATTTGAACAAGTAGCCAGTTCCAGATCTGGCATCTTTCCGTGAAACAGTAGTTCCATAGATACAGAAGTACTATGAGAATCTTATCGTCCCATGTAATTTACTGGCAGTGACATATGTCTCTCTTCAAAAGTGTTTATTCTCCTTATGCCTCATTGAAATAACTCAGTGGGATGATATAAAAAACAGATACCTATCTCCTACTATACATATGCATGTGCTATGGGTATATACCTAACTACAAACCACTCTTAAATTAGCCAAACAGAGCAAAATCAGCCCATGTGCTATCAGGGCTGGTTTATACATTAAAAAGCAACAAACCAAGTTTTGCCACTGTGAATATTTTTAACAGACAACAGCAGCAGCAAATCCAGTTTTGCTATCTAGCAGTGTACCTGCATGGCACACATATTTTAAAATCCTATTTGCAGTATTCATATTTTATATCACAAGTGTATTATTTCTAAATATGTAACATGCAAGACAGTCATTAGTTACAATATCATATATAGTTCTGATTTAATACTGTATTTTGTTGCTTTTTTGTATGTGTGTGCACTTTTGTTATTTATGTATTTATTTAAAATATTTATCTGCTTCTGCTCATGCAGAGCATCTCTGGGTGGTTTCCAACACTGCATTAGTTCATTCAATACAATATATAAAAAATGAGGGGGGGGCTTTTAAAGTCTGAGACATAGGAGTAGATGATGAAGTAAATGATTTCATAAACAAATGTATTATGTTACTCTGGTATGTCAAGTGCAAAGGGGTCTGGCTGAGTTCTGTGATGGGTAATTGTTCTTTAGAATGATGCCCAGCTGAACAATCTCCAGTCCTGTTCTTCATAAATCCCACATTTTAGTCCTGTTTAAACTTTCTAGGTCCATGGTATAGTTGCAGTGCAAGAAATCTGCTGATGAAAGCAGCTGATAATGCACATGTAGATACTGCTACTTGGGTCACGTTTAGCAGTACAAAGCAAACTGATGGCTACATGGAAACAGCCTCCATATAAGCTTTAGAGGCAATATATTGTTGAATATCTTGCTGGAAACCAACTAGTAAGAAGAAGTAGTTATATGCTATTTGCTGGCTTCTCAGAAGCATCTAGGAAGAAACACAATGCTGACTAGCTGGAACCTTGTTCAGTCCAGCAGATATAATCCTATGCTTTTAAAATGTTCCAGATGTTTGCATTTTAATTTTTCGGCAGCCCTTACATTATGTTTTATGCAATATCTTTCCCCACCCTGGTGCCCTTCATATGTGTTGGGACTACAACCCCCAGGATTCCCAACCAACATTGCTAATGTCTAGGAATTATAGTCCCAATACAACTAGAGAGCAGTAGTTGGCAAACACTATCCCTTGCAATCCAAGATTCTGAATGGCCCAATGCATTTTAAAAAACCAAGTACCCTTTTTTTCTCAAGTGCTGTATCTACATTTTCTGCCAAAAAAAAAATCAGCTTTTTAAAACTGCAAACACTATTAAAGGCTGACAATAGGCAGGCTATGTTTATTTTGATCTGTGCCCTCTGAGATACAGTACTGTACAAAAGTTTTAGGTAAGTGTGGAAAAATGCTGTAAAGTAAGAATGCTTTCAAAAATATATATTGTAATTGTTTATGTTTATCAATTTACAAAATGCAAAGTGAGAGAACAGAAGAGAAGAGAAATCCAAATCAAATCAATATTTGGTGTGACTACCCTTTGGCTTCAAACCAGCATCAATTCTTACACTTGCACACTTTGTACACTTGCACAAAGTCAGGGATCTTGTAGGATTAGAGTCAGGTGTATGATTAACCAATTATACCAAGCAGGTGCTAATGATCATCAATTTCATATATAGGTTGAAACACAGTCATTAACTGAAACAGAAACAGCTGTGTAGGAGGCTTAAAACTGGGTGAGGAACATCCAAACTCTGCTACTAAGGTGAGGTTGTGGAAGACAGTTTTATGTCACAGGTCATACACCATGGCAAGACTGAGCACAGCAACAAGACATAAGGTAGTTATACTGCATCAGCAAGGTCTCTCCCAGGCAAAAATTTCAAAGCAGACTGGGGTTTCAAGATGTGCTGTTCAAGCTCTTTTGAAGAAGCACAAAGAAATGGGCAATGTTGAGGACTGTAGATGCAGTGGTCAGCCAAGGAAACTTAATGCACCAGATGAAAGACACATCATGCTTATTTTCCTTTGACATTGGAAGATGTCCAGCAGTGCCATCAGCACAGAACTGGAGGCAACCAGTGGGACCGAGGTACACCCATCTACTGTCCGGGGAAGTCTGGCCAAAAGTGGTCTTCATGGAAGAATTGCGGCTAAAACCTCCGATGTGGAAACAAGGCTAAGTGACTCAACTATGCATGAAAACATAGGAACTGGGGTGCAGAAAAATTGCAGCAGGTGCTCTGGACTGATGAGTCCAAATCTGAAATATTTGGCTGTAGCAGGAGGCTTGTTCACCGAAGGGCTGGAGAGCGGTAATAATAATGAGTGTCTGCAGGCAACAGTGAAGCATGGTGGAGGTTCCTTGCAAGTTTGGAGCTGCATTTCTGCAAATGGTGTTGGAGATTTGGTCAGGATCAATGGTGTCCTCAATGCTGAGAAATACAGGCAGATCCTTATCCATCTTGCCATACCATCAGGGAGGCGTGTGATTGGCCCCAAATTTATTCTGCAGTGGGACAACCACCCCAAACATACAGCCAATGTCATTAAGAACTATCTTCAGCATAAAGAAGAACCAGGAGTCCTGGAAGTGATGGTTTGGCCCCTGCAGAGCCCTGATCTCAACATCATCGAGTTTGTCTGGGATTACATGAAGACACAGAAGGATTTGAGGCAGGAGATCTGTGGTTACTTCTCCAAGATGCTTGGAGCAACCTACCTGCCGAGTTCCTTCAAAACCTGTGTGCAAGTGTACCTAGAAGAATTGATGCTATTTTGAAGACAAAGGGTGGTCACACCAAATATTGATTTGATTTGGATTTCTCTTCTCTTCTCTCACTTTGCATTTTGTAAATTGATAAACATAAACAATTACCTTATATGTTTTTGAAAGCATTCTTACTTTACAGCATTTTTTCACACCTGCCTGAAACTTTTGCACAGTACTGTACATTTAGTATCTGAAGTGTGTAAAATGAAGTATGAGTAAAGGTAGGTTTAGGGCAGAAAGAAGGAAGTGTTTTTTCACATATCCTTTAAGGACTAATAGTCACAATTCAAGATACAATCCAAAATCATCTTGCTAAGATGTTAGCCATATTGAATACAGTATGAATAACTTTGGAATCACCTGGGGTGGCAAACGTCAGATTCATTAATAAAAGACAAGACCACTGAAGTAATGAGACAGGACCATTAAGCTTTGCAAGCCTAGAAATATAGAATTTTCAGTGTTTCTCAACCTCAGCAACTTCAAATGTGTGGACTTCAACTCCCAGAAATCCCTAGCCTGCATGGGAGTTGGGAGTCCACACATCTTAAAGTTGCTGAGGTTGAGAAATGCTGATATAGATGATAGCTCAAACCAAAGATAGGGTTTTCCTTGATTTCCTGCTTCCCAGAGGCACCTGACTGATTACTTTTAGAAAGCAAATACTTTTTGTACACGTTGGTCTGATCCAGCAAGGCAATTCTGGAAACCTGTAATGGATTTTTCCTCTGTTAGTTATCAAAAATCTTTTTTTTGGGGGGGGGGGTTGTTCCTCCTGCTTGGTTATCACAGGTCTCTAGCTGTATCCTGCTTCCAATAGAAACTCCTATCAAAAACTGGAAGATAGTGCCCTAGAGAATGAAGCCAACCCTTCCTGGTTCTTTTTGACCACCTGTAATATTTATTCCACAGATTTGCTCAGAGTCTGGCTCCCAGGGCCAGTCAGGCAAGCAGGTGGGCAATTCCCCTTTCTGAAGATGCTCCAGTCCCATCGCTGGCACTTCCCTGTTCAGGCAGACACTGCGGAATCTTTCTGCCTCTTCATTTGATCACACCTCGCTCTGCATCCCGTATATAAATAGCATTGCTTCTCTTTCACCAGCAAAGGGAATCTTCCTACCCACAACACTACGGGGGTATCCCTCCTCCCTTTTCTTGCCTGCACACTGAATTTCCCCCCTCCTTCACTGCAGTGGTGCAGACACTTTTTCCATCCCTTAACTGCTGGGAGCTTCAATTACAGCATGCAGATACTTAAGGTAGGGGGCAAACAACAGTGCCTTGCATGATAAAGACCTTTTTTTTTTAAAGTGCTAAATTGCCTAATATCCTGTAGCAGCTATTGGGGGGGGGGAGCCCCCCTCCCTTGCATTCCTCCTTCTCCCCACACTGTTCATCTAGCTGCCAGGTCACAATTCCCTGCTGCAGCTTCCAGGACCAGTTGCTAGGCAACCTTCCCCACTCCCTTTGCTGTGCAGCATGACTGCTACTGGGCCCCTTTTCAGAGAGCAGGCAGAAAAACATGGTTCCCTACTTATGAAGGAATAGGCTACTTTAGTCTTATCTCTCCAGTCTGTTTCATTCCAGACAGCCTTTCTTTAATTTGCCTGTCTGTTGCCTCCGTTTATCATGAGATTTTATTCTCCAGCTGGAGAGACTAGTGCATTGGAAGAAAATGTGATGAAAAACATTTCTTCCTGCTCAGGTTATTGATGTGCACCTTCTGCTCTATGATCTATTCTGCCTTCTTGCAGTATCTGACAGGATTGTTTTTCTTTTAAGATCCATTTCGGTTTCTTTTGCAAAAAATGAACTGCTTATCCTACATGTATGCTTAATTTTCCGAATGAGACATTTCCAGGCAGACTTCAGATTTATGCCCCACCCTTTCTCCAATTGTATAGGGACAACAACTTTATAGAACAGGAGAAGCTGACAGCGAGCTTCTGTCTCAAAATCCTAATGAGGTTTACGGCCTAATGGCAGTTCAAACCTAGTTTTGGCCCTAGCTGGAATTCTCCAAGTTTGATTTTTGGGTTGCACACATTTTCATTACCCTTCCAGAACTGGTTGGCGGGACTTATATATTCCTCAGCTCTATTTGTTTGGTGTGTGCTTAGATGCCTTCCCACCCAAGTCTGGGACCATCCTATCCAAGTATGCACAAAAAATCAAGGCAGGAAATACAATTCCTGCCAACCAGTGAACTTCACTTCTCTAAAACTTCTGCACTGATAGTGTTACGTAGTAGAATAATGAGACATCTCCATCCCCCAAACCAAGCTTAGAAAACTCCAACAATGTTTCTAGGAGCCTGTTTTGTGAGGATTGTTTATGAATCAATTCTGCGGTGAAAAGGCACTCTACACACTTTAAACTCTTTCAAAGCCCAAGAGATCTTGACTCATGCAGTTACATAATGAAAAAGAGGTTAATAATAATATTTACAGTTTTTATTAATATTACTAATGTATGCATCTTCTGCATTTAATTTTCCTGTGACCTCGCTGTTCTACCCTATCCCCTCCCACCCTTTAGTATACCTGTATGTATGTATTCACAGAATAACACTTCATATAGCTGATGAAGCAGGCAGAAATCTGCAGAAACATAAGCCTTAATACATTTGTGTCTTTAAAGTGCCATAAAACTCACTGATGCTTTTTTGACAAGTAGACTAATAGAGGTTATCCCTCTGCAAGTGATAGATTTATTTAAATTGTCACAGAAAGCAAGGTGGAGGATGCCTGGAGCAACGGGGGCCTATGAATAAGAAAAGTTCGGAAAACCTAAGTCTTATTAGCATTTTAGTTGATTCATCTATTGTGGCTAATATTTATATTTAACTTACAGAATGCACTGTCATAAGGTGTGGCAATGTCCCACAACACACCAAAACGTCTATATTCGGTGGTAATATACTTAAGCAGCAGTTGCAAAAGACAAACAGGCTATAAACATGAGGTGATGGAGGATTCCTGATACTGAGACAGGATTCTGGTTGCTAGTGTCTATACTGATAGGCCTATCTGGTAATGCTAGGAATTAAAACACGACATATGGTTTCTCACTGAGTTATATCCATCTTCCCATATCCATCTTCCCATATCCAACTCAAGGATGCATTCCTTTTTCGGGGCTACAATCTAAAAAGAGATGGGTAGGTCCTTGGACAAAACTGTAATTTGATTTTATTTCATGTAGATTTACATGTAATCAATATTGTCCGTTTATTTATTGATTTGATTTGATTTGTATCAAGTGACTCTGGGCGGTGAACAAAATTAAAAAAAAATAAACAATTACAATTGTTGTTTAGTTGTTAAGTCGTGTCCGACTCTTCGTGACCCCATGAACCATATTGCGCCAGGCCTTCCTATCTTTCACTGCCTCCCTCAGTTTGCTCAATTTCATGCTCATTGCTTCAGTGATGCTATCTAGCCATCTCATCCTCTGCCGTCCTCTTCTCCTTTTGCCTTCCATCTTTCCCAGCATCAGGGTCTTTTCCAAAGAGTCCTCTCTTCGCATTAGGTGACCAAAGTATCTGAGCTTGAGCTTCATTATCAATCCTTCCAATGAGCAATTAGAGTTGATTTCCTTTAAGATTGACTGGTTTGACCTCCTAGCAGTCCAGGGGACTCTTAAGAGTCTTCTCCAGCACCACAGTTCAAAGGCATCAATTCTTCGGCGTTCAGCCTTCTTTATGGTCCAGCTCTCACAGCCATACATTACTACTGGAAAAACCATAGCTTTGACTATGCGGATCTTTGTCGGCAAGGTGACGTCTCTGCTTTTTAATATGCTATCTAGGTTTGCCATAGCTTTCCTCCCAAGGAGCAAGCGTCTTTTAATTTCATGGCTGCAGTCTCCGTCTGCGGTGATCTTGGAGCCCAAATAAATGAAGTTTGTTACTGCTTCCATTTCTACCCCTTCTATTTGCCAGGGATTGATGGGTCCAGATGCCATGATCTTAGTTTTTTTAATGTTGAGTTTCAAGCCAGCTTTCGCACTCTCCTCTTTCACCCTCATCAAGAGGCTCTTTAGTTCTTCTTCACTTTCTGCCATTAGGGTGGTATCGTCTGCATATCTGAGGTTATTGATGTTTCTCCCTGCAATCTTAATTCCGGCTTGTGATTCTTCCAGCCTGGCATTTCTCATGATGTACTCTGCATATAGGTTAAATAAGCAGGGTGACAGTATACAGCCTTGTCGTACTCCTTTCCCTATTTTGAACCAATCGGTTGTTCCATGACCAGTTCTAACTGTTGCTTCTTGGCCCGCATACAGATTTCTCAGGAGACAGGTAAGATGGTCTGGTATCCCCATCTCTTTAAGAATTTGCCACAGTTTGTTGTGATCCACACAATCAAAGGCTTTTGCATAGTCAATGAACAATTACAATACTATAATACAAACATTAAAATACAGAGCAGCCAAGAATAAATCACACATCATAATCACTAACCAAGAAATGGATCCCTGCACACGCTCGGATCCCCAGGCCTGGGCACAGAACCAGGTCTTTAGGGTCTTATGAAAGGCCAGCAGGGTCAGGGCTGTCCTGATCTCCGGAGGGAGAATGTTCCATAAGGGAGGCGCTATGGCAGAAAAGGCCCATCTTCTAGGCCCTGCCAACCAGCATTCTTTGGCTGACGGGACCCGAAGTACGCCCACCCTGCCTGACCGGATCAGACAGGTAGAGACAACTAGGGAGAGATGGTCCCTCAAGTAATTGTTGATAAACTTGAGTCAAGTTTGACTTGGCTTGACTTGATACACATCCAAGGAGTCCATAGTGATGGTTTGCCATTGCTTTCTTCCAAGATATTGTTTTTTCTTTCTCTGTTGCCTACAGCCCTGGAATTTACATGTGGTTTCCTGGCCAAGTACTAACCAGGCCCAAGCCTGCTTAGCTTCCAAGCCCAGACAAAGTCAGACAGGCACTTCTACCTGTCCGACTATATTAAAATATTAATCTATATTAATTAAACTATATTTTAACTATTTAAACTATATCTTAGAATACTTGGGGGGCCACACTGCATGCAGGCCTATGGCTTCATGTTGTGCATTTCTCCCTAAACCCTCAGTCTTATAGGCAGCTGACCAGCTGCTGTTGGAGACTGAACACCAGCTAGCTGGAGTCTCATCATATTCAGTGTCACTTACCTCCTCTTCTCTGAGTATTTTTCTTTGAACTTAGCAGAACAAGCTCTAAAAACCAGACCCATGTGATTTTAGATATGATTGGGGCAGACCCAGGATCTGCCAGTATCATACCTAGCGCTGCTCCTCTTAACTTTCAGATAGCATGGAATCGGGTTATCAGGGTAATTAGTTTTCAAATGAGATATAACAAGAAATGAATGCTAAAGTGCCTGTCCTTATGCAAGGAAACATAACCTGTCACTTTCTACTTTTAATTGCCTTCTTTTTTCCAATATATCTTCAGAAATTTGTGGGTTTATAACCTCTGACATTTAGATGAAAAGAATGTTTAAGTCAGGGGTGGAGGTGAAGAATGATTTTGGAAATATGGTATGAAATTTGTCATTCAGGTACATCTATTGTTGCTGCATTTCTCTGACAGATTATTTTGTGGTATTTTTCAAATCTGGGGATATTGAGACTGGCTATCAAATAATGGGTATATATATATGGTCATGAAGATGTTTTAAGAAGCTAAAGATTCTCATCTGATTTCTGGGTGATGTAGCATCTGGGTACATTAGATGTAACCAGGATTCAGTTGTACCATAAGGAGCCATCAGCTTGAGCAGTATCTTCAGTTACTGAAGGGGTAGGATTGGGGACTATCCTGTTCAATTTGGGGATAATCCTACCCACAAGGGTAGGATTGGGGACTGTCAAAAAACAATGCTCTCCCTCCCTTTGCCAGCCCTCGGTAACACCTCAACTGGAATTCCAACACTATCAGTTCTAACCATTTGTTCATCAACATTTTTAGCAATGCTGGATGAGTAATCCCATCTGGAGCTGTAGTTTAAAATTCTCAGGTGGCACAGCACAAAGACCACCAGACAGGATTCAGCAATGATTTTCTTCACACTGCAGCTCCTAAATTAGATGACTGCAAGCAAATCTAAGTAGGTGGGGAAAGATAGGAGCTAACCAGCAAAATTTAGCAAGCCTTACTTTGCTTGAAAAACCTCTCCTTTGCTGCACGTTTGGCTCCTGACTCCACACAGGGTAATTTTTGTTAATTTGCACATTCAGAGTATATTTGCAGAGCAGCTTGCACGTCTTCCAAATGTCCCCCTTTTAAGATTAAAGCACTGTTTTGTCTCTAAGAAATTGTGATGTTTTTTCTTCAACCACTGCAGTTTATCTAGATTCCTACAGAATACAATTTATGGGATCAATGAGCAACAATCCAATATTGCTTTGTCATTCACTGCTTTCCATTGGGTGTTCAAACTGGGCATGCTGTGCTTTTTTTTAAGTACTGTTAATGTCTCTGTGCTCTGAAGTTCAATTTCTTGCAAGTAAGAATGCACACTTAGGAATATGCCGCTTTTGCTTTTTAACCAAAAAGGATCATAGGGTATTGTGCTACTCTTGCCGAAAGATCTCTTAGAATATTTCCCCTACAGCTAAAACATGATCAATGTGTGTTGTAAGTGATTCTGTGAGGAGACCACTGTTCCCACTCTTGTTTGACTACCATATTTTAATAACTAGGTTCTTGTGTTTTAACAAATGCATTACAGACAGAAATTCAGCAGGTGCACCTTAACCAGTATGTTCAGTTAATGTGAAAAGGTTGCACTTACTGAATTGCACATCACTTCGCCTTCAGAATGGAGAAATTACAGCTGCTGAATTCCTACCTGCAGCGTATCAGCTAAATACGAGGTAGTGATAAGCTGACAAATTTCCCTGTCTGTTAAAAATTGCACGCATATGAACTGGAGACAAAATGAGGGGGGAAACCATAGGGAATCAGACATGAACCCATGGTTGCGGGTGACGTGTATGTAGATTATATTTTTTTAAAAATTAACCCCACCCCCAATGCACACACCACAAAGTATTCCCTCACGTTACCTACACTGAACACTAGCAACATATTTCTCTTCAACTGATGGCTAAAAAGGAACATGTGAGAGAACAGGACATAAATTATATATACCCTAAGTTATACATTCCTCAAGCAGCATTTCATGTTCTCCTAAGTATCCTTGCATTATTTATTTATTTATTCATTTACTATTTCAATTTATATAGCCACCCATCACAAATATATGACTCTGGGTGGCTCACAACAATTAAAAAAGAATATATAAAAAAACAAAGGTTTGAAAACAATATAAAAAGCATATGACAGAATCCATAGCCAAGATAATCTAACACCCATCAACACAGCCACTGCACAGGCTCTACTACCCTCCCGGGTCCCCATGCTGGATGGCAAAACTACATCTTCAAGGCCTTACAGAAAGCCAGAAGGGTCAGGGCCAGTCTGATCTCCAGAGGGTTGATGTGCCACAGGGTGGGAGCCACAACAGAAAAGGTTCTCTTCCTGAGCCTCACCACACAACACTCTCTAGCCGTCAGGACCTGGAACATGCCAAAGGGATTGCAGGAATTTTAATGAATTCATTGGAAGCCACTATGTTCTTCCTGCAGTTCAAAACAGAAATGGGAAATCTTCGGTTCAGAGCATCACATTTGTTGCAAGGTGCTATGGTAAAGGCAGTGCATGCACACATATATCCATTTGGCTATGCTGATCTATGACCATAATGAAGATTTGACTTGATTTGATTTGATTTAGCCATTTGGGGGAAACGGCGACATGGAGTCCATCTTGTACTCTCGTACTCAGCTGATGGGCTCCAGAAAAGCCGAATAATCTTTCTAAGATGACTACTGTATGAGTAGCTCTAATATAAGACCAGCCCGTCAGTCATTTCCTAAAGATGTTGTTTCTTAGCAGTCGGACAGTCTGGCTATTATACTGGAAAAGCTCCCTCTGTAATGAAATATTACTAGTCAGATAATAGGTACAGGAAAAGTATGTCTGGCTGAGCCTGATGGAGAACTGAAGGAGAATAAAGCAATGAGCCAGACAGCTGAAGTCATTTAGAACTGTAAGTAATGTTCATTTAGCTACTGTAAATGAACTAAGTTAATGTTGGCTATCTGAGAGTATGAAACAAGTTTATAATCCACAAGCACCCTCTCCCAGCATGAAAATAGACGCTCCCTGGCAGCTCAACCATTAGCTGAGGCTGAGCTGCTGAGGAATGCGGGGGGTGAATAGCTATTCCCCAGAAGATGAGACAGGTGTTTGTGGAACACTGCAGGAGGAGAGGTGCAAAACTGGTCACATTCTCCGTCCATTTTTTAACAAGTCACCAGCCTTGGCCCAAATATTAACTACCCCTGAAGTAGGAGAAGGGCCATCTCTTTGCTATATGGAAGAGAAAGGGATGGCCTGGAGTATTGCAGACAATTTTTTATTGCACAGTCATCCTGCTTTATTTAGAGGGAGAGCCTCCAAAACACACTTCAATATTCCCCTTAAAACTTTCCCATCTCCTCTATAAGCCTGTTTAGATTTCCACCAATATTCCCTTAAGGACAAAAAGATCAAATTTTATTTATTTTATTTTTTATTTTATATTTCAAATTCAGTCACCATCCATCTCACTCAAGGAGCGATTCTGGGCGGTTCACAATAAAACAAGAATAAATACTAATTAAAATACAATAAAACATTGCACATAAATAAATAATGTATTCCAAGGAATTGATGGTAAAAAAGTTATTAGCCTAATTAAATTGCTGCCTAATGCCTTTTAACTGGTGATAATACGAGCAATTCATCTGAAGCACCCCACAGTTTAGCTACTGTTTTTCCATGTGTTTTTGTCTTTCGCAGAAGTTGGTGCTAAATATATGGGAATTACTAATCATGAATTAATGTTATATATATATTTAATATTTAAATTTAAATAATTTGAACAAATTAAATTTATTTAGTAAATATTAAATAAATATCAGCAATATGGAGGCCTTAAACACAGCTGGCCTTTCCCACCTCCTCTTACTTCACAGTTTGCTGACATAAGCATTACAAACAGTGCCTTGTCAGGAGGTTCAGAAGTCAGAGCTAAGGTTTTTCATATTTTCACATTCATTTTTAAATTTTATTTTCTTGGGCCATTTGGGTTGGCCTCACTAAGACTCCTATATTGATTTACCTGAGTGTAAACTCTAGAGCACTTAATGGGATATATTGCTGAGCAAAGATGCATAGTTTATATTGTAAATCATAGCAACCAGGCGAAAACTGTGAATTATACCCCACATTAGCTTTTTATTAGGGTACAAGAAGTAATGCAAAAAACTGCATTAAGTGAAAGGGGATGGCATTTCAGTGCCTTTTTATTTTATGTATTTTGGCATTTTAAGGCCTTCCTATTTGTCAAAAAAGTGAATAGTTCTGTTTTAAAATATTTGCAGGCATCCCCATGAAAATAATTTTCTTATTAATGCTTTAAATGGATTTGAATGTAACACTTAAAGCACAGCAATGGTTTTATTGATTTCCCATCAAAGATTTCATTTCAACTACTTTTGGCTAATGGAAAAAACATTTGGGGTATTCATACAATAATAATGTAAAGTATCAGTGTCAAACAGTATTTTAGATATTGTTTTCAAGATGCATTTGACCGCCACACCATCAACTCTTCATTTTGTTTTGTACCAGAATCCAGTGAAGACATATTGCCATGAAACCTGGCACCCTACTCTCACTTTGCCCCTCACTTCCCCACATCATCAGGAGAGAGGGTTTGGACAGCAGTTCCAGATCTAAATCCAGTATGAAAAGTTGCAGAGTTTCCTTGGACTGTTTCTGAGATACAAGGCTGCTCTTGTTCCTAGTATTCAGTCTACATAGTTGGACTTAAGACTGCTGTTTGTGCTTATTGATAAGTGATAATAGAATAGAGAATAAAGAACATTCTCATTGGTAGGAATCCATGATAAATCTACATTCTGAGTTTTCATGCAAGATCAGTCGTATGATGGTATCAAATGATGCTTTATGCAAGCTTATCACTATAAGCACTTCCAAGAGATCTCTTGTTTCCTTGGGTGGGGAAATGCTATTTCAAGGCAGTAAATAAGGCAGGAAGAAAAGTGCTCAAATTTTCAGCTCCATTCCTCCGCTTGCCAGTTTTGGTTCAGTCAGCCCTGCCCACATATCCAGAATAGATCAGAAAATAGTCAAGGAAGCCTAGATCAATTTCTGTTTCAAAATGGATGTGGAAGAGTTGAGGCTGGTTATCTTGAGGAACTATTTATAAGTTTAAAAATTAATTAAATAAAAAAAAAATAGTAAACAAATACCATATTTTGGTGATACTGATCAGGCAGGATGAAAATATCCTTTAATATCTACATGGCAGTAAATATTCTTGCTTACTTGTCTTACATTGAGTCTTTTGGGTACTCTTAACAAATAATAGGTCTGTATTTCTTGTCCATCCCTAGCTGTCAATTCTTATGGTTGAAAAACTTATTTTTTCCATAACAAGTTGATATCCTCATCTATAGCAACAAAACAAAAACAAAAAAAACCCCCACAATATCTGGACTGTATCAATAGAACTGCTGTCTATTCTGAGCATCACACTTGAAAAGAATTCAGATGCAAATAGATCCAGAGAGGGACAAGAAAAATGACCAGGGAACTAGAAGCAAAGTCCTGCAATGAGAGATTGAGGGTACTGGATATTTATAAAAAGTTAAAAATTATTATGTGGAGATGGGTGGCATAATAGCATTCTTCAAGGCATAACCTGTTTTTTATTGTTCCAGAATATGATCCATGAATACGTACAGCCAAATGATGGAACCAGCATAAATTTAAATTAGCATCCTTTACTCCAGACTGGGGAACCTGTGGCTTTCCAGTTATTGCTCATCTGTGGCCATACTAGCTATGTTTCCTGCAAGCTGTAGTTCAGCATCATCTCCAGCCCTCATTGTTCCTCATTTTCCAAAGCATCCTTACTACTACTGGGCTTCTGCTTTCTTTAACCACTGCTCAAAAAGCAGGATCTGTGTTTGCTCATACAAAAATCCAGGCATTTTTTTTCCTTCTTTTTAGAAGGGAGTGTGCCTATGTGCAGATGCATCGTTGTTAAATACTTTAAAAATTATCCATGCAGAAATAAGCATATATGAAAAGACTCGATCACAACTCCCATAGAAACACCAGTTCATACATTCATAATTACTTGGCAGTTCCTATGTAATTCTTGAAAATTGATTACCATGGAGAAAAACAGCTCCGTAGCTTGTAATGCTAATTGGCTAGTTCTGAAAAGTGCATAGGCAGATGCTTCTGCATCCAAATACTTAAGTCTCTTTTCAGGGAAGGTGCCCCATCCCCTTTGACTGTGAACTGCAAAGTTCCATTTCTGATCTGTTATAGAGCCATCATTTGTCGTCTCACTTTATCCTTATCCTTCTTCTGCCCTTGCTGTGCTTTGTTGTCAAAGCAACAGGACACAGAGCTATACAGAGGCGCACAAGCATGCTAGTTTGTTCCCTAACCAACCAGAAGCTGAAGAAAGGACAGATAAAAATCAATAAGCCTGCCTTGTTCACTGATATACTCCAGAATCGTGTTGTGGCATCACATCTACTGTACTTCCTGGATCTAACAGTGATGACTTCAAAATGAACTTGAGGCTCCATGCTGATTTTAAATCTTGCAGATATTGCACTTCTGGAGGAAAGTGATGCTGCCTTGTAATTGAGTCTAGTCCCTGATCTATCTAAATTAAAGTGACCTACAATATATAGCATGATCTCTCCAGGTCTCAGGTAGGAGCTTTTTCTAGATCCAACTGGAGATGCTAAAGATTGAATGGGGAACATTCTGCAAGCTAAAGCTGATGTTCAGCCATTGTCACTTTGTTTTTGCAGTTTTTTTTTTAAATTCTGGAACCACTGAACTAGGAAATATGCCATTCATGTCAATGCTAATTATGTGAATGTTTTTTTATATATAAATTGCAAGCACAGGAGACCAATCTAGTCTGCTACCATGGTATTTATTCCTTGTTGTGATCTAATACAGATAAGTCCTTTTGGTCAGACCCATTATTTGTATTCAGAAAAGAAGACAAGCATCTGAGAATATACATGTTCTCTACCCTCAATTCAAGTAGTAGGGTGTGGTGCCTTCAGTCAAGATCAGGAGCCCAACAGGATGCAAAGTGTTAAACTCCTCCTCTCTCAAGGCCCATAAATCCTTCTGGACTTGCAATTTCTTTTGTAAAAGCTATTTACACTATTGCTACAGGTACAAAATGGGCTGCATCCAGTTTGGTAACATGCATTTCTCCAATCTGGAGATATATCATATTACAAACTGCCTGATAGTGACTACTAGTCCTAAATCCTGCCTCATTCCCATGTTCCAGAAGTAGAAGTGAAAAAGACAGTACCAAGGAAATAGCATATATACATCAGGGAGTGAACAAAGAACAAAGAGCTTTGTTGGATTATTCCAAGGGGTGATCCTGATACCTCCAGGAAACCCCCAAAGCATGCTCCTGCTCATGTTTCCCAGCCACTGGCATTTAGAGGCATATCATCTGTGATCCTGGAAGAAATAGTATGCCTAACTATTCATGTTATAGTCTTAATGATCTTCAGAAGACATCTTTATAGAGCCATGCAAAGTACTTCCATTGGGAAACACTAAAATTTCTCTCTCCCCCTTAGCACTTTACAATTGATTCTACAATCTCGGTATCTTAGAGCAAAATCAAAACAAAATATGTTTTCCCACCCCAATAAAAAAAATATTGGAAGTGTGTGCAGTTCTGCATTTTAAATCCTAGCACCTCTATTGCTGTAAGAAATAAAACCAAGTTGCTTGTATTGCCCTGATCCTACAACATAACCCAATTTTATTGTAGAAAAGTTAACATATTTCTAATACAAAATAATAAATGGCATACCTCACAGCTGGCTGGGTAGCTTTTGACTCTTTTTTTAAAAAACTATGACTGATCGTTGTTAATAGGTGCTGAAAGTGGGCCTATTCACTGTTAGCTCCATCACCAGCCATCTCCAAGTGGTCACTTTGGGAGCTCTTGGACTGGACCTTGAACTGAAGGTGTGTCTGTAAATGCACAGGTATCTGTACCAGGTATCACACTGTGTTGAACTACTAGTTTTATCTCCTATACATCTGACTTACAAAGCCATCAAAGTTGTTCATATCATCATAATGTTGGGAAGTGAGTTCGACAGTTTGACTGCTTGTATGTGTCCTTTCTCTTCCCTCAACTTCATTGGATGATCCTAGGTTTTAATATTATGAAACAGGAAATAAACTCTTCATATTACCATACTTATTAGTGAACGATTGTTAGATTAATAGTAAACCATATTTACTACCCACCCCCCACTTAGGAGATCGTTTGCATTCTTTGGTGTCCCTTTTATGTTCTAAATATCCTGAATAACTTCGTATGATCAACAAATAAAGCGACTTTATTCCTCACATCATTAATGAACAAAAGAAAATTGAGTGCTAGCCTTTTTGGAAAATAATAGCACAAATTAAATAAAAGATGATAGACTGCTAGTCTCCATATTCTAATTTACCTTCAGAAAGCCATGTGATATTAAGGATAGGTTGAGAACTCTACTGTTGTTGACACAAGTTCCAGTCATACTTAATAATCTCAAATGGTAACATATTATCTCTGATGACAAAAAAAGAGTGATTACAAGGAACTACATAAAAACAGACTTCTGCTTCTACATCTTGTCCAGATTGTGCAAGACAAAATGCATTTTTCTTTCATTGTTCTTATTTCTACTTAAAAATGTGGGCTAGTGTACATTTGAGCAGAAGCCCTAGATTCAGCTGGGAGTTAGCCCCACAGTTAATGTACATCAGTGTTATTTAGACCCCCTAAAATCCTGGCTGCCATGGATGCCTACAGCAAGCTAAAGAAATACTTAGCTTGCTAAGGAAAGGTCTGGGGCAGGAATGGCTGTGCCCCACATTCTCTGACTGCTGTGCACTATCAAGACCTGGAGACCTGGTCCCGAGAGATAACACTTGCAGGAACTGGTGCACCTTTGTGTGGACATGCTAGAGAGTTGCTGCATTGCAACTTCTTCCTTCCTGTAGTGAGGAGCAGCTGGCCCTTTGAAGAGGAAGCCAGCCTGATGTGCCCAAAGGAACTCACCTGACTTGCTGAGAGCCAACATAGGAAAAGAAGGGGGTTCTGTCAAGTTTGGGACAGGAAGAGTTTTGGGTGTGGCTTTGGTGAGGGAGTTGGCTGGAGTCCTGGGTGAGGGGTGACCTCAGGCAAGGTGGAAAGTTAGTTTAGTTAGAATTGCATCATCATCATCATCATCATCATCATCATCATCATCATCATTATTATTTTGTATTTAAACTGTCTGTTGTGTGAGTGGAAGCTTATCTTCTTTTCATAAAGTTGATTTTTGTTTCAGTTGACCAGTTGCCTTCTATCACCCGCCTCAGCTGGATTGAGCTACTGACTCCCCAAAGTTTTTGTTTGGCTTTCTTGATGTATTTAGCCAGACCTGGGCTGGGCGGGTGAGGATCTCCCCTTCCATCTTCTCCTGGCCCCCCCAGAGGACTGGTGTGGAGGGAGAAAACAGTTTATAATGAAGGGGGGGGGGCAGCAACAAGGAGCCTCATTTTCCAGTCACTGGTCACCCATGGGTACAGTTACCTCAGAACTGAAGGACCTCAGAGGACAGTCTGGTTCAACCCTTTTTCCCCCTCATTACACTTCCTCAGAAGAAAACCACAGGGCTTTCCATTTCACACGGTGGTGGAGTGTTAGCAAGAGCTGGTGACCATACACCATGCTCAGATAACATTGACTATTCTGATCCATCACCTGATTCCCAAGATTCAGATTTCTGCAACTATTTCATTGCTTACAATTATCTTGCTTATTCCAATTTCTGATTCAACACAATATGGCAGAGATTAAAGTATCTTTTGCATTAGAATAAAAAAAAATCAGCAAGGGCATGAAGCAGCATGAAAAATACTCTTTTCCAGTCGGGAAAAATAAAATGCATACATTTGTAAGCAATAAGCATAAGAAAGGGTTTGGTTATCCACCCTCTAGACAAACTCCTAATTTCATAAAGGATTTTTGAAAAAACGACATAGTATTTTCAAGCAGGGAATCTCAAGGATCCAGGCCAGATTCCTTATTATTATGTATTATTGCAGTTCTTAGCACATACCTTGTTAGGTGACAGTAACAGCCTCAGCTCACTAAATTAATGAGGCTTTTCAGTGATCATGGTTACAGTGCTTAAAGTAGCTCTGAAGTGAATTCCGTTAGTTCTAGACTCACTCAATATGTAAACGTTTCTTTTAAAACAATTTTTTAATGAATTGATTCAGCCAACTGGTGAAATAGACTTCCCAATACTAACATATTTGTGCCTTCAAGTCAATCTTGACTCCTGGTGATTGACTGGACTAGTCCCAGCAGTTTTCTTGGCAACATTTTTGGAAGTGGTTTGCCCTTGCCTCCAGGGCTGAGAGAGAGGGGCTGGCCCAAGGTCACCCAGCTGGCTTCGTGCCTAAGGCGGGACTAGAATTCACCATCTCCCATCCTCTAGTCCACTACCCCAATGTACATTGGAGCTTGGTAAAGTGACAGTTATGTATTCCCAATTTCTTGGAATGGTAATTTTTCCTGTGTCAGTTATACTTTTTCATGATTTGAGAAGCTTTCCTTCTGACTCAGAGCATTCAGCATGTGCCATATGAGTTTATGTCAGGAAGCTTTTAATACTAGCTAAAACCTGGCCAAATGCCCTAAATAACAACTAAGGTTATTGCTTATGCTACACACAGAAAAAGTGTAATTGGATGTGATCTGTGGCCATGTTAACTGATGTATTTTGGCTGTAACATTGCTGCCTCAAAATTATGAAGCGTTTTAAAGTGAGTTGGGTACAAGTTGAATATTGGTTTATCTGCTTATGCTAAAAAATGTTCTACTTTCGTTAGTTGCACATTCAGAAAGATTACTGACAGTAGTTGTGATCCCACAGCACACACAACTAGGTTAGAGAAAAGCCTAACAGCTACATTTGCATGTCATGCTAAGCTTGGCTAGTCTTTTCATTGCTTATTATGTTGTGCAAATCTAGCTAATTTGGTTGGCTTACTGTTCAGTGTACTGTTCAGACCCAGAATATGGATTAATTTAGTAACCAGGTTCAGCACAGTGAATGATTATAGAGTTCTGTGTTTGAATTTTAGCATTCTGTAGCTCAGTTAGTTAAACCTGAATAAATGGTGTTCTTATAACAAGATATGTAGTATACAGGGGTATATTGTACAAAGGAGAAAAAGGAATAAAACAGAACATTAAATCTAACCTAAATATATGCAGAACAGACCAGTTGGAATCAGTGGATCTACTAGATCCAACTTAATTGTTTTCTATTTACTGCATAGAGCATCATCCAGATATATTTAAAATTTAATCATGTATTTTATTACTCTTCACTTTTCCAGTACATATTACCTTTAACTCTAATTTTCACTGACTGAATTTAGACTATATGTTTTTCAAGGTAGTGGCCCGTCATTTGCTTCTGTTGCTGAGATCGTCTAGATAAGGGCACAATCTCAATTCTCATGCAAGATCAATCTCATGATTTGGTACCAAAATTGGTGAGCAATTTTGATATATCCCAGTGACAGTGGTATTGTATCCACAGAAAAATGCCATTGTATCCACTGCAAAATTTCATTTCAAGGCAGCAAATATGGCTTCATAAATAGAAATTAGTAACTAGTTACTAACTTACACCTGCAAGGATTGTCTGAGTTCTCATTGGAGAGATTTTGATCCACCCCATTTCCCACCTTCTAGGATCTGGTCATAGTAGCATGGTGGCAGGTTAAGGAGCCCGTATGTAGAATTGCTGGTATGTCAGTGTTAGAAATGTTGAAGATGACAGAGGTGTTGCCATCAGGGTGAGCGTATAAACCAAGGAGCGCTAGCAATTTATTGTGATGGGGGTAAAGGGATATGTGTTTCAACATGGGCAAAAAGGCATAAGGTGAGGTTCTCCATTAGTGGCCTGGAATGATTGTGGTCAGTTATTGGCTGGCTGCTCTTTGGCATTTGCAGTATAAGCTTGCAAATACGCAAATATGCCTGTGGTTGACGTGTTCTAATGACCAAATAGATCTGCATTTTACACTAAATTCAGACAAATTGGCAGACAGAAATGCTGGTCACCTGGAAGTGTCCTAACAAAGCACTCTGGCTGGATTTATATAGCACTATAAGCTAAAATGTGAGTTGCTCATTTGTGCTGCAGATTGTTAACAAACCTGCTATATGCTATTATTTTAAAAAATAGGAAAATAATATATTCAGCACAGAGCATTCTTTACACTGTTGCCAGTGCATTGCTTTTCATAAGAATTAAAGCTGATTTTCCTAAGAATGAATTTGATTTCCATTCTCTTAGTGCTTAAAAAGATATAAGAAAAAGGAGGAAAACTGGCTAAGAAAACCCATAAATAAATTGACATCCAAGCCCTACTGTCCCATTTGTAATCTAGCCAATAAACTGCACTGAAGAAAATAGCATGCAAGCATTTCTCTGTTGTTCCAGAGAGCATGACCCTAATCTTTTATATGTTTTTGTGTATCCTAGCATTTTTTTATGCATGGGGCACAACTGTAATTAAGAGCTGCAGGATGAAAAGATGGCACAGTCAGTGCTGGTACCACCAGGACCTGACAGCTTCCGCTTTTTTACGAAAGAGTCACTGGCAGCTATTGAACAACGCATTGCCGAGGAAAAGGCTAAGAAGTCCAAACAAGAGCGCAAAGACGTCGATGACGATGAAAATGGACCAAAACCGAATAGCGATTTGGAAGCCGGCAAATCACTGCCCTTTATATATGGAGACATACCTCCGGGAATGGTGTCTGAGCCATTGGAGGACCTGGACCCGTATTACCTTAACAAAAAAGTGAGTCTCTGCCGTGAGTTTAACATAGAATTTGGGAGGAGAGAAATTCTGCAGTATCAGTGGAGTCCTCTTTAGCCAGTACATCAGAGGACAATTTCTAGATCTCAGATTATTATCTCATAAATAAGGATTACTACTTTTGTTCGCTGATGCTCATAAATAAAGCATTACATGGGAAGAATATTACAGTACTGAAAATATGTTATTCTCCCCCCCACCCCCCCACCCTTTTGCATGTGAAGCAGTTTTATTGTATCTTTGGTATTCACACATCTGGAGGAAAAGGATTGAAAAAAATATTTAACAAAAATTACATGACACTAGCAACAAATCTTCACTTTACAGAGTCAGTGTTTTTAAATGATTGAATCTATTTTGCAATTGCCTTCTGGCCTAGTTCTTCTTTTCATACCAGCAAGGATATAAATGTTTCCTTTGGCTTCTGTGCTATCCTACAACTAGCTGGGTTGCTGTTAGATCTGTAGCATTAGAACAACCTGAATCAGACCTGCTGTAAAACAATGGGGAGCTGTTGTTGTAGGCAGTAAATCTTACAGAAGATTTTCCTGCTTTCAGTTTAAATAAAACGAAAAGAATTCTTTGGCTGGCCATCTCCACCCTGGTATCCTTCACAGGTATTGAATGCCCATCTCCCAAAAAGGGCAGGGTCAGGGTATGTTAACACATCTGGAGGGCTGTATTTGGGAAAGGCTACTGTAGGCCTTAACAGCAGGACATTATTTTTCCTTGTAATTTCTTCTCTAAGAAAATGTATAAGAGCAGTAAGATACATCTTCTTTTTATGTACTTAGAAGTACATAGAAGAAATGCTGCTCAGTGAGTAGTTTCCAAAATTTCATTCCACTTATTTATTCTGAGTAGAGCCCTTTTGCTAAGGGCTAAACAAAAAGTAAACGTTAGATAAGGTTCCTTTTTATACAACTCAGCTAGCAGGATGCTTGTACTACTGTTTAGATTAGCAAGAGTTCTGGCCTCACCCACCTCCTGGTTCCTGGATTCCTGAGTTTTTAGCGACTCTTTCAAGATAAAAATTGTTACAACAGCTTTTTAGCATATGACCATGCACATAATCACACTGGTAGACATTTGTCTTTATCTCAGAACAGTTAGTATGTGATCTGGATCTGGATGACATTAGACTGAGTCCTTCAACATGGTTGGATCACTTCCTGGTCCAGGTGACATTTTCACTGCTCATAACCTCTGCAGGATAAATGGGCCCATGTGGAAGGTCTTTCCCAGGATCTAATGGATCCAGGTGGATTCCAGAAGGTGCCTGGGGAGTTTCATGTGATCTGTTAGGCAGTTTCACTGAGTGTCTGGTGGACTTCTGGAATGAGGTGGTGATTGGAATGCTTGGCAGAATTCCTCCCAAGCAGCCTCTTTCTCTACTGGTTGATACTGGGGTTGGGGTTGGGGTGTTCCTTGGTTTACCAGGACTTATGGGACAAGAACTGATATAAGCAACACTTGAAGTGGCAGTGAAAGGAAAGAAGACTAAAAAGTAATCTGACTGAGCATGGGTACAAACTATGGTCAAGCCTACATTGTGACAGTAAGAGTGGGGAAGAGCTTGTTTAAATGTGGCTGCTTCCTGTTAGGGAAATAGGGGCAGGAAAAGAGTCTTATGAAGATTTTGTTGCTAACATTGCTCACACTCTCTATAATCTTGATTCTTCATGGGCAGAATCAGAAGTCATGCCTGAAACACCACTTGCAGTATTATCTAGGACTTCTTTTGATCTGTGAACTCTGATGAAGTGAATAGGTTGCTGTATAACATATCCTCAGTTTGGATTCAGTTCCAGTTATGGAACCTTCAACACATTGGGGGACTGCATTCATTCTGATATTATTAGATCTCTCGGGGGTGTTTGATACTATTAGCCAGGTTATCCTGCTGGATTGTCTGTGAAGACTGGGAGTTGCTGTGATGGGTGGGGAGTAGAAGTCAGCCCGTCAGATGTTTACTTGTGGATGCCCAAACACTTTATTCTCTCTCTGCTGTTGTTCAGTGTCTACATGAGACTGCTAGGAGAGGTCATCCATTGATTGGGGATGAGATATTATCAATATGCAGATGATACTAAACTTACCATCTTTTCAAATCTATTATGTTAATTGTACCTTTAAATTCATACCAATGGGTTCCAGTTCATGGATGGAACCTATCCCAAGACTTTCTGAAGGGAAAGCAAACGCTATATCTGCTACATCCCTTTACCAGCAAACAGCTGTGCCCCAGCTTGTTAATTCTACACAGCAAATACCAAATCTCTGCATAGATAACATAGTGTCTCTCTTCATTTCTCTCAATGGGGAACACAATCACAGTTCCCCTGTCATATGCTAACAAAATACAGAGTATGTCCTGAAATTGCAGGAATTTGGTGGGAACCTGGAACAGAGAGCAGAATATATTCACTGCAAACTTTCCCAAGACTCTAGTAAAATTGGAGCCCCTGTTTGCATTTATCAGGTTTGAGGACCCTCCAGATATTCCACAGGTACATTTTCACAGAGATTTTTGGAAAGTATAACAATTTTTAAAAAGTATAACAACACTTATAGGTGAAGTATGATCGTGGAGCACCATTTATACATCATTTTTTCTTTATGCAGTTTTCCCAGGTATACAAAAGAGACCATGTGCAGCTTCACAAGTACAAATGCATGTAATACCTTCTAGCTGTTGAGACCCATGTCCTGCCAAAAATAAGAAGTGTTTAATTGGTTTTCTTTATTTGGCAGAGAAGAACACTGTAATGTTACATAGAGCTGGACTTGCCTGAGCCCATTGATCTCAATAGATTAAGATATGCCTGACTCTGCATAGGCTCTGAATATTAGGGAGCGGGGGGAGCTGCTGGGTTGCTGATGCTGAAGCTGGTGAGAAGCTAGTCTACAATTAAAGCCACAGAAGGAAAGAAAGAGCCTTCCTCATCCTGTCAAATTCTAGGTTTTGCTCCTGAATTGAGTGTACAGTTTTGAACTGTAGGCTGGCTCCACATTAAAAAGCATCTGCTTAGTTGATGAGCCCACTTGAAATCATAATGTTAGTTGAACAAGATTAGATAGGACACAGAGAGTTTACTTTCTATTTGTAACTGCTGCCTTAATAGACTGTTCTACATATATGATAGACCGATGCAGAGCCCATCTTACATGTTCTGAATCCGATTTTCCCCATTATTCTGTTACTTTTTCTTCTAGACATTTATAGTATTGAATAAAGGGAAGGCAATATTCCGATTCAGTGCCACGTCTGCTGTGTACCTGTTAACTCCTTTCAACCCTCTTAGAAAAATAGCTATTAAGATTTTGGTACATTCATATCCTTTTCAAGTTACTTCATAATGATTGAAATCTTGCTAATTCTGTTTTCAATATGTGGATTATTTGAACCATGGGTTTTCTGTTTGCTTATCTCTTGCTTTGCCCTGTGCATTTTCTCTTTCTCCCTTTTACCCATTTCTACAGATGTTGTCCTCTACACATTCATGAAGTGCAGAGCTCTCAAACAAGTTGTTAAATAGCCTTCCTTCTCTTCCAATTTTCTCCTTTTTCACCCTGACTTCTTGTCTGCAGCCTTTGTTTCTCTGATTCTGCTTTGGCATTTTGTTTTATTATGCCAAACACCAGTGATTTGGACTCTTGACCCTGTGATTTTTAGATGATTATCAGGAGCTCCTCAGTAAAATTAATAATGATATGCACATTTTCTTAAAATGAATTCATCTACCCATTACTCCATCCCTGCAGTGAGATACAGGAAGATTTGGCTTATATTGGATGAGCTGTTTCAATTCCTGGGGCTGTAATGAGGCATATCAAGCCAAACCAAGATTCCATGTGAACTGGTTGTGCCCTGCATCTTCTGCTAAATGCTCAGGTTCCATGGTATATATAAATGGATTTATTAGATATTTCACATTTGTTTTCAGACAGTTAAACAGGTGTTCAAAATATAAATTTGGAGCAGTCCAAAAGTTATGCCTGTTGAAACTCATCTATAACTTGTAAGATGCTGCATTCTGTATTCATCCAATAAATCATGAGGACGTCTCCTTCTTAACCGCTGCATAAATGACGATCATTCAATAGATGTTGTTACTAGGATGCACCATGTAGCCCTCAAAGCATTGTATTGTGACTCAAGGGTATCAACTACAGTTAGACTGCCTCCATGAAAAAATAATATAGTTAATGTTTGCTTCATAACTATACATATGCACACAAGTTGTATGTGCCTACAGTACAAATTTACGTGAGCATAAATCCAAATATTAAGCCCTTATGTTTTCCTTTCTATACAGAATTAAATATTCCTTTTCAAGTGGAAATGACTGATATGTTTTCATGTGATTTTGGTATGGTATAATTATTCTGAATCTACATTTTAATTGATAATCTTGAAAATGGTGAGAGACTTTTGAATACTGGTTCTTAGATAAATTAGAGCAAATGTGATGTAGAGAATAAAATTATGGTACATAATGTGAAGTTTCTAAGTTATTTGTGCAAGGCAGTTTCTCTCTAATTTCAGAGCACACAAAATGTTAGTGAACAGCAAATACTTGTGTCAAGCAATATTGGCCTTCAGTTTTTAAGATGCAGTTTCTACATTCCTAACATCAGTACCTTACAGTGGAATCCTATGCGTATCTACTGAGAAGTAAACCTCCGTGAGTTCACTGGATGTTACTCATATAAGAATATGTGGAATTGCAGCTTCATGAAAAGTACTCCAAATAAGATCTATATAGTCAGTTAATATGTTTTATTGGTTTATTGCTCATAATACATTTGTGTATGTCATTTGTGTTTGTTTGTTTTTACTATTTGAACATGTAATGCATTGGGCCAGCTCCAGAGATTGACCAGATTCCATCATTTCAGCACAATCCAATACATACCTTATTTTAAAATGTCTTATATATTCCATGATACTTACTCCCAGTATGTAAAAATGTGTATAAAATTCCAGATGAATTCATATTTTTATGGTTTTCAGAACTATTTTTCACAAATTTTCTTTTGAGCCTCACAACTGCATTCTGCTCCTAGATAGCTACATTGTAGAAAATTCTTAATGAACAGCTTGACTATACCTGCATGCGGAATGAAACAGACTTAGAGGGAAACATCCTATAAAAGGCCAAATATTAAGATTCTCTTATCAGAAGAAGGAGGGCCCCCAGTTCCAATCTTTACATCCCAGTGAATCATCAGAAAAGACCTCTGGTCCTCAAAGCAGTACTCTTTGGTAGAAGCACCTACTGTCCCATTCTTCTTCAGAATCATCACACTGGAAATCTTTACCTAAACTTGAATAGAAATCATGCGCACTAATTCAGCAATCCATCTCAATAATGCTCTGAGCACCCTCTAGGAAGGTGAAATGCACATGTAATACCCAGCCCTTCAAGTAAAGCAGCTCTAAACGTGTTTTAGTTTATGCTGCCATCACGTGGCTATTTAGTGCCATCATATACAAGAGAACATTTCTATTAAGATGGTGACAGGGAAGAGTTCTATTCTGTTGTTGATGACACAAACCTTGAATTATTCTTTGCATGACTCAGCCATGTCCTCAGGGAGGAAATCAAAAAAGTCAAGATGACAGTCACAATCATGCCATCAATGCCCTGCCCTTTTTTACATGTATCATGACACATATTAAAAAAAAGGGCAGGGCTTTAATCGCATGGCTGTGGCCACCATATTGACTATTTTAATCCCCTGCAGACATCCCTGGAATTACTCTTGTCTTGTTCTTACCTTCCCTTTGAGCAAGTCTTTCAGGGAGGCAGCACACGTGGCCAGAGCACCACTTTCTTAAGTGTTTCCACTAGCAGTTCATTAATAAGCATAGAATTGTTTTGAAGCCAGTCAAATGTTTATTGCATTCTCCCTAAAAGAGGAAAAAGTTTGATCTAGTTATCCCACCAGGACTACCTAAAAAAAAACAAGGGAAACAAGTAGAAAGTTGCCTTAAATGAAGGCACATCTTTCGTCATTATCAGCTGCATTGTATCATTTATCATTCTCAGTGGCTGAAATCTCTGGCATTTTCCAGTCCTATATGGAGATGCCAGAGACTTAATCCAAGATTTTTAACATGGAAGACAAACGCACTGTGAGTCACAATCCATTCTCCATTATTTATGGAAAAAAGCCACCTTATTTCATGATTTTATTACCTTTGAAAAATATGAAATTTAACTTTAAATCAGTTTAAGTAAGACAAAATATCAGGCTGTATTTGAGCCTTGAAACAATGGTTCAGGATTATTGTTCTTTAATCATCAATGTCTTACAAAGCATAGGTTAACCCTATAGAAATTCAGTAGATATTCAGCTGAATACTGTTTTCTACTCCATGTCAAAATATTCTTCCCTGGATGCCTCTCCTTTCTCTTCATGGCCTTGCCAACTTATTTGCATTCTGGTATTATATTGGCCACCAACATCTTGCTGCAACCACCTGATTCTACTTTTAATAAAGAGGTAAAAAAAATTTTTTTTCATGCTTCATTTCTGTAAAAATCCCTATTATTTTTATTTAACCTTATTTAAATGTTTACTTTTTTAAAAAAATATGGAACAATGTGGAAAACTTTTTAAATTCTCTTTGAGCATCATCTAAACATAGAAAAGATTACTGATTCTGGAAATAAGCCAAATGCATTGTTGATGTGACAATTCTTAAGAAGTATTTTCCAGTATGTTTTCCTTAACTATTAATACATTATTCAGCATGCTTATTATGTGCACTATTTTAACCAACTGCGTATTTATGACCATGAGTAATCCTCCAGAATGGACAAAGAATGTAGAGTAAGTGAAATTTCATTTCCATTCAACATGTTAACGAATCTAGAAATCATATCTTTATATACAGTAATCAAGTGATTTGTTCTAATGGCAAGCAAACCTCAATACTGAGTTTCATAATGTTGTTTCTTACAAATTATACAAACTATCCTGGATTACAGTCTTTAGTGCCCATCAAGCTTATGCATAAGTATTTATGATGTAAACTGGGCCTGAAAGCAAGGCCTAATTGCCATTCTGCATTCTACGCAGTGAGTGCTATCAGTGTTCAGACGGTGATACCATAGTTTCGAATACTTCCATTGGCATGATGCTCACCAGTGGAGATTTTAATTTTCTATAATCTGCAATCTTATACGCATTTGCCTATAGTTGATACATACATCCTTGCACGTTGGATTTTAGTTCCTTACAGCTTTCTTCTGGTTGGGTACACCTCCATAATCTTCACCTGTTAAGTGTAACATGAAGTGGAACTATTGCTCCCATCTGCTTTTTACCCTTTTGGATTATCACCAGGTCATTTCTTTATTCCCCAGAACACAATTTTTTGCTACCTTAAAATTCTGACATTTACTGTTTTAATTTTTGATTAGCACCTTTGAAAGTGTTGTGCTAAAATAATTAATAATTACTTTCCTTTAATTCTTGTGCTGAAATTTTCCTTAGATACACCTTCACTGGAATTTATACCTTTGAATCACTAATAAAAATTCTTGCAAGGGGCTTCTGTTTAGAAGGTTTCACTTTCCTCCGGGATCCCTGGAATTGGTTGGATTTCACAGTTATAACATTCGCGTAAGTATTTTGGTTTGGTTTGGTTTGGTTTGGTTTGGTTTGGTTTGGTTTGGTTTGGTTTGGGGTTTCTTTTTTTTTAATTTTTGCAGAATCAGTAGAGAGTGATCTCAGGAAGAATGTTATTCAAGAGGGGAAAGTATTTTGAAAGGTTTCTATAACAATAAATATCATCTCACTTATTAATTTTATTTTTAGTATTCCAGAAGCAGTCTGGGCTGCAGAGGCAAAATAGTATGTTTGGCCACTCGCTTATAACAAACTAATACACCACCTCTCAAATTCCCAAATTAATTTTCACTAATTAAAAAACAATGTGATTTGTTCATTGACATTTTCATTTAATTTGAAGGTCAGGAAAGCGTATTAGTAAATACAAGGCAATTGCAGCAAAGGGGGACAAGGTGGTAATTAAAGACCCCCAGCAAGTAGCCTAAGCTCTGCCTCAATTCTGAATAACTGTGGTTTAATTCTACAGGTATGTAACAGAATTTGTAAACCTAGGCAATGTTTCAGCTCTTCGAACTTTCAGAGTATTGAGAGCTTTGAAAACTATTTCTGTAATCCCAGGTAAGAAGTGGAGTGGCTTGATGAAGTGCCAGGCCCCTGGTATTTCCAGCTGTTTTTTGTGTGCTGTCATTGTGTTTGTGTGTGAACTCCCCTATTACAGATATGTGACAGAGTTTGTGGACCTGGGCAATGTCTCAGCGTTGAGAACATTCAGAGTTCTCCGGGCATTGAAAACAATATCAGTCATTCCAGGTGAGAGCTAGGTTAAACCCAGAGGCTGACTTTTTAAAACTCCATGGAAGATGAAATCACCTTTTTAAGCATAAGCCATGTTGCTCACTGCATAGTATAAGCAAAAATAAAAAGCAAGAATCGAAAACGTTGTTTTCAGTCAAATGTGATTCTTTGCTTTTTAAATATTACAGCTTAAGTTTTGTTTCCAGTCCAGCCTTTGTGTTTAACAGATTCTTGCATGAGACATTTGCAGTAAGTGGCTATACGATTTGCATCTTATGACATCAAGCTTTCTACTTTTAGATTAAAGGCCGATATACTGAGGCTTTCATATTGATGCAAATTTTACCATTTGTTGCAGGCACTTCAGACAAACTTGCAATCTGTTGTGTATATGTGTGTGGTTTTTTTAATATTATGTGTTAAATATGCAGAACATAAAAGATAGCATGGGGCATGCATGGGGATTTCCTAGAAGTTGTCTGTCTTCTCCAAACCATCACCTGTTTTATTCAATAAGATTTAATCCAGCATCACCTGTTTTATTCAATAAGATTTAATCCAGCATCATTAAAATAACTAATATAACATATTCTTATTAATAAACATAAACTTAGTCGCATTGTTGATCACTTTATAAACTGATCTCACAATACTGGTTTGGGCAAGAAACACAGCAAGTGAAAACAATGTGCTTTTCTATAGAGGTCTAGCATGGATAGCAAAATCATATTTTTGCTTAGGTAAAGTATTTTTCTGATTATGGACAGTGTATATTTATCTATAAATATAAATCTGTTTTATTTGTATATAAAATTTGAGATCAGCATAAATTTAACAGCTTCTCATTCATGTTCATAGGCAATCAGGCTTTTCATGAAACTGTCACAAAGATAATTCATTTCGTTGCCATACTGCATGAAATGTTACTTAAATAAGCACATTCTTATGAAATCCTGAACATTTTATCAGAAGAAATTGCTTTTTTTTTGGCTTGCAGGCCTCAAGACAATTGTAGGAGCCCTCATTCAATCCGTGAAGAAGCTCTCAGATGTCATGATCCTGACCGTGTTTTGTCTGAGTGTATTTGCACTAATAGGGCTCCAACTTTTCATGGGGAACCTGAGGCATAAATGCCTGATTTGGCCACCAGACAATTCTACTTTTGAAATAAACATCACTTCCTACTTCAATAGCACAATGGGAGAAAATGGTACCTTTGTAAATACGACGGTGACCACTTTTAACTGGGAAGACTATGTCAGTGATGACAGTAAGAACTGGTTACATTGTTTTATGTTTTAACCTTTCTTCCAAAAAAGTTTTGCTAAGCAGAAATGGAGTAAATCTTAGAATCGGGTAGTGTTGCCTGAATTTTAACCTTCAGATGTGTCCCTCTTAAATAACTACTACTGTATTCACTTGTTCTCTTTATGCCTCTTTAGGTATTACTTTCAGTGAGGGTAGGATGGGATAGGCAGTAGAGAGTTACAGGTAGTCCCCAGGTTAAAAACACTCAGTTTAAGGATAACCCGTAGTTAAGAATGGAGCCTATTGTAGCAAAATTCAAGTTAAATACACAGTAGTTTGAGTTCATTATACAATATTACTTGTATGGTATTATACAATAATACTGTTCTGGCTTACATACAAATTTGACTTAAGGACAGATCTTGGTAACAGAACTTGTTCTTAAACTGGGGACTACCTGTATATTAGGGCTGAGGCCATTTAAGTACAACAGCTTGCCTTAAGTTCTCTTCCATAAGGAAAAAGCTTCAGTTCAAGAAACAGTGTCCAGCTAACTGGCCATTCCTTTGGGCAGAATTGAGAAACAATGTTCAACAAAGATTCCTCATCCCTTGCAGTATCCTTAACTTTTCCAGAGGCCCCCAGGATTTCCAAAGGGAATGAGAAAACATTGCATACTGTCTCATACCTTTCCCAATTCATAAGTTTCTCCTGCCGGCAGAGAGGAATTTTGAATGCAAACTCATATGTAGTTTATTATATTCTAAAACACATCATGATGTTATATTTCAGTGAATATCCTTCAACATCAGTTATGATTTTGAGATCATTTGTCAAGCTGTTCCTACATGCAGAATGGAAAAATCAAGCTATTGAAGTTAATGGAACATTTGCTGCCAGTGAAAACTTTGAATATTTTGAACCTTTTAACTGGGATTGCCTATGAACCTATTTGCACACCTACTGTACTGACTCTTTATGGTTGTTCAACTTGTACTCATGAAAGGAATTATTCACGTGAATCATTCCAAGCGCAGGCCTAGCATTAGATATGTTGCTGATGTCCAAAGTGCGTCATAACAGATTTTCAAATAATATTACTGAAATTAATATATCTCATTGCTACTGTACTATCTTATATTAGCATAAACTACCCTGCCCTGCATATAATATATATTGCTTTTCTTTTCCCTCCCCATCCTTTTTCTGCTTTGTTTTGTGTGAATCTGTAGCCACTTATTGTTTCATCACTAAATATTTGTAAGCCCTTAGACATGATTAGGTGATATATAATTTTTTGGTAATATTAACAGCAATGATAATATCAGTAGCAGTGTGCTGTAGTCTTGTGCCTTTCAGATGTATTGGGTTACAGCTCCACAATTCCCAGATACCATGTTTGTTGACTGGAAATTGTAGTCCTACAGATCTGAAAAACATCCGATTGCGGGGAAAAATCGAATGCCATTTTGAGTTCCATGAGGCAATGGAAAAAGGCCAGTGAAATACATAGCCATTCAAGTAGAATCTGGATCTATACCAGGAGTGAGAAACTGTTTAGGAAAATTATTCATAAATCATTTTCCCTGAAATCAATGAGACCTTAGTCCTACTGAAATCAGAGAGACTTGTTATTCTCAATTAAGTTCTGTCCTATTTCAAAGACATACATTTGTATTGCTTTGATTCACGAACCACACTCCTTTGGGGTTGATAGGCACATTTGATATTTAGAGATCATGTTATTGGCACTTTTAAAGTAAGTTGTCATGGAAGACATGGCCAGACTCAAAACACCCATTTACTGGAGGGCAAACTTGCAGTTGCCTGCAGGCACCCCTCTAATCTCCCAAGATGATCTTTACAACCTCAGCTTGCCTGTCTTTTTTTCTGAGCAGACTGGTGCACTTACAAATACATACAGTAGGCTGCAGCCTCCTACCATCATATTTTGGGTTTTTGTGGATTCTAGAGGCATTGTTGGAAATACAGATAGAAGCTGGTGCTTTTGCAGCATACTAGCTTCCCATATATCTTTCATTAAAAGAAACTTTAAAAAAAATTTTAAAAACCAGATATGGCAGCACCAGAAACCTCATGCGCACTAATTCAGCAGAGGGTTCAGTGGGAAATTTGACACCCGTAGAACTTGAAGTTTTGCCTTTCTGTTTCAAGTATTTTTCAACTGTTGGCAGGTCTGCCAAAAAAAAAAAAGTGATTTTTTAAAAAAATCGTGACAGAATTGATTACACAATGCTATAGTTGATTTGCTAGTTCATTCTATTTCCAACCCAATGAATATTGTTTTTGCTCTTTTCTACTAATGGTAAAAACATTAAGAAAATATGTTAAACTGTGGTTTAAATTGTACTAAACTGCATTTTGTACCTTCTTACATTTTGGTTGACTTTTGTTTAAGTCGTGACATGTTCAGTACAGAGGTTGGCATATCAATCTAGGGGAGCAAAATTCAACAAAGTGCGATTTGGGGGCTCTTAAAAGGCCTTTCCTTTCTGCTGAGTTGAAATATATTCAGCCATTCTCAGATCAGCAAAAAGCAATGCCAGCATGATATTCCTGCCCCCATTAGTAATCCCTATCATACTCTGTTGCCTCTGTTCCCAGTTGCTTGGATCTTTCTCCCAAATTGATTGGAGAGGGTGAGCCAATTGGAGGTCACCAGCCTCCCTTAGGACACAGAAAGTTTCTGCAGATGAAGGCTTGTTCCATTTTTCCAATGGTGAAAACAAATTTCCAGCCAGAATACCTTGAGCTGGCTTCAGCCAGCCTCTGTGGCAGTCTGAACTGGACGCTGGCTGAAGCCAGTTCAAGGTATAATGAGTAGGCCACTTTGGTACCAGGGCAGGGAGGGCATGGCATGTGGAAAAGACCACTACCAGTCCGCTCACTTCCCTGTAAAGTAATGGGTGGCAAAGCCTAATGATTTTTGTACACTTTAAGGCTGTCCTTAGATGGCATCAGAATACAGGGGAACTTTGATACAGCTGAGGATGATAAAAGCACTCATAGGCTAAGGATGAGCTGAAGGAACATCATAGACAGAAAAAAAAGGTTGCCAGAGCAAATTTTTGCCATGATTATATGCAGTTGAAAAACATTCAAACGTTTACAGATTTGTTGTGACATATAGATGGACCAGAAATCAAACATATGCATGACCAATTATACCTGATGTAGTAAAAAAATCAAAAGGGCTCTGGTGTGACCTTTTCAGACATTACTGGCACTTGTAGAATCTATCACATTAGAGGGAGAGCAGTGCCCCCCTGGATTCTACTTTGGACAAACAGGTCAGACATTGTGCAAAATAATTAATGGACACAGGTTTGACAACAGGACTCAAAACAAGGAGAAACTAATACCAGAGCCTTTTGACCTCCCAGAACACTTGATTACAGATATCAACATTGCTATTTTGGAGTAAAGAAATTATTCCAACATTATAGAATGAGAGACTGCCAAATTCCCATATGTCAAAAGGTTTCAGGCTATTTCACAGTCTTCACAAACAAATGAGTGTTTAACACATTACAATTACTAACTGTAATCTGTTTCACATATAATTTGCATCTGCATAACCACTCTTTCTTCCCTCCTGCTTATTTCAGTCTTACATCAGTTAAATCACTCCATGCTCCTGATGAAGTAAGGTACAGCACATGTGAGCTTATGCCTTTTAATAAAATACGTTAGTCTGAAAAGGTGCTATCAGACTCCTTCTGATTTTTAACTACTATAGACTTACACGGTGTGAGAGTGTGGGCAGAGAACGGCCAGGCAAGGGGGGTCAAGCATGTACTGTTATCCCCCGAACAGCGAGGGAGAGATGAGAGGATGAGACTGGCCCCTCCCTGAGGAATGCTAGGAGTGTTTACGGATTGACCCTGGGAACTGTTCTCAGTCTGGGAAGATTCTCTGTATAGGCTAAGCCAAATAAACCTTGCTGGATTGAATCTGTATTGTCTCCTGGAGTTTCATGGGCTAAACCTGACACACGGCTCTCTTCCTACAACATCAGATGTACTCCACTCAGACACTCTGTGGTGTAATACATTTTTTAGCCTTTAGGATCCCACAAGTCCATTTAGCTTATTTGTGCAAATGGTGACTTTTAGTGTAAGTAAATGTACCCAATTCTCTTTCCCAACAGATCACTTTTACTTCCTGGAAGGACAAAATGATGCTTTGCTGTGTGGCAATGGTTCAGATGCAGGGTGAGAGAATGGCCTGTTATATATTATTATTTATATAATAAATTATGATTTGTTTGAAAACTGCAGTGATGGTTAAGGGTAAACAATTTAACTTTTCTTTTCGTATCTGAAGCGTTTCGAATTGGATAATATTTGGGGGGCAGAAGTTAAATGTTTGCATCTAACTTTAAGCTGTACATTTTGGAGATGGGAGAAGCTATAAACATTTCCCCACTCCTCTTTCTCAGTCTGTTTTATTTATTTTATTTTGGGAAACATTTCTAAAGTCAAAAGAAGCCTTCCTCTTTGTTTCTGGTCTTGAACTGTTATTCAAAGAGATACTAATCTGGTAGGACTGCATTTTATGATGCTGCCTTAAGGATTTAGCTGAGGCAATAAATAGTTTTCCCTAGTTAATGCTGAAAAAGACCAGCTTTCCTCAACTTGGTACCCTCCAATGCTTTGCATTTTAACTGGTTTAATTCTTTAGCCCACATTACCAAATTAAAATCCAACATTCTGGAGGGCATCAAATTGTGGCCATCTCTGCATGTAATTGGCATTCTTGGATTATTTCACATAATACATTTATTTACAAGTGAGTATCATTTTCATTCTATTGAAAATTGACAAGCCATTTGCTCAAGCCTCAGTCTATAGTAAAGCATACATTGATTAGGATAATCTTTAAAAATGGCAATTTTTTCCTTTTTCTAGTCAATGTCCAGAAGGATATATGTGTGTAAAAGCTGGTAGAAACCCCAACTATGGCTATACAAGTTTTGATACCTTCAGCTGGGCCTTCTTGTCACTCTTTCGGCTGATGACTCAGGACTACTGGGAAAATCTTTACCAACTGGTGAGGGTCTTTGTAAGCAGGGAGTACCAGTAGTAGCACTGAGGCTGACTGTGTAAAGCAGCATTTTAATATGAGCACCTGAATGAATTGCAAAAAAAAAAAAAAAGGGTTCAGAACTGTTATCATGTCATGATGGACTGTTTGATTCTGAAGTATAACAGTTGTATACTCAAACCAATGAAGAACTTCAACGTCTATTTGTTTTATTGAGAGCTAATTGTAATTTCCACCACCTGAGGGCCACCCTAGGCTTTATGTGGCATACTGAGGCCTGCACTCCAAAATAGGTGGAACCAAGGCCCATTTGAGAGAGAGGTTGCAGGGTTTGGGGTGTGAAATAAGTGTCTGCAAGCTTGAGGCATTTTTTTCCTTTTTGACCCCCAAATTCTCCACAGTGTAAACAAGTATCCAATACTTGGCCCATCCTCTCTGAGTGGCTAGCTGGCCAGAAAAGGAATACTGATAGGCCACATGCAGGCAGCACTTTTGGCATTACTGGTATCCAGCTTTGGTAGTCATTTTGGGATGAACATTGGAGCCCTTGGGCTAACATAGAACCATCCCAACTTCCCTTTTTCAAATGAACATATGGAACTATGTTATACTGCATCATATTATTGACCCCTATGGCCACAGAGTTTGCTGAAACAGGGATTCTCTTATCTAGAGATGCCAAGGAAATGAACCCAAAATGTCATGCACCCAAAACATGTGCTCTGGTCCCTTCCATGGTCCCAGGATCCATTCCTGGATTGTGGGAGCCTTCTCTATGTCCATGTAGACTATGGATAAAGCACCCAGGCATAGTGGTTTGCATATGCTCAGTGGATATACTGCATTGTTACAATTATTGTTGGGTTTTTTTCCCCAAAAGATTAAACATTACTGTCAGGATCAGCAACCTGAAAACTTCAAATGTTTTGGTCTACAGCTCTCATAAGAGCAAGGTAGCTTGACTATCTGCAGAGCACCATTTCATCTACTCCCACATTGGCCCCTATAAAGAATTCATTTCACAAGTCAGATAAAACTGAAGGGAAAAGGTAGTACATCCTGCCCAGTTAAACATCCTCCAGATGAACTGGACTTCAACTTCCATAGTCCTCAGACAGCGTCTTAAGGATAGCTTTTCAGAAGGAAATAGCAAGAAGAGCTCTTGAGTAAGAGGAAGTGAAATAAAGAACATTGACCATCATTCCATTGCTCTCTACAAAACCAAGTTGTGCTGGTAGTTTCAGTGTATTGCCTATGCTCTAACTCACCATACTGCTAAGTCCAGTAATTAAAACCTAACTTGCCAAATGGGTACACTAGAAGCAACCATAATGTTGCACAAGCACAGAAATAACAGATGAGTTGTCTTTATGCAACATCCTTAGCAGGATCAGGTGGCAAATGCATTAGTTGAGTAACATGCTAAGTGTGGTTACTGTTAACTATCATTAACTACTGTATGGCTTAGCCTTTTGATTAATAAGGTTAAGTGTGTTAACCTTAACATTAACACACCCTTCCTAATTTGGTCCCTAGCCAGTAACTACCAATGTTACCTTGAAACACAACTGAGTGAAGCAAAGGTTGGCAATCTATACCGCCATTCCAAATATTACTGAACTTCAATTTTTATTGTTCCCATCATTGGTCAACTGACTATTGCTGGTAAGAATTGAAATTGAGCAATGTCTGTAGGGCCACACACCCTTTCCTGCTATGTTATTGTGGGTGTTGACAGAACTGGAACATCCCAGTTGTCCTTAATCTCTTCCTTATGTTTAAGATAGGGGAAGTACCTCTGTCTCAGTGATGAAGGGAGGTGAATTCCAGCTGTGCTTGGTTCAGTAGCTCAGATGTGTCTTTCCATCTATGATTGTTACAGCAGCTGTAGATTTATTTGTAGATTAACATACAACCTTGTACATAAACTCACACATATACCTAGTCCAGTCAAACCATCTCTGCTAATAAGGTTATGAACAATGTTTATTTTATGTTCATTCCCTAGACTATAAGAAAGAAGGAGGCTACTATATTTTGGAGGAGTGTTATGAAATTATTTATTCTTTATTTTCTTTTATAGACTTTGCGAGCTGCTGGCAAAACATATATGATCTTTTTTGTCCTGGTGATTTTCTTGGGTTCTTTCTACCTGATTAACTTGATCCTGGCTGTTGTTGCCATGGCCTATGAAGAGCAGAATCAAGCCACCATGGAAGAGGCTGAGCAGAAAGAGGCTGAGTTCCAGCAGATGCTGGAACAGCTGAAAAAACAACAAGAAGAGGCTCAGGTTACTTAATGGGTGGAACACAACTTTTACATTTTGTCCTCTACTGACACAGGGTGACATGTAAAGTCATGGTTTTACCTTTTCAAATTTTGAGGCTTTCAGCTGGTTGACCCAGGGGCATGGGTACTTAGAACATTTCAAGATGACTACCATGTAGTGGGCACATATATACATATATTCAAACAAGATGTACTGATGACCATTGGAGTATGGAGAACATTACCATATGTTCTCCACACAATCGAGGGGTGGTAGACAAAAGCAAGGACTGGCATTTCAAGATTGCTGCAAATGGTAGATCTACTGGGGGTGCAGAGCAATGCCCTTTGGTAGAATAAGATTGAACCTGACACACTGAGGTAAATTTAGTGAGATCAAGGTATGCTTCATATTCATTTAAACATGTCACATTATTTGGTAGGTTCCTTTTTTCCTTGAAATATAGAATTACTATAATGAACATCAAACTCATCTGCTTTAAAAAAAGCCAGCTGTATTAACAGATTGGATGTATCAGATGTATCTGAAATGTACTTAACTTTCTCATACAACAGGCAGCAGCTTTAGCCGCCGCAGTGGGTGAATCGAGAGAATTCAGTGAAGTTGGTGGTGTTGGCGGGTTCTCGGAGAGCTCTTCAGCAACATCAAAGTTGAGCTCCAAGAGTGCTAAGGAGAGGAGGAACAGGCGGAAAAAGAGAAAACAGAGAGAACAGTCTGAGGGAGATGAAAAGGATGAAGATGAGTTTCACAAATCAGAATCAGAGGACAGCATCCGCAGGAAAGGCTTTCGATTCTCCATTGAAGGGAACAGATTAACCTATGAAAAAAGATTCTCTTCCCCACACCAGGTATGGAGAATATATGTGGGCAAAATAGATCCTGTAACCCAGTGCACGTTTCACTGCCATAGGGCTTTGGATCACTTTAGGTGTTACACCAAGTGATGGCTTGGTGATCCTCAATAAAATCCTGGGTTTCTCATTCCCCTTTTTCTTCCCATGTATCTACTTAATTAGGTACCACTTGGTATGTGATTGTGCAGAATTAGGACTCATTTCTACATTCTGTATCAATTTCTGTGCAAGCCTCAAGGAAAATCTTACTGAGCAAATTGTAAGGCAGTTGCTTTGGGGGACTCCTTAGATGAGGAGAATTTGCCTCAAGCTCCTGGCTGTTTTTGCTGCTGCCTCTCCTTTTCCAATGGGCCCAGTCCACTCATATGGAGGCTGCTGCTCCTGTTGTTCCTCTAGCCTTATTTCTTGCTTGCTTAGAAGAGAATAGCAAGGTAGCAGCTGCAAGGAAAAGGAACAATGAATGCTAGAGAGCTCCAGGAATCAGCAGTGGTCTCCCTTCCAAAGGGCGGGCCTTGGCTGGTCCAGTTCTCACCATAAAGCAAATGCCAACGTGAAGTGAGCAGGGATTAGTCGGGGTTTTACTCATTTACAATTCACCATATATAGAATGCAAAGTCATGAGAAATGGTGACACTAATTTAGAAGAAATGGTTTAATACATTTTTTAAATATTTTGCTTGTGTTTCATGGAGATAATTCCTGTGCTCTTGAGACAGCACCCAAAAATATCTGTGTTCATTAATTTCCTTATAATATCATGATTGCATAATACTTAGGAAGGATCTTTAATCTTCCCATTGCCTTTCAAGCTGTTTATGGATGCTTCTGATCTTGCATTCCCTTGCAGTCTTTGCTGAGCATCCGTGGATCGCTGTTTTCCCCCAGGCGCAGCAGCAAAGCGAGTCTCTTCAGCTTCAGAGGCCGAGCAAAGGATCTTGGATCAGAGAATGACTTTGCTGATGATGAGCACAGCACGTTTGAAGACAATGAGAGCAGGAGAGATTCCCTCTTTGTTCCTCACCGGCACAGCGAACGCCGCAACAGTAACATCAGTCAGGCCAGCCGATCGTCCAGGGTGGTGCCTGTCCTTCCAGCAAATGGGAAGATGCACAGCACGGTGGACTGCAATGGGGTGGTTTCCTTAGTTGGCGGGCCTCCTCCTCTGATGTCACCCACTGGGCAGCTTCTGCCTGAGGTAATAAGAGATCAGTGTAACTACCATTGGCTCAAGGACTGTACCAAACTTTGCCCGGCATGTGAAGAAAGGTGGGAGGCCAATTTTGACAGGGGGTGCTTTCAGGAGTTTAAAGGCATTGTAAGGGATGAAATGAGCGCTTTACGCACCTGTAAGGCATTCATCTGGTCTGTTAAATTCCCCCAGGCTCCTAAAATAGCAAAGAAAGGGTCAGGAATTCCAAAAGGGTTGGTGACAGCCTGAAGACAATCTTTTGGCCACATGTTTTTCACTTTTGTAGTGGACAAAACAGCATTGATTTGAAACTTGGATTCAGATCTGCATGCACTTTGGCACTGGAGCAGATTAAACTAGAAATGCCCTTGGCTGCTACATTAGCTTGTAAATCAAACTAAACTGAAAAAAACACCTCTAATTAGGCTTTCAGAAGAACTTGTGAGAGCATATGCTGTTAAGCTAAAGCTCAGAGCTTTCCTATGATAAGGAATCCTGCACAAGGAGAGTTCTTGGTCATAGTGGGAACTAAGATACAGAATTTCCCTTCAGCCCTTTGAAGAGAGTAATTTTATCCCAGGTTTTTCCAGCTGTGCATTGCTGGTTCTGTCAACATTGGGTGATACAGGTTTTCTGCTGCTTCTGCCAACAAGAGGTTTTCTGTGGCCACACTTCTACTGTTCTTATTATTTTAGGAAGAAGGAACACCATTTGCCTATTTCATTCCACCTCCTGTTTCATTCCACTTCCATGGCTGTCCAGGTGTTGCCATGTCTGAGAACAGGATTGAACTTGCTACCAACACTGCCATTTTCTTGCAGCACTAGTTGACATGGAAGTTGTTATCAGTCTCTGCCTCCAACTTCAACCCACATCCCTCCTTCCCATCTGTACTTTTGGACAGGGTTTAATGCTCTTTCAGAAGGATGCTAGACCCACATCCAGAAATAGCCCAACTGACAATTTGATGGGTGGCTCAACATGATATTTGTTTTAAATGTTGGATGTTTTATGTGTATTGTTTTAAATTTTGGATATATTTATAGTTTTAATGTTTTGTGAGTTGCCCAGAGTCCCCTATTGTGGGGGAGATGGGCGGCAGATAAATCCAATGAAATAAATAAATAAATAAATATTTCAGGCACCTGCTTACAATGAAATATATATATATATATATATATATTTCAGGCACCTGCTTACACTCACTCAATCCTGCTCCGCTTTAGGGAGAATGATTACTGATAGTTTTTCTACTGGAAAGCAGTGTTTGGTGGGATGGGAAATAAAGCTAGGGGAACTGACCAATTGCTTTCCTTAACCTGCCTTGCATTAAAACAGTAAGGGCAACATTTACCACCAGCCCGTATTACTTTGGCAAAATAGGGCTTGACAATCAAGACAGCAAATTTTATTCAGGCATACTTTTCTGGCAACTCAGAGACTGGTGGTTAGCTCCCTAATGTGGCCATATGACTGTGCACATAGAGTGAAGAGGTGGAAGAAATGCAGTTTAAATAAAGGATTTTTGTTTTATAATGTTCCTATCTGATTTTTCAATGGTTGTAAGCACAACTTGGAACACTGTGTAACGTGAGTAGTGTTTCAGCAGTTTGTCACACAACCAAATCAAAGAAACATTAACATTAAAGGACAAAGGAGAACTGGAACTCTTTGAAGTGAGATTAAGACATTCGATACTTCCCCCTAAAGGATGCCAGTCAGTAGCCATCTTTCTTTTTAATCCAGAAGCACTCTAAACAATACTGTTGATGATGTAACATCACTCTGAAGGGAATTTCATTATTTGTTTAAAAAATGTTCCTAAGGACAGAAAATTAGGCTGACAATATTTAACTCAAGGGCATTGTTAGAACAATGCTGTTTCTTCATATAATGTCACTCCATCTGCTTCTGACAAAAAAAAATATGAAAATCTGGGCTGCACAAATTCAAATGACCGCTAGATGGCAGCATAAACATACAGAAAACGAACCCTTTGCTGCCATCTCCTGACTGTGCAGATTTATGCAAGCCAGATCTGGTAGCTTTAGTCATTAGTGACAACTACTAGAAGCAGTAATGATGCTGGCCAATGAGTTTCATACCCAGCCCTTTATTTCTCTGCTCTTAAAAGGCCTCTCCTCATTTTCATATCATACAAATAGGATGGTGAAATGAAAAAGGGGAAATTATAAGGCTAGTCTACAATAAATATGAGCATTAACTTTTAAAAACGGAAGTTCATGTCACTGTTTATTTGTACTTAAATATAACTGATTAACTAAACTTTAACGTCCTTAGCTAAATCCTTAAGGCATCTTTAATTGGATTACTTCTTTAATTAAGACTATTTGGGCTGCAGAAATCCAGAAGGCAATGGGATGATGCAGAGCTAAAGTTTTCTGTATATAGTCCTGGGTAACTTTTGCACACAAGCATTGAGCCAAGAGGCACTAAGCCCTTTTTCATATGGGCAATAGAAATGTATTGTTCAAGCCAAAATCTCTCTCTGACTTACTTTTGTATATCCGGAAGATATATCATGTGTAGAGGTAGCAGACTATTTTTACAAAGTAAAAAATAACAATATTCTTCCAATTCACACGTACTATATTTTCAGGGCACCACTACAGAAACAGAGTTAAGAAAAAGGCGCTCCAGTTCCTACCACATGTCAATGGATTTTCTCTCTGATCCTACTGCAAGGCAAAGAGCCATGAGTATAGCTAGCATACTTACCAACACAATGGAAGGTAAGCATCCCATCGAAACAAGGCTTCTGAAATTCAGAGGGCAAGAGCTGAACTTCCATTACAGAAAGAAAGCAACATCTTCATATTCATTCATTTAAATTTTACTAATCGACTCTGGTTGGCCATTGATTTTTGTACCCAATGTAAACCTTTTCCTTATTACCACTACTGAGGCTGTAATGTTAAGACCTAAAAAAAACTAGTAGAGATGTCAGATTTGTTGTTCTAGGAGAGAATTCTAAACATTCTGATCCTCTGGATTAATTCAGTTCAGAGAGCAAATCAAACCAGGGTCCAAACTATGGTCTGAGCTTTCAGGCACACAGTGCTCCCAGTGGAACAGACCCAGTGCTGCTTTTCTGCTTTCATTTTCCCTCTGTTTACTCTCATTTCCATGCTGCAACAATTTCTTGAGCTAGAACAGGATTCTAATTAGAGCTTGCCCACTCCAGCTTTTCATAGTTTACAAATTCAGACATAAGAGCCAACCACCGTTAGCATAAATACAGGTCACAAAGCAGCTTCAAATATTTCTGTAAGTTGACACAGATTCAGACGTAACACAAACTATGGGTTGGGTTTGTAGTGTTAGATCAGAGTGTAGGCCAGCCCTATTTCCTAAATGCCAACTGAAACTCTTAACTACAGTAGGCCTGTGTGCGAAGCTGTTTGCCAGAGGTGATATGTCTTGCCTCAACAAACATGCATACAATTTACTTTGACAAGGGGGTTCCTGTTGCCTTATAACCCCATTGTAATCTCTTACCGCTTCCTCCATTTTGCCTTGTCCTGCACTTGTAAAAACTAGAAGAGGCTTCAGGATAGATGGTGCAGGTGTGCAAAAGTTTCTCTGACACTTCCATGTACAGAATCCTCTTCCAGGTTCTGAAAGTGCCAGAGAAGGTTGCAGGGAAAGTTTTTGTAGTCCTAGAGAAAGCTGTAGAAGAAAGTTCTTGAGGACATTGTGGAGGTAATGCAACCATTTTGCTTTACTGATAGTAGTAATGTGGAGCTGTTTCAGGAAGCAATTTTGGGGGGATTCTCTTCTCAGAACTTTGTCAACTGTCTGTGGAACCTTGCCCAGCCCTAAATTACAGTCAAGCAAATCATTGCTGTGTGTCTACCTGTGAGGAAGACAGGGGAAGATCCCCTCCTTCCCACTACACACAAAAGAAAAATATCACGAGCATACGTCTTCTCCCAATCCATGTTTAATAAAGAATACATGTTTGCCTTTTTCTGGCCATTTGTAAAAAATATGATGAGCCATCGTTACAGAGGGAAGTCATTCCTAGAATCCCTGTCATGCTGGATTCTTGACATACATTTTGAATGGATGAATCAGGTAGCTTTTTAAATGTTCTCTTTTTGTACGCCTTCTTTTCACTCTTTCTAGAACTTGAGGAATCCAGGCAGAAGTGCCCTCCCTGCTGGTACAAATTTGCTAACATGTGCTTAATCTGGGATTGCTGCACTCCTTGGCTGAAAATAAAACATATTGTTAATTTGATCGTGATGGATCCATTTGTTGACCTGGCTATTACCATCTGCATTGTTTTAAACACTTTGTTTATGGCGATGGAACATTACCCAATGACCCAGCAGTTTAACAATGTACTGTCCGTTGGAAATTTGGTAAGTCTTCTGCAGTCCTGTAAGAGAGCAAAGACATATATTTATTGAACAGATTGCCGAATTTCTTGGACTCTCTAGTTAGATCTAGTTTAAGTCAATCTTTGGAGTCCTTGGGGTTCTCTGAGCTTGGTTCTTTTCTTGCAAACGTTTCATTACCTGGCTAGGTAACACCTTCAGTGCTAAAATGGGATGGGGTTTGCTCTCTATTTATGTGCTGTGGCCTGCAAGTCAATCTTTTTTAGGTTCCATTAAAATCAACATGTTGTGGCTGAAGTCCCATTGATTTCAATGCTAGTAATAGTTTGAACAGTTCTAAGTATGGAGCCAGATTGCAGGCAGGGGATGATATTTGCTGCTTATAAAATCTGCCAGCTTCTACAGGAGTGTTCTCAACCTTGGTGACTTGAGGATGTGTGGACTTCAACTCCCAGAATCCCCCAGCCATGCTGGCTAGGGAATTCTGGGAGTTGAAGTCCACAGATCTTCAAGTGGCTAGGGTTGAGAAACAGTGCTCTAGAGTGATTGGTATCAAATGGCTTCCTTCGCTGCCTGTTCCCAGCCACAGATACAGGGCAGTCAGAAGGATGAATGATGAAACGAGCTTTGCACCATCAGGGTAAAATGCATGCTCAAAGAGAGCAGAATTTGCAACACAATGCTGCTTTAATCACTTTGACAACAGCAGGAGGTTTCTGCAATTGCCCGTGCCTATACCAGTGGCTTGTTTAAAAAACACATATTAGCTCAGGATGTTGTAGATCTGGAATCCAGTGCAGTGACATCCCTCCTGTCTTGCCTGCAGAATAAGAGGAATTAGATCCCGTGGACCTGTAGCTGCCAGTGAGAAATCCTGTCTTGAGGCCAAATGCAGGCAGGAACCCTGCCAATGAAGCAACATTATTTCTCTATTGACAGTTTTACAGTTCGTAAAATGTAAAGGATCTGAACCCATAATTTTATTTTAATGTTATTTTTTTTACTGGACCATTTAATAAACTGTGATGTCTTAGATCTATATGTAAAACTGTAATTTCTTTAGAAATAGAAGTACTCACAATCACCTCTTCAGGAGAAGCTTAATACATTGCTAAAGGCTTTGCTTTGCATGCAGAACTCTATATTCAGTTCAGGGAATCTCCAGTTTAAAAGAAAAGGTAGCGAGCAATTCTAGAGATGCACCGCTACATAAAATAGACAAGAACATACTTCATGGACATACTTCATGACTGGGGCTTTTTTTGGGGGTGGGGGGGTCGGAATCCAGAAGTTGCACCAAAGAGTTCAGATGCAAAATAATGGTATGGATAAATAGATATATGTTAAAAAATAAAGTACACAATAGATCTGGGTATTTTATATACAGTATATTCAGTCCAGGAATTTGTGATGAAAATCAGAACTAAGTTCAAAAGTTCTCTTGCACAAATATTCATTCCTAATTTTTCCCCACACTCTTTTCAATAGACCTTTCTAATCGTTGCTATTGCTAGTGGGGGAAAGTCGATCAGAAACTTAAGCTAATTTATTATAGATGCCCAGAGATTTACTAATAGATCCTGATCTGTCTTCTGCTAGATAAAGAATATTGGAATGACTAAACAAATAGCCTGACCTCTTGTGAGATAGCTTCTTTATGAATGGGGAATATGTGAGACTGAATCTTATGCCTAGTGATAAGGATATAGAAAAATGGTGGGTTTTATATATCGTATATATCAGAATACAGATTTCCCATTTCTCAAAATATCAAGGTGTTCAGTTGGAGGTGTATTTTTTACGTTTATTTTTATTTATTTATTTATTTATCATTAATTTTTTATGTCTTCCTGCTGCTGTCTTCCCTTTATCTCTCTCAACAACATTTTTATGAATAGACCGCTCACTGTTATTTTGGTCTGATGACAAATGATGTTCTTTGTGTGCAGGTGTTTACTGGCATTTTCACAGCAGAAATGTTTCTCAAGATAATTGCCATGGATCCTTATTATTATTTCCAAGAAGGCTGGAATATTTTTGATGGCATCATAGTCAGCCTGAGCTTGATGGAGTTGGGTCTTGCAAATGTGGAAGGATTATCAGTCCTAAGATCCTTCAGATTGGTAAATATCCATAGGAGGTTTCAAGAAACATTTTGATCACATTATATATTCAGAGTAATCAAATTGTGAATATACATATTGTATATTTTGTTTCTTTTATCTGAATTTTATGCAACAATAAAATAAGTCAATAGCTAATTGCATGAAGAATATAACAGCACGTCTGGTCAGTATTTTCTTAGGAATTAAATTCATCAAGACCAATAAGACCTTTTCCAAAATAAGTCTGTACACATCTTGAGTCTCCAACACAGTTACTTAAGCCACCAATACATATTGGTTTTGGATACTCAGGAGGACCCTCACATGGATTTCTAAATCCAGTGTCCATTGTCAGGAGCAGAATTTCTGCATAAGATAACTCTTTTCTGTTATTAATAAAAATCAGAAGTAATTAACACTGATACTGATGCCTGTGTACTTTTATTTTTTTCAGCTTCGAGTTTTCAAATTGGCAAAATCTTGGCCAACATTAAACATGTTGATAAAGATTATTGGCAACTCAGTAGGTGCCTTGGGGAATTTGACCTTGGTTTTGGCTATCATTGTCTTCATTTTTGCCGTGGTTGGAATGCAGTTGTTTGGCAAAAACTACAAGGAATGTGTCTGCAAGATCTCCAATGATTGTGAACTCCCACGCTGGCACATGAATGACTTTTTTCATTCTTTCTTGATTGTCTTTCGAGTTCTTTGTGGAGAATGGATAGAGACTATGTGGGACTGTATGGAGGTTGCTGGACAACCCATGTGCCTTACTGTTTTCATGATGGTCATGGTGATTGGCAATTTAGTGGTATGTATCAAACAAATGCCAACTTAAGACAAATAGAGCATTACAACTGGATTCTTTAAATATTGACACTTAACAGAAGTTTAAACCAGTTTAGATAGTATTTTTTTAAACTTTTCTGTGCTATTCAACAAGTCATGCAATTCATTGAATTTAAATATATATATATATTTCCCTGCCCTACTGTACATGTAGAAAAATCTTTCCATTTCCATTGTCAGAAAGAGTAGGGGTTTTTTTAAGGGCATTTCTATTATAATTGTCATGGCCTTATTACCCCTTTTTAACATGGAAACACAAGAAGCTGCCTTATATGAAGTCAGATCACTGATCCAATGAACTCTATGGTGTCTATGCTCCAGGTGGAGAACATCTTTCCAGCTCCAGAAAGATGGTAACATTAGATCAAAAGTACAAACCATGATCTGTAAATCTGAATCATTGTGCTTAGTCAATACAGTGTTAGGGAATCTTAAACAGTCAAATTAATACATCTTCTGCTAGAGAATATCACCTAACACAGAAGTGGGTTAATAAGAATGTTGATCTAATTCAGTGTTGGTTCCTTATGTTCAAAAATATATCAGATTAGGAAGCAGAACATAGGCATTAAAATAGTCTGATATGAGAGTAATCAAGATGAAACAACACTTACACCAAAATATTCAAACAATGTGGTCAATAGCATGATAAATTGAGTGACCTCTCTCTTTTTTTTTAATAGGTTTTGAATCTTTTTCTGGCCTTGCTCTTGAGCTCCTTCAGTTCAGACAATCTTGCTGCTACAGATGATGATAATGAAATGAACAACCTCCAGATTGCAGTGGCGAGGATTCAGAAAGGAATAGATTTTGTAAAAAGAAAAGCTCATGAATTTGTGGAAAAGGCATTTGTGAGAAAACAAAAGGCTTTGGATGAAATCAAGCCCCTTGAAGATCTAAACAATAAGAAAGACAGTTGCATTTCTAATCATATGATAGTAGATATTGGCAAAGATTTTAACTATCTGAAAGATGGCAATGGGACTACCAGTGGCATAGGAAGCAGCGTGGAAAAATACATCATTGATGAAAGCGATTACATGTCATTCATAAATAATCCAAGTGTAACTGTGACAGTACCCATTGCTGTTGGAGAATCAGATTTTGAAAATTTAAATACGGAGGAGTTTAGCAGTGAGTCAGATTTGGAAGAAAGCAAAGAGGTAGGTCTTGTGCAATATACAACACATATATTGTAGTGTTCTTTTCAAAACACGAGCAACTCTTACTAAAAAGTTAAACTGACAGTTTACTATTTTCATACCTTTGCAAATAAATCCACATATTTTAATATTGTACATATTGAATGCCAACAGACCATAATTGGCTATTAAGGTCATTCTGTTGGCCCTGGAGTTTAACATTAACCTCATATTCTGGATGTTTTTATTTTTCTAACTCATAGAAAAAAATACAGGCTTGCAATTAAATATTCATTATTCATAGCAGAATTTCAGGGAATATTAGTAGAAGATGCTCCACAGCTCTTTAGCTTATATTACAACTGTGTCCATTGGGAGGCCTGTGTGATTCAAGAGCCATTCTATTCTTCAGTATTTAGAAACTGGTGATACTGGCTCAAATGGGATGGGAGCTAACTTGCAGCATTAAATGTAGATCAAGTCATCTCTCAAATGTTAATGCTCTCTAAATGAGATATTGATGACTTAGGTTTGTCAAAATTGCAGTGTTTTGCACACTCTAATACTAGCATTCACATGAAAAGTAGATGCACTCATTTTACTTGGTTTGTAATGCAATTTTTTATTACTTTGTAACTCATTAGAGGTTGAAGTTTTTTATGAAGGATCAAGGCATTGCACAGTCTTGAATCCTATCCAACCATCTCTAGAGCCATTTTCTTTTCCCAATTTTTCTTGGTGATGCATGTCAGCTATTGTCATTGTGGCTTCAAATTGCATCTATTGTATTACTTTGAGGAGAAATTCAGTCTGGCTCATTAAAGCCAGATTTAGAACCTGCTTACTGGTTAGAACCTGGTTATTTATGAAACTTTTTTTTAATTGTCTAGGTAATGGATAGAGACCCCTTCCACTCCAGAGCAGTAAGGGAAGTAACTGAAGTAAAATACTTGCATCACTCCTTGGGAACAACTGAACAATTTTTCAATCACTTATTAAGCCACTTACAATTTAATTGTTGATTTATAAAGGGCTAGATTGGCAACCCCAGTTTTAAGAAATACCAAATTAAATGGTATATAATATGATAAATAATTAATTAGCTAACCATTTTAAATACTTGTATTCTACCTTCCAGTGCAACTTGCAAAATCATGGAACACCATAACTGAAATAAAACAATCTAGATGGAAAGACTCAATACAACAGCAGTTTAAACAGTTTTAGAAACCCATTCCCATACCTTTAGTAGATTACAGATGGAAAACTAAGTCCTTGAAGCCAAAAGACTTATTTGGGGAAGAGTCTTGATAGTCCTTCCCTTTAATCTAGTATCTCAATATGAATTTCAGGCAGTATAAAAATTGTGGTAATTTTCCTATGAAATGTTTGTTATAACAACTTCCAATATTTTAGTTTGCAATCCAGCCAAATTTAAATTTCACATCTCATTTATTTCCATGGAAGAGTTAGAGAGTTACTTAAATCTCTTTTTTTAGATTTAGATTTTTATTTTTATTCTTGATGTATCCTTTATACTTTTTTAATGACTGTACCCACCTTCCTTATCCTGGTGTACAACTGTAATAAAGATTTGATCTGATTTTGTCTCACACATCTGTGCAATGAAAAACTTTAATCAATTCTACACGTAGCTTATTTATTCAGAATTTTTTATATATACATGACTTAGCTAGGTTTATCAGAAATTCATCAATATTTCTTTAACTATATTACAGTATTCAAAGGGCAATGTACTGTACTTTAAGTTTGGACCTCTTGAGCTGTTTATTATCATCAATTATCTTCCATTAATTTTCATTAACATATAATTATATAATTCCACTCATTTAAGATTTTGATGTCGCTTTAAGTTACTTTAGAAATGAATTGTCCAGCTTTTCATAAATACAATTCTTCAAGGATACATCTCCATTTTTAATACTGCTTTGGGACATCTATTAGCTAAAATTCAAGGGATGAAATTTAATGAAGTAATGAAATTGCTATCATCACCAGAACTGAGAAAAAGGCAATTTCATTCATTCATTCATTCACTCCAATAAAGTAATTCTGTACCACCCCACTTCTCACAACTCAAGAGTCCTTTATCCTGACTACCCAGCCTTTCCTCTCCCTTTAGCTTTCTGGAGCAGATTTTTTTTAGAATACTTGGGAAGCTGCAAGAGACAGAGAAAGAGAGAAAATAATGTTTCCAGCCAAATTTTTAATTATTCAATCACTCAGGGAATTTTGCAAAGTCTCCATTCACCATTTTTAATCCTCCCATCTTTTCCCACTGCTTCTCCCATCATTATTTTTTTCCAGAGAACCTCTGTAAATGAGGAAGACCTGGAATAACTGCATTGCCTTCTGATCAGTACCACTAGGATCCCTCCAGGGTCTCTCAAAAACAAAATCTAACATTCATTAACCATTCTTAAGGCCATTGATTTCCAAAGGAGAGATTTAGACCACAGTCCTGCTTTCTTTGTGGGAATTCTCTATGTGAACAAGGAAAGATTGGGAAAGAGGGGTTATACTGTCTCACTACCACTCAGCTCAGAAGCCACCTAGTTTTCCAAATATTATTCCTCTTATTGAGATGATATGGTGAGTTTCATCAAGTGTGATGCCAGGCTTCTCATAAAAAGAAAAGCTTAGTGGGATCTTAATATCCTGTGAGAAAGCACGATAGGAACTTTCATGTTCCTCACCCACAGAAAATGCAATGAATCCCTAAGCTCATGCTTAAATTTTCTATAGAAATCAGTAAGAAAATGTGTAACTTTCCCTTCACGCATATAATAATTAGATTTAGCTAATTAAAGCTTTTTTTTTTTTTATGCAAGTAAAGAGATATCACAAAAGACTCCTTTTTCAGACTCATGTCTGACTCTTTGTGCTTCCGTAAGAAATTCATCTATGGTTAATTTTCATTGCCCATGTTAATAATACAAATAATTGCAAATACCTTGGCAAGTAGCCCTGGCAGTATATTGTGTGGCTTGCTTTTAGAATGTGAGTACTCAAATATGTGGGCTTTCCATAGTTAATTTTCCATTACGTAAGTCAACCCTTGTCTTAATCTCTGGATCTTGGGTTTTTAAAAGTTTATTTATTTATTTAAATTATTTATAAGCCCCCCCCCCCCCCCCAGTCTCACAGCAGTGGCTCTGGGTGACATACAAAGATTAAAACTACCACCACAACATATAACCCCTAATCCCCCGGTTAAAACAATACCCCCAAAACAAAAAGTCACATTACCAGCAGAGCCACGGTAATTTAGTCCCATGGTAACTCATTAGTGGCCAGATAAAGTATAACCTACATAGTTAGTTGTAGCTTCCCATAAATCATTGTGAAAAAAAATCACTGAGATCCAAATTGTGTTGGCAGCATTTTCTATGCAAAGGTCTCCTCCATATTGGCAACTTGGGACTAAGAAAGCCACACCACATAGGGGGCTTCCTACCACTTTTCTTAGGAATATTTGGAACTGAGCAACATCAAAAAGTTCTGTTGGGCTGATGGATTAATTCTAGAGTGTTTTGTTTTGTTTTTTAAGTAGAGAATGTTTTTGTGAAAGTATTCTTCCCATGTTTAGTTTAACTCATCATGTATAGAAAAAGGAAGAAATTTTAGCCTGATCATCTGAAAGGCCTGGGGAGGAAGGTTGAGGAACTGGAGGTATTTTCATGTGTTTGTTTGTTTTTGAAAGGATCTCCTTCAAATATTTCCCAGGTCACATTGCATTTTAGTAGCCCACTGATTTTTGTATCACAGTTCTATGCTTCACTGGAATTCAGCCTTCAGATGGGAGTGATAAATCTTTCTTTCAGTGAATAAAATGTTGAAACACCCCCCCCCCCGGGATAAAATCTAAAGGGAAAACAGTTCCTGTTCGCCTAAAGATTACGAAGTGTTATTGGGTTGTATCAGGAGTAGATCTTTTGGCTAATGTTTGCCTTTGGAAGAAACAGTTGAGTAATTACTAGCACTTTGGCCCCTCTCGTTACATGAATAACAAGGTTTTGTACCTGCTGTCCATTAGGGAACCTTTTTTAAAAAAAATGCACCTGAATTGTTACTTTTGACTTTCGTTTAGAGCTGGTTAGAGTTTTGGACAAAACTAATAGGTGCAGACTTTTTTGTACTTTCCTTCCCATGGCAGATTTTTCAGCCTCTTTGAAAAGCTCCACTTGTGGAAAGCATTTCCACTTAGTTTTCAGGATCTTCTCTCAGAACTCTGGACTCCATGAATTATCCCATTCATCGGGTTTCCCAACCTTCTGTTAGGCTTTTGCAAGGAAGGATAAGTTATTTTGGCGAGTAAAGAGAGAGTGAAGTCCACTTCCATCAGCTCCAATGCACACATCTAAATCTGGATCCAACCCAGATCTTGTGTGATATAAGATGGATAGAAGACATTTGTTTATGGTGTTTGATTGTGAAACTCTATGTCACGTTTTATGTTGAATACTAACAATAAGGGTAGATTTTTAATGTATATATGAATACTCCTGCTTTGTGCATGATTTTCAAACAAATTTCAGGTTTGCAAGTAAAAAATCCAATTCAACAACTCAATATAGTTTCATCTTAAAATTTCACTTCCATTTAGTCTTGGTTCCTTATGATGAATTCTAAGAAGACTGAGCAGGACATGCTTTGAGGGCCAATCTGGCCATTCTTCATACAAAAATGAGCAGGTTTTTGTTCTTGTTTTTTATATTCTTTAAGAAAAATAATATGAAGTCATATTGGTAAGTCAAGTCATACATAAGTACCCGGAGTTGAAAGCCGAGATACTATACTGCAAATTTATTTCCTACCATTCTTACTTCTCGCAGGATTAAAATCAAGCTGGATCATTCAAGAATGCAGCTTTGGTGCTTTTTTGTCAGACAGCAACGAGCAGCACCAGTTTTACACAGGTTACTTAAGCAAGTTCTACCTCTGTATGATACTTTTTAAATGGGTACTGACTGGCCTGCATGCTACTCTGCCATCTTCCTTCCCTTTCCATTGCAGTATTCTAGAAACTTCACCGCTGCTCCCTGCTGAGTCACATGACTCGCATCACAGCATGGTCAGGCAGAACTGGCAACTGGAACATTTGTAGGATTTCAGACTCTAATTCACCTATGTTCCTTTACCATACAATTTTAGCAATGCGTACAAGCTGCATGTAATGTATTCAACTTTGAAAGCATTGGTTTAGCTTAATTTTGGACAAACTAAAGTATCCATTGTTTAATCAAACTGAGGTGAACTTTATTCTACTTATGATTGTAGATTGTTGGATTATCTTCATGCTTTTTGAGGGTTTTTTTTAATAAGGATCATCAGCTTTTTAATAAATTGAATGCACATATTACCTATTCTCTGTCATTCGGTTATATGATTGATAAAAAAGAGAAACCACCTCAGCAATGCCTAAACATTTTCAATAAAAGTATGTTGACAAGGTGGTATCACTGCCAACTAACCCCACAATCATGACAATTCCTCTCACTGAATCTGTAGGGGATAAAATGTCAGGGTGTTGGGGCAGGAGAGATTTTAATTAACCATAGCACAAATGATACTGTCTCACAATGGCCTCCATCAGGTCCCCTCTGATTGCTTTTTAAAACTTTAAAGTTATTCATAAATATAAACTTTCACCTCCTCATTCATAGGAATGAAGCTCTTTAGACACAGATGCCCACTCAAGACCCACCCCCATGTCCCCCATTTCCCTTTTTTCCTGCACATACAGTGGTACCTCACGTTACAAACTTAATCCGTTCCGTGACTCTGATCGCAACTCGATTTGGTCGCACCGCGAGGCAAATTTTCCCATAGGGTTCAATGTAAATACGGTTAATCCGTTCTGCCCTCCGAATTTGGTCGCGCCGCAAGGCAAATTTCCCCATAAGGTTCAATGTAAATACATACGGCTCTGCATCTTCTTTGGAGCCATGCTGACAAGCACACCAAAAACCTTCCCAACGCCACAAAACACACCACAAGCCTCACCGAACGTCTCCTTGCTACCGCGATCTCGCCCACAGGAAGCCGCGACCGCGTGGCAGCAGGGCAAATGGCCGCGGATCCGGTTCGTAGCGCGGGGCGGAGGTCGCACGGCGAGGTAAATTTTTGGGGCCGGAGCTGATCGTATCGCGAAAAATTCGTAAGGAGGGGCGTTCGTAACCCGAGGTACCACTGTATCTGCAAAAGTTTGCATTTAACAAAATATAGTTTGGCCCTGAGACTTGTATACCAATCTAACAACTGTCAGCTCTGGACAAATTAGTGAACTATTGTGAACACACTTGGACAGGTACATTGAAAACATGATTCCACACAGTCCATATGAAATGATGCATACTGTTCCAGAGACATTATCCTACTACTAGATGCAGTCTTCTTTCTCATGTGTGGGAATCTGAGAAGCATATATTGCAAGAAGCATGTACATATTTTCTTCTTTATGCTAAAAATCTTGAATGCTTGATATACTGGGTAGAATAAATTTTATTGCAATGAAAGAAAAGCATGCCTACTTACAGCAGAGTTGATGAAATAATATAATTTCAAAGATTATAATCACCATAATTTAGAAAGAAAAAAGGGGGCTGTGAAATTATTTTATAGACAGAACCACTTCAAAACCATTGACTATATTGCTTAAAAATCTCCTTTCTTGTCCCCCGTGTTGTGACAAAAAAACCCTCACAATTCAAATGTTGACAGATATGACATACTGTATCAATCCTTTGCTGGAAATCAAATGTAGATTTCTCCTTCCATTGTGGTGTCATAATCATTAGTCACCTTCCATGCTGAAAAAGTCTCCACTAGGTTTACATAATGTCTGTTTTTCTAGAGAGCATTACCAAAAGAAAGAAAAAGTAGTCACCTAACATGGACACAATCCTGCACTTTTCTTGGTGTGATACACAAGTAGTTTGCCGTTGCCTTTACGTTTTGCCAACTTTCCAATCTAGCCTGGGTGTTCCAAGAAGATTCCCATCTGAAGTCCTAACCAGAGCTGATCCTCCTCGGATTTCTAAGTTGGCTAGGTACTGCCACCTAACTGGGTTAGGAAAGAATTATTTCCTCCAAGTTAAGATTCTTCTCCCCAGATATATGATAAACCCCAATAATATAACAGTTTCCATATGCTGTCCTCTAGCTCCCGTCATTCTGTTGTGGTCTCCATTAATCCTTTTCTCTAATTTCTAATTTTAATTAAATAGTATAACATGAAGAGTTCTTTTTAACATTTTGCTTAAAATCTTATTTAAAAAAAAAATCTTTCAAAGTGATGAATATGAATACAAATGTGGGAAGCATAAGCAAAAACTTTATTTTTTATATAAAAAGGGCACATCCAGAATGCTTTAATTAGGCTGGTTCGCTGCTTTCTAAAACTAATTAGGCTGGTTCGCTGCTTTCTAAATATTCCCTGGCAACCATGCTTACCTCTGATACTAGCTTCACTTTTCTAAACTGAAAATCAGTTCCCTTTTGCAATATCATTTTGCTGAATGAATGAAAGCATGATCACAAATTCGATGTGTATGTGAATAAGAATACTTCCTAATCATATCTGTGCATTTGTATCTTTTGTTGGTATATGACAAACAAGTAGTTCTGAAAATCAAGGCATCAGGAAAAATGTATCAGAATGTACTTATTTAATCAACTAGCAGTGTATTATTTGATGCATCTATTATGCAGAGAAAGAGAGAATATGTTAATATTTATATAGCCTCTGAACTTTAATAATTTAACATTTTTTAATGTGGCTTATTTTCCATAATAAATTGTTTGGATAAGATTCCAATCATGATATTTTTCTTAAAGGATGGTGGAGGCTGACACTCTATCTTAGCAATTCTTTTAAAATTATGGGGGGGAAAGACAGCCTTTGGAATTTTAACAGTGCAGTCCTATATTTTTATTCCTAATGAAGCCCCACTGAACCTAAGTACATTTAATGAAACTGAATTTATTTCATCTTGGCATTTTTTGGTCTTCACATAAATGAGAGTGTTTCTCACAAAAGAAAATTTTAATTACTTTGTACTGAGTATATTTATTTAGTATGTGCTTACATCTAAGTGCAATATAAGATTTATTTCTCCCCATCAATTCTGTGAGATAGGTTGGGCTGAGAGAGCATGAGTTTCCATGGCTGAGAAGAAACTAGAATTTGGGTTTTCCACTCATAGTCCAACACCTGAACAATCCTTGCCTGAAACCCAAAGATACTCTTAATTATTTACAGATATCATATATTCTGTTTGCAATTCTTACTATTGTGAGTATTTAAGTATGCTGATAAATGCGGGTACTGGAGCAAGCAATCCCTGCTGTAGAGGGAAGAGGGAATGGCCTTGAGGGACAGGAGGAAAAGTTACTACCAGGGCAAAAGTCAGCTAAAAGAGAACTGGGTCTGGGGCAGGAATGTAACCTAAATAAACGTCTCAGGCAAGACCTTCCCTAGTTCTCATGAAGATAAAGAGTGGGGGAACACATTCAGACTTGCAAGATTCTGTTACTATAGCTTTACAATAAAAGTAGTACTACATGACATTGGATTCCTAGTCTACCATGAAGGGCTAACATCAACAATTTCACTCTTGTCTGAACTTCACAGTCTGTCCTTTAGAGGTTTCTGTTGTTATAGATTAAAGTGCCAGGTCACATGAATATGTTCAATAGGCCTTTATGGCTTTGTGTAAGGTGCCATTTCAGCCTAATAGATGAAGATGGGCAAGTGTGAATCCACAGTGGTATTGGGTAATTGGACCATTCAGAGACCCAAGAATGAATGAAAAATGTCATTATTAAATTTGAGAACATGGTATAACCATATGTCTATTCATGCATATCAAAAAGGAATCAATCAAAAGCACAAAGTCAGTTCGGAATTGGGTGGTGCCTAGATTAACTTAAATAAATCATGAAAGTTTAAGAGAATTATTAAGGATAAAATGGTGATGACAGCATCTGAATGTAGAATAGACCCATGGATATCTAGGGGACAAAAAAATGAAACAATGTGATGACAGCATCATGCAAATACTGCAGCTTATGTACTTCTGTCACACATCAGGGTGCAAGTACATAATGTGTGGCATTTGCATGAAGATGTTACTGCATACATGTGACTATGATTTCGGTGATTTTGGTGTCATAGTCATAGACACCATTGGACAAACCAATATTAGGCAGTATCAAGTTGGGTCTTTGGAAAAATGGAAATGGAAGAAATTACCTTCAGTGGAAGTAGGAAAACTGCAGGAAGAAAGAGTACGAGACCTGTATGAAAAAGGTTAGTTGATCATTTCCCAACAGAATAAATAGAATCTGGGTGTAAGATAAGAAGAAATGGAGGCTGCTAGGAACACAATGAAAATAATTATTTCTTTGTTTTGTTTTTAACAATTTTTTTCTCCAGGAACTCAAGGCACCTTATATAGAGATTTCCTGTTTACTTACATACATACATACATACATACATACATGCATACATACATATTTACTTACTCACTGGCCCAAATATTAATGTCCAAGAAAAAAAAATGATGAAAAGGAAGTCATAATGCCTGTAAGAATGCTGAAAAAAAAGATTAAAATGTAGATGGTGTCATTAGAGAAATATTAAAGTATTATTTGATTTGCTTAAGGAGTGGGTTGTAACATGTGTAATATAAGATGTAGACAAGTCTACATCCATGCCTGACAATTGAAAGAATGGCATTATTGTTACTCTTTAAAAGGGACAGTAGCAAGAATGAACACAAAAACTACAGGGGGATTAGTTGCTAAGTTTGTCTATGAATGTGTTGGTAGAATTTTGATTGAAAGGGTAAAAAGATGATAATGAGCAAAATTTGGGGATTCAGCGTGACTTTTTGCTGGGCAGGGAGTGGGTAGAACAGATTTTTTGTTGTTCATTAGGTTACTGAAATGTATGAATGTAAGAAAGTGTATTGTGTATTGATCTGGACAAAGTATATGATAAGTGACTTGAATAGACCTGAATCATAGAATGATTGTGTGAAGATGGAGTTGAAAATTAGAGGCTGAATGAATGCTGTTGTGAGAGCAATTTCTCACATGAATAAGAAGTCTTGCGGTAGTTATCATTGCAATCAAAAGATGCAGACTGCCCCACCTTCACAAAAGAGAGAAGCTTCCTCCCCTTTGCACCAAAAAAGTACAAGAAAACACACCAGAGTTTTGACTCTTAGACTGCCTTCATCAGGTTACATTTGACAGTAGAACATGGACTAAAATTCTTACATTCCTTCTAATTAGTATTACTAATCAGCACTCTTGAGAGAATTGCTGCTGCTTGGATTAATTGTTTCCAATCTAGATGACTAGGAGGGAAGTCTGACAACAGGGAAAGTAAACACGTATGAGAAAAATGAAATGCTTGGTGAATGGTTCAACACTGAACAAGGAGTAGGACAATGATGCGTGATGTTTCTTTGGTTGTTTAATGCATTTATGGATAAATGCATAAGGAAAGCTTATAATGAAATCAGAGGTATATTGCCTAGCAACATGAATGTGAATGTATCTTTGTATGCAGATGATAGCATGTTGTTGGCAGAAAACCCCAATGATTTGCAGTGAAGGAGATTATATAATGCATCAAGAAATATGGATCTGCAAGTTAATTTATCAAATACCAAGGTAGTCATGTTGAAGAGGGAAAAACAAAGTGAATGGCTGGAAGTTATACACAGCAAAAAAAACTAGAGCAAATGGATGGATTTTTAAGATGTGCAAATGCTGATAGAAGGTAGTGGATTGTTTATGGGTTGTTGTGAACAATGAACATTTGTCAGAAGAAGCAAAAGAGTCTGTGTATAAAGGGTGTTCTTGCCTACTTTGTTGGATGAAATGAGAGTTGGGTATCTCAAGAGAAACATTACAGTAAACTGAATGCACTGCAAACAGGGTATTTAGAAGTGTGTGTTGTAAAACAAGAAGAGATAGGATCAAGCATGAATGGGTGCTGAATGAATGTAGACTGAACATAAAAATGAATGTCCAGTATGAAAGAAGCATGATGAGGTGCTTTGGTCATATAAACAGAACAAATGAGGATCTAATTGCAAAACAGTATATGAAGGAAGAATGAATGACTCAGGAGGAAGGTGAAAACTGAGAAAGTTTGGAGTTGATGAGGTTCTCAAAAAGAAAGAGGTGAGAAGTTAACAAGCAAAAGTCTATGTTTAAATCAGTGTATGGATATGGTAGAATCAAAGATCACTTGCAAATATTGGAAAGTATGGAGAGGTAGTGAATAGTGTATATTTCTTTTTTCTTATTTCATGTTTTTAATTTATTTGGCTTGCTCTTTCTTCCTCTTTTCTGCATTCTGCAAGGAGAAGTGTGATATGTATGTATGACTATATGGCACTGTGTTCATCTGGGCTATGGCTTGTTATCTTATTTCCTTAATAGCCATCCTGGTCCTTGGCGCCAACTGAAGTGTTTGGAGATAAGTAGTTGATCACCCTTCTCCTATGTACTCTTTCTGAGACATCACTCCAATTTAATCCTCTGTATCTGTCAGCAGCATGAACATAGCTCAAAAGCTTGGGGTCTTTCTTTTTCTTGATCGTTTGGGTTCTGTGCAGCATCTCATTCAGATGTTGTTGTTATTATAAAAACATCTTTTCCACTGGGAATAATTTTCAAGCCTTAATTTGCAATTCATTAATTGTAAATTCATAGATTAAATGTGAGAGTGCTTCCTTGCATGATATCAGTTTTTCTGATTTTTCCCTGATCTTTTTGCTTGCACATGAAATATCCAACATACTAATATGATGAATGACCTGCACTTGAAGGATTTAAAAAGAAAAAAAGGAAATGGTCAGATTTGGATTTGCGGTTTCTTTTACTTCATTGCTCATGAAGTAATACACAAAGTATTTTTACCTCTTTATTGAAATTAGTCACTTAAATATACCACTTTTTTTTCTAGAAAGCAAAAAGATGCCCGTTTTTTACTTCAATTTTGGCTTTTGTGCTCCTATTGCTGTAACAATAGTGCTATAAAACATATGGCAGGGGTGAAATGATGCAGGCAAAACACCAAACAGTTATAAACTTTAAAATATAGGATGCTTTGATGTTTAAACATAAAATGTACATAACTAGCATTATGAAATCCATCAATGGTTATGGGCATAAAAGCTTCCATTTAAATGGAGAAACTTAGTGGATATGAACAATCCCCATTCACTGCAGTTTTTATATAAGAGATTGTCTCTGCCATTTACTGTGCAAGTAGATTGGACTTTTCCAGTGGAATGAATGAGGTAGTGAATGCCGTAATTCCTGTGTATACTTATTTCATAAACTGTCCACTGTCCACTGAAATGTTGAGTTGCTTGAGATATACATATGCATAATTGTACTTAAAGAGCTTTACATAGAAGCCAGGCTCTTTGATTTCAGTGTAACTTTAGATTATAGACATTTCACTCAGGACCAATTTATAAGCATAGCAGAGTATATCATTTATGATTAGTATTGATTGATCATGTGCCATCATACAGTATGTGTAATATGTGGAAGTGATTCTTATGCAAAACCTATTCTTGGATGTATTTGGAAGGAAAAGAAACGGAATTGTTATAACCGTGTCCTTCACAAATGGTGTTGTACAATAAAAAAAAAAAATCCTGGATACAAATGTATAATGAAAGTGACCCTCAGCATACTAGGATTTCTCAAAATGATATTATTTTGTCTAGTTTTAATAATATGCCAGTTGTTTTCAGAAGGCTGCATGGACCATGTGATCAAGGAGTTACATTCTAGTCAGTTCTAGTAAGACTATTACTGATAATTAATGCATAATTCTAGATTTTCATTACTAAAACAAAAAGCTAAATGGAAAGTATAAAAAAAAGAAATTGTAAATTTTATTATGGTGATTACGTTTAATAGAATCAGTACAGAATTATTATTTGTACTCTCAAAAGCAGTATTATCATGAATGAATATGCAATGTTTGTATTCCCATTACATTATATTTCTCTATTACGTAACATTAATAGGTTATTTTTTTAAGTTATCTATAATTCATGTACCTGAGTATAACATGTTCTCTAAGCAGTAATTTCCGTTTTGTTTACCAGTAGTAAAGTATTTTAGAAGTTCAGTGTTGATTTTCTTTGGAAATGCAAAATTAATTCCACAATATTGGTTTATGTAACAACCAGGAGAATTGAGCTTAAAAAATGCCTTCAGTGTAGTTCAGGTTTGTTTCCTACTACAGCATTTCAAAATTCAAGTTACAATAAATCATATTAAGGAGGGAAAATACAGATTGTAATTGTTTCAAGAAATAGATTGCACTAACCAACATGAAATGCCAGTTATTCTTCAGAAATAAAATGTTTAATCACAAGCTGGCTGAAATAAACCAGGGGCTTTTCCCCATAGCAGAGTGGACGTGCTAACCATTCTTCCTTGAGGTGGCAGAAAATTAGACTGACACAACATTTTCTGTCCTCATCCCAATTCTGTCCTGCTTCTGTTGCCTGTCTTTAGAGTCATTTGACCCCCTTAAAAAGACATAAGTGCCACAGACTAACAGACTTTACACACCTCAAAGCTCCCCTGGGATGGTGTCAGAATAAAGGGGGAAATGCTGCTTTACCACTGGTACAGGAAAGGGAGTCTTAAGCTGTCTCTGTCAATGGGCTGGGGTTAAGATGCAAACAATATCCTGGGGACACTGCGGAAAAAAAGATGTTGCCAGATGTTTGTGCTGTGGTTAGGTACAAATGGGAAGAGACCCTACAAACACCTGCTCTTATTGGCAAAAACTGCTTGGATCATCCAACATACTTTCAGTAAGTTTTAAAAGGTAACTAAATTTTTCTGCTGTTTATAAAATTGAAATCTCAAGCTGGAACACAATAAAGACGGTAAAGTACTTTCTTCATCAAACTAATATTTAAGCTGGTTAGAGTTCATGACACCAACTCGATGCCTATGAATAAATACCTATAGCTTTACCCTATAGCAAAAGACTGATACAAGTATGTGATAATTCACCATCTGCTTACATCATTCCCACATAAAGTTAGTTACTTACCAATGCAGCCATTTTGTTGATGTTATACATGTTAATAACATTGTACAAGGCTAAAGAATGCAATGATCACTACTTTTATTCACAATGGTACTCATATTATCTACTGTTCTTCATGGGGCACTGCATTCATTTCTCTGAATAGGATCAGGAAACCCGCTGAAAGACTAGCCAAAAGCATTTCTCATCATTAGGTTAAAGCCTTTCTTCCAAAACAGGTCAACTTTGCATTTGAAATGCTATAGCAAACAATACACGTGTACCTTTCACTATGTACTCAAAGGACATATATGTGTACCATGCAAGAATAAAAAGTAGTTTTAAAATGCACAGTCACTTGTGCAAGTGCATTGGCAAAAGAGAATGCAAAGTAATGGCTCTTGCTCTGAAATTAATATGCTGCTTTCCTTTCTGAATTACAGAAACTTAGAAGTACTTACACACTGATAATTTGTGTTTTCATGTCAGTGGGAAATGACAGGTTAAATATGGTTTGCTGCATATGCATATTCTCTCTGCACCAGACATGAAAATGCTGCTTTCAGTTTTTGGTTGGTTTGGTCATAATTTGGGGGGAAAGCTGCAATTCATACTGCTCTCTACTTTTCTTCTTTTGAATAATCAGCTAGTTATTGTTCATGCTAATGAAGCATTTCTGAATTTTTAATTCTGTATTTGGCTCAGAGTGTTAACAAAATTGGTTCCAAATTGTGATTCCTAGTAAGAATATAACAGTGCATCATGGGGAAATCCATGTGAATATAATTTCTTATTCCTTCATGTATATAAAATAAATTGCCATTAATATATACCTAAGCTAGTTTAATCTTCATTTCAGAGTTCTTAAATACCCAGAGAGTATTCTGGAATGCAACTAAGGGCATCCAACCCTATTACAAACAAAACTGTTATTAACAGTTTCTCATTCATTTGCAGAAACTAAATGCATCTAGTTCATCTGAAGGTAGCACAGTTGATGTTGGACTTCCCCAAGTTGGAGAGCAACCTGAAGCTGAACCTGAAGAATCTCTTGAACCAGAAGCCTGTTTTACAGAAGGTGAATAATATAAAATATTGCAAGTCTTTGAGTGACTGTCTGAAGGACCCCCTGATCCAGGAAAGGGCACAAATGGCACACCAGATGGAGGTGTGCAAAGGCCTTCCTAGCCACAGCTGACACCTGCTCTTCAAGCAGGAGCTGCAAGTCTAGGAAGACACCCAGATTGCACACCAACCTTCAAGGGTGAAGTGGAACCCTATCCAAGGTCAAAGATGGAATATCTCTAGATCTGGGCAGTTCAAATCCCCACAGCCACTTGATCTTGGTAGGATTGAGTCAGAGAAAATTCCTCCCCATCCCAACCTGTACAGCCTCCCGGCACTGGGACAGAATCTTGAATCAATTGAGATATATGTATACATAATCTCACTCATGATAAATAATTTCCTCCAGGCACCATTGAAACTGTCCTATGAAAACTGATTTTGACAATCTAGTAGACTTCCAAAGTGTCATTTCAATGTAGACCAATTAATTTTAGAGCCAGAAAGGGTTTCAAAACTATCAGTTGGTTTAAGAATATATTCTACTTAAGACATGTATTACTTGATACTCTGTTTTCATTTGTCATATCATCCTGTGTATTTTGCCAGGCTGTATCCGGAAATTCAAGTGCTGCCAAGTCAGTGTAGAAGATGGGAAAGGAAAAACGTGGTGGAATCTTCGGAAGACTTGTTACAAAATCGTAGAACATAATTGGTTTGAGACTTTTATTGTCTTCATGATTCTCCTCAGCAGTGGTGCTCTGGTAATTTTTAGAACATGAAAACCATTCATTATCACAGGGATTTAATGTAGGAAACAACCCAGACACATAATTATCTGAAAACCTCTGAATTTTTAGTAGGGCTTATCTTTTCTATGAGTCATAGCTATCCCTAAAGTGGTACAATTTTATTATTTAATTGTTTGTTAGAGTTATACCCCACCTTTCATTCAGGAGTTCAAGGTGCTCTCTGTAGCACTCTGTCCTCCAATTTTTTCCCACAGTTACAGCTCTCAGAAGTAGATTTGACTGAAAGCGATTAGTCACAGTCACTCAGTCACCTATGTAGTTCGGGTAGATTTGAACCTGAGTTTTCCCCGTGCCAGTTAAATGCCTGGCTTTCTGCATCAAACGGGCTCTCTATAAACATTTTTCCATTAAATTGTTCCATATAATATTCCTACAGAAGGGAGTCGAGTTTTGGTGCTGTTTTAATCCCATCTAGCTTTACAAAGTGGATGCATGTTTTATTGTAAGGATTTTCCTTCTAAAAAATGAGATCTGTTAGACCCCAGTTAAGCAGTATGGTCACAATAATATTGGAATTCTAAATTGTTCCAAATAGGATAACAATTCATACTTATATACTGGATTCACGCTGGAACAACGTTTTAAACTCCACTCTTACTTTTCTATTAGAGATTAGAGAGGGGAACGGTCGGTTCAGCTTTTTTTAAGTTTAGGACTTTGGCTAGTCCTAAAGTCAGAATTAACATGGCACTTAGTTTTACCCACATTTAAAAAGCAAACATCAATTTGTAACTTTATTTTTCTATGGAATGGGACAGAAAAAAACACAAGGAGCTCCATATGATTAAGCAGCTTTTTTTAGTTCAGTTTGTGAAATTTGGGAGCAAGATCCCAAGCAGAGATCTTTCTTTAATTAATTTAATTTAATCAGAGATGCCAGTAATTGAACCTGCAATTCACTACATGTAAAACATGCACTCTGCCACTAAACTATGGTTTCTTCCTTCATGAGTAGGCTCTGTAAATATCAAAACAAATGCTTCATTTTTACCATATTCTGATTTGATAAATATAATATTAATTAGAGTGCAGTATTTAAGCCTTTCAGTAAAAAGAGGGGGGAAACTGTTTTTTAGTTCCAGAAGTGGAAAGTAAACAATAAATAATAAGCCATACTAAAACTGGGGGGGGGGGGGGCTTTTTGTCCCCAGGCTTTCGAAGACATATATATTGAGCAGCGCAAGACTATCAAGACTGTGCTGGAATATGCAGACAAGGTCTTCACCTACATCTTTATTTTAGAAATGCTTCTAAAGTGGGTGGCTTATGGCTTTCAAGTCTATTTCACCAATGCCTGGTGCTGGTTGGATTTCCTTATTGTTGATGTAGGTATTCTTTCTTTAATATATTGATGTCTTGTGCCATGAATTTTTGCAACAATCATTGGGTATGCAGTTAACTCACTACTTTCAGGAAAGGAAAAGTTCGGCTTTAAGCTGGATAAGGTGTTAGTGTATTCAGTAGAATTGCCACTGAGAGGAGTTCCCTTGGTGGAGCAGTACTTCTGCCTTGGAATCAGCAGAAATCTCCAGACGTGTAAAAGTACTCTTACTGGTGCCCCTATCAGCAATAAGACTTGAAATAAAGTGTGACTGGACATCTTTAGATCCACAGAATTCAAAACTGTCTTATTCCTTTGATAATAGTCATGAAATGAAGTAGGGAATGGGCAAACACTTCTCTCCCACTTCACTACCTTTGCTCATTTCAGCCATCTCAAGAGTGACAGCTGATTCCTAGACATGAAGTTAACCTTTTCATCTAAGCACATGAGCAGTGGATAGAACAAGGGAGAAAAGTCCACTGTTGTGCAGGTAGGACGAAAGGGAAGCACTTTACCTCATCCTCTCTTGAAAGGAAAAAGATCTAAAATTCAAGAGATCTATTCTAAAAGTTTGAAAATTCAAGCTGGGGAGAGAGAAAGAAAGAGGAAGAAAGAGGCATGACAAGAACAAGATGGTGCTGGAGGAGAGTCTGGAAGAAGTGGACCTTAACCATCTCCCTTGAGCCTTAAAAGTAAGATAAGACATTCCAGAAGAGTTAAAAGAAAGTCACGGTAACAGTGAAACAGAAAGATGATTTCCAATTCAAGGAACCATTTGGGTAGACTTGGGTAAAACAAGTTCAGCTGGAATCTCCATCAGATTTTTAGGGTTCATTTTTTTAATGTGTTACTGATTAAATGCTTTAATATCTCTGAGGTTTTGGTATTTCTGATTCTTGTCTCTAGTTTCATATACTGTATATCAATTCTGGTTTGTATAATTCTCTTTTTTTCATGCATCTTTGAACCTCATTACTCAAGATGCTTCCAAGCAAGAGCAGACCATGCAGTCTGTCTTCTCTTTTGTACCATTTTCTGGAAGGCTATTTTTAATATAATGTCTGTGATTTTAGCTGCGCTATAGGAGTATTTTCCTCAGCAGCCTCACAAGAGGCTGATTAATGTGGAAGGGAATTTTTTCATATTTTGAACAATGTTTGACTTATAATTAAGGCTTGATTTACTGTTCTGACTCCCAGGTGGCTTTTCCTCTAACACATCTCAAGCTCATATTACCATATTTTTCCGACTATAAGACGATACTTTTTTCTAAAATCCTTACCCTAAAAATTGAAGGGCGTCTTATTCAAGGGAGTCAGCGAGGAGAGAACTGCGCGGTGGCAAAACTGCCCATACTTTCTTTCTGCAGAGAGGCTTCCTCCTATTGCTAGCCTCCAATCACGAGTGAAATAGCTCGTCTCCCAAACAGACTTCCTCCAATCATGAGCCTTATGTAACTGACGTCAGCTGATGCTGAACAGACCAATTAGAGGAAGGCTGTCTGCAGAGAGAAGCTATCGGCAGTTTCACTCATGCTTGAATGTAATGAGTTATGCAAAAGAGCCTGGAAATAGAGCTGCAGAGAGACTGTTTGGACCTCCTCCCACCGAGTGTATCAGGTCAATGTTACCTAATTACTAAATAAAAATGTGTTCTGCACTATCTTTAAAATATTGATTTCTTAATTTTGGGTTGGAAAAGTGGGGGTTGTCTTGTACATGGGGGCATCTTATTGTTGGAAAAATACGGTAGTTACAGAAGACAGCACTAGAGATCACCTTTATCATTTTTGCGTTACTGTAATTTGCCAGCACCGACTGTGGGATTCCTATTTGTCCCACACACTGGGGTTAAGCAGAAGGACAAAGCTGTTGTACCAAGGCAGATAGGCATAAAAGCCAGAAGATTTGGGAGACAGGAGGGTTGAGAGTCCTCAGGGGTTGAGCTCTTGCCATTTCAAACAGGGACATGAACTACACTGGTGAAGAGATTGAAGTTCTTGTTCTTCCAGTCAAGTATCAGTTTTTGTCAACAATTGGAAGGAGCGAACCAGAAATATTTAGCAGTTAGTGAATCCTCCATCGTTCCATAAATATAGGATGGTCTAGTTCCATAATAGAGTAGTGTAAGATGTACAAAAATAAAGTTTCTACCAGTCTGTTGTAACTGTTTCTGCACAATCCCATTTGAACTTCAGTAGTGGGTGGTAATTTGGCCAGGATGATTTTTTTTTTAAATGTTAGGATATTAGTCAAATTGCTCATTTAGAACAACAGAGTACATAAACTAGCACAAGGTTACTTCACCAGTTGAACAGCAGAAAGTTATTAAATCTGATAAAAATACCTACTGCTATATCTTCCTACAGCTGGATCCAGATCTGCCAACTGACTTTATGAAGAGTGCAGTTTTGGATCTGTAATGTACAGTTCATAGTAAAATTATACATTTCAAAGTAGGACCAAAAATTCCTTAGTGCCTCTTCTTGCCACCTCTTCGTTTGATATTGTACTTACGTTCTATTCCTTAGATATGATGAATCTCAGATATTTAGTCTCTGGGAGTATTAGATAGGATGCAAGGAGCAGGGAGTCCATTTACAAGTTTGTACTGTGTGCTTAAAATATTGTAGTGATATATCAATCAACCTAAGCTGTTTAAAATTCTAAGTCTACTATTTTACATTTGCATGCTGTGGTTCTTCAGGGTGCCATGCTGATATTGCTGAATGTATTAAGTAGCAGGCAAAGTATTGGAGATCTCACATAGGCTTGGAAGTAACTGAGTTAATAACAATCATCTCCCTCAAATATTTATTGTGCAAAGGGTGCTCCACATGTCAAAGAATCTGTAGGGACACATTTTGCCAATATATCTGCAGAAGAAAATAGTACATGTAAAGACTTCAAAGAAATTGGTAACTTTAATAGTACACAACTCTCAATCCCAAGGAAGTTCATATGAATAGAGGTCTATGTGTATAGAATTCTCTTTTGCAGATATGTGGACACCAGAGCTCAGGAAGCCCCACTTCAGCACATGGATTTCTCTTCATGTGAGTAACATATGAAGCAGGTTAAGGTAATAAAACATTGCAAAAAATCTGGGATGCAAATAATGCCAAATGCCATCATGCTTTGAAAACATATCTCGTGTATTAGTAGTAGTAGTAGTAGTAGTAGTAGTAGTAGTAGTATTTTGCTTGACACTTCGGTAGTAATTATTAATGATATGCATCATTCAGGAATTGAAAATTATGCCCTAGAATGAAGGGCAAGCATCTGAAATCTGGTGTTAGGTCTCCCTTAAACACCATTGGCTTTCTTCAGTCCAAAAGTTTTATAGAAGAAGTTTGCTCTCAGATAGAAATACATCACTCCATCACTTTTGCATCACTCCAGATGCAAAAAAACAAACAAACAGGAATGAATCTGTTTCATTGCTTGGTTGCAGAATCCCTGCTTCTCTTAATATTTGGTTTAGGCTAGTACAAGTCTTTTCCAAACTCTTCTATAACAAAATAAAGGTATTCTCCTCTGAACTAGTTTGATTTTGTTAGATGATGATATGACTGACTGGAGAGGTATCTGCAAAGTTACCAAAGAGATTTCTTGAGAAAAACTTGGTGGCTCTGATTCACCCAGTAAATTACTTTCTTTTCTTTTATTCATGTGTAGGTCTCTATAGTCAGCTTAACAGCGAATGCCTTGGGCTACTCTGAACTTGGTGCAATTAAATCACTTAGGACTTTAAGAGCTTTAAGACCTCTAAGAGCTTTGTCACGGTTCGAAGGAATGAGGGTAAGAAAAATATGAAATAACATATGCTTGAAACAGATTATTTTCTTAAAGGTATACTACAAATGGGTGTGTCAAAACCGCTGGTTTAAATTTCATTTAGAGTGGCCCTAGGGAGCATGCTACTTCTATTCCCTTAGTTTCTAGGCAACATGAAGGAAATAATTCCAGTATACCTAAGCAATGACAAACCATTGTTTGAAGGCAGTTCCTTACTACACTGTCAGATTATTTGTTTTCACTTAAACCCATATTTCTCCAGTGCTGGATATCCCAATCTAAAAATAAAAAAATAAAGAAAAGAAGGCTAGCTAAAGTGGTGGTACTTTTAATCCTGTCTGTTGCATCCTTGCCCCAAATAAAAACAATATATCATTTAAAGAAACTACTTGATTCCAAAAATCAAGAGGATAGATTAGGGCCTGCTCCATGGTTGATGGCCAACCCAAATCCTTGGAGCTCATGTCCCAGCTAGGATGTATATTAGCAAGAACTACATGGGTAACCTTAATCAAGAGGTTTATTTCCCCTTCAGTTCCACAGATCTATCTAGCCCTATTGATGATGGTATAGAAAATAGCGAAGGGATTTGGGGGGGCCCTATGCATATTTTTCCAGGGTTACTCACAATTGTAGCTACACGTTTTCCTTGCTATAGGTGTTGTCAGGGTACCATATTAACCAGGCTGTTGTTTCATTATGGCACTTGGACTGCCCTTCCCAGCTGGTTACAGAAACTGTTATGGAGGAAGTGATTGAGTAATGTAAGAATAATAACATTGAGGGTTATTTGATTTTTAAATGCTAATATTCAGATTTCCCTAGAATCCATTTCCTCTGATTGCAGCTTGGTTCCCCAAATGTGTGAGGAAAGGCTATTGTTCTGCAAGAAGAATACTATTGTACTGCACTGGACACATATTTAAATGATTTTTATTGTTATTATTTCAACAACTCAGAATTTGAAGTGCACTGCAAAATTGTAGGTACATAGGAAAATCCATTACACCCTATTAAATAAAGTGTCTGCCTAACCCAGCTTTAGCTACCCACACTCTCATGTACCTAAAGATCTCCCCATTACCAGTTAGTTGAAATACTCCTAGCTTAGCAGTCAGACGGGGGCTGCAGCAGGTGGGATGGTGATGCAAAGTAGACAGAGCACCATCACACACATTGGAGAGGCCAGGGTTTTACATTTTCCTTCCCAGTTGAAGGAGGGATGTTATTCTTGGCTTTTGAAAACCATGCTAGGCCTACTTTAGTATATACTCTGCAGTTTTCTTGTGTTTTGTTTCCATCTCAAAATGATAGGAAATTGCACCAGTTGCACCTTTGAAATTCAGCAGCACAATTGGAGGTCACACAAGGAGGCCACAAAACTGGACTTCACTTATGGTTTGAGGTCCAGGGTACCTATCTCTGTCTCAGCTGAATGTCCCAGAAAGTGGGATGCTCCATCATAAGGCTTCTGTTGTACAATCAGACTGCCTCATGTGTAGGGTTTCCTACAAGATGCAGATTATGAAATATTCCATTTCTATTCCTCTTGTGTTTTCCTGCCAACTCTGTTAAGCGGGGCGGGAGGTGCTATGCAGCATCTTTTCATAGCTAGCACAAGGATGCATCTGCTTATAAATCATCAGAATCTAAAACCTTCTGCACATGTTCTTCCACATGTTATGGTCCTTCCTCTTCAATTTTGTGAAACTAACTTCCAGAAAGTCTTTCTTCCTCAAACCATATCCTAAATTTGGAATTTTCTTGGTTCAAACCAATATCTATACTACATCCTGATCTCTTTTTCATAATCTATTATTACTATTACTACCTTCAGCTGAGATTAAACTGTAGCACAAAATGGCCAAGAAGCAAAATTATGAATCAGAAATTCCTCATTTCGTATCTCACGTCAGCCAGTATGTTTTCCCTTCTTTGGCTTCATTTGTTCATTACTTTATATTACAGGTGGTGGTGAATGCTCTCTTGGGAGCAATTCCATCTATCATGAACGTGCTGCTCGTATGTCTTATATTCTGGCTAATCTTTAGCATTATGGGAGTGAATCTCTTTGCTGGCAAGTTCTACCACTGCGTTAATACTTCAACTGGGGAAATGTTCAGCACTGATGAAGTTGACAATCAGACTGAGTGTGAGAAGCTCATCGAAAGAAATGAAACAGCCCGATGGAAAAATGTGAAAGTCAACTTTGATAATGTAGGACTTGGCTACCTCTCTTTGCTTCAAGTAGTAAGTAGTCATTCTTTCTACATTAACACTCTAATGATACTACCATGTTATTTCCTCCCTTCAGCAGGTTTGTCCTTTATTAGAAAATTTCATCAATATGAGCTGGCAGTCACTTTACAAATTAATCATTTAAGCTGCCTGGTTTTGAAATGGATTGATTTGCAACATAGCTGGCATTCGTTTATATTTTTCTTCTAAGCTCTTCTCCAAAATACACCTGTGAGCAAACTTTTTGCAAGCAGTATAAATAATATCTTAACTGTGAATTAAAATGATCATTAGTAAAATGCATATGCAGAAGCACCTGTGTTAGATTGTTTGTTTCTTTGTTTGTTTCATTACATGTCTATCATACTGCAATCAAGCAGTCTTACCCCTATTTGACAAAGGAAATCCTCCATGACTGGGGAAAAGAGAATTGGATATAGAGAATGGCCATTTTTCAGAGCTGTCCTAGGTTAGCAGTAGTGTCTAGACAGAACACAACTCTGGGTGAAATTCAACATGGCCTGATGGGAAATTACCCACCTTCCTTCCTGCTTGTAACAGAATTTGGTACAGAGTCTTCAGGAATTCTCCAGAACAGATTTTGAATATATGTGGGCTGTGGCAAGGAAATGCTTCTTTACTATGCAAGGAGTAATGATAAAATAATAGTGAACCTTTTCAAAGTTCAGGAAGGCACATTATGCCATTGTCACAATAATATTAGTAATGCTTGATCAAGCCCAAAAAGGTTTGGAATCTAACAATAAGAAAAGTGAAAATTGTGTCTGTTTTTACTTAGTCTGCACACCCCTCACCTCTCATCTATCCTTGCCTAGAGTAATGCAGCTTGTGACATATTACATAATCATAGAGCTCATGCATGAAAGGTGGGATATAAATCTAACATGTGAACAAATAAATAAAGTAGATTACTTTGGTACAAATGGAGAAAGGAGAAGAAGGAGAGATGGGGAGAAAGGGGGAAACTTCTGTTGTCTTTCACCATGGTTCCTTCACTTTGGCTTTGCTCAAAAAGTAAGGGGAAAGTGACCAAAATAAAGGGAATATATTTGGATGCTGGAGAGGAGTGGCAATGAGTTTAAATTCCTGAGGAGGGACATAGTAAACACAGTGACTTCATGTTATGATTTTGAAAGAGAAAATTAGCGGGGGGACATGGAGTCTTCTAAAAGACATTTATAAATACATTCACAACATGAACACTCAGGGGTTATCTACTGTACACTTTTGTTCCCTTGTCTTAAAAATAATTGCCTGACTTCTGCTTGCAGGCCACCTTCAAAGGCTGGATGGACATCATGTATGCGGCTGTAGATTCACGAAATGTAAGTATGCTATTGGATAGGGAAACCAGAATTGGACTGCAAACGTATGACTGAACACAAGATGGCAGCAGAGAAATACAGAAAATGTGCATTCTTTGCTGCCCTCTTGTGGTTGTTTGGGAGCCCAGACCTGTTGGGTGTACTACTAGGGTACATGGACACTTGCATCCACATGCTCCATAGCCGTTAGTCAGATCAGCAAGTGTTTCCCAGGAAATGTCTGATTCTTTTTCATATTAAGGGTAAGTCAAGTAGGATTAAATCAAACTTACCATCGATCATGGTGTTTGTTTATTTGTTTTCTTTTTCAAAGAAGCAAGGCAAATGAGGATGCTGGAATGAGAGATAAGATGCTTTAATTCAGGAGTGAGCAGGTTATAACTGGAAGACACTTTGGTTTGCTTGTTTGTTTATTTGTTTGTTTCCTGGTATAGTCTACCTTAGGGGAGAATTTAAGAGGTAAAAATGGAGACATAACCTCTCCCCAGAAACAGGAAAAAACAGAGGTAGACATTTTAAGAGGTGAGATGGATGCCTTAAACCTCCGAAAGGCTTAACACACCCACTTTTGCCTATTAAACCTTCCAACCCTCCCCCAACTCCTTCAATGTAAGCAAAGGTTGAAAAATGGGCCTCCAGTACTCCAGTGTATCTAAAGTCCACAGAAGAAATACTGGGATCCATGCCTATCAAATGATGATGACTGGAATTAATAAGAACATATTATAACTAACTGTATTAGTTATAAAAATAGCAGCATATATTTAAGTTCAGTTTGGTTGTCAGACAGTGCACGTAAAAAGAAATTGGCTGCCTACCATCCAGAGTGGTGTAATCTAAGAGGAATATTACCTATGCATATTTAACTGATCCATATTCCTGTTTCTTTTCCTTATTAAGCAACACACTCATTTCCTCCAGTATGATTTCCCACTCTGATCTTTAAAAAATCAGACTCTATTTTAGCTGTACATAATTCTCAAAATTCTCATTAGAGTGAAAACAGATATTTTACCATATTTTCACTGCAGTAAATGAGTAACTGGTACAAGACATTATTCCCAGAACAGAAATAATATGGATGCATATTTAGGTTATTCGTCTGTAACAATAATATAGGTCAAGAATACTTAAATACAAGAACAGAATAGAAAGTGAGAAATAACATCTAAAACACTTGCTTGGCAGATGATTAAGATCAGTAAAAAGAACCCACTTCAGAACCCTATAATCTGATAGGGTTTTCTGTCATAATTTAGGCTACTGTCCCATTTCTGAGAAGAAAAGCAAAAAGAAAAGAGTCAGACATCAAAAACATACAAAGACACATACGCACACAAGGCAACATAACGCTTTTTCTTTCATTATGTTTGTGTGTATATGTGTGCACACAGGTATGCAGGTTCAAGAAACCAGGTGAGCTGCAGTTCCATAGATACAAATCACACAGCCTTTATTGCAGATAGTAAAAGAAATGTTTGAAGTTAATGGGAGATTCTCCTCCTCCTCCTCCTCCTCCTCCTTTGAAATAGCAGCACAGAAAATGAAAGGGATTTTTGTTGAGATTACTGTTTTCCAAGAAAGCAGTAAAGCTCCTTTCCCAATGACTGGTCTCAATAACAAAGCTGCTGTAACATGCCTAAAGCTAACACGTTTTAAATACACTGACATATTGCAAGCGGCAATATTGGCAGAATATGTAGGTAGGCCCTCCGACTCATCAAGAAAGTGCTGTTTCATTCATTTCCTTTTGGTTTCTTCTCACTTTCTCCTAAGCTCAGAATGTCTCTTTCTTTTCAGCTATTTCTTTGACTCTAAGCACCTTGATTGTCTATTAGCCAAAGCCATGTACTCTAGGGTGAAATCTGCATCAATGGACTTCAGAGGGGGAAGCAAATAGAGAAAAATGAGTAATTACTAAGAAGATAAATGCCCTGTGTGGGGCAGGCCAGAATGCTTCAGCTGAATAATTGTACGTGGATATATAAAGTTAAAATAAAAATTGGTCAAACCCTGCTCTATGACAGTTCTTAATAACTGTATCAGATAAAGACTAAATGTGGTAAAGATTGGCCCTAAGACTCACACTTCATAAAAATAACATCCATCAATTTTATATAATTGAATGTATTTTTTCCACATAGTTTTCCATTTAAAAATGTGTTTACCTTGCAGGTGGAACAACAGCCACATTATGAGGATAACCTTTATATGTATCTTTATTTTGTCATCTTTATAATCTTTGGATCCTTCTTCACTTTGAATTTATTTATTGGTGTCATCATAGATAACTTCAATCAGCAAAAAAAGAAGATAAGTATTCTATCACTGTGATCTCAGCACACTGTCAAGGGTTTTATTCTTTATTAACATTATGCTTTGCGTAATTCTTCTGATTCTCTCTCTCTCTCTCTCTCTCTCTCTCTCTCTCTCTCTCTCTCTCTCTCTCTCTCTCTTATAGAAGAATTATTCCAGTGTGTACTTCCTAAAAATAAATTATAAACATTAATTCTAAAATTGCCAATGTAAAAGGAGCATATGGTATGTTAAAACCAAATAAGTAGAAATGAAATGAAAGATTTCCACCATCAATTAGTTTTAAAGGAGGGAGATATAAGCAATTATATGTAAGATAATTTACTACTTCATATAAATATACATAAGGGTCTTATAAATCTAAATAATAAATAGTTACCCTTGGTAATGGCTTTCTGGAAGCTAGTGAAGGGTGAACACTTCTAGAGGCCATTTGGGATGTGATCTTTTTCCATAATTATCTTTTTTATTGTGTTTTTCATTTTATAATGTTGGCTTTGGATTTTTTTAGTTGTTTGAGGGTCCTTGTGTTATGAGAGCTGAGAAGTATTTTATTTTCAATTGTTCATTTATTTATTTTGTACCTTGGATGTTTTATTATATTTGGGTTGGTTTTTTTTTTTTATTATGAATGTTTTTATTTTATTCTATTTTTATTTTGTTGTAAGCTGCTGGGAATTCAGACAGAAATTTGATAGATGATGATGATGATGATGACGACGACAGAGATGGTGATGGCAGTGCTGATATAGACCAGTAGCTATACTCTTTTGGTCTGTCGTACCTTTGCTGAGATCAAATACCTGGCCATAGCTCTGCTTTGGCCTTATTAATAGGCAGCCCAAGGAAAGAGATTATCCATCAAATAAAAGAAAATAGAAAAAGAGAGAGAAAAAGAGAATGGAAATATCTGGTTGTAACTAGTTTTTGTTTCCTCGTTTTACTTTGGAGGTCAAGACATCTTTATGACAGAAGAACAGAAAAAATATTACAATGCAATGAAAAAACTGGGCTCCAAGAAACCACAGAAACCTATACCCAGGCCAGCAGTAAGTGTTACTTTTTTTCATCATTGTCACTGCTTTTGAAAATGTGTGCTAGAGTTGGAAAACAATTTATACCTTATTACCACAAAAATATTTCTAAACTAGTAACTGAGGATAGGGTTTTTTTTTTCAGGAAATAGTAAGTAATAATAATAATAATAATAATAATAATAATAATAATAATAATAATTATTATTATTATTATTATTATTATTATTATTATTATTATTATTATTATTATTATGAGCAAGGGCCTTACTTAAAACACTGAGATGGACAGTGCCCATGGAGGGGTAGGGAGGTGGGATAATGACACCATATGGGCATTTTCCATTTTGAAGAGATGTTTCTTCCTTTCTTTTCTTAAACTATGTTAAGCCTATTTAGGGATTATGCTACAGTTTTCAAGGGTTTCTACCTTAAAGAGGTTGGAAAACCATGCCACCAGTTTTCAATAATCATGCCACCAAAATTAGGCAGTAGCGTCAGAAGAGCTCTGAAGGCTATGCCCTTCATATTCAAATGAGTTTGAGGCTGACCAACCCTATCTAGCATTAACAAATCAAAGCAGGGTTAGTGTAGTAACTGTTGTGGTCTTCCTATCTCATTCAGGTAAAGAATGAGACTATGAAATCCCATAGGAAAGCTATTGTTACTTCACACTTACGGAGTATTATCTGACTTCCCAGGAACATAGTGGCATTCTTTCTTACTGTGCCATCTTTCTATGCAGTTTGACTAGTATACTATAAAATGAGTTTACAGAAGCTTCAGATCATAAATGGTAATTATATAGATTATAAGTGTGTATAACTGATCATGAGATACATGAATAATCCTTATTTTTTTCAACTACAGAACAAATTCCAAGGCATGGTCTTTGATTTTGTAACAAAACAAGCCTTTGACATCAGCATCATGATTCTTATCTGCCTTAACATGGTTACCATGATGGTAGAAACTGATGATCAAACTGATGCAATGGAAACAATTTTGTATCGAATTAATCTGATCTTCATAGTCCTTTTCACTGGAGAATGTGTCTTGAAACTGATTTCACTCCGCTATTATTATTTTACCATAGGCTGGAATATTTTTGATTTTGTAGTTGTCATCTTATCTATTGTAGGTAAGAAAATGTTTATTTAGTAAAAGATGTAACATGGGGATAAATGAAAACTGTGGGAAGTTAACATATGATTTTTAATATTTAAAAAAGGTTTCATTCTTTATGTTTTCATACAAGATTTTAATTAACATCTAATTAATTAAAGTTTTAAAACTGTATTACAGATTAATAGGTATTTAATTTTTGTTTATAGGTATGTTCCTTGCAGAAATTATCGAGAAGTACTTTGTATCGCCCACCCTGTTCAGAGTGATTCGACTTGCCAGGATAGGTCGAATCCTGCGTCTAATCAAGGGGGCAAAAGGGATCCGCACCCTGCTTTTTGCCTTGATGATGTCTCTTCCGGCCTTGTTTAACATTGGTCTCCTCCTTTTCCTGGTCATGTTCATCTACGCTATCTTTGGAATGTCCAACTTTGCCTACGTGAAGAGAGAAGTTGGCATAGATGACCTGTTCAACTTTGAAACTTTTGGCAACAGCATGCTCTGCCTCTTTCAGATCACCACCTCTGCTGGCTGGGATGGCTTGCTAGCACCTATCCTGAACAGTGGGCCTCCAGACTGTGACCCTGAGATAGACCACCCGGGAAGCTCGGTCAAGGGAGACTGTGGCAATCCTTCCGTTGGGATTTTCTTCTTTGTCAGCTACATTATCATCTCCTTTTTAGTTGTAGTAAATATGTACATTGCTGTCATTCTGGAGAACTTCAGCGTAGCTACAGAAGAAAGCGCTGAACCTTTGAGTGAGGATGATTTTGAGATGTTCTATGAAGTCTGGGAAAAGTTTGATCCAGATGCAACGCAATTCATAGAATTTGCTAAACTCTCTGATTTTGCAGCCTCGCTGGATCCTCCTCTGCTAATACCAAAACCAAACAAAGTTCAGCTTATTGCAATGGACCTGCCCATGGTGAGTGGTGATAGAATTCACTGCCTTGACATTTTATTTGCTTTCACCAAACGTGTCTTGGGTGAAAGTGATGAAATGGATGCCCTCCGTATTCAAATGGAAGATCGGTTTATGGCTGCCAACCCTTCTAAAGCCTCCTATGAACCAATTACCACCACATTAAAACGAAAGCAAGAGGAAGTATCTGCTGTTATTATTCAGCGAGCCTTTAGGCACTACCTCTTAAAGCAAAAAGTTAAAAAAGTTTCCTGCATGTTTAATAAAGATAGAATTAAAGAAGGCAATGACACACTTATCAAAGAAGATATGATAATTGATAAGCTAAATGAGAATTCTACTCCTGAAAAGAACGATATGACCCCCTCCACCACATCACCACCTTCCTATGATAGTGTTACAAAGCCCGACAAAGATAAGTATGAGAAAGACAAATCAGAAAAAGAAGATAAAGGTAAAGATGTCAGGGACTATAAAAAATGAGCAAAATGAATGATTCCTTTGTGACAAATTGTTTACAGCTTGAGAAAGTAAAGTATTATTTCAAAAGGACTCCTATAGGAGGTTTATGCCAAACTGACTGTTTTTGCACACTTAGACAGACATACACACGCATAAAAATATCTATAAATATATATGTGTGTGTATATATATGTATACACACTCACACAAATGTTAGCTATATACTTAAGGTCAGTGCCTATTAACAAGATAATGACCCCTTGTCAATTCAAATGCTGCTCTGTAAAACAGGATGGCACTTTTGACAGGCGGCTCCTGTTTGCATTACCAGCTGACACTGCTGAAGAGGAAAGAAAAATGGCTATCCAGACTGTAGGGACCAGTAAAAGAGGTGCAAACCTAGAATTGACGTGTGTTGATCATAAAACACTCAGAAACAATAATTGTATCCACTGTTTGCATTCCAACTGCCACATGTTTGCCATATTTTTACAAAAATCCATGTTGGTGAAGTTGTCATTTTTTTAATTCACAGGTTGTTTACTATTATATGTGACTATTTTTGTAAATGGGTTTTATGTTCTAGGGGTGGGGAGGGGGATTCCAGGGTCAAGGGGGATATGAGGACCGGCTGTCCTATCTGATTCTCTTGTAACGTATAGGCAGAAGTGATTTGCATGAAGGCATGCTGCACTTATAGACCACGCATGGAAACAAATAAGACTTCTTTGCACAAGAGTTTTAAAGACTTCTGTGTTTCAGGATGGCTCCAGATTCCAAGGTGCTCAATAATAGTATACATCTTTATGTCTCATCCTGATAATTCTTATGTGCCTGTAAGTCTCATAAAATCAACAGTTATTCAACTCAGATGATTTTCCTCCCCTCCACCTCCTCCTCCTCCAAACAATTCCATTATGAAGGTGACATGAACATTCACTACAATGCACGTCCATGCATATGTACTTGATCATAATCCCCACTGAGTTCAGCGGGCCATACTTTACAGTAAGAGCACCTAAGATGGTGCTCTGAGTGTAAAGTTGGGTGGAGAGATGGGAAGAATCTTCTTTAAAATCCTGGAGCATCCCTTACATTAATCTGGAACACTGAGCTGTGAAAAAAGGGGACGGGGGAAGTCCGACATCTGTAAGTTAGTTTTTACTTTCTCCTGCAGTATTGTTTAGCCATCTTCTCTCTCAGCAAGGTTGACATTGTATGTGTCAATGAGATAAAGCTGTCTATGTAAATAGTTACTTTAACCCTGTGGTGCATGTTTGAGCAAAGGAATAATGACCTGTGCACAATATTTATTGCATCAAATATGTACCACAATAAGTGTAGTTCGCAAACCTTGAACAGGAAACTATGATGTATTCTGTACCATTATAAGTAGGTTGGAGGCTATCACTGATGCATGTTGTTTATCTTGCCTTCGCTACTGTATTTTCCTTGGATTTGTTCAGAAATCTAATATGGGAAGCCATATGTTGGTGGTAAAAGTGAAACAAAATTGTTCAATCAGACATCATTCCTCATTTCATCAAGCAATAGTTTGCAGCTAGTGGGGGTGGGGGTGGGGGTGGGGGTGGGGGTGGGGGAGGGGGAGGGGGAGGGGGAGGGAAGCTTCTTGTTCTGCCCGGACTTCTTTTATTCTTCTCTTGAACTTTAGGTGAGTATTATACAGTGTGTAGCCAGCTGTACACATCATACTGCAAACAGCATAATCTGTTCAGAGTACCTGGTTAACAATTTTCTAAGACAAAAATATAAATAGTGTACAAATTTCATTCAGTTTTATTTTTCAGCATTTTGTACATAAATGACAAAACAAAACTGATCCTCGGGTCGATGTCACAGGTGGTCCTTTTGTTCATAGCACTTTTTAATTGAAGAATTTCACAAAGTGGAAAAATACCGAAAGGAGGGAATGGGGAGAATGTTAGGTTTCTGGGTTGCTTTTTTAATTAGTACTGTATTTTTGCACACATCTTAATGTGATTTTTTCCAGACTGAGTCCAAAATGCACTTGCTTCCAAATAGCTATAACTTGTAATTGAAATGTGGTGGGAAAGATTTGTTTGAAATTCTAGCACTGCCTGCATCAGCAGTTAGTCTTATTATTCAACATCCTTAATCTTTTCCAGTGTTTGTTTACATAGACTATTATTATTCTTATTGATTCATGCTGCACTAGAAGTCTTTTAAATATTATATGCGATTCCACAATTATTTTTTTTTTTTCCCACAAAATTAAGTAGCTAACTTGTATATCTGATCCCATCAGGACATTTTTTGTATTCCATCCACAAAGAAAAATTAAATGTTAATTCCTCCTTTTACTGAAACTGTTGACTTTGTGTCTTGGTGAACTGCATGCAGGGAAAATGCTATTACCATAAAGAACGGTAAGCCACACTTACAGTTGAGCCAAAAGAATAAAGACTTCTTTTTTTATTTTATTTTACTTGATGATTCTGTCATTTTTTGTGTGGCTTTCTGGCCTTAAGTATGTGCTCATAAACTTAATAAAGATAAAAACAAATTGATGTTTCAATCGTAAATACATTTCCGGGGGCATGTAGCATATTTGTCACTGGAATGATCCAGAGCATGAATCCCTTTCTCAGTCATAAAGCAAAGAATAACTTACTATATTGTCATCAGCTCCAAAACAGTGCCTCTGGGAACAGGTTAATCTCATTTTCATGAATCAGATCCTCACGTTTCTGAGTTCTCTCCAGGTTGGATCATACACACAGGTCACATTCTAATGTTTCATCGCTTGACTTGATGACTTTGAATGGGATTCATGAATTGATTCAATTGGGTTGTATTGTATCTGCAGTGGTATGAAAGTCCTAGCTGCAGAATTTATTTATCTATAGTACTATTGTATGTTATTGAGCACTTCTGCTGAAAAGACACCCAAATCATAAGCTGAATAAAGAAGAACACAATTCCTGCCAGCAGCAGACTAAAAGGAAAAAACGGTGAGGAAGGAAGAGCAAAATAAGGATATCATGTTGCAATTCTCAAAGTTACAACATTCATAACAACCAGCAATGAATGAAAAAAGTTCAGAAAGAGGATCAGCCAAAATAATTTCTGCTCACCTTCCAGTACAGCCAACAGAATAGCCCTGCTGACTTAACTCTTCCACTGCTAAAGTCAGCTGGAAGATCTTTGAGGCATTGTAGCCCATCTGGGCAAAAAAGGAAGCACTTCAACATGCCTTAACAAACTGATAAGAATGCATATGAAAAGGAACCCAAAGATTCAAAGTTGTATGTGTGTGTGTGTGTGTACGTGTATGCTTTTATACTCTAAGTACTTTTATTATTGTTCTATAGAAATAACTGGGCTAAAAGCCTTTCACTTAACAATAGTTGCGATTTCTTCTAATAACATATTATTCCAGCTACTATCTTGATTAATTTAACATTAATTAGTTAAAAAGGAGTCTTGCCAGACTAACAATCTCTCATTTTTTTAATTGGGTATCTTCCCTAATAGATTCTGAAACTGCTATAGACATGATAGATTCTGACTTCAGCAAATCATTTCTTAACTACCCCATAGCATACTGATTAGAAAGCTAGTTAGTATATGCCGGATGACATGATAATTTAGAGGATAATTGCTTGAAAGTCATACATGAATGCTCATCAGCAGATGAAAAGGGTCTCAAGACATGGTCCAACAAGTATCAGTCCTGGGTCCTCTACCCATCATTAATTATTTGGATAAAGAGATGGAGGGAATGTTTAGCAAGTCTGCAGTTGATACAAAAGTGGATGGGATAAACAGAAACAAAATGATCTTGAAAGGTTAGAAAAATAGTAATCTAATTTAATGGAGACTGTTGAATGCACAATATAGGAACAGTTAATGTGGCTGCAAAAAAGGCATCAGGTTTGCATCTGCTGTTTAATATGTATAGGTTTCAAATACATAATTTAAATAAAAATGCTTGATGTTGCACATTCTCTTAACCACTCTAGTATAGGGACTCCTATATTATCTAAGCACCCGTAAAAACAACAGCTCCCTCAAGGCCCTCTTAACTCCTCATGACTTCATGGATAGGTCCGTGTGATTTTCCCTGCAACAATACACTCTGGGATTTTTTCCCCCAAATTCCCAGTTCTAGCCTATAGCTCAGAATCCCACCCAAGTACTAACCGGGTGTGACCTTGCTTAGCTTCTCAGCCCAAACATGGTTGGCCAGGTGCTGCTATTTGGAGTAGACCGGTATCTGGCTACTTTTGCCCACATCTTGAGAACTGAATTATCTGAGCAGTGGTATAAATATAGTACACTCAAATGTTAGTCCATTTTTTTGTGGCTTAGCTTCTAAATGACAGGCTTTTTGACAGACCACCTCCTTTGACTCCTTTATAGCTATATAGCTTACTCCAGATTTAATTGGAATGCATTAACTGCTTCCTACCTATATGAAAATGCTGTGTGATTATAGCAATGGAATAGCATAAGCAATAAAGGCTTTCTTCGGGCTTTATTAGTGATAGAATTTAATTTTTCTGCCATCCGATTGGAAGTAACATGTTGTTTTTCCGCTAATGAGAGAAATGTTTTCCATGAGAGAAATGCTGCATATCTCATGTGAAAATTAACCTAAACAAATTGTCTACTGAGCTCCCTTCTGAGAAACTGCTTTACAAAAATTAGCCAAGCATTTCTGTTCTGTGAAATATAGGCAATATTAATAGCAAACCCATTGCATTGTAACATTAGGATATGATCACTGACTTCTTGCAGTTCCTATGGCAACCATAATTTTTATCAGCCAAGAATAAGGCCACATGTAATATTCTTTTCTTTGCAACAACCAAAAAAATAAGTTGGTTGATAGGAAAATTAGGAAGGAGACTGCAATTTTCTGTTAGTATTAATTACAGAAATTTGAATATTGAGCTATGTTTCTTTTCCCAAACAGGTATGCTAGTACCACAGAAATAAATATTTCGAGTAAGTGTGTCAATCAGTTATTCAAACCTTCAGACAATTCAGGAATATTGTGAATGTGATATCTGAATTGAACTTCAATACTGTTGAAGCTTAACCATTCCCAAGTTTCCGTTCTGTATTTCTACAGTGCAATTCAAAAATTCAGTTCAAATACATTTACTAAAAGGATATATGTGCTCATTTGTGTTGCAACTAAAATGAGAGAGAGTCTTGTGGCACTATGAAGATGAACGAATGTCTGATGAAGTCATCTTTAATATCAATTTTGGCTCAAGTCATCACTTGAAGGACTAGCAAGTGATGCATCTATAGAACTCTCTCTATTACATTATCTTGCCTGCATTACTTTTCAAGTGAAGACTGGCTGATGACTTTCAGACCTTCCCTGACCAGCTCTGCTTGCTGGCTCTTATTCCTGTGTTATGGCTTATGCCTCAGATTAATGGCACAGGACCAGGTTATCTGAGGAACCGCCTTGCCCCGGTCATTTCAGCCCGGCCCACTCAGTCCAGCAGAAGGGGCAGGTTGCAGACACCACCGGCCAAGGAATTTCGGTTGGTGGGGTCTAGGCAGAGAGCCTTTTCTGCTGCAGCACCCGCCCTATGGAACATCCTGCCTCCTGAGGTCCGGTGTGCCCCCTCCCTCATGGCCTTCAGGAAAGGGCTCAAATCCTGGCTCTGCCAGAAGGCCTGGGGGTGGGAGGGGGGCCCGCACCTGTGGAGATGGCTGATGGGGTGATGGGTTTGCCCCCCCTCCCAGCATCTTGCAGGTTTTTAGGGCTAAAAATTATAGGAGGTTCGTAGGATATTTTTAATATATGTTTTTTTAATTATTTATAGATTTTACCCATGGTTGGAGGGACTCGTGCTTTTTCCTTTTTTATTATTGTGAGCCGCCCAGAGTCACCCATTGGGGGAGATGGGCGGCATACAAATTTAATAATAAAATAAAATAAATAAAAATAAAATAAATAATTCCCCAGCTTCAGTGCCCAATGACGTCAAAGCCTCGGGCAACTCCATCTCCACCCAACTCATGCTTGCTACAGGCCAAACTGGCACTTACATTGCTCCCTGCCTTTCAGTTGGTTTCCTGGGACAGAGTAATAGGGATGATAGCAGATCTTAGGAACATCCTTCTCCCATCAAATCTGCCCAGATCCTATGATCTAATGGAGAGCTCTTCCCTATGTCCCAGTTGTGCTGATGGCCCTAGTTGATGAAGATAAGAGAAAGGCCTTCTTGGTGACCACATTTAAATTGTGAATTCTTTACTTCCAGACAGGATTTCATATTTTGGCAGACAGTTTCAATTTCAGGAAGACATTTGTTTTTCAGGAAACATAAGTTTTATCTGATGTATTATTTCTACTGCTGCATTAATATCATTTAAAACTATATTACTTTTATTTTTCCTCTATTCTCTAATTGAACAACAGCTTGACAGTGAAATCAATCACAGTCTAACTTATTTTAAGGATCTTAATTTCAGTCAATGACTTCCAAGAAATTTCCAGGACAGAAAACTACCGGAGGAGCTTTATTGGGTTAGGCCAGAACTCCGTTCCATCAGGAGTTCTGTTCCCATACAGGCATTTCAAATGTTTCATGGTAACTCAGCATCTACTGCAAAATTAAAATAACACCTTGCACTTATTGTTCAGAGCAGTTATTGTAGAGAAGCTTGTTGGCTATGTAATATATAACCACCATGGCTAGCATGCTTTAGTAGTCTCATCCTCCTTTAAAGCCTTCCAAGCTGGTGGCTATCACTACTTGTGAGAATGAGTTCCATAGACATGGGTATAAACACTAGATTGCATCTTCTACTCTGAATTCTCCTACGTAAGTACAGAGGTAGTCATAGAAAGACTACCTCTGTACGTATGTAGGAGAATTCATGTAGATAAAGATAGAACAACAAACTGGCTCTTGGCTTTGCAGAATGTTTTGGTGGGACAGGGAACCTGGGTGAGCGCCAAAGAAGGTCTCGCAATGTTTGGAGGAGATGCAGGACAGGTAATAGAGCTAATGACAGAGGAACTGACCTCGCCAGCATTTACCTCCTTAGGAGAGTTTTGGATCCAGCCCTCTTTATATGGCAAACCTATCATGAGGTCCAGTAAAAGACTGGAAGGCAGATTCCAGAAAAGAAACTATTTGCAGGCAGGCAGAAAGGAAGAAAGGAGGCAGGTGGCTGGCAGGCAAGGATTTATTACATTTTTTTAAAAAGCATTTTTTTCACTTTAAATTCTAAAAAATCATGTTGGGCCAAACATCCACAGACACACACACCTTTTTCGTGGCATTGTTCTTCCTCTCACAAAGTGTGCAAGTCTTTAAGGGGAAGATAAAATGCAAAGCCTTTTCATGTGTGGGAGAAGGGAAATACATCATTTCTAACATGCGGTGCTCAGAATGTTCTCTCTCCCCACAACCCTGCCTTTCAGTTCATTTATTTATTATTATTGAGAAGGAAAAAAAATAGTGCTTTAACAAAAAAATGAAAGAAATACGACAAAGGAAAAAATGTTAATATGTCATAACAGTAAACAATTATAATTCTATATTTACTTCTCTAATGCAAATGTTAGTCAAGTACGTATTTATTTCTAATACATTTATACGGCTATCATTTTTTTAACCTACTGTATTTTGTATACTGTAAATGAGTCCCATATTTCATTATACTTGTCCATGCAAAGTCTACATCTATAGGCAATCCGCTAGTAAGTAGCAAGTACAATCAGGTCTTCAATCCATTGAGTGAATGGGGCTGTGCATTTATCTTTCCAATGCTGCAGTGTCAGTCTTTTGGCCACAGTAAGGACATGGAGAATCCATTTATGTTGTCCAGTTGTAAAGTTCCATGTATTAAGTATATAGTTCAAAAGAATATTATCCTCTGAAAAATTTAGCTTTTGTCGCATAATCATATTTATATAGTCCAGTACTTTCTCCCAAAAATTGGTAAGTATAGGACATTGTAGAAACATATGTTTTAAAGAAGCATTATCCTTATTACATCTCCAACAAAATGCTGTTTTTGACAATCCTTTTCTGTACAAACGGAATGGAGTCCAATACATTCTAAATATTATTTTTTGTTGTATAAGTTGTAATTTGAGGTCCATGGACACTCTTGGTATAGAAGTTAAACACTCTCCCATTGTCTAGGAAATATAGAAACCTCTAATTCTTTATGCCACTCGTCTCTTAACATCTGCATATCAAATTGATTTATTGATACTAAATATCTATAAAAACTAATAGGTTTTTTAGTTTTAAAGGATTTAACAAGTTATTCTAGTATCTTAGGTATCTCAGAAGCTGAAAATGCTGTCAGTCCAAACAATATTGTTAACAAATGCTGTAACTATAAATATTGCTATTGGGTTACATCTGATAGATGACATTTATCTCTTAACATGGAATATGTTAAAAATTCATCTATCAGTTGGTCCAAAGTCAATATCTCTGCTTCCATCCAATTTTTCTGTATCACCATCTTTTTCCCAATTTTTAAAGTTGGGTTTCCCCATAAAGTCAATTTGGCATGGGAAAAAGGGTCAAATCTTTTTTTATTAGACATTACGTTCTGATTTCTAACTAACGAAATTGTTTCCAGAGATATTACAGTTTTCGTATATTTAGATTCTAATACTGTCCATCCAACCAAAAATGCTATATATGTATATTCAGAAATCAAAAAACTAACACCACTTGTTGGCTTCCAGTATTTAATACCTGACAGTAGGTAAGCATGATGACATAGCTCCAGATTTGGAAAATTGAGTCCTCCCTCATTCATTGGTAATTGCATTTTCTGTAAAGATATTCTTGGAATTGAAGAACCCCATAAAAATTTTCTAAACAACGAATTTATTTTCTGAAAATATTTTCCAGATATAAAAACTGGAATTCCTCTCAGAATATAAATAAATCTGGGAATAATATTCATTTTGAGACCGTTCACCTTTCCCCAAGGGGTGCGTCAGGGATTAGCCCAGGAAACTCCAGGAGACAGTACAGATTCAATCCAGCAAGGTTTATTGGCTTCACTCCCGTTACAGAAATCTTCTCAGAGTGAGAGCAATTCCCAGGGTCACCCACAAACGTCCTCTGCATTCCTTAGGGAGGGGCCAGTCTCATTCTCTTATCTCTTCCTCGCTGCTCTGGGGACGAGAGTACGTTCTTAACCCCTCTTGCTCTATCTCTCACAGGGTGAGGTTTAATGACTCCCATCTATCAATATCTGAAGAAACTATATATTTTATGGTTTTTATATCTCTATATATTTTATTTATATTACAGGTACTGAGTTATATCCTTTGGTATAAACATACCTAAATATTTAATGGATTCAGTACGAATACAGAATTGATATTCCTTAAATGAATGGGTAACCAGATTTTCATCTACTGGCATCAATTCTGATTTGGGCCGCTAATAGAGGATCCTGCTATTTTACTAAAGGTACCGATCTTTTGCATCAACACTGGAATAGTAGTGCGAGGTTTAGGAATAAACAAAAGAATATTGTCTGCAAATAAAACCAATTTTTGTTCAACTTGGGTTGTGAACCCTGCCTTTCAGTTTAGAGAAAAAAACTTTTGCTTCTGCAAACTGAAGCTCTGGTTTCCACCCAGCAATCTAATGGCATTCACAACCAAAAGAGGTCCCAGGGTTGCCACGTTGTCATTCCCTTTTAAGGAACCTCACCAAGCTGCTACAGACTAGTGACACCCTGCTATCACCTTACCTTGAGGGCAACTGGCAACAGAACAACATTCTCCCTTTGTAAAGGTAAATCCTACCTACACACACACTGCACACAGAGATTTTGATGTTCATACCAAAGATGGAATCAAAGACTTTTTGTTGGTTTGTTTTGCTTTTGATATATCCTCATAACTTATGGAGAGGGAAAAAAAACAAGCTAAATAGTTTGGCAGGAGGTATGCCAAAATACAGTGGTACCTCGGGTTACGAACTTAATCCGTTCTGTGACTCTGATCACAACTCGATTTGGTCGCAACACGAGGTAAATTTTCCCATAAGGTTCAATGTAAATACGGTTAATCCGTTCCGCCCTCCGAATTTGGTCGCACCACGAGGCAAATTTCCCCATAAGGTTCAATGTAAATACGGCTAATCCACCCTCCAAATTTGGTCACACCACGAGGCAAATTTCCCCCAAAACACACCACAAGCCTCACCGAACGTCTCCTTGCTACTGCGATCTCGCCCACAGGAAGCCGCGACCGCGTGGCAGCAAGGCAAATGGCCACGGATCCGGTTCGTAGCTCGAGACGGAGTTCACATGTCAAGGTAAATTTTGGGGGCTGGAGCTGGTCGTATCTTGAAAAATTCGTAAGGAGGGGCGTTCGTAACCCGAGGTACCACTGTACTTCAACTCAGGAGCGACTGTCTTGAGTCTGAAGTAGGCTATTTCCATGTCCACCGAGTGTTCTAATGCTGGCTGGCACCCCAGAAATTCTCAGGTTGAAATGGGCCCTTTTGTACTCAGGACAATTCCAGTAATGACAGACCACAGCTTGCTTCAAATTCTAAACATTTAGCATACAGCTCACTTTGGTCTTCTTGAACTCCAAACCAGTTTTTCCAAGGCTTCAAAACTACTTCATTCAATCATGCTCGAACTGACCACTAGATGTCCCTCTGCCACCATGTCAGATGCTATAACACCATGTCATATTGCTATAAACCTGCAACTTGAAGATTTAAAAGAAAACATTTTCTACATGTGGCTCTTTTATCTACTTTTTCATTTATTTGTTTTACAAAATGTGAATACTACCTCAACCAAAGACTGTTCAGAAAGGACTCTGACAACTAGCATAATAGAACAACTGTAAATAAGATAAAAGGCAATGGTTACCATCTCACCACTGCAATTTTGGAAGATTGATGTTATACACAGGAAGTATTTTAAGCAATATTCTTATTTTTTACATTGATTCTCTAGAAGTATGGATCATTTTACAAATGATGTTGTTCATCCATATAATTTGGTCAACACTTGATGTACTGATTTTTTAAATTATTATTTATTTATTTTGGTGCCTTCAAGTCAGTGTTGACTCCTGGCAACTATCTGGACAAGTCCCCTGCAAGATTTTGGAAGTGGTTTGCCCTTGCCTCCTTCCCAGGGCTGAGAGAGAGGGACTGGCCCAAGGTCACCCAGCTGGCTTTGTGTCTAAGGCAGGACTAGAACTCACAATCTCCCCATTTCTAGCCTGGTGCCTTAACCACTATACCAAACTAGCTCTCTGTACTGATCATAGGATATTCATAATCTGTTTGTTTTTTTAAAGTTCCATCCTTTCAGGGAAGGCAACCCAGCACAAAATGGCCATCAAAATACACACCAGCCAATAGGAATGGAGGTGTTTATCCTCCAATGCCTTGCTTGCACCAGTGGAGGGGAAGAAATACTACTTTGAACATAGAGCAAGAAAACTCAGGTAGTGGTCACCTTCTCAGCCACTTAAGGCAGGGCTGAGAATAATAAGATCTTTTCCTGTCCTTCCAAAATGGTAGTAGTCCATCCTCGTGCTGGAGAAAGCAGGAAATGCAGAGTCACAAATCTAGACATTGTGGTGGCTTTCATATACAAATAGGATATGGTTGTCACCACAACCAGCAATTCTCAATGTTTCTGATGGTACTGGTGACCATGGTAACTCAAGAATTCCAGTTGAGTTTTCAACCACATCAGATGCAGCTTCCTCTACTTGTACCTTTGTTCCCTCAAATTGGTCAATATACAGGCAGGGCAAGGTAATTGAGTAACAACATTAGATCAACAATAATGCAAAACATTTTTATTCATTTTGGAGTAACACCAAGAGAGATTACAAACGGATACCTAGCTTAACTATTATGCAGCAATTCCATATTTCCTCCTTTACAATATCTTCTCTTGTAGTGAGGAGTCAGGATGGTACTGTAGTTAAAGTGTTAGGCTAGGACTGGGGAGACACAGATACGAGTACAGTGACAGTCAAGGAAACTCACTGAGTGACTTTGGGCTAATAATTCTGTTTCAGTCCAATCTACCTCACAGGGTTATTATTATGAGCATAAAATTAAGGGAGACTCCATGTAAGCTGTCTTGAGCTCCTGGACGAAATGTGGAGTATAACTCTACCAAACAAATGATATAGAAATCTTCATGTTTCCAGAAGGTTAGCATCCAGCCATTACTTCTTTAAGATTGCAAATATAATCTGATACTCATAGCACTTATCACTGAGTCATTTATCCCACCTGTAAGTTCTATTTTCAAACTGAGTTTAAGTTACACACCAATATCTGGTCTAACTTCAAGACTTTTTACATTTCTTCCTCTATCCTAGATGTTAGGTCATAATGAAGCTAATGAAGAGTTCTGGAGAACTTGAAAGTTTGACAGTGCATTATTGAAATTATGCATTCATTTAGGTTGTTCTTTGGCACTGATAAGGACTCTGATTTTATTTCAACCTATTTAATGACACACTGGGCATTGGGTGTAAAAATAAAGACAAAAAATGTAGAAATTCAAAATTGGTAATACTTCACAGCCAAAATTAAATCCCACTGAGAGATATTTCAACATATATTTACATCTACTGTTGAACTTAATGAGACTTAAAATACCCTAATAGAGAATTGACAAGGATAAATGGGACATGGAGACATGTTTTGTCTTTTCAAGGTTTTCCCTTACCTTTTCAGAGGGCTAATTAGGGCTACCAGATCTGGGTTACAAAAACCTGGGTAACCACTAGATGTCAGCAAGCAGTGATAGTTTTCCAGCCAACATTGAATAATCATCTATATACTACTAAAACTCTCATGTCTGTAACCTTCAACTGGGTGAAATGGTGCATCATAGGGCAACAATTTTTGAACCAAAATACCTCAGATGGGCTAACTTACAGAATGTGTCCAAAAACTGGAACCCATTACTCCTGTTGGATTGAAATTTGGGAAATTTGTGGCCACTTCAGCATTGCTGTGCTGCCTCACTGCTGCAGTCAGCCCAAGTCACATGATCATCATGGGTATACCCCCAACCTCTTTCCTGCCTCTCTCTGTCCCCTGCACCCAACTGACTGGCAGCAAGTACTGATGGGCAAGTAGCAATTGGCTGCTTTGGAAATGAGGCAGAACGAGGGGAGGGAAATGGCACAAGCCTATATTATATGAAGGAAGGAAGGAAGGAAGGAAGGAAGGAAGGAAGGAAGGAAGGAAGGAAGGAAGGAAGGAAGGAAGGAAGGAAGGAAGTCTAGTTGATTTTAAAAACATCTGCATGAAAATGATTATTATCAGTAACAAATAACAGATCAGATCTATCAACCCAAATGTATCCTCTTATCTGACTGAGATAAATCATGCATGCAAATCAAGTATCAGTCATGAAACAGACTTGCCAGTGAAATGAAATATAAAGTATTTAAAAGCTGAACAAAAATGCTTCTTTCTGGAGGCATATTTGATCTAGCTCCTTGTTCTTCTTTCTGTAGAATACAAAATTGGACAACATTTAATTGCATCTCACACTGTCAGCTATTTAGAAGAGTTTTCATGTCTCCAATTTCTCCTATGCATGCAAGCATGTTATTAAATATGGTGACCTTTGCAGTTCCTTTAATTTGGAGTTCAAGTAGCTCAGCTTTCCATGTCACATCTTGCATTTAAATCTGCACATCCAAGTGTGCAGTATTCCACAGTGGTCTGTGAAGAGTTATTATACATTTCTACTTTTTCATTTATATGGAAGAATCTCATATTTTAATATATGCAAAGATGAGAGTGCTAATTGTCTGGGAACCCTTAGCAAGTATTTGCATTTTGTACATTGACACTTGTATTTGGGACAAAGTGGAGTGCAACCATACTCACTTACTCAAAAGGAAGTCCCACTCTATTCAGTGGTTCTTGCTCCTTAGTCCTGTCTTCTCCAGAATGTATTAGATTTTATTTCCCAACCAGTATGACCCAGGCTGATTTGGGATCATGGCAGTTTAGTCCAGTACATGTAGAAGGCATCACACTGGGGGAGGGAAGCAGTCTTAGCATGTTTCAGATTACAGTCTAACAGGACTGCCTAGGAAGGCACCCTCTATTTCATTTGAATTATCTAACAGTTTTCTACCTGTGTTTTATATTGATATTATTACTAGGAGAATCAGAATGTCAAACTACTTGTGCATGTGGAACTTTATTTTGGTGATATAGTTTATAAAATAAATTCTGTCTGTAAAAAATAAACATGTGGCTTATATATAGAATATGTATATGTGGAGCCACAATATGATTTAAGATATGTTCCCCATTATATGTAAAATAGTTTTACCCTGAATACCAGAACATGCACATACACATACCTACATAAACACATACACAAAAGCACACACACTTCTGTTTTGATTGGGTAGCTTCCTTGATTGATTGTGGGGATGCTGTAGATACAACATATCATGATTTCAGCAAAACATATGATAAAGTATCACATTATACCTTCTGATTAGACTTGGCTTTTTCACCAAGTCTCGGGGGCAGAGCTGTTATGACTATCCCTCTGGTACTTTAATGGTATTTTTGAGGAATGTTTGACTCCCAGTGCACAACAGTGTTTATATTGTGTATTTTTGGTTTTAATCTTTTATTATATATTTATTTTCACCCATATTACAGATTTGGGAAGTTGCACACTGCTCAGAGTTGGTTGACTAGAGCAGTCTACAAGTCCTGTAAAGAAAAAAAAAATAGAAAACAATTAAATGTGTGCCGAATACCCTAACAATTATTTGGATATGTAGCTGGCATGGAATCTGTACTCATAGAATCTGAGGATGAATTATAATAAAGCAAAGGTGGTAGTCTTTGGCAGAAGTAATACTGAACAAAGATAGGCAATTACTGCCCAACAAATAGAGCAATGCCCCTCTTTTAAATACCTAGGCATCACCCTTCATAAGTCCCTTATATGGAAAACACATTTAACTACTCTCTTAGTAGCTGCCCAACATACAAAGGGCACTATTCTGAAGTTCTCCTATTCTAAAGGAGGGAAGCTGGTAGCCCCTCTCCTTAAAATATTCCAGGGCAAGGTGATAGCCCAGATGCTGCATGGGGCTGAGATCTGAGGGTGGGATGAGAAGGTTATTGCCAATTGGAAGTATAAGGAAGATTTGGGGCCTCCCCTAGGGCACCCCTGCTGCTCACCTAAGGATGGACCTAGGACAACCTTCCATCACTGTTAGAATGTATCTTGCATTGTTCATTATGTCCTCCACTGCCCCATTTACGATGGGATTAGGGTCAAATTATTGATGGTAAATGAACTCAAAGGCTTAGACTTCAAACAACTGAACTATCTTCTTGCAGACATGTTTCCAACCATTAGCAGTCAGGTTGCTATTTTTGCCCTGCTGTCATTTAAACTTAGAAAGAAATAAGTTTAAATGACAGAATTGTTAGTTGTAGCTCTGGCTTTATCTTGTTTTGACCTTCTTACATCTGACACTCTCTTTATTATTTCATTTTATAATCTACTGTTATTTTATTAATATTTTATGGTATGCTGTGGTATGCTATATGTTATGATCTGTGGTTACACCAGTAAACTTGCTTACTTACCGTATTTTTCCGTCAATAAGACGCCCCCATGTACAAGACGACCCCCACTTTTCCAACCCAAAATTAAGAAATCAATATTTTAAAGATAGTGCAGAACACATTTTTATTTAGTAATTAGTTAACATTTACCTGATACACTCGGTGGGAGGAGGTCCAAACCGTCTCTCTGCAGCTCTATTTCCATGCTCTTTTGCATAACTGAGTACATTCAAGCACGAGTGAAACTACCGATAGCTTGTCTCTGCAAACAGCCTTCCTCTAATTGGTTTGTTCAGCATCAGCTAACGTCAGTTACATAAGGCTCGTGATTGGAGGAAGTCTGTTTGGGAGACGAGCTATTTCACTCGTGATTGGAGGCTAGCAATAGGAGGAAGCCTGTCTGCAGAGACAAAGTATGGGCAGTTTTGCAACCGCGCGGTTCTCTCCTCGGCTGACTTCCTTGAATAAGACCCCCTTCAATTTTTAGGGTAAGGATTTTAGAAAAAAGTATCGTCTTATAGTTGGAAAAATACGGTACTTACCCATAGAATGGTTCTTCATTATACTGGAAAGAGATGTCAAGTGGTCTGCCACAAGGATCAATCTTGGGACCTCTGTTCTTCAACATTTTTATTAATGACTTTGATAATGAGGTAGCGGGAATGATTAACAAATTTGCAGATGACTTAAGATTGGGTAGGATAGTGTCATACTCTATAAAACAGAAATAAAATTCAAAGTAACATTGTTTGGTCGTAGAAATGGGCAGAAATAGTAGAATGAGATTGAACAGAGACAAAGTTCTTCGCTTAGGAAATGCAAATCATGATACAGAATGAGGATATCTGGCATGGTAACTGAACTTGTAAAAGAGATATTGGAATAATGAATTATTGCAAACTGAAAGTAAGCCAGCAATGAGAAAAAGGAAAATCCAGTTTCAGGCTGCATCAACCAAATTATAACTGTACAGTTTCAAATCACAGGAACAAATCATTCCAATTTATTTTGCTTTGTTCAAACCCGACATCAAGTACTATGTCCAGTTCTGAACACCATACTTTCAAAAGGATTCAGGGAAATTGGAACAGGTTCTGAGAAAGGCAACAAAGATGATTAAGGGACTAGAAATTAAATCTATGAAACAGCTGGAGTTGGGAAAGTTTAGCTGTGAGAAGACTGAAGCACTCTTCAAATACCCAAAAGGATGACCCAAAAGGAAGTCAAATACGGTAAGTAAGCAAGTTCTAGACTTGTTCTCACTTGTTCAAGTGTACAAGACACAGAATGATGAATTTAAATTATAGGAAGGGAGATTCTAATTGAATATTTAAAAAAAAATCCTAATACAAAGAGCAATTTTATGGTCGAACCAATTACCCAAGAAGTTGTAGACCGCCCTATATTGGAGGTATTCCAGTAGACAACCATCTGTCTAGGATACTTACGTAGAGTCTTGCCTTAAACAGGAGGTTGGACTCAGAAGTCTAAGTGTCCTTCACCTCTCTAAGATTGTATGAGTTCTGTGCCAGACAGCCCTATAGTACAAGGGCGAATTGCTCCTTCTTACTTCAACTGATAAGAGACTACCAGCTGAATGGCAGGTTGTTTCCTGAATTTATCCCAATAAGATTTTGTAGAAGAGTCTGTTTTCAGGTCTCTTCACTTAGAGATCACTACCTGGCGGGGCCTCAGAGGGGGGCCTTTTCAATTGTTATCCTTGTTCTTTGGAAGAGCATCTCCCTGAGATCCAGGTGGCTGTACCATTTGGATTTCAGAAAGACCATCAGGGCCTGGCTTTTTCAACAAGCCTTGGGGTGGGAATGTTGTGAGCTCCTCCCTCCTGTAACTTGGAAATTAATTAATGGAGGGGGGGTATCCCCTCTGGAACTCTACTTTGCATTGTTATTTAAATTTTAGACAATGTATTTTTAAACCTTATATACATAAATAGAGTATGTAAGCTGCTCAGAGTCAGTGTCAATTAGAGCAATACATCAGCCCTGCAAATAAATAAATACACAAATCAATAAATAAAGTGACAGGCAGGAAAACGGCACCCCTAAAAAGAAACGTCTCCAGTCAGTCGCTCGAGAAGGTATCTGGTGTGACAGCTTCAGAGTCCCAACTAATATCTGAATGGCTGCCTTCAATTATTTCTAGGCAGTCAGCTGAAAATGATTGCTTGTATATAATGTATATATAAATTATATACAATTTATAATGTATTTAATGTTTTAATATAGTAGCTAAGTAGGACAATGCTTGATTTGACTGCTTTTCTGGTTCAGAATCCCAGATGCTTTACCGCGTGCTTTGCCTTGGCCCCTTTGCACACAGAACCCACGATGAGGGAGGAGGGCAAGGGGCAAGGGGGCACATTCCAAAGGAGGAAGCCAGGCTGTCTCACCTCTGATTGGCTCACCACGGTTCCGTGGCTGTGGAAGGAGGAAGAACCTTGGAGGATGTCTTAATGGAGCTGAAATAACAGAATTCCCATCTTTGTGGGGAGATGGAGGGAGAGGGACAAGCTATTCGTTACCCAAGCTTGAGAGAATGGCTTGGCCGGCACACGTGCTGGTGACTTCACTTCGTATCATCTCTGCGTAGCATATGTGGCTCTAAAGCTGTGGAGCAATTTGCTTAGCCTTTTTTCTTTGTGAGTTAGGGAACCATTCATTTGCAGTAAAAGCTGTGTAACATCCAGACTGCTCGAGCAACTTTTTGATGCGAGCCCTAAGCCAACAGTCGTAAGCGAAGGTGGAGCAATGAATGCAAAAAGGGAGCAAGTCGCCCAATGCAAAAATGATGGTGATGGTGATGGTGATGGTGATGGTGATGATGGTGATGGTGATGATGATGATCATGATGACAACAAGTGGTAAAGATTATGTAGCAGCAAAGGTACAGTGCCAGGAAAGAATAGGAAGGCCCCTTAGGCCCCAAAAAGAAGATACTTCATCTGCTCCATGTTTCCTTTCCAAGATGGGCACTTCATTTTACACTCTTAATTCAGAAATGTGCCACTGAGGGAGAAAAGAGAGAAAGCAACTGTTACTGGTCTGTAGTTTTAATGGATTTTGGAGTGCTTCCCATCTCAGGAATATATAATGCATCCAAAGAATTTCCAAACTTGAGTAGAACTGGTATTTCTGATAGCGTTATATAACACTATGATCCCCTATTAATAAGTTCTATGCCTTGAAATTAGCTTATTACTTAAACTATTGTCAAATACTACATGACATCAAAAAGAGGGCATTTTGTAGCACTTACTGAAGGAGCAAAAAGGGTGGAATTAAGTCCCCCTTTTTCACCAATCAATACACAAACGAAATCTGAAAAGAAAAGCACAAGCATCAAATTGCCTAATCAATTTAGTATATGTGTTTTAAGGGCATACAATCTGCCATAAATCTTAAATGCTAAAGCTCTGATCAAACACATCTGCAGGGTCCAAATGTCAACATGATGAAAACAGCATTGTGTCATTGTGATGCAAGCTCTGCCCCTTTCGGGCGTGCTGCTACAACACAACATGCACAGGAAAGGGCACAATGCTGCTTTCACTATTTGCTTCCCCATTTCTCTCCCCCCCCACCCCGCCACGCCCCAGAGATGAAGATGAAAAGGTTCAGTTTAGTAATAAGAAGTATGAAAAATGTATGAAAAAATATTGTACATTCAGAAGTGGAGAGTTTCTGATGGGACATGTAGAGAAATATTGGAGTGGAACACTCTTGTAAGGCAGAAGATAGTTTTCATATTTCTGTCTGACTTAAAAACTCATAAATAGGGCTCATGATTTGAATCCAATGGTCCAGGAGAAAAGCCCCCTAGGATTTCTTTTCCAGTTGTTGGAAGGAAGGGGGTACATTTAACATTTATCACAATTGCATCCACTCTGGGCTATCAACTGTAATGGAAAGTCACTGCAAGTTTTGCAATATCTTAGGGAGAGGTTCCCCATAATTCTGATTCTGTCCAGTCTGTGGCTCTTCCTCCTGTCTCTCAAGGTTATTCCCACATACTGTTATGATTCCTTTAGCTGTTCTCTCAATAAAAATTAATACACAAACACAATATTCAAGATTTTATTTTCTGTGTTCAGAGGATAACAATATTTTTCAAAATGACTAAACCCTATTGGTTGTTTACGTGATATGTGTTAGCTTGGATTAAGTCTGAATAGTTTTGACAATGGTCAGTCTGATTTTTCTCTAATACAGATAGGATTAATGGCTGGTCCCCACATTGACACCTAATTGTAATGTGGCTTGTTTGTTTTTTGGTTTAGGGACAGGTGTAAACCCCTCTTATGAAACAAGCTATGTTTATCCACATATGCTCAGCCTAAGAGCAACCATAGCTTAGCATTTTGTGTCAGCCACTATATATCATTCAATTTTATTTTAAGTATTTATTTTACAAAAATTCTATACTATCTTCTCAGAACAAGTCTGGGCAGTGAACAATCTAAAAACATGAAGATATAAAACATCCATCTCTTAAAGATCAAAAGCCCCTCTCACAAAACCAACCCATCATCACACCTAGCATAAAAACAACTTGGCGCAAAACCAAAATAGACTATCAATCACTATCGGGGTCAAGGATCAAATGCCCCCTCAAAAAGACACATCTTCAATGCCTTTCACAATCCAAGAGTGGAGGGACCATGCTTATTCCAAATGCTGGGGCAGCCACAGAAAAGTCCTGCTTTCAGTCCCACAGCCTTCCCACCTCTCATTGTGCAGAATCTGGCACATAGTCTCACAGGATAGAAGGGGTAATTTTGGATAAGATGATCCCCAAGAATTGAAGAGCTTTCCAAATTTTGTACTATTTTGTGGCCTTTAAGTAAGTCTAGGGAACTCCAAATAACATCAAAATTCACAGCCAAAATGCCCAGCCCCAGACTGCAAGTTGAGGAAGGCCGGTACAAGATGATATAGTCTTCATTTTGCCATCTTCAATTGTTCTCCATGAACATTTAGCCCCATCTGGGTACATGGGGAACAGGATTAGAGTGACCAGTTCTGGGCTGCGAAAAATGGATGGCATCGTTCAACTGTCTGCTGTGGGCCTTTCCTTTTGCAGGCAGGCACCGTATCCTTAAGTTGCTTTTCCAAGCTTTCATTTAAGAAAAGAGAAAACCAACTTCTTCCCAACCTCCTGATATACTGAAGATACAAGTCCCATTCTGACTGAGAGGATTCAGGGCACTGTAGTCCCAACACATCTGGGCAGGCATCCCACTGGGCAAGAAGTTTCCATTTAGTAGCACTAGCTTTCATATTTCGCAGGGATGTCACTACTGTATTTTAAATTGTTCTGCATCTGAAGTAGATGATGATGATGATGACGACGATGACGATGACGATGATGATGATACAATTCTTTATTTGTTCTTTATGCTGTAAATCTCCCAGAATATATATTGGAAGTTCAGTGTATATAGGTTAATGAATGCATTCTGAGTGATAACAGGTCTCAAACTCAGTAATCCAAATTTTCATTCAGGCAAATACCTTTTCCAAGCTTCTGGAATTGACACAGATCTCCAAGCCTGAAGAAATGTGCTATCAGTTGGATATATCTGTGCCAAATCTCAATTTTTTTTCTCAACTCAAGTCACACTTACATAGATAGGCAGACAGACAAACAGCAGATATCACATCAGGAAAACCTATTCAGGGGAAAAGCATGGTACATCAGTATTGTCAATAACTTTAGAAAAACAACTTTAAAAAAAAAATCACAAGGAGTCCATCTCCTTGTTCTCTCCAGCTTTTCCATTATTTTGCTTAGTGCTATCCCAATATATCTCAATACAGGTAGTCCTTGACTTATGGCCACAATTGGGACCAGAATTTCTGTCGCTAAGCAATGCGGTCATAAAGCAAGACGTCATACGACTGCAATGCTTAGTGACGGCAATCCCAGCATTCCCTGTTGCACTCATTAAGCAAATTCCACCGGTTGTTAGCTGAGGACTCACCCCAATCCAAGCCATTCCAGGCTTTGTCTCTCCCAACCTTGACCCTCAGTAAGGTAAGGGACTGCCTCCAATTTACACCACCCACCTATCTCCCCCCCATCTCTGCCCTTTTGGCCACCCTGCACTGTGCCTTGCAGGACAGCAAGCAGTACCAGAACTGTGCAGCTCTGGGGCTGCTTGTCACGCCCCAAAAAGCCACAGTTGCCCCAGCCCAGTCCCAACCACAGTTGCCTTCATCACCCTGCACTCTGAGACCCCTGCTGCCCTACACTCTGCCTCCCCAGCTGACCTTTGCCATCTTCTTGCTCCCACTGCTGACAAGGTGTGCCCAGTCTGGCTGCTGGGCCAGGCTGTGGCTGGGCTTTGTGTTGTCTTGCAGTCCTGGGGCTGTTTTTTGCAGCCCCGGAACCACGGCATGCCAAAAAGCCCCTTTGCATGAAGGCCAGTCCCAGCCCAGGAGCACGTGCAAAGGGGCTTTTTGGCACACCGTGGTTCCGGGGCTGCAAAAAGCCGCAGTGCAACGCGAAGCCCAACCCCAGCCTTGCCCAGGAGCGTGGTGCAAAGGGGCTTTTGGGTGCACCATGGCTCTGGGGCTACAAAAAGCAGCCATAGCTGCAGCGCAGCACAAAGCCCAGCCCTAGCCCCAGCCTTGCCCAGCAGCATGGCACAAAGCCTCAGCTGCCCCAACCCAGTCCCAGCCACAGCTGCCCTCACCACCCTGCACACTGAGGCCCCTGCTGCTCTGCGCTCCGTCGCCCCAGCTGACTTTCAGCATCTTCTTGCTCACACTGCTAACAAGATGTGCCTGGCCTGGCTCTTCGCGAGGCAGCTGCTGGCCACGAGGCCATCTTCCCCAGATCTCGTGAGGAAACCACTGTCTGCAATCTGGGGAAGAAAGCCTCCCGTGGCCAGCAGCTGCCTCCCGAAGAGCCAGGCCAGGCATATCTCATCAGCAGCGGGTACAAGAAGATGGCAAAGATCACCTGAGGCAGCGGAGCGCAGGGCAGCAGGGGGCTGAAAGGGTATAGATGGGGAGAAGATAAGCGGGTGGGGGAATTGAAGTGTGCCTGCAGTTGTAAGTGTGGGTGGGCTGCCAAGCACCCAGATTTTGATCACGTGACCACGGGGGTGCTGCAACGGCCATAACTTCAGGGACCAGTTGTAAGGCCCTTCATTCAGCGCTGCCGAAACTTTGAACGGTTGCTGAACTAATGGTTGTAAGTTGAGGACTACCTTACATTGACATTGTGCACATGTACCCAAAAGGCAGGGCTTCTATTATAATGTCACAGCCATCACCTGGCAGATTTTGACACCACCCCACAGATGACTGTGTATGTACAACAACAAAACTCTCACTACTTGGTATCAATCTTAATTCACCCAGCAGGCTCTCGTGATTCAGGAGAGGATTTTCATATGATTCTCTCCTCTATTTCTCATGCTTAGAAGGGTTCCAATCTTACATCTAGAACGGCTTTAGTGATACACAGTCTGGTGTTTAGATATTGCAGCTATGATCATCTTGTCTGCCTCTCTTCTTCTCCCCAGTAAACTATCATACTCAGTTCCCCAGCAAGCCTAGTTGCAATTAATGAGTGCAGTGTGGGCACAGTCCAAGGTAGACTGTGCCTGGCAGTTCCAGTAATCAAGAGAAATTGGTAGAAACAGATCTCAGTTCAACACATATTTCAATTATTCTGTTTCCTTGGAAACCCTGTACTGCAGATGGATTTGCCTTTCGGTGGCTAAAAATATCAACTGGCCCCTCTTAGAATAACAAAGAATGGAGAAATGGAGAAGGCAGTTGGGGGTGGGGGGAGGCACATACAACGTTGCCACTCTAATTTTTTTTACTTCTATAGTAACAAAGGTCGTCTGTGTGAATAGCAGACCTGGAGTTTCTTATCCAGCATTAACTTTCAGTGGTTTTGGCGAGCTTTCATCAGTCTTGTGGAACAGAGATAAGCCCACCAGCCATGACTGGGAGGGGGGGGAAAAAGTATATGTGAGAAGACAAGCGATAAAAAGGTTCTAATAGCTCCAAGGGCTGGTGGTGACCTGAGAAAATAATTCATTGCCGCACTCTCTGGAATGCAATGGTTTCCCCACCCTCCCCCCATGCGGAAAATGGGCTCTTCCTTTCAGTATGAGCAAAATTGTGGCCTTAGGTGTGTCCTCTGAAAGCAGTTCTTGCATCTTCAGTGCAGATAGCTGAACACACCAGCTATACATTCAAAGCCTACCTGTGCTTTCATCCTGGATTGGTGGCAGCAGAAAACCATGAGGCCATAAATCAAGTGGCCCCCAAATGTGCCCTAGCGGCACAGCCTGAGCTGACCTGCCTGAGCCCAAGGTCCGTGATTGGTGGCTGACAAAGCCAGGGCAGGCAAAGCCACCAATCACCATGCAGCAAGTCAGACTTTTTTATTTTCTCCATAGTCCCACTGACTATATGGAGTAGGTAAACAATTGAGCATTCCATCCAGCAATGCACCTCTGTCTCTGGGGAGACCAACTGTCTGGTTTTTCACCCGTTCATTGAAGGGGAAAGAGAAGTGGCTGAGGGACCAGTGGGGGATGTGGTTGCCTTTGAGGACTGAAGAGAAAAAATCAAGGTCTGTTTGGGAAGGGGCAGTCTCACAGGAAACTGGCCGATCCAGTTAGAACCTGACAGGAAAACCACCATTTTGCACAACCTCCCTCCTGTGCATCAACATGCCCTATATTTAAAGTGACCCTATTTTCTTGGAAAAAAATAAAGGACGAGCCTGAAAGCGGGGGGGGGGGGGGGGGGGCAAATCTGAAAGAGGTTCATAAAGATTAAAAAAATAATAATCGTTTGCGTTTATAACTTGGCTTTACAAAGGAAAATTCAAGAGCAAAACGAAGAAAATAAATATTTAAATTAAATAAATCTAAAGGACAGCTGTCTGAAATAAAGGACCGTCCTTTATAATAAAGGATGTATGGTCGCTGTACCTATATTGGCCACGTGCAGAGTTTTGAGGTGGCGAAGGGGCTTGTGTAACTCAGTGAAGCCATGAGCTATACCGTGCAGGGCCACCCAAGACGGACAGGTCATGACAGAGAGTTCTGACAAAATGTGGTCCACTGGAGAAGGAAATGGCAACCCACTCCAGTATCCTTGCCAAGAAAACCCCATGGACAATGTTAAAAGGCTAAAAGATATGACGCCGGAAGATGAGCCCCTCAGGTCGGAAGGTGTCCAATATGCTACTGGGGAAGAGCGGAGGGCAATTCCAAGTAGCTCCAGAAAGAGTGAAGCGGCTGGGCCAAAGCCGAAAGGACGTTCAGCTGTGGATGTATCTGGAAGCGAAAAGAAGGTCCGATGCTGTAAAGAACAATATTGTATAGGTACGTGGAATGTAAGATCCATGAACCAAGGCAAGCTGGATGTGGTCAAACATGAGATGACAAGATTGAACGTCGACATCTTGGGAATCAGCGAATTGAAATGGACGGGAATGGGTGAATTTAATTCAGGTGACCACTATATCTACTACTGTGGGCAAGAAACCCTTAGAAGAAATGGAGTTGCACTCATAGTCAATAAGAGAGTGGGAAAGGCAGTAATGGGGTACAACCTCAAAAACGACAGAATGATCTCAGTGCGTATCCAAGGAAAACCATTCAACATCACGGTAATCCAAGTCTATGCCCCAACCACTGATGCCGAAGAAGCTGAAGTTGACCAGTTCTATGAAGACCTACAAGACCTTCTAGAACTAGCACCAAAAAAAGATGTCCTTTTCATCATAGGGGATTGGAATGCTAAAGTAGGAAGTCAAGGAGTAATCGGAATAACAGGCAAGTTTGGCCTTGGACTACAAAATGAAGCAGGGCAAAGGCTAATAGAGTTCTGTCAAGAGAACAAGCTAGTCATAGCAAACACCCTTTTCCAACAACACAAGAGACGACTCTACACATGGACATCACCAGATGGTCAATACCGAAACCAGATTGATTACATACTTTGCAGCCAAAGATGGAGAAGCTCTATACAGACGGCAAAAACAAGACCAGGAGCTGACTGTGGCTCAGATCATGAGCTTCTTACTGCAAAATTTAGGCTTAAATTGAAGAATGTAGGGAAAACCACTAGACCACTCAGGTATGACTTAGATCATATTCCATGTGAGTACACAGTGAAGGTGATGAATAGATTTAGAGGATTAGATTTGGTAGACAGAGTGCCTGAAGAACTATGGACGGAGGTCTGTAACATTGTACAAGAGGCAGTAACTAAAACCATCCCAAAGAAAAAGAAATGCAAGAAAGCAAAATGGCTGTCTGATGAGGCTTTACAAATAGCTGTGGAAAGAAGGAATGCGAAAAGCAAGGGTGAAAGGGAAAGATATAAGCAACTGAATGCAGATTTCCAGAGAATAGCAAGGAGAGATAAGAAGGCCTTCTTAAATGAACAATGCAAAGAAATTGAAGAAAACAATAGAATGGGGAAGACTAGAGATCTCTTCAAGAAAATTGGAGATATCAAAGGAACGTTTAGTGCAAAGATGGGCACGATAAAGGACAAAAAAGGCAGGGACCTAACAGAAGCAGAAGAGATTAAGAAGAGGTGGCAAGAATACACAGAAGAACTCTACAAGAAAGATCTTAATGTCCCTGATGTCCATGCTGGTGTGGTCACTGACCCTGAGCCAGACATCCTAGAGAGTGAAGTCAAGTGGGCCTTAGGAAGCATTGCTAACAACAAAGCTAGTGGAGATGACAGTATTCCAGCTGAGTTATTTAAAATACTAAAAGACGATGCTGTTAAAGTGCTGCACTCAATATGCCAGCAAGTTTGGAAAACGCAACAGTGGCCACGGGATTGGAAAAGGTCAGTTTACGTTCCAATTCCAAAGAAGGGCAATGCCAAAGAATGCTCAAACTATCGCACAATTGCACTCATTTCACATGCTAGCAAGGTTATGCTCAAAATCCTACAAGCTAGGCTTCAGCAGTACGTGAACCGAGAACTACCGGATGTACAAGCTGGGTTTCGAAGAGGCAGAGGAACTAGAGATCAAATTGCCAACATTCGCTGGATCATGGAGAAAGCACGAGAGTTCCAGAAAAGCATCTACTTCTGCTTCATTGACTATGCAAAAGCCTTTGATTGTGTGGATCACAACAAACTGTGGCAAATTCTTAAAGAGATGGGGATACCAGACCACCTTACCTGTCTCCTGAGAAATCTGTATGCGGGCCAAGAAGCAACAGTTAGAACCGGTCATGGAACAACCGATTGGTTCAAAATAGGGAAAGGAGTACGACAAGGCTGTATACTGTCACCCTGCTTATTTAACCTATATGCAGAGTACATCATGAGAAATGCCAGGCTGGAAGAATCACAAGCCGGAATTAAGATTGCAGGGAGAAACATCAATAACCTCAGATATGCAGACGATACCACCCTAATGGCAGAAAGTGAAGAAGAACTAAAGAGCCTCTTGATGAGGGTGAAAGAGGAGAGTGCGAAAGCTGGCTTGAAGCTCAACATTAAAAAAACTAAGATCATGGCATCTGGACCCATCAATTCCTGGCAAATAGAAGGGGTAGAAATGGAAGCAGTAACAGACTTCATTTATTTGGGCTCCAAGATCACCGCAGACGGAGACTGCAGCCATGAAATTAAAAGACGCTTGCTCCTTGGGAGGAAAGCTATGGCAAACCTAGATAGCATATTAAAAAGCAGAGACGTCACCTTGCCGACAAAGATCCGCATAGTCAAAGCTATGGTTTTTCCAGTAGTAATGTATGGCTGTGAGAGCTGGACCATAAAGAAGGCTGAACGCCGAAGAATTGATGCCTTTGAACTGTGGTGCTGGAGAAGACTCTTAAGAGTCCCCTGGACTGCTAGGAGGTCAAACCAGTCAATCTTAAAGGAAATCAACTCTGATTGCTCATTGGAAGGATTGATAATGAAGCTCAAGCTCAGATACTTTGGTCACCTAATGCGAAGAGAGGACTCTTTGGAAAAGACCCTGATGCTGGGAAAGATGGAAGGCAAAAGGAGAAGAGGACGGCAGAGGATGAGATGGCTAGATAGCATCACTGAAGCAATGAGCATGAAATTGAGCAAACTCAGGGAGGCAGTGAAAGATAGGAAGGCCTGGCGCAATATGGTTCATGGGGTCACGAAGAGTCGGACACGACTTAACGACTAAACAACAACAACAACAACAACAACAGAGTGGAGTGCCACAGGCCATCTTCAGGCTGCAGGCTGCCCTAGAGATATTGATGGAGGCCCAAGGACATGTGCTTAGGGCATGTTCACAGCAAGGCAAGGAGACTGTGTGGATGTGGCCAAAATCTCACAATAGGCACATTTTCACCCACTAAAACTGTCTGATTCCATAAGAGCTATAAAAATAACTTATTCTCAGTTTAGAAGTACTTTAAGAAGTCTAGGACTCACTTTCCACAGAAGCCTATCGAATGACATATGGAGAAAAGCATCTCACCCTGCTTTACCCAGAAGAAGAATTAAAAATCCATGTTAATACACTACAAAGAAATGCCAGAAACTCACCCCTTGCTGCCACCTAGTGGGCAGCCAGGTTTTGCGGCCCAGAACTGGTAGCTGATAGGGTACAAAATAGGAGCTACAAAAAGCTCATTGGAGATGGGTGGAGGGAGAAAAAAAATACACTGATAATGTCAAAATCATCAAGTCTGCATGGCCAAAATCTCAAAAAGTAGTACTAGAGGGAGGGACATTGTGCTGTGTTGTAATCATGTCAGGTTCCCATCTGCCACTTGGACTGTCCTAAGACTGCTAGGAAGAAGAAGAAGAAGGAGGAGGAGGAGGAGGAGGAGGAGGAGGAGGAGGAGGAGGAGGAGGAGGAGGAGGAGGAAACTGGTCAGTTCTTGGGGGGAGCATCACTTATGGGTGACCTCGGAAACTGGGAATAAAGAAGGGTATTCAGACAGACCTTTGGGGACCTGTGATGATGGAGGGCAACACAGTTCATATTCAACCTGGATCTGGATCTAGACTGCCCTAAAGCTCCAATCCTGAATCCCAATCTGAATTGGAGCAACACAGCTTTATAACTATAGGACAATAGAGAGAGAGGGAGTGCTCAAGAAAATATTTCTCTAATTTCAGTGTCTCTGGCAGGTGCCAGAGGTTGGAGGTAATCTTTTTTATTACAATTTGCTACATAGGGCTCTGCTTATTCTCAGTTGGGAGGCTTTCTTAGCAAGTATTTCATCTTGTCTGAGCTGTTAGTGGTTTTGGTTTGCTGTTTTAAGGAATTTATTTTATACTTGAGTGGAGTCTTTGCGCTGCTTTAGAATCACCTCTAGACCAGTGTGATTTTGTGCTGTCAGCTGTATTTGGCAGCTGAGTTAATTTGTTTCCTGCTCAGCAGTAGCGTGTTTGAAATCACACCAAGGTGATCTTCCTGTTTGAAACACTGAAGATCTATTGAGCTTATGAGCAAGGTGTTTGTGTATTGGCAGGAATCCCTGCCTTAGGCATCACAAGAAGCCAGCCTTTCTTCTTTTCTGCAGAAATTTCTTATATGATAGGTCTTTTAAATGTCACAGACAAATAGGCTTTGACAGCTGTGCAGCTCTCCCTCTGAGCAACTATTCTGGCCATTTTGCAGATCACCCAAGAAATGCATGCAAGAGGAACTGAAGTGTTAATGGGTGAATAGGTCACATCTTCTTTGCTGGAAGGAGTATTGAGTGTTTTGAGCTGAATGGCAGGGAAGATTATTGCTTCAATCTACTTTTGAGGAACTAATGAATAGAAATAGTGTCACTTTGGAAGTCCCTTTGGTTGCCTGAGTCTTCCACCATTAAAAAAGGTCTAGCAATTATTTGGTCTTACCATCTGAACTTGGAATTCTCTCCCAATTTTCAGTAAATGTGAAAAATGTATTGTTTCTTGAAACAGCGCCCAGAAGGTTGAAGACTGAAAATGCAATACTGATTCAGATAAATAGCAATTGCTACTAATTTCAGAATGAGCAGGATGATATAACTTTCAAATTGTGGAAGAATGTTTTATTTGTAGGTGTTTTTACATAGAGGGAATTGTTAAATTATTTCTTTGGTGTGACGGACTATGTCTTATCGGTCAATATGCATGAATTTGCTAATTTTTCATAGATTATTTACTATTGGCAGATGTTTATATATCTATATATCACTCAATTTATTTTTTTATAAATGACTTTAGTGAAAATGGTTGGAAATTACTGATTGGAAATGATTGGAAATTCCAATCTAGTTTCCACCAAGCACACTCTCAGTCAATCCCTATATCCAGTTCAGAGGAAGCATGCATGCCACTCAAATCAGCTAACAAAATAATATATGAGAGAGAGAGAGAGAGAGAGAGAGAGAGAGATGAAGAACAGGTAAGAATTTATATTATCATACATCAAAAGGACACAATATTTTCCAGGCACCAGAAACAATATTGTGAGCAATTAGCATGGACAGTCCCAAAGACAGTAGCCTTTGGTTATTCCAGCTTTAATCCTTATGTGCATAATAAGCAGAACAGAGATGGAAAGGAAGACACCAGGTGATCCCTCCTCTAATCTGCATCATGAAGGAAACAGTTTGGTAGACAGAGATCATGTCTCCAACAAAGACAAGATTTTGGTTTTATGGTGATGTTTTTGATTAGCAACTTCAAATAATTATCCAAAATCCATAAATCCATGACAAACTTTCACCTTCTCCAGAACTCTTCATTAACTGTTAATGAACTGTCATTTGGAATGGAGGAACAAGTTTAAAAACCCCAAAATTAGGCTACGTGCTGGGACTGTGACATATGTAGCTTAAACTCCATTTCGCAATAGACAGCATAAATTGAATTGGTGGTAGGTTCTGCGCACATCAGGTTATACCTGTAGATTAGACTATTGGCACAATGGGATGGCTTTAATTTTGGTCTTGAATGTAAATTTTGTTGGTCAGTGACCAACAATTGATGATGATGATGATGATGATGATGATGATGATGATGATATTAGATTATACCTATCTCTTTGGAGAAAGAAGCTGAACCCCATCATTCTGGGAACATAAAAGATGGTTGTATTTGAGATCCGCCTCTTGCCTTGGGCAAAGTACACACGTTTCTGGATAGAGAGAGTGGAAAATGAAGAGAAAGATGACAGTCTTTATATTAGCAAGACTAGAGATTAATTATAGTTATTACTTGTTCTTTTTTTTTCTGTGATGAACTTTCCTGAAAGATACTGTTGCTTTCTATTCAAGTCCTGTAAGTCAAAGACACCCTGATTTTTTTTTAATGATTAAAAAGAAGGGGAGGGCATAGAGTTCAGTATGTAAATAAAAATCACATTGCCATCCATGTATTTTTCTACAGAGAAAAGTGGGGGGGATTCTAGATTTTTGTCTTGTTGTGTACAGAATTCTGATGAGATTTGCAGCTCTGCCTCTGCAATTCATTATTGGTCACAGATGATTTGCAAGATATCCTTTATTAACAGCTACTTTATTTAGAGAAAGCAACATCCTGAGTTCTTTGTATATATTTTAAGGGAAGACTTCATATTATATTTTTGATTAATTGAAATCATCTTTTTTTTAACAGCAATAACACTGTGTATCAAAGAAGAACAACTGTTAATACTTTATATATCTGAAAGGAAAACTAATTATTCCCAAGTAATTTATCTTAAAAATAGGGAACTCAACTTGGATTTAGTAAGAATATGATAATAGGGACAGACAAATAAGTTTTATTATTGCATATCCCCCAACTCCTTTTTTTAAAAAAACAAATGCAGGATTGTCTTAAATTGATAGCTATCATCCTTTGGGGTAAATTTGGTGTATTGTAAAAATCAATAAGCTGTTTATTGATTCTAGTTCATTAAAAAAGCATTATAAGCAAATAGGGTAGATCTCCCTTCAAAATATAAATTGCATAGCAACAGAAGTAATGCAAAGGCAATTAAAAATAAGACTTTTTTCCAATCCAATTCACAAACCAATAACTATAAAGGACCTGCATTTAAACAGTACTCCAAAGGATTGCATGGCATTCACAGGTATCTGTTCCTAACTATAATGATGCCAAAATGAAGGGATGTGCATTATCACATCACAATGCAAGCTCCACCCTTCTGTTATTGCATCACAATGGCACATGCAAGTACGTAAGGGGCAGTATGCATTGCAACATATTTGCTCCCACATGCCCTTCCCTGCAGAGGCCATTGGTAACATCATCTTCACACTGTCCTGCTTTGAGTTGAAGGGAATAGGAAATCTTGTTTTATGGACTGGATTTAATCCTGTGCTTGCTTTGTACCAGAGTAATTTGTCATGATTTATCTGTTGTGGATACTAAAATAACTGTTGATATTCAGAATAGACAACACTATGCTTGATTAATTGCTACAAGACGTAGGAATGGCCCTAACTGGGATGGATTTAAAAGGGGATTGGATAAATATATGGAGGAGATGTCTGTCAAGGGCTATTTGACTTAAAGACTCCGTTTTACCTCAGCTGGGGCAGCACATCTCTAAATACTAGCTGCAGGGAAACAACAATGAGAGAAGGTTATATCCCCATCTCTTCCTAGGGAACATCTGAGAAGCAATCAATTGGCCATTGTAAGAAACAAAACACTGAACTAAGATGGTGTTTGCCTGATCCAACAGGGTTCTTCTTAGGTTCTTATATGAAGGATCTGGCCTGGTTTTAGGCAGCTTGTTTATATGCCCACTAATTTTGGGGGAAGACCTGCAGTTTAGTTGTCTGCAAAAGATCTGAGGTTCAACCACTAGCAACTCCATATGAGGCTGAAAAAGCCTCTGAGAAACCCTGGAGAACACTTGAAGGTCCATAGAGCAATTATGTACCATCACTTATGTCAGAGACAAAGCAGCAGAGAGTCCAGGAGGGTGAGGGACAGTCTGCCATAGCAACAAGTACTCTGGTTGGTATAGCTGAACAGAAAAGGTAGTTTGGAGCATAAAAACACAACATCTAATGATCTTGTTTGCTGTTATGGATGATGAGGTCATCAACTTGCATATTCAGAACCTCTGCTTCTCTATTCAGCCGAAGTAGTAGGGCAAGGCACAGCTAGCCACAACTGCAGTAAAGACAATATGAGCTAGATGAACCAGTGGTGTGATTGGCATCACAGGGGATTGCTCCCCCTTGGGGAGGTTAAATATATTCTCCTTACCAAGCAGGGTCGGGAAAAGTTGAGGGAAGAGATTAGGGCTACTTAATTAGAACTGCTGGAGTTGAGACAGCTGGTGTTTCATGCGAAAAGTAGAGGAGAATCAACTCAGATTTAGAAAAGACAGCAAAAGCAATTATTCCGAGTATGGTTTGTGTTTAGTCAGATGTTAGGGTTTGGGTGGTGTTTTTTTGTTTTTGTTTTTGTTTTTTTTGGTGCTGCTGGTGGTGGAGTTCAATAGGCTCATTTGTTCTCCAGCTGCATATTTATCTGTATAATCTTTTCTCCAAGGGCCAGTCTTGGGCGAAAATCATCATTCTATGCACAGTAAAATAGCACGCCGGAACTCTGAGTGAATTGCTCAGGGAGGGCTAGTGTTTGAGCACCTTGCATTGGCAAAGTCCACCCATCAAGTTCTCCATTGTATCCAAAATCCGAAAGTAAAAAAATGATGGGGGGCTATTTCTCCAGGAAGGAAAAGCTCCAACTAAGATAGCATAATTACTAGGTATAAAGAAATTATTATCACCAGGAGGCACCAGCCAGGATTCACAACAGACACAGAGATGGATCTCCGTTCTCCAGTCGCTTAACCCTGTATTTGAGAATTGGCTTACCTAGCAGAAGACTCACCAACACGACTTGGCATGATTAGTTTCTTTGCTATAGACAAGACTGAAGACATACACAGGATTCATCCACATACCCTCATTGTTCTAGCTCCAAGACATCATCCCACTTCTCTTTTGCCAAGGACATGCCCACACAACAGAGCCTCAATCTCTTTGCCAGCTCATTGTTGAGGCAGGCTGGAGATGTTCCAAAGTGTTTTGGCTCAAAAGTAGTGTTTTCCCTGAAAAAACAGAAGAAAACCTCTCCTTTGGACATTCTAAGCCAAGTGGAGAAAGAGCCTTTAGAAGTCAAGGATGTTCTGGACTCTAGCTGGCCCAGTGAAGGAACACCCCCTGCAATCAGTGATCTGGATTCTGTGCCTTTGTAGCCATCTACGTTTTGGCTGCTGGAAAAAAGCAGATTCTTGCCTGGCATCTCCCTCCCTCCCTCCCTCCCTCCCTCCCTATTCAACCTCATGGAAGACCAAATAGATTGATACTCTTTTTGGTAAGTAGATATTCCCTTTGGCAGTGGCCTGATGTGCATGGGCAATGGTAAGATAGCTTCAGCTGTATTTCAGTACTTTGGTGTCACAGAGAAAGGCGATCTATTGCCTGATCAATTCTGCTGTTAGCTCTTCTGCTGCCGGGGATGAAACTGACCAGGCAACAGAGCACCTTCTAAAACACTCAAACAGGAAGGAGAGGGTGAAATTGACCAGGCTGGAATTGGCAAAAATTGCTGCTGAGTGCAGCCAGCAGCAGCATTGACTGGCCTTGTTAGTGAGGCACAGTGAAGACACAGTGGCAGGGGCAACACTTTTGTACTCACAGGAGGAAAACAGATTGGCCCTGCTGTGTGGATTCCCCTAAACAAAGAAGATTCATCTCCTGCAGTACACAGAAGTAAAAAAAAACTTCATACAGCTCTTTACGCTGTGCTATCTGTGCTATTCCTCCATGAATGTCTGGCCTGAATATTTGTGTCTATCTGAACCTATGGGTAGATCTCCAATTGATTGACAGTATATTGGAGGGATTTCTATTTGCTGAATTTTGATTATTTCATCATTGCATCAGCACGGTAACTCCCCTCCTGACCTGTATTATAGTGAGGAGATTATAGTAGTGGGGGTGGGATGATACCTGGCTGAGCAGCCGTGGTTTGTATATGTGTGTTTATGAGAAAGTAATACAGACAGAATGAGTGAAGATGAAATAGCAAAACAAATCTATGAGGATGAATATGTTGACAGGAAAAGGCAGACTGAGAAATGTTGAGATCTCCGGAAAGAGAGAGGTACGAAGTTTAAAGTACAATGTATTATTTGGAGTTTCAGTCTGGTGTAAGCAAGGATGGGTTGCAAGAATAGAAAGATATGGAAGATATCGTGAATAGTACTGCTGTGAAATAAAGTCAGACAGATTTCCTTTTCATTTAACTCCTGTTTTTAATTTCTTTTATTCATTACTTCTTACTCTTTTGCTGCACTTTGTATAACGTTGCCTAACCCAAAAGGAAATAGAGTGATGGATATGTGTGCATATTAATATTTGTGCATTTGTATACATGGGAGTGTAAATTTGGAAGGATTATCATTTCTGGACTGAAAAACTCTGGACAAATTAGACTTTTTGTATCTCCTTGCTGCCCTCTGCTGATTCTCCACATTTTTGCAACCTAGATATGGTAGCCTTAATTTAGGATATGAGTCACTATTTAAACATTAGCATTAAGCTGTTTCTTATTCATTGTCTCTTTTGCTGCATGCTTCTATCCCCATCAGTTTATCACAGGGTTCGGTTGCATTTTGGCCACTCTTCTTTTTTTTTTTTTTTTTTAATATGAATGCATAGGTTCAGGCTCTGACAAATCCCATGTTCCACACCTTGTGTATTAAGGAATAGATCTGTCTCATCCTTCTATAGGCTGCTGAGGCAGCAGTTCTCAAGCGGCCTGATACAGAGTCTTCCTGCTCTTGCCCAGGTTTGCAGTGAGGAGCATCTAGTTATTAGCTGTAATAAAACCAATGTAGTTCTCTTCTCAACTCCCAGAGAATTAATGGTTCTAGCACTGATCAAATTAAGGTCTTGAGATACTTGGGCATTCATTTCAAAGAACTGGCAACCTGAAACCATCAGCAACGGGAAGTCACAGCTAGGGCCCTGAAATTCACAAAAGCAATTTTGTGTTTTGCCAATTGTAATGGCAACAACCACTTCCCTGCTGCTACAAATATTTTCAGAGCCAAGGTAATCAGCCACTTGGTTTATTACACACAGACTTGCTACTATGGAGACTTAACCCCAATCGAGACAGATCAATCTAAGTTTCTGAGAGCTCTGCTGTGAAGGCTTGCCGTGTATGCAATTCCTTGTGGAGGGCAGAATCTGACCTAATTTCTCTGATGACCCATGATCTGATTTGCTACCTGAAAGATTAATTTAAATGGATATTTCTGGTAATGCATTAGCCTCCCTGATCTTGCAGGACAATTTTACTCCCTCATAGATCTGCAGAACTATGGGCTACCAGCCCACCATTGGACTTCACTTGGCCCTGAGAGTACCTGGTCTGAACTGAAACAAAGGATCCTCAATAATAATATCCAGAAGGATCTCAGTAGAGTGCCATCTATGGATTAACAGACCTTGGAAGGCTGTTCTGCCACGCTAAATATTAACACGTATTCTCTGCCTCTTTCATAGAAGAGTGTTTTCCCTCATTGCTGTAATATTTTGCTGCCCTCGTTGTAAGAAGTCTGATTTTCTAATATCCCTGCACAGAAGACACTCTGCCTCTTCTTAATGGAAGAAATAGAAACAGTTTTAGCACTGCCACTTCCACACAGTGTGGTAAATTGACCTAAGGACACTTCTCCCACCCCATTCTCCTAGCAGCTCAGAGGAGAAAACTCTCCTACTTTTAGCTGACAGGTCTCCAGATATTTCCAGAAGAGTTGCCAAATGTGTCACAATTACTGTTGATATTGGATGCTCAATTGTCTGGCAGTTTGAGGAACTTTGTTACTTTTATGTTATCAGGTGAGTAAATATCTTGGTATTTATAACCAGCTTTATTGTTCTCTGATATGTTTGTCTGTGAATTGAATACATAAATAAAGTGGTACATACAGGGTAGAAAAGCCAACGGATTATTTGGTGCGGCATATTTCAGCAAACTAAACCAAAAGCAAAATGCTCGGTCTATAGCTTGGAGTTTCCTAGTTCTTTGATGTGAAAACTGCCTGTGTGGGTTTTTTTTTCTTTTCTCCCTTGATCCTAAAATATTCTCCGAATGTCAGGACATGGCATATCTATCTACTTCTTATCCAGAGTACATATGGTTTCATACAAGCCTATCTAAACCTATAGATTTGTGATATATACTGTATGTGTTCCAGATTTGCATTCATTGTTGCTATCAGCAGTGTTGCTAGGGTTGGACCTCAAGGATAAACTCCAAGGCGCCACACTCAGGGCCTATACCCACCAAGTGAATATGCAGTGATGGGACCCACTGTAGACAGCTGTGCCAGCAATATCTGAGTTGACATAGGCTTGTAAGACCCAGCAGCACTATCACTGTTTACTGCTGCTTCCATGTGTTCTTATTTTTGAAATCACATCCAATAGTTAGCTCAGTTTTCCTCTCATCACTGAAACTCATTATATGCTTTTTACTTTAGAAATAAATTGGGTTCTCCTGCCACAAAATGGTGCTTATTCTGAAATAAAATCTATGGCTACCCAAAAGCCTTTTCCTCAACACAAGATCATTGAATTTGGAATCTAAAATTACCTTGCTGCACCATTAATTAATATATGTGGAATCATTCAGCAATATTCCAAATACATTATATGGAATTTTTTTAAAAAAATCCTGATCTATATATGACTAAGGTGGGGGAGAAATTAATATAATTTGCATCTGAATGCATATTAGAATGCATATTAGAATGCATCTAATATCATATTTTGAACCAATAGCTAAATCCAAACTTACTATCAAATCATTAAAATATGTTGCTCTCTGAATTTTGCAATGCAGTTTGGAGATTTTCTTTTAAAAAAAAATTGTCCATCTACCTTTTTCAGATCAACCAAGGTTGGCATTGGCCATAACAATGCATATTATGGAAAACTCCACACAAATACGCATACATTCATGAAAATAATGCAGAAAATGCATTATATTAGGAAAAAAATTGTAACACTATATGCATTAGGCAAGAGTTTTCAAAAGGCATTTGTGTGGCCAATGCACAACATAATACAAATTTTAGTGTGGCAAAACCAATTCTCAAGTTTAACAAAGCAAATTTGACATATTCATAAATATCAGAAAGAACAAGAAACTGAAGTTGACAGATTCACTTATCCTGAACATAATCAAGGTTTCTGGGGAAAATGCTACTTGGAGGTCTCTTTGTTGTAATCACTGCTGTACATGAATGCTCGTGTTTTCAGTCACACCATGTTATTTGTAGCACCACTTAAATATGTTGCTGTTTTGCTGATCGTGCGTGATTAAGAGGCTTCAGCTATACAGAGTGAACTGAATCCCACGCATGAACGGAAGCAACACATGAGAATAGCAGCAGTTGATGTTCATTGCAAAATTAACCCAATAGTCTGAAAAAAAATCAGATCTGTTTTCTAAGGCAAAAAGTATAATAAATGTTTTTGTCTTATCAAAGATTCAAGCAGTAGAAATCCACTTCACCCCATGTCTCAGCAATCCATTTAACGACAAATGTTTCCTAGCCTGGACACACAGATTTAGTGAAATTCAGAAGCTAAGACATGATAGGTAACACCTGGCTCATTCTTTCAATATTAATGTTAGTTTAGAAGATAACTCATTTATGTTCCAAATCAAAAAAGTTCTGTTTCTAAAGATTTATTTGGATGACATGTACTTACAGGTGCATCTGAGGATGTGCTGAAATCTCACACTGTGATTCACTCTGTATTACAGAAACCAAGATACAGAGTTTTCTTCCCACCACAATCAGCTGCTCCCATCTGCCCTAGAAAGTCCTCCAGCCCTCCACAGCACATTTTAAAAGTGCCCCAGGAGACGTAGGAGATGAATTGGAAATTACCTTCCTCAGTACCACTGAGAAAAACAGTTTCACAAGGGATAGAGGGATGTGGAGAAATGACATTAGAACTCATCCTAATTTATCCCAGGGGAGAAAAAAGCATATGAATGCTAGATGTTGTGATTCAGTAGTAGACATTGTATGGACATATATCAGTGGTTATTTCTGTTTCTATTCTGGTATCTATACATTGCTTCAAGTTTGCTCACATTTCTTGGGGCAATAAAGGTAAAAAATAAGGGCTAAAGCAGTCTACGAATAATAGAATGATAAATAGAAAGCTGTCCAGAGTTATGTGGTGGAATGAAGACCTCTTTGTGGGCAGTAGCAATGTTTCTACTTAGTTATGTTATTGGAATAAGCCAGTGCGTTTCTTGGATATTGTTTTCTTCAGGAAAAGCAGCATTCAAGCCTGATAGGGATATGCAGAAAATTTCATTATTGTTTTACATCCTGTTTAATAAGCTCCAGAGAAATAATCTCTGCTTTTGTCAGCCCTTCAAGGTAGTCCAGACAGGAAACCAAAACCATGAGTTCTAACACTACTTTATTATAAGGTTACAGTAACAGAATCTTGCAAGTCTGAAAGCACTTACCCCCTCCCCTGCCTTTACTTTCCAGAGAACCAGGGAGGGTCCCTTCTGAGATGCTTTCCCACCCCCCATCCCTTCTGTGGATTGAGAGGTCTCTTATCTGATCCTTGTCCTAGCTGCAGCTCTTCCTCCTTCTGTCTCTCAAGGATATTCCCACAGACCATTACAGCTTTACTCCAGTTGCTCTAACCATCACTGGAGTTTTTCCTTTTTTCTGTACTGTTACTGCAAGCACAGCTATCGTTAAAGTCGTATGTCAGTATTACTTATTCTTTCTTCAGCCAACAGGACTGTAGAGCTGGATTTAGATATTTTACTATAAGTTGTAAGATAAACTAAGCAGATGGGATGTTGGAAAAGAAAGATGTTTACAGAATGAGGATCATTTCTTGCATCACTCATGACTACTCCATCATGAACAGAGAATTAATCAATTGACAAAGGTTTCAGGTAAATATCCCCTTATACCGTTCTATTGGGGAACTCAGATTATTATTAATCACTGTGAGTATAGAGCTACATGAAGAACTGTTTGTAGTGTCTATCCTTGCAAAAAACAGGACTTTCTACACCCACATCCATGTTACCTACATATTACGTGTTGTAATGGGAAGAAGGAATAACCCCGAGGAACAAGAGGAAGAGCCACAACCAAGACAATGGTCAAATAAAAGAAATTTGATTCCAGGGCAGAACTGTAACCCAAGTAAGTAACTGAGACAAGAACCTCCCTAGTTCTGACAAAGATAAAGGGAGGAAGGGAGAAGTGCATCCAGACTTGCAATATTCTGTTACTATAACCTTATAATAAAAGTGGTATTAGCATGTGTAATTTTGGTTTCCTAGTCTGGTCTACCTTGGAGGACTGACATCAGGAAGGACAGTCACAGTGTGGTTTTCTCTTTTTACTTTTACTTTATTATCTCTTCCTCCTGAGGTCAGATATGTGTGGATCAAGCTCTCCTACTGGTTGACTAGTCTCATCTGTACTCCATGAAAACATGTTTGCTAGCCCTTTTTAACCAAGGCACCCCCACATAGGTACAGAGACAAACCTATTTGATATTGATGTTTCCTATTTTCCTGGTTTGATATTGCTTTATTTCCTTTGCTTCTTTTTATGGAGTGGTTCTTTTCTAGGATCAAATGGCAAATCTTTGATTTTGTGAGATCACAACTGGTTGCCATGGAAATAATGGGGATTTTGCAAATGTACATTACATCCATTGGCAGTTCAGAGTAAGGACCATAATTCTGTGGGATATATTTAATGATGGCATAGAAGAATATTCTGAATATGCTTTCTCTCTGGACCTTGGGGATCCCCTACCAGACATTCGTTGTCCTTCTTCATCTCAGTCTCTTTCTCTTCTTCCATTGCTTTTTTGCTCTGTGCAGTGACCATAGCAACTCCTATTGCAGATACAAGGCCAGGTTGATGCCTCTTGGCTGCTTTAGTTGTTCAGACAAAATCACACCATTTCTCTCATTGCTACCTCCAATATAAACAGGCGGTTTTTTTTTTTTTTTGCTTGCCATCTCCATTAGCATTTTTCCCTTGCATCTGTGCTGTACAATTATTTTATCTGGGGAATGTGATGCCAAGAGACATCAGCTGGGTTATAATTAGCTCTGTGCCGGCAGTGCTCAAAAGCTACTGACAAGTGGCACTCAGGGAAGGTGTAAAATAATTTCTTCCTGCACGTTGGAAAGCACTGAAGAAATAGCTATGTGTGCATTGACTGCTGTGAATGACTCATAGAAGGATTTTGGTTGATCCCCTGACTTTATATGAATCCTAGGGGGGCGGTGGCAGTGGGGGACATAACCCTTATTGTGACATTAGCAGTCTTGGTTCCATTTCATAGAAAAACTGGGCCTAAGCACAGCTGGGAATCAATAATTTGGCTTAAGAAGTATTGCTTACTCTTTTTTTTTTCTTCAAGAAGAAAGTATCTTATTTAATAAGATTTGTCATTATTTCCTTATGTACAGGGTTTTGTTAGGCAGTTCTACGGGTTATGTGTTTTTTTTTAAGGTATAATTTCCATTCAGGGTTTTCTGCAAGAGGCAAACCATTCAGAGGATTCAATAACTGACCGGTCTTACTAATACATTCCTGATAAGTACTTTGGTGCTCTATTACTATAATGCACAAGATACTTAAATCAGTGTTGAACTAGAAAGACGGCAGCTGTATTGGATTGTGGTTTGCAGTGTGAGGTCACAGTGTTATACACACTTTCCTGAGAGTACGTGCCTCTGAACACAGTGAGATTTTTTGAGTAAACATGTCCTATAAATGAAGCTGCTGCACCCCACTGCATAACTGCTGTGATGAGATTTGTGCTTTGACAGTAGAGCTATGCAAAATCTGTTTAGACCTTCTTCCCTCTCTTTTATCCCTACCGAGAACCTAAAATGAGGTATTAAGAGCAAAATATTCTCAAGAGGCAAATGTTTGCAAATGATCCATATTCGGATGTACATAAGCAACAGTTACAGGCATGGTGCCTTGCAGGATCTCCTTCAAGCTGTCAGGTCAGTAATTAAAGCAATTACTTTATTTAGAATGCTAGAATCTCAGCACTTGATTGATTGATTCTGTTGGTTCTAGTTCAGCCCATACAGGATTCTGGGCTGTTGCTATGTAGAGTTATGTCAATTCCTGGCAAGCATTCTCAAAATCCAGCTTTATCAAAAAAGAGAGACACACTACATGCTTGCATGTACTTCCACCCACCTAAATGATAGTCTGCTTCAGGAACTGATGGTGCATGAATTCCCTGACTGGGCTTCTGGGCTTTTGCTGTTGCCAAGGGCCAGGCTTAAAGCAGTCTGAGTGAATGCAGGTGCCAAAGCTGTCTAAGGCCCACTTTAGAAATGGGCAACCCAGTGGTTGCTATAAAGCTGCGAGGCAGGAAAGATGAAAGCTGTTAAATTGAATAACTAATTATAGGCAGTAAAGGAAATAAGAATTAAAAGCTAGATGACCTCTCCTGAAAGACCTGCTGGTTCCAGGTTATAGTTTAACGCAGTGTTTCTCATGGCTGGCTGGGGAAATCTGGGAGTTGAACTCCACCCGTCTTAAAGTTGCCAAGGTTGAGAAACACTCGGTTAACCAGCCCCACTCTCTAAATAATGGACAGGAAAGAAGCTAATGGGGGTGGGGGAGAGAAACATATATAGGACCCCAACTTTGGGTGTAGCAAAGCAAAAGAGGAAGGCAGGCATTTGGAACTAGCAGGGTAGGAGTGTCCCCTTCTGCTGGCAGAAAGATTACTCATGAATAAGCCAAAGGTAGAGGGCAGGCCGCACAAGATGCAATAGATTCCAGTGTGTTGGTGGGCAGCTTGACCCAAATGGTAGATGAAAAGCTTTGCGCATGAATGAGGGAATTGCTCAGGGGCTTTGGCTGAGAGTAAATTGAGGCTTGGATAGCCAGGAGAAGGAGACGCAGGCTAGAGTGGAGGTTTCCTGAAGGAGGAATCAAAGCAGTGAGATAGAACAGATGCCTGAGATTCTCTGCTGCGATGGAGGAGCACTGTAAGGGAGCAGGGAAGGTGGCTTGGTTTAGTATCTCCTAAGCTCCAGGAATGCACTGCGCTTTTGAGGAAACTGTTCAATCTACAGTGCAAGAACCTCACTGATAACATTGAGCATCTAGATGACCATCACCCTTGAGGTCAATAACGTTGCTTAAAATTCCTAATGCGTTTGTGTTATACTGTTTGTGCATCTGTATCCTGTTTCCTAATGATAGAAGTAAACACTCTAAGAAGTTCACAGCTAGAAGTGTGATTATTTTTTCTTACTGGATGGGAGGAAATCACTGCTTTGCTGGTGGGGAGTTTAGCAACAGACTTGGCTAAAATAAATACAATGGGAACTGAAAACGATTCTGCTTTCAAAATCTCAGAGGGGAGGGACTGGTTTCTGTGTTACAGCAGGGATTACAAATACAGCATATGGAGAGCTAAATTAGACAATACATAATTCTGTACATTTATGAATTTATGTGCAGTGTACACTGAGGACATATGTTGGCAGGCATCTTGGAGATCAGTTTTGGAAGTTCTACTTGTATCCACTCTCCAATAAGAATCATAAGATTGGCCAATGCAGAGGGTGAGGTTCAAACCCAATTAATCTATGTATGGTACTCTCAGCTGGGGCCTTTAAACCCATTCTTCACATCCATATGCTTCTGCTCTTGTTCGTAGAAAGAACCTGAATATTTCTGAATTGATTTTGACACTGCTTGAAAATAGTTTTAATGTTTTAAATACTATTTTGTTAGGCCAATATTATTGATAATCGTATTGTTGCCAGGCTACCTATTTTTTTTAAAAAAATATTTACTTTATTTATCCAATTTATATGGCTGCCCATCTCGAGTGACTCTGGGTGGCGAACAAAATTAAAATAGAATAAAAGCAATAACATAAATTATAAGAATTAAAATATAGGCAGCTGAGAAAGAACAACCCAAATACTAACACAACCAGGAAGTGGGTCCCTGTACACCCTCAGGGCCCCAGGCCCAGAAGCAGGTCTTTATGGCTTTACGAAAGGCCAGCAGGGTCAGGGCCGTCCTCATCTCTGGAGGGAGGATGTTCGATAAGGGAGGCGCTGCGGCAGAAAAGGCCCGTCTTCTAGGTCCCGCCAACCAGCATTCCTTAGCCGACGGGACCCAAAGCATGACCATCCTGCCTGACCTGATCAGACAGGTAGAAACAACTGGGGAGAGACAATCCTTCAAGTAACCCAGTCCTAAGCCACGAAGGGCTTTAAAGGTGACAACCAGCACCCTGAATTGCACCTGGAAGCACAGCTTATGGTGTTGCATGCGCCAAGTAGCCAGTGCCATTTACTACCCGTGCTGCCGCATTCTGCGCCAGTTGAAGCTTCCAAATGCTCTTCAAGGGCAGCCCCACATAGAGCACGTTGCAGTAATCCAGACAAGAGGTCACGAGGGCATGAGTGACAGTGAGCAGGACCTCCCTGAATTTACCTTTCTGTCTGTGTGTTTAAAAGCGTATTATTCTCCTTTGTATACCAGGTGGCCTTTAGATATCTCACAAATTATTTAACTGTTTATTTTTTAATAAAATATCTGTTTTTTTTTTCCCTTCAGTCATATCGATGCAGTTTTGTTAGGACTGATCTGGGGAGTCCTTTAGGCTTGTCCTATATATGAGTCTAACTGTATGAATATGATTTTCTGGGGGCATTTCTTTTATGCTTCCTGTAGTTAAGAGAAAATGATAAAGAGGCATCTACTGTATCTTTCATTTCAGTCTGTTTCCCATACATTCTGCTGAACATTGTATTTATTTATTGACTTTCAAAAGTTTGTCTGATGCTTTTTGGTGTCTTTTAATATATCTACAGGCATGCTGTTTGGAGCACCATACTTTTCCTACGATCGGTAAAAAAGTAATGTGTCACGAACCTCATCAGCATCGTGAAAGGCAGGCTGTGAATTCCATTTGCTTGGGGGTTTTCCCATTGATACCTTCCTTTCTTAGTGACCTCAGGATGTCATAGTGGGTCGGGGGTTGCCCCTAAGATACATATTCCATTCTTGTAATAGGCCTGCAAAGTACGCTAAGCCTAGACAGTGACTGGCCCAGGATTGCCCAGTAAATATAATGTCAGATCAGGGATGTTACTCAATATCTTTTCAGCCAAGAGCCAACAAATTAACCACACTACCTTTTGCCTGTGACTGTCATTTGTTGCTAATAATTGTGTATTACACAGTTGTTCTTTATGGGCGGGGTGTAGCCATATACATCATGGGTGTCCATAGAAGCATATATCTACACATTCGTTCAAGCTGTTAAAGACATGCATAAATAAAGCCAAGCTTGATTTTTAATTCTAGTTTGATGGCTGAGCTGGGAAAATACCAGTAACCAGGCAAAAGAAAACCAGCTGTATTTATTAAAAGCAAAAAGTGAAAGCTCCCTAACCCTCCAGCAGTGACTTTGGCAACTTTGACAGACAAACGTTTTAGCTTCATTTCTCGTATTCCTCTGACAGGTACATGTGATAATACTGAAGCTGTGAGAGGAATTTTAATGAGGGAATCTGAAGAAGTTGGCGGCTCAGCCATCTCCTCTGTGTGGGAATCAGATGATGAAGCGTCTAGTGGCACAAGTGCTGATGAGGGTGAGAATGTTAATCTGTCCATTTCCAAACATTTGATTCATAAGGACCACAGCCACAAAGTGCTAGGGAAGGTAGATCTGCAGTACACACTTATTAAGGGAATATTTCTGGTACTGTAATGTTTTCCCTTTGGTTATAGGTGAGCTTTTGAAAACTCAGGGTAGGACAAACAACATCTAGCCACCCTTTTAAAAAATAACGAGGAGCTTTCCACAATTGCAACCCCAAAAAGAGGTCCAATCCAACTATATACAAATTAATATTGTTTTCCTTTATCTACTTTGCTGATATGTCAGTGACAAAATAACAGTTTTGTTTGAGTTTGTCAGTATGTCATGTCAGGTATGATCATCTAGTTGTCTTGCTTTTAGCTAATTAATTCATTAGCCAGTTAATATAAACACTAAATCTCAATCCAGGTATGTGCAATGTTTAATAACATCTAATAAGGATGTTTTTTCAGTTAAATCAAGTCACACAATTTATTAATGGACAAACTATTTTATTAATTTAAAATAAATCCCTATATCCCAAAGATCCTTTCTCAGTGGTTATGAAGCATGCTGCAGTATCAAAATAGAGGAAATCATCACTCCAGTGACATCAGCCTGGCAGAGTTTAGGCTCAGCCTATCCAAATATCCTGCCACTCAGTTTGGAAGAACAGAACTTTGAGTTGTCAAGATTCTTCTTTAAATTAAAACTTGCATTTTCTCTACAGAGACAGTGCAAAGTTACATGTTGAATCGCCATTGGCCACCATGATTGTTCCTGATCAACCTTTGTGCTGATATTGACCAGATGGTTGCATTACTGATGATGATACCTTTGTTTCCCTATTTGGGACAGGGAGATAATTTTAAGTCTATGTAATGTTTATTTTATTTGCAGAATTTCAAAAACCGACTATAATTCCTTTTAATATGGGAGGGGATGCTTGTGCCATGTTGTATACAGTTTAGCATGCTCCTTATAATAGTGACTGATATTATGCCTTTAATATTACAATGCTTTTAGATCTCAGAGTGACTTGGCTTTCCACTCAAATTTACCCAAGCATTTTTGACACAAAACCCCCGGCTAGTGAGTGATTTCCCAGCAGATCTTCCCCATTATGCCATTGCTATGTCATGACTGGCTTTCCACTTTTTGCTGTTTCCATGACAACCATGATCTTTGATCTGCAAAAGAAGAATAATGCATCACTAAGAGGTAAAAAACATTTTTGGAACATAAAGTGTAGTTCCCTCAAAGGAATAGATTGCAGACAGCAGGGCACTTATCATTAATCAGTACCATAATTGCAAGAACGCAGTATAAATATGAATTCCTGTTGATGGCGGACAGCAAGCAACGTCTACTAATTTTCTAGGCTCCACAGAAAAAACTTGAAAATACGGGAAGCCTGCTTACAATAGCAACATCATTAGCTGGCATTCAGCTGCTACTGCTGCTAGCTACTACTACAAACAGTAATGAAATAATAGCACAAAGGAGGCTTTGCTGTAAATATAAGGACTAGGAGGGCTTGAAAAAGATTTAGGGGCAGCTGAGAAACGGGTTGGCCTAGGTAGCAGAGGAAAGCAAGAGGTGTTTACTACTGGGGACTTCTTGTACCATACTCAAGAAACAAATTTAAGAGAACCTGTAGTCATTAAGTCTTCTTTGGGACCCTGCTGACCAGTGCCAGGAGCAGCCACCACTTATATTTCCATAATGTCTGCAACCGAATAGGATTCCAAACTTTGGAGCAGCTGCCCAGGACTCTGAGGTGGGCTGGGGGTGGGGGGACCTGTGGTAGGCCCTGCAGAAAACAGTAGAAATTATGAATGGGCAGGGGGCTTCTATGAAATGGTTTGGGGTAAAAATATATTTGAACTTCAGGAAGAAACGTCCTATACTTGACAAGCAAGCACATATAACTATATTATAAAAACCTCACAAAATATGATTCCAGTCTGTTTGTAATAAATCAATATTCGTACACAGATTATGTGCTAGAGCACAGATAACTGGCTACAATGAATCAATAAGGCTTTATAGTTTATTTGCAGATGGCCTTTTATTGTGGCAAAGCCTACCAGATATTACACACCTATTTCTAAGTATAGTAATATCTTGGTTTGATTAACTACATTTTGTATAGAAATAGATAACAAAAGATACCACAGCAAATAGAAATTCTATTTGCTAACTTCACGATAAATCCATATATTATGTCCCTTAGAAAGAGAAAGCAAAAGTACAGTTTTAGAAGAGTAAAAAAATACAACGAACACTTTATCCAAAATTATTTTAGTTAAAGTAACATGCAGAAAGATATCTTTAATTGAAGCCATTCATACATACTGTATTTATTTTTTCATTATGCTACAGATATTTAGGGAATTATAGTTTTATATGGCATAATAAATTGGCCTATAGAATAGAATACTTTACACATACGGGTAGTCCTCAATTTATGACCATTCATTTAGCAACCATTTAAAGGTACAACAGTACTGAAAAAAGTGACTTACAGTTGGTCCTCGCACTTATGACCATTGCAGCATCCCTGCGGTCATATGATCAAAATTCAGGCACTTGGCAATCAACATGTATTTACAACAGTTGCAGCGTACCAGGGTCATGTGATCGCCATTTGCAACCTTCCCAACCAACTTCTGACAAGCAAAATCAATGGGGAACTGTGTGATTCACTTAACAACCATGTGATTTGCTTAACAACCACATGATGCGCTTAATGACTGCTGCAAAAAAATCATAAAATTGGGTGCGGTCATGTAATGCCTCACTTAACAATCACCCTGCTTAATGACAAATTTTCTGGTCCCTATTATGGTTGTAAGTGGAGGACTATCTGTAAAAGCAAGGAAGAAAATAGGATGTAGCAGCTTTGAAGGGTGAGTGACACATCTTGTATGTTTTTACTTCAACTCATCCTTTTGCTGCTGTTTCCTGCTAGCTGTCATCAGCCAACCTTATACAATTTCTAAGGCTCCCTAAGGATTAGGTACCAAAGCCAGATAATTAGAAAACAACTTGCCTGAGTTTGGTGCTATGTTGGCTTGTGGTGGTTCACAACCAGAAGTTGCACTACTGCTTGCATTTGCAAAGAACAAGCTGCAGTACTGGCAGTACCAAGGTCTGAGAATCTGAGGATGCGTTGATGAAGGATAAACAAATCCCATTCTGTTTCCTTCAGAAACCATCTCAAGATGTTCTGCAAGAAAGTTACAAGTTGTTTGGCAAATGCCAGACTAGGCAGACCTCTTATTCTGCAAACCTAGCAATAGTGGAGGAGAAGGATATATTCACTGGATATAAGCAGTAACCTCTTAGTAGCCTGCCTGCCTGCCTGCCTGCCCGCCCGCCCGCCCACCCAAAGAGCTCTGAAATTGCTTGAAAATACAGGTATGCTTGGAAATTACTTTTACGCTTTTTATTATTGAATTTCAGATATTATTTTATTTTCTACCTAATGTATTTTAATTTTGTCCAGTGCCTGGAGATGCCGTGCATGATGGGCTGAATATAAATAAAAGTAAAATGTATTAAGAAAAACTTAGTTATCTCTGAATGGAATGATTTACATGTGCCATGATCTCAGAGACAAAGTATGCATAGAACCATTCTTTTAATATTTTGAAGCAGGATTGGGGAAGTTTAAACTCTGTCCCCTTGTTGTTTCATTTCTGAATTTCTGCCACACAGAAAAAAAAAAACCCTCCATTTTGCAAGGGGGTATGTTTTTTTTTGTCTAGCTCTCACAAAGAGGAGAGGGCAATTAAGGGTGGGGTAAACAAGCAATATGCACAGAATGAATTGCATACTCAGTGTAATGTGAACATTGTCTTCAGGCTGGTAGGCTTCACTCCTAGGTCCGTGCAATGTTTCATGCAGCTATACAGTTCTGAAAAGAGATGCAGCTGCTTTAATAAGTCACACAGACAAGTATGACATTCTTACTCCTGCGCATTCCAAAGCGTCCCCTCCTCAACTCCTCTTAATTCATCTTTACCTTCGGTAAAATTCCCCAATATAGAAACCTTCCCCCATAATGTGATTGGTCCAACGTCTTTAATGTTGGATGTCCTTTTCTGCATTTTCCCCGGTAATATTCCATGACTCCATCCGATCGGTGCTAGCAATGTGGATCTGCAGGTATATGGATGCAAAGGGAGAAAGCCCTTGCGATCTAACCCAGATGTACTTGGTGTACCTGTTAACTGCAGCATAGAGAAGCTGTGCCTTCAGTACTGCTGAGGGTACAATGAGCACACTCTCACTGGATACAAGGCATGATTCCCATATCAGAGCCAACTATCTGCATACAGTTAGCTATGTAAAGTCATCTGAATGAATGTTTTTGCCAAATACTTAAGCAGCTGTCAATATCTAGCTGACCATGGCTGGTCTCAAACAAAAGCTAAGCAGGGTTGGACTCATCACAAGCTGAATGGGAATCTATCTGGAAATATCAGGACTGTGTGAGATTGGCACATTGCAAAAAGACTGGAAGACGGCCTTGAAAACCACTTCTGTAGCGTTGCCCAGAAAACTGCATGGACGTCTCCCCATCATCATGAACAGTCAGGTTTGCCTGAATTTTACCTTTTTTTTTTTCTTAAATCACCTTTGCCATCTAATATTATTGATGTTGTTGGTAAACATCTCATTGATTTCATTTATATAGCTTTTTTGAGAGATGATAGTATCGTTCAATTTATTTAAAAAAAACAAACCAACCGTGAACTGAAAAACAATAAAAGAAAACCCTAATTTAAAAGCATTTGGGGGGTAAATGGCAACATTTTCATCAGTTTTTGAAACCCATGAAACCTGCTAGTTATTTATTTATTTAATTTGCAGACCAAACACCCCCATGAAATGGCCAGTGCTGCCAATACTCTTTCAGTACCTACTCCCTGAGTTTTTTTAAAAAAATGCTTTTTAATTAAAAGATAGATAGATAGATAGCCAGCCAGCCAGCCAGCCAGCCAGCATGCGCGCACGCACGCAAGCAAGCAAGCAAGCAAGCAAGCAAGCAAACTGGTTAGCTTCCAACCTAATCTTTCCCCCAAAATACACTTCTGGATCCTTGATAAGCCCCAAAGGGATTATTGAAAATAAAAATGGCAGATGGCTGCATTCCACTACAGCACTAGAGGAAAAACAAAAGAAAACAAGGTAGCCTGCTGTGTTAGAGAGGAGCACTGAGAGCTAAAATAAATAGCTAGGGGCAACATGCTTTGCTTGTGATGCATGTGTGTTTGTGTGTGTGTGTGCACATATTTTCTGTTTTTTGTTTAGTGCGCATGAGTTACCAGTGGCACCTGCAAGCTCTCCCTGCATTCATCAGAATGATGAAAGCAGCGTCAGAGTGTTGTACCATAACTTCTGCCCCTTTGGGATGTGAATGCACCCTTGCAATCACATGTAGAAGTATGTGTTCATGGATGTATGTTTCTCTGAGCGCTACTGGTTGGCCTTCTATGCAATTGGTCTTTCCTTATGCTTTGAGCATGTAATTATTTGAGGTGGCTATTGAGGAGGGACAAAGAGGTGTGAGAGCTAAATGGGAAGATTGATGTACAGGTAATCCTCACTTAACAACCACTCATTCAGTAATCGTTTGAACTTACAGTGGCACTGAACAAGTGGTACTTATGACCGGTCCTTGTAGCTGCAGCTATCGCAGCATCCCCGCGATCATGTCATCGTGGTCTGGGTGCTCGTCTTGCAATTATGACATCACGGCATCCCTCAGTCACTTGATCACCATTTGCAACCTTCACTGCTGGCTTCTGACAAGCAAAGTCAGTGGGGAAGCTAGCAGGAGGTCACAAATGGCAACCATGTGATGTCCTCACTTAATGACCCATGGTGATTCGCTTAACAACAGCAACTGGAAGTGCTGAAACTGCCATCAGTAAGCGGCGTGGTCACATGACATCGTGCTTTACAACCACTACTATCATTAAGGGAGGACTACCTGTATCATGGTAGATTTGAAGCCCATGAATTCTAGATGTTAAAGTAACTTGAGCTAGATGTTTAACTAGATGTTAAAGTAACTTGAGCTAAACTCAAGAAAATGCAGTTAGAAATGGAGAAAGTGTGGTACAGTATTAAGAATGAATAGGTTTATGTAAGTTAAGAGCTGACAAGAATGATGTCAGCCTTATGGTTCTTGCAAATGTCACAGTAATCTGAAGCAAGCTAAGTTTCCTCACTAGGGATCCAAGACAGAGGTGTCTTGATAGCTGCTGTTAGGGTGGTTTGGGCTGCGCTAGATGGCAACAAAGAATCAAAGTTTTCTGTATCTCCTGGCTGCCATCTAGTGCTTGTCCATGATTTTGCGGCACAGAACTGGTAGGCCGAGCTTGGCGGGGGGCACAGGCAGAGCTTGCTACTTTGCTTTCTCTTATTTTCTTATGGCATATACTGTAAAAGGTTTTTATTCAAGCAGACTTTTGCTATATCAGTTGAGCTGCTGGTGTGCATGATTATTTTATTTTATTTTATTTTATTTATTATTTTATTTTGGTTCCAATATGATATTTCTAATGATGTTTTAGCATCTCTGGGTGAGAACTTTTATATTTTTTTTAATAATATTAACTATTTTGGTCAAAAGGTGATGTGATTATAGAGAAATGCATAAGCCAATATAAGTTGCATCAGAAATGTTGTTTTCCAGACTCCCTAATGTATACATAAAATGTGTTCTGTTTTGGTTTTGGTGGGTATTGTGTGCATTTTAAATCTTTAATGGTGTACTGAAACATTTACATGTAGAATGTGATTCAATTATATTGTTTATTGCTTGATTGATTATATGCCATAAAGTTAGGGTTGACTCTCAGCAACCACATAGACAGATTTTCTCCAGGATTATCTATCCGCAACCTGGTCCTTCAAATCTTCTAACAGTGTACCCATCACTGCCGTAACTGAGTCCATCCACCTTCTTGCTGGTCATTCTCTTCTTCTCTTTCCTTCTACCTTTCCCAGCACTATAGACTTCTCCAGAGAGCTAGGTCTTTGCATAATGTGTCCAAAGTTTGATAATTTGAGCCTGGGCATTTGTGCCTCAAGTGAGAATTCTGGGTTGGCTTGTTCAATGATCCATTGGTTTGTTTTCTTGGCTATCCATGGTATTCTCAGTAGTCTTCTTCAATACCAAAAGTTTTCAAAAGCATCAATACTCTTTCTATCCAGCTTCTTCAAAATCCAACTTTCACTTCCATAGAGTGTCACAGGCAAAACTATTCCCTGTGTGGTTCTGCTCTTTGTAGGCAGAGACCCAGCATTATCTTTTCCAGGGCCTTCACTGCTGCTCTACCAAATGCTAATTGCTGTGTATTCACTGCTGGTTCCATTATTGTAGATAGTAGATCCTAAAAGGCAGAAACTATCCACACTTCAATATCTTCAATTCAGTTCTAAGGCTGGTTGCTGTACCCGTTTGGTCTTCTTAATCTCACTTTTTTTTTTACTGTGCTCCTTGGTTTTCAGTACTATAATCTGCAGATCTTTTGCATTTTCAGCTATCAGAGTAGTGTCATCAGCATAGCACATGTTATTGATGTTTCTTCCTCCAATTTTTAAACCACACTCATCTTCTTCCAGTCCAGCTTCCCTCAATATATATTCAACATATAGGTTGAATAAATAAGGGGAGAGGATACAGCATGCTCTCACTCCTTTGCCAACCTAAAGCTAGTTTGTTCTGCCCATACTTTGGCTTCCTGACCTGTGTATAGGTTTTACCTGAGAACAATGAGATATTATGGGATTCCATTTTAGTAAGTACATTCCACAGCTTGACATGATTGACAAAATCAAAGACCTTTCTGTGATCAATGAAGCCCATATTGACTTCTTTTTGTATCCTGTCCAGCATGCATTAGCAATATTGTCCCATGTTCCTTAGCCTTTTCTAAAGCCAGCTTGAACATCTGGCATTTCCCTTTCCATGCAGGGCTTTAACCTGCACTGGATGATCCTAAACATTATTTTGCTAGTATGTAAAATTAAGGATAATGTATGATTGTTTGCACACCCAGTTGTGTCTCCTTTCTTTGGCATGTATACTGATCTCTTCCAATCTCTTGGCCACTGTGTCACTCTCCATATTTCCTGGCATATCTTGGTTAGAACCTTTACTGATTCTCCTGCTGCTGCTTGCCATTTTCTCTAGATATTCCATCAATTCCTGTAGCTTCCAGCTTGGTAATCACCTGAGTGCTGATCTAAATTCATCTTCTAGTACTAGAGGTTCATGTAAGTAGGGAATATATTCGAAGGCGCCTTGCATACTGATATCTTTACTGTACAGACTTTCAGTATATTTTCCCATCTTTGGTCTTCTTGGGATCAGTTACCATCTGTCCATTGGCATCCTTTAGCATATTAGTTTGAAGCTAGAACCTCCTGAGTTTGGAGATCTTTTTGAATATCTTGTTTTTCCCTGTCTGTTTCCATCTTCAATGTCTTTACAGATACTATTGTAATACTGCTTCTTGTCTTTTCTAACAACTTTCTGAAATTCTTTGTTCTTTCCTGAGATCTTTGTCTTTCTTGGCTTTGGCTTCTCTTCTCTTTTTGGCAAGTTCTACCATTTGTTCATATCCAGTTGCTTTCTTCTGTTTCTTCTTTGGCAGTCTTTTTTCTTGTTCATCCATAACAAGCTATTTCATTTAATTCCACAGTTCCTCTGGTTCCCTATTAATGAGGCTCAGGACTTCAGAATAATTCCTGATGTCTGCCTTGCAAATGGTGGGTATATGGTCAGGATCATATTGAGGAAACCGGTTGGCTTTTTTCTTCCAATTTAACTTAACTTGGAATTTGCTTGTGAGCAGTTTGTGATCTGTTCTACAGACACTGTGTATTCCATCTGGTGTGTTCCATCTGGTGATATCCATGTATATAAGCATAGTTTGGGTTGTTTGAAGATTGTGTTAGCAATGAAGAAATCATTGGATTGGCAAAAATTAAATTTACTACTTAATGTATATTAATTTACACTAAGTCTACTTGCCAAGGAGTAAGTCCCATGGAATTGAGTTGAAATGCTTATGTTTGAGTAAACATGATCAGAATCATACTGCTAGTCTGTGGTAGTCCTAAACTAATGTTTGTTAGCCATTTTTATTTCTTACTTTTATATCTAGCTTGTTATATATAGATATTCCTACACCATCAGTTAGTGCCATAAGTACTGTATATACCCTATATTCCACACTGATCTATCCATGTTGCATTAAGGGACTTCTTATACAGTTTCAATATTCAAATAATTTATTATTTAGTACTAAATGAATTGCATTAATATCCACATTATATCTAATTGAATAATTAGCATAACAATTCCAGTTTTCAGAAATGAGGGGAAAATTTTGAGTTTTGTTTAGCTTAGATTAATGTTGGCAAATGAAAATATATTGATGAGCCGTTTTCTAGAACTTCCAGCAGGCAGAAGTCCCAATAAATCTTCCAGTGAGTGGAGTTGTTTATTTGCTTTTGGAAAATTGCTTTTGAATGGTTGATCTGCTCATTTTCTTCACATGCTAAAATGAGAACAAGCAATTTTGGCTCAGGAATTGTAGAGCCTGGGAGAATGAATATATCTAAAAGAATGTCTCTAGCTGCCTACTCAAAAAAGGATCCCCTTTATACCCTTGGCAACTCTCATATTCTTTCGTTCTAGCAACTGGCATGTTGTCGTGTAAGTGCTTTTGGAAACAATTTACATATTTGTAGTGTTTGCATGTAACATTAAACCATGGTTTAAGTGATCTGTATATAACGCTGCATGAGCCCTAATAAAGTCTGGTCTCTCTCACTACTTTCCTTTTCCTCCCAGTCAGCTGGGATGAGTAATAAGCAAGATTTCCATTGCTATTCCTAGCTCCAACCCATTATATACAAACCAGGGACTGTGATTTAGGACAAACTCTAATTGAATGCTAAATAAGCCCCTGAAAACACAAGACTGTTCTGCTGGGTAGTTTCACCATCTAGGTTCTTGGTTTGAACATAATGACAAGACGGAGTGAGAAAATTTGAAACCTGTTTAGACTCCTCATCTAACTACAGGGAAGGAGAAAAGGGCAGAAAAGCACCCTAATGGCCCAGCATGTTTCCCTGGAATCACAAACTCTAGTTCCCAAAATGCTACCCTGCATCTTAGGCACTGGCCTGGCCCCTATCTTTTGCAACTTGCTCCTACTTAGTTATCAAACTGTTTTTATATTCTTATACCATCAATGTGATGGGGGGGGGGTACAGCCCAGATCTGCTAGCCTGAGTCTGACAGCCCGCTTTCTTTCTCATTATTTGGATGGTTGCTCATTATTGAAAAAGGGCCCAACTCCCAGCATACTCTGCTGCCTGCATTCTCTGAAGAGGTGAAGACTCAGTCATAGGCAGTTTGTAATCATATCTTTGTGTTATCATGCTAAGGGTTGACTAGTTCAGCAGCGCAGATTTGTTTCACAGGAAAAATGTGAATCACCCTATGACTGTCCCTCCAGATCTTCTCAGAAATAGTTTTACTCTCCTCAGTAAATCTGAGGAAAACTAGTAAAACTACTAGTGTGATTTAGTAGAATATTGGAATAAGGTGGAAAGACCCAGGCTTAAATCATTAAACCAAGTGATTGGGGGCGGTCTTTCCCTATCCAAGCTAATTTACAAGGTTTCTTTGAGGATAAAGCTGGTGAGGGAAAAGATGGGCGTATACCAAACTGCTAGTAACACAGTAAGAATTCTGGGGGAATATCTGGGCTGCAAAAATCCAGTCAATTACTAGACTACCGCAAACATAAATTTTCTGAATTTATGTATGTATGTATTTATTAATTTATTTATTGTATTTGTATAGAATTTCCTTGCTGCCATCTAACAGGCACCCAGATTCTCTCAGCCCAGATACAATTTGCCTAAATTCTGTGTCAACATTTGTCTCCCAAATGTGCCCTCCTCTGCTAAAGACACTACTGTTTTTCTGTATAGCTTTCAGAGTGAATTTCTTAAGAGCTTCTTATGGTGACATTTTTGAGCTTGTTCACCGTTGCAAGATGCAGGAAGTCTGGAGTTTTGTTCATTCTTGTTACCCATCTGTCCAGCCTCCCTGGCTTCCCGTATGTCCTGATTCAAATAAAAACCAAACCAAGACAGCCCTTAGGAGGAGTTCCCTCATCATTTCTTCTTTTGGAAGTAAATTGAAAGATGGGAAGATGGCTCTGGATCACTGTAGAAGATTGCCCAGTGAAAGACAGGATGCTGATATCATCTTATAACTGAAATACAAAAATCCCACACCTTACCCTTCTTCCCCCTTTAAAATAAAATAAAAGCCATTCCTTTTCCATCAGATTAAGGAGAATGGATGGAGGGAAGAAAAAAATCCAGGAAACTTTTGCATGGGGCTCAAACGAACATGCTGAAGGGAGAAAAGGAAACAATCTCTGAAGGCCTAAACAAATGGTATTGTTATCTTTTCCTTGTCAGATTGCTTCACCTTCAGCATCCCCACCCTTCATCAGATAGTATGGCAAACTCTGGTCCCAGATATAATGGTGCTGCTTTAGATTCTATTTTCTTATCCCTGGTGGATTGGCCTTCTCCAGAAGTGTCAACACCAATCACTGATTTAATGGTATGTTAATCAGAGAGTAAGGGCAATCAGAGCCATTCTGTGATGTATGCGATTACTTTTGATGCACCCTCTCAGTCCCTCAAACTGAAACCTGTGTGCCTTGATTTCGTTCTTCTTTATTTTTACTTCCTCCAACATCGCTTTCAGGGATTTGCAGGGAAGCTTAGGTTGTTGAAACTTATGCAGTATAGTTAATTATACAGGTGCTGCTTCTGCTCCACATAAAAGGGAGTAATTGCTAAGTGATTAAAATTCTACTTCTCCTCACAACCCCCCTTTTCTGGTCATACAGTCAAAGAAGCATTTCTCCTTCGAACCTGGCAAGCTTTCAAAAAATAAATACCAAAAATGAATTTCACAATAAAAATAGATGCTTGAAAGATAGAAGGGATGAAGGTCCAGCTTGCCAGCTGATTCTTTCCAGCAGCTGTAGTGCACATAGCCATCTTTATTTCTAAGTCTTCTTTATTTCTGCCTGGATATCAACAAGGAAGGATGGACTCAAGATGAGCCTCAGCTGTTTTCTACCACCGTGTCATTTAATCCCGCTTTGCTAGTAGAGAGGGCTGAATGGGAACTTTCCTAAGGTCCCTTGACCTTGCAGCTGGCAAGGCTAATGCTGCTCTACCTTGACATTGCAAAAGGTTTCTGGGATGGGGCCCCAGCTCAGATATAATAAGCACAGCTTTATAAAGGCAGGGATGGGCTTCGCTAGACCTTTGTGTTGCCCAGAGAGGCTGAATCGGCTTGTCATTTTGCTTCAGGATCTGAAGCAAAATGACAGAACAGGTTGCAGAAACAAAAAGAACTGACAGTATAAAACCCTCCAAATCATCCAAGAGTCACCTTGCAGAGAAGTGTGATCGGCCAGCAATATGGCTCCTTATTTTACCTCTTTTGTCTCTTTTATATTTGATCAGAATCAAAAACGGATAATGAAAGATTGACAAACAAAATACGTCATCCTGCCTTAAAGTATTGGGTTTACTCCACAGTTAGCTAATATTGAAAGAAATGGGATTTACAAGAGGGTGTGTGTTGGAGGGGCAAGGGGGTAGAGTGATGCCAGTAGAGTTGCACCATCACAAGGCAAGCCCCACCCCTTTTCTACATGCATCCAGCCACCCACAGGAACTTTTCCAGTATTCTTTTTTCTTTTGTAAGAAATGTTGAAAGCAAGTTCTCTTTCATCAAAACGAATACAGGAAGAATTGTGATGTCACCCTGGCTTGCACTTATACATACCTAAGATCAGACTCTTGCCTGATTTTTACTGATTTCAGTGTGAATCTCAGTGATTGATCCACCCACAATTCATGTATTTGGGGAGACTCCTAGTGGATCAATTCAGGATTAAAACATTTGCAGTCTACTGTACAACCTTGGCATTTTTTGTCCCGCAATTCTCTATACCCTTAAACAGGGAAAAATTATAATTTCTTGGATTGCCTGATGAAAAACTCAGAAACTCAGTATCCTAGCTTGGCAAAGTCTTGCTCCTTCCAATCCATCCTCAAGTGCATCAGCTCTTGAGGCTTTCATAGGAAGAACTCTAATGAAGTTGGAAAGGTCAACATTAGCTGGCAAGACAGGTCAGAATGGGTCTGGCATTTATCCTTTTCTTGTAGGTTAGTATTCAGCATGCAGAGAGGTACCAGCAATAAGTTGATAGGCATCTGGGCAAATAAGAGAGGGTTTTCATTGAGTAGCAAAATAATGGCATGATTTGATAATTATCATTATCCTTTCCCACAGACAGCAGTCCTTATAACAGCCTTTAGAGTAGGTTTGCTATGAATTGTTTGGAAAAATTGTGCTGCTCCCTAAAAGTATACAGATCGTATTATCCTTTCATGTGAAAAAGTTTCACTGTAATGAGTATTTTCTACTATCTGTCTTAGCCCAGTGATGTTGGCAAGGCTTTCCAATTGCAGGGGGAAGGATGTTTGCTCTCAAGAATAGTCTCTGCCTAAAAATGAATAAATATCCTCACATTGATGCTGGTTTAGTGTGATGACAAGAAGTCTGTCATTATTCCCTGTACCAAAGATAGGCAGGGCTTGAATGAAAAGGGGCAAGTGGAAAGGACCTTTTCCATGCCTAAGGAATGGGAAAATTCCTAATGGTCTCATAGTTGCATCCTCTTTACCCCTTAAAAGCCACCCCATACATCTGATGCCAGTGTATATGAAACAGGAAATGTAACTGATAAGAGTGAGGTGGAAAAAATCAGTATCTATGATTTTTTTCTACTCATTTTATGTCTAGAAATAAAGTATTAAAGAATTCAACATTTTAAAACCCCTTTGTGAACATTCATTAACTTCCACAATGTGAATATTGGTTTTCACACAGACTGTATATATCTGTGATCAGCTCCTGCTTGGAGCAGCCTCAATAATGTACAGTACAAACACACATGCACACACAGACCTATGCACACAGTTCTCTACTAGATGTCCAGTCTTGTTCAACAGCTTGTTTAAGGCCAGCAAAAAATCTCTTTAGACTTCATTAATAAAGAATCATTTTCCAGATGGCAATCCCTAAAATAAAGAACAAGTTTTGGCATATCCACTCTACCACAATGCTCAGAGGGGGTCTCCATGTTATAATTTGATTTCACCGTTACTAGCAGGGCCAAATATTAAAGCAACAGAGCCTATAATCTATACTCATTTCAGAAAGGAAAGTTATTATTAACTAGCTTACATTACAGTCCATGATGACAGGAATAAGATTTACACAGTACTTTTATTCTTGCAAAGGATGGCATGCACAACTTTTTTTCTCATCCTTAGGAATTCTCTAGAAGATCAGCTACTATGATACCTATTAAGATGAATGTTAAAAAGGCACACTTACTAAGACCACTTTGTGAGTTTTTAATATAATGCCTGGAATTCTTCATAGAGTGGGGAAAGGGCCTGGTAAGAGAGGAGCCCATTCTTTTGGAAGAATTCTGCATAAATACTTTGAATGCTGTCCACGTATCGTAAGTGACTGGATGTGGGGAATAACAGCTAACCATTTGTGAGATGAACAACCAAGCCTGCCTGCAAGATCCAGTCCACTAGCATGTGAGGAACTTCATGGAACCCGTCTTGTTTTCAGTCTCAAACCACAAGTGAAGCAGAACGTTTATTGCTCTGCTCTTATTTTAAAATCTTCCCTTTCTTTTATGCATACAGCTGAAGTTGGGCTGAAGAGCATTAAAACCTTCATGAGATATCAGCAGTGAAAAAGTAGATATCGCCTTCCCACTTCCTCCCATGTTAGAGTAGCTCTGAGAAAGGGAGAGATCCAAAAGACATTTCTGGGAGTGGTTAATAGGAGAAAGAGTAAGCTAAGCGCTTCTCCCCCAGTGCTGCTGCAATAGAAATGCCAAGGTTGCTTGTAAGCAAAGCCAAGATTAGCGATGTGGTATCTCCATGTGCTAATACCTGCAAGGGGCACCTGAAAGACCAGAAGTATGATCTACATTAGGCAACAACCAGCTCTGGCAATAATTTCTCATATTAGCCTTTCAAAATTAGAAACATTAATGCAGTTAGTAAGACATGCCAATACTGTACATGTTAAAAGATTAAAAATGCAGTGACCCAGAACACAAGAAGACAGGCATCCTCAAACTTCACTATGCCATGAACAGCAGCATTTCGGATGTGATTGTCCTTTCTCATTACTTTGATATCACAAACTTAGGAATCCACTCTCAATAATACAATTCAAGCAAGATTATATTGAAATCCTCAAGAGGTTTTGGAATGTAAGACTGACAGAAAAAAATCTTCCATATAAAGAATTCCCTTTGAATTGGATGGCATTTCTTGATAATAAAAGGTTAGAGAATTCAGTTCTGGTTTTGCTTTATCCAAAGAACAGAAGATGAAAGCGGAAATCTTGCTTTTCCTCCGGAGTGTGGATGATAGTGAAAGTATGTGTGTCTCAGAGAATTGATTGATTGATTGATTGATGTAACACACATCCCTGGTTTGAATATCGCTAGTGTGATATATGGTTAAATCATTAAAACAATTTTAAAGGCGTTACTAGTTAAGAGGCAACAGCTGCCATCCTAACTCAGTGGCTACAACTTCTAGTTATAACTGAGTAGATGGAATATCGTTTTGTGCTCAGAGAACTAAATCAGTACCTGCATGTATGAAAATTGGTGGGAATTTTCACCCATAAACCACAATAAAGCACATCTACTAAAAAGAAATAGAAGTTCTATTCTTCCCTAAGTGCTGAGGCCTAGGATTTTCAGTACAATTGGAGCTAAGATGTAAGTTCACATTTTCCCCTGCTTTGCCTGGATAAACTGGTTGTACAGAAAGCTCAGAACACAGTCATGTTAGGGCTCCTGATTTGTCTGTACTATACATGCAAAGCCTGATTCCTGTCTGATGCTTTCCAGACTTTCTCACTCTTCCTGGATAAGCCACCTTCTCCAGGCAGAGCCAGAAAAATGTGAGGTTGTGGCTTAGGTATAATGTGTGTGGTAATTCATGAGTCTTTACAAATCAGACAGAACTAGCTAGATAACATGCCTGCAAAAACCGCATCAATTAAGAAAACTTAATTTGTTTTTATAACCATGCCCAACATTTCATAAGATCAACAGGCATCATGAGAGTTTGGTGTTTTTACCTGAAATCTTGAAAAAAATTGGAGCTATGGTGCCAATCTCTTGCAAGACTTCAAGTAAGAACACGAAAATCTGGGTATAAAACTTCATGAAGTGCTATTTCATCTCATGAAGTTGGTGTTCTCAACTGACATCTTTGAGGCTCCTCTAACATATTGTGAAATTTGAATTTATGTTCTTATTTCAAATCTCTCCCTCTCCATATACATACATACATACACACACACTTCTCTTCAGTAATAGTAGGAGTTCCAATCACATCTCTTTCTAATATGTAGTTTGGTACTGAATGTTCCCATGATGTAGAATGTTGCCATGTGAGAGATAGGAAAAGCAAAGATTTGTTGCTCCCCTGTCATCATCCCATTAATGGCTGAAGTGGGGGACATTTAGTTTTTGGCACCCCATCCTCTGTTCCAAGGTGGAGTTGGCTTCTGGAAGAAAGGCCTGTAACTGCTTACTTCCCATTTCTCATCCCTGGATGGAGTTTGGAGGTTGAAACCCATCTCTCTGCTGTTAGGATTATTAATATTGCATAACAGGGGACTGGTTCTCTCATCCTGCAATCTTGATGTTTTTCTTCATCGTGTTCTTGTGCTGCCTAACCACTAACCTTGCACAGCTTTGTGACTGTATATTATAGTACTATCAACAGGCATAGCATGTGATAGCTTTCAAAGGAAAAAAAGTCCCAGTCCCAAGAAGCTTACAACCTCAACAAAAAGAAACAAGATAGGGAGGGAAAATAGATGGGTCAGTGAAGCTTAATAACACTATCATATACTGTTGCTGTGATGTGGAATAAATACAGAGACTATTATAGAAATAGAAAGAAGATTGTAGTGACTTGGGATATCAGGGAAAGGACCCTAGGAATGAGCTTAACTTGGAGAAGAAGGTTGCAGTAAAAAGAGGTGGAAGAATGGGGAAACAGAGTCAGGGAATGAGAGGATAAAGGTAAAGCCTGATTTAACTGATAACTACATGGAGGAGGGAGCAACGGTGTCCAAGGAATAGCGGACAAGGGGTGTGTGTGTGTGTGTGTGTGTGTGTGTATTTTGGAGAGGACTAGTCATTTCTTTATTCAACTATCACATGAAGTATGATGGGCATTGGGAGGAACTGACATTAACAGATTTAAATAGGCAATATTATTAAAGGAAAATCTTACCTTCTTCTAACCAGATACGTCTCATATACAGCAATGAGTTCAGCAATATAAGAAAAACTCCCAACAGTACTTCTGAAAGCATTTTAGCATTTCATGAAGTTTTATACAATTTAGCAGACCAAGGTGAAATTAACCTGACATCCTATCTAGAAGACAATATTTTAAATAAAATGCAATTTTAAAAGAGTCCTATTTATGTTTCACAGAGGTCAGTGCCACAAATCAACAGGCAGCTTTTCTTGGTTAAATTATTACATTCCGGATGTAATCAAAAGTGAATTGTCACTTCATTTGCATTATATGTGTTGCCAATACTTCTCAGAAACAAAACAAACTCCCATAAGCTTGTTAACATTTCTGAAAATACATTTAAGCAATTGTTGGAAAGATCCAGGAACCATCTGAGAACTATTGCTCATGATTTTGAAACTCCTCTTGCAATTCCTCGGGGGCTTCATTGCAGGAGGGAGTCTTGCAATTACATTAAGAAAATCTAATGTCAGTTCTAATATTGAGAGAAAAGCAGTTTTATAGTGGGGAGAAGGGCCTGTAAACATCGACAAAGCTCATGGAGGTGTTCTTTCTCTTGTTCCATTGCCTGGGGCCCAAGACTGGAAATGGGATTGTGAAATGTTGACAGGAAGTACAATGTAATTCCTGATTCAAAGCATATAGAATAAAGGGCCTGTTGAAGTTTCTACTTAGACCAGGATTTAGTCTAACCTACTTTATTAAGTGAAACTATAATGCCATTTATAACATCTTGTATTTTTATTACAAAAATATATGTATTAACTGCCCTTATAGGTCTTGAAACATATTTAATTGGTTTTCAACCATGGTTTTTTCCAGTCAGTTTCTCTCTTCTTCCCAGCTAAGTAACCAAGACTCACTCACTCACTCCTTCCTTCCTTCCTTCCTTCCTTCCTTCCTTCCTTCCTTCCTTCCACAAATATATAATTAAATTTATTCAATTGGACAACTGATTGAAAATGCAGGCTGCACTCCTATAACCCTTGGAAAACTCAGACCTCAGAGGAAGAATCTGATATCACTGAGCAGATCACTTCCCAACATCAATGGAAACATTTGCAGATATTACCGCTCTGTAGTCTAGCCAAAGTTTTTAGGCTGGTCAGGAGTAAACAGCAGTAAGTATTCTTGGGTTGACCAGGCAGGCTTTGTATCTGGAGGAAACTTCCAGTCCCAGGATACTCCTTTTTCAATGGAGGCTGAAATCTGGCTTGAAGGATTTTCTTCCTCTGAAGAAGTAAAATCAAACAAGAAATGGCTGCCATGTGGTGTTTGGTTTGTTTCCTCAGAGTTTTACGTGCCTCAGAAACTCTGATATCAGATCAGGATTAGAACTCCCCTCTTCTGACTGGAGATGGCTTCTGTGCTCACTCTCTGGGCAGGTGGAAGCAAGTGGGAACCATGTCACTGGACTCTAAGGATAGTATCAAAGGAATTTGGTCACAATATGCCATGCACACAGTTAAAAAGGATGAGATTACAGCATGACAGCACAAAGATAAACCATGCTTGAACGTCACAGCCAGAGCAAGGAGGCTTTAGCATTCGAAATGAATCCTTGATGGTGTGTTGGGGGGAGGTGGAAACATTCAGCTGTCCTCATGAGGAGGCCCCTGAGAAGCAAGACACATACAACAAAGGAGGTGTTTTGTTGCCAAGTCCGGTGGCTTAATGGAATAAATGGAATAGCATTCTGCTTTCTGCATTGTACCAGTGGTGAGAGGCTGGCATGCTGCCTTCTTTTTCAATCAAGGCACATAAAGCAGGGCTAGCATAAAGGTTGTAAGAAGCTAATTTCTTCCTTAGCAACTTAACTGCATTCCCTTAGGACAACCCATCTTGAAAACATAGCCCAAAAGAGAAGAAGGAAACAATATGGAATGCGTAAAGTGTCACACTGCAGAGAAATATACAGCCCTGTCACTGAATGTGACAAATGGGTGTTTTCTCTGCTTTAATCCTGTAAATTGATGAATGCTGAAAGTTAGAACCTTTTGCTATTGCCTTCTTATCAAAGAAATGGCTCCTCTTGAAGTTACTTATCACTTATGCATCATGACAAGAAGAAGCCAATTCCTTAAGTGATACCCTTTGCAGCAGTTTTGGTACAAGAGAAGAATATAAGAGAGCTTCTGCAAAGTGCCGATGTGCCAAGATGAAATATGGTATACAGCAGATGGGGGCATTATGCCCTAATTATTTTGCGCAGTAGTGACACAGCTAAAACAATGAATCAGCTGTGACTTCATAAACAGTATCTGCAACTATTCTTGCTACCCAGCAACATTTATCACTATGCTGAGAGGCTCTCCATGTGTATATGTCTTCAGTTGTTGCGCAATGTTTTCGGTCTACAATGAAATGATAAGTAACAAGCCAAGTTAGAGAGACTTGCATAGCAATATAAAGAAGTCTTTCTAGATTTTGTCACAGTGAATTTATTGTACTTTCTCATGTGTTGTGCACAAAGTTGAGTATTTATGACAACCTGATTGAATTTTACCTGCATTTAAGGAGCAAGTCTTTGTAGCTGAAATGTAGTATTTACTAAACACTTAGCTCATTTTAGTAGCTGTGATACTTCTCCCAAATAGAGCATTTATGGTGACTGTGATTACTAGTGGCAGATGTCTGTAGGAATATCATCACAGTACTGTAAGACCATGCAAACATAGGAAGCTGCCTAAGACCAAGTCAGATCATTTATCCTGCTATCCCAGCAGCAATTCTGGGATCAGGCTGGAGTGTTTCCAATCTTACCAGGGGTGCTGGGGGTTGAGGCAGGGTCTTGCAAGGATGAGGAACCTGCGGCCCTTGAGTTGTGGTCCTCCAGCTACTCCCAGCAGCCCCAACCATTAGCACCAATGGTAATGGATGCTGGGAGTGGTACTTCAGGGCTATTTGGAGAATTACAAGTGCCCCCACTTCTGTTTTAGCATTGAAAAATGGCCTGGTCTTTGTAGGTTGCTTTTGAAGAAATTAGGACAAACCTACACATACCCTTGTTTATGGGCAGGCTATTACTTGGTGATGCTGTTGCTTCCAGATTGGTCCAAACCAGCCATACCCCTTTCCACTTTTTGTGCTACAACTGCTGCAGGGAGTGAATGGAGCTATTCTTGGCTATCGCAACTGTGGGAGCCCACAAAGGCTTTCCCTCACTCGGTAAGATTGGGTAGGCAGCTGGATGGAGGAAGCTGCGTGAATTGGCAATCAAGGTGAGCTTACTGGGACTTTCAGACAACTAATTCACAATTTTTCATCAACTGACTCCCTTCCCAGCCTGACAGTTCAGAAAACCTGACCATCCACAAAGTTCTTTTTCGACAGCTGCAAGAAGGCTAAAAGAGCCTGACAGGAACTTCTTCCAGGATAGGTCTGAGTAATGACCATCCAGGTAATGTCCTGCATTGAATTTCTTTTGCAGATGGATTGAGGGGCAGGGGCATGGGGGGTAGAAGAATATTTTAGTACATTGGTTTACATGTTTTGCATAAAGCTGTAAATTGCTACTGAAGGAGAAATGCATTCATAAAATACATTCAACAGAAGGAGGAACTAAACTAGTGAACTGGGTATTTAATTAATCTGTTTGAAAATTTGTTCACATTTTCTTTCATTCAATCTTTCAACTGGTGTTTCCCTACCTCTTTTGCTTGCTCCACTCCATCTTTAAAGTAGCAAATTTCATAAATTTAAGAAATGCTGATCTTCACTTTTTTTATGTACCTTCATGGGGTTACTTTCAGACAAGGCTTTTATTGTGCAGTTGTCTTATGTTTAATTCACAAACCTGTACGGAAAGTCCAGGCCTTTTTACCTCTTGCGCCTAAACATGTCAGAGACATGTCCTGGCAACCAAGTTTCTGCCATATCCTCAATGATGTTGCCTTCATCTCACCTACAATCCATACCTGAGGCAGCTTAAAATCATATTTAGGTGTCCCACTGTTAAAGTACAATGTTTTCTACTTTAAGCTAGTAAAAACGCATGGCAGTTTTTTCCATGCATGCAATATGATATGTTTCACAATCCATTTGATTTATGTGGCAGTCAAGTAACTCTTAAGGAGTGACATCAGCCCAGCACTTATTGGCCACTTTAGGCTGGGATGCACATGACCCCTTCTCTCCAGCGGAACACTGTTTGCCAGAACCATTCTGTCTTGGACAGTGGAAAAGTCTGCTTTTTTCAAACTGCCTCCTCTCCCACATTCACTATTTCTCCAAGCCAGTCCCCAGTTCAGACAGCTGGACCAGCACACTGCTTTTGAACATGATTTTAGTGTTCTTCTGGAATTTATATCTAGAATTGATATCCTTTTGGATATCAATTGATGGTTAGGCTTCCTTTGAATAAGGAAGTGGGCTAAACGCTTGTGTCACACTGAAATTGATTCCCAGGCTCTTTTTAGACATGAGTTTAGCATTACCTCTTTGAATTCACCAATGTAAAACACTTGCACTAAACCTGCTAGCATAGCTATCTTTCAAAACCTGCCTTCTCCTCCAATCCCAGCACCATTCCAAGTTAAGGAGTGCGGTTGGAGGATGTTCTTCCATTCCTCAGTGATATTTGATGGGAAGTGAGAGAAACAAAGCTGGGGGGATCCACCAAACATGGTCTTTAATGTGTCTCGTAAACCACTTGCCAGCATCATGCCTGGAGCAGGAGAGGGACTGCCAGCAGGGACAGCAAATGTAAGGTTAGTAAGGCTTTCTTCTGGCTGAAGGATTGGTAGATTGCACTTAAGTTGGCTGTGAGGAAGAATTCATTGTTGTCTTCTGTTTGTAACTCGTTTGTTTTTTTCACTCATTCTTCCATCCTCCTCCTCCTCCATTTTACCAGACATTATCTGCCAAACAGGGAAATACAGAATAGCTGCACAAGAACTTTTGATTGGTAGTATGAAGTGTTTCTATTTAGAAGCAGGCATGTTGACCTCAAGTTTGAGTTTTATGAGAGAGGAACAAAAATTTCTGTCTGCTTTATCCGCACAGTCCGTCATTCTAAAAACATCTATTAAGTCCCTCCTCAGCTGTTTTATTTCTCAGCTACGAACCCTCAAATCAAAGGAGAGGTGGTCCTAGGGGGCTTAAGGAGATGGGTAAATGGACGGAAATGGCCTCTGCTGTGCCCTCTTTCCATTGGCAAGGACCTTCTGAGGGGAACTGCACTCAGGGGATGCTACCACTGGAAGAAGAAAATGCTGGAGCCCATTCCCTGACTTTCATTCACCATTTTGTTTCCAGTTTGCCCATTTGGAGATACCCTTTGGAATATCTTCACATTCCTCTTCATATTCTACTTGTTATTTGTGTGTGCTGTTGTTGCTTTAATGGACCTATTTTCTGCTTATCCTTGACTGCAGATCACTTATTAATTTGCCTACACTACTCCCAAAATGGACTCTTAGAGGAATTCCACTTACTTTTCCCCATTATAAAATCTAATTTTATTCCTATTTTCTCCTACTCCTTTTTAGCCAGTTCCTGACTCAAATCACATATCTTATGACTGTTAAGTTTATCTTGAGTGAGTTTGTGTCAGCCTTTCAAAGTAGATCAGACTAGGAATCCAATGTCATGTAGATCAGTACTACTTTGATTGGAAAGCTATAGTAACAGAACTTTGCAAGTCTGAATGCACTTCCCCCCTCCCTCCCTTTATCTTCACGTGAACTAAGGAGGGGCTTGCCTGAGACATTTACTCAGGTTACATTCCTGCCCCAGACTCAGTCCTCTTTTATCTGACCACTGTCTTGGTAACAGCTCTTCCTCCTGTCCCTCAAGGCCATTCCCTCTTCCTTCTACAGTTTGCCAAAAGCTTTCTTGGAAATCCAGATATATAATATGTACCATATTATCTCTCCATATTTCTTTACAGACTTGAATGATAAAAGATTGGTTAAAAAATTAATGAGTTATCAAAACCCAGGGTAAGCAAAGGGAGGTTTCTTTTTCTCAAATTAATTCCAATGGAAACCTGTAGAAATCTTCCTGCCATTAGAAGAACACTAGAGTGTCTTGAATTAAACTACAATTTGCAATCCAAGAAGGTGATGATCTTATGTAAGTTATTCCGTAGTACTGTAAGCATTTTCATAAATCATATTTCATTGCTAGCTTATTTAACTTTTATTTTAACCAACTTTTATTGAGTTACTTAAGTGACCTATCCATCCACCCATCCAACATTTAATGCTCTTTACATGGGGTGCTGAGATGGCATTCTCATCTTTAGCATCTTTCTACATTTGCTACAAATTTGTTTTGCTACTACTTCTGTATGTAGCATCCAATGACATCATCCATGTTTAAAAATATTAGTGGCAGCCAAAGAAGCTGTTTAAAGTTAAAAAAAAATAATTTATCTTAGTTTTCCTCATTAATACATAAAGCTCCATAAATCTCTGCCCTTACATATTCTCACCATGAGCCAGCTGCTCAATCAGAGTGTTATGGTATATATTCACCAGTAGGGTGGAAGTTAAAGCAATCATTACCTAAAATAAAAGAAGTATATAAAAAATGCTAATTAGAATTGGAATCTAGAGCAAACTTGTCGGCGTCACAGGGTAAACCAAATAGGAATCACAATCAGATGAGCTAATTCTACTTTATTGTATTGCTACATTGACAGAATCTTGCAATTCTGAAAATACAATTCTCCCCCCCATCTCCTTTACTGCCTGAGGAATTGGGAGGGGGGGGGTCTCTTCTGAGCCTCTTGCCCTGCCCACTATCCAGTTGCGGGCTATGCTGTCTCTTATCTGACCACTCCCTTGGCAATGTCTCTTTGCCCAGTCTCCCAAGGTCTTTCCCATGTTCCATTACATTTGCAAACAGATTAATTTACTTGTGTTACTTAAGAGAATTAGGGAATTTGGATGTTGTGTTTTCCCTCATCAGATTTAGTGAGATGTTTTGTGGTATATAATTACTAAAGAAAAGAATCTTTTTAAGGATATCCTTTTTTAATATTTTCCTTTCTAATCTAAAAATCAATATAATGTTTAATATAAGTTTATCTGCCTCATGACAGGCCTGCTCACATTTTTCAGTAAAACTAAGATGGAATTATGTCATGATGGACTTCAGAATTGGATTTCTTATGTGTCATCTTTATTAGAGTCCAATCTTCAATGAATTGAGGTCAATAGTATTCTTTCTATGAACTATACTTGCAAAGCTTGCTCATATACTTAATGAGCAACAAGCTGTCAATTATCTATGCTAATAAGTGAACCACTGAAAGGGATAACAAAAAGATTTTTGTTTAACTTTCAGAATGTTAATGAATAAATGACATAAGCATGGCTCCTTTATCTGTTTTAAAAATCAAGTCTTTTAAGTTATTCTAAATGATTGTTTTAATACAAATCAATCAAATTTTGCACTGGGACTGATAGAACAATTCATTATGTTGGCAGTGTGTTGATATTTGTAATTCCTCTATGTAAAGAATTTGTAGGGATTTCAGATTTTTCTGTGGTAATGTGGCTTTTTGCTTTTCCTCAAGATGATGTCACATTTTCTGAGTTGCTCTGTCACATTTCCTTTTGAGGAAGTGCCTGTCAATTATGGTCCTCCAAACAAATATCAAACATATCATAAGATAATTTTTAAAAACCTGAAAGAAGGTACTCCTTTACTTTTAAATCTTAAAAACAGAATTTACAACCTTCATATATACAATAGGAAAATACTTATTGATGTATGACTGCTATATAATCAAATCAAATCAAATTTTACTTTTCATATTTTTGTACAGTTGAATAGTGGGATTTAGTTCATCCAAAGGATTACCACAACAAAAAGTGGGGAAATTGACTATTTTAAGAAATAGGAAATAAGGTTTTCCTTAATGTTTTTTTTTTTTCTGTTTACACAGCGTAGGTCCCTCTGATTACTTCTGAGAAAAGGCTGCAACCTGAATCTTCCTCCAATATCAACTTAAATGTGTACAGTAGTAACTTCATTGGTGAGACACCTTATTTTCTCTTCATGAATAGGGAAACAATTGGAGATTTCCTCCAGCATAAAGATAGGATACTGTGATACGGTCATTAGCCTTGACAAAGCAAGCATTAATCACATGTTCAAATCTCTAATGAATCCATGCTTTGTAAGGGATGTTGTGAAGGGGTTTGTAATGGGAACAGCCAGCAGTTGGACAAGAATTTCTCTCATTTGCGTGGCTTAAATGTCTTCAAGCAGCTGTATCATTTGTTGTTCTTTTCTCCTAGTAGACCTTAGCTGAAGAGAGAAAAAAAGAGAAAAGAGCCATCCACAGGCAGGAGGGGATTCAGTTGTGTGCCCCGTTTTATCAGGCAAAAACTCCCATGTGATCAGACCGGCAGCGTCAGAGAGGCTGAAGCTGCGAGGCGAGCACTAGGTAATGAGGCTTTGTGCGGAGGGGGTAGCTCTTGTCGCCGAACAATAAAGCATATGGTGCCGGCAATAAAACACCAGACTGGGAAATTTAAGAAGATTCCACTGGAACTAGAAGAGCAGGTAACACGTCACGCCCTTGCAACATGACAGCCCGTTGGGGTGCATAATTATTAGCCCAAAAGTGCATGGATCGGAGACGCAACCACTGGAACAGGTCAGTCTTTTTTATCTCCTTCCAACTGTTCCGGGATGTAAATGTTTGGAATGTAATTCGGGTCTTTCGGCTGTAGAATTTTGAGCTGTGGTGAGCATTTTTTGAATTCAGCAAGGTGTGGCTTTTTTGAGTTGAATGGCTGGCCAAATAAACTGTGGTAAATGTAGCAATCACTTAATGGGAATATATTTAAAAAGGAAAAAAAACAAACCAACCTCCACAGCCAGGAATATTACAGATCCACAGTTATTCATTATAATAGATTTTTAACAGTGATCCCTAGCCAATCTGAAATACCCAATTATTTTAATACAGAAACAATCTAATATGCTGGTGTCTTGTCAGCCACATTATTTTGAACAGGTGCCATGTGGTTTCAATGACGGCGATGTTCTTTTTTTGTTTTACATGAGAAATGGAATACACTGGAATGTTAATTAGGTTGCCCAGAATTTTTCTAAAAAAAAAAATCTTTTGTAAAATATTTCAGAAGTGATGATGGAAAGACAGATATACGGAGATGATGAAACTGCATTTAACACATCCCAGCGGCCTTTCAACAGAACCCAAGCATCTACTTCCTCCTTCCTATTTTTCTTCTGCTTAATGATTCATTCATTGATTTATTCACTCATTTCCTCTTAACTCTGAGGAAGGAAGATCTCACCTATTTTCAGTGAAATGATCCCTTTGTTATTTTTTAATATTTAATTTTGAAAAAATAGCTGTATCAAAACAAAAGTTTAACAGGATTAAAGACTCAGGCACCTAGTCTCTTCAGAATATCTTTCCCAATTTTGAATAAATAGAACGGTTAATCTTGAACATCTACTGTAGTTGGTAAGCAGAATCTTTGAACAGGGCTGAGCAGGGAATAAACCACCTCACTTTTCCCTCCAAAAAAACACCGAGTTCCAGATGCAACATCTGACAGAATTAATCAGAAACATCTTTTGTGCTTCTTCCTCTTCGGGGCATCCTGTTGCATACGACGCAGGTTCGCAGAACTCTGCTGTGTTGTTTCGGTCTGAATCGCCTGAACGGGAAAATAAGAGCCACGCGTTTTCCTTTCCATTTAGACTCCTTGCTCACCCTCCTTCGCTTCCCCCTAGCTCATGCCACGGGATCCTACAAAAAGCAAACGCGTTTGAAATGAAACCATCCAAAGACACGCTTATTTTAAAAGACTCCGGCTTAGCTAGCTGCATTGACACCAACCAAGACCGAGGGTCGAGATGATTCCCAGTCACTGTTCTCCCTGGACGTGAACAGACCGCTTGACTCTTTTGGTGGTCACCTTGGAAACAAGCCACCGGAACGCCATTTGGGGCAGGCTGCCGTCCGACTGGACGGCAGGCTGCCTGCGGGCCTTTCCTTCCCCTGCGTGCCCGCGAGAGCGCGGCTCCTTCGCCTCGCGGGAGATCCGCGGATTCCAAGGGAATTGCAGCGCCTTCGCTCTCCCCCGGCGCGGCTGCCAGGCCTTCGCCAGCCTTATGCAAATGAGACAGGCAGAGCCGCTTTGCCTGCAGAGGGACGGCGGGGAGAGAAGAAACCAGTTCAAAGGTCACCCAGCTAGTGGGAGGCTGTAACTGTTGGCTTGGGGGGGGGGAGAAGGGGGGGAATACACCCAGGCTACTGCAGTGAGGAAGACGCGATTTTGTTTCCTATTGTGGAAGAGTGGGCAGCAGCCGGAGTAGGACTTTCACAGAATTCAGGTACAATCTCAGGAGTGACTTTGGCTGGTTGTTCAGTCATTGCAGAAAATGCTGGGTGGTGTGTGCATAAATGAACGTCTGCGTGTTTGTGTGTGTGTATCCTTATTCTGCCAGTTGCTGTGTGGCTTCTTTTTGTAAATTGCAGCCTTGCTGTTAGTTCTTTGCACCGAGGAGGCTCGATTCTGTCTTGCTGCTTTAGTGGGTGGCTTTCTTTTCATTTGAAAATGTCATCGGAAACTTGGGAGATTTTGAACATTTTAATGAAAGGGTTGACTGCGTTTAGAGAGGCAGGATGTCTTGTTGGAAGTCATGGATTTTTAAAAAGATCCACAGACATAAATATGGGAGTGCATAGAGCTTGTTACAGATGGTTGCTTGCAGCTTGCATGCCTTCCTGTATAGCACTGGGCTTAAGATGTAAACTCCATAATGGGCAGGTTTGACAGGGGCAATTACCTGTCAGTGTATACTGTAGAAGTAAAGGGATGTGCTTGTGAACTGGAACCCGTTCAGATTCATATCTAATCCTGCATGCTAACTATAAGCTTTTATCATCTACATCATCCTTTAAAATGAAGACCCAGCATCCAGTATGAATCGGGTTACTCTGTAAGCTTTGTTCTAGCTCTTTGTGGTTACATTCTTAAGTAATAATAAAGAGATGTGAGTGAATCAGTCACGTATTGTTAAATTTCTGTTTGGTATTAACACTTCCTAATATTCTCAAAAACATTTTCGATAATGTTTAAGACATCATAGCTACAAGAATTGAAATAAGCAAACTAGGAGTTAAATTGTGTTCTACTTCATATATAGTATTGACTGCTACTTTTTTTTTTCATAAAAATGTTTTAACTGGCACATTATTGAAATTATGCATTTAGGTTGTTCTTTTGGCACTGATGGACACTCTGATATTACTTCAATATATTTAATAACACACTGGGCACTTAGTGTAAAAATAAAGACAAAAATGTAGAAATTAAAAATTGGCAATATCTTCTAGCCAAAATTAAATCCCACTGAGAGAATTTAAATGCTCGCTTAAGTCTTCCATTGAACTTAAAGAGAAGTCATAGTATCTTTGACTGGGATTCACAAGCATACAAGTAGTCCTCAACTTACGACCATTCATTTAATGACAAACTTAAGATGGTGCTGAAAAAAGTGACTTACAACCAGTCCTTGCACTTACAACCGTCGCAGTGTCCCTACGGTCATGTGATCAAAATTTGGGCACTTGGCAACTGGCATGTATTTACGACAGTTGTAGCATCCTGGGGTCATGGGATCGTCATTTGTAACCTTCCCAGCTGGCTTATGACAAGCAAAGTCAATGGGGAACTGCATGATTGACTTAACAACTGCATAAAATCAGGTGCACTCATGTGATGCCTCACTTAACAACAGCACCATTTAACAGCAAATTTTCCAGTCCCTATTGTGGTCATAAGTTGAGGACTACCTGTAAATTAGAAGTGCATAAGTAATTTGTCTTTTCAAAGTTTTTCCTTCCACAAAATCTACCTTGGTGAGATCCATAGAGTAACTCATGTATTCATCCCTCAAAATCAGAGATCAGAAATTGGAATTAGAAATCAAGAATACAATTAATGTAATAATGCTTTTATGGAACAATTTATAATAGGGACCAAATATTTGTGCTAAAACCGATCAGCTGTCAGCAGTCATCTGCCAAATGTTTTGAACAGATTTGGGATTTTTGGAATACTTCACAGTTATCTTATCACTTTTGTATGCTACTTGTAGAGTTACCATGATGTGCAATAGGATACATTAATTATGTTCCTTGGGACAACTTGTTTTGGGATAAAGATTAGAGATTTAAATAAACAGCATTCAGTTACAGATAATCTAGTCTTTTATTATTATGTAATCAGTTATAACTTCAAAGAAACATTTCTTTGAAATCTGAATGGCATTTGCCTGAAATTTTGCAAGTCAGTTACTTAGGGAGTAGTTCATATTGTCTCCATTGGAACTTTTCTGGGGAAAGTGGTGAAGAAGGACCATGTCCCTAGAAAATCTAAATTTTGAACCAAGTGTGAAAATTATATAATAATTTTGCAAAGTACTTTATAGAAAGCAAATGCATCCCATTTTTCATTCTGATTACCATAGATAAGCTATTGGAGAATGTAAAAGAAAATTTGAAAAGCATAGAAACAGCGGATAAGATCATTATTAGAATAGGAGAATATCCTTTCGTTATTAATTGTCTCAGGTTTGGATTCTCTTTATTTTAAATCTTGTACCTATGTTTTACTGGTCTTGGACTATAAAGATATCTATTCTAGGGGAATGGAAATCAGTATGACAAAGAGTAATAATTTAGGAACACACAGATCCATTTTTTAAGTATTCACTGTTTAACAGCCGTTGAGTACACATTTTCACACCATTATTCATTATAGGAGGTTCAGGAACACCCACTCGCCCACACTCATATATAACACCCCCCCATAAAGAGTATGTGATGAACCCCACTTATACTGGTTAGCTGGACGTTAGTGCCTCCATTTTAAATAGAAAAAAAACTTCATTTTGAAAGTCAACAAAGCTAATTTTCCATTCACTAAATGGATTTTTTTTCTGTCTGCCACCCAGGTGACAACAACTGGCACACTTCCGACACTTTAATCTAGTCTGGTTAATGTTTAGCTAACAATTAGAATCTCTGAAATATTTTAGGGTGGGTTGGGCGAGTTTTCTAGCTCTTTAATTGCTTGGTTGGATGCCAGGGACGGCACACGTGTTACATATGCATAGCTACTCTTGTGGATACACTACACATACACATTCAGAGTCATATATAAACATATTACACACCGTTCTTTCCTAGCAATTCTGCTCAGTATTGTTGAGGATCAGCGTTAATGGCAGTGGGGAAACCAGTGATCTTGATAATGGTGTCGGGGCATGAGCAGTAAGCCCACCCCTTCCTTCTAGGTTTGATGCAGATCATACAGATTGCTGGTTTCATAGCATTATTAGGGATGGGCAACTGACAGTCTGCAAAGGAGACACTGAAAGTAAGAGGAAGCAAGGTAGCTTCCTTCTACTTCACAGGGTCTCTTCTGCAAGTACTATTTTCCTGCTCCCATTAGCAGCCAATAACTGATGCCTTTTTCCTGGCTAGTTGCTCCCACTGATCCCACAGCCATTAAGGAGGTCAGCAAGGGGCTACATGAGCCTGTGGATTGCAGATGATCCACCATATTTCAGTAGTATTCCTAGTTCCTGTCTATCCTAACAAAAGGTTTAACAGGTGTTTAATTCCAATAAAGCTTCATTGCCATGAGAAGTAGTGATCTCAGTATATGTTTTCCTGGTTGGCTTTTCATAATTTCTGCCTTGAATCACCTTTTGTAAGATATGATCTGACTATATAAGAAAGGAGGGAGCATAGACACACTTTACCCAATTCCAGAGGTTCTATATTTGAAAAAAAGGAGGGAGGATTGGTGGCTGTTTCCAAGCTATCTTTTCTCTTTTGTTCTTTTATCCATTTTGGATTAATTCCAAATTGGTGCTGACCTTGAACCACAGCCATCTTGGAAACTGAAGTGGTCTGAACAAGAAGTTTGAGCAAATGGATAAGGCAGATAAGCCCATCTTTGCATCACTGAGGGACCAAAAAAAAAAAAAAGGTAGTTGTTATTTAGATGAAGAAATTTACATTTCTTGTTAGATTTTCCATTCCAAGTGATTTCTTAAAAATAAATATTTTTATCTAGAGCAGTAAATTGCTTCTCAGTTTGAATTCTGAGTACACTACTGTAAAAGAGATGGTTTGATTTTATTTGAGTAATTCAGACAGCACTAATGCCTAGAGGGATAAAAGAAATACAGTCAGACCTATTCTGATGATGATTGCAGTTCTTAACATTTTTAACCTGGAAAACTTTTGTTTATGTGAGCCTAGGGAGCTGGTAGAAACCTGTATTTCATCCAGTCTTTTCTTCAGGAACATTTTCTCTATCCTTTACCTTCTTGTGTTTAGCTGGCTCTAATCTCTGTAGTGAAGCTCTGAGAGCCATCAGTGCTGCTATTTTTGTATGCAGGAGAACCAGCTGTGAAATGTAGCTTTGATTTGCAAGATGCTTTTGGAATCAGGAAAGAGGTAGTGAAGTAGATTGGACCATTCACGCTAATAGCTACCTCTGAGCCAACTGTGTGGTTTCTCTCCCTCCTCCCAATCTGTAATTTCCCTTGTCTCTGAAAACTGGCTGCTAGGATCATTGGGCTTGTACAGCGAGAATTTTGGATCACACGCACGGTGCAATTCCTGTTAATCTGCTCTGGGTCCTTTAAAAGCTGTTATCTGGAAGAGCTGTTGGTATTGTGTACAGAAGCTGGTTCTAAAATTCTGTTTTGTTTTGTTTTTTTAATTTTCCAAGAAGTCCACAAACCATTTACATTTTTGGAATACGAGATCTAACAATTCTTTCTATCAGCTGCATTTATTTATTATTTATTTATTTATTAAATTTATATGGCCACCCATCTCACAAGAAGTGACTCTGGGCGGAATACAGCAAAAGAAGCATAAAGCAATAAACATGTCAAGCACATTCATATTTTTAAAAAGTTAAAAAAACACACACACACACAAAAGATTCCATCAGCAACAGAGCCACCTCAAGATTTCACCAGTCCCCTGAGATCCCCAGGCCAGATGACATAGCTAAGTCTTGAGGGACTTCCAGAAAATAAGTAGGGATGAAGATGACCTCACTTTGGGAGGGAGAATTTAAAAACAGAAGTGTAATTATTTCTATATTATTCAGTGTATTGATTTTGCTATTGAACTGTAAATCCTCATTTACCTTTTATGTTTTGTCAAGCCTACCATATCTGTAATGAAAAAGCTGGAGAACCACTAGATAGGTATCAAAGATTATCTAGGTTTGCTGCCATCTAATGGTTGTGTGGAGGTTTGCAGCCTAGAAAGAATAGCTCTGTTTTTGTGCAGTAATTTGTAAGCCCGCAAATCATGAACTTTATTTGATATTTGATCTGGGGAGTACAGGGTGTTACCTTGATTTCCTTGCTTTTATTATTAGAATTATACCCTCCCTGTTGTCCAGGAGCTCAGAGTGATTCTTATGGGGGTCTCCTTTCATTTTACCTTAACAAAGCTGTGTGGTACATTGGGCTGAGTCCCCCAGTAACTTTTCAAGGCTCAGAATGAACTTGAACCTGAGAATTCCCAGCCCTAATCCAACATTTTAACCTCTACATCATACTAGATCTTGATTGAAATTCTTTAATGGAAATTGCGATAGCAATCCAAACAAGCTTTCTGTGACCCATTGTTAGAATCAATGTTAGTATCCAGAAATAGTTGCTGTGTGTTTTCAGTAAACATCCATATAAAATGAGTAAGAGATGTGTGAAATATTTACAAGGATATGGATTCATGAAATTCATACTGCAGCAGTTTGAATCTTCTGGTCTAGCTGATATGAAAACAATTTTTAAAGGGGGAAAAGCTACAGCTCCTTATAATTCTACAATTAAATTTAACTGCACAGTCTTTAGAAAATCTTTTTCACAGAACTAAAATGCATAGCCAGTACTTATTTAATTAGTGGTTTTTTTGTAAAGGAAAGATTGTAAATTTCAAAATGAAATATATACTAGCTTGTTAACCGCTCATAATAAAAATGTGCATCAGTGGCTCTTCTACTATTAGAAGAGGAGCATTACAGCATGGGAGCATACACGGTGCTATCACAGTGCACCATATTTAAAAGCTGCATACAAATACATAGTTTTTTTTGGCGGGGAATGATAGGCTGAAGTAGAAAAATGGCTCTTAGATATGCAGCTTATTTTTTCACAGATTTCTTTCAGAATGTGTGAGTGAAAAGGGTGAAAAGTATATGGCCAAATGGAGGAGCATGGCTAATGCAAAATGGATTGCAGTATTAATTCTGCCTTCCTTTTTATGTTGATCTAGTTGCAAAATGAAAGGCTCCTCAGATGCTACCCAGTTAAAGTACAAGGGCTCATCCTGGCCCACAGACACATCAATTTGCTGTGAATAACAACCCTCTGCTCTCAGTGGATACTTAGAGGAGCCAGCTCTTTTGAAGGCCTCTCCCAAGGAAACAGCAGATGGCTGCACGTAGTTAATGAGACAGGTGTAATCTGTTTGGAGATCAAGAAAGGTCTTTGGAAAGAGAGATTTGTGTGCTGTTTGTCCGCTGTCAGTCTTTGTCTTTGCTCAAACCCAATTACAGAGCAGAGACAAATTACATTATAAGGATGCCACTAAAGCAGGGTGAGGAAATACATACATAAATACCTTGTATTTTCCATATAGGTAGTTTAATCTAGTACTTTCCATATACAATAGGTGGTTTAGGTTTGTTTTTTTAAAGATCTTTTGCAACAATGCTTGGTTCCAAGCTGTGGGCAAATTTTCAACAAAACTCAAAATAATGATTTCTTTTCTTTTCTTTTCTTTTTTTTGGTTAGCCACCATATACTGTCTGTGCAATTTAATCTGGTTGTAACACCCTGGCATTTGTTTTTGCTGACCCTAATTAAAAATAGCTGCAGTCTGCTAATTAAGTTGATAATGTTTTCCATGAACTTCTTTTAAAAATTGTTTAAAATCAACTATTTTTATTTTTGGTTTCTCATGTTCATTCTGTGGGATATATTTTTGTATTCTTAAGTTCTTAAACTTCTTAGTTTCTGCCATCTGAGGGGCCTACTTCACAAAGTAATTGATACCTAGGAAAAGCCCCTAAGTTTTCAGAGGTATCAGTATAATCATCATCATCCGTGGATCTGGATAAAGATGTTCAGTACTGGGAATCAAAAGAGATCAAATGTTCAGATAAACATGGGGGCTCAGATTCAGACCAAGTTGAGCTCCATTCTAATGAAATTGAAGGATTAGTTGTCAGTCATGAGGAAGAGATTAAATAAATCACCTGTAGTCCATGTTAGTTTTTCACTGGATCATTTATAAGTTCATCCCATAGAATTGCTACATCAATTAGCCATTGAAAAAACATATCAACCTGCTTCAGATACTCATCTGGAGAATTGGACGTATCTTTAGTTGGCAGCCTTAGAAGCATCTCCCACTATGATAGAACATTGAAGCTGACCCCTGCTGCCATTCTTGGTGCTGCCTTAAGATTTTGGAGCATATGCAGTTAATTCAGTCTCAAGGCCAAGTTGTCTTCCAACACTACTACAGATTTATCCTGTTGGACTGGGGAACTCTAATAAAGTGTCAAGTAGAGGTTAGTGGGAGCCTGAGGAATTGTACAATGATTGTGTTCTGCCAGGAAGTTATTTTTGCATTATTTCTTTATTAGTTATCATTTAAAATGTTTCTTCACTGCAATTAACTTTTCTGCTGGATAAAGATTTAGAGAGAGAAAAGAGTTGTGCAGAATGGGAAACTTCATGTAACCCGGAAGGAAAGCAAACAGTGAAGAAATGCAGTAAAGGCCACATTATCCAGCACTAATTGATTTTTACCAGAGACAGTATTAATTTATACCTTTACCCTTTTAACCTTCACCCTTCAGTCTCCCAATACCCTCCCCCCCTGCTTTTTGCCCTCCTCTCTCATTCCTGCCCGTGTTTTCCTCCCATCCTCAGCTTTGAAATCACACATCCTGAAAACTATTCAGTTCAACTTTGGAAAAAAAAATTCATAGGCACTTTTCAGTCCTTTAGTTCATATAATTCAGCTTCATTCCTCACTATAAACATCTTTGAGTTTTGCTTTATTTTTGGTTCTATTTTAATTTACCACTGGTCAAATTATTTCCAGTGATGGCTATAAATTATCCAGGTGTAATGCCTATTAATTATTTCTTTATTTGAGAAGCTGTTAAATATAAGTCTTCATTAAGGTATTAGAGAAGTTTTGTTCTGAACATATTTAACATATATGATCAAAAGTACATTTCTGTTAAGCTATAATTACTGTTATAGATGAAATGTAAATGAACTATATGAGTTATAGAAATCAACCAATATTTCTCAAGATATATACTTGATTATACAGGTGTTTGTAAAAATTGTTCTGTAAATGAGCACCCTTCTGCTGCTTAGAAAACATATCTGATGGTTGCTGGTCCACCAGAGCTTACAACAGGATAGAGCCAGCCCTGCACTTAGTTGAAGTAAGGTGGCCACCTCAGGCAGCAAAGGCTGAAGGCCAGAACCCCAGCTCTCAGCTGTTCTTCCAGAGCATCCCAGCTGTTGGAGGATGAACAACATGTGTCTGTCTTGCATCTCTTAAATGAATGGGCAGCTTCCAGGAACGATGGAGGCTGCTACCAAATCATAAGTAGAATCGGTTGGCAGTCTTGTCACGTTCTGAGGAGAGACCACATTTTGCTCTACATTTCAAGCAGCAAAATGTTTAGAGGCAGCCTTGCAAATAAGAAAGCTGCAAATTTTGGAATAGTGTTCAGCTCCAGTTGTTGCCAGTATAAGTGCTTATTGCAAGCCGACCTAAAGTTGCATAATGGTGTGTGTGCAAAATAGAAAAGAGTCTGCACGTAAGCAGTCATTGTCCTCCCTCCTGAGTGTAACCTGAGGAGCAGCCCTGGGTCTTATTCCAGTAGTCTGAGCAGAGGATTTCTGACCCTGTATTCCCTCAGCGCCATCCTTTGTTGAACAATTTTACATGAATAATTTTACCATCCCTGGAGATTTAATATCAGCGTGCTTCCCAAGCCAATAAATGTAATGTAGGTTATGATATATTGATACTGACTGATTGGCAGTGCCCTGGAAGAGCAAAGGAGAAAGTAATCCTCAAAAAAATCTGAGTTTATTAAAAGCCAACACAGTCTGGAAATTTAATTCATTCAGGTGCAGTCTTGACTCATGAAGCATTCCTTGCCACCTTCTTGCACTTTTGTCTTTGTTTGCTTTTTGCAGTGCTATGGAGCACCGAAAAATGTTCTCTGTCTCACTCTCTCTCTCTCATATACTACGTGTCCCATTCTTTCTCTTTTGTATCCCTCACCACCACTCCAGTCTAGCAGGAGGATATGTCTTTATATTTAGAGGAACTCGGAAAGAACAGTAGGGTTCGTGGTAAAAGTACAGAGTTTAATGCTTGACCATGAATTGAGATCTGTGGGTAGTGACTTCCAAGGCCATCTTGACTTGTGCACAAGGAATCTTGAGTCTTGTGCCTCTACAGAGAAGCATTGTATTGCCAGAACGATCTGTGGGTGGTGGTGGTGGGTAAGGAAGACCAATGATAAAATGTGCATCATGACACTGCAGTGTAATTCTGTGCTGTTTTGTACTTGTGTTGCATGCACATAATGGGGTGGAGCTTGTGTCATGATGTCACAATAGTCGTTTCATCATTTTGATGAAATCCCAGTTGCTGTGGACCTCCTGATGGATTTCTGAGTATAGTATTCAGAACAGTAAACAGCAAATGATGTGGACAGACTTAAAGGAAACAAGGTGCTGGAAAAGATGGAGCCAGCAGAGATTTTATTTTAAACATAGATGTTTAAGCCACACTTTACAATTGGTTACTGTTTTTCAAAGTAATCAGTAATGATAGTAAAAAATAATAGAATTCTTTAGTTTTAGATGTTATAAAGTGATAATAATCCAAATACTATTACTGTGTAAGAAGCTGTTGTGTCAGAAGAAAAATACAATTTAAAAAATTTGCTTTTCCTCTTAAAAATAATTTTAGCCATAGACACAGAATCATATATTTTAATACTTCCATACCATGTTCTGATTCAGAACTACTGGGTTTTGATGTTCCTGGATGGTACTGACAATTACATGGATGAATAGATTTTTGAGCTCTTATCTTTTAAATGTGAAATGGATTTTTAAATGACAGTGCTCATGTAGCATTCATCTTGGATGCTTACAATATACCTTACAATATACCTTCTGCACAATACCAGAACAAAAGATGAACTATTTAACACAATAACCTTCCACTTTTTTTCTGTAGAATTGCAGCAGCTAATAATGCTAGTAGTAATACTGAATATACTGTAATAGGATAATAAAGAATTATTTTAATACTCTGAAATCCAGACATAAAGCAGCTAATGACTTTAAAATGTCCTCTCCTCTCTCATCCTTCTGTTTATAATTTACTGCATAAAGATTTCCTCTCAATATTTGACTAGAAAGGACTAGATTATTTCAAACTCATTATTATAGAATGTTGTCCAACAGAAATAAGAGAAAGTATTGCCTATAAGCAAATACATTATATAAGGTTTGGGTTAGTTATGTTTTCTCTCTGTGGAAGTGAATACTGGTTTCCTTATTTTTTTCTGGAGAAGCTGATGTAGCCATGGTCAAATATGCAATTTAAGGACATCAGGTTGTAATGACCGTAATGCTTTCTGGATAAAATTACCTTCACAGAACATCTGGAACTGCTTAGAATGCAGAGCAATGCCAAGATTGTATTTCTTACCAGTTCATTTCCAGATACAATTCAAAATGCTTGATGTTACCTTTAAAAGCTGTAAAGGGCATCCTGTCATGTAACCTGCTTGTGTGTTTAGGTCAGTGGGAAGTCCTTTGGCCTGATCCACTAGCATTTTGAACATGAAGGCAATGGAAGGAAGAGCATAATGTATAGCGCCCAGAATTTAGAACTCTCTGAGTGGGTTCATTCAGTTTGCCTCTTTATTATGGAGATGTTAGGGGAGGGATCCTTTAATTTTCAAGGGAAGATATTTCACCCTTTTTCTATAGTTGATGGTTGCTGTTTTGGCTGTTTTTAATGGGAAGGAAAGACTGTGGTTGCTTATTATCATGAATCTAACAGGGCAAAGTGAGTCCTTCCTTTTTCTGGGTTTGTCAATGGACTCAGAGAACACTGAATATGAAGTGAAGGATATCCATTCAGTAGGCTGCCTGTCAAGATGATGACACAGATGGCTGGCTTCTAAGGATGTTCTGCTGGGAACTCACCAGTCCTTTTACAACATCAAGATTCTCTACATACAGTGCAGGCTCTCTGTGGGTATCATTAAAGCAAGCTGCTAGCAAGCAGCTGGCCTGTAGCACTTATCTGGCTTGAGAGCTAGCTGGCTAGCTAGTTCAGAGTTTCTCTTCACTCCTATGTATAAAGACGGGAGGGAGCTAGGGAAAACTCACTTGGATTTAACATAGAATTTTCTTTAAGTGCAGTCTCCCCCCGCCCACCTGTAACAAAAATATGGCAATTCCTGTATCCAACTCTGAAAATTAGAGAAGAAGCTACTGTTTGCCATTCTCGCTTTTGAAGACATGACCACCTCCATGCTTGCCCATTTTCAAGGCACTACCATTTTGTTTCATTCTCAAACAAGTAAAGAATTTAGATGTTACTGAGGCTATATGTTGTCTATATGCTTCCTGTACATCATCCCTAATTTACTTCTACTTTGCATGTCGCCCAGAACATTTTGGTTATGAATGGCTGATCTGCAGAAAGTCTTCCTGCCTTAATACAGAAGTGATTTAGTGACCTCCAATTTTTTACAGCCTTTTTTGTGGTGTAATACCATTCAAATATATATGGAATACAGGATTTGAGGACTGATCATATCATGCCAACTTTCTATATGAGTAAGTTAAGAAATATTTTAATTTTATTGGACCATTATTATTTGTTCAAAATGGCAGTCTTCCCCATATAGCAGAGGCTTCTTTTCAGGCAAAAGTGTACAGAGACATATAAAATCTGTTTGTGTGGTAATATGTTTTCATCCAGCACATCACTGCATGCTTATGCAATGTTTAAACCAAAGCCATTTTTTTTAGATGAAGCCAAATTGCCATTGAATAAACCTAACCCAAGAAACAGACAGCTTAACTTCAAATTCAGGCAAAATTGTAGTCAAGGATTCTTTTCTCAGAAAAATTATGAGTGCTTCGCTTTCATACCCGTATTGTTTATAAACGGTCTGATTGAAATGGATGTCAGAATGGAAAAGGTTCTGCTTGAGAATGAATATGCTCACCCAGGTATGACCTGAGCCATCCTCTTGTGACATCATAATGTTGCCTATATTGATGGGGCTAATTTTTCACCTAGAACTTTTGGCTATCAGCTTTGCCTGTGTGCTGTATAGTACTGAGCATACAGGAGCATCATGGGTAAGACTATAATTGGACAAGCAAGGTAAGGGAATCGAGCAAGGGATTCCCAGAGCTGCTTGCTGGAAGGAATAAGAAAGAATCCATAGCAATGAAAATAAATCAATAAAACAGAAGTGGTTTTATAAAATGGGGTTCTATCAGAATCATTAAGGGCTGAATAAGAGGCATCCCCTTGCCAAAAATATTCATTTAAGCCTAACTGAATGTGGTTTTTCATTTCTGAAAATGGCTTGAATTTGCAGTACTCTCTATTACTGGCAAGACTTTTTCAAGAGGCTGTTTGATCATCTGCATTAAATAACTTTAAAAAAAAACCCGATCATGCACACTAGCCTCTGCCCTGTTCAGCACTTTTTATTGTTCTTTATTCCCTCAGCAATTCTGGAATTCAAATTCCAGCTCTGTCGCTGATTTGATTTGACCTTGGAAACCCCTGCAACTTCCTTTTGAGACCCGTTTGGTGCCTATGGCACGGACAGATTAATTTGATTGTTTCTCACTAGATTGAATTATAAGACAATTTAATGAATATTTATAACTGCTTTACTTCTAAACATAGAGGTACAACCCAACACCCTCCAAAAATGAAGACAGCAATGTATAAACACACAGAAACGTGGACTGGGAAATGTAGAGCAGGAAAGCAAATCTACTGCCATAAATTTCTGCAGAGAGGAAAACAGGAGGGGAGGCCATGGATACAATGCAGAAGAAGTGGGAAGGAAGAATCAGTAGAATTGCCTGCCCTTTCTAATAATACGAGTCCCTGCAAAAAATTAAACACAATTAAACAAAGCCAAAAGAGATGCTTAACTAAGTGTCTTTAATTTCTTTTAGAGAGTTCACTGAAAATACTAGAAATGTATGCTAAAGTGTTCTCAAGATCTTAAGTTAAAATATTTTAAAAAATCATATCCATAATAAAGCTTTGATTTTTTTAATACAATATTTTAACCAAATGAAAGAAACAATTGCATGGATCTTAGTCAGTATCTGTGAGGCTCCTTGGAGGTCTGAAAGAGAGCTCTGAACTTAGAGTGAGAAATCTGACATCAGTGATACTCCCTGGTTGTGTTTCAGTTCCTAAGTCTCATTCTTTCCAATATGGAGACTCTCTGAATATTTTATAACACTTGTGGAAAAAAGGGAAAATTTAGATTAACCATTAACTGAAATTAAATTGGTTGTCTCCCATTGTGATGGAAGGTTTTTTCTTTTATGCAAAAAATAGAGTACAAGAAGAGAGTCAAACACAGCTCTTTCTCTTCCACATTTCAATAGGATGTCCTGATAATTCCAGAAGTATTTCATTCTAGAACCTTTGAACTCTTCCAAATGGTCAACCCAGCCTGTTTTGAACATGGAAAAGTGATTTGAACTTAAACCAAAGCATTTCCAATTTAAAATATTTAGAACTGGGATACACACACACACACACACACATCCACATTGATTCAAGGATTAGTTTTGCATGAAGCTAACCTTAGTGAATGACAGTATGAATGGTACTGAGTGTTTTAATTTAGATATACAGTCTTTCTATTGAAAATATACCTTTTACAGCATTTGTTTCAGCTCTCAGAGTTTAAGTTTTTTTAATAAAAAAGGGGGGGAAATCATAGTAAGTTTCTTTGGTCCAAATATTAGTGCTTGAACCTTACTTTTTTTAATTAAAAAAAAAAGGTTGTGGAGGGGAAGCACAGTAAGCTTCCTTGGTCCATATATTAATGCTTTTGACATCCTCTTTATTTGTCATAACTTAATTCATTGAGGATGGATCTGAAGGCTTTGATTGCTTAGTCTGCAGTCAGATGTTCCTTTGCTTCATTGCACCTGTTCCCATTGCAGGTACATGTGACACTAGTGCAGCTATGAGTGGAATTTTAAAGAGGAAGTTTGAAGAAGTTGATGGCTCCTCACCCTGTTCTTCTGTGCGGGAATCGGATGATGACATCTCTAGCAGTGAAAGTGCTGAGAGTGGTGATAGCGTCAACCCTTCCACTTCAAATCATTTTACCCGTAAGTACTACAGTAACATTGCAAGGGGCACTTCATCATTACAGACAATGAAGGTCAGGGCCAGGTGCATTTCCTCCTTGTTCACCAAATTTTCCATTCAGTGGAAATAGATTGAGTACCAGGGCTGGCACCTCACATCTGGTGGCTCTTGGGAGGTGTCCTCTGTGTGTTTTCCGTCATATACAGCAGCTTATTTGGAACTCAATATATGAACTGGGCTTAGATTGGAGTTTTTAGACTGCAAGAGTCAGAGCCTTACATGTGAAGAAGTGAACATGTCAGATCATCAAGGAGGTGTGATCTCTATCTGATATCTATCAAATGTGTGTCAGGCAGACATGAGCAACAAAGCTGTTTTATAATGTTTAGGCTGATGGGCACCTTTGGAATTTTGAGAGGATGTTATTGGCACTCCTTTAAAAAAATATTTGCCATGCTGGATGTAGCCAGTCTGAAAACACTCATTCCCAGAAGGCAAATTGCTAAGTGTTCCACACAGTTCATCTAGCATCCCAATATGTTCCCAAGACTTCAGCTTATCTATTCCTTTTTTCTGGACAAGTGGGCACATTTTCAAATAAAACACTAGCCTCCAGCCATCCACCATTTTATTTACTAAGAATGCTTCTAGGATCTGTATGGCTCCAGGAGACATTGTTGAAAATACAATTTATGATTGGGCTGTTGCTTTCATTTGCAACATGTTTACTTCCAATTTATTAAAAATTAACTTGGTCAGGAAGGTGATGGCAGGCATATTGACGCCCACAGGTGTCATGCTGGGGAAGCAGGGTCTAGTGCATGAAACAGCCTCCAAGGAGGTTTCTGTCAAATTTTGTCATTGCTTGCCTTTCAGATGGTTGTTCAACTGCTTCATTTGTCATTCAGTTGTTGTTGGATGCATAGAAAGCATGATCTGCAAAGAATTTTGTGGGGTGCTCTTTTTAATGTCTTATGTATACTTTAATCTGATGGGCATTATCAGTTTAAATCATTTGTATTTTAGATTGTTCTGTCTCACTGGCTGCTGTGAATATTCTGTACAGAAAAACAGGAGAAGAATTCATAGAATTTCAAATAATTAAATAGTATTAGTAGAAGACCTTGGACACAGGTGCAGCAAGTGGTTGTACAGCCTAACAATAATTTATCTACATTAGTTTATGGGATAGTAAAAGTATTTAATTTGCTTATTTAATACTGTATTTTCTTCAGATGACATAAATAATAACTTTAATAATCCAAAGCTATATTATAACCATTTAATGGGATGGGTGAGGGAGAGCAGTCTGTTGTTCTACATTCTTTGCATTATAAATTGTGAGTAATCAAATAATAAGCACGAAGTTTGTACAAATGAACCTGGCTCTGCAAAATCTAAGAATACCAAATTAGTCCAGTCATTTGAATCCTACTCATGTGCTCTCATGTCTGCAAATCATGTTTACAGGTTTCTGCTTATGAGGGTAATCAAATAATTAAGGATTGATTGAACCAGATACATTTAAGTGTGAAAGTGTGGAAGAATGAATATCAATTCTGATGGCTTCTTGACAAGAAAAGAAAATGAAGAAATATTCTAGTGTATGAATATAGATGAGAAAAAAAGAGGGGGGACAATGCTAGAGCCCCTGTTTTGCATGCAACTTTCTCTTATTTTCTGAAATCCTGGAGAAGTACCACCAGTAGGGTAGGGTCTCTTTGGTCTTCCAGATATCATTATAATTTACATTCCATTGTCCTTGGCCATTTACTATGTTGAGTAAGATAGCTAGGTTTGAGATATAGTGTGACTATCTCTTGCCTAGGCAGTATTGAACAAGAAGGACCAATGGTCTGAGCTGTTATATGGTAATTTCTTCTGTTCTTTTGATTGGGGGTGAAAAGGAGTGGCAAGAGGATAACCATCCATGTGAAGGTAGGGATCAATGGGATATATTTGTGGTAAGAAACCATAAAGTGAAATGTATTGGCAAAACCCCTGGGAAGTAAGGAGGACGAAAATGAACACAACACACATGGGATTAATTATACAAGGAGGAATAGCATTTATAAGCACATGTTGCCTATGTTCAGCTATGGATTATGACAATGTCAGTTGAATTGGTGCTGCAGCTGAGTTGAGTTGAATTGCAGAAGAATCCTCAACTATATGTTAAAAACCCCAATGGTATCTACAGTAGATACCACTGTTTGCCAAGTATGTTGCTACATAAGGTTCCATTGGGGTTTTTAAAATATAATTGTATGGGAAAAGCCAGAAATGAATAGTTAGATAACAAAAATGAAGAACAGAAATGTGTTTCTAAGCATCTAAGAAATGAAAAAGAAAAATGTACTTCTAAACATCTAAGAAATGAAGAACAGAAATGTATTTCCGAGTTGTGTTATGTCATTACAATATGCACGCAAGCTTGAAGATTCAGTTTTAAGCACCGTACTAATGTGGTTGTGAACGGAATGAAGCTGAAACATTATTGGATCAACCTTTCCTACCTGGTACCATCAGATATGTTGTGACCGTAACGCCTAGAGTTCCTAGACAGCTGTCCTTTGGCTATGATTATTTATTTAATTAATTTCATTTATGCTGTCAGAATTGAAAGACTTCTGATGATTTACAACATGTTGTCTCAGGATTCTGGGAGCTGTGGCCTCAGCAGCTCTGGAGGACAATAAATAGAGGAAAGCTGCATGAGAGATGCTTGGTGACTTTCCAGTATATTCAGATCAATACGAAGGACAGTGCTGATAGTACCTTGTGTGCAGTATTTTCAGGTTATCTCGTGAAACTAAGCATTGGTTTCTGTTGGTTGCTTTAAATAAATGAGTGGCATGAATCAAATTACACTTTCTTAATATCAGAAAATGGAAAACGTAATGCTGTTATAAACGGTGCAGTTCCTGGTGTATATTGACAGCTGCTTGATGGAAAGATATCTTTCCAATTTACCTCCTCGGGACAGGAGCTCTCTTATTACGACGGTGATAATTTATAGCTGTAAGAAGTTGTCCTCCAATAGCAGGAAGGCCAACTTTAAAGTGAATAATTTGATTGGCTGAAAAGTCTGTTTTGTATTTTACAGTTATATGCATTGAACCTAAACATTCTGACTCGTATACAAGTGGGCATTTCTCTGCCTGTCTTTCTCTCTCACACAACACATGCATGCAGACATATTTTAAAAACAAACATTGTACAATGTTCGTCCCCCTTCCTCATGCCACAGGCATCTCATTAAGAGACCATTGTAGTGGGGTTACTAAGTTAGTTCCTAACTGTAATCAGATCTAGCTGTTAATTAACCAGAAAGAAAAAGAGACATTTTCCAACTGGAAATCATCCCTGTATTCCAAACTCTTCATCGTTTTCAGAAATGAACCAATAAAGTTCTTTGTAGTCCGCACATATCCTCAGATATAGCTGCATAGAGCTCAGAAGAGAACCATGAAGTCTCTTTAAAAACGAGACCCTGGAGTTTACAAAACATTAAGAATACTGCATATTAACTCTGTATCTATAATAATTTGTTTAATAATATTAATCACTCTAAGATAATAATGCTGGTATCATCATACTCATCAAATATTTTCATTTTCAAACAGACCAATTTCTCTTTCTTTTTCATAGATCATATATATGCACATCCAGGTTTCCTACATACAAGTCTCGCGTATACAATTTGCATTGATTGATTGATTGATTGATTGATATGGTTTATATAGCTGCCCATCGCGCCCAGGTGACTCTGGGTGGCTTACAGGTTTAAAACACGCAAACCCAACAAACAATGACCCCACTTACCATCAACAATAACAGCACTCATCTACCCACCTGACCGAACAGCCTGGGGAAACAGCCAGGTCTTGAATGCCTTGCAAAAGGCTAATAGGACTGGGGCCATCCAAATTTTGGGGGGGGGGTTGCTATTCCACAGGGCAGGTGCTGCCACTGAGAAGGCCCAAATATAGCAACATTCTTGGGATTCAGATGCACAGCAAAGAAGTAAAGAAATCAGCCTTCCTGTCATGCACTTTGGCCTATCAGTGGTAAGAAAAAGGTTTTGGCACTAAGAGTTGGCCCCTAGTGCAAAAGCAGGCAGTGGCAGTCTCAGAAGGAATCTCATCTGGTTATTAATCCAGAGAGTGAAGAGAGACATTCTCTCCTGGGGAGTAAAGGTAGTGACCCCAATTGGGACTGGCAACTTGGTTGCTAAGTGCCGCAGTTGCTAAGTGGAGAATCAAATGACCATGATGGGCTTACAATCTCACTTCCCCTTCAGTCGTTAAGCAAAGCAGTCACTAAGCAAGAAATCATGTGACCATGACTTACAATTTCACCTTATGTAAACGCCTTATGTGACACCTTATGTGTTAACTCTGCTTGTTACAAGCTGGTTGTGGTGATGATCACATGATTGCAGGATGCTGTGACAGCCATAAATGCGAGGATTGGTTGCAAAGTTATTTTTTTTAGCACTGTTGTAACTTCAAACAGTTGCTGCATGAAGCAGTCGGTAAGCGAGGACTACCTGTATGTACAGACCTCAGGCCCTAAAGCGACGCAAGAACTTCTGGCAAGTGCATTGCATAGCAGGCTGCATCTTAAGCTAGAAGAGCAAAATACAGCCTGCAAAAGCAACAGGCAGCACTTGAAATCCTGACTCCATCCCTTTTATTTCACAGGACCCCCCCAAGCAATGACAGTTTCAGACGTGGATAGCCAAGGCATCAAAGTCTTTAAACAAACACAGCAAGCCGCTGCCTCCCTAACAGAAGTAGCAAGGGGGAATCCTTTGGTCATAAGGCCTACAAATGGATTTGTGACTTCTGGCCTCATCCATCTGCCAAGAAGAAGAAGAATTGCTTGTAAGAAAGAAGAGAATATGGTTCAAACCACACTTCAGACAGACAGCCTATTTATTTATTTATCCATTGCCTCATCAAGTTAATTATGTACGTTAAGCGGTATATAAATATGAGACCTATTAAAATGTGTAGTGGTTAGGTCATTGGACCAGGGTGAGGACCTCCAGGTTCAAGTCCACTCTCAGCCTTGGAAATTCACTTTCAATCACTCACTCACTTTTAGTGCAGTCTATAACTTAGGGTTGTTGTGGGTAAAACTGAAGGAGGGGATGGTAAGTATGTACCCAGAGCGCCTAGATTTATCTTTCTAACAAGTGAATGAATAAATATGGAAAAGTGTGTCAGATAAGGATAACTCCAAGACAGGTGGGCATAGAATTGCAGCTTAAAAAGACAAGTCAAAAAGAAAGCCACTTCTGCTCGCTGGTATGCTTAGCTAGCTGTGGCTGCTTCTCTGAGTCTTTCAAATATCAGGACCGTATCTAGAATAACTCACTTGGATTTGTGGAGAGCAGAAATAGCTATTAATGGACATTCTTTATGTGACACAGCACATTTTCTCAGTCTGATCCCCTCTAGATAAGTAGGACCATAAGTGTTGTCATTCACATGAAATGGAATGCTTTGTCTAGATTAATGTTGCATCAAAAACTGCTTTACAGTTTCTCGGTTTTCTTCCCCAGTAAAAGGCACATTTTATTTTTCTAGCTTGCCCTCAGTGTGATTGAGAATTTCTTTCAATTTCTCTTGGTGATATTTTCAATATTAATTGTTGGAGATGGTGGACGTGCTACTGCTGGCATCTTACCATTTTGTCACTCTGAAGCCTCCCTGGGTATCCACATTTCCAGTTCTGGAAAACAAAACCACGGGAGGAATTTCCAGAGAATATTTTCCATTGGTATTGAATTGAAATATGAGAAATCAGGAAGATAGCTGACCACTGACTGTCATGACTGTCTGTAGTGGAGGAGAACTGGGGCAAATAACAAAATGTATGTGATGTGTCAGTGTACAAATGCCGTGACTTATATACTTGGGCCAGATGTTAGGATGCAAGTATTTAACTTCAGCATGGGTGTGATGATGTCACCACACACATCTCATCAATTTGGTATCATTACATTTTGAAGAAAAGCTTTCCTTTCTTTCCTTTAAACTGAAATCCTAAAGAGAGAGAGAGAGAGAGAGAGATCTGAAAGTAAGTTCCACTAAACTCAATGAGACAAACTTCTGACTAAACATATATCAGATTGCACTGTTTCTCTAGCTTTTGTACCTTTGCTCATCCAACATGATGTCATAAAGGACCTAAGCGGGTGAAAATGCCTCCTCTCTGAAAAGAATAGTATATAAACTGATGAGCCCAGGGCTCTTTTTCACATCAAGGTGTAGTTATGTAGATGTGTCTGATAAAAGCTTCAATCTGTCCAAGGTTCTTACATATCTCTGCATACATACATGGGTATCCAGAGGGGACAGGGAAGAACCAGTAATGATAAATGCATCGTAATGTCATGATACGTTTGATGCAGCTTCCGTGCTTACATCAGATGTTATGGTAGACATTACACAATCATGTCATTTGTGCAAAGATGTCATCATTTGGACATCATCATGATTTCCTACAGTTGCTGCTGAGTGGGGAGGCAATCGTTTTTCATGATTATGCTATGGAAAAAAAGTGCAAGATAATTTTTCTTCTGGGTTCCAGTCTAGATGTTTCAAGGAACTGGCTGGGAGCCACAGCATCTTGTGTACATACCTGTAGTGCTTCTGCACCTGCATCTTTGCCCCTTGCTGAGATTTTCTCATTTCTCATTTCACCTCTTAAAGACCTCTGAATGCCAAAATGGGGCAATTAGGAGGCAAAATTAGTATCTTAACCTCTGTATTTCACTGATTTCAATCCTTAAATTATCCTTCCAAATCTGACAACCCCCCCCCCCACAAAAAAGAGGCTCTACCCATTCATTGATATCATAACATCACCAACTACATCTCCTGTGACCCTTGGAGACCCAACTAATTAAAATGTAACCCATTGCTACAAGTTACAAGTTACTGTCCTCTAATTTGGATTTTATATGACCATGAATTACTACAGCAAATTGTGTATGTCCAAAAGTAGCTGCTTCACCAGCCTAAACAGATGAAATGCATTTGCTGCCATGGTTACCATCTGAGCATCTAAAATAAGAGTTTAATGTAATGGCATGCACAATCTACCACAGTGTTGTCCAAACTTGGCCACTTTAAGATGAGTGGACTTCAACTCCCAGAATTCCCCAGCCAGCCATTCTGGCTGGGGAATTCTGGGAGTTGAAGTCCACTCATCTTAAAGTGGCCAAGTTTGGACAACACTGATCTACCAAGTTTCTTCAAGAGGACACTAAGTCTTGTCTAGATGTTCCCATACACTGAATTGCCAACTAATAGAAAATGTCCTTTCTCTGAATGAAATGTCATTGTGTTAGCCTCTAGTCTATTAGTGATTCCAGGCATCAGTTCAGGATTTCTTTCTTTCTTTATTTGATTTTAAGGCTGCCCATTTGCCTGTCACAGAGGGAAAAAAAGCCTGGTTGTCATCAGAATTCTGATGCCGCTGTATTTCAACATTCTGAATGGCAGCTAATAATTTCATGCAGATATTTAGCAGGATAAGGGACAAATACCGTGTTGTTTTAATACATTCCCCTGCACCATCAACTGGAATCTGTCAGCTAAGTAAGGATGTCACCGTTGTAAAAAATGGTCCTTTGTCCCCTGTCTGGATAGACAATCCACCAGAGTTCTGTAATCAGTGATATTAGATGCCATTCAGAGAGTTGGACAGCCTCTACTTGCTTCTCCTCCATTTGCATTGCGTACGGTGTTTATTTCCATAAGACCTATACAATATGAATTTTATTTAAATTGGAGATTGTTTATGAATCTTGCATGTTAACTGAATCCAAAATGTGCTCAATCTTAAAAAACCACCTTCTCTGTAACATTCAGTTAACACATGTATGGTAGGGGAGTATGAGATTGATTGAGATACAGGTTGTAAAGCTCACTGTGGAGGAAATAATGCCTATGGAATTAAAATCAATCCAGTTAGGATTAAGCTTGGAAAGAAGCCTCTATGAAGCCAATACAGTTTCTGAATAAAATGTTAATACTTGGCCATCTTGGAAGCATATATAAATAGACAGCTTCAGTTGTGAAACAACTAGAATCATCAGGAATATATTTTCCATTTAATTAAGGCTACCATATCTGGGCTACAGAAATTGAGAGGATCTAGATGGCAACAAAAACTTTTGTCTGTTAAGTGCGCTTTTTTCCTTAATCTCATCTGCTCTGCTCTTGCTCTCCTGCAGATAGGTTGGGATTATGACCTCAAAAATTCTTTGCTAATCTGTTGACTGGGAATACTGGGAATTCATTATTTATTTGTGTGCCTGTTTACCATTTTGCCTTACATGCCATTCCATTACTAAAGATCCTGAGTGGCTTACAAAGTTGTATAAATTAAAGTATAAACAATAACATCAACAACAATAACAACAACAGATGGGTCACTATTCAGGCATAGAATTTCCAACTGTTCCCAAATGCCTCTCCAGAGAACCATGTTTTTACAGCATTTTGAAAATACAGCAGGGAACATTCCAAATATTTAGGTGTTTGCTGAAGCAGGGGGTCATAATTGAGAACACTCAACCACAAGGTCCCTGTAGATGATATTCCTTCAGATTTGGGGCTCTTGGCAAGACCACCCTACTAGATCTCTCTGGATAGATAGATTCAACTTGAAGAAAGGAGCCTTAGAGATATCTAAGTCCTAAGCCATATGAGGCTTTAAACATGATAACCAGCACCTTGAACTGCATTGGAAGCTGACTGGTAGACAATACAGCATCCGCAGTAGTGGTGTATGTAGGTGGTTGTAGGTACTTACATAATTACTCAGGCAGCAGCATGCTAAACCAGCTGATGGGTCCAAAAGGCCTTCAAGGGCTGGCCCATGTAGAGTGAATTGCAATAGTCTATCCACGAGGTGATAAGGGCGTGTGTGACAGAAAGCAAAGCTTTCTGTTCCAGAACTGGCTTCCTGTTCCAGAACCTCCACACAAGAAGTAATGATGAAGGGCCCTTTGTGTTCCAACACTTCTGGAGTGTACCAAAGCTTGACTAAACAATGTCACAGATCTCCTATCCCAGCATCCTGAGAGTCTCTTTCAGGAAACTGAGTTGAGGAGTTGGAACATATCTTCTCAATAGGTTAGTGCTGCTGTTAAGACTATTTAAATTCCATTCAAATTTGGGTTTGCAGATATCAGTATAAAAGGTCTGCTGTCTTTGAACCACTTCAAAGACAGTTCAGTAATGTTGTCCTTGCTATGCACATATAAAAACATACATTCAGCTCCTTGTGATTTTGAGTTAGTGGTGATGAGTGGGGGGTTGTCCTCTTCCTGAGCTCTTAAAGAGTTCCCATCAATCACAGCTGTCTAACTCAGTATTAAGGTATTCCTTTTATGTAACAAAGAGCAAAACCATATTTGGAGTGAGATTTAAGTCAAAGTCTGGTCTTGGTAGAAGTATACTACTGTTGGATTTGATTTTTTACTCGATGAGTTTAAAGTTGATAGTAATCTTTTATCCAGGTTTTTTTTCCTTGGATTGTTTGTCATGAAGGCACTTTTGGAAAGATGAGATTCCCACTGGAAAGTTCCATCTCATTAAAGTGGCTGTAACACCTATATTGTGCCAGCTGTGCTGTTTGTCAGAACATTTCCAACTAAATTTAAAACATTAGTTTTAATCTTTAAAACTTTAAACATCCTTGAGCTAAGTTATATGAAGGATCAGGTTCAACCTGCCTACCCCTTAAGATCTTTAATGGATGTACTTCTTGCTTGCTTGCCTTTTAGAGCAGACAAGTTGATGGGTGGAGTAAAGAGGGCCTTCTTTTCAAGTAGCCCAGCATCTCTGGGAACACTTTCTCTATGGAAGTTGTCAAGGTCTATCACTGTGAAACCAGGGGAAAGCTCTCAAAATTCACTCCTTTTCCCATGACCATGTTTGAGTTGTGTTTTATGGGATGCAGCGTTTTCTGACTTGAACTGAATGAAATGTCAGTTTTATTCTTTTTACTACTTTTATTAATTTTATATTCACTTGTACTGTTTTAGAACTGTTTTAGAACTGTTTGTTTTAGAACTGTGAATTACATTCTATGGATTTTGCGCTTTGTAAAATGGCCTAAATTATTTTAAATAAACATAAATAACAAAATAAATACAGCTGAAGAAATACATGAAATGGAATGAAGGATGGAGAACCTTATTAAATCTTTTGATTATAATATTTCTGAATAGTGCCAAGCACATGCAAAACAGGAAAATAGACCAATAGCATTATCCTCTGCCCAAGCAATAACATTTTAAGTAAATGCTGTGTTCTGTGTTTTTAGGCTTCCTAGCCTCAAGATTATCTTTCTTCAGCTCTTTTTGTGAGGGCGGTAAATGAGTTGCATTGCCCTCTGGGTTGTAAACCTGCAGATACCATGCTGAGGAGCCATACGGTTTATGCTTATTATAATGTGCTTTTGACATGAGGAAAATAGCTGAAATTGTGGAGGGAAATGTTCACACTTTGGATCTCAGCCAGACAAACCTCAATTTATTTATGTTTAGTAACTGAGTCACTTCTTTTTACAGTTAAAAAAGGTGCTTGAAAAAGATCAAAAGACTTGACAGTCATTCATGCTAAGATTTGTGCAAATGAGGCAATAGAGGCTTTCCCTTTCTGCCATAGGTTTATTTTTAACTAGGCTCACAAACTCCCCCCCAACACGCACTGCACCCACCCACCCACTTTCGAACATCTCCTCCTGACGGTGGGATTCCATGAGCTATTTTTGGAAAGCTTGATAGAATTTACCTGCCAAAGATTATGCATAAAGAGCTTCTTTACACAAGAGTTGCTGAAAGTCTGGCTGATTCCTGAAATGTCACAATAGACACCTTTCTCAGAACTACCCCTTGTGACTTTCTAGAAAGCCCTTAAAACTTTGCTTTTTCAGCAAGCCTGGGGATCCCCTGGTAATAGGGAGCCTGCGCCGGCTACATCATATGTAATATTTTCCCTCCCACAATCTTGCTTTATTTATGTTCATTGTTTCTAATTGGTTTTATAGAATGTTTTAATTGCTGGTTTTGTTGTATGTTGCCCAAAGTCACTTCATGTGAGATGGGTGGCCATATAAATTTGACAAATAAATAACACAGTTGGACCCAGTAGACCCTCTAAAAATGCCAGGTGCTGAAACTAATCATGTAAAGAAATGGAGACTGCTGGAAGACCCAGATGAGCTCAAAAGTGACATGTAATGCATAAAACATATCCAGGTGATCTTTTATTTAGAGCTAGAACATGGATCAGCAATGTTTTTTAAGGGGGCAAGCAACATTTTGCACTAAGTCATAGACATTCCCAAATAAATGAATGAACAAACAAACAAATAAAAGTTAAAACTGAACCTATAAGAAGGATCAAATTCTCATCACATTTATGCATTTTGTGCAATCTCAGAAAAATATTCACAAATCTTGCAGATGTAGTTTTGGGCATTCTTAATTAAAGTTTTTTGTTTAAAAACACTGAAAGTCAGTGGGCATCCTGTTAACACAGGTACCTCATTTTCAATGGCTGAGATAGAACCTGTAGTTTCATGCTTGCAAAGGGCACCTTCCACTAGCAAACTAAAGCTGTTTTGTGAGGATCTTCATCTCTATTTTGTTCCAAGATGTTTACCATAAACACCTTAATTTAATTGACCTCCATCTGCAACCTCCATGTTCATGTCTGCAACCTCTGGTCACTTAGCTTAGTGTAGTGTTTTAGAGAAATTGAAAGCTTGCACACCTTCTGGGGGATATTTTGACAAGTGTGCTCAATGGTGGGTTTGGGTTCCATTATCAGACTTTGCTAAGAGATAAGTGCTTCTTTTCAATATTGTGCTTTCATGACCAAGCTTGGAAAGAGTGTTGAAAAACAGGACAGAACTTCCGTGATTTTGATAGCTGTGTGAAAGATTACCGCTGAAGTTGCTTCCATGAGAGGCAATACCTGTTAGGTTTCCTGCTTCTGCACAAATGTTAATGACGCAGGAATTCTGTTCTCTTTTGCACCTGGTCCCCTGAGATTGGGACATTACTGTAGTCCAACATGTGCCGTATGTCAATATGTGAATGCTTGAGCTCTTCATACTTCCACCATGTCTTGTAATTTGCAAGAACTTCAAGCCAAACAACATGAGTTGGTACATACAAAATCTTTATATTGCAAGAGAACAGTCAGAGCCTGCAAAAAAATTATTTCATTCTCTGGTGTTTCAATGCAATGTGGATTGACTTTGTCTGTACATTCACAGAAGCCCACTTTTTTTTCCCATGGTTGACCTTGCTGAGTTGGGGTGAAAATGTAACAACAACATTCAAGGTTACAATTCAGAACAAAAGCATTGCAACAAAAGTTGTAAAATAATACAACTCTGTGACATTGGACTGAATTATTTATGAAGCTAATGGAACATGCTATTTGGAGATATAAATGAAACCTATATATTAAAAACAAAAATCTGTTTCCTGGAGTAGGAAAAGATTGTATTGTAAGAGTTGTATGGCTTAGAAAAGTATTTTAGTTCACAAAAGACCAGAGCTTTAGCTTCAGGAAGATTAAAAAGTAATATGAGAGCTCCTTTTTCTTCACTACTTTTCCTGTAGCAGGAAAAGATGATATTGCATTAGGACGATGTCTCAGGAAAGTATTTTAGTTTTCTGTAGAACATTTCAGAGCTTTAGCTGCACTGAAAGTCTAAAAGGAATATGACAACCACTCCCTTTTGATATTAATTTTCTAGAGAAGTGCTTCTTCTTCATTACTTCACCTTGGATTCTAAATTGAGAGTAGATTCCAGGAGAACTATTTGCTTGGTTTTGAAAGATCAGTTTCAACTTGATTAGCATGAAGATGTGGTCAAATTGGTTGAAGAAGTGAAACTAGCTTTTTAGTTGTTCTGATTAATAAAAATTGTTATAGAATTGTGTGTGTGACTTTGCCTCAATCTTGACTCCTGGGGTCTGTGTGGACTAGTCCCTGAAGTTTTCTTGGCAAGATTTTTAGAAGTAGTTTGCCATTGCCTGCTTCTTCCTAGGCTTGAGAGAGAATACTGGCCCAAGATCATCCAGCTGACTTTTGTGCCTAAGACAGGCCTAGAACTCACCGTCTCCTGATTTCTAGCTTGGTGCCTTCACCACTACACCAAACTGGCTCTCAAAGATAGATTAGTCAGCTGGATAGTAGAAATTGTGAATGCTTCTTGGACAGTAACCTCCCAGTTCTTTTACAGGGAACAGTGGTGAAATTACCACTGAAATAAAACATTCCCACCACTTTAATTATGTAATGTTTCCCTTTTTATTCATACCAAGCCAACAAATTGTCAGAAATTATTTATGTAAAGTAGTTCGGAACACTATCTGTCTGTCATCAGGATAACTCTCCAACAACTGAACAGGACCAAATTTGGTGTAGTGAAAAAAGCCAGTAAAAAGAGAGATCGGTTTCAAAAATGGGCCAGATCCTGCCATTCCAGAGCAACAATTGGGCAGCTACTTGGAATACTGATGCCTGCTCCATTCTTAAGGGCTCCTCTGGCTTCCTTCTGGCCACGTGACCAAGAGCAGAGCTGCTGTGAAGGGGTACAAAAGAATTCTGGGGCCAAACCCTGCAGGCGTTCCCTATTTTGTTTGTTTAAGCAAGAGCAAGTGATGACAATGTCACATTTCTTGGGAGAGAATTATTATTTGGCTCTTTTTTACATTCTGTGCCTGTTCCAAACCATTATTTGAATGCAGAGGTGGATTGGATTGGGGACAGCAGACTTGGGGGAGACATGATGTCAGCGTTCAGGTACATTGAAAATTACTCTAGGGAAGATGCTCAGGAATTATTTTCCATTGCAACAGAAACTAGAACCAGAAATAACGGGTATGAGTTGTAGCTACCTAGAGTTTGCTTAAATACAAAGAAATGTTTCCTGTTGTTAAGGTTTGTACAGTAGTAGAGGAATGCCCATTGAGATGTGGTTTCTCAATTTTTGGAGGTTTTTAAGAAGAGGCTGGACAGATACTTCTCTAAGATGGTTTAATTGGTTTGGGTTTTTTGGAGGGGGCACATTGCAGAGAATAGGACTAGATTATCCTTGTGGCCCCTTCCAACTCATGATTCTATGCTTCTGATATTTTTTGGTCAGTAGACAGGCTCGTCCAGGTTGGGAGCACATCTACCCTAGACAGGGTCACTCTCCTGGAGATCAGTAATGATGGGGATCATTGCTGTCCTTCTGTTGAAGAGGGCTGAATAAGCTTCTGAAACATTGAAACCTTCACCAGAAAAGTAACTTAGTAACTTTAGTAAAGTAACTTTATATGAATCATCCAGCATATGAAAACCTTATTAAGACATTTTCTATGATTCCACTTCCTAGCAGACACAATAAATAGCAATATTTTTTTAAAAAATAGAACATCATTTTCCATTCTCGGGCATTTTGCTATCACCAGATAGATGGAATAACAGCATCTTCTTCTGTAAACAACCACATTTAGATTCCTGGGCCCATTCCACCACTCTAGCATGATCTAATTCTGAATTTCTTTTTCTTTTGAGAGGAAGACAAAATGGTGGTACAAATGGGGGAATATTTATTCTGTGTACCATGAATCTCATTGTATTGCCAAAATTGGATGGCTGGTGGTGAATGCCCCCAGTGCCTGTGCAAGGATACCAGTGAGTTTTATGAAAGTAGTGGGCTATCTACTTGCTTCATTTAAAGGTAACAGTGTAGGAAAAATTATGCTACAAGCAGAGTCAACTTACTTGAAAGGCAGACCCAGCCCAGTGCAGGGAATTCTGTTGACCTAAGGTTACTTGTATATTTCTTAAATCATAATTTTCTACCCTGCAGTCTTTGTGCTGACTCTTGGATGACAACATTCAGGCTGTAAGTTCCTCTGGACATACAGTAGGTCTGCTTTTTGAGTTGTCCTTGAAAGTTGCTATGATACTACCTAACAAAAGCAACAGTACTGAATTGAATTGAAGTAGCCCCAGCTGCTATTCAAATAAGCACTTTATGAATCATAAGAGCTTAGATTGATAATCAATTATATCTGTGTAATTTTTTCTAGGAGGTACTGTTAGCCAATTAAATCTGAATAAATTTGCAGATGATTAAAATAAATTGTTTTATCTACAAATGATGGAAATGGCAGTAGACAACATTTGCAGTAGACTTTCCCATTTCTCCCAATACTGAGATTAACACTTTTTCTAAAATGGCACTTGGCATCTGCAGGTTTTATAAGCATAAGAATTAAAATTAATTAAAAATAATTTAAATAGTTTAGCAGATATTGAATCCCCAGTTAAGCGGGGCCGTCTCTGTGGTCCAATTCCCACACACACTTTACTGGGTGTAGTATATTAAGGGAACACTAAGAAGGAATCAGTTAACCATTTAGTTAACTCCCAGAGATTAAATTTACCCCCAGACTCAGTCATGCACAGGATTAAACTATTCCCCTCTCCCAGTCAGTTGTACTGTGAGAACACCTAAGTCCAGCCAATTAATCCATTTTGTCTCTCTAGTCCTATAAGAAAAAGGGTTGGAGATTAAGAGGGGCTGAAAGCACAAGTCTCTCATTTACAGAAGTCATTGCTGAGGTCTGTCAGCACAAAACAGCTCCCAAACCCTGATTGGCTGCAAGGTGGCTCATCATGAGATACCAGGCAGGCTTTGGGGAAAGGTGTGTGTGTGTGTGGACACACTGGATTTCCAGAATTGTGATGCTTGAGCCAGTTAGTGTGATGGTGTGTTGTCCAAGCCTCTGATAAGGAGATTTCACTTGATTAGTGACTCATTTGGTCAAGTCTGTTGTGAGAACAGAGCAATTACTTTACCACACTGTTTTTAATCAGCTAGCCTAACTAGCTAATTGACTGATACTGTCAGTAATACAGGTAGTCCCTGGGTTAAGAACACCCGGTTTACAGACAACCCATAGTTAAGAATGAAGCTTATTTTAGCAAAATTTGAGTTAAATACACAATGGTTTGCATTAATTACACAATACTACTTATACAGTATTATACAATAATACTGTTTCAGCTTACATACAAATTTGACTTAAGGACAGACCTTGGGAATGGAACTTGTTCTCAAACTGGGGACTACTTGTACTTTATAATGGAAAGTGGGAAAGACCTTGGGCGACTGGGCCCAGAGGTGCTGCCAAGGGAACAGTCAGATAAGAGACAGCGTAGCCTGCAGCTGGATAGTGGGAGGGGCAAAAGGCTCAGAAGAGACCCTCCCTAGATTCTCGGGCTGCAAAGGAGACGGGGAGGATTGTACTTTCAGACTTGCAAGATTCTGTTAATGTAGCTTTACAATAAAGTAGAATTAGCTCATCTGGTCGTGTTTCCTGTGTGGTCTACCAAGTCAGGCTGACATACTTTGACTCATAAAAATGAATTTGACATGCCGAATTAAGCTTGTATGCTGCTTTTAGGAGGCAGAGTAAGATAGCTGCAGTGTGTCAGGTCAACCTTGGACAAGCGGTTAAAGAAAGTAACGAAGCAGAGAACTTCTCTGCCTGGCATTTCCCCTAGACCATTTAGACACGCTTCCAGAGGCATCTGGAGCAAGCCACAGTTTGTGTGTTATGATGTTACAACACAAGCTCCACCTCTTAGATACTTACATGCAACTTTGTGTCACAAGTCCAAAAGGGGCAGAGTTTGTGTTGCAGAGCTGCAACTGATATTCTCACTGCTCTCCCTGGGGCACGTGTCCTGCCCCATCCATTTTAGCCTAGTGGATTGCAGCATTAAGGGTTTAAGACATGGATAAACATGGCTTGATTCAAACTTATCGTTTGTTTCCATTCTAGCATCCTCAATTCTGAAGAGTGAGAAAAGGAAGAGGACAAAAAATGTACATTTTAATTGTGTTACGGTATACTACTTTACCAGGAGGCAAGGGTTCACAAGTGTTCCCAGCCAAGGAGGCAGCACCTTGGGCATGTCCACTCGTCACAACAGTGTACGCCAATACACTCTTGGGGAGTTTGCGATGGAACAAGAGCGGCTTCATCGAGAGATGTTAAGAGAACATCTCAGGGAGGAAAAGCTGAACTCCTTAAAACTCAAGGTAAAAAGAAAAAAGAAAAGGGATCTCTGCCCCCCCACCCCGCCCCAACATACAGACCCAAAACGTTAACAGTGGGATTGGCACTTAATATCCTTGGCAAGGTTGCATCTCTACTTCTAAGATGGCTGCAGTTCAGTTGCTTCCAACAAGCTGGCATTGACCCTGTCTCTCACATTAACTCATCAGATTTTTAATAGGCTTCCACCTGGGCTCTTTAAGATGATCACTTTCTTCCTGCTATGCAGATACGATGGCAATTTGTTCCACCCCATCAAAGTTCCAGCTTTGATCAGAATGTAAATATGGTTAAGCCAGCTGCTAGGTGTGGATTGTTCGGCACAAGAGATTTTGGACTGATTTTCAGGAAGTTTTTTTTCCCCCCCTTTCTCTCTGAATCATATAATGGGCTGCTGGGAAAATTGTTGCAGCCAACTGTACATACTCTGTGTGATATCCAGTTGCAGAAAATGTTGAAACTTATACCCTTCAGTTTACACAGGGACTTACTTTGATTCTCTAGGAGGTGATTCTCTCTACTGGACGCATCTGCCAGTGATAGGTCTGATATTGTTTACCTGGATATGTATTGTTGATTGCTGCATGCAAGTTACTTGACACACACACGTATATACTTTTTTTTTTTTTTTTTACAAGGAAGTCCTGGGCAAATGGCAAAATGTTAGGGCTGTGTAAAGCATTTGAAACAGGTGTTTTGCAAAGTGCATTAACACAAACCATCTATCTTTAAAGTATTAAAGCAGCTGCTTCCTTTACAGGGCTGATATGGCTGCTTCCAAACTGTCCTCGGTAGTGGATTCATGAAACCAGTTTCTCCTGGGCCACCAGCAAAGAGAAACAGCTGGGCATCCACTCCCATGCAGAGACAGCAAGGGATATATTTCAAAGCAGCCATGTGAGCTTTGCAAAAGACATAGCTGCAGAAAAGAGGTGCTTTGATCATGCTAAGCAGTTTTGCAGAGCATCTTTCTGAACGTTTTTCCAATCCTAGGGGGTATTCCAGTGGCGCCTGCAAGGGAGGGTCAAAATCAGCAAGATGGCAGATGGAGCTTCACAATGGAAGCCCTGTCCCTTTTGTGCATGCACATTCAAAAAGGGGCAGGAAACATTGTGGCATTCCCCAGAATACAGTTGATGGGACATAGTAGTGTGAAGAGCACCGTAAAAATAAAGCTGATTATATGTTATCCTAAACCAGTGTTTCTCAAACTTGGCAACTTTAAAATGTGTGGACTTCAACTCCCAGAATTCCCCACCCAGGGAATTCTGGGAGTTGAAGTCCACACATCTTAAAGTTGCCAAGTTTGAGAAACACTGTCCTCAACCCTTGATTTAATGGACTACTGGGAGGAAGGTACATCCCTTAAAGCGAGTATTCATTAAATCCAAATAGGATTTTATGCATGCATACTTTATACCTTCTATGCATGTATAAAATAGGAATAGGATGTTACACGTATGCATTTTATGTATGCATAATATGGCAAATAGGATTTTATGCAAGCAAGAAGCATATAGTGTACAGCAGATTTGGTTCATTGCACTGGGGCCTGCTGAACCAAAATGGTTAAAGGGAGGATTTATTGTGTGTTACCAAAGCTTGGTCTATGGTATGAGCTGTTTGTAAATGCTTTAATGCAACTTCACTCGTTCAGATATAGTAAGAGCCATTGAAACAAAGCAGAGATATTTAGAGATAATGCGGTCCTCATAAATCAATTCCACGCTCTTGCGTAACAAAGCTTATGCTGTGTAAATTGTTTCCATTGTACAAACATTCTGTTCGGTGGAGCTGTGACACATCTTTTAATGTTCCTTACTGCAGATGACTAATAACGGCACTGTGGAATCTGAGGAAGCAAACACTTTGACGCTGGATGACATTTCTGATGATGATATAGATCTAGACAACACTGAAGTCGACGAGTACTTCTTTCTACAGCCTCTGCCGACAAAGAAACGAAGGGCCCTCCTGCGAGCCTCTGGAGTCAAGAAGATTGATGTGGAAGAAAAACACGAGCTGCGAGCCATCCGTCTTTCAAGGGAGGACTGTGGCTGTGATTGTCGAATCTTCTGTGACCCGGAAACTTGCACTTGCTGCCTTGCAGGCATAAAATGCCAGGTGAGAGGGCTTTGCTAAGGTATTCTTCACCAAGGAATAGTTCCAGGTGTTTTATGTTCAAAAAAGGAAGGGCGTCCTGCCCATTCACACTGATTTAAGCGTTCTATAAAGCGCTGCCCAACTTTCCCAGCCACAGGAAGTTTCAGCTGTGGTCGAAACAAGGTGGCGGGGAGTCATTTGTCCCTCCAGATGTTGCTGAAACACAAATCCCAGCAGTTGCAGCAAGAATGTCCAATATTGAGGAATCTGAGGAGTAATTCACTGTCATCTGGAGGGCCATGGATTCCCTATGCAGCTATAAAATGTATTTGCTTAGAAGTACATGGCAAAGTACAATAAAGAAGATATGGTACAGGCAGTTCCCAGGCTAAGAACGTCTGGACTTATGGACAACTCATACTTACGAACAGGCTGCCTATTACTAAAAATGGCGGATGGCGTTCCTCCTCAAGCCGATGAACCACTGAAGCTGCGCCATGGTTTCATGAACCGTTGAAGCCACACGTTTTTAATATGCAGCCTGTTTTCAGTGATTTTCAAAGGTTCATGAAAACATTGCGTGGCTTCAGCGGTTCGTCAGCCCAAGGAAGGAGAATGCTGTCCACCATTTTTAGTAATAGGCAGCCCATTCAGAAGTACATATGACTTACATACAAATTTGAGTTAAAGACAGACTTAGAAACGGAACTTGTTCTTAACCTTGGGACTGCCTGTATATTCATAAGGCAGATAGCCCAAGTTTTGGTCTTGGATCAGCATCCCTAAGAGCTGTTTTCTCCAACTGAATGGCCTCCAGATGTGTTCTCAGAGTTCCTCATAAGTACAATAATGTTCCATCATAACTTAAGGGCAACAGGTTGGAGAAAGTTAAGTTTTAGAGCCCCATTTTTGTTAGCGGTAGGGTTAAGATTCTCCTGATAAACTTTTCAGCAGTGCTGCTTCCTGGATTACCAGCGTAGCTATAAAATTCTGTGATCTTTAACAGAACACATGTTAGACTTCAAACATTCTGTTTCCAGGTTTAAAAAAGATTAAAGAGACTTTCTCTGTTCATCTTATAAACATTGTAATGGAAATAAAATCAGCCTCCTCCCTGCTTTTGTGTTTGTGTTTGCGCTAAAGAAGACAAACGCTAGTGCGATTTCATATGATGCTGGTGTTTATGCTGCTTAAGATCCATTTGGAGTGAAATATCCAAATTCACCCCCGCCAATTTCACAGTGGAATTGGAGAAAAACAGAGAGCAGCAAGTGGGAGCACCACTTCTCTCTCACTTCTGGGGCATAGCCTTATCCCATCCATGAATATGTAAGTGCAGCTAGGGTTGACTAAAATGCCCCATCAAGCCTGAGTATCTGAAACAAGAATCTACTGCGGCTTCTGCTACTTAGCAGTCACCTGGGTTAATCCTAAATGTTGGCATAACCATTAGGAGTCATTAGACCAGCACAGTAAGGGGAGGGTAGTGATACTAGAGCAGAACAAAGGGATAGGAGGTCCCATGGCACATTCGTCATCACTTAACCAGACCAAGCTGTCATTCGTCTCGCAGCCACCTTGTCTTCAGTAACTGGATTCACCGTCCGTGGGGAGCCATAATGTGGTTTGTGTGTTTTTGGCTTAGTGTGATGTGTGAAAGCCATTCTCATTTATAAATCATAATTTCTAATGAGGTATGAAATATAGCTTCTTCTAAAAAGCAAACCAGGGCTTAGTGCAATTTACAAAGCCAGATAGCTCTCCCTTTCCAACATCTCTTATCTGGATTTCTTTCTGCCAGAAAGAAATCTTGTAAGACTAGTTTTTATCTAATGTAATTAATTTATTTCATATATCAGCCTTCTGCAAGGCTTCCAAGGCAATTTTCTTTGATGAAGTTTCTTGTTTTACTAACAGTGTCTAGCATGTCAAGTTCGATAGTCCCCAACCAAACCCTTAATCCATCATCTTTTTTCTAAGGTGGATCGTATGTCTTTCCCATGTGGTTGCACTAAAGAAGGATGCAGCAATACAGCTGGTAGAATCGAATTTAACCCCATCCGGGTTCGGACTCACTTTTTGCACACTATCATGAAACTTGAATTGGAGAAAAACAGAGAGCAGCAAGTCCCCACACTGAATGGTTGCCATGCTGAGCTAAGTGCTCACAGCAGTTCAATGGGCCCGACCTCCCACCCACTAGAATTTGCGGTTCCAGAGAACTTTGAACTAGAGGCAGAACCTCGAGCTGCAGTGGTGCACTTGCAGTCGGCAGACGACTTGGATTGCCCAGGAGAGGAAGAGGAGGAGGAGGAGGAAGATGCAAGTAGCTTTTGTAGTGGGGTTACAGATTCCAGCACACAGAGTTTAGCACCCAGCGAAACAGATGAAGATGAGGAGGAGGACGAGGACGAGGAGGAGGAAGAAGACGAGGAGGAAGAGGAGGAAGAGGAGGAGGAGGAAGAAGAAGAAAAAATAGATGAATGTCTGGAAGGCTTGGGGGCTCATGCTGACGCAGGTCAAGCCCTTCCTTCTGTCCTTTGCTATTCAGACAGCACTGCCATGCATGAAAACCAGCCAAAGGCTATTTCCTACTATCCTAGCTCCTCATCGCTATATTACCAAATAGAGAATCACGGCCCTGGCACTCCTAACCAGATTCGGGAGACTTACTCTGAAAGAGAGACTGTTAAGAACGGTAATCTTTCTCTGGTGCCTTATAATCCAACTTCAGAACCGTTTGTGGACTACCCGCGGCCCTCAGAGGAGAATTATGGCAGCTCCCTGTATCCTTCTTCAAACCCGTCTGTCATAGTTTGCTGCTCCTCATCAGAAAGCGATAATGTTGTTCCATGTAGCAGTTTATATGCTGAACATCGGCCAAGGCATTCCCAGGTGGACTTTCCTTCATACTTGAAAAGTCCTTCGCAAGATGGATTTGTTTCTACTTTGAATGGTGGCACTCACCTCCCAGAACGTCCCACTGAGAATTCACTCAGCCTCTCAGAAAAGAGCAGACTCCATGAAGAGTGTATCAAATCTCCTGTCATGGAAACAGTACCTGTTTAAATGATGTTAGGACCGAATCACTCTATTTCAAATGCACTCTATTTTAATTGGATTCCCTGGAACCATTCTTATTTTTTCTCTCAGCAGTGGAGGTAAGGGGAAAGACTGTAGTTAAAGTTTTGATTTTTTTTTCATTGTTGTTTTTCTGTAAAGCTCTATTGGCTGTGGCCATTGCACAAAAACAGTTTGTGTAAAAAGTAAACTTTTATAAAAATAGAATGGTCCTTTGATAGGAAATACCCAGATTTTAAAATAATCCACACAGACATATATATCCACATCCACATACATATAGTACAAAAAGCAGCCCACATATTGATTTATGTTGGGCTAACTTACAGCTTCTTATTTTATTGTCGGGCCTGTGCAAGATAATAAAAATGTTACTTTGGGATCTTTATGTTTGGGGTATTAAAATATCACTCCTATTTGAAGGTGATGACTTTTTAAATATAAATGTGACTGCAAACAAAAAAAACCCCTGAATTATTCAGTAATGTATATTTTATTTATTGTAGCTTAGTACTCATATCTTGATAAAAATGAACTGCTTGCTCTTTGGAGCAGAACAGCACAACCAGATTTCATTAGGCAAATAGATTTTGTGAGGGCAGTACAGTTGACCACAAACCCTATTCTTTGATCTGCACTAGGGACTATTCATATCTGTAACCTAGGAATGTAGGGGATAATCCAGGACATACCACTAGTTGGACATATTTAGTCATTTTGGTGACACTGGTGTGGCATTCTTGTTGCAATTCCTGGCCAGTCCCCATCTCAAGAAGAGGAGGATATATAAGAATTCTGTTTTCTAAATTGCAGGTGGAAGCAGGAACATTTTTGAGAAATGTGTAACATAGGACAATCCTTAGATTTTTTGGGGGGTGGGGGGAAGCAGCATTTAGCATTACAAGGAAGCTGGGTTGTATTTTGCTACTCAATTCTATCTCTCCATTCTTTTCAATCCATAAACTATCCTGGGTGAATGCATAATATTAAATATGGACAATATCCAGTCATACTTCTTCAGATCTTCCCCTTATTCTTCCCCACATTCACTGGCCATTTTTCCTTCTACCAGCACTGTTTTCCTTATGGCAACCCTCCCATTTGTGAAGAACTCTGTTGTCAGAAAGCATAAAATGGTGGATATACGGGACTGGCTTGGGCCCTGTATTAAATAAGAGCACAGTTATAGTCTTGCCATGGTTATTTCTTCATGTAAAGTAGGAATACTATATTTTTATTTATTAAAATTATATCCCTACTTATACGGTGCTCAGAGTGATCTCCACAATAGCTTAAGGTATAATTCAGAGAGAATGACTGACCCAAGATTATCTTTGGAGGATTTGATTTGGGTTCTCCTTGTGGTTTGCTCATCTCCTCACTGGCACACTTGCTCTCCATTGGTCCTGGAACCATTTACTCTCCCCTGCATACAATAATAGTATGTAAAGAGTCACATGGGAACATTAAGCACGCTGCTAATGGAAACAATCCAGAGATATCAAAAGGAATTCCTTTAGTGGAATGTCACATTCCATTGCTTTCAGTGGGACTTCATTGCAATTAACTTTTAGTGGGCTGTGTGCTTTGTGCAGGGCAGAGCTGCAGCTTTTGAGTAAGTATCTTTTTGTTCTGCAACTAACACACTTTAGTGGTTCTTCTTATTTGTAGTGGCTATGAAGAATCTTGAAGACATCACAGACAGTTGGTTCTTAAACATTGCTTCTTCTTTTTTTTTTTAAATATTCCATGGAAGAACCATGCAAGAACATTCAGCAATTCTCAGAAAGAACTTCACTCAGATTTTCTCTAGCCAAGTAAAGTCATTAGGTAAAGGATGGCATTAGCTGTTTGTGGAGGAATTCCATGAGCTCTGAAAAAAAGAGAAGATACTAAGATTCTGTAGGGATGGAGTCTCTCATTTGAGTGTGATTTCACTCATGATAATGCCCAAATAGGAAAGGATCTAGAGTTGACTAGAATCAGTAGGCATATTTCAGCCATTGCTCTTTTCTTTTTAGTGAAAGACTTGACATGTAGAAACATGATATGCTGCTATTGATTGATTGATACTCTAGTTGAGAGCTTGTGTTCCTCTGGAACTTTTCTACCACCATTGAGTGCAGTTCACAAGTGTTTCTTCATTGAAGGGAATCAGGGAACGTTACAGGCAGGGAACTCTGTGTAGCTATCAGAGCTCACTGTTCACATTCACACACACATGCATACATGCACGCATGCACCATTAGACTTCTCTGAACTGGATAGCCCTAAATAGATCCAAAAGGTAAATATGCACTTATAATTCCTTTCTAGATTTCAAAAACAATATTTATGAATGTAACTTGGATCACAAAAGTCTAACTTCAACTTGTTCAAAAATGAATTAACTAGTTATTCCTGAACCATCCATTCTTTAAAGTATGAGGTTTTAAATGTAGGTTTGTCCTCTGAAAATTGTGATTTCAAGTACAGGTAGTCCCCAGTTTAAGAACGAGTTCTGTTCCCAAGGTCTGTCCTTAAGTCGAATTTGTATGTAAGCCGGAACAGTATTACTGTATAATACTGTATAAGTAGTATTGTGTAATGAACATGAACAATTGTGTATTTAACTCAAATCATTGTGTATTTAACTCGAATTTTGCTGCAGTAGGCTCCGTTCTTAAGTATGGGTTGTCTGTAAACCGGGCATTCTTAATCTGGGGATTACCTGTACAGCATTCCATTTCTTCTTTAATTTTGTTAAAAATGACTGTGGAGGAAGTGCCTTTGCGTGCTTAGGTCAAGAAGATACCAACCATATCAAAATACATTTTTATCTCAGTGCAGTCTTAAATCAGACTTTGCCATTGATCTCAGCACAAGTATCCACAGCTTTGTTTGCTGTGTATTCTGAGAAGGCAAGGAGTCCAGCTTAGCTGAGAAGAAACATTCCCATTGCCAGTATGGTTGTAGGTGCACCTTGCTCCAAATCCCATAATGAACAAAGCCACTAGCTTTGAATTAATTTCAAAAACACGGGGGACTGAATAGAACTTCAAGGATCCTCTGTCACATTTAGAAAGTTTGTGTGGAAGTTCCCCACTTCTAGGAATGATTCTGGTAACAGCAGCCACCAATGCCAAGAGTGCCAGCTGATTGCTTTTTTCCTTCTAGACAGCATATGCTACATCCAAGCTACTTTGATGGGGGGGAAGGTAATTTTTGGTGGTTCTTACTCTTCTGTTTCCTCACTTACTACAAAAGTTAGGCTACATTCCAAATTCCTGACATGTGCTTACAGAAGGCGGTCTTCAGGCTTGAGTGTTGATTCCTACTTTCTGGAACTGTATTAGGCCTTAGACTTCCTTGATCATATTCTTTCTCATGGTTTTTAAACACAGCAGCCTGGTCAGCACTGGCTGCATAGCAACAAACAGATGACACTTGGATGTCCAAAAGGACTAGTCTTACTGACTTCTCTGTAATCCTTTCCTATTTGAATCTTAGTTTCTTCTTCGTCTTCTTTGGCCATATAGAGCAGACTTTGGGCAAGGAAGGTGGAATAAACTCCCTGTAGCTTATTAAGTGCAGTTATTCCTACATTACTGGATTTTGGCTTTACATCTGTGAACTTTACCTCTTATATGTAACTACATGACAAATAATGGTTGAGTGTGTTTTGTACCAGTTTTGCATGCTGTGCTTTAATTTTTGCAGTGGCTCTCTAAGTTTGCCCAGTACTGAAAATAACCCTGATGAATTTGCATAAGATACTTGATGCTTGTTAGATGCTAGCTGGAAGACAGCATTGCTGTTCAAAGCACATGTTCTTTGTGCCCAGCTAATTCCACCTCATTGCAAATCACTTCATGGAGTAAGTCTTGCATGTCAGAAGGATGACAACTGAAAGCACCGTCCTAACTAGTTCAATCTCACCTAGATATCATGATGGAGCCGGAGCCAGATAATTATGCTTCAGCAAAAAAGGGGACTACAGTGCACTATTTTCCAACCAATTCTCCTAATCCAGGCCTCCCACCACCCCACACCACCAATAGCTGAAAATGTTCCAGCCAAACATGCATTCATCACGCACCTAATGTCGGATCCCTGCAAGACTGTTTAAGAGCCCTACAAGCCCATGCTTGGGGCCCTCTCCCACCCCACCAGTGATACAGCCACAGGTTTTGTATCAGATGGGCCTCCGGGGCAAAATCCCTGCAAAATTGTGCCAGAATCCTACCAGATCACACTCCCACTTTGCCTGGACAAGTCCGGTCAAAGTGGACCCAAGTTCTAGCAGTGATCCTACTCTTCCTGTTTAAGTCTGCAAAATGTGCAACTCCTTGGTTTGCTTATGGCCACTCAGTGTGAGAAGCCCTATTGTAGTGTATATTGGAAAACCAGGAAGGATACTATCTTGTCATGTTGATTCATCAGGACCAGAATTGAAACTGAGTCAGCTCATAACTTTCATGTTCCATATCATCTGCCAATTGTTTGTATTTGTTTAAATGAGAAAATGAATAGATTTGTAAGTCATGGAATGTAAGAGTGTGTCTTGGATAAATGATTAGTTTGGTATAAACATTGCTTGCCCCTAGCTATAAGATCTGTAAAAAAATCAGAGATGGATTGCAGTAGTTATAAATACTGTTTGTTGCTTTGTTTTTGGTAACATATAGTACTATGATGTTACTACCATAATAAATGATCAATATTTTCTGAACCCTGATCCAGTAGGACACAGGACCCTTCCACATCAGGCCCGTTTACAAATGGATGAAGTTTAAGTGTGAAAATTGGAGATGGATTTGATTTTCCCCACATTGTATCCATCTGCGAACAGGCCTCAAAATGAAAAGGAGCCATGTACAAATTGTTCTTTCTGGCTGAGACTGACTCAGTTCCTCTGGAATCACACAAGCTAAATGTATGTTTGGAAAGTCCCAATTTTTGTAGTATGTTCACACATGATAAACACATTTTTGGCTGTATTTCATCATTGTGCTTTTATCTACTGTTAATTTTCAACGGAAACATTAGATGCTTAAAGTGATGTAAAGGATATAGAATAATATGGCTAGAAACTACAACATTATTTGTAATCTGAACAGTGATAGGCAAAGTCTGGTGGTACATAAACTTTGTTAGTGATCTTTCTCATGATTATTGCCAACATACATATATCATGAAGCTAAACAATGCAGCTTCACAAAGTTATATTGGTAGATGTCCATTACCTGTATGAAGAATTAGACCAGAGGCAGGCAGCATGGTATGTACAGACCACCGTACTCCCAGATACTTTCCTTGGTATCTGTGAGGCTTCCTGACTCATATTTTATTTTTCATTACAATGAAATAAATAAATACATAGATAGCAAAATGGCATAGTGCAAAGCAAAGCACCAGCCCCTGACATCATATTTTTTTTACAGAAATAGCTTTGTGATCCAGGGATGTCCCAATTGAATGATAGAGAGTAACCTGGAAAACTCCTTTGCTTTTTGATAAACAGGTTTCATGTGTCTGGACATGCCCACCTGTGACAGCTGCCTTTGTGAATCATTCGTCATATGCTCTTAAACTTTCAAATTTGTCCCAGCCTAAAAAAAATCCCTTTTTTTTCTGATTTGACTATATTTAGTGGGAAAAAATAAGTGATCTAGTCAATCTAGAGAGGACCAGATTGAAGAAGGTTGTCCTTGAGGTTATAATATCGAGAAGGAGCAAGGTGCCAAATACAGTTGTGTCTACAGGGGGCTTTTGACAAAAGCCTTTGTTCCTGCAGCCACCTCTGAGCGAATATGTACATTTTTCTAAGATATTTCCAGGCAGCCCCAAAGGTTACATTTCCATCTTGAGGAAATAAGGCCAAATGAAAAAGAAAGTGGCGATCGATTTTCAATTTGCTGTCAAGTAAACAGCTGGAGATGCCCATGTAGTCACCAAGAGTCAAGCTTGACCTGAGAGAGTCTGTTTTTTGTTTTCTTTTTATGTATCCTGGGTTCAGTACATACACTGTAGGTCTTCTGATCGTCATCTCACACCAGTGCAAGACAAGAATGTACCCTTTTTTTTAATAATAATTGAATAAAGTAAAATAAAATATATTGAAAATGTTAATTACAATAGTAAAAGCAAATACAAACTAAAGTTAGAGAGAGAGAATAAAATGCAAAGAAAAAAAGAAAAAGAAAAAGAAAATAAATATTTAAAGAAGTTACAATCTTCATCACAACAAGTATAAACAAACGTAATGACTCTTCACCACCTATAAAGTTTCAAATATCTCTTCTTCCCATAAGCCATCCATTATCTGTATGCAAATCCATAAAGCATCAACTTTTCAGTCCTGGTATCAGCAAAAGGTTTGTAAAGGATTACCAGAGCTTTATAAAAACGTGTCTTATTTTAATCTTGGTCAAACAAACCAACTTTATATTCCTTCCTTTTGCTTCTAACAATCTTGATCTTTAATTCATTCAGATGTTGTCATAGGATTTGATCTCTCTTCAATTTTTCTTTTTCCCATCCCAAAGGCTTCTTCGAGGCTTTAACAACCCTCTTTTGTAAATCCAATAGTCATTACCCAGGTGGTTCTCTTGGTTTATCATTTGTATTTCCACTTTAATTTTCAAAGCTTTATCCAGCTTCTTTTGTATATCCAGTAAAAGATCCTTATCCGGGTAATTCGCTTGGCTCATTTGTGTTTCCACTTTAGCTACTTTTCCTGTTTTACAATCCATGCTTTTTTTTATTATCCAACATTTCCAGTTCTGGTATTTCTACATCAGGCAAAATTTGTTCTACGTCTGTCATTCTTTCATTAACATCTTTTGGACATAGTCTACCCATACAGGCAGGTATCATTGCTGATATTGTAGCTGCTAATTTCTGATCCCATTCTTCAAAAGTCTCCTGGAGTGTTTCAGATGTCAAAGTGTTTTGTGTCATTTTGTATATCCCAGTGCTAACTGAAAACAAAATGCAAGGTTTCACCTTTCTTTTCCTTTTCTCTTTTCCTTTTTTGCCTGGAATCTTTAGTCCCCTCAGGTGTCCAATTTCTGAAATCATAAAGTTTCAAATCTCTGTTATGGCTGAGGATAACCAAAACATTTTAGTTCCCGTGAAAGGCTATTTATTTATATAATTATTTAAAAGGCTCTGGCACAGTCATGAGCATGATGGTTGTTCCCTTCATCTCCCAGCACTCAGACCCGCAGGAGACCACTGTCCTATGGTGTCATCATGAGGAACAGCCATCCAGAGCACATGTGGGTAATCTCCTGTCTTCTTCTCTGGAGAGATTCTGTAGGGCTGGTCTACTCACCAGTTCTTCCGTTTTTGCGGAAGTTGTCGTTTCCGCCCACTCAGAGACAGCTAGTTCACCATGCCTTCCCCGTAAGTGTCCTCAACAAGAATCCTGATGCTCCTGGAGGTTATTCTGGCACTATATACCAGCAGAAATCTTATAACATTTCCGTGTTAGCCTTGCCAGAAGAATATAATTTCAGCCCCATTTCTTGTAAGTTGCTGTTATCATTACCATTATCATTATCAACTTTTGAGTCTCAAACAGAGACACACAGTAGACCCTGTGTAGCATTAATGGGGAAAAAGGCAACAGTAAGGGAAATATGTTCAGTTAAGTCTTCATCCATGTTTCATCTGCAGTGAAAGCTATTTATCTTGCTCTGGGCAGTTGAAGAAAACCATAGGATTGAAACAGAAGGTCAATGGATTTAATTTAAGAGGTTAAAATTGAACATTCCTTTTTTTTTTTTTTTGGCAGTTCTTTCTGAAAAAAAAGCTCCCTGCAAAACCAGCATTCTCCACATGTAGTTTTAATCAAGTGTTTTCAGCTTTTTCTCTAAAGGTAATTCCTGCTTGTTCAAAGCCACAAGTCACAGTAATATAGGAACTTCAACTTCAACCTTTTATTATTTCAGACTCTATTTCCCAGGACTGCCACATTAACTTCACCCATGCAAAGTAATTTCAGCTACATCTTCATTCAGTAGCTTAAATTACATGTGCCTCTACAGCCATGTATATGACATGTAGCTTGCAAAAATGCATGTAAAGTATTTTATGTACTTTACAAGAATTTGAATAATAATTGAGGGTTTTTAAAGTTTCGTTCAAAAGCCTGAGTTCACCATTGTGAAGTCAACCTGCTCCTCTTCTACAATTTATTTGTTGGCATTGATGGCTGTTAAAAATGAAGGTGTTCTTAGGTGGATGGATGTTACCGACCCATATATGTAACTAGGCACTTTGCAAGAATGACAGCTGATGTTGAATCACACTATATGCATTAGCTAAGAAAGCTCAATCAATTTTTATCTAAAAATGTCTTATTGGCAATAAAAATAACTTGATCAATTATTGGCTACCTGTGATTTGGATTATTTGCTTTGTTCCTTTTTAATTCTGATACATGGCGCATACATAGAATTCATCTCTTTTGGAATGTTCTCAATATAAAGGAAGGCAGTAGCAGGTCCAATAAAACTGTAGATCCAATACAGGTAGTCCTCATTTAGTGACTGCCTCATTTAGCAACCGTTTGCAGTTACAACAGTGATGAAAAAGTAACTTTGCAACCAATCCTCACATTTGCAACCTTTACAGCTCTGTAAAGCAAAGGAAAGCTGAAGTAAGATCATAAGCATAGTTGCAGTTCCACTTAGCAACTGCTTGGCTTAACAACCGAGTTGCCAGTCCCAACTGTGGTCGCTAAATGAGGACTACCTGTAAAGCTGTTCTTCAGGAAAGAGAAAGAATTGAAGTTTTAAGACAGAGATGCAACTTACTTGAAAATTAAAAATAAATATAGTAATTTGCATTTAACAAGTTTCGCAGCAGATCAGAATGAAGGTGGTATTCCTAGGTCATCTTTTCATGAAGATGATGACTTGCCCACCATGGGCAAAAGCTGCACCCCCTGCCAAAGGTTCTCACAAAGTTATAATGTCCAAAATTGTCTCCACAAAATTGTCCTCCATCTCCTATCCTGAACTGGATGGCCACAAGCATCAGCTCTTCTTTGATGAAAATTCTAGGAATCATTACATATTTCTGTTCCTTGCACATTTCTCATTCCTCCCCCTCCCAAAGACATTTATAGCATGACACTAGAACATGAACTTCAAACACAAAACGTACATACAAACTATAATTGACATTATAGTGCAATTTCCACATGTTGATTTAATTTGCATTATAATTTGCAACTTCACAGATACCAAAAGGGTAATGTAAGTGGCAAAAAACCCTAACCTAGACCTTATGCTACAATCTTTATTTTATGCTGTATTCCTTCTGTATTTATATTTTCGGTATTTATGATGAATGATCTGTAATTTGATGTATTTATTGTGGCTTATTCTGCAATGTATATATTAAAAATAAGCATTTATAAGTCTTAAAATTAGGTTATTTTTTTTCTTAGTGGCACTCGTACTATGCTGTATTTTTACTATATATTGTACAATATATATATTTATTGTCCATTTGTTTGCAACAAAGTAAATGAGGTTTCTACGTTACATCAGCTATGACTCTTTTGTTCTAGATGGATGTTTTAAGCCTTTTCTGAATTTAAATTATTAATACGTTTGAGAGCGTGGAAAACTAAGTAGTGTGTGTCCATGTATAGAGCCCTGAAATCTAGAAAATGTTTTTATCCTGACTGGCATAGCCTCCTTTGCACAGCTGTAATACCATAAACAGAAAGGGTAGTTGGGTGTTGTGTTGTATTATTGTTTTTGTTTTAGTAGAGTACCCATAGCCCACCAATTTGTTTTTAAGTTTGCAAAGCAAGGATGCCTATTCAGGATCTTTTATCTGCACAACATCACTTATCTGTGGTTCTGGTAAGTAAGTATTCTGCTCTTAAAAACACACAATGTCCTTTATTAGACAAATCAGTGGTCAAGTAGGCCATATTGTTGGCAAGAAATTCACAACCAGCAAGCAGTGTATCACAGAATCCTAGAATATAAGAGTTGGAAGGGACCTTACGGTTTGCCGCGTCCAATCCCTCCTCTCTGTCCGGAAATCTGCTACTACAGCTTCCCTGAAAAATGGCCACCCAGCCTCTGTTCAAGCATCTCCAGTGAAGGACTTCACAATCAGCCAGTCTGTTCCATTGTTAAACAGCTCTTAGCTGTTCAGAAATGTTTCCTGATGTCCAACTGAAATCAATTTTCGTGTAACTTAATTCCATCGTTTCTTGCCCTCCTAGAACAACTCTGAACTATGAAGAGCAGGGGAAGGAAGTGGGTATGTTTGGTCTTCAAAAAAGTCACACGAAGCCTGACATCTGCAGGGAATAGAAGAGGGACAAATGACAACACCTGCAAGATGATGTAATCACATCATCACGCATGTGTCCCTTTCACATCATTGCAGTTTGCTGCCATTGCTGCTGGACTAAGGAAAGATTTGATAGCCATCTCAAATACCTGTTCTCGCTCATTCCAGGGGCACGACATGGAATAATAGATTTAAATTACAGGAAGTAGTTAAAAGGAAAAAAAAACCTTTCTAACATTGTGATCAGTTTGACAGTGGAAGCAGTTAGCCATCACTGAATATGTTCAAGCAGAGGCTAGAGAGCCATTTGGCTAGGATGCTTTAACTTGGATTCTTGTAGTGAACAGGAGCCTGGACCCAGAGTCTAAATGCCCCTTTCCAACTCTGATTCTGTGATTCCTTCTGCCTATCCTTATTAGATCCCCTACTGGGGGGAGGGCATAACCGCCTTCTTTAAAATTAATGAAATGCAACTAAGTTTCTCTCTGTCATATTAAAACTTAAAATTCATTGATAACTTCTGGAATAGTTAGGGAGGGTTTATGTATAGAAAGAGAGTGACTTAGAGACAATTTTAAAAAGTACATGATCGTAATAAGGAAACATTAGAATGGACAACATAAAAGGATGGTGGAAATAAGATGAAATCGAGGGAGGCCAATAGAAAAGTTCCGCACTTCATGACTATTTTTGCCACAAGAGACATCAAACTAACTGTCAATGGGTTGCAACAGGAGAGGAATCAAAACAAGGAAATTACTTATAAACCTCCTGAGTCTGCAGGCACCAACTATAGTATAGCACTGTATTTTCTTCTGCAGCCAGAAAGGGTCTTTCTTTGGTTTTACCAAACTGTGCAATGTTTGCATCAGGTTATGCCATGAGCTCCTGACAAGTGTCCCTTGTAAATATATTCCTTTTCATTTCTATTAATTTGCTTTGACAATTTCAAAGAGGATGTTCCTTGGCCAACCTAGGACTTCCGTTTTCTGTGAAATGACCAGAGCTCAAAGTAACGTTCAGCCTTCTTGTCCTAGAAGGTCTCTGATAAGCAGAGAGGTGATCAAGCGATTGGCCAGCTACTCATGCCATTAGCAGGGAGACCATCACACCATAGAAGCCCATGCCAGCTCTGAAGCCCCGTTCTTACTTTGGATCCAAACAGTTGCCCATCCTTACTAAAAAAAAAGCTACTATAGCTCTGAAGTGCTTTGGGAGTCGTCACAATGCTTCGGAACCTCCAATTGCATTGATTTGAAGCAGATTTGTGAATCTGCTTCGATGGAGGTGATTCGATCAAAGCTCTGTTGAATCAAATCACCCTTTTGAAGCTTCACACAACTCTAGCAGTTGCCTCCTCCCTCATCTCCATCTCTCCTTCCCACTCCACATTACCCTCTTCTGCATTTCCTGCCATCGTCCCCCAACAGACTCTCCATCACTCAGTAGCGTATAGTTGAAAGGAAGATGGTGACCAAAAAATGGTACTTGTCCGATTGCTGGCATTGCTTGAACTAACAGCTATCCCAGTGCAGTCTGAAAGAAACTCAGAAAAGGCTCCCTGCCCTTGTTCTTTCACAGCAATACACTCACAAAATTCTCTGGGGAGAAAAAGAAAAATGGAAGGAGATAATTGAGACAGAATAAAGGACTGACGTTTTATCCCTGCATGTTCTTTTTGCAGAGAGGCAGACAGAACTAGTTACTATTTAATTGTTTTGTCACTTCTTTTTATCCCTTTTTTACACCTGCAATTTTATGACTCCAAGGGAGCTCTGTTATGAAGCTGTGATAGAAAGGAAGTCTGAGTGCTTTTGTTCAGGCATTCCAGAAGCATGCCCTGGAAACTGAGGCTAGAAACTGTGCTACTGACTGTACAATACTCCGAAATAAATTCCTATCAGGCTAAGCCTCAGGGGCAATAGGCTCTTTGGCCAGATATGTTCCACTTTGCCTTTCTTGTTCAAAGTGCAGTTTCACATTTCCATCAAGAAAGCTGCTAAGGCCCATTTCATAGAAGGGGAAAGCTGTTTTCGCATTGATACGTTATATTATAAACATCAGATCCTAATCAGAATTGTGTTACACAGCATGCATAGAAAGCATGCATAGGAAGCCACATCCAGGCACTGCTGGAAATAATTCTGCAACAGCATCCTCTGCTGGCTAATTAATTGCGTAAACATTTAGAATAACTCTTTTTTTAAAAGATGAGCAGTAATATAGCTAAGCAGCTGCTTAATATTGGAGAAGCTGAAGACTTAGATGCTGTCTTCCAAGAGCTATTTTGTAAATTATCCTGTAACTGTGGTTTTACCTGCAATTTAATTGAATCTGAAATAGTATTAACTAAAATAAAAATGAGCCTGTGAACAAAAATGCTATATTTTGAACATTTAATAACACTGCATGTCTGATATACTTTTCTTAAAATGATGCAAAGGAAAGGAATATACATCTGCTAACAGAGTTCTAGATTTTCCTTTAGTGAATGAGACACACTGATCCACATACAAGTATTTGAATTAAAGGAAATAGTGAATGCAGAATAACTTACTTTTCCATTTGTTGAGACCATATGGGAAGTCAGCCCACTTCTTTACTCCCGGATACCAAACAGTATCTGTTTCATGCTCAGGATAATCTTAAGAAGGGTCTCCCCATCAACCACTGAACCATTGTGGCTGGAAAATCAAGGAACTGTAGTGCCAAGCCATCTAAATTTCAGTAGGTCTCTCTCTACTCTCCTAGAACTTGGCATGCAACAGTGTACTTGCTGCATGGCAAATTAGTAGCTGGAGTTGGCTGGGCAGATAATCAGAAGCACTGGTTTATCCACTGGATCAAGAGGCCTGGTCTTGATCCCTAAAACTTGGCAACTACTATCCTATCTCTAACCATCCCTTCCTGGGGAAGGTTATTGAGAAAGTGGTGTGGCTGCAGGTACATAGGATGCTGGAAGATACAGATTATCTAGACCAGCCTTTCTCAATCTTTTACCCTGGAGGAACCCTTGAAATAAATTTCAGGTCTCAAGGAACCCCTGCATAAATATGAAAATTTCACAATACAATTCACTTCTTTCCAACACAATCCACTTATTACATTTACAACAACAGCAAAGTGGCAAGCCAGCAGCTGAGTTGCGGTAAGTAAAAATTCTCACCACTGAGAATGCTAGCATTGCGCAGTACACAAAGTTAAAAAAATGTATTTTTCCCCCAATCACTCTCTTGTGGAACCCCTATCAACCTCTTGAATAATCCTAGGGTTCTGTGAAACCCACTGAGAAAAGCTGATCTAGACCCTTGGCAGTTCAGCCTGGGCTTGGGCCAGAAACTGCACTGTTCACTCTAATAAATGACCTGTGACAGGACTTGAAAGAAGGACCATCCTTGTCTTCCTAGAGCGGTGATTTTTGATACTGTCAACAGTATGTGTCTGGATCATCTGCAAGGGTTAGGGATATGGTACTACAATGATTCTGCTCCTGAGATGGAAGTCCAGATGGTGGTTGGGATGGGGGTAGGGTGGGCCTAAGTTGTGTCAGGGTTCGGCCAGTTTCCCTGGCCTGTGCAACATATACATGAAATGGCTGAGAGACTCACTCTAAGATTAATCTAGAGAAATCACTCTAGATTAATTCTGAGTTAAGTTCAGAAGGCCTGCCCACAGTTGGTAACGATACCCACCTCTTACTATTGCCTGTTTTTCCCCCTCTTAATCAGGACATTTTAGTCTGAATGATCCAGATCAAATGCACAATCCCCACCCCCACCCCCAGTGTGAGCATTCCTTATACTTGATGTCTAAAGGTTTTGGATGAATGAGTGGCCTCAACTTCTCACCATTCCCCAAAACGTGTTGGAAATTCTTGATGTGAGTGTGATCTGGCTGCAAAATCTGTCACCCCATTGATCACTAGAACTGATACATTCATTAAACCATGTTTGTCATTATTCTTTTGTAGGACAATATGATTGAAGATATAAACCATATGAAGGATTTGGGGATACACTAGCAGCTCTCCTTTTGGTACATGGTCTTCACCTTCAATACCTTTGTGATCAGGCTACCATTTCAGTGATCATTAGTTAATCTTTCCCAACCTCATAACTTTACTGAGGTTTTTTCTATCTATAATTTTTTCAGTCCTACCCAGCACAGTTAAGCATCAGGATGATGGGATTGTAATAGATAATGTTTAGAGAGGACTGGCTCAAAGAAAATTTTCTAATCTCAGCAAGCCTCATTGTATTTTCTCAAAGATCTTAACAATACTTTGGAAAAATATCTGTCGACTTACAACAGCTTTTTCAGGGTCTTTTCTGTCACCCACTATTGTATTCTATTCACAGCTTTCAGAAGACTCCCTGCTCCTTTTCTATGACTTAGTGTGCAGTGAAAATATTCAACCACCACAACTGCACTCAGCTTGCAGAATATTTGCTTAGGATTGGTCTCAGCACTATGATGCCACAAGTTGTTAATGTTTTGCCATTAGAAATAAGTTTCTGTTACGCTCTTTTCAAGTGCCTATGTTGTTTTCAATATTTGGGATGTGCTGGTTAAAGACACAAATACAACAAATCACAATTCCAAAGTTAGCTGACATCAAAATTGTTTTTATTATTGTTATAAAAGAGAATTAAAGAAGCACAATATATTACACATACATGAAAACTTCTAGGAGTACAAAAAAAGATTAACACCCTAACCTGGAGCTAAAATTTGTCACATTTAGACAGATGCAAGACCACTCAGAAGGCAGGAGCGGAAGAACTATCCTGTGCTGGTTCTTGTGATAAAAATGCTACAATGAAATACTACGAAGGCATAATGATAGCCTCAGTTTATGGTTTTGGTTGAAACATTGAGGAAACTCAAATGTGGAAGAGAAAACAGTAGTTAACTTTCTGTTTTAAACACTGCAACAAATAAGAAGGGAAGCTATATAAATAGAAAACCATAAAACACACTTTTAAATAAGAACAGTGCTCTCATCTACACATCTGGCATGCTGCAAAACTTTATGCAAACTACATCTCAACAGTAAACTTTATTGTACGTGCAGAGTTTGAAGTCACTGTAATAGCCACTTTTTGGTTTAAATATAACATGTATCTATGTGTATTTAAACAATATAGTTAAAAATCTTTTTACCTTCTGAAACTGCAAATATTATAATAGTGTTTTGGCTGGGATATGAACACATAATCTATTTTCATACAAACAAGGGTTGGCAATGACCAACCGTAAATCTGGTGGCAGCTAATTTCATTTCCATAGCGAGCATCTGTGACTCACCATAAACAACTACTAGGACAATGGGAATTCCTGACTTTTCAACTCCTGTGCTCCTCACATCTGTTCCATAAACTTCAGAATAGAATGTGGGGCTCAAAGAAGTGAATCCATATTTTCCAAACTACGTGTTCCACTGCTGGCCTTGACAGCATGTGTATGTGGAACATCACACGGGAATCTATCTGTCCATGATGGCAGACATATAGTTGCAGTGCTCAGGAAAGATGCTCCTTTTCTTTTATAATTGGGATGGGGCAAAATTAAAGTTTATCCTTGTCCTTATCAAAATACACTTTTGGTATCTTTCACAAGTAAGCGATTTCTTATTTTGCTACAACTTGTTTTAATGACAGCTTTCCTCAGCAATTTGACCCCTCACAATATATAAATCAGAAAAATCGAACAGCTGTATATGTCACCTCATATTTAGCTATAATACCTTGCATGTTAAAATAACTGTACCTTGTGCATGCTAAATTAAAGTAAAAAGTACTCCACACTTCTGATGAAAGACACTATTTGACTTGCAATGCTCTATATTAGGTCTTTATTATATAAGGTTCCTATTTGATTCAGTACATGACAAGACAATTTAAGAGGCAGGAATAGGAACTGCAAATACAGAAACCTAATCTGTATATAATACAAAAAGGACACTATAATTATCAAACTGGTACTGTATAATTTCAAAAGAAGCGATGGACGCTTTTTCTTCAGCTATATAAGCCTTTTATAATCAGTTTTGGAATCTTAAAGAGATGAACCTAACCCTTACAAACATACTGAACAAGAACCCAGTGAAACGGCAACAGAGAAGCCCAGAGCTTGTTTCATTCTCACATCCCAAAATAACTTAATCCTTTCAGATGAACTGAAAATACATCAGATTAGAGACATGCTAAAAAGTTAAAGCAGTCAACAGGAAAAGTTAAAGGAAATAATCACAATTTAAAATTATAAACAGCATCTATAAGGCACTCTTTGTCTACTACTACATAAAAAAATCTTTTAACCTTCATTGACAGTTTTCTTCAGTTACTAACAAAGTATGTGTGCGTGGCTTTTGCCATGTAAAATATACAACAGACACATTGATCATCAGAACATAAGAAATTACATCTTGAGATAGATATTTCATTAAAATGTATACTGAAAATGCAATTTCCAGTATTTTGTAAACATATTAAACAGTTGAGAAACTAGTGTTCTTCAGATTTATGCCAGCAAAAAAACAAAAACAAACCCTTAGAAACATTTTATAATTTAAGTGATACAGCATAAGTTAAATCAGTAAATCAGTAAAATCTTGGAAGAGTTGCTGAAATTCTAATTTGCTGGTTTAATTATCACAAGCAGGACTTAATTGTTACGGCCAAAAATCCATTTCTGGAATAAGTCTGAGGGATTACATGATACCAAACTCGGATGTTCTCTGTTTCCCGTAAGGCACATATTGGATGCTGCATTGTACAGCAACTGGTCCTAGAATGTGAAAAATATTAATTTTAATCTCATGTTTCCTCTAAAGAGATTAAAGAGGTGCATATGCTTTACCACCACAATTCATTCTTATACCAAGTAAATTTCTCAGAAAATTAAATGGTTAAGTAGAAATTTGAGCATTAGTCTGCCATTCCTGTAATTCCTAGATTCTCTCTGCTCAAGATTTTGTAGCCTTACTGCTTGTTTGAGGGCCAAAAGACTACCAAGACTGACAAAGATAATGATTCAGTACCACATACTCTGAGATCCAGTCTGGTGTAGTGGTTAAGGTATCAGGCTAGAAACCAGGAGTCTGTGAAATCTAGTCCTGCCTTAGGCACAAAGCCATCTGGGTGACCTTGAGCCAGTCACTCTCCCTCTGCTCTAGGAAGTAGGCAATGGCAATCACTTCCAAAATGCTGCCAAGAAAACTGCAGGAACTAGTCGAGGCAGTCACCAGGAATCAACACTCACTAAAAGGCATACTCCTAATACTGAAAGCAAGTTAAACACTTATTCATGTGATTTAGTGCACTAGAAATTCAAGGTAGGTAACAGCTTGTACAGTTGAAATAAAATGTGGCCTTGTACTTTAAAGACGCTACTAAAATACCTAAAATATCCAAAGATTTGTACCTAAGATATCTAAAAATTTGTATTTAAAATGTTGTTTGTAATAACCTGCCAAGAAGGGAATGGGAATCAGAAGACTTCACATATTTCAGAATGAAAATAGTATTTCTATGTGTGTGTTATGTTTAAGACTATGAAAACAACTGCCATTATGAAATTTAAATGAAATGCTATAATAAACATATTCAGGACATATTTGGGCAAGCTACAGTCACATAGAGTCCCAACACCTTCCATGCAGTCTGTGAGCAATCTTTCCTTGGATCACTGCCTAGCTCTCTTGGAAACAGCTGAAGAGTAGACCAACTGGTAGAATTCTTGGCTTGGGCAAGCTTGGAGGGGAAGGATGAGTAGGTGAGAAAGAAGAAGGGATGCATGCGGTTTTGTGTGTTTGTGCTTATAGGAATGAGAAAGGAAAGTTGTAGATGTGAACCTTGGGGAAAAAAGGTTGTCCACCTTTGTAGCCTGTTCTGTCTGATGGCAGGGGGCATGCTAAAGTAAGCCTATACTACAATTACTTAATCCTCATTTAAATCATGTCTGCATTTTGGGGCAGCCACCTCAAGAACATTTTCATAAGGCAAGCTCTACATTAAATAAACACATTATTTTGTAGAAAAATACCTTTCGGATCTCCCATTTCTCTTCTTCAGGAGTCCTGCTCTTCTTTCCTTTGAAACCACACTCATGAAGTTGTACTACTCCTTGAGAACCATGTAGGCATAGCTCCTTCTGGATATTGTGTCTAATTTCATGGTATGCAGTGTACTCAAAATACTATATAAACAAATGTCAGTCATCACTCAACAGAATGATACAGATTCACTGCTTTATCTAATTTCCAAATAAATATTAATCAAACTTCATTGCATTTTGCAAATTATGTATTTATGCCACCAAATAGTGATGAGAAATGGAAAAGGTAATTGCCTATAACATAATCCAGCCTTTCTCAAATTTTTTACCTTGATGGAGCCCTTGAAATAATGTTCAGGTCTCAAGAAGCCCCTGCATAAAAACTGCCAAAAATATGAGAGCTTCACAATACAATTCACTTCTAACCAACACAATCCATGTTTCACAACATTTACAGCAACAAAGTGGCAGGCTGACAGCTGAGTTGCTGCATGTAAAAATTCCCACCACTGTAAGCACTAGCATTGAGTGGTGTGGGAAGTTAAAAAAAAACTATTTGTTTTTCAATCACAATCTCTTATGGAACCCCAGTTGAGAAAGGCTGACATTGTCTATTTAAAAGATTGAATTAATGCTAAAATACAATTTCCTTCAAGATATGCAAAGCAGAGAAATGTGGAGAAGTATATATGTATCTGTGGCATATTCCTAAGAAACTAATTTGTAGAGAGCAGGGTTAGCCTGAAAGTCAGTGGAATAGCTAATAATCCTGTAATTAACAACCTTTTAAATGATGAAGAAATTCCAGCAATTTCAGAAGAAGATGTAAGTTTAAGATTTATTTATTACTATTAAATTCTGAAAGATGTAGGGGTTAGTTTTGGCCAAGTCATACTGAAAGTATCAATCAATGACAAAGATAGAAGAGTTTTTTGCTCTGATATTTAGCAAATGCTTTAACTGTGTAATAAGGAATATCCACAGCTGAAATCTAGTACTGGAACATCTCTTTCACTAGTTTAGCCTATCGACACAGGCATCCTAAAATATTATACTGTTCTTCATCCTTTGACAAAAGATACCATTTCACAGGAGGACAAAAGGCGGCTTGCAGATTGCTCAGTACTGCTGTTGCATAAAGAAACTGAATTCTTATCCACAGGTTCTGGGGAAGATGCTACATGTTGTAAACAAGCCCTGACCCACTGGCTGTGTGTCCAGGAATGCTCATTAGACATTCACCCATTTAGAGATGCAAAATACTCAAAATAGTAGGTGGTTTTTAGTACAAGGAAGACCTCTCTGACCTCCCAGCATGAGGTTCTAAGTATGACAGGACAGATGACTCAGGCCTGGTTGCTCAATCACACACTGGCTCTCTCCTTGAAACTTCTAGAGGAAAGGAAAAAAGCAGGAGAGGAAGTGGAAAGGAAGAGTCAAGGTTATCAAGTTTACAAAGCAGGAAAGATAGCACAGACAAAGGTCAGAGAGCTGAAGCAGAGACAGAAACAGCAAGAGGAACTAGTGTAACGTGGTCAAAAAGAACTTTAGAGAAATCGAAATCAAAGCTATTAGCCCACAGTTATAGGAAGATTTGCACTTGTCCTGGAACTGCCCTTACTTTGGCAGATGAGTGCAGCAGTATACTATACTTTATGTATATGTATGTGTATGTTTTACTATCACTGTTACACAGGTGGAACACACAATCTCCTACTCAACAAAAGGCAACTGTAGCTGCCACCTACCATTTTAATTTCTTCACAATACTCCTGGCATGATATAATAGTATTACAGAATGATGCAATGTTAGTTCATAAGAGTATGACTTCCTTGCTAGTCAAGAAAGAAATGATGGCCCCCCCATACATTTCAGTGTTAAGTGTTTAGCAACGTCCATTAAACAAATCTAGAGTAGAATATTGATATGTTTGTTCTTATTTAAATATTTAAAAAGTATTATTGTTATCTAATTACCATATCTAAACAATGGTTTACCCATGGTTAACTAATTCAATTAACCCAATTTTATGGTTCACACTGAATCAGAAACTAACCATATGGCCTGGGTTTATGCAGTACATTAGACTAAAATGTAGATGGCTACTTGGTAAGGGTTGCAAATACATCTATTATGTAGGTAAAAACTTAATTGTATACCACTGAAACATGCAAACTAATTTAACAATAATTCCCTGTCCTTAAGGAATCCTTTCTACAGCAATTTTTCTACTGTGCTCCAAAAGATTTTAGAGGGCATTATGTTAACAGATAGCTTGAAAGATCTTTGGGACCAAATAGTCACCCTGTTTGACCTGAAAGAGCACTGAAGACCAATGCTACTCTGTAGTTTCCTATTTCAGAGGAAGCTTAACAGTAATTGTCTTTATAGATCTTGTAGTAATGAGACAGTGACAAGTTTAGAAAAGTACAGAAAGAGCATAAAGTTATGTTTATTTGTACCATGTATCTATGTATGCATGCATGTATGTAGGTATGTATACATATATATAAAGTAATTTTACCTGGTTTCCTCCAAGTCCATGACAAGTATACATAATTAATGGTTTGCCACCTAGATTATTTTCTCCAGCATCTAGACATGCTCTTCTTCCAACATTTTTTAGCTAAACAGAAAGTTGAAATGGAATCATATGTCTAGAGTAGTATGGTTAACTACTATACACAGATGGTCCTCTTTATTTGTGAGGGGTGCATTTGAGAGTAGAAGTACAAGTAACAAAACCTTGAGTTCATGGAAATTGAGGCTTTGGGTTTCAGAACCTATAGCCACCCTCTTCTTCCCATGAAAACTTGCTCCTTCTTCCCATAGAAGCCATTTGCATAATGTACCAGTGTTTGCTCTTTCTTCTCCTTGCTTGGTTGTGGTGGATCTCAGCCCAGTCACAAGGCTTTAGTATGTGGCTTCTGCATAGCAACTGATTTTCCCTTATGGAACAATTTGCTCAACTGATGAATAAGAGAATCTTCTCACTTGCACCACATGGTTCATGCTAGCTTTTATGCTCTGCATGACTCTTATATATTCAGTGGAGGGGCCTCTTGATTGTGCTGCTAGGTACTAGTGCTGCCTATCGTCCACACCATAGCTCTGCAATATGCAGTCTTCAAAGTGAGCGTGAGCCATACAGCTGTTTCACAATCTTGGTGGAGGATCCTCTTGATCATGCTGCTGGATGCTAGTATTACCTGCAGACCATTTGCAGTTTTCAGCTCCATGATCAGTTTGTGGACAATTCTAGCATCCAGTGGCACAATTGAGAGGCTCCTCCATGAAGATGATGAAGAAGCTGTGTGGAGAATCCAGTATGAATTCTGTGGTATGAGTGGGTGACTCCTTCCATCACTAGAGTGAATTACTTTGAAGGTGGCCAGCTGCTGCGAGGAAGCTACATGACTAGGCTTATCCAGTGAGAACTGCGGTGACAAGTCAAGGAGAAGCAAATATAGATACTTCATGCAAACTTCTTAACACTTAAAAAAAATCACACACACACACAGACATATATGCATATGAATATCTGTGTGTGTGTATGTATGTATGTATGTATGTGTATATATATTTCCAATAGAAGAGAATATCTGTAGCTCAGGGTTGAACTGTAGAGTTCTGGGTGCTCTCTGAGCTTGATTGTTTGCTTGCAGACATTTCATTACCCAACTACATAACATCATCAGTGCAAGTTACCTAATGTTACCTAGTTGGGTAATGAAATGTCTGAAAGCAAACAACCAAAATCAGAGAGCACTAAGAACTCCATATATATATTTACACAGACACCTGTCTGCCATTCTGTACATGCACAAAACAACAAAAAGCCAAGACCACAACTGTGGAAACAGAAAAATGTTTACACATATGCTGCCAAAGTCTGGTCTTTCCTTATCAACTGCAGATAACAAGACCCCCCCCCCCCACATTTACTTTGGATTTTTAAAAATATAGATATATGTATAAATATAGATATAGATATAGATATAGATATATATACTCACAAATCCATATAATGTAGGATTCAAGTCTGGTACATATGCCTCAGGGAAAACATTGCTTAGGTACCAGGTAAAATTTTTACATTGTAATTGTTGTCTTAATTCGTGTCTTTTTGAGAGATTACCAAATGTTTTCTGTTGAAACAATGCTAAATAATTAGTATGCAGAAAAAAATTGAAAGTGAATTTCATTAGAAATAGTCCTTTTAAACAAGAGTGATTTGCAAATTAATTTGATTAAACAAATGTAAAAGTACTTTCTAAGACTGAAAAGAGAGGGAATGATGTAACCGAGAACAATAAAAGCCCATCGCCATATTTGCCATATTTGCCTTTAAGGAAAGAGTGGTGGTCTCTATGGCTTGAGGCGGCCCTGCTCTATATCTACCACATTTAGCAAGCTTGACAACAGCTAGCTATGTGGACTCCCTGAATTCTTACAATTGGCCATGCCAGCTAGGGAATTCTGGGAGCTGAAGTCCACACATCCAGAGGTTGCAAGGTTGGGAAGCAAGTTAGTAATGAAACAGATTCCTTATCATGATGGACCATAAAAGAGGGCCTTACTCTTACAATTTGCTTTTCTTAAAAGAACAAATTAGATTAAAAGTTACATAGTTTAACTTATGTTAATATGTTAACAACAACAAACAACAACAATACAGTAAAATACACATCCATGGTTTAGGAACCAATTATTTTGAGAAATGTGGAATTCCTCTTCCTTCTATATACATTGGCCTCCAGAGAGGTTTAATCCTTATAATCATGCTAAATTAACAAGGGGTGGGGGATGGGAGTCAAATTTGAAAACTGCAAGGAAATCTTTTTGTTGGAGGACATGGGTGGAATGTAGACTGCATATTATAGTCAATTAATAGATTTCAAATAATTGTTCCCACTTGAGCTGCAACATAAAAAATAATTTGTCAAAAAGAACTGAGTGGCAATATGTCCGGTTCAAATAACAAACAAACAAACAAACAGCTAAAACACATCATTTATACAGGAGTTAACAGACTCTACAAAATAATCCCCCCCCAACTATTATTTTTAAAAGGTTCTTAAATTACACAAATAATATTCAAGAGTATAGGTAGACATGGAATAAGGACTTGAAGTGTTCAATATATCCACAGTAATAGAAAATTATTTTGATATTCATACTCATATTTTATATATTTATAATAACTATTAACAAAAGTATTATTTCATGTATATCAAACACTTATACACTTTTTTCAGGAAGAAACAGAGGAACTCAACTAATTGCTGGAGATGCGATGCTCAAAAACACAACACTGATTCATATGATTTGGTCATATGCCAACATTTCTCCCTTTTGTCTAGAAGTTATCCAATAATTTTGTTTTGGAAGACACACTGTTTTTCATAGATGCTCATCTCTTTTGAAATACAAACCAATGGTAAGCCAACTACAAGAGGATGAAGGAAATGGACATTACATACTCCTACAACTGTAGAAAGGTTAATATTATAAGGATGGAAGAATATCCACTCTCTGTCAATTATACAACAGTCTGAAGAACGTACTTCTTTTTCTGTATCTGAATAAGCATTCTAATGCCAGGAATTTTAACTCTTTGGTCTATCTATATTATTCTTTAAATTTCATTTTCCATATGTTTCCATTTTTAAAATTAGTTAAACTAACTAAAATGTAAACATATTAATTTCACAGTCTTTGAGAATATATGTATGACTAACCAAACATTCTATGAGTGATGAATATTAATGTGAATTCTTGCTTTTACAAAAAATGCAAATAAAATGTAAAAAAAGAAAAATGGATTGTCAGTAAGATAAATTGATTTCTTGTAACTAGGTTATAAGTAAATTCCTTCCTCATCCAGAAGCTCCCTTATCCCCTTTTGTATTTAGTTATGACAGTAACTCTGGAAGATATCAGAATGCATCTGATTTAATTTTTTATCACTATCAAAGATATCCACACATTTTGCTGCAATATTTCCACACAAACAAAAAATCCCTCCAATCTACAGTTTTTGCACACTTATTTGTGGATTACACAAAGTTTCTACCAACTTATTTTCAAATATTTTAACCACGTTTTATAGTTAATATAGTTAAAATTATTTTTCAATAGTTTTTTGTTGAGCTTCTTCCCACATGTTAAGTTATATCTTGCTACTGCTTTGTAATTTGGAAGTTTCATATTATGTTCTCCATGAACAACTGTGGGTAGTTGAATTAGAGGGGAAAAAAACAGGGCTTCCCATATGAAAAATAACAGCTTCTTCACAGTTGGTACACAGGACCTCTTGGTATACCTATCTTTATAGGCTTATAAATCAAGAGAAAAGATCTCTCCTCCACAACACATTTGAGAGTTCTAGGACTTTCAAAAATATTAATGGCTTAGAGTTATGATTTCAGAGGAACTCATTTCATTATTTACAAAAGGACATTCTGGATTGATACTGAATACTAAGCCAGGGACTCTCCAGTTTTGCTGATATCTTTTGTTTGTGGTATAACTGTTGCCTAAGTCACAGCTATGCTAACTAATGTCATGGATTTATCCACAGTAATTAATTTCATTATTTGGAGAAGGAAGTTCTGGATTTATAATGAATACTACGGATAGCTATTCCTACCTTTGCAGCTATCTTTTGTTTGAAGCAAACTGTTCCCTAAATCTCATCTGGATTAAAATCACAAATTTGCCCACTGTCTTACTTAGTTCTTACTTCTAACCTGGGACAGAACAGAAAAATGGAGGGATGGTAGTAAAATACAACCTGGGTAAAGCTATGGAATCTAAAAATTACTATACAACTGAAGGTAGCTGAGTCATGGAATATTGAAAAAAGGAAAGACAATGAACGGAAGGTCAAACAGACCTATTCCTTTCCTTACACTCTCATATAGCAACAAAGCACTCCAATTCCGGGCTGACATTCAGCTATGACTCTCTCAACTAAAAATCTACTATTTAGGGCATTTATTGATTTAATTTAGTTTTATTATTGCTGATCTCTAAAAATTGTTTGTTACAACAGAAGCAAGAGCATGTAATACTCTTTTCGGCCCTACCAAAATTTGGAGAGAATTACCACATCATCTGCATATAAAAGTATTCCAAGATGTTTATTTGCAAGTTTTGGTAGATGATAGTCTAAATTGTCTAGGTGAGCAATTAATGTATAAATTAAAAATAGTGGAGCCAGGATGCAACCCTGCCTAATACTTCTGAAAATAGGAATTTCTTTAGCAATGTGCCCTTGGGTATTACAGCAGACCCTTAAATATGAATTTTCATATAGTCTCAGCATCAGGAATAGACAGTGACCAATTGTCATTTACAACAATTTGTAGCTTCTCCCTTGAGATCAGGTCAACAAATCAACAAATGTCACATATAGAGATAAATTTGGTTAGAGGTGTATTTTTCTGCTTGATGGTTCAATATAAAGGCTTGTGAGACTAGGCTGAAGCTTGCCATAAGCAAGCGGGTAAGCAGAGAAGACAAAAGCCAGGAAATTTGCCTATGAGATCCCTTTGGGGAGGTAGATAAGAAGGAAGCAAGTCGTTAAGGAAACAAAGGACCTGAACCAGACAAAAGAAGTTGGGCCTGAGCACATGGAAACCCTCACTCCAATCCCATCAACTTGTAAATCAACCAAGCAAGGACTTTTGGGGATAAAAGGGGTCCCAAAGCCTGCCCACTCTGAGTCGTCTGAGCTGAGTCATCTTTGGATCCAGACTTGGAGGCTTCCGTCCCTCTAGCTAGTGCCTGGCAGCCTAGTTGGGAAGGACGTGGGTAAGTGTGGATGAGTGTGTGTGTGTGTGTGTGTGTGTGTGTATGAGAAAGAGCAAATGTACCTTGCAACCGGTAAAGTTTTGCTGTTCCTTTAAATTCACTGGGTCTCCGTGTATTACAAAGAACTTCTTGTGCCTCAGAGTTAGGTTGGAAGTGATTTGTATTTTATTTATTTATTTAAATTTTCAACTACCCATCTCCCCCCAATGGGGGAATTCTGGGCAATTCACAACAAACATTAAAAACATAAAATATATAAATACATAAAAATTTAATTTAAAACATTACTAAAAATAAGAAGGAAAGACCAAGAGGATGAAAAATCTGAGGTTGAAGGCAGAGGCCTCTATGGGGCTAGCCATCCCCATGCTTGTGGTATTCCCTCCCCACCCCAGGCCAGGTGGCAGAACCAGGTCTTCAAAGCCTTACAGAAGGCCAGGAGTGAGGGGGCCAATCGCACCTCTGGGGGCAGAATGTTCCAAAGAGCAGGGGCTACCGCAGAGAAGGCCCGCCTTCTGGACCCCGCCAGTCGAAGTTCTTTCACTGAGGGGGTCCGAAGCATGGGCTCTTTGTGTGATTGGGTGGGACGGGTTGAAGTCATAGGGGAGAGGCGGTCCCTTAGATAACCTGGTCCCATGCCATGTAGGGCTTTAAAGGTGATAACCAACACCTTGAATTGGACCTGGAAGCAAACTGGCACCCAATGCAGCTCACAGAGCAGAGGCGTTACATGGGCCCTCCTTGGGGCTCCAACAATAGCCCGTGCGGCTGCATTCTGGACCAGCTGTAGCTTCCAGATACTCTTCAAGGGTAGCCCCATGTAAAGCGCATTGCAGTAGTCTATCTGGGAGATAACAAGGGCATGAGTGACTGTTCGAAGGGTATCCCTAATTATTTTCTGGCTGTTGACCAGGGCTGTGTGTCTTGTCTGCTCCAGCCGCACCTATCTGGAAAACCCAGGTAGAAAGCAAGGGGGGCTGACAAGATCCGCGTTCCTCAACAGACTGTGAGTGTGTGAGTGAGTGACCATAAGTCAAACCTGGGAGCAGCATGTGTATCAGGCTGAGTGTAAAACAGAACAGCCAGGGTGAAAGTCAAATTGTTGCTCTGCCAGAATATTTTCCGACTCCATCCAAACCACTAATCAACCATACAACTAATCTGGCACACAACTTGCTGACTACAGTCAGCAGGCTGATAGGTCTATAGTTCTGAGGTAACTTCCCTCAACCTTCTTAAATAGAGGTATTATTATTGCCATTTCCCAATATTTGAGGATACATACAGCGTGGTCAATAAAAGTAAAAAGAAGATAGAATTGGGGCCCACCATTCCATGTTGTTCCTGATTACTTCTGTTGTTATGTGATTGTACCTGGGGGCTTTACCAGGCTTCAGCTGCTTTACCAGCAAATCTATTTCCATACAGATTGCTGGTGGCCACTGGGGTATGTGTGTGTGTGCGTGTCCATGTCCAGATTTAACATAGGAATGACTTCTTTGCCCCTTTTGCATAGTGCCTAATAGTACACCTCCCATTTTGCTGCAAGATGAGGCAATCAAATTGAGATGATTTTTGGAGTGAGTGAGATACAACAGCACTACAAAAAGGTGCTGAATTTTTAGCCGAGATGCAGTAATCAGTTGTTGCCCGGCCATCCTTATAGCTTGCCTCACTTGTGAGCAGTTCTTTGTTTCATTTTTGATACATAAGGTTCTGCGGAGGAAAGGATGATGGGTGGTCTCAGTACACTTGATATACATTAATAAGAGCTCTTTCGGCATTTATACACTCTATATCAAACCAGGTCTTTGAATGATAGACAACATCTTGAGTTTTCTGTAGATTCCTGGCAATTAAGGTAGGTTGCAGTATTTGCACTATTTTGTTATAAAGATCCAAGGTGCTTCTACAAGTTTCAGAAAATAACAGACTGTAAATGAAGAAGTGATTTTGAGTTAACCACAGCAACAAATTGCTTCTGTTTTTTGAGACCATCTTGCACAAGAATGCTGAACCTCCAGCACTGAATTTGGGAAGTTTTTGTTTTTTTTTCTCCCTAGGAAAAAGAGATTTCTTGAAAAAAATCAGGTGCAGTTCACTGGGAAGAGGGTCACTGTCAGGGTGACTGGCAATTTTCAATCTGACTGAGTTAACTGGTCTGACAGTCAACTGTGACTCCTTCAGCTGATTTGGAGTATTTATTTATTTAACAGTATTTATAGGTTGCCCCAAACCGTACAGACTCTGGGCAGCATACAATAGTTCAAAATACAATGCAATTAAAAAAGAATTAGAATAACAACAACACTCAACTAGGATGGTCACCCAAATGAAGCTATAACCCTAAAGCCCACTCATTTGCAAGGACGATAGTTGTGGTATTTGCCACTTGGGTATTTAAAGATAAAATGCTGGGCATCTAAACATTTAAACAAACTACCCCCAAGTCCTTCCCCCAACTTTAGAATAATTGAAAGACTGAGCCATTTTGTTCCTGAAGCAAGGTGAGGTTCTTGCTTCTGGCAACCTACCTCACAATATAGTTGTTTGTGGGGAAAACTGGAAGAGGGAGTGCTATGAATGGCACCTTGACCTCCTGAAGAAAAGGCAGGATATACTTTGAATAATTACAAGAATAAATAAACAAGAAACAGATTGGCTTGCATTACACCATTGGTCTGCCTATCAACTTCCCATCTGGTTTACATCAGTGCCGAGCTGCTTTTTGCCATTCTCACATCACTGCTTCCCTATTGCAACCCCTTTTCCCTGCCTGTTTCTCTGAAATCAGTTTCTGCTATGACATTTGTTGCAGCAGAAAGCTAGATAGCAGGGGTCTTGAGGAGCTTAGCCTTAAAATGTAAAGAAAATGTAAAGTATCTGTCCCTCTGATAGCCAAGCAGCATTGATTTAGGCCATGTCTGGGGCCATGCTGCTTGCAACACCATGTTCTAACACATCAGGGGGCAACTCTAGGGTGTAGGTGGTCTCCAAAGGTTTCACTCTGTGCCTTCAGAAACCCTTTGTAAATTACTTTTCCTTCATCCCAGTCTGATTTGTCTGGTCCACAGTTTGCAGCAACTGAATTTGGCTGGCAAGCTGCAATTTTGTGGCATGAGGAAAACATTAAACTGAAGCCCCAAAAGATTTAAATGATCAGCCACCAAAAGAAATGCTCTATTTATAAGAGACTATCTTTGGTTCCTGCCTCTTTCGAGACAACATGGTAAGCTACCAATACAGCTGTCCAGGAGCCAGCAGACTGAAAGGATGGATGACAACGATGATGATGATGGCCATGAGTGATATTGGCAATTGTGATGAAACTAATGATGGTAATAGTACTGGTGCCTAATTATAATTATACTGAGGGATAACAGTTCCAGTTATAATAATGAAAAAGATAGCAATGATAGTTTTTATCCATTCCAGTTTTGGCCTCGTACATGTTTTCATCTGGCCCTAGCCAATTCTGGGACTTCTGGCACAAATCTGAATGTTGACTATGAACCCCAGTCCCCAAAATGTTGTGCAGCCCTGCTCTGAGGCACTGGTGCCCAAGATTTCCCACATCACCCCTAGAGACTGACAGAAGAGGTGGTGGTAGTTTCTTCCATATTAGGCAATACAACATCTTAAATCAACCCTGGAAAGGAGACAGTCACTTCTGCTGGACAATAGTCACACATCTTCAGTACTAAAATTGTGAAAAGGGCTGTTTGTCACATTCTCCAGTGGGCAGAAACAAAACACTTCTCCTATGGCAATGAAAATGTAGGAACCTGCTTTAGCAATATATAGCCCAGCAGGGAAAGGTTTAAAAAAATAGACAACTATCTATGTCTATATTTATACACACATACAATCTGAATTCCTTTTCCTGGCTGATAAGGAGTTTGGAAGAGAATTACTAAAGGCTAGAGCTATATAGAAACTGCAGTTATCCAATTTTAAATATTTAAATAGTTTTAATATAAAAGCTTTAAATTTAAATCATTCAATTTATGTTTATATTTTTTTCTAAAGATTTCCTAAGTTGCTTAAGACACAGTCTTCATAAATAAGTACTTGAAATAACAAGATTAAAAAACAAAACAAAACTGAATAAGTACATACTAGTAAAGGCCCATTATAAATTCCTTCCATGGAGGTAAGAAATTATGGCCACCACCAACTCCATTTGTCTAAAAGAGGTGATGAATTGTCAGTGCACTAATGGAAAGTTAATAATACATTTTGAGTTTGTGCAAAGCTCTAATACAGAATTCAGAAGCTTGATTTCACTAGGAGAGGAACAACGGCAAGCTATCTTCTGCTGTTGCTTGCCTTAAAAACTGGATTTGTTCCTTTCCACTTGATTTACTGTTAGCACATAAGCTGGTAGTAACTCAATTTAGAGATAATGCTTCCCTTCCATACAGTTTTCTGACAAATTCAAGTATATTTAACCTTCCTACCAAGCAAACCAATATTCTTTGTTGTCCCTATCCAAAGTACTTAAATATATATGAAGATGCATATTCCTAGAACTAGCTTTCTAATATTCAATTGACTAGCACTAATTTATTTAAAGCAAATTCAAGTTTTCTCAACTCTTTTATTTTAATTAATGAAATTCTTCCAAAAAATTCCTCCAGTTCTAGCCAAACAGGATAGATGCACCTGACTGAATTACTCAAGTTCAGATGTTGTAAAATATTAAGTAAAATATAACTGAGTACTATTATATCTATTCAATATTTTGCCAAGCAAAGCAAATCATACATAGTGCCTAAATAATAATAATTTTTGCTCACCAAGAATTTCAATGAAGCAACTGATTTCTAATACCACCACCATCGCCACCTACTTGTTTAACAATTTTTGTTGCTTCTGTGTTTCTCCGGTAAAATATATATTTATATTCATCCATCCAAACTTCTGCAAGGCGAACTTGATTACGTGTAATCACCTGAGTCCCTTTCGGAAAGGTATGGGGGCTCTTGCTTCGAAACACATGGCCAACAACTGAGCAAGGTATAATTTCCAACTGCCCCCCACACTGCCACACCTGAAAAATAAGAGCTGCATTAGGCTACCTTCAGTAAAACCATCAGTAGCTGCTGTCAGGCCAGAGTGCTACAGGAACATGTCTGTACTGAAAAGATATAATTTAAAGTGTTGTATTTCCACATACATAATAATAAAACAAAGTAGTTATTTAAGATGAATAAAGCAAGAATTAATAAATAATGTGCTGACCAAGCTATGGATACCACTTCTACAATCTAGACAGCATTTTACCTTTCAAGGCCATCAATTCCACAAGGCTAAGTTAACTTATCTGCCTTGTCTGCAGGGTGGAGCTAAAACATTTAACAAGTTTTATCCCAGTATAGTCAGTCACTTTGCCAATAAAAGACACGTGAATATTCTATTAACTTACTCGGAAAGACATTTCTATGTTTTCTCCTCCCCATATTTCCATTTCTTCATCATAGCTTCCAATTCTATAAAAATAGTCCTTTGAAATTGAAAAAAGACCTCCTGCAAAAGTTGGTGATCTGCCAGAGGGAGGGAGGGAGGAAGTGGGGGGGGGAGAGAGAGAGAGTGAAAGCTTTATGAAGCCAGGAACTTCTCCATCTGACTGGAACATTTTATTGGTTTTTTTATATAAGACCCTAAACCTTATCCTTCTTTAGGTAAATCTGATCAACTGAACTAACAGCACCAAGGAGATACATGCAGTATTACAAAAGCGGACAACCCCTCACACAATGAAATATCTAACTAAGTCTGTTCTTTTGCATATCATATCCCAGCTTCTTGAAGAAAATTTGGAGCGAATGTGAAAGAGCAGTGGGATTTATTCTATCTATCGGAACAATATGTCAGTGAAATGACACCACTAAATTTAATTCTATATCAGAGTCAGCAAAAGCAACATATCTACAGCAGTGGAACATGCATTTATGAAAATGACTGCTGTATGAACTTATAATCCATTTCAAAATCAGAAAACAGACAAGAGTTTTCCTGGGGCTAAAAACTAGGGGCTTTGGGTATCTGAGGATGAATAAACTTACTTGATTGGGCATTCTTCCAACCTAATACATTAGTACTGCTACAGTAAAGTTAAATGATTTAAAAAGTGCACATGTTCCATAACTTTTCAAAAGTCAGTCATCACAAAGAAATAAAATCTAATGCAAATTTCAAGTGAATTATATCCAAACTGTATTCTGTAATATTCTAAACATTCTAAAATCAACTCCCCACATCTACATTCTATTTACAGTTAATCAAACTACTGATCCTTGGTGTCAGCCCTTTGAGATAGGCCAACCCTTTCAGGCAGTGTCAGAAAACAGGCACTGCAGGGATTCCAGGAATCTACTTTATTGTTGTAGGATCTATTAACAGAATCTTGAAAACTTGCCCAAAACTTTCACCACCCTCCTTTAAAGACAAAAAGGTCATGGTGGGGCTGTTCTGAGTTTCTTTCTCATACTTCTTACTTTCCCAGGGCTGAGTAAATGTTACACCTCTCCCACCTCCTTCTCAATACCTGAGCTAAATTCCTCCACACTTAGGCATGCCAGCATGGACTTCTTTCAAAAGTTGCATTGCAGTTATTCAGAAAACCACCACATGTCAGTTTGTATGTACCATTTTTCCATTGGTAGAACTTATTTTTCTATTAAAGTTTTTAAACATTAAGTGGGCCAGGCTTTGTTTGGGTACAAATAAATACATTTAAGTGAACAACACATACAAAGCCCAGATAGCCAGATACATAATATAAAAACATAGAAGCTTCTGTTCTTTTGTATTTTATTCCCAAAAAATTAGCATAACAAAACTATCCATAAATGTTAATAACTCAAGTTTCATTACTTACTTAATAGGATAGGTTTCATCTTTCCTCCTTTTGTTTTCATGTTCAGGAAGAGATTCCCAGCCAAAGGATAAACTCCAGTCAAAATTCCCTCTGTTATGGTTTTGACCATAAGGAGAAGGTTTATTAAACTCAAAAGTATTGAGATCAATAGAAGAAATATCAGGGCTTACAACACAAGTATAATTTTCAGCTATTCTGGCTAGTAAAGGCTCTAGCCATCCATAAAAACATTCACCTAAAAGACAGAAATTAGCATACAGTTTTTCCATATGCACAAGAACACTTCAAATACACTGCAGCTGTAAATACAATTACTCCCTGGAAATTATTTTTAAGTACAGTTCCACAGGACATTTTTTATCAATTTCATAAGTATTTTTGACAGTTTATAAACAAGCATCATTAAGTACCACTAAAATATGTATGGTCAAGGGAAAATATAAGGGGTTTTAAATAGTTTTCCTAGCCTGAAAGTTATTCAAAAGAAAAGAATTAAACTAAATGTGTCTGCAGCCAGATAGAGAAGTAAACATTGTAAAAAATATTGAAATTCTTAATTAACCCTGTGAATAAGCCAAATTAATGCCATTCTTGATTCCTCAGCTTTCATATTTAATTCAATACACGTTTTGGTAAATAATAGCCAAAGTGTAAATGAAGGCATAAACAAGTGCAAGAAAAAAGATTTACACAGATGTAGACCAATTCTAGACTCCTCAGTGTTAACATTATTGCTTTAATTTAGTTTTAAGTAAGAAAATGGAAAACTAAACCTGTGAATAAACTCAGGTGCTTCCCTGAAATCAGCAGAGTCTAATTTCTTGTTCAACTGCAGTTCTTTTAACAGCATATACATCCATCAACTGCAGAAAATTATCCAGAGTTTCAAAAGTTGTCCTAGGGAAACTTCACAAATTAATTTTAAAGAAGCAGCTGCATTTTCTTTTTATCTTTCTTGCTCTATACATTTTACAAGTAGCCAAGTCTAAGTCCAGAGAACTGGAAATACAAAGCCTTTGCCTATTACATAAAGGTAAGCAAACAAAGTCGTAAGATTCAATTACTCATTTTGTTTCCTCACACTCAACTTTCTTGTCAAAAACCTAAGTACTCAAAAGAAAATTGAACCCTTCTATTTCAGGTTAGGTTTGTTTCTTATTTCTCATGATCACTGGAAGGGATTTTGAATTAACTGAGAGGAGCATTAAATATTGAAAAAAAAACCTTTTCAAATACTGTATACTGTTGTTTAAAATTTAGCGATCACAGCTAGGAGAGAGGAAATAATAAAGAAAAACAGGACTTAATATTCCCTTTTAGGTGCTTGGGAACGAAAGGGCCAGTTAGGAACTGGTATTTGCTCTAGGCAGGATATCCCATTCTTTCCCACTTTTTTAAAAAACCAAATTAAGTCTCAGTATTCTTCAATGTGTGCTGATCCCTTCTACTTGTACCTTAACAAAACTGCTTTGGTTAAATTCTGGCAGTATTCACTAGTTCTTTTTGGTACTAAAAAGTGATATTGGTTTAACCTTTATTCTGAAAAGACTGAGCTCTGCAGGTGCTTGGAAGCAAGCTGTTCTTGAATTTTAAACATGCAAGGAAGTGGGAGCCTGCTGTTATTCAAGGAAAGAAAAGTATTCTGCACAACTTCAGAGATGTTTTTCTTTCCATATTCCAAGATTTGGTCCTGAGACTGGAAATGTATTCCTGGTCAGAGTTCATAGAAGTTTTAGAAGATCTGATGGAGAAATCACTTCTAACAAGTGAGCAGTCAGCAGAACCTGACATCTTTAGGTGTTGCTAGACAGGCACGAATGGGTCTGCAGAAGGGTAGAGAATACTTGTGTTTTCTAGTCATGATCACGATACCATTTACTTGGCACTGGTTTTGGTTTTATTCTAATGGGTAGAAACAGGGTGAAGGAAAAAAATATACATATGCTCATAGGTATTCTTACCAAACTACTATTTCTAACAATTCTCTGCCATGAATTCACTTATTGTACTGATTTAGAATTGGCCACTTATTGCAATTCTTCAACTGTAAAACAGGACCAATGTATGTGAATTAACTTGGGTTTTGGGGTTACCTAGGGGTAATTGCTTGCCTTTACATTTGCATGTAAATGTAAATTGTAAATTGTGTTTGTGCTGCAACTAATTCTGAATTATGCTATATACAATAGTATACTATTGTACACTAGGCTTATCCTGCTGGGATGCTGCCTTCAGCTCTCTTCAGAAGTGTACAGCCCAAGTTTTGAAATGCTAAATAATGTGTTATGATGGCAACTTCTAAATGTTCTTAAGTTTGAGAAACAGCTTGTTAGATGATGCAGTGGAGGAATGGAATTCCAAAGCTTCTGTGTTCTCAGTTCCTGTGTAGCACTATAAATCCCAACCAGATGCATTTGCACGCCAGATTTTATGATGTAACCCCACATATTTAAACACCTACTGAGAAACTAACTTTGGCTTTAAGAAACAAAAAGCTACTCCCCAACGGGATGAGAAATGTCATCTGCAGTGTTTCAATTAAATTAAGAAAACATAATCCAGAAGAAAGCCACATAAATACTATTGATTTACTGTATTTTATCATGTTTTTCACAACACTATTATTCCTTAATATTTTTTTAAGGTTCAGTAGAGACATGCAGCGTGTTTTGAAGCTGAAACACTTTGACTTCAGAATATTCATTCCAACCTGGAAATGGGCCATTCTGAGTTCGCCAGAAGTACAGAAACTTGATCCTGAAACGAGCTGTACTAGCTTCCCTAGGTCAGTGCAGCCCAATTTTAGATTACAATGGAAATCCAAAGACAAAATAGGATAATCTGGTCTCAGATTACTTTGTGCTTCTCTAGTGTTCAGTCAGCTATCTAGACATACTTACAGTGTGCATCCAAAAAAGTGAGGGTTTCCCCGGTAGCTACTGAAGCACCTAACAACCGAGCAGTGATAAGCCCCTTTCTTTCCTTTTGTCGGACAACTTTAACTATTTGGAATTGTTTCACATAATCATCTAGTTTATCCTGCAAGTAGTCTGAAAAGGAAACAAGTCAGTATCTGTACCTTTAACAAAAACAATATTAAAGTTTACTTGTTAGGCTCAGCTCTTCAGTAAAGAAAACTAAAAATAATATAATATTTAAATGACCATGATTACAGTTCTAAAAGCTTCCATATCATTTGATTATTAAAAAATGAACAAGTGACCAAACAAGTACCACCTTAATTCAGCAAAACATCTACTAACATCTATTAGTAAAGTTAAGCTTTGGCTAATTATTATGCTTTTGGAAAAAGTGATCCATATATATATAGTTGGAGTCAAATAAAGATTACTTTGTATTATTTTAAAGCAATTTGGCTTTACAATCAATTACTTTATAACTGAATTAAAGGTTAGCTTATCTTGACTTAAAGACTAAGGCCACTGCTTTAAAACCCTTGAAAGAGAGTAAGTTGTTGATGAAGAACATAGTTTAAGAAAGCTGTTCTCAATATCGATTACTCATATATACTTTCTCACAATTCTCCAGTACCTCTGAAGGCAGCAGGAACCAACCTTAATCTTAAGATCTACCCAAAAATGTGTATCGCATTTATCATTCATTCAGGGCAATAACATTCCACCAGGTCCTACATATACACAATCCAATAATGATAATCTTAGATCCCAGTGGACTGCACACAGGCACTGTTAGAATATTATGCAATTGCATGAATGGTTGTGGCAGTGTCATGTAAAAAGAACACTGAATCAGCAACAAGATGAGCTGCTCTAATCAGAATGATGCTTTTAGAAGACAAAAGAAACAGTTGGAAAAAGGACAGCTGATATACAAGGTAAACAGCTACTGATTAACAAGACAAAGGGTCACATCTTATGCCATATTCTACTAAGTATATGATTAAACATGTAACATCAGCTAGTTTTTTCTTTTGATAACCAAAAAAGATATTGGTTAGCTTAGAACCAAGATGGATAACTTGTTGCCCACATATGCCCACCCATCCCCTTGTTTGCAGTATGGAGCTTCCCCACAATTCTATGAATGGCTTCAGTTACTGGTTAGGTGAGGGCAGAAAGAATGTGCGTCCTGTATTCTGACAATGTGTTAAGCCCTCAATCAGCCAGCAGTGGTTTTTGTGGGGGAACCACCAGGATGAGTTGATGCACTCTATTCTTCAACATGAGCTTAGGTAAGTGTAACATGCAAAGGAAGTCTGTGACTTAATTCAGATACATCTATCTTTAAGCTTCTAAATGTAAATATGTCTAAATATGATTTAGAATTCCCATCTTTATTTTGCACCCACCAAGGAACATCTTAATAAAAGTGTTCCTGTCTTTATAGCAGCCCTTCAAGACAGAGCAATAGCTAGAACAGTTATTTATCAGGTCTGGTATCACAACAAGCATTGTATGAAACCAACTAATCCAACCATACTCTTAAAACTCTTTCAGCACATTATTTCCAATTCTAGTTTGATCAATTTAGACCTAGACTTCCTTAACCATAATTTGACTTGGATTGCACATTATTTCCAATTCTAGTTTGATCAATTTAGACCTAGACTTCCTTAACCATAATGTGACTTGGATTGAACAGAGCCAAAAAGAAAACACACACACAAAACTAAATTGAGCTTAAAATTATATGTGGATGTATCTGCACTGCATATGAATTTAGATACAGTAGGTGAGAGGTGGGGATTTCATCCCTTGAAAGGGTTGTCCCTTCATTATCAAAGAAAGTAAAATGTGTATATTTCCAGGATATATTAATTAGAAAAAACTAAACATGAAAAAAAAATCTACAGCCCATAGATGGCACCTTACCGTCTACACTGGCATCATCCACCAAAATTATTTCCTTCAATAATATTGCAGGGGAAGTATACATCACACTAAAAACTGTTCTCAGAAGAGTTGACCATGCTTCATTGTGAAACACTATGATAACACTTGTAGTTGGCAATGGAGGGCAGCGTTTAAACTTCTGCTCAATACATCTAGAGGATAAAACCATAGTGAACAAAATATGAATCACAAATGTCAGGTTTTGATACTCTGGCATGGCACAGATAAAACACTGTTAACAAGTTTGGCATGTGTGGTTGAACTATTTAACCCTTGCTTTCAAAAAAGCCATGCAAAGGAACCATCATGGCACAGGTATTTCCTAACATAATTCTAACAATAAAGTGATAATCTATGTATCACATTGTGAGAGGAATATAAAGATTTAAAATAATTGCCCACAAAGCTGTATCATAATTAACTTATTTAAATTTACAATAAACAGAAGACATCTAGCACTGGAAAATCATGTTAGTAAGAGCAATGGCTGCTTTCTTGCTTCATCAATGTATTCGAAATATATGGAAGTGCTCTAATCCCATATAAATTTATTTCAAGATTTCTTAACATTTTTAGATGCATTATTTGCTATCACCAAATAATTACTTCAGAAAAGCCATATGTGCTATACTTACAGATGTAAAAATTAGTAGATAGCAATTATTCTAGTAACAGTAGTCACAGATCACATCTTAATATAGAAATGAAGGCTCAAAATACTCTTTCAGTATTTTACATATTTTAAATAAAGACCAGAATATTTGCTTTCAAATCCAAATACATTTCAACATACTCAGGAGGTCGTGTGTCTGGTCCTAGATCTCGATGTAAAGAAATCCTGTCACTTGCAAATGCATTAAAACAATGCTTTTCTTCACCATGCTCTTTCTCCTGCTGTTCCTCTGGGCTTAAACTGGTCATTTTGAATGCTTTACCAGAAGCCCCTGGCATATTAGGATCCTGAGGGGGACGGTCAAGGTAAGGAGTCAGTTCAGCAGCTGTATAATATCCTGGTAAACAGTGCTTCTGTCCAGCATTCTGAGTCTGCTTAATGGGTGCTTTAATTTGCATTTTTGGTTTTGCAGCTTTAATGTTGTTCACAGCGTTTAACACTAGATCTAATACAGTTTTCTTTTCATCATGAGATGGCATTCCTGGTTCTTCATTAAATTCTTGAACACCTACTTCTCGTTGTAACAAAACCAGAAATATTAAGAAGACAAAAATAATGAAGGTAAACTTCCAAAGTTTCTTCTGGGAAAACTGTTTCATTATGAAGCGCCTTAGCATTCTTATGTAAGTCATCATGGAGAGTCCACATATAGAAGTGCTTCAAATAATATTCTTTCTTTTAAACAGAGAAGTTCACAAAATGGTAAAACCTGCAAGATTTTTTAAAATGTTAATAATACTTACAATGTACGTTTACCCATACAAGTAGTTGCAATTATTTAAATGAATAATAAAAATCCACAAAGTAAGGCACTACATTTTAGAGTTGCTGAAATCATGTTCCTTTTCTAAATTTATTACAGCATTTGAATCCCCTAAGACCCTCATTAAATACACCTGCCAACTTATTTCTGCCCCTTAAACTACTTTCTTTTAGATCTATTAGATCAGATCTTCTAAAAGTTTGAATGATTAGCCATTGATAACCCTTTGGGGCTATGGATCTCAAGGAAGTTCACAACATTGTTATGGCAAATTGCGTCCCTGAAACAGGCAGTTCAAACGTCAAAATGAGCCATTCTGTTTGGAAGTGTTCCAACTTTGAAACAGGTACTTCCATTCTGAGTGCTTTGGATTTCATCCAGCTTTAAAATGGCCCTTTTCTATCAATGCCTGTTTCTAAATTGAATCACTTCTGGAACATTCAGATGGCCCATCTTGGAACTAAAACGACAAAATGTTTTGCACATCCCTAGTTAAATCTCCATTTTCTCTTTCAGTACCCTATATGCATTATCACCTATGTTTCAGAACCATTTTTACACCTTTGAATGGTTTGAAGACCTTTGCAAATAAGATTAAGAAAACCATTTTCACAATCTCCCTACTGGCAGCAAATCATTTCTATTTGAAGAAACATCCATATTGAAATAGCAGTGAAACATATTAAGAGAATACCACCCAAATGGCAAAAGTTATACTTTAATTAGAACCACTGCATTTTTCTTTTTTAAATGTAAGTTCTGCTTGTATTTTTGATTGCCAGATAGGAAAAGAAAAAGCTGTAGTTGCAGTTTTAAGCAACAGATTATTTATATCCAGTTGTATGCCACTTGAGAGGACAGAGAAGATAAGCTGCACTGCAATGTTATGCATTTATTTGACATGGTAGCAATTCTAATTTTCCAGATGGATGGATACTTACCAGTATGTCTCTCACATTATTTCTGAATTTGTTTGCTATCTCCTAGGCACTTTGCTTTTGGAGAACAAGAACTACGCCTAAATCAGAGTAGTAAGTAACACTTATTATTTGATAAGCATCTTGCTCAGTCAGATATTAGAGATGATCGCTCATGTAGCAGTGAAAAAATGCTTGCTCTACAACAGATGTGTGCTAGCCTTTCAGCCATATGACTCATGCAAGATTGGCAATCCTGTGTCTTCAAACTGTTTCACATATTAGTTTTCGTACAGCAAAACATTCACCAAAATGTGTATACCATTTACTATAACCAAATTACTCTGAGAGTTGCCCAACAGGTATATACATAAAGAAAAGAAAATCTGTACCACCCTTCAGTATTATAATCCACATTAAGTCTTAAGAAATTATTAACATGTAGGAGAATTCTAGTTCAGGAGAGGTAGAGCCATATCAGCAAAGTAAAGTATCTTATGTTCATTTATTCAGACTTGATAGATTAAGTTCCAGCTAAGACAAAACAAAGCTCCAGACATCCTAGCCATAATACTTTTTTTGCAGAAATTTCAGCATTATAAGCATTTTATGTCAATGTTTACCTAATTCTGCATGTTTACTAACTCTGCCACTGAATAATAGTTGCTACAGAAACATGCAACCAAGATAATCCTTTAACTTAAAACTTAAGGCAAACATACATCATCACTGCTATAAATTTCATCCACTATCACAAGAGTAAAGGCACTTAATTAAAAAATAAAGTTATATAAAGAAATGTTAAAATATGTAATGAGAAATATATGATTAAAAAGTTTTGGTTATTGGGAAAGACCACAACTGATACATTAAAGCAGTAATTAGTTAATAACTAATTAGTTACAATTATTTGTATGCTACCACCTCGAGTGACACTAGGCAGTTATAATCCAATAAAAATATCCACAGAATTCAAAATATTAAAAATATCTATAAAACTGAAAATGCTAAAATCATTAAATCTAAAATACTGTATAAAAAACTAATTTTGTAAACTCATTGCCCCAAATCCTTGCAGAAGTAGAAAATTTTCAACTGCTTCCTAAAGGATAAAAGGGTGTGGATCAGAGGGTAAGTTGTTCTATAGCAAGGAACTTGCCACTGAGAATGCTATTTTTTTAGTTCCTACAACTCTGATCTCTCTGGGAGTGCAATATTGCCTCTTGAACAACTAGGTAGACCAAGCAGATTCTATATGAAGAAGATGGTCCTGAAGGTAACAACGGCACAAGCTATTTGATGATATCAGACCCTAGGCCAGCAGATTACATCTTCCAGTGGTTTCATGTAGAGATTGAATAAAAAATAGGGGGGAAAGGGCAGACGGCTAAGCCCTAGGACAGTCATACTGGAATGACTAAAGGCTCAATGTTTCCTTTCCCAAATAAAACTGATTGAAACTGCCTGCTCAGGAAAAAGCACAAACAAAGCACAGCAGTGTTTCCAATCCTCAATCCTTGCAGGCCATCCAAAAGGATACTATAGTCAGTGGTACAGAATGCTGCTGAGAGATCTATTGGAGTGACAAAAGATGTACAACTTATTCAGAAATGGCAGGTTGGAGACTGGCTAATAGTTCTCCAAGGTGGTTGGGTCCAAAGATAACTTTTTAAGTAGGGACACACAACTGCCTCCTTCAAGACCATATCTCTCCTCCAAAGACAGATTTATTACCTCCTTGATCCTTGCTATTGTGCCTTCTATAGTTGCCTATATTATCCAAGAAGTGCAAGGATCTAATTTGCAGGTGGCTGAGCTCATGCCACAGAAGACTCTTTCAACTGCCTCAGATGTCACAAGCTTGAAAGAGTCCCAAATTACCTGGCAAGACATTATTTCTGTCATCTCATCTGCTTCTGCCCATCCAGCTCAGATCCAGTATGAGAGCATAGAGAAGTAAACAGATGGCCTTGAAGAAAATATGCAGCAGCTACTGTATTATAAAAACATCAGCTTAGCCCAGAAAGACAGGAAAGGTCAAGGAAGAAACTCAAGACTGGCCTACCTTGACTCTCCTGGGTATAAGAGGAAGGGAAAGAGAAATTCTATCAGCTTTTCAAGATTCAATATCAATAGAGTTCTAATATTTATTGTAAGGTCCCAGCCTGGTCTACTTCAACAGAGAGATAATGTTCTCAAAATGCTTGGGAAATTGCTCAAGCAGAAATTCCTAGAGCCCCCAAAGGACCCAATCATCTAAATAACGCTACTGGATGGCCCTTTGAGAATGCAATAAGCATGGAAAAGTACTGATGCTTCACTGCTATTACTGCCACAGAATAGGCCCAAGCTTGGGCTCATGCCTATGTCTGATCATATTCTTAGGCACCTTCTCTCCCAGAGCTCCCCAGTAAACCAAGGACCCTCTTGGATCAGATTTTAGAGGATCAGGCCACTTCAGAGAAACCCCATCAAAAGCCTGGCCTATCTTGGTCCTCCAGAGTTCAACCAGGCTACCCCAGAGTTGCCTGCATGATTGCTGGGAAAATTCCTGAGTGCCCATTAGAAATAAAGTGGATCCAGAAGGCACTTGGGGCAGACCAATCCCCTTATGGAGTTTGGTGCTGGCTGTGAATTCCAGCAATTTGACCATGACAATAGACTGATCTTGATGTACTTGACCCTCAGATCATGAATTCCTTCAAGATGAATGCCAATTTTAAGCCCCCACCCAGTACTTCATGCCATGGTAACTTGGGACAAGCCCATGGTTGTCATGGATGCCATGAATTCCTAACAACCCTTCCCCCCACAATTCACGGAGGATGACATTTCCCAGTATATAACAGGTGGGGAGCCAACCACCAACTTGGTGGTTTTCACATAGCTGCTTTTGCATCAGAAAGAAAACTACCATAAGCATGATTTGCATGAACAAAGTAAGATTTTTTGATAATTTATTCTTTTCATTAACAGAATTAAAATATCTTTCAAATACGTATACAGTTGTTTTAATGGCATCCAACAGGTTTTGCATTGCTTTTTAAGCTGTTAATTTTTTTTTTATATTACCATACTAATAACCAGAGCTCTTAAGGTGCTGATTCTCTTTCAGTGAAATAGCACATTACCATCCACACACAAGAGGACATAAGAGGCTTAAAGGAAGTCCAAGTTATAAATATTCTTAAAAACAAAACTTAATAAGCACACAATATTGAAAGACTTCTAGGTAGAAAACCAGATGGGAGGAGGAATATAACAGCACTGTGGAATAAAGCATGACTGACTGGCTGGAGCTATGGACAGAAGACTGCAAAGTTTTGTTGCAAGCCTTATTTGAAGTTTTTAGAAAACAGGGAGAATCTATCCTGTATGATTTAAGATGCCCACTACTTGCATATTTTTTTTTAATGCCAGCCCAGCAGAGCAGTTGAGGAGTGATGACGGGTCTCCCGAATGATTTCTTATGATGCCCCACACTACTACCATTATTTTTACAATTCCAAGAAAAATCTGTTAAAAGCTTTACATTAAAAGTGGCCCGGATCTCATGAGAGAACAGAAATCTTTCAAGAATTAGCTATATTTCATTTTTAAAATTTGATGTAAATGGACGCCATCTAGTGGCATGATGGATGCTATGGCCTGCAGGTACAGTATTGCATTGCCAACCCCCAAGTTACAAATTAGCAAAGGTTCTTAACACAATGAGCAGAAATACCAAACGGTCTAAAACTCTGGATGTTTTGGAAGAGCATTTTTGTATTTATTTCAGTGTAGGATACAGATATCCTATTGTTTGTAGCTAGGCCAAAAAATGGGGAACAAATTACTATGAATTCTGATGCCAATCCCATATATTCTGCTCATATGTATAAATAGTGAATATAGTTGTCAAGGCAGATGGCAGGGAAGCCCATATGAGTGGTTGAGCAAGCAGCTTTCAAACATAATATAGGTATACATGTAGAGATCCTATGTGTTGGTTGTGAAAAATTCATAGTTCCTTCAACCCAAAACTGTTGTATTATCCCATACTGACATTGTTTGTATCTTGCAACAGGTACCCCTGTTCTAATATATTTTATTAAAAGTTTTTTTAAAAAAAGAATAAAAACTACAACAAACTAAATTAGAACAGAAAAATTGAAAAAAAAGAAAGAAAAAACAGAAACAGCTAAAAGTGCAATCGAAAAAGAAAATAGAAAAAAAAAACAGAGCAAGTTATAAAGAAAAATATAAAAACATAAAGTGGCTTCCAATATTCTTCACAGCAGTTGTAAGTAAAATTATATTTTAACCTCTCTCTCTCTAAAGTTACATCATGACACTCTTCTTTCTATAATCTATCCTGTCTAATCATCAAAGCCATAAATCACAAGTTCATTTTTTTCATTTTTATGCAAAAAGTCCATAAGGGGTTGCCAGTTGCCAATAAATGTAGAAATTGTCTTTTCTCTTATCAAAGAAGTCAGTTTATCTATCTCAGCAAGATCTGTCAATTTCACCAACCATTCCTCCATAGTAGGAAGTGCCGAATCTTCCCATCTTTGTGCATACGGTATAATAATCTCACTGCAGTAACCATATATTGAAATAATTTTCTATGACTCTTTTTTAACTGTGTATTCATCAATCTTAAAAGGAAAATTTCTGGCTTCAGTTGAATATTAATCTTTAAAATTCTCTGTATCAATGTATATATTTGAGTCCAGAATTTTTAAGCTTGTTTACAAGTCCGCCAAGCATGATAAAATGTCCCTTCATGTTGTTCACATTCCTAACATACATTTGAAGTGCCTTTATACATTCTAGATATTTCTCTGGTATCATATACCAATGATATATGTGTCACTTTGTGTGAGATGGGTGGCTATATAAATACGATAAATAAATAAATAAATGATACGTAATTTTGTAAAAATTCTCTTTAAGATCATAACATAATGTAAACTTCAACCCTTTTAACCACATATATTCCTATTGATCCATCTGTATGTTATATAACCAAAATTCTTGGCCTACTTTATCATACATTCTTTAACTTGTTCTTCCTCAGTTTCAAATTTCAACAAAAGTTTATACATTTTAGCACTTACATGTTCATCATCAGTGCACAACTGTACTTCAAATTCTGTCTTACTTTGCTCCATACCATAAGTCTTTTTGTCCATTTTAAATCTTTCTGATAACTGTAAATGGGAAAACCACCGTCAACTATGTCCTTCTGCTATTAGTTGTTCTCTCGATTTAATCTTAAATTCCCCTTGGTCGCTTTCTAATAGTTCCCGGTACATCAACCATTTGTCCTCGTCTGCTTTTCTCTTCTATGAAATGCTTCTTGAGCTGAGATCCATAAAGGTGTTTTCGGGCACAACCTGAGTTTATATCTATTCCATATTCCCAATATGGCACATCTAATAAAATGATTTTTAAAATTCACATTAATTTTAACTTTATCGTACCATAAGTATCCATGCCATCCAAACCTTAGGTCTTGTTTCTCAACAACATCCATTTGTTCATCCAGACCAAACAACAAGCTGCAAAGTACAATTTCAAATCTGGTAAACCCAATCTCTTAAATTAAAAAAAAATCTTCAATAGTTTACCTTGCCTATTTTTAATACTTTTCTCAATAGTTCTGTCTTTATGTGGGGAAACCACCCCATTCCAATCTCCCAGGGGACACCAATTTTCATACAAAAGATTTATTTATATTTATTTATATATATATCAAATTTGTCACCGCCCATCTCATTGGAACAACTGGTTGGTCTACAAAGCAGTTAAAATCAATTAAAATTACAATATACAATAATCTTAAACAGAGAATAAATAGATCCAAGGATAGATGCTAAAATTGGCAGTCACTCGGGGAGCATCATCAAGGTGTCAGCTACTCCCAGGATTGGGTAAGATTGTTATCACCCCATGCAGAGGCATGTCTTTAATCCTTTCTGGAAAGCTGAGAGGGTAGGGGCCTGCTGCATCTCTGGGGGGAGAATACTCCAAAGATCCAATAATTTGTCCATAAGTCCTTTATAAAATGCTGTTTTACCTTCATTTGAGGCATAAATTCCCAGTATCAAAGTCTTAGGCCCCCTGTAGATTAACTTCCACCCCAACATATCTGCCATGATCATCAGTCAATACAGTATAAGTTTTGGATATAGTTGAAGATTTATATACAAAACAACTCCATTTTTTTTTTCATTCCTGCTAAAATAAATTCTTTGCCTAGATTTTTGTGATTCAAATATTTTATATCTTTTTTCCTACTGTATTAGTTGTAAGCAAATTACATTTTGTTTTAACTTTTTCAAATAATTTTTTTTTCTCTTTTGAGGAGCATTTGCTCCATTTATATTCCATGTTAAGCATTTATAATCTATAGTTATGCCAAGATTTTGGAAAAGTCAATACCTGTAGTACCCAACATGGAATCCTCTTCAGTGTCTTGTTGTGTCTGTTGTGGCATTTGTCATCCATCATTGTAAGTTCCATTTGTATTTTCTCCAACTCTTCTTTAAATTTCTCCAAAAAATCTCTTTCTGCACGGAGTACAGTCTGAATCTCTGCTGTTTAAAAGTAAAAATATCCCCTTCCATCTTATCCCATCTAAGTGGAATTTTCTTCTGCTTAAGTTTATCTGTTAAAAACAAACAAACCTGTTTTCTCTTATAATTCCAATTCTAGTTGGAATTTCCTTAAGTACAATTACATCTGTATTATCAATCCTCAATCTACTATTAAAATGCTACTGCAAAAGTTGATCTCTGATCCTCTTCCTGATGAAGTGCAGAAGGACATCCCTTGGAACATTTCTTAATTTTGCAAAACATGTATTAATCCTATAAACTTTGTCAATCTTTGTCTCAGTATCATCTTCCAATCTAAGAAATTAGACAAAGGCTTAACAATCCTTTGTCTAATATCTTCTCCATGTTCTTCCAGAAGCACTCTAAATATTAAAATACTTTTTTTCTCAATTCCAGTAATGCCAAATTATCCAGATCTTTCTCCATCTATTTATAACTTCTGTCTTACTTTCCAAAACTCCCACTTTGTCAGTAATTTGTTTTAAGCCTCCAGCCAATTGCCCTACAGATTCTTCAGTCTTCTTAACTTCTTTCATATCCTTTTTTATCACTGCAAATCTTTCTTCCATTTCCTTTTTAAAAGCATCCAAACTATTGGCAACTGTTTCAGTCATCTTCTTGCCAAATTCCTCAAACATTTTCTGCAATAAATCTGGCATGATGCCCTTACCTGTAAGTTGTTCTAGTGAACCTCTCCTTTCTTTTCCTATTTTTACTGCTTTTCTTGTGGTTGCCATTGTAATAAAGTGAAAGTATGTCAATTACTAGGATGAAAGTAAAAGGCAGGTCTTTTTTCCCCATTTTGTTTTCTCTATCTGTAACATTTAAGTCCCAGTTAGCTCTCCGTATTTATAGTCACACAATTTAGTTCATATTACTCTTATCTTCTTGTTCGGTAAAGTCCGATTATCTACTAACCTTAATAATAAACAATCAGCATTCCCATGAATCTGTTTGCCTAATTAATTTTGCTATTTTCAAAAGCACTTTCATTAGGGATAAAAAAAATTAGAAGAAAATTTTCTAAAATTACTGTCCCCTTTATCCGTTTAAAATTTTCTTGAATCACAATCTTGTTAAGCTTTTTGCTTTTATATTAAAATCCTTTAAGATAGCATTTTATTTCCTCTTCTTCATTCCCAGAAAGAAGGCAACTCACCAAGAATCTTTGACCTTCCCTGCTGTTCGGAATACCTCTCTTAGGTTATAAAGTAAAATCCAAAGGTGTTTAAGAAAGTGAGGCTTTTGCCCGTCATATGTCCGTAAAGGCTGCACTGCAGTTAAGGGCATGTTGTAAATCTCTCGGTTCCCAAGCTGCTCAACTCACAATTGTGAGGATCCCTGTGGGATCCTCACAACTCCATGAGCAGTTATTCCAGAGCGCACATGGGTGATCTTGATCTCTCCTTCCTCCAGAGAGATTTTTGCCAGCCAGAGCCTGTTCCCAGCCACTAATTTTGCCGCTGTGCTGTCCCCACTCGTGAAGCCACTTGCAGAGACCTCTAACTGGCGATATTATCTCACTCAGAAGCCCGCAATAGGCACCCTTGTTTAAGATTGCCTTTCCAAAGAAAAGCATTTATACACATAGGGAAACAAGCACATCATTTATTGTTTGAGTTCAACAGATGGCCAGGGAATGAATGAGTTATCTTGTTAAGCCTGGTATGGCATTCTCCAGTTAGCCAAAAAAAAAAAAAAAAAAAGGAAAGTGCAGTGGAGTATCAAATATATCTATATGATATTTATAGGTTATAGAATATTGATGATTATGTGCCATCAAGTTGTTGTCAACTCTTAGCGAGATGAACAGAATACTGAGTGTTGCCCATAGGTCTTATTCAACATTTCAATTTTATATCCATAACTGAGTATATGCCCACTGTTTCCTTTGTTATGAGGATTTACATGACAAAATTATATACAGTTTATAAAAAGAATAAAGTCTTCTCCAGTTGAGCTCAACTTCTGGTGACTTCATAGACACATCCATATGGAGGGTTTGGGCAGTTATACAGGTGGCTTTCCACTACCTTCTGGTTTTTTACTTTCTAGTCTAGACTATAGCCCCAGGATTTCATAACAGTTTTTCATCCAAGTACTAACCAGGTCTGACCCTGCTTAAGTTTTCAAGATCAGCCAAGGTCAGCTAAGTGCTGCCCCAAAGATACCCTCAAATTTTTAAACATGCTGAAATACACGCTCTAACAACAAACATTTAAAGAAAGCCATTAAGTTACACACATAAGTTCTCTGACAGCCAATTTAATCAAAGCAATAATAACCCAAGTAAACTGCTTTTAATCACTTACTTGTTATTTGAGATGGAAAATTGTCAGATTAGGATCCATATGCAGGACCAAATGCTTCAAATTTTATGGTTTTGGATCTGGATCTATTCAGGTTAATTATGGACTGACAAGCATACTAGAAAAGGTTTTCCAGTGCTACTAGATCTGTAGCAGTACGTATCTGAATTAATTTATCTTTAATAGCAAAAATGTACTTAAACACTATGCCATTGTACAGAAAAGCCATGTGACATATTATGTAATAATTCCTGCTTTCAGGCAGAATAGAACTATAGAATGAAGCACAGAGATACCCCCTCTGCATCTGATAGCGCCTAATAACTCTTAAAACCTTCACATTTCAGCAGCGAATTGTTTTCTATATTATGACTTATACCTAATGAAAATTTTTTCTTAAGATTTTAATCCTAAATATATTTACTACTGATTATGTATAAAGGAGACTTATTTTTCTATGATTTATAAAATTAAATCATATTTTCTTCCTACTTTATTCTGCGTAAGCATTACCATGTATGTCAGGAAGACAGTTTTAGTCAGGCAACAAAAGGAAATATTTAGAGTAGTTCAGGGCCAGCGTCAAAAGTTTTCTTTACCACATCCCATGCCCGTACTACTAGCCTGCTTCAGATTACATCCCACATATTCTAAAATAAAAGTGTTCTTGCAAACTAAATCTAGCAATTGTATCTAGGACTTAGAGTCCTACTACGTCACAGGAATCCCAAGTACAGTTTCATGCTGCTCCTCGATTAATGTCAACATCTTCTGTTTGAAAATTACAACCTTCCACATCACTACCGGCAGCAGTTCCTGGAAATAAAATGCAGATTAGATCTGCCCCTTGCAGCTTTTATTTGCCTTAACTCAAAGTTTTATGGCAGCTCCACACCAGAGTTTTTCATTTGTAAGATCCCCACCATTCTGTGTTTCCCACCGTTTCTTTCATCATTCTAAAATCCATACAGTTACATGATGGGTTTTGACAGGTAGTGCCTGGACTGTCCATTAGGAAGCACCTACAGGCACATTTTACCGCACAACCACTACTGCTTTTAGAAGTAGCCCAAACTACATAAGGCGAGGGCTTCTGCACTTTTAATCGTTTGCCTGGCATGAAGATATTATATTGACAGGGCAGAGAAGGGCCAACGCACTATGCCTACCCAAACGTCCGTCCCTCAAAGCCTTGTACATACAGTACTGCTACCAAATATTAATGAATAAATACTACTCAACAGCTAAATATAAAGAAAGAGGGGGGAGCCTTGCGAACACGGGGCGCTGCTTGCTCTCCCTCCGGGTTTCCTCTTCATCGGGGCACCGTCGACAGAAACAACGGAAGGCTTTGCAGCCGCCCTAAAAGTTGCACCTAAAGTCACACGACGCGCCTTCGGGAGAGCGCGGGAAACGGGCGAGAGAAAAAGCACGCCGCTCCTCTGAAGAGACAACGGACGCCGCGGAGTGCTACCTTCCTTCCCCGCCTCAAACCCTTCGCCTACCTGTGGCCTCGACCAGCCTGCAGGAGAGGAAAGCAGCCTTCGGCGCTTGCTGCTTTTTTTTTGTTCCGCCTCCCACCGATCCCCCCCCGCCCCGCATACGCGAGATCCGCGGCCACAGCCCGCTGCGATTGGCTAATAATCTGCCGCCCGCAGCGCCCAGGTGAGCGCCCAGCCCGAACGCGACTGCGCTCGCCTCGGCTTACCTGGAAACTCAGGTGAGGCGACAGCTCCTCCTTCCGTTCCTTTAACGGAAGGCAACAAGGCCACGTGCCGCAGGGCAGGGGGGGTACGAGAGAGAGGAAACTGAAAGTCGGGGCGCTCGCGCTGGCGAGGTTTGCCGCCTCTTGCACCGGTCCGCTTGTGAAGCAGCAGAAGCCAGTCAAGTAGTCGTTGCTTGCTGCAGCTGGTGGCGAGCGAGGTAACTCACTACTCCTAGGAGTAGCTTCTTCCTGGTTCTGAGAAGCGTGCGCCCTTTGACTCTGAATTAAGTTTCCGCCAGTCTCTCGTCCCGAGCTGGCTGCAAACTCGCGCTCCTTTGCAGAAAGGGGCCTCGCTAGTTTGATGTAATCCTTCGCTCAAGCTGAGGACGGGAGCCCTCTGCGGTTTTGACCTTGGAAGCTAGCCCAATAGTCCGTTTCAGTTACTTTGCGCTATTCCGATCCACAGACTCCCCAATTCAAAAGAAAAATGCTGACTGCCATGTGACATGGGGCGCTAAAGATGCCTTCAAAACGGCCTGTGGCCTTGAAAAAGGCATAAAATATAGGGGGTGTCAGCAATGCTTCATGGGGGACCGGGTGCTTTGTTAAAAAAAGAAAAAGTGGTTGCTAAACACTAGGAGTCGAAAACGACTTGATGGCATATAATCAATCAAAAATTAAACATCTTTAAACGGATGTTGCGATTTGGTGCAAACTGTAATTGAAAAATTGGCCTTAAGCATCCTACTGATCGCTATTGCCAGACAGAAAACAGGATTAACGCTGTACGCATTTTCATGGGTGTTGGAAAATTCTTTCAGTTCTGTAGAAAGCTATCAACTGTGCTGGTGAGATGGGCCATGCTTTCTAAAGCTGCCTGCTTGTTGTCCATGTGCAGCTCAGCTAGAACTTAATTTTCTTGTACTTTTATCATCTAATAAAAATGGCGTTGCATTACCTTGGACTATGCAGATTAGGATAACTTAATCGTAAAAACACTGTCTAAAGCAGTGTTTCTTAAACTGCTTAATTCAATTACCTCTTTTCCCACTCTCAAATACTGTACTATTGTACACCCCCCCGCAAACCCAGACTCTCTTGTTTTACCCAAGCGTCTCAGCAGTGCTAGTCCCAAACTGGGTCCTTGACTCACTAGCAAACAATTGCAAATTGCTCCATTATCCCAGGATATATCCAAGTTATCCCATTTAATCACCACTGGTCTAAAAAGTCAAGCCTGTTGTCACAAAGGCAACAAAGACATACTGTATAAACTTTTGTGGATTGGAGTCCATCAGATGTACATGTTGTAGACATATGCCTGATTTCTTTAGTTTACCTAATTTATACATCTTTATAATGAAACAGCTCCCAGAGTCGCTGGGAGTCGGACAGCATATAAATTTAATAAATCATCATCTTCTTAGGCAACGCTGGCTGGCATTCCTCTTCCAGGTGTCCTATTGATAAAGGAGTCACAGTAAAATAAATTTACCTTTCTAATAATTTCTGGGACTTGGTTATTGAAGATTTTAATTTGCTGGAGTTCTTACTCTTATGTTTCCTCATTTGGATTAGACAAGATTTTCTTGTTCTCCATTTTGTATCCTGATTATTTCCAATAAACCAAATACCAAGTTTAGTAAGAGCTTATGATTTTTTATTATTCCCAGTTCTTTAGTACTTTTCCTAAACCTAGCCCATTTGTTTAGTTATGATTTTTCTGGTGAAATTGACAGATGAATGAGTCATTTAAATCTTAATTGCTTTCAAGGGAATGTAAAATACAGCCCTGTACATATTTGCCTAGAATAAATTCTTACTAGTTACACATTACTTATTTTCACTGATGTGCGCAGGTTTGAAACCTTAGCCATCACTAGCTGGACTGGGACTACAGTCTCTGTGAACTCCTTACTGTATTGTGAATACTGAAAATCCAAATCATTGAAAAGTAACAATAATAATAGCAGTATAAATTTCCATGGCATTAATGTCCCATTCCCTGGCTTCTTGAATAAATTATTTTATTGCAAAGGGTCTGATGTTCCTTGCCTATTAAGGCACTAGAAATGTTTCCTTGGTACACAATATATATGTACAGATTTATCATTCTAAAATGTCTTTATGTTTCTTAAGAACTCTAAAATCCACATATGAGATTCAGTGTAAAAGGCGTTCACTTGAATTACATACAGTAATTCATTTCATCAGTTTAATTGGGGTGGTTTTAGTTGTAAATGTAAGCATTATTTCTCATACTGATAAAAGCAATACTGTAGCAGTTATCAAAACAATGAACAGATGCAGATTGTCCAGCTTTCACAAAAACAAAAGCCTACAAGCCTGTATGCTCAAAAAAGCATACCGAAATGGACAGGCTTTGCCACTTTAGATTGCCTGTATATAGGTTTCTCATTTGCAAGTAACGTACTTGCTGGAATTCTTAAATTATAAGCATAAATTTCCTTCTAATTAGTAATATTAATCAGAGCTCTTAAGATTCTACTTCCTTGAGTTAATTGCTTCCAGTCTAAACTGTAGAGAGGGAAATCTGACAATAAACCACTTCAGAGTCGGAAATTTTTATCAGTCTGTTGCAAAAAGTTCTGATGTACCAATAGATCCTGATCTTCCTTTTGCCCACATAGTGTAGAAAAGTATATTAGTGTAGAAAAGTATTGCTGATGATACCTATACCTATTTACATCTCTCCTATACATTCAGGAACCTTGTCTTCTTTTTTTGTAATAAAATTTTTATTGCTTTTTAATTAATAATAAGAAAGAAAAAAAGAAAACCAAAATACAAAAATAATAATACACTATCAAGAGGAAGAAAAAAAAATTAAAAAGTGCTATTACAAAAAAGTGACAAAAATACAACAGAAGAAATAAAAACTCGGCATAGTATACCATTATAACAGTAAATACTTACAAATCTATATATATTTATCTAATGCAATTATTATTTAGATGCAGATATATTTCCAATACATTTATGTGACTCATTTTTTTTAACCTACTGTATTTTGTATAAATGAGTCCCATATTTCATTATACTAGTCCATATATAGTCTACATCTATAGGCACTCCGCTTGTAAGTGGCAAGTACAATCATTGAGTGAATGGGGCCATACATGTATCTTTCCAATGCTGCTATATCAGTCTTTTAGCCATAATAACGGCACAGAGAATCCATTTATGTTGTCCAGATGTCAAATTCCATGTACTAGGTATATAGTTCAAAAGAATATTATCCTCTGAAAATTTTAGTTTTTGTTGCATAATCATATTTATATAGTCCACTACTTTCTCCCAAAACTTAGTAAGTATAGGACATTGTAAAAGCATATGCTTTAAAGAGGCATTGTCCTTACAACTCCAACAAAATGCTGTTTTTGACAATTCTTTTCTATCAGGAACCTTGTCTTCTTTTATATTTGGTGACTTTTACCACAGTGTGACACAAGCTAAAATGCAATTAAAAAAAAAAAAAGATTGCCAGTAATGATTGTATTTTATGAAACAGACAGAATATATGTAAATGTAATAGTGAAAGCAATGAGATATAAAATTAAAATTACTAAAAAAAAAAAAAAAAACAGAAAAAGACAATGACAAACCACTTCTGAGTTGTTGCCAAGGATCTGTATGAAGTCACCAGGAGTTGAACCTGACTCAAAAGAGATTGTACTGCTACTTAATGTTAGCGTCTGTGTTTCTAGCATTCTAATCTGAACCGGGAATTCTTAGGGCACTTCCATTCCCCAGTCCCTTAAAACCTGCTGATCTCAAAACGCTGAGAACAAAGAAGAAAAATCACCACTTCACCTGGGTCTTTTACAGGTCCTTCAGTAACAAAAATCCTTTTACTTCCACTCCGTGCAAAAGAGAAAATAAATTATTTACAACTTTTCACATAGCATATATAGTAAGAGAAGATATAGTCAGATTTCCTCATATATGCCACATGCAGTATTCCCTAAGGATAATGCTGTTTTAGCTAATATGCTACAAGCACAACCAAAGCCCAGTTTTATTCCAAGCATTGTCACACTTTCTATGCAAGCTGGGATCTTTAATCTAGAGACTATGTTGCAAGCCACCATACTATTGCCTGCATCACACTAACTAGGAGGTATATGCAGTGTACTAACACTCAGGATTTGCTTGTACAGGTAATCCTCGACTTATGACCATTCATTTAATGACTGTTCAAAGTTACGATGGTGCTGAAAAACATGACTTGTGCCTGGTGCTCACATTTATGACCATCGCAGCATCCCCGCAGTCATGTGATCAAAATTTGGGTGCTTGGCAACCAGCATGTATTTACAATGGTTGCAGCATCCTGAGATCATGTGATTGCCATTTGCGACCTTCCCAGGGGGCTTCCAACAAGCAAAGTCAATGGGAAAAGCCAGATTTGCTTAATGACCATGTGATTCACTTAACAACTGCAGCAAAAATGGTCATAAAATCAGGTGCGATTCAGTTAATGACTACATTGCTTAGCAATGGAAGTTCCAGTCCCAATTGTGGTCGTAAGTCGAGGACTACCTGTAATGAAAAACTGGGAAAATTAGTGAATACGGTGCTGATCAGAAACTCTGAATGTAGGCCACACTGTTTTTTGGTAATGTCAGGAGTGGAACTTGAGAAAAAATGGGCACAAGAAGAGAGGGAAGTAGTGAAAGAAATTAGAATGAAAGTAGAACTGCAGGAAGAGAAGCTAGAAATCCTGTATGAAAAAGTATTAGGGAGGTAGATGAATCTCAAAAGAATGAATGGGAAGTAGACAAAAAGAGGCTTTGGAAGCCACTTGGAATAAAGTGAAAAGAATGTTTCAGAGTTCCATAGACGTAAGTTGAGTCACATTAATTATGAAAAAGGATTCTTGGAATGATGAAGTGAAAGAGATTCAAAGGTGAAAAAGTCATCTAAGAGAATGATTGCTGCAAACAATAATGAGACAAAGATATTATGGAGATATAGAGAAAGAGATAGTTGCAAAGAATGTAGCCAGAGAGCAAGGGATTTAAGATTAGACACAGCAAAGAAAATGTAGAATGATGTTGATGAAAATTAAAAAAAAAAAATCTCTTTTGGAAGTAGGTGAAGAGGGCTGAACAAGGAGCTTCCACCACAGTGAATACTATTAAAAATAAAAGGGATAAAATGTATTTGCATAACGAATGTTTGTGATGACATTAGAGGTGAGTTGGTTTAGGATGTGAATGTATGTGTACTTTTATACACAGACAGTGAGGCATTAGATACAAACCAAATGATTTGCAGTGAATGTTAGCTAGATTGTATGCAACCAGCAACAACCTAAGTAGCTGAATTTGTGTACCTTAACGCAGTGTTTACTACAGATAGGAAAATGGATAAAGACATTTTAAGAATGTGTGAACATTCTGATAGAAACTTAGTAGACACTATATAGTCTGTTGCAAGGAATCATGTTGAAAGAAACCAAACGGCTGTGTATTAGAGCATGTTTCTGCCCATTTTTGTTATATGGAAGCATGTAAGTTAGGTGAAACATAAAAGTTGCATGCAGTGGGAATGGGGTAAATTAAGTGCATGTGGTAATACAAGAGATAGAACTGAGAATGAATGAGAACTGAATGTTTATTGAATACAAAAATGAGCAACCAATAAAGAATATGTTGAAGTGTGAAGGGAAAAAAACAAGAAAATTGTAGCTGGATGTTGATGAAATTCTCAAAATGAGGCAAGTGACAAATTTAAAAGCAACCAACCAATAAAGCAGGTTATGAATGTGGTGGAAGGAAGGATGTTTGCAAGAGCAGAAAGGTATGGAGAGAGTGAATGGTGTTGATGTGAATTAGTTTTCACTATGTTTCCTTTCCTTTTTGTTATCTCCTGTCTTTAATTTCTACTCGTATGCATCCCAATCACAGCTTATTAGTGAAATGTTCTGAAATCCAGCCTCTGATTTGAATAAAGTAATATTCAGTAGGCATCCATATTGCGGTACTTGATTAGCTCCTAACAATCTGATCAGCTTTTCTTTTTGGAACACTTTTAAGAATTTTTCTTGGAAATACAAAGCAATGAGGACACCAAAGCTTTCCAAAAAAATATTGCCAGCATCCTAAGTATTAAGAAATGGAAAGGGTATCACTTATTTTAATGCTACGAGAGGTATGAAGAACTTAAATATTCTATGAAAATTGAGTGAGGCAATAGGAAATGGAAAACTGACTCCGTTGCCTACTCCAAAAACAGAGTAGAAGGTGAGTTGCTAGGCAACCCCATATGGAACACTGGCCTTTTTCATGAAGATAACTAGAGTTACCTCTCTGCCTCCCTCATGGGAGTTAATTCAAAGGCCATGTATTAGAAAGAAGGCTTAGGATATGAAATGCTATTAAAATATTGATAAAAGCTCTAATAGAGTCTTTCCACTTCACTGGGCAGAGAGTAAAATCAAGGCAGAAAGAGACCCACTGTTCCCTCATGGAGGCAGAAGAGCTTAAAATGGCTTATCTGAATCCAAACCACCAGGTGGAAATATGGCCGAGAGGCAGGATATTAAAAGCTCGATTGGAATCAGAATTAGTTGCACTATGGTATCTTCCATAAATTTTCATGGAAATTAGCGAACTGATGAATGGGATAACCCTGGCTTTATTAGCTGTTAAACTGTTCTTCATTCCTGTTTACATTTAGGGTAGCCGAATGCAGAAGAAAAGGATAGGAGCCTCATTCATAGTTTTGTAAAAAGAGGAACTGACAAGCCAGCCATGCTGAAATTTAGGCCAATGTGAAAGATGCAGGAGGTGCTGATGTCCTCATGGACATCTGGCCATTCTATCTACCTTTTATGAATTTTAAAGTAATGTTACTTTTATCCAGTGCAATATCAACAATCACAGCTTTATTGGTAATATCGCTGTGCAGGTCAGGAATATTGTCCCTTGTAGGAAAGGTATGCTTTGCTTTCTAAAAACAGCTCACCTCTTTTTAGTGGTATTTGGATTATTTGCTGTAGGAATAAGAAGGATCCTACCTAGTAACTAGAATAGGCTTAGACTATTTTCATTAGGTTGTTCTTTACTAGCTTTATTGTAGAATATCCCCTTAAACTATTCTATAGGAAGCTTCTGGCAATTATAAATTCCAATCCACTAAAAAATTAAAAATGCCAGTTGTAACAGTAATGAGCAAAATATTGTGCAGCACCTGCTATGCCGCAAGTAACTAGACTTCAGTTCAGTGGCAACTGAAGCAAAATTCTGTGCCTAAAGTAAGCATGTATAGATGACCGTGGGCACAAATCCTGTAGTGATTACAGATAACATTCTAAAAAAGATGGAAGGGGCAGTTCAAAGTTGAAGTAAAAAGTCAGTTCCTTTCCTGCTAAAATCCATGTCTATGTTTAGTTTGCATAAAAAGAGCTTTAAAAAAGTCAAACCCAGCAGAACTAAACAGTTCTAAATGTAGCAACTATTGGTGCAGCAACAGGATGTGGATATGACACAGAAAAAAGAACCTGCACTCAACCACAAGGCTATAATGATGAAATCTTAACATCAGCCTCTGAAAATTGAAATCAGATTTATGGATGGCAGGAAATTGCAGGATCTAATCACAGAACCCACACCATAACCTTAAGGATAACTGCAACATAATGGAATCTAACCAAAAATAGATTTGAGAATCTGTTTTTATGTAAGAATATATAATAAACATTCACTTTCCTTTCCAAAACATTAATAACATGTAACACTGAAATGATAGCTTTCAAACTTCATTAGTATCAATGAGGAAAGCATATATAAATAATATTTTATACAGTGTCAGAGTGAACAATGCAATGTCAAGTGCAGAGCTTTACAGTATGTCATACAGTTTTAATTTTGCTGTTTGTCTTGCATTAATACCTGGAGGTCACACAGGATTGGCTTGAACCATCACCATAAAGGAAGTAACAGTGGAATGTTATGCCTTGAGCCCCCCCTTCCCCTCCCCACTTCAGGTAGGCTCACCTACAAACCTACTTTTACAGAATCACAGAAGCAGAACTGACAAATAATAAGCATGTCAGGGCTAATGCCCACCTTAACTGGAAGAACATTTAAAGTTCCAGCTACCACACCCTATATCCAAAATGTTGAACTTAGTAATGCTAATAGATGCACTCAGCTGGTTCCTCCTGTGTTGGGGCAACAGGAAAACAGTGTAACTAAAGGTTTTCATGGACTTACTATATATGGAAATGGACATGCCCTCAGTCCCATATGGTGCTTCTCCCCAAAATTTTACAGTAAACAGTGCTGGCTATAACAAATATTTTGTTTTAATATGTAAGCCTTCTAAAAAAACCCAGATCTGTCTCTGTGTTGCAATGTATGAATACTTCTTTTAAAAAAACTATCTTACCTCACTTAGATTTTCTACAAAAAAAGTAATAAAAACCCTGGGAAAAATGCCTGTGAAGTGGAAGCTGTTCTAGAGCTTCAAATGACTTTTAGCAAGTGGTGGGAAGAAAGCAGATTATATGAACATCTTTTTGAGACAGAACGACAAAAAATGTTGAGTGCACATACATCCATTTATAGTCAACATGTAATATCATAGGCATCATTGGATTAGACTGTGAGTTCTAGTCCCGTTTTAGGCATGAAAGCTGGTTGGGTGGCTTTGGGCCAGTCACTCTCCCTCAGCCCAACCCACCTCACAGGGTTGTTGTGGGGAAAACAGGAAAAGGAAGGAGTATTGTTCACTGCCTTGAGTTATTTATAAAAATAAAGGTGGATAAAAAATCTTAAAAAAAAAACCCAAAGATTCTCAGAAACAGTCATGTCTGGAAATTCTAGATCTAGACAGGCAATAGTCCAAAGAATCAGTTAAGAGTCCAAGCATGAGAGACAGTTGTATCTTAAGTGATAATAAAAAGATATATGTACGCATACACACTGATTTTTGATCCTTCTTTATGACTCAAGTGATGGGCTTTAATGTGGGCAACTGAAGTTCAAATGTCTCCTTAAGTTTAAGAAGTCCATGGCAATCTTAGGAAAAGGCATCATCTCTTAGTCTGACCCACTTTGCGAAAAGATTGGGAGACTGAATATTGTAGAAGGACAACGGAAAAGTATACAGATGTAACATGGAAAAACATCTTCAAGAAATCCCTGGAACAGAGATCTTTCATTTTATATTATATTCTTCATATTATTACATATTAGTACGCAATATTATGCACAAACACCATGCAATATGCAAAAATGCAGTCTTAGTTACTGCTAGAGTAAAATAAAGAATTTAAATAAGAATTAAGTTATTAACCACTTAAGGTTTCCAGCAAAGAAAAATGATACCTTGCTAAAACAAAATAGTTAAAACTGGAGGGAAATAAATATAGCATTGTAGTATTGTTCTTTATTTTCCCCTTTCTTGGTATTCCTGAGGATTCAAATTAGACACTGTTTCAAAACATTGGTTACACTCCAAATAAATCACCTCTACAATGTAGAAAGAGCAATGGACACAGCTGGAAGTTCTCTCTGAAGATTTCTCTGCCACAGAGAAATCTTCAAAGAAAGTTCCAGCTGTGCCTGTTGTTTCTTTTACACAGTTTATCTGGATTGCAGCCAGTATCTACAGACAAAAAGTGAGACACCAATGATCTTTGTATTTACTGAACCCTAAATACTAAAGCAGCCTGTTTTTAAAATAAACCTACAAGTAGTCTCTTCACTGTTTTTCACGGGGAACTAGTTGGGTGTGCAGCATCTTCAATTATACAGATGACTTTATAGTTCCTTTTATCTTCCAAATTAACATAAATGCATACATCAATACTCAAGTCCTTAAAGAGGCACGTGCTTTATCAAGTATTTCTTTTCTGATTTTGGGGTAATTTGGATGTGCTTCTAAAACCTGTTGGAAGAAAAAATACCTGCAGTGAGACTGCTTTTCAAGCTACATGTTAACCTTAAAACAGATACCCACACCCACTGCTATTTCTCAACACCTTCATTTTTATTTCAGAGAATACATAAATACATTATATATAACCATATACTGTAATCTATATTTGTTCTACCATGAGATTATACATTTGCTTCATTCTGATTCTTAACATGTAAAACACAAACCATTATCAGATAGTCAGTGTAGTTTACCTTATGACAAATATTGATTGCATCAATATATCTCTTGGCTTTCAGGTAATTAAAAGCTAGCTTGAAACCTGTAAAAGCAGAATGATGAAGATTTTGCAAAGGAATATTTTTAAGAACTAAAAATAAAGAACTAGGATAGCATGTGCATGTTTCTCTCTCAGTTTAAATTATGGTACAAACGGAAGACATGTTAAAATGAGAAGATAACCTGTTGGTCTGTTATTCATAACTTTCATTTCAGTCAAAAGTTACCCTCATCCCCCAAGTTCAAAATCCTCAACAACAAAAAAACAGGAAAAGAAGGGACAAAACATAGAGAAGTCTTTTCTCTTTAACTTCCCCCCACCCATCTCCTTTCATCCACACTTTCTGACTGCACAAAGTTGGTTTCATAGTTGCTTACTACAACACCTTCATTTAAGCTTGCAAGTACATGACTTGAACAGAGCATTCCAATCTATTTCCCAAGCTCAACTGCATGAAATCCCCTCAAGTGGTCCCATGGAACTGAGGAAACTTGGATTAAGCACAATTAGATATGTTTCTATTAAGTTAAGTTTGCTCAAGTTAGAAAGCGCTGAGCTACATCATAAGGGACTATAAGCCAGCTCTATGGAGCTTGGGCTTGGATAGACTCAATGCATTCTTTTTATGGAGTTCACTCTGGAGTCAATGACATCTCAGTAGTAGGTATGCAACATTCCTCAGTGGCTTCACGGAATGAAGAATGTGTTGTAACAACATGCTTTTGAGCTCCAAAGCCAAGCAGAGGAAGAAGGCTTGTGGATTTAAGAGTTGAATACAGAAAGCTCCACTCATCTCCCAAATGCAAGTGAATTTGCTCCTTTCGAGGTCCTACAGGTATCACAGAGGACTAAAGTAAACAAAAGAGGAGGGAGTTGAACCCCCAAAATGCATACCTGAGGCTAATTCTACAAATGTTGAAACTGATGGCATTCATCCCCTCTCACAGTTTAAGAATTTTGGAAGGGGAAAATGAGAGGATGGCTTGTGGTCCTTGAAAGAATGTTTGCTTCTATCCTCAAGGAAATTAAGTAGCTTCCCTTCAGCTGAACTCTGCCTTGGTCAACTTGAGAGAGTTCTCAGAACCACACTGCTCTCTGCTGCCAACATTCTCCAATAGCATAAAATTAGCTTTCATAAACAGCACTTGTCCCTATCAATTTGAAAGACACAGGGGTCTTCCCCAAAACTTCAAGAAGTGATGTGTCACATACTTCCAAGTATGTCCTTTTTCCATCTGGGCACTCGTGATGCCTGTCTATGGATGTCCACTATAAGAATATGTGTGTGTGTGCACACATGTGTGTGCAAAAAGCTCTTTTACTGAAAAGTATGCTATTCCAGAATGAAAACATGTAGCCTCCATTAACTGGATTACTGGCTTTCCAAATGTCTTTAAAACAGACAGGTATCAATTTTAGAAAAGTTAGTGATTTTCTATCTCACACAGAATGTCAGTCATTTCAGTATGATTTACACTGCAATAAATACGTGCATCATATTTACAAAAAGGAGGACTCTCCTTTTTTTTGTTTTCTGAACTACTCTTTTATGCTCACATTGTGCTAATTTAACCATAGGACTGCCTCTTGATAAAACCAAACACAATTTGTTCGCCTGCAGCAGAATGCTATACATATCTGCTCAAAAGTAGATTCTCAAGCAAATACATGTAGTATCTTCTTGATCGACAGCACTATCTTCTAATGTGGCTGTTAATACATTTGACTAATTTTAGACCATATTCAGATAGATTTCTACTATTGTAAGGAATGTATTTTCCAATTAAAAGTACTAAACTGAATACAAGTCTTGACATCAAGGCTAAAACAGAAAAGAGTTTAAAGAACAAATCATGCACATTTTACTGAACCACTGGCAGAATCTACCTCTTTTCTTAATACTCTGCTTCCAGTGGGCTGAGACCACAGTTCAAAAGTGAGTGTTCTGCTTTGAAGTCATACATTCTAATATCAGTTCCCTAATATTCTAAGGGTGAGTATCAGAGCAGGTGAAAAATGATCTGGTAAAGAATAGGAGAACATATAATCTGACCTGATAGCAGGCTCATGGTTCCTACTTCCAAACTCGGCAAGTACCATAAATAATTTGCCTTGGCTGGTAATAATTATGGTCAGTCACCACCACAAAAAAGCAGATGCCAAGAATGGACCTACCAATGGCTGGGTTGGTTTGGTTCCCATATTTCCAGGCCATCTCATAGTTTGCAGATGCATCTTTGTATGCTTGCTCCTTTTCCATAATGTATCCCATATATTCATAAGCTTTGCAACAGGACTAAAAAAATAAAAAGGAATGTTATCCTATATAACTAAATTCTAAAGTTAGAATTCTGTTATTACAATAATAAGCTAGTTTTTGGGCTTTTTCTAAAAAAATATTGTGTGGATATAACACTAAACCAGAATGTTGCCTTTGTTAGCTAATGAAGAAAATAACATTGAAGAATTTCTTGGACGGCCAAGGGTTGCAAGGAAACTAATTATGACCCACAGTAGCCATAAGCATGAGAGTCAGCTCTCTTCCTCTTAAGAGTCACATTAATTAAAAATCTCAAGATACAGATTATTTATTTATTTATTAAGTTTTTCAACTGCCCATCTCCCCCCAATGGGGGAACTCTGGGTGATTCACAACAAACATTAAAAACATAAAATATATAAATACATAAAACCTTAATTAAAAACATTATTAAAAAGGAGAAGGAGAGTCCAAGAGGATGAAAAATCTGAGGCTGAAGGCAGAAGGCCTCTATTAGATTAGCCAACTAATAGTTTTAAAATGGTTTCTGGTCTGTCAATTACCCTATTATGACGAAGGCATCGCTTTAGTAATTCACTCGCCATGTCATATTTTGAAGATTGAATGTAAATATCAGCAAGCAAAAGCCAACTTTTTTCAAACTCTTCTGCATCAATGGGATTCCAGTTCATTTTTGAAATTCGCTTCAACTGGTTTCTGGCTCTTGGAGTTTGTTTTAAGATCATGTACGCTGTAGCCATTCCCAAAAGTGCTGGGACATGATCCTTCTGCAGCAAATAATAGGTGGAACAGAAAAGATAAACAGAGAATGCTACACAAATATAAACTTTTGCCAACAGTATATATTACACCTGTGATGCATGTTCAGTCCTAATCTAAAGATCAGTGTGCAATGCTCTCAAGAGCCATAAACATTTTCCTGCTAAACAGATGCAGGAAAATGGATTCCTATAATGAATTCCATGCTGTCTTTCCTCAGAAAGTAGCTCTCTTGAGTGCAATAGCAGAATCTGTTGGTTCACATAAGAAACATGACCAAAACATTTTGAGTGTGACTCCAAACTAACAGACCAGTGTCTCACCAAGCAAATCATTTTAGAAAATCACTGGTTTTTCTTAGTCTCATTGCTGAGCTTGGCACAGTCAATATATTTTTCTTCCAGTGGTTTCCACTTATGCTCTAAGGCTGGTAAAGGACAGCAACATGGTTATCAATAACCATATTTCACTAGAAGCCAGAACCTGACACTTGTAGCCACATCACCCAAGGATGATTCATACCCTATTTTCTTACATTCCCTCTATCCTGGTCCCATCACAGCTCATTAATAAGAGCAACAATGTGGTTTTTGTCTCACACCCAAGCTTAAATCCTGATTGAAAGGGTCCACGTAATCCATTTCATCCAGGGTTTTCTGTAACTGAACTCCAACCAGCTTTTCAACAGCTTTTCCTAAAAAGGGAGAGTTGGGACATCAGCTGACAGTTTTTTAAAATAGCTGGGTTGAGTAATCTTTTTTTTAAAGAGGAGACATACTTTGTCTCTTTCAAGATGGAAGACACCATCACTTCACTCAGGTATGCATTTACTACCATGTATCTGGCCTCCTATCACCTCAACTGGGTAGGGCAGAGATCTAATCCAGAGGTGGCACAGCTAAAAGCCTTGTACGCTTCCTCATGATCCACAGATTCAAACCAGCCCAAGCTAATTCCACAAGACTTCTGTCATCTCAGCTTTATTTGCCTAGCCAGCTTCCAACTTCAACTGAATGTAATTTTTTCCTCTAGATGCTTAACAAATTCATCACAGTAGCCTGTCTGGCTTGTTGTTTCCTAATATACTGTAGACCAAGTCACTTTAAACAGTGCCATGGAGCTGCTATCCACAGATACAATAACAGCAGAGAAGTAAAATTTTGCACAAATTTATATTAAGTATTTTCTTATGTTAGAGCAATGGACATTTTGGCACTTTCCTATACGTATATTAAACTCTACATGTTCAACTGAACAAATATTTTCTACCACTTACCTCATTAGTAACAACTTCTGTAAAGGCATTTAGTGCTCGCTCAACATTTGATTTTTGTTTAGTTGCCACTAAACAGTAATTTTCCATGATGCAAAGCTGAACGTGACCTTGAGCAGTCTGAGGCTTCAATTCTTTTAGGAGTTTTTCTGCTGTTCTCACAGCCAGCTGCACTGATTCTTGCTTTTCTGTAGAACTACTATATACAAGAAAAAAAACATTAAGGTCATATTTTAGAATGCAGTGGCAGTAGAAGGAAAAGAGAGCTAGAGACATTCTTGCATGTATTCAAGATATAAACGCAAGAAAGTATTAAGAGCACTTTTCTGTTTAATGCACAGAGAGAAGTGCTGCCTTTTATGCAAAAGTGCATATAACAGGGCACCATAATCCTGATACAGTATCAATCCCTTGGCTTAAGCCTTCTTTTGAGGGTTCAGTGAAAATATGTCTTGGAGGTGGAATGGTGGTTTTATGGAGAGTAGATATGAATGCTCCGTCAGATATGATTGCACCCCTAAAGCAAATCCACTCTGTCAAAAAGGGCAAGGCTACAGCATGCATCTCTATTTCTGTAATATATTCTTTCTTTTTTGTTCTTTGAATGCCTGAAGGTGAGCTTCAGTCTTCCTTGTTCAAGTTGGAAAAGGAAAAGAGTGTTGACAAAAGAAGTCAACAACTGTACAGTTAGAGAAGTTATTTTTCTGCTTTACTGAATTAACTAAATAAGCTTCAAAGCCTTTTGGATGTCTTCAATCTAAGGTCAGGCTGAAATAGAAACCACCATGTGAAAATTTAAGCCATCAAACAAGGTTTTTTAGCACCAAGTGCTTCTTAACAGTGTTATTTAACAGTCTGCAGGATGCACTGACACAAATTTACTGCCTCACCCTACACTGTTTGCTCCCAAAAACAAATTGGAGGGATTCTTCCAAACATCATTCATAATTAATTGAGCAAGATGCTGTCTTAAAGTAGTAGGAGTCATAAAGGTCCCATCGTCACTTACTCTATGTCACCATCCAGATGTTCAAACACCTCCCCTCCAATTGTTTCATTGTCAGGGTTTAAGCAAATTTCGATCATATTGTACACTGCATTCTGTCCCCAGTCATTATCCTTCCTTGCTTTGTTAAAATGTCGAAGTGCATCATTTGGTTCACCAGTGTACCTAGCAAAATAATTCAGCTTAATAGCTTGTGTGAAAAAATTTAAAACAAAAGGAAAAAAAAATCCTTCAGATTTATTGTAGTTGTTGTGTATACATATTACAACTTCAGACTTTAGAAACTGACACTCGGAGTTCTCAATTCATTGTGATTTCACAGAGGGAAAGTTTAGGTATAGGATAATGGTAAATATCAATATGGCTGCTAAGAAGTAATGAAATGCCATTTTGGTTAGAGGAAAAAATGTCTCATTTCATTCCCAGAAATAAAAAAAAAAACACATGTTCAAACATAAGAGAAGACAAGGACAGATTTGTAGCTAAATGGAAAATAGTCTAGGGCACTAGACTAACAAAGCATAATGCAGTAAGATTAGAGTTGCTGCTAAGGGAGAAATCTTGACATACAGATTCAAGCCAATTTTAAACCGTTTTCATTTTTTAAATCACATTTAGCAAAATAATTAGCTTATCTATAAAAAGTAAAGCATGTGGCATCCAATCTACCTTTCAAATATGAAAACAGAATGGTGCTAATTCTGAGAAGTAATCCTTTATAGGACAAACATAATCTGTTCTAGATCATGTCATTACAACCCAGAATCATCAAACAGAAAGAAAAATTCAATATATGGGTCAGCCACTTGCATACAACCGCACACTTGTATTCTATTAATGTATATATCTACTTAGCATTTGATTCCAGCACATCACCATTCATTGTTACCTTGATCTTCAAAGGCATGCAACCTTTTGTACTAGCCTAATAGAGGGATATGTACCCCCCACACAAAAAATGTGAATAAAAGGGAGAAAAAAAAGAATAAACAAGCAGCACATAAAAAATAGATGAAGACAACTGTGATATGCAGGGAAATCAATATGGAAAGAAAAAGTCTAAGGAAAAAGGAAATCTCAAGATGGGGAAAATATCTCAGGCAAGGACAAGGACAAGCAGATGTCAGGGGAAAAAAATCACAGAGGCTGGGATCCCAGACTGCGCTAAGCTATAAACTCTGCTTAATAAAACATAGTGGCTGGATTTATACAACACACTAAGCCTAAACTAAAGAAGCCACATAATGGCTTAGTGGAATGTGTGAACCTCTCCACAGAGACAAGGGGGTATGGAGGAATAGCTTGATGGAGGCAGGGGAGAGGAAGAATGCAGAAAAAGCATACTTTTCCACATGTCAGGCATCAAGAATCAATCATTGGTGCATGAATCCAGTTAATACATTTTCTGAACTTGCTTGGCTAATATTTCATAAAAGCAAGTAAAAAGGACTCCCCCCCACCCCCCGAAATGGGGGGTACATTTTGTGTGGGGGGTACATTTTATTTTTAGTCATTTTCTAGCCACACCTACCACAAATATAATCCTTTGCAATAATGAAAACCTGGATCAAGTGTTGTCCTTGGAGAATGTTTCTCGGCCATTGCAAGGAATCTTGGAACCTCTTCTAATTTTCCAGCTCTTCTTAAGAGGTCAATTAAACGAGACAGTGTAGTATAATTGTCTACACATATGACAGTGAAGAGTAATTGTTTATTAATATGTGTTCATATTACACAAAGCAACTGTCCTTTTTAAAGATATATATATATATTAATTAGCTTATCTAATATACATATACATACATGTGTATGTATATACACATATATATATATACACAAGCAGCAAACATGAATACCAAAGAGAGTTAAATGAGAAAGCCAAAAGAGTAGCCCTGATGAGGCAGGCTTTCAAATCATACATTCTTCACTCTGTAAAGAGAGCAACCCTACAATCATAGTCCTTGCTTCCTCCATCACACCCACACTTCTCTACTTTTGTGGGGGGGCGGGGGGTAGTAGGGGGGAAGAAACAATAGATAAGCCTGCCCTATGCATCTAAGAACCGTGATCACTGGAAACAACAGAATTACAGGCACCAAGTTATTCATCCTTACTCTGTTCCTCTGTACAATAGGAACACCTGAATAAGGCTATGAATGACTGCAGAATGCCGATCTTGTATTGAGTTCTATCCACATCATCATTTCCAATATGCAAGTCGTCAGTGTACCTATTTTTTTTACAGACTCTGAACATTCTTATTTTTTATAAAAATATCTCAGAACACATACCCTTTAGCTTCCTACCCCAATCACATTAAGGACTTCAAGAATTCACTAAAGTCCAGTCACATTTAAATAATCTCATTGAGATTGCCTGCAATGGCAAAGAGGTATTTTACTTCCTAAAAAACCAATGTAATATATTCTCTTTTCTCCTATCTTCCTGTCCCCTGCCCCTGGAAACTCTTACCAACAGCACCCTTGACTGATACAGCCAAATATCTGACACTTCTCACCCGGACTGAGAGCTATGGCTACAATAACTGTGTTAGCTTTTAAAGTGCCCGAATGTTCTTTGTTAAACTGACCCTAACATTTGAGTAGTCAATAGCCTATTTCCTATTCTGACTGGAATTCTGTTTTCCCTGGCCAAATACAGGTGCTTTAAACAATAGCATGAGGGATCATGGAGGCAAGAAAAACAGAAATACTGTATAGTTGGCTCTGAAAATTATGTAAATATGTTTTTCATTCATCTACTTTTTAAATAAAAGTCTTTAGTGGTTTAGAAAACTTTTTCTCATCTGATCTTGAACAAATACAGTAGATTGTCCTATAACACTTTTATGGAATAGTTCATTTATAATCATTTATGAAAAAAATCAGTTCCTTTAACCCTTTCTCAAGATTTGTTTGATTTTAAAAAATGCTTGTAAGAAAAGAACAACAAAAGGCTTCAATGCTCACCGGGATGGCGATCCAAAAGCTGCTGGAAATGAAACAAAGCCTGCTCATAGTCCTGTTTCTTGAACATCAGGTCAGCCATCATCTGCAAGTATAAAGCAGCCAGGCTAACTGATCAGAAAGTAGCGCACAGCCTGCTCTGCACTGAACTAACCTTGCAAACATCAGTTTTTGACAAGAGTGGGTAAAAGTCAAATTGGGCCAAACATTCCACCTAGCAAATGCTGGGGCCATATCATAAATGTTTAAGGGAAAGAAAATCACTCACTTTGATGGAGGATGGAATTTGAATGAGGCCAATACTGCGTTTTCTATATTTCACTGCACACCAGAGGACAGAAGTTTAGCTTTGCTTTCCCATCAATGAATCCCATTAAAAATGACCCCCAGCGATGATATAAATGAAAGTTATCTGAAAGTCTCATAGCAGTGGAGGGAAGATTCTTCTTTTGAAAAGCACTGCAGAAGAAAACATTACCCCTTTCACCCCCAAGCAGTGACCAGGCTTTAAAATAGCTTCCGTTTATCAAAAGGCAAACTATTTTAATGACTTGTGGAGAGAGGGAATCATTTGAACTTCCAATTGGAAGTCCCTTTTCCTAGGCAACTGGGTGTGGGGATCTGGAGGAGAGAATCTGCTCCTCCTCACACTTCTTGCAGATTGGAAATCTCTAGAGGCCAGAGGTTTCCAACAGCTGCTGTAGAGAATAACGACAACCTTCTGGTGCCAAGTGCTACAGTTAATGCTATGGAATAGGAATTACATATGCATTGTATACACACAAATCTTTCCCAACATGTTCCTGCAGACCACCAATTACTTGATCATTGGACTAATGAGAAAGATATACTGTATGTGCATACTGGGGAGATCACTTGTTTTGATGGAAGAAGGGGTATTAATAAGTCTAGTGGTTAGTTACTAAGAAGCCTATCTGCTAGCTATATTAATTAATTAGTATATTAAGCCTTTATATGTCATTTGCCAAATGTATTCAATATTTTCAGTGCCAGCTTTGAATTGCCAGCTCTCCTCTTTTGCTTAAGCATCTCAGTTTTTAATTGCCTTAAACCAGTGTTGTCCAAACTTGGCCACTTTAAGATGAGTGGACTTCAACTCCCAGAATCCCCCAGCCAGCCGTTGAAGTCCACTCATCTTAAAGTGGCCAAGTTTGGACGACACTGCCTTAAACCCTTTTTCCTTCCAAAACACTCTCACGTGCCTTCTCCAAACATGCCTCACTGTCAGGATTAGCCCAGGAAACTCCAGGAGACAATACAGATTCAACCCAGCAAGGTTTATTGGCTCAACTCTCGTTACAGAATCTTCTCAGAGTGAGAGCAATTCCCAGGGTCACCCCACAAACATCCTCTGCATTCCTTAGGGAGGGGCCAGTCTCATTCTCTTATCTCGTGTTCGTTCTTCTGGGGATGAGAGTCCATGTTTCACACCCTTACTCCACACTCCCACACTCACGCCTGCATACCTCATGATCCATGTTTTTATTTCCATTAACCAAAAGACAACACATCTTTCTCTTGGCCAGAAATGCTGGTAAATTCAAAATGTCATGCCCCTTGACACTTGCACTGCTAAGTGAAGTGAAATTGGGGCCACTGATAGGTCAGTTCTCTTGTCCTAAACAACTGCACTGTTTTCCAGTCCAGAAGATAATTTAGTAACTGGTGTGGACTATGGTAAAGTTGTTATGGGAATTCTTCTGGACAGAGCAGGCCTATTGTGGCCTCCTTTCCGTATCCTAGATAGAGGATAAAGGACTAACTTGTGATCAGTGGTTGTATTCTTAATCTATAATTGTAAAAGAAATAAGAATTAGATTGCGGATATACATAGGTTTACTAATGCCCCTAAAAGTCTGCCTAGTGTTTATTTTTCACTTTATTGCTACAGAGTTTTTGGGGGGAGTGGGAGGGAAAAGACAGTAGCATTACATTTTTAAAATGATTTTAAAACCCTTATTTTAGATTCCATTTTGACCACTGTTATATCAATGGTCTGTCACTTTGAGTACGTCTGAATGCAGGTGAGCCGCTGTGTTTGTAATAATGCCACAGAGGTTTACACCCTAATTGAAAAGAAACGACAAGAAATCATCCTAACTCACCATAGTGGCTGCTGCATTATCTCGATCATTCTTTAGCAAGACGGCACACTGATGCTGGCATGCGTCCACATCATCCAGTGCAAGATACAAACGGGCAAGTTCCAGCATCACCTGAGAATTAAAGACAGACAGATCCTTACTATTTTTCCAAATATGACCACCTCCAAGCCTTTTCAACCAAACCTGAGGAAAAATTGGTTCATCTAGGAGCTCAGCTGACCTTGTTGTCTGTCTCACAATGCATGAGCGCTTCTTTGTAAAATGTAATGGCTTTCTCATAATTCCTCTGGGTTGCTGAATGCTTTGCTATCTCTGCACAAATGTCTGCTGCCAGTTGCTTCTGCAAAGGAACAGCGTCCAGCTGCTCAATCTGAATCCGCTTCAGGACTTTGGCCTGCAGCTCCCGAGCCTGATGGAAAAACCAAGGAGGCAACTTTCAGTAGGTAATCGTAGGCAAGGATGTTGGGAGAGAATTTTTGAAGAAGACTAATTGTTTCTATAACTCAAGATTGTGCTCATTCTTGTTTTGATACATGGCGGATGTGTTAAACAAAGTTAGGCCAGTGCTGCCTCTGACTCTGCGTTGCCTACACAGCCAAAGTGGTAAGAAGGTGCTTTTCTAAGCTCCTCCTAGAGATGCCAGGGATGGATTTTGGGACCTCAGGCATGCAAATGACATGTGCTGCTAAGTCTTAGCTCTGCCCCTCACATGAGTGCAAAGTGGCCAGATTGACTTTTGCTCTTAACTAGTGGAGACATGTCAGAGAACAGTCCACGAGGGTGCTGTAGGGGTTCAGCACTGAACTGGCACTCGGAGACTCAGATTCTAGTCCACCCTCAGCCAAGTCTGCCAAGCATCTCTCATCTGACCCCACCCACCCCAAAAACCTAAAGAGACAATATTATATTAACTGACGCTTTCTATGTACAACCTATTTCCAGCAACAACCTATCCTTTGAACAACCTCAAAGACTCTTCCAGGATTGTAGGACTTCAATTGAACTGCAATATATTGAAAATTTATTGGTCCAATTTTTCATCCAATTTTGGTGGAACATTAAACAGCTGCACTAAACCCGCTGAGAGTCTTCACACATTTATAAAGGGCTTTTACAATGCCTTTATAAAAATAAAAATCCTCCTTAAGGCTGCTCCATAAAAGAGGCAGAGGAGAAAGAGATTGAAAATTCACCCTCTATAGGGACACCATTATGGCCATCCTCAAAGCACACAATACATTACAGTTTGAAACAGAAGGAATGAAAAACAGAAACCCAAATAAGCATTAGAAAAAACCCAAGATTACTTCAATTATACATTGTTTAGCTGATTTAGGATTTCTTTACTTGTTGCAATGAAACAACAGCATCCTCAGTTCTCTCCATTTTGCTGTAAACCTTTGCAAGAAGAACCTGATAATGGATATCTTCCATCAGAGAAGACAAATCATTGACTGTTGGAATAGAAGGAGATGGAATTGAGAGACATGAGTTACTACAGAGAGGGGATTATAAAGAAACTAAGGGTGCTAATGAAATTTATACAAGATTTCGGAAAGAAATGTTGCCCTAAATAGCTCATTTAATTTGATTTGATTGAAAATGAGGTAACTGAGGTGGCATGGCAGAGGAAATTGGCAAAATCCCTTTAGTTATTATTTCTGCAAAACAGAAGCCTCTGTTCCATCAAAGGTCCTTCTGGAGGCTACTCAGATTGGGGAGGAAAATCTAGCCATATATCAGACCACAATGCTTCTCTTCCTTCCAATATCTGCTGAATGTTTTTTTTTTAAATCTACTTAGCTTGTAACTATAAAGTACTTACATAAAACATGTAGTTGAAGCAAACTAACTAGTCAAATTTAAAATTCTTGAGTGAATTCTGGAAGTGTTGGTCCTACCCCATATATATAGATTTTGACTGACTGACTGAGAATCTGAAGCAAACAGAAGGTCTTACCAGGCTCATGATCTAAGGCTTGCCGAAGAACTTTTTCTGCTTTGTCATGCTGGCTCAGTTTTAGCAATAGCTCAGCCAAGTCATAACAGAGGAAATTCTGCTGTCCAGTTTTCAGAGCAGCTTCATAATAATTGATTGCCTAAAATACAAAGACTCTCTCTGAAAGCACGTATGTGAAATTTCCAGCGCATTTTTTGCAGATAAGTGCTAAAGCCCTTTTAAAAACTCTTAGATACTTAAGGAACAACTTTATCCAGTGACCCAGATACATTCCATTTTTCATGGTATCCTTATTTTGTTCCAATTATAGTTCAAGGTAATATGCACATACTAATTATGAAAAAAAATCATACGCATACAGACAGTGAGGACCTGCAACAAGATACAACTGCTTTGCTATGAATTAGATCAGAACTGGGGAATGTAAGGCCCTCTCAGTATTGCACAAGTACAACTCCCAGCATTTGTCACCACTGGCCAAGCTAGCTGGCTGGCTCGTCTCCTGGGAGTTGCAGTTCTTCTGGATCAGGAAATCAAATGGCATTTTGAACCTCACCATAATTACAATCTTAAACTCTCCCACTAAGGATTGAAGTTTGGTGCACTGTTGGCCAACCTTGAACAGTGCAGCTAGGAAAAAGGATATGCGCTTGATAGCATTCCAGTTTTCCCCACTTTTAAATTGTTAGGGAATCTGCTTACTTTGCAACTTTAAAAGTCCCTAGTGCTCATAGAGAGAATACAAGTTGTTATTTCTATATGTTCTTCATACTATACCTTTGAATAACTGTGAGTCTTGACTAGAGCATTCCCAATTTTACGAGCCAAGGCTCCATCTCTAGGATTTCTCTTTAAAGACTGCTCATAAGCCTCTATGGCTTCTTCAGGCTAGAATTGCAACAGATAAAAGTTAAGATTATGTATGATTGGACTATAGGTAGAAGACCTGATTCTTACTCTGTGATTTATTGGGATTCAAAGATAAGTAAGTAAATAAATAAATGGGAAAACAGGAGCAGTTTCACAAAACTGCCATCAAACTCAGCAGACCACTCACTCCTAAAATAATTTTTCAAGAGAATCAAAAGCTTATGATCAACTTATAATTAAATGATACTTTGATACAGGGCAGATATGGAAAATCCATGGCTCTCTCAATATTGATGAACTGCACCCTGAGCATCTTCCACCTTTGGCTATGCTGGCTGGGTTGCTGGGGGCTGAAGCAACATCAGGAGGGTCATAGGTATGCCTTCCTCATGCTTGGAAAACTCTAAGACCAGTAAGCAAAAAATGAAAAGAACTAAGAAAAAAGCCCCCAAAGACCACACTGAGGTTTTGGCAAAAAGGAAAGCAAATGCACGCAGATACTTTGAGAGCATTTTTCAGAAACAGTGCAGCTCAGAAAGCCAGATATGACAAAACAACTCCACTTCAGAACAATGTCCATGAATACACCTAAAAGCTCCTGCACTGTTTTGATTAAAAAACAGACCACTCAAAGCTTAGAGCACAAGCCACACTAGTTCACGCACAGCATCTGCATATGAAGAGACGATCAGAGGATTCACCTACGCCCTCTTTCCTTGCTAGCTATTATGAACTATATACTTATCTCTCTTGCAAAAATTAGCATTTTTTAAACCGTTCTATTTTGATCTTACGTATTTCTAAAAATTATCAAAACAAAATCTGGGGCTTGAAGCAGCTGTCTCAACCTCCAAAGAGACCTCCCCCCCCAGTACTGTACTACCATAAGGTTCAGAAGAGATGTACGTATCGCCTGTATTCTCCTTCAATTTACCTACCAAAGGGAATGACTTTGACCTGGGAACAGGAAGTCTGAGTGGGAACAGTGCAGGGACTAAGATCAACTCATGTGTCCATGCTGACAGGGAGAACAAGAATCTCTTTAGCTTCATGCGGATCTTTCAGATTACAATTTTATCGTTTCCTTTTTTTTCTAAATTCCAAGATCTAGCTTCATTCTGGTACTCTTAACCTAACACTGGAGAAGCTTACCTCCTGGATATTCATGTATGCATCACCAAGGAGAAGAAAGGTGTGAGAACTTGGCATTTTTTCCACCAGATCTCTGCAAAGAACAATAAGAAACATTATGGTAAGCACTGCCAGAAACAGAATCTTTTACCGGTGGTGCAATAAACAAAGTTTTCTACAATCACAAATTTCAGGGTTGGTCTTTAATAGTTGGCAAATATTTGTTTCTTCCTTGGGAACTTCAATTTAGCAGGAATAAAGAATGTTGTGTTCTAGAGAAAGAAAACTGAAATCAGTTGATATCCTGGAGATCTTAGTTTTATTAACGTACATAAATCAGTGGGCAGCTGTTTTTCTTAAATTACAATAATTCAGTGGAACAACTGAAATGGGATGAAAAGAACCCTAAATCATAATTCAGCAGGTGAAGATGAAGAGCAGTTTGGTTAACCATGTGACATCTCCAATTTTGGTTAACCATGTGTCTAATCTTTACTGAATTAAGCAAAATCAAGCCAAGCTCAAGTTTTAGATTCATGTATGAAGCTGGTCTCTTTTCACAAAACATACAATTAGTTTATGGTAAACTGCAATTAATCTAAACTGAAATGGAAGATGGTGGGGGGGAATCTAAAATATGTGGAATTCAACTTCAAATTTTTGCTTTCTTCTCCTCCTCCTCCCTTGTTTCTCTTTTTTCCTTAAACATTTATATTTTATAGTCATTAGATCTCTGAGATCAGAGAAGTTAAAAATAGGCAGTTATGCCATTGTTAGTGACAATCTCTCATAAGACATGATAACCTTATGTAGCTTTTCCCCCTTACATATGGTTCGCTACCAACTATGTAACTGTTAGAACTGATGACAAAATACAACAGAACATGTGCTTTTCCAGTACTTGTACTACAGAGACATTCATATTAGTTTCATCTTACTATTACCACATAAATACCCAGAGCGCACAGGACAATTTTATACCACTCTGTTGCTTTCAGATTCTAATCCTGCTACAACATACAACGTTGCTCTCTTCTACTGGTACACTGCTTAGGTTTGGTGCAGCAGCATTCAAAATTTGTCAGGCTTCTGGATTATGCCTGGGGCTCAACATTCTAAACTAGGTTCAGTAGTCTGAGATATTAGGGTGTTTTATAACTTCTACATAGTAACTGCTCTCCTACACTCACCTAAGGTTCTCACCCCTCCTTTTTATAGTCTCACTTTTTATATCTTCTCTACCACTTAATTTATATCTCTTTTATACCTTCTAACTTTTTATAACTCCTTTTAGATTTTCACCTTTTATATCCTTTATATATACTGTATATTTTTAGATTTTTTATACTGTTGTGCTTCTTTTTAATGACTGTATCCCACCCCCTTTTGCTGGTCTATAACCATAATAAATATTGATTTGATTTGATGTCAAAATAAAGAGCATTAGTTTAAAGAGGGAAGGCATCTGAGTTGGAAGGAAGAGATATCGGTGATACCTCATTACATATGTACCTTTTGAAAACATCTAATTGTGGACATCTTCAATTCATCCTGAGATTCCTTTTCGTCCCTTGGCAGAGACTACATATTAATGCAAAGCAGCTTTATAATCAATGTAATTGTTGAGGACCCAGGACTACACTCACTTAATATAGACTTATTTATTTTCATATCATTATTGGCAATATTTATTTATTTGCAATTTCTGTATACTGCACCACCTTAGTAAATTCTGGATGATGCACAGGAAAAATCATAATGTTATGTAGCAGTCACTGAAAAATAAATCAGTGGCTGCCCACAATCCTATTAAAGGCAAAAGGCCTGTTGTAATGTCTTTGGGGTCTTTCAAAAGGAATCAGGTGATTCAGAAGATCGTCTTCATGGGGTGCATCTATGGGGGGGGATGAGTATTCCAAGGGTGGGAGCTATAAGATCTGGCAACTAGCCCACAATCCTGGACCTCAGGTGGGACTCTCAAAAAGCCTTGTTTGGATGTTTGCAATGGACAGGTATAAACATATTTGGGAAGACAATTCATGATATATCCTGGAGGCACACCACACAGGGCTTTATAGGTAATAACCAGCACTTTATAGGCTGGAAGCATACTGGCAACCAGTAACTTCAGAATGGAACTGATTTTGCTGTAGTTTCTCCAGCTAACAAATTGACCTCTGAATTCTGAACCAAATGTAGTTTCTGAGTTGTCTTTAAAGGCAACCCTTTGTAGAGGGTACTGCAGTAATCCAATCACATGGTGATCAGGGCATGAGTTACTCTTCCTGGAACAGGTACAGCTGTAACGAGGGCATGAATCCTAGCTAGGCAAAGATCCCCTGACAATGGCTTCCACTTGCTATTTCAGCAGGTACCATAACTCTAGGAGGAACCCCAACTAATGGACCATCTTCTTCAGGGGGAATATGACCCAATCTAGAGCAACCACCATGACTGATATTTCTGGATAGGCCAGATGTCTTTGCACAAACAGCAACTCCATATTGGTAGGTTTTAGTCTAAGCTGTTTCTACCCATCTAGTCCTTAAAAGCCTCAAAACACCAGTTCAAGACTCCCACGGCAGGTGTGGGCAAGATGGTGATATACCATAGATTTAGGTGTCAACAGCAGATTGATGATGCCTCACTGCAAAATAACAGATGACTATACCCATCAGGATCGTATGGATCTTTGATAAGATAGGGAAGAAAACTGAGTTCTGCAGCACCCTATGCTGCAGGAGTCAAGGGCTCAAGTCCTCATCTCCCATGATTACTGATTGGAACTGCCCACTCAAGTAGGAGTGTAAAGCAGTGCCCATTGACTATGATTACAGTATTAATGAAGAACAGACAACAGATACGTCAATGTGGTTTCTTGGATATAAATTTACAATGCAATTTATTTTGGGAAAAAAAGGATGTGGGCAATATAAGCTCTTACCTATAACAGCTTGCATACAGCTTCTTGTCTCTCCTGTACTCCAGATAGATCTCTGCCATCTTTTCTTTGGCTTGAACAAAATAAGTCTGTTCTGGTGTTATATTTCTGAACATAGTTAAAGCTGCTTCAACATCTCCTTGCACAAGAGCTAAGTCTGCATTAGTGATCATGAGCCTCAGTTCCTCAGATGTACCAGAAAATTCATTGATAGCATCTTGGAGGATTTTAACAGCTTCATGCTACAAACAAACACACATTTTGTCAAATGCCAGCTTTTCATATTGAGGCAAAACTGCAAGTCTCAGATTAAGTTCTTTCAGTTGGTCTGCCAAGCTACTTAGTTAGTTAGTTAGTTCATTCACTCATTCGATATAGCCGCCCATCTCACACATGTGATTCTGGGCAGCTCACAAAAGTTTCTGTCTGAATTCTGTAGAGGATATTGTAGGAGCATTTTCCAAGCTGCACAATTCGTTCATACACCAAATTAGACAAAAATTATTGCCACTCTTTTATCTCAGTTTATAAATTTATAATTTGAGTCATACTGGTCATAGTTGTTAATTACTATATAGTAATCTAATTTTAATATTGACTTGCTTTAGTACTGACTTACAATGTTAAATGTTTAAGATTTGCAGATTTAAATAACTGTTACTTTGAAATTTTGTAACAAATTTTATGTTGCTTGTAAATCTTTATTTTGCCTTTTCTTTTTCTTTTGTCTTTTCTTTGACTGTATTTGTAAAATTAATAAATTATAATAACAGAAAATAGAAAAACAATTGGTTCACACAGAGCACCAGCCATATTTATTGGTCTTTATATTCCCCTAAGCTCTATGTTGCAAACAAATATAGCAGTAAGTGGTCTACCTGACAAATCTATTTACTAATAGCCCTATTGAGATTGGGGGAGGAAAAGCACACTATTCTGGCCCTCTCCTTGTTACTCTTTCAGTCGCTCTCCACAAACTAAAGGGAGAAATTTTGAAGCAGGTTATCTTCTCCACTTGGGTTGTCCTATGCAAGTTCTTCATCAGGTTCTAAATGAGAAGTAGTAGAACTTTCAGAAGTAGAAAAGGCTACTATTCTTCTAACTCATGGAGGGTAATCTTCATCCTTGCTTTTTCCCTTTGTATACTTCAGGAACATCCAATCAAAACTTGCAAAGAACCCATTGGGATTCTTCTGAACACAGTCTGAAAAGCACTGTGGTATATTTCTTGGCAATATCTCTAGCATGCAAGGAGGACAAGAGCCAACGTATTGCCATATTTTATTCCGAACTCGTGAAAATGCACCTTTCATTCTAGGGTGGGTCATGATCTTGGCTAGGCTTTCAGGCCGTTCTACAGCATCTGCTGACAAAGTTTGCCATTATGTTGGAGACAGTTTGAAAATCTTCCAAATAACCTTCCTTCTGAAGAGTTGGGGGAAACTTCCATCTCTTTTAAATGAATGTATCTTGGGGAATCCAAGAGGTAAATATAGTCCATAGAGGCTTCTTAGCTGGGTCGCCAAGAACTTTTCCTTTCTGCTCATGCCCTTTCAATTTAAAATTCCTCCCCACCACAACATTTGGAAAAGCGTCTTTTGAAAGCTACAAAGCTTCCAACTACATGAAGAAAGATCAGACTTTCTTAGTTCAGAGAAGAATAAGGAACTGTCACTCCCAGCCTTTCCTTGGATGGGTTTGGGCATTCTTTGACCAAATTGTACAGATCCTGATTACTATTACTTGCACTGGCTTTTAAAGAAACTAATAAGAAACTAATTTCAAACCATGCTTTATGAAGTTGACTTCTTTGAAACTAACCACGTTTTGCCAGATTTAATTGTGCTTAAGCATAAGTTCCCTCCTCCATGTGAGAAGGCAACAGCATGAGCCTCTAGGAAAGCTAGGTTTATTCACGTTTCATTAAACCACCATTCAGGGCAGTGTCCATATGCATCCTATTGGTCACTGCTATCAGGATACTGACTAATCCTTTAAAGATTTTAAAACTATAAATGTGGTAACATCTCTCTGAAGTTTGTTCACTAAGCTAAAGGATTAAATGCATTCATAACATTGCCATACCTGTTCGCCATTCAAACGATGAGCCTCTACCAGTTCCAGGTAGAGAGAGACACGATCGCGCCCATCAATTTCAATCCTTTTTGTTTTTGATTTAGAGGAAGGTGCACTTGTTCTCATCCCTGGCAAATTCATTGCCATCTGTAATGTTTTAATGGCTTCTGCTACTTCACCCATCTTTATCTGGGCTTGAGCTTTTATTAAGTGGTACACAGGATGTTCCCTAATCTGATGAAAAGTAATTTGAATAAATAATTGGTATCTGTATTCTCTTCTGTCCTCCACAAAAAAAAAACACTGAAAAAACATTGAAAATCAACTATGTGTTACTCAGATATTTAAGAACATCTTTGAGCAATTAGAAACAGTACTATATAACTACTAAGCTTTATAAAAGATTACCAGAAGCTCTGCCTTCAAATCATACAAGGATGGTGGTGATTATTTTGAAAACCAGAGTGCAGAGTACATTGGAGAGGAAAAATATACTATTAATTACTGTAACACAAGAATCAGGATCTTTACTAAAAGGCAGGCTAGTTATGCCCGCTGCTGGAAAATAAACATCTATGGAACAAACTATGGCCTTCAAATATCTAGGAATTACCTTCCAAGCCTCTGCTTCTGGGAGGCAACAAGTAACAACCAACACAATTCTGCTATAAACTTCTGATGACCCTTTATGGATTGCAGACCTGTATTTATCAAGACTTAAGATCTCTCAAAGTTGTCTGATCCAAACTTGTTCGATCAATACTATGAGCTCCTCTATGTGTATCTAGGGTTTTGCTATATCTAGCTAGCTTCTCTTGTGGCCAGTATGAAGCTCTGTCAGATTCTGGTCTGAACTGATCTTTAGTTAGGAATTGTTCGCCTCCTTGACACTACTGGATAGTTGTAAATCAGCAAAGAAGAAAGGAATTGAATTAGACCTTAGAAGCTATAGTCTATCAACCATGGTGTCATAGGGCAAGGAAGGAGCCAATTTGAGGGCATTAAAAGGCTAATTAACAATTCTATGACAATGTTTTGATATTCTGACAATCTGCAATCACATCTGCACTCCCAAATAATAAACATAAATACTTCAGGTACCCAGTTTAGATGATAGTCAAGTATGCTATGAAAGTAGAGTTTCAGTATAACCTAATCCAACTTGCCTCAAAGTTGTAACTTAGACAAAGCTCTAGGGACTGAGAGCAGAGTTGGAAGTTGTTTTGCAATAGATGAACTTGAGCCATCAGGAGATGAGCCTCTGCGTAGGAAGGATTCTGCTCCAGACAGTGTTGTAAGATTCTCTCAGACGCTTCACAGTTCCCTGAGCAGGTTAAACAAATAAAACACTGTAGGTAGGAAAATAAAACCCTTCATCTTCAAAATTTATTTTAGGGGAGCCTCTGTAAACTGATTTTCCCCTTGACTCTATATGCTTCTTCATGCCCCTCATCCCCTACCAGCCAATAAATGAATGTTTCCATTTATTTCAACAAATAAATGGAAACAAATGGAAACAAAATCTTTATTATTTTCAAAATTATAGAAACAATGAAATAATACAATATGAGAAACAGCTTGATAGAAGCCACCGACACTATATTGTTTCTTGGTTTACACATTCATGGTCTGGCAACTAAATTTTTAAATTTTATTTTTAAAATGTCAAGGGCTGCAGTAGGCAGAGCAAGGGGGAGAACTGGATAGGACTGGGTTACCTTAGTGGATAGAGCTAGGATTTTTCCTGCAAAGAAGCTTCTTTTTCGTTCTTCCCAACCCAACAGAACGTTGGAAAGAAATTACTTAAAGGAGGTCAAGTCTCTGTCAGCAGAGTGACTTTTTAAAAATGAAACAGAGCAGGACCAAATTTGGTCAGGTGGGTGGGGAGAGAAGCCAGGAAAAGAAAGACCAAGCTTGAAAGTGGTTAGATCTGGCTGGGGGTTGTTACAAAAAAAAAATCTGGAAAAACATTCTCCAGTTGGGCAGTAGTCTGGAATATTAATTAGAGCTTCACACACAAAGCCAACACATATCCACACACCCTAAGTCAGTGGCCAAGTGGCCAAGTTTGGACAACACTGCCCTAAGTAGTCCATGAGAAGAAAATGCATGCAATATATACACAAATGCAAACATTACTTTGTTGCACAAGAAAAAGCCAACCACTCCTATGGCCATTTCTGGTAACAGGAAGGGACAGAATCCCAGAAGCCATGTTTTTCATCCTTTCCTTACTTTGTTTCCTGTCCAGGTGATTAAATACTGTAAGCCTACAGCAAGGCCAAAGTCATTTTTAGTTTATTTCCAACCTAAAATTACCATTTTCAGATTACAGTGTGATTTACAGTAGAAACCTCTGAATTTTAGCAATATATTCTTCAGAAATTTTGTCTGGGGAAGAATGTAGACTGCACTTTACCCACTCCTCACATATAGAAATGCTTTCTGAAACTGAGAGTATAATTTGAAAGAAAAAAATGTGTCCTTAAAGAAATCATTACCTGATAAATATTTCACTTTTGCAACCAAGTAGGCAGCTTGTAAAAGACCAGGAACTGTTTTCATCACAGTTTCAAGGACTGATGCACAAGGTCTGAGAAGTGGTGAAGGAGGCTGTCCTGGGCCTGCAGGCTAAACGTTAACAAAATAGACTTCATGATTAAACATTACTCTATTCCAACATGACATGTACATTTGACCTGAGAAGTAAAATCCAATGTGCATTTTACTCTGCCTGTTCTCTGGATCTCTCAATATGTAACATTGGCATTTTTGAGTCCATCCGTAGTTGACGTCTAAGGTGCTAAGGCAAGAGAGCGATATGTGGATAGATCAGCTTTTGTCCTCCCGATTGCCTCAGAAGGAAGCACTCCAGACTCCAAAGATACCATTAACAACAGAAAACATTCCAAGGACAGACTAACTCAAAAGGAGCTCTAGTAAACAAATCTTCAGTAGCTAGGCTAGGATCAGGTCTCTTGCAAAATTCTGGATGGGATTTTTCACCTAACAGACTTATTTGACCTAATTTAGGCTACACCAGCTTTCCCTGACCTCTAAATATGTTGAGATTATCGCTCCCAGAATTATTAGGCAGAGTAATTTTTCAAACAACTAAACTAAACTTCTGTTAGGAACTATTAGAAGAAAGGGATGTCAGAAAGAGAGTTTGACAAAAACAGAAAATGAGTGACCTATCTTACTTTTAGCTTTGGTCCCAAACAGAAAAAAGTCTGCCTATCCATTGTATATTATATCTAATTTGGGTCATAACAATCTTCTTATTCAATTTTTTTTTAAACCAAAAGGGGTGAAAAATATTTTCAGTAGTTAAAGGTCAAGTCTCCTCAACAACTGAGCTTGTATCTTGTCATTTTTCTTGATAAGAATATAGAGGTATTAGCAGTATCTTCTTCCCTTTCAAAAGTTAGTCCGCTATAAACCAGCATTTACTTCCTACACATGGCGAATAACTGTTAAGACTGAAAAGCAAAACATTATATATTTTTTCTTATTTTAAAAAGATAAGAACTTTTGTATCTTACCTGACCTGGGCAAAAATTAAGATACTCCTTAATAATTTCTATCAAAAAATCAGGATTTAATTTTTCAAAATATTCTACACCAAGAGGTAAACCTTGGAGAGAAGAAAAGTGGGCATCAAGTACATCATTCAATAAAGTAATAACTTCTTCTTGTCTTTTATTTTTCTTCATAGCCAATACTGCACGTAAATAAGACAGCTCCTACAAAACAATTTTTAAAAAATCTATCAGAATATTTTCTATTCCATTAGGTGCTGGGCACTGATACTGACTGTTGCAGGGTCACCACTGGTAACTAAAAGTCCCTCTCAGGAACCCAACCTCTAACTCAGATTTGTAGCACATTCCTCCGTATTTGTCTAACTCTTAAACAGATAAAAATTGACTGAGAGTTCCATTCCAATTAACTGCATACTGAACTCCCGTAATTACCAGTTCCATCCTTCTGTTCCAGAAGCTGATTTTAGTAGCAGTCCAGAAGATTAAACTTCACTGGGCATTGTACATCTTTGTAGGATGAAGGGAAAAACCCACAGGTTGAGAGCTCTAGCAAAGGCAGGATCAGAAATGTTGAAGTTATGAATCTGCAAAATTTTAAGCTATCTCCTTTTCACAAGAAGTCTGTAAGGTGCCTTATGCTACTGGAACTCTAGAGCTCATTTAAAAGATTTCATCCTATTGCAGTCAGTAGGAAGTGTCAGGCTTCTCCCAACAGCTGGATTAGAAACACTTAAACAGCCAATTAGGGATATAAGAACTTCTGATAAGTAGGTTTACTGTAAAAAAGCTAAAGAAGCCATTATGAAATAATTCCAGTGACTGCTGTGTATCAGTTGCAAGACCTATTTATCAAGATTCAAATTCTGGCCCCTCTTTCTCCCACCCATGCAATGTAACAGGCTGGAAGCCAGCTTCTTTTGGCTATGAGGATGGTTTCTACCTGTCTTTTGTCTGGCATCAGGCTATTTGGGAAACTGTCTGAAAACTGGCTCTCACCTGAGGTGAGATTAAATGAAAGAGACAGAAGTAAAGTCTGGTTCTCTCCCTGGCCACAGAAAGTCAACAGGGCGGTGGATATGGCAGAGCAACTGCCACAGAGTTGTCATCCCACCACAACCACTAAATTTATTCTGAAGCCATAATTCTCCAACTGGTTTGCTTTTGTGAGAGCAATCACAGCAAATCCTCTCCTTGTACATGCTTCTTTAAAATATAAGAGTACCTCTTAATTAACTGAATCAGGAAATGTGTTATGTTTTACATTTATTTCATAAGATTCAACTCTATTCCAATTCACTATCATCAAAATATATTGGAATCAATTAAACACATTGACTTCCCCCTGGAAAGCTTTGATATGGACATTAGAATCTTCTACCCTCTTACTATCAAATTTCAGCTCTCTGTTTTGCTACTACTATTTGGTGGCAAACTTTTATCTTACAGAATGTACAAACATTTACAAAAGATTTTTATTTAAGATTTTGAAAGGTATTTTTTTGGTGGGGGGATTTATTTGTTTTGCCCTGATTCTTCCCATTTTTGGTCCTGGCTCTACCAACCTTTTTACCATCTCCTCTCCTTGCATGCCATCCAAAACCCAAATATAGTCTGAGACATGGCAAAAGTCACTCAACCGTGAATTACATTAACAAGATTGTCTTCATTCTCAATGCTCTATATACATGCTCAAGACCACCCCCATCATCTCATCACTACCACCATCTTCATCCTGTGTCATGAAATCCAAGAGCTGGACATTGTAGGAACATGAAAATAGAACTAGATTCTCGAGTAAGAAACCTTGGTCCATGTAAGTACAGTGGTACCTCAAGATACGAATTTAATCCGTTCCGTGACTCTGATCGCAAGTCGAATTGGTCGCATCCTGAAGCACGTTTTCCCATAGGGTTCAATGTAAATACGGTTAATCCGTTCCACCCTCTGAATTTGGTCGCATCCTGAAGCAAATTTCCCCATAAGGTTCAATGTAAATACGGCTAATCCGCCCTCCGAATTTGGTCGCATCCTGAAGCACATGTCCCCATAAGGTTCAATGAGTCAGCCGGCGTTGCACGGCTAGGAAATTCCCCAGGCACGCTTTAGTCAGCCCTAGCGCAGAAAAAGGAAGTGCTAATGAAATCTGAGAAAGGTTCCCACGCGCACAGCTGGGAGCGGGAGCTTCCCCCCCACCCCCCACACTGATTCCTCTTAATTCCGTGCTCTTTCCTTTGTGCATAGCCCTTGGCGTGTGTGCGACAAAAGCACAGTGAAAGCAATGGGGGGGAAGGCTTATGTAGTGCGCACAGCGGAGCGGGAGCTTCCCCACCCCCGCGCTGATTCCTCTTAATTCCGCGCTCTTTCCTTTGTGCATAGCCCTTGGCGCGTGTGACAAAAGCACAGTGAAAGCAATATCAGCGCGCTGGGGGGAAAGGCTTATGTCACGCGCATGCACAGTCGGGAGCGGGAGCTTCCCCCCCCCCACTGATTCCTCTGCGCTGTTTCCTTTCTCCATAGTGACAAAAGCACAGTGAAAGCAATATCAGCGCGCTGGGGGGAAAGGCTTATGTCGCGTGTGCGCACAGCCGGGAGCGGGAGCTTCCCCCCCCCCACTGATTCCTCCACGCTGTTTCCTTTCTCCATAGCGACAAAAGCACAGTGAAAGCAATATCAGCATGCTGGGGGGAAAGGCTTATGTCGCGCATGCGCACAGCCGGGAGCAGGAGCTTCCCCCCCCCGCGCGCTCAGATTTCATTAGCACTTCCTCTTTCTGCATTGCTTTCCTTGGGCTTTTGTCCTCGCGCTCAGATTTCATTAGCACTTCCTCTTGGAAGCCGCGACCACGTGGCAGCAGGGCAAATGGCTGCGGATCCGGTTCGTAGCTTGAGGCGGAGGTCGCATGTTGAGGTAAATTTTTGCGGCCGGAGCTGGTCGCATCTCGAAATTTTCGTAAGGTGGGGCGTTCGTATCTTGAGGTACCACTGTATTCTAAGACAGAGATCATCAGATCCGCATTAACAACATGGATTAGAATCAAATCATTTTTGGAAAGTAACATTCTCATCTTACTGCTGATTTTCCGATAGACTGCTGGACTTCATTCAGGAACTCCAACTGCTGCTCTACATCATCTAACTTCCCTTCCATTAACTGGCTTCGGATAATTCCTGTAATACAAAGGCATTTCATTTCAGCTTTATTCTAGAAAACGTCTTCAGGTTCAGGTCCGATTTCATAGATTACAGAAGAGGCCATGAATCTTTTCTATCAAGAGCTTCATGCGGGCAGGAGGTAGGGCCAAAGCTAGCAATGAAAAGAGCACCACCTCCACTGCTTTGGGGGAGAGATGGTCATTCTTGCCAAAGTCCTGAATCTGAATTTGCAGTAGGCAAATTCAGCCAAAGGTTACATGAAGCTATGAAAATGGAATAGTGACTCAAAAAAAAAAGAAAAAAACAAAAACCTGGAAAAGATCACGTTCCCTCTCTCTCTCTCTCTGCGTATTCCACCATATCAATTACTTGTAAAAAGCCATACCTGTCAGTGCAGGAACACTTGTCTCGTCAAGAGCCATAGCAGTTTTGTAGCATTTTACAGCCTCTTTTATTTTTCCTTGAAAAAGCATCTGGTAGCCCAGCTCTGTAGCAATATCTGCATTCTGAGGAGCTAAGCTGAAAGCTCTTTCCACCAACATCTGGGTCAGCTGCAGGATGTGTGGATTGCGGCCGCACTATAGTTAAAAACACACACACACACACCTAGCATTTCCATTATGAATGCTTTTAGTTTTGAAAAACTAAAACTGATTACTTATCAGAAGTAATCACAATATTAATTTAAAAATGACAATCTTAAGCATCAAACACTGGTATAATCGTAACTTAACTATGCCCGTCATTGTGTGCATCTTTGGCCTGGTGGAAGAAACTCTCCGCAAGCAAGCTGTCCACAATTTTATTAAATCCTGTTACCCCCCTACTCTGACAGTAACATATCAGAAAGAGAACATGGAAGTATCTGAAGGAAGAAATGAATGTGTTCTGTTTCCAGGCATGCTTATTTCAGCCATGCCCTTTGCTAGCATGCAGCACCCAACAAATTATTCCTGAGAAAATGCATTCCCTGACAGAACAAGACTGCCCAATTTATAAAGTCATCTGGAAAATATTCCTTGCATTAATAAATATGACTGAAAATCTAGTTTTCCAGTTTTGCTACCAATACTGGGCAACCAAAATCCAGAATAAAGGCCAGGAAAGGTGTCTCCCCAGTTAAAGTCCATGAGCTACTCTGCCTCAACCATCTCCATCTCTGACTGCTGTCTGCTTCTGGCAAATGCTCTGAGCACAGCCTCCACTTTTACACCACTACACATCTCACATTTTACTCAGAGTCAGTAATAAGTGAATCTCTTTCCATAAGTAGCTTTGTTGTTGTTGTTCAGTCGTTAAGTCGTGTCCGACTCTTCGTGACCCCATGAACCATATTGCGCCAGGCCTTCCTATCTTTTACTGCCTCCCTGAGTTTGCTCAATTTCATGCTCATTGCTTCAGTGATGCTATCTAGCCATCTCATCCTCTGCCATCCTCTTCTCCTTTTGCCTTCAATCTTTCCCAGCATCAGGGTCTTTCCCAAAGAGTCCTCTCTTCGCATTAGGTGACCAAAGTATCTGAGCTTAAGCTTCATTATCAATCCTTCCAATGAGCAATCAGAGTTGATTTCCTTTAAGATTGACTGGTTTGACCTCCTAGCAGTCCAAGAGACTCTTAAGAGTCTTCTCCAGCACCACAGTTCAAAGGCATCAATTCTTCGGCGTTCAGCCTTCTTTATGGTCCAGCTCTCACAGCCATACATTACTACTGGAAAAACCATAGCTTTGACTATGCGGATCTTTGTCGGCAAGGTGACGTCTCTGCTTTTTAATATGCTATCTAGGTTTGCCATAGCTTTCCTCCCAAGGAGCAAGCGTCTTTTAATTTCATGGCTGCAGTCTCCGTCTCCAGTGATCTTGGAGCCCAAATAAATGAAGTCTGTTACTGCTTCCATTTCTACCCCTTCTATTTGCCAGGGATTGATGGGTCCAGATGCCATGATCTTAGTTTTTTTAATGTTGAGTTTCAAGCCAGCTTTTGCACTCTCCTCTTTCACCCTCATCAAGAGGCTCTTTAGTTCTTCTTCACTTTCTGCCATTAGGGTGGTATCGTCTGCATATCTGAGGTTATTGATGTTTCTCCCTGCAATCTTAATTCCGGCTTGTGATTCTTCCAGCCTGGCATTTCTCGTGATGTACTCTGCATATAGGTTAAATAAGCAGGGTGACAGTATACCGCCTTGTCGTACTACTTTCCCTATTTTGAACCAATCGGTTGTTCCATGACCGGTTCTAACTGTTGCTTCTTGGCCCGCATACAGATTTCTCAGGAGACAGGTAAGGTGGTCTGGTATCCCCATCTCTCCAAGAATTTGCCACAGCTTGTTGTGATCCACACAATCAAAGGCTTTTGCATAGTCAATGAAGCAGAAGTAGATGCTTTTCTGGAACTCTCGTGCTTTCTCCATGATCCAGCGAATGTTGGCAATTTGATCTCTAGTTCCTCTGCCTCTTCGAAACCCAGCTTGTACATCCGGTAGTTCTCGGTTCACGTACTGCTGAAGCCTAGCTTGTAGGATTTTGAGCATAACCTTGCTAGCATGTGAAATGAGTGCAATTGTGCAATAGTTTGAGCATTCTTTGGCATTGCCCTTCTTTGGAATTGGAACGTAAACTGACCTTTTCCAATCCCGTGGCCACTGTTGCATTTTCCAAACTTGCTGGCATATTGAGTGCAGCACTTTAACAGCATCGTCTTTTAGTATTTTAAATAACTCAGCTGGAATACTGTCATCTCCACTAGCTTTGTTGTTAGCAATGCTTCCTAAGGCCCACTTGACTTCATTCTCTAGGATGTCTGGCTCAGGGTCAGTGACCACACCAGCATGGACATCAGGGACATTAAGATCTTTCTTGTATAGTTCTTCTGTGTATTCTTGCCACCTCTTCTTAATCTCTTCTGCTTCTGTTAGGTCCCTGCCTTTTTTGTCCTTTATCATGCCCATCTTTGCACTAAACGTTCCTTTGATATCTCCAATTTTCTTGAAGAGATCTCTAGTCTTCCCCATTCTATTGTTTTCTTCAATTTCTTTGCATTGTTCATTTAAGAAGGCCTTCTTATCTCTCCTTGCTATTCTCTGGAAATCTGCATTCAGTTGCTTATATCTTTCCCTTTCACCCTTGCTTTTCGCATTCCTTCTTTCCACAGCTATTTGTAAAGCCTCATTAGACAGCCATTTTGCTTTCTTGCATTTCTTTTTCTTTGGGATGGTTTTAGTTGCTGCCTCCTGTACAATCTTACAGACCTCCGTCCATAGTTCTTCAGGCACTCTGTCTACCAAATCTAATCCTCTAAATCTATTCATCACCTTCACTGTGTACTCACATGGAATATGATCTAAGTCATACCTGAGTGGTCTAGTGGTTTTCCCTACATTCTTCAATTTAAGGCTAAATTTTGCAGTAAGAAGCTCATAATCTGAGCCACAGTCAGCTCCTGGTCTTGTTTTTGCCATCTGTATAGAGCTTCTCCATCTTTGGCTGCAAAGTATGTAATCAATCTGGTTTCGGTATTGACCGTCTGGTGATGTCCATGTGTAGAGTCGTCTCTTGTGTTGTTGGAAAAGAGTGTTTGCTATGACTAGCTTGTTCTCTTGACAGAACTCTATTAGCCTTTGCCCTGCTTCATAAAGGAGAGGTGACCATAGGAAGCCATTAGAGGAAGAAAACTGTTCACTGTTCTTCATGTTCACAGTAATGATGAAAATGCTGAACAAGTGCTTCCTTAACTTTACATTCCAAACAATGCTTTTAATAGAAGAGAATATCTGTAGCTCAGGGTTGAACTGTGGAGTCTTTGGTGCTCTCTGAGCTTGGTTGTTTGCTTGCAGACGTTTCATCACCCACCTAAGTAACACCATCAGCACAAGTGAGTTGGGAATTTGCTGCCTCTTTATATGCAATAGCTTGCCCTGCCAGTGCTGGTGGAGGTATGGTTTTCTCCTTGGTAGTTCCTCGATTAGGGGATTGTTCTCTGCTTGACTCCACAAACGCTTTTCCAATTACAGTAATTTAGCATTTCCTGAAGCATGCCTGGGCTCTGTTAAGTAGATTTATCAGTATATAGCAGAACTGGAGAATCTCTGGTTCTCCCAAGATTGCTGAACTAAACTCCCAGTAGCCCTAGTTGACATTGCCAGTAGTAACCAATGTTGGGAGTTGTATCTGGATGGCCATAAGTGTCCTCTCTTAGAGAGCCAACATGGTATAAGGGTGAAACTGCTAGGCTAGCTCTAGTCTTCCTTTAACCATGGAGACTCACTGGGTGACTTTGGGCCTCAGTCTCTCAACCAATCAACCTCACAGGAATGTTGTTGCTGGTATATAAGTCTAAATAATAACAACTGTTTTTTACATCATGCTCAAAAGGCACAAGCCCAACATATATTGGTGCTTTCTACGAAAGACAAAATTAGCATTATGTACACAGAGTGCTTACCTGCTTATATATGAAGGTCAATGAATCAGTCATTACCTACATTTACATTTTAGCAATTAAAATTTTTTCTACTTACCGTTCTGCTAAAAACCAAGGCTATCTTACAGAAAAGCTGAGGATTATGTGGTTCCAACTGATCCAAAGCACTAATCAGATCTTTCAGCTTGGATGAAGCCTAGGACAAACAAAATATCCTGGTCTTATTATTGTGGGGCAAGGGGGAAGGAGCAAACGGTGGCATTTAGGAGATCTGGATACAGAAGCATCTAGAATGTAGAACCTGTGCCCGCAACCAATATTTACATGAACCTATTCTGAAATAATTTTAGCAATGTAAGCCAATATAGGTATCTTAGTATACCAGTACTTAATGATTTCTGAGGGAGCAGCACTGTACTACAGAATTTATATATGTTTTAAATAAAATGTCCCATAACCATTCATCTACAGACTTTGCATGCAGGCTAAGCAGTGAATGGCTATACATTGAAAGCCTGGATTTCTGTGTGAGATTTACAAGATCTCTTTAAGCAAAATTCCATCATGGCACTGAAGGCAACCATGAGCAGACCCTGTCAGAGTCCTCTTTTCTCCAACCCAAAGAGAGCAAACCTCATCCCATTTTAGCACTGAAGATGTTACCTAGCCGGGTAATGAAACGTTTGCAAGAAAAGAACCAAACGCAGAGAACCCCAAGGACCCCACTGAAAATTAAATATACAGCAGTGCTGTATAGTGGTTTTATATCTATATCTATCTATATTTATGTCTCTATTTCTATACACATACACACACACACAGAGTGTATATATACATACTGTATATATAAATACAGTGGTTCTCCACACAAGTCCTAAAACTAGGTAAAGAGAAGCTAATTAAACAAATGAGTCAAAAACATTATACTTGTTTACTTATTGAGTGAGGAAAATGATTCAAAGCTACATATTTGTGTGTGGCAAAAGTATGTGAACCTTTGCTTTCAATAACTGGTGGAGCCCTAGGACTTGTGTGGAGGACAAATCATGTTTTAGGTCATATTTATGCAGAACTATTGAAAATTCAAAAGGATTCACAAACTTTTAAGCACCATGGTATTTCATTTCTTAAATTATCCTACTTTCTTGGGCTCCACCAGTTATTGAAAGCAAAGGTTCACATACTTTTGCCACACACAAATATGTAGCTTTGAATCATTTTCCTCACTCAATAAGTGAACAAGTATAATGTTTTTGACTCATTTGTTTAATTAGCTTCTCTTTATCTAGTTTTAGGATAGGTGTTATTCAAACAGTTTTATTCAAACAGTAACAATAACTTAAGGGACCAATCAGTGTTTATGATTAACTTTTGTAGATAACTCTTGCAACAATTCATTTTATTAGGTAGATTCTGACCATTCAAACATGTGTGCATTTATTACAACAAACTATTTTTCCTTGAGTTTATTCTACCCTACATTTTTATAATGCAATAAAAAACTCACTGAAAAATATTAGATTTATAATTAAGAATCCCATTTCCAACATTATAGCTCCCCCATTCCTAACCATCCATATTTTGGTTTAAATCTTATGGAAACTATAGAAATGCTTTGTAACATGCACAAGTATGAACTGCTCAAGTTTCATATTATAAATAAAGCTGATTCATCAAAATATTTATACCACCATTCTGGTTTGTTTTAACTTGATCTAGCATCTTGTATGAATCCAACAAATCTGGTTTGTAAACCATGGTTTATGACATAGCTGTGCAAATCCAGCCAACAGTTTAATCCATAACCCCTCATTAAACAAACCATGGCTTTCTGCAATGTGTAAAATCAATGCATCTTTGAACCAATCTAAAGTAGACTTTTAAATCTGATACCATAATGAACAAATGTTTGTATACAATCACAGACTAAGGGCCCTGTTGACAAAAAATATCACAGAGCCTGAAAAGAAAATGTTTTTGCATTGTGTCCAATTGCCACCTTCCATCAGCAGAACAGACCTTACTGGCAGATCAAATTCCTTTTTCTTCTTGCAGCTGCCTGTGCAATGCCCGGATCTGCTCCATCCTGGGGTATCTCCAAATGAGATTTAGGGAGTGCGCATTAAAAAGGCCATCTCCTGTTCCACTGGTGGCTGTTTGGTAATATGACACTAGTAGTTTAAATTAGATCCATCCTTTCACTGCATGCAATTCTAAAATATCTATTTCCTGTGTCAGGACTGTAATTCTCAAAAGACATTTACTCCTGAAATTTTCCATCCACTGACCTTAGAAATAAACCCAATGGAACTTAATTCTATATGTACAAGAACAGAATTGCAATATTAATAAAGCCATCACCATCATCATCATCTAGAAGGCAATTAGAAGACAAAGGAATTATTTTACAGGGAGGAAAAGCCTGAGTAATTTTTTCCCCATGTCTCTATATAAAACACACCCAACCATGTGGAATTACAAACTGAAGACTCACCTCAGGTATGTTTCCTTCCCTGCACAAATGGTGAACAGCCTCCATTTTTAAAGCATCTAGGCTGAGAGAATCTTTCTGCAACAACCTAAAGCAAAATAAAACAGCACTGAAACACTTTATTTTTTTAGGTGTTTTCAAGAAAACCTGCTGAACTACAAGACACAGCAGCTACATACAGAATGGCAAATAGCTGAGCACCATTTGGAGGACTTTAAGTTTCCTGTTTCTGTTTTAGGGCAAAGAACTATTTACTTTACTGTTACTTTGTGACACTACGGATGATGAATTGCTTCTGGAGACCAACTTCAGATTAAGTGGAAATTTTGGGAGCTCAGTAAACCTTCTTGAAAACGTAATGCATTGCTTGGCATCTTTATGTCCCCCTCATCTCCATCGTTCAAGACAACTTAGAGAAATGGATACAAAGCTATAGTGTTCACTTTGGCAGCACGTTTACTAAAACTGGAACAATACAGAGAAGATTGGCATGGATGGGCACGCAAAAGCTACAGTACTTTACGAGAGCAGTAAACTGTTCATCCTTCTTTAGTTCTCATACTATCATACTCTACCCTCATTATATGAAATTTCAAAGAAGGGAAGATCAGTGGGAAGAGCTGATGCAGCCATCATTTACCTCCACTGTGTGCGTGTGCACAAAAGATGCTTCAACCAAAATAGAAAGTGTTATGGACCTTCACAACTGTGTTCACCCACCATTGATCAAGTACATCCCAACAATTCTGAACCAATGACTGGAAACAAATGCATTCCATAAAGCATCATAGGTACTGACTAGCTAGATCAAGACTGGGAAATAAGTAAGTGAAAAACTATTACTCTTTCTTAGACATTTTCCCACTAGTACTAGCAACATAGCAACATCCAGCCATTGCTGATGGGATATAAAGTTAGTCTTCCTTACTGTCATTTTGGTGGGGGACTATAGAAGAAGCTCTAACTCATCAGTGGAGAAATCACCTTTGATAATTTGCGTTCTGCAAAAGCACTGCAGCTGAGAAGTTACAGCATTTTTAACAGATCTAGACAAGAATAATGATGTTTACTCCACCTCTGGGCAGTCTCAGCTGCCTGCTCCCAGTCCTGCAAAGCCAGCTGTAGCTTCATCTTTTTTGTAAATGCCGGAAGGAAGTGAGGGAAATTGGCAATTATTTGATTCACAGTTTCCAAAGCTCCTGAATAATTCTGACGCATTTCAAAATACTGGGCCTAGTGAAAAATGAAACGATCACTTGGTCACTTCTGTCTTGCCTTTTTTAAAACTTTCCAACCAGAAAGAAGTTTTTCTTAGCCAATTCCCTGGCTAGTGCACCCTGGTGGAAAAGCAGTCTTTCGTGAATGTTATTCAGAGCCTATACAACATCTGTGATCAGCATGAACACATCCATCTTTCCCTTTATATATAGATTTGGAAGGCGTATATATACTTACGGGACATCTTCCGCTGAAGGTCATCAATGTCAATGCTTTCATATAAAACAAAGCTTTGTGACAAAATAGCAGTATTCCTACAATGTGCTAAGTATAATGTGGCTTCTCTGGGCTGCATTTATGGGATGTGAATCTAGTCAATTGCTGTTTATTCAATAAACTATGGTTAAACAACTCATGCCATCGTACAGTGCCTGAACCAGTGAGTTTCACAACCAGGATTAAAATGACTTGGAAAGCAGAACCATTCAAAGCAGTAAACATAGCAAGATGCAAGTTTCTAAGTGGACATTTTTTAAAAATCACAGCGAAGTGATTGTAAACCTACTGATTCAAAATGCAATTTATAGCAAGATTTTTAAAACCGAATACTTTTTTGCCAGCATAAATATTTAAAAAGACCTTCAAAGCTTTTTCAGAACAAATGAAAAGAACTATTTTTTCTCTACAGTTGCAAAGGGTAAATCCTTTTATAAAGTCAATTTGACCCCAGCACTTTATGTGCATTGTGCTTCTATTACCTCAGTCATTCCAATGAGTACAAAATTGACTCCAAATGCATCTTTCTGCTTTTCATGATAGAAAAGCGTATGTCAAAGCAAATAAAAATAATTGATGATGTGATGGCTAAAAGACTTAATCCTGTGAATCAAAGAAGGAATATTGACTTCAGTCAGATTCTTAGAGCCCATATTCACGTCACGCAAAATAAGAACATGAGTGGAGAGAGAGAATAGATAGCATTCTGAATATAAAATAAGGTTGCCTTGATCTGCTTTCCCATCCTTTCTTCCAGTCTTACCCTAGATGGCAATTGCATTAATCAGTGCTGGATCAGTCTGCACCAGCTGCAGAGTTTGTTATTAATTAGCTGCATTTAAAAGCTTTTTATAGACTTACTTTACCCATCAGGCCAAAAATATCATTCCCGCTTTGGAGCCCTTCATCAAAGTATTTTCCAGCTTTTTTTATACTTGTTTCTTTCCCACTGGTCACATCAAGCCATCCTTTTAGAATCCACCCCTGTAAGAACAAAGCAAAGCATCAAATGATGCAACAGTATTTTGTTGTTACTGGATAGAGAGAGAAAAAAATTATATAAAGTACTACTTACAACAATGCAATATTTACGCAATGCAGAAGACTGATCTTTGTTCTGTGTTGTTCATGCTTGCTGTTATGGGATGGATTTATTACTTAAAGCATTATTATGTTCCCTATTTATCCACCCCCACTAATAGGCCCACTCCAGATAGGTGAAGACACAACTCTTAGCATCCTGCAGCACTGACACTCTGGTTGAACTGCTCTAGAAGTTCCTGTGAAAGCTAGAAGGATCAAAAGAAGAGCCTGAAACCAGACAGATCTGTTACAATGACAATCTATAGATGTTAACCGCTCCATCCACTAAGAAACAACCCACCTTCAGCCCATTTGGACACACAGGCAGGAAGAAGAGATGTAAGGTTTGAACCTCAAGATGGATATAAATAAATATAAGGCTTGAAGGCTTATAGTTGGCCCTGGAGAATCTTCTGTTCTAATTATGGCTTTCCTAGTATCTGTAATAAAACTAGCTTATCAAACAGCTGAATCCTTGAATCTCAGCCTTGGAGTTTAAGTCACAGTCTGGGTGAAGCCTGGCATCTTTTCAAATGCATATGGAATATTAGACTATATTCGCATAACAGAAGTTAGGAACCTAGAAAACTAGTTGGTGAGAATGCCTTTAGGATTTCAGGAAATCAGGATTCTTTCATTTAAAATGGATGGGTAATATAAAAAAAATCCATTTACACAAATAAGGGACCTGTTTTTCCTCAATCCTATGTAATCACAGCAGCCTCCAAGTGATCCAAGATCTATTCCTGAGTGTTTCAGTATCCTAAAGAGTGGAGTAAGGTATGACACAGAGAAACAAAGAAACTTGAGAAAATCAGCAAATATATAGAGCACTCCAATTTGTGTGAATAGAAGACTTTCCACTGAGACAAAGCTACCACTAGTTACAACCCATATATGTACCAATATATCTGCAAGGAACATGGCACTTGTAGCTAAGTATGAAATAAGTAGTGGCAGCATGTGTAACAAATTGTACCACTGGCCAATGGTACATTCCACTTAAGGAACCAGACCTCCCTAACATTTAACTAAAGAGAAACTATCAGGCTATTTGTAACAGTACCAAAGCTACCAAAAAACTTCTCAAGTGTTAAAGGAGCCAATTCGCATTGATATGCAAGATGACTGAGGGCATCATGAGGGTGAACATGAGGGTGATCAAATTTTGTTTTATAGCAAGCAGACTTGCAAGTACAATAAACAACTATGGGAAATGGGTTACCTCTTTACTGCCATTTGAGATCTTGATCATTCTGTCAATGTATTCACGGGCTTTCTCGCAGCGGCCAATATGCCACAAGAACAGTCCTGCAAAATATAAAGCCTCCTGTCCTGCCATCTTACGATGCTCCTTCAACTTGGCATCAAGTTCCAAGATAACTTCCCGATCTAAAAACAAGGGAGAAACCTGTAATAATCATATAGTTGGAAGCCTGAAATGGCCCAGCATTGAATGATGATTTCAGCATATTGGAGATTTATTGCAAGATACTATGTAACAGCAACAAAACTCTACTATTAAAAACCACAAAGTATTAATATGTCTTAGAGTCATAGAGCAGAAGAGCAGTAGACGGTATCTAGTCCAGCACTGGCCAATACAGGAAATTCACCACTGTGGTGCCCTAACAGACAAACACCTGCTCTCTGCTTAGAAAACGCAAGCAGAGAAAACAAGCCTGCCATTTTTCGACCATAATCTGTTCTCCTGTTGAACAGCTGAGAAATGTATTTTAGCCATTTCTGAAGACGGCTACCTTGTTTCCTTTTCATAAGTTTTTCCCAAGAATAATCATAGTCTCCAGGCCCCACTCCATCTTTCTTGTTCTTCTTTGGACCATTCCAATTTGCAGTATTCTTAAATGGCATGACCCTCTATTCAACACAATACTCTAGAGGAGGTCTGACCAAGGCATAACAACATGATACTATTTTGACTACAATGCTAAATCTATTGATAAAGTTTATACTTCCAGTAACTTTTTTAGCTGTCACATCGCACTACTAATTCATGTTTTCTCATGGAGAAAACTGGGCCTCTACAGACTAAAGAAGACTTTTGACCTGCCACTGTGAAACGCATTACAAGTGGATTTGGAAAAGAATGATCACAATTAAATTTGAGCCTTCATCCATCTGGTGTCCTACAGACATCCCAAACTACAACTCCCATGCTCTGAATCAATGGACCTAAAGTTTATTTACTGGAAGTTATGAGAGATGTAATCTAGAGGGCATCATCTGGAGATGGCTAATTTAGTTAAACACACCATAAAACTTCCCAAGCAGTGGCTGAGACGTTGGAAATTATGAGATGGATTGTTCATCATCATCCAAAATATCTATGCTATGACCACCTGAAATGAAGTCACCATCCAGGAGGATTTGGAATTTTGTTCCTGCTAATAACTGAAAATTTTATAGAAAGCTAATTTCTAATTAGCTAATTATAGAAAGCTGATATAATCTAATATAATCATGCCGGAAACATAAGCTTTGCTCATATACTGGGCGAGTCTGGGCCTCATAAAGAAAAGATCAATTCTTCTTCAGAGTCCTGCCTTAGTCTGCAAAGTTATCTGGAAGCTACTGGAGGACAGTGCCAGAAAGAGAGACCGGATTCCTAGATGCAGTGTTGCAAAGACATTTGCTACGTTAATTGGAAAATAATGTTTACAAGATATCATAAAAGAACGGTGAAAAATCATAGTGGAAAGAGGTGATGTAACTAAAACATGCATGTTCAGCACCCATGGAACCTTGTGACAACCGAGAAAGATAAAATGACTAATGGAATGGGAGAGAGGTCAGGGTTGGGATGCCCTGCTAGAAGAATACATGGTTGGCGGCTGGAACATTCCTATTTGGATGGTGAGGTGGGAACATCTGATACTATTCTGTAGCAGAGTCCCATTTGTACCTTCATATTAAAATGGAGAAATAACATTATTATAACTCACCGTGTACAAGTATACAACTTTTCAGAGTAAAAGTAAGTGAAACACTACCTGGATTTGGACTTTTTTTATGGGCGTAGATCATTGCCATCATTGTGCAAAGGGATACTTCTTGTTTGCTTTTAATGGATTCAAGACTGAGAAGAGCGTCTTGAATGTGCCCTAGGAGAACAAAACCAGTACGGTAAGTTGCATTTGTTTGTGTAACAACACTTTTGCTTCCCTGGTAAACTCATTTATTACTTTCTTCAATATAATGCTGTAATGACCATGCATGAACATGTTGGGTGGGTGTGCAAAATGCCTTTTTAAGCTTAGATTATTGATCATATAAGCAATTTAAATATTTACAAAAACGATCACTTAAGGTCAAGAGATACAAAAAGACAATACAGTCACATAAAAATGTGCAGTGCTTTCCATATATAAAAGACAATTCTGTCAAGAGGATATAGCAAAAAAATCTGATCACATATTTTTCTTATCCTACAGATAACTTCAGATAATTTCTTGAATAACATTAACATTATTTAATACTGCATTTGCAATGGCATCCATTCATAAATTTATGAAATGCTATTTTATTTTACAGAAAAAATTAAACACTGGAAAATTTCCTCAGTGTTTCCCACCCTACATCACACACACACACACACACACACACACACACACACTAATTAATTGGCTGGAATATTGGGTTTGGAGATAAAAAAACTCACATTCAGCCCTCCAAACACCTTAGAAAACTCTCCTGGTTGCCTAGAAAATCATGGATGCCCAAATTACCCTAAAAGATGCTCTCAATTTATCTGAAGAAAAACAAACTACAAGGGTAACAAATAAATAATACTTTTCCCTTGCAATGAAAAATGCAGGGACAGACCATATAGGACTTCAGAAGTTAAATTCCAACTTTCGTCTGCCTAGGGCTACCAGACTTGAGCTGCAAAAACTGGAACGATCACAAGAGATTATGTACAGCTAATGGTGGTCCCAAATTTTCATGCCCAAATCTGCTAGCCCAACATTTGCCCCATCCAGCATTACCAAGGTCTAAAGTTCTCCAGCATCCCTAAACCATCTACCAGGCAGAAATTGTGATCTGCACATTTGACTGTAGAACCAAACATTTGCTTACAGAAACTTTTAATGCATGGAAGAAAATGAGACAATTTATGATTACAATCCTATGTGCACCTTGCTGGAAGCAAGGCCCATTAAATACAATGGAATTTACTTCTTAGTAAATACAGATATGATAGTTTTCATGAAAAGAAGCTCATGTTTATAGTTCAGACTGTCTAGCAGTTCTGATTTCAGATGAACAAACAACATCGGAAGGTTTGAAAGTATATTAAGTAAATAATTACCTTCCATCAATATGCCGTAAGAACGGTAGAAAATAAACACCGGGTCATTGCCGAATGTTTTCAGGCCTTCACTGGCAACAGTCTGAACGTGACGAAAGTAGCCTTCTTGGCAGTAGTAATTAATTAAAGCCTGAAAGGAAATGAAGACTTGGATTTACACATAGCTGTCCTCAGCTGATCAGGAGGAAAACGCATTTGCTCTGTGTTTTAAGGCAGAAAAGAAAAAGTGGCGAGAAGCAGTTTCAGGGGCCCGGGAGAGAATGAGCAGAACTATTCTCTGTCGGCCGTCGGATGCGGGGCCCGAGGCCCACTCTGCGGGCAGCAGACCCGCTCCGCCAAGCGACACCACAAGGGTTTCGCAGAACGACGGAGGAAGGGCAGCCTGGCCCTCCTCGCCCCGCTCCAGCCGCCGTCGTCTTCCTGGCGCTCAGCGTCCTTCCACAAGGAGGAGGAATCCAGCGCGGGGAGGGAGAAGCAGCAGGAAGCCGGGCTGCCATCTCCAGAGCGGAGAAGGGAGGCGCGGGGCGATGCAAGGCGGCGGGAAAGCGGGGACCAGCGATCGATGCGTGGCGCGGAGGGCGGGAGGAGGTCGCAGCACTTCCAACAAACCTGCAGGAAGGAAGAATCCATGGCGGCCGAACCCCAGCGGTGGCAACGCTGTTGCCAGTGCAACAGGATGGCCCCAAAGCGTCAGTGGAGGGTGGAGCTTAACGCAGGGAGCGACGCTTTGCCTCTGAATCGCAGGAGAGGTGGGTTGTTTTGTTTTGGGCAGCCTGCAGCAAAAGGGCGTGAGACGGAGGGGAAAGGAAGCAGAACTCCCGCTGCAGAAGTTGAGGGTGGTGGCGCTGTCCCTGCACGGGGATCGGCTGCCTGGTTCTGGACGAAGCTGTGAGAAGCCCTCCGAGCCCCTCCGAACCAGATCCGCCCACCCCCGATAATGCGAAGGGGAGCCTTCCTAGCCCTTCCCAGGATTCTCGAGCGCCTGCGCTGCATCCTAACCCTGGAAATGGTGCATCCGGTGGGTTGCCGTCAAGACGCCTTCGGATCGCCTGGCGAAGCCCCTCCTGCAGGGCAAAACGCGGCTTGCTACCGTCAGCTTATTCAGTCGAGCTGTTGGGTGCTTGTGCACGAAGATGACAAGGGCCTTTTTTAAAAAAGAGCGAGCCTAGTGCCCTTGATTGATTTCTTGGGCATTTTAAACGGCATTGTTTTTAAAACCAAAATATATAAGCATTACAGGATTTCCTGTCCTTCTCTCGCCTAGGAGGGGGGCGCTGCATCCAAGTTGATTGATTGATTGATTGATTTGAGTACCATCAAGTCGTTGTGGACTGTTAGCGACCACATAGATTTTCTACGAGACGTTCTGTCCCTAACCTGGTCTTTCAGGTCTTCCAATGGTGCACTCATCGTGACTGTAACTGAGCCCATCCACCTTGCTGCTGGTTGTCCTCTTCTTCTCTTTCCTTCCACCTTTCCCAGCATTACAGCCCTTTCCAGAGAGCTGGGTCTTCCCATAATGTGTCCACAGTAGGATAAATTGAGCCTGGTCATTTGCATGCACTATAATCGCTCTTTTCCAAAAGTAATTGTTAAACTCAGACAATCAAGCAAATGAAGCTGAGGCCCCAAACATGGTTCTTTCAGCATTTGTATGCCCAATTGACCTCTCCCTTGGCCCACCTCTAGTTCCATTCTCTGCCTAACTTTTTTTCAGGCTGTTGTTATATTCCTGAATGATGTTTTACCCTGATTAATTGCAAATTATAGCCACATAATACTGTTCTGTAGAATTATCATTATAATTTCCCCATTTGTTGTTGTTATAGCATCCCTCCAGAGATTTGCATGGCTCCTACCCTGATGATGTTCAGGAAATCTTTGAAAACCTAGTTGTTTCCCTGGGTCTTGTGTAAGAATGGGTGTTCATCTCATTTAGGATTTGATGTCTGATGAATGGCCTTTTCTGGATGCACATGGCTTGTGCTCTGTTTTATTACTGTATTATATTTTAATGTTTGTAAGCTGCATGGAGTCTTATGGAGTTCGGCAGCCTCTAAATCTAATAAATAAATAATTGAACTTTACCATTCATTCATTAGGGGGGTTGTGATCCGGGGTGGGTGTTGTAAAGTTGGGGAAACAAGTAAAGCTGATGCAACCTGGTGGGGAGGTTTGCCGTAAGGAGCAAGGAAATAGCTTAGGTGCTTAGAGTCTAAGTGCCCAGCCAGAGAAAGAACAGAGGAAAGGTTTTGTAGGTAAACAAGGGGAAATAAGTAACCTCGTCATGGGATGAGATGAAGAGGTTCTTCCCAAATCATGGGGAGTTGGCAAGGAAATCTGTATTAGGACCTTCTGATGAGAGGGGAAAGCCACCCACAGAGTGGAGAAGGACAAACAAAACTAAGAGTTTGGAAAACATATTGAACGGTGTGGATGCAGAAACACACACATGCAGGCTCAGGGACTTTGCTTGACCTAAACAAGGCTTGACCAAAAGAGAGATCAAGTCTGAATGTATACATTGAGTTTTGGATGACCTGGAACAGGTCTATGGTTGCCAAGGAGGCATGAATTCCTGTGGTGCCCCAGACTCAACATCCCTTTTGACAAATTAAATCCACAAGGACTAAAAGCCTGTATAGTAGTGTATCTCAACCTTGGCAACTTTAAGATGTGTGGATTTCAACTCATGCTGGCTGGGGAATTCTGGGAGTTGAAGTTCACACATCTTAAAGTTGCTAAGGTTGAGAAACACTGCTCTGTAGCTTCCTGGCATTGAAATCCAGCAGTTCAGGGAGGGATGAAGGTTTGCAGCAGGAAGGGCGGTAGAACAGCAGCAATCTCAACTGTTTTCTATGGCCCAACCTCAACCAGAGAGTCTCACATCTGGTTATCTGCAGAGCAGTCTCTGAGAGCTCTCAATGCCTTCTGGTTGATAAGCGCTACCCCACCCTCTTCCCCTGGGCTCTTGGCTGGTGCAGAACCCAAAACCCAGGTAAGCATATTTCTGAGAGGGCCCACCCAGGTCTCAGACATACATGCCAGATTGGCCACCTTATCCACAATCAGATAATGAATGAGGCCAGATTGATTACAAATTGACCTGGCATTCAGAAGGAGCAGCCAAAGCCCAGGGCCACTGAGATCCAATAACCTGGTATAGAAGTAAATACTGAGGGTCAGATATCAGGACATCTCTCAAACAGCATCCCTGACAATTGAGATAAAGGGAGGAAGGGAGTGAAGCCTTAAAGTGAGAGAAAGATTTCTAGATTTAGTCTTGAAAGGACTAAAGGATATGAAAAGCATCCCAGGAGAGCTAATGACAGAAAAATAAGCAAGGACAACGGGCAAAGTTTTCCCTCCTTCCTGGTGATGTGCCTGTTGGGTTTAAGGATGGTAGATCAGCAGGCAAGATCCACCCAAGAAGGGAATCCATTCAGAGGTCAAGAGAGTGAGGAGCACACCCAGTGTAGAACACCTAGGGGAGCAGGATGTGACTAGAAGAACCAATGAGCAGCTGATCTGGATTTGGATTGGGGCCACAGAAGAGGTGGTGCAAGTAGAGTGGAGCCAAGAGCCAAGAGGGGAGAGGAAATTTCTCCATGCGACATTTGCAAGAAAACTAAGGTTGTTGCATTGATGTGTATGTTTGTGTGTGTGTGCGCGCGTGCGCCTTCAAGTCAAATTTTGACTCCTGGCAACTGCCTGGACTAGCCCCTGCAGTTTTCTTGGCAAGATTTCAGAAGTGGTTTGCCCTTGCCTTCTTCCTAGGGCTGAGAGAGAATGGCTTTGTACCTAGGGCAGGACTAGAACTCACCATCTCCCAGTTTCTAGCCTGAAGCTTTAACCACTACACCAAACTGGCTCTTATATGTTTATTGGTTTATGTAATTCTGGGTTTAAAAAGAGCTTGCTTCGCTGTTTGGTGACAGACAGTAATTCTGCATTCTTCAAGCAAGACTCTCAGGATAGTGGAGGGTGGGTAAGGATAATTTTCCAGTAGTTCTTTGTAAAATTATTCTTGCCTCTGTATAAATTTGGTTGTAGAGGTTGTTGTTTAATGCATGTAGTAAAACAGAGCAGTTCTCAGTCTTTGGTTTTGAAAGCAAAGAAGGAAAATGTGCCAAAAATTGTCTTCATCTCTACGTAACAGAGACCACTCTGGAAAAAGCTTCCATCTAGAAAAGTTGTTTCCATCATACGTTCTCTCTAGTGGTACTGATGTTTTGTTTTGCGTTTTTTACTGGATTTAAAACCTAACTTTCTGACCAAAAAAAAAGGGGGTGGAGATAAATTGATTGATTATGTGCCATCAAGTTGTTGTTGACTCCTAGATAGATTCCTCCATGATGATCTGTCCCTAACTTGGTCTTTCAGTTCTTCCAGTAGTGAACTCATCGCCACCAAAACTGAGTCCATCCACCTTGCTGCTCGTCGTCCTCTTCTTCTCTTTCTTTCCACCTTCCCCAACATCAGAACCTTCTGCAGGGAGCTAGGCCTTCGCATAATGTGTCCAAAGTAGGATAATTTGAGCCTGGTCATTTGTGCCTCAAGTGAGAACTCGGAGTTGATGTGTTCAGTGATCCATTGGTTTGTTCTCTTGGCTGTCCACTGTATTCTCAGGAGTCTTCTCCAACACTAAAGTTCATAAGCGTCAATACTCTTCCTATCTTGCTTCTTCGAAGTCCAACTTTTGCTTCCTTAGAGGGAGAAAGGTAATAACTCTATTAAAACAATAATTGCACACATAAAAGTTAGAATAATTTGTCACAGAAAATTCAGAAGAACAGAGCCCAACACTGAGGAGAAACAACTGTTTATTCAACAATTGTTGGGTCCCCACCTTACAAGAGAGGGGAACCCCAAACAATGGGAAAGTAAAAATGTTTATGCAAGTTGAGGGCTACAGAGTGGGAAATCACTTATCACTTATGCTGTACTTTTAATATCCAGCTATCCATACTTACTGTACTGTAGTAAATGTTATATGCACTTTTGTTGATGTCTTAGGAATGTTTTGGCCTTTAAGACATTTTTATTGCTCTTTCCATAGAATGTCTGTGCTTTCTTTCCTGTGTTGTGGCTTCCCACGCTTTGTTCTTTTATTCTTTTTACGATGTCGACTGTTCAATTTGCTAGTCAGGAACCGTAATAAAGATTACCTCTTTCTATCTCCCAACTACAATGGCTTGGGATTACAGTGGTCCAAAACAGCTGGATGGCATCAAGTTGGAGAAGGCTGATGTAAACTGGGAAGGGCCCAAGTTACGACCAGATGTCTCCTTCTGCAGTGGGTTTTTCTCTTCGTCCTCCTCCCTCTGCAGCACATAACGTATCCTCCAAATTTGCCTTAGAGGATTGATGGACCCTCATTACAATTTTCTATGAACGTAGAAGTTGTAATGGGGAGAGGAAATTAGCCCTGCCTAATTCTACTGACAGATGTCCTTCTGGCTCATGAGAATGAATGTTCCTTAACAGAGAAAAACAAGAACGCTGCATGTAGAAAATCAAAATGACTTTTTTTTCCCATGAAACTTTATTTTCAATTGAGGGGGATTTGTTCCTTTGGGCGGAGTAGAATTCCTGCTGACTGAGGTCCAGAACCAGGTTTTCCACCCTGAAAAGAAACCCTCATCAAGGAATGAAACTGTTTTAGTTCATACCTACACAGTACTTTCTTCTTTTCCGCCCCCAAACATTATGGAAATATTTTTGGTCCTTGTAACATTGTCAAAAAGACTTTAAGAAAGGGACAATTCCTCAGATGTATCTGGTCAAGCAAAAATTACATTGTATTTAATTTGCAAATTTTTACCCATTCTTTAGTGTATTTTTTTAAAGTCCCTAACCATTTACTTGTGACTTCCACAGTTCTAATATGCTGAGTAATAGCAATATATGGAATCACTTCCTTCATGCAACCATTAAAGTAGCTGTTGATAACTTAAGTAAAATAAAGTGAAATAGCTTCCAACACATACATAAACTCTCCAGCAATCTCTGGCTAGGAGGAAGAATCCTTGTGTTTTGGAACCAGAGAATACAATTATCATGTTTCTGCAAATCAGTTCCCTGTATTGCACATGCAAGATACATGAATTTCTGTTATGTTTAGTTTATTATTATTGATTAGCCATTAGGCCATATCAAGATACAGAGTATAAAACATGTAAAACTTAAGACATTATTAAGACCATATATTAAAAATAGAATGGATAAGAGAAACAAAGTTAAAATTAAAAAGAAAAAGAAAAAAGATGTAAATCATATTTCTATATCACCCCCACAATTTACTCCAATCAGATCCACATATGCAGATCTCAACTGTACTGTTTCATTCAAATAAAGGGCCGTATTATATGTAATTTTTGAATTCTGACTGCACATTAAATATGTTGTTTTAATATAAGGATCCCAACAGATCATTCGTCTAATGTGCGGTCCAAGATGCTGATCCCTCTCTTTTTTATACAGTTGACATTCAAATAATATATGTGTTATGTCTTCTATCTCTGGAGCTTCGCAAACACAAGTATGTTCAATATAAGGGACTTGGTTAAATCTTCCATATTTAACCATTGTGTCCAACTGCTCAAATCTTGCTCGAGTAAATACTACCCTAAGATATTTGGGCATTTCTGTGTTTAAATACTTGGCAGTTTGGAAGGTACGTTTATAACGGCTCATCCATTTCAGTGAGCCAACCTTACTAAGGGTGCTTCTTATCTTTCTGTGCTTCTATATCCAAGATTCTTTGTGCAGCAATCTTTTTAGCTTGTTCGCCGGAAGCAATTGGACATGAGACAGGAGACCACAGCTCCTAATGTAATTTGTCAATTGTACTATCCAAGAAGTCTGCAACTGAGATTTTGTCTGTTCTAACAAATACAGTTTTGGGAGTCTGTCAGTTTCCATAGCATTGATTTTGCACCAATAATTATAAGCCCTGATTTTAGACAAAGAACAAATCGTATGGATTCTCAATTCGGCTCTAACTGCAGCAGCTGAAGTTCTTTTATCCACACCCAGCATACTTCTCAGATGCTGTGATTGTGTTTGTTCTAATAATGATATGTGCTTTAAGACCCAAACTTCAGCGCCCTATAAGAGCATAGGCGTAACCTTGGCCTTGTATACTGTGATAATTGGGGCTAAGGAGCCTGGATAGCTATGATTTATTAATTTGAGCAGCAAGTTCATATGTGCCCTTGCTCTAAGTGAGCTCCTTTGGTGATGAGGAAGCCAAGATCCAGTCTCAGAGAAGACTACCCCTAGGTAAGGGAAGGTATTAACTTGCTCTATTGTCTCACCTTCTAATAGCCATCTATGGTTATGATGTCATTTTCCAAAGACCATAATTTTTGACTTTGATTTATTAATGATTAGAGAATTATTATGACAGTAGGAGCCAAGTCTTCTTAACAACCTTCACAATCCAACTTGCGAATATGATAGTAAAATCATATTGTCAGCATATAGCAAGGTGTTATAATATGTGTTTAACACTTTGGGCATATGTATTTCAGGGTCCTTCATTATTCCTGGTAAGTCATTAATATATAGGTTAAGTAACAATGGTGCAAGTATGCATCCTTGTCTTACCCCTTTACAAGTATCAATCCTTCTTGTCATGGCTCCATTAATCCCAAACTGCACTCTCAGACTAGTGCTTGTATAAAGGGCTTTGACCAATGCCAGCAGTCTGAGTTCCATTTTGAGGACAATTTCTTCCATAATACTTCTCTATTTACTGTGTCAAATGCTGCACTAAGTTCTATAAAGGCAGCAAACAGTTGTTTCCCCTTACTGATATATTTTGTAACTAGATGGTTCAAGACAAAGCAGTTATCAAAAGTAGATCATCTCTGTCTAAAGCTGGCTTGTTCATCTGTGGGAATACACTTTTCATCTACCCAACTCTCAAGTCTACTCAGAAGGAACCTAGCATATATTTTAGCCACAATATCTATTAGGCTAATGGGCCTATAATTGCTAGGGTCCTTTTTATTCCCTTTTTTGTATATAGGAACTACTATCGCCAACTTCCACCCAGCTGGGATATGGCAGGTATTATTTTTATGTGTAAATAAACCTGCCAATAGAGGGCCCCACCAGTCAGGATATTTTTTGAACAGCTCAGCTGGTAGAAAGTGCTCCCCGGGGGCTTTATTGATCTTCAAGCCTTTTATAATAGATTTGATCTCATTTTCTAATACTGGTGGCCAAAGAAGTGAGGCTTTAGTAAGTGATAAATCACTACATGGAAACTGTTTCTCGACATGTTCTGATAGAGCAAACAGGTCATGATAGTAGTTCTCCCATTCCTTGGCAGAGATTGGTATATTGACTGCAAATCTCTGTTCCTTCAGGATTCTGGCTACAGAATGCCAAAATATAGCCGAGTTATGACTTTTTGCTGACAGCTCAAGTCCAGACCAAATTGAGGCAGCATAGCCTTTTTTCTTTGATTTAATGAATTTCTTATATTTGCTTCTTAGAGACAGCATCTTAACTTGTATATGTACAGAGAGATGCCTTTGTGCAAGTCTCATAGCTGCCTTTAATTTCTTTTTCATTAAACAGCATTCATTGTCAAACTAAGGAGATCTACCTATAGGGAAACTTTTGGAGGAGGGTTTAGTTATTAGGTGTTTCTTTAACATATGGCACAAATTAGTGAATGCGCTGGAGACTGACTGCCAGTCAGCCACGGGTGACTGGATTATTAAGGCCCAACTGACAGCATTCTCTGATTTGAGGCTATTCAATATTGCCTTGGTATCTACTTTGGACCATATTAATCTTTTATTTTGACTCACCTCTGAGTTAATAGTAACCCACCTACCAGCCATGTTATGTGATCTTAAATCTGAACAAGCCAAGATTATGGCTTGAGTATGCCATGTAATTATTTCTTCCAATATTATTTCTAAACATATCCAGTAATCAGAGTTATAATAAGATGTATTTGGGGAATATAAACATTTACCAGTATAAGCTCAAAATCTTTGTATCTGAATTTCACGGCCAGTATATGAGGGAGTTTATCCCCATTTTATAATTTCTCACCCTGCCATTGCAATTCTTCCTTAATAAGAATGCATAAGCCTCCAGAGGCTCGCCCTTTATTCTTTAATTTTTGGGCAGGGGTATACCAGCATTGAAAGCCAGGGAGTTGTACTGGTACATCCTCTCCTGCTAACCAGGTTTCTTATAGGGCTATTATCTCAAATCCAGAAAGAAATCTCACCAAATCACTGTCAACAGATTCTTTCCAGCCAGCTACATTCCAGGTTACAATTTGCATAAATCTCTCTGAGACAAAATGTTCTGGGTAGGATGATTGGATAAAGATTCAGACAGTCAGTTTGTTTCTGGGGCTGGAACAATGTTGCCAATATTTCCCGCGTATACACAGTTGTTATAAAATTCAGCTTTCCTTTCTCTAGGTTGTGATTGTTCATCTTCTTTATCATAGGAGTCATTATTCAACAAACTCTGATCTGGTACTGATGACTCTGTATCTGTGAGCCCAGCAGGTACTGCTAATGATGATAGACTCAGATCATCCTTCTCACTTTCTAATTGCTGAGCCTGAGGACAAGTAAGATCAGACTGAGAGCTGATAGCAGGGAGCTGCCCCAAATCAGGGCTCCTGTGGGTAATATTGGCTTGCAATGGTGAGTGGCAAGGTGTGAATGGAATATCTCCATGAGAGGTAAGATCAGAGTTGTGGACAATGGTGGGGTTGGCTGGTGGAAGCATTTCTGGAGATTGCTCAGACTGATACTCAGAAGCCAGCAATATTAGGTGATCAGCTACAGATTTATCTTCCAAATAGTTATGTGAAGATTGTGCTACATTGACCCGTTGGCTGTCCTTTTCCTTTGTATAATTTTACTTTGGACTGGCACACCTTCTTTTTTTATTTGTTGGGGATGTTGTGCTCTCAGAGGCTGGACTTAGCAGCATTTCCACGGAGGAGCAACTAGAAGGAAGTAAGGTGTTAAGAGTCTCAGTTGCAGCGGTGGCTGACTGCAGCATAGATTTAACTGTTTCAAGCTTGCTTAAGATCAGTTGTTCCTCTGGGGGGAGTGGCAAACAGTTGAGTTAAATCTTCCTCATCTTCCAAAAAATAATCTAAAACCTGTGTGTTTCTTTTAATTAGATCTGGGGCATCTCTTTCTTTGCATTTTCCTCTTCTGACCTTGGCAATAAAGGAGTTCTCCATTTTACAGATAGTGGACGGTTGTGATTAGAGCTTGTACCATCCTCCCTCACTGGCTTGGCTTTCCTCCCAGAATTTAGCAAAGGCTGGATACCGCTGTTGTAAAAAACACATATTGGCAGAATATGGAACTTCCTTAAACAGTTCTTAAGTTTGAAAAGCATTGATGGAAGAGTTAACCTAAAAGTTAACATTATCCTTTTAAATCCATGCCTGCTAGGAAGCCAGGAGATTTCTGTAAGTTCATTAGAGTATACCCTACATCGAAGAAGTTGAGAAAGGGAGTTTAATATTACCCATCTATTACGCCACCTGCCCTTATTCAAAGGCATATCAGCAACTTGAAGCAAGATCCTGTGTCTCTGCAAGATTAGTTTCTCCCCAGTATCTTCTTTAACTGAAAATTTTTGTACAGACTGTACTGTCTGTGGGTTAGCGGTAAGTTTTGGAATGTGTGAGTTGCTATTTGTTTCCTTAACTGATTTAGGGATATGCTTTTCTATTAAAGTCTTTAATTCATCTATTTTTTTTTGTGAGCATCCAGAAGCTGATCAAATATAGCAATGACTATCTGAGCTGCTAAGAGGCAATTTTTAGCAACCAGATCCAGGTCTCCACCTAAATTCTTCCTGATATAAACACCATCCTCCCCTCTATCTCTGAGTGGAGCCTCATTTTCAGAGTAAGGGCAATCATCCACTTCCCAGTCCACAGAGGAGTAAGAATTGCTAATGGAGGTTACAAGGGGAGAAGGAGAAGGAGAAAGAGACTTACGTGCTGTGTCCATAAGCTGGAGCAGGTCCTTTATCTTTGGCTGCCTAAAAGTCATTGCAGCCTTGTCTTGTTTGGGGTTTCCTCTCGACTGGATCTCCGGTTTGTGCCTCCTTTTAATCTTTCTTTTCACATTCTTTTTTGTCCCTGCTTTATAATTTTGCATCCTTGATTGCTGTTTGAAGTTAGGATAGCACACTAATTACTAAAACGGCTTGAATAAAACTAAATAAAAGCACTAAAATGAGTAGAAGTTTAAGAGCTCTTTACAGAGCTGTCACTCTATCACCATCTTGGATCCCATCCATTCTGTTATGTGTTTAGCTAAACATGGCCAAGCACAATAACAGAGATAATTCAATGGAATAGGTAGAAGATACACAATCTGGAAGACAGACATTTACTAATCTAATAAATTAGTCTCAGCTCTAACGCGATGATACATTTCTTCTTATACATTTTGATACATTAGTCCCAATTCCCAAACAGTACAACACAGGATCCATACTCAAGTTGAGATGGTCTTCCCATTTTTTAGACGAATGGCCCCCGATCACTGCTCATGATGTTCACGAACACACATTTTCAGAAGATAAAGTAGTGACCCTTCTCACCACACCATATGCTTTAATTCTCATCTCAAATTTACTTGTTCATGGGGGAGAAAGTAGAATCACTTCTAAACCATGCACAAATGCAAGCACCTTTCATTTTTATTTTCAAAGATCATCTTTTCAACATCAGCTTCTCATTTAAAAGAGCTTTTAAAACTTAAACGTCAGGTGGGGCAGAGAGCTTGGTGGATGCTGAGAGGTCTCTTGGATAGGCTGGTATCCATAGGCACGAGGGATGGTCAGTGATGATACAGCTTTCCATCTTTGAACAAGTAAGTGATGGCCTGTGATTGATTCATGCTTGAATTGAGGATCATGATCTGTGAAAATTGAATCCATCATCTCTTGTGCTGGGTTCAGGGAACAAGGTACATGACACCTAATGCTGCCGTGCAATTTCTGTGTTCTCCTTGTTGAACTAAGATAATTCTTTCACAGTGAACTTTCTAGTATTGGTGGAACTTTGTTCCACATAAGTATGTTCATTCACAACATTTTAGTTACATTCTTATCTATGACAGAGTTTGAATTTCATATTATTTTAGAGATGAAAAATAATCAAGGAAATTACAATAAAAAAGTAATCTTTATTATTTTTGCAGATTGGTAATTATGTATAACATTATTGAGGATATTAGTAGCATTTCCTGCATGCAATTCAACAATACAATATAAGTTGATAGTTTATTAAAAGAAAGCATCTATATTTAACATATCTCATATAAGAAACAAAATTTCTGGACGTATTTGGTTATATAATTTTGCTATTCTTTTCTGTGAAAAAATACTGATATATTTGCAATGATTCTATTAAAGCATGGAGTCAAATAAATATACACAGTTAGCATTAAATAATTCCAGGAAAAACTTTGTGTTTCTGAGAAAAAAATGCTACATTTTCTGATGCAGGCACAGCTAAAAAATAAACCAAATATTATATCCTTTTCTTACGGCAAAGAATAGCTGTTTGGAAGCTAGCAAAATTGGAATATTTCTTTCACAAATCATTGAATTATTGCATCTTGAAAATATTTGCAAGTACAGTTTAAAAAGCAGAAAGCTACAATTACCCGTCTCTTCTTCATTTCTTGTTTTCTGATGTTCTTCCATGAACAAGTGCTGTGGAAAGAATCTAACTTAAAAGGCTAAAGCATCAACCTGAAGATAAAATTCTTTCTTATTTTATGTACATAATGCTCAAAAATAACACAACTTGATCTTTACAATATTTATATTTCCTTATAAAATTCTAACCGCATTATTTTCAACAGGTTTAGGCATTTGCAGTATACTCTGTACAGTTTGGCTATACATCAAATTTGTTTACTTAAAATGTTAAAATGTCAAACAGAAGAAAAACATCTCTCCAATATTGCTTAATGATAGGAGGGAATGAGGTCTTGTTGAACACTTTTTTCCGCTTTACCTCTGACATACGGCTCCCTGTATTTAAGATTCTGGCCAGTCTACAGAAGAGAAGCATAGGCAATATAAACATGCATTGATAGAATCCGAACTACCTATAATGGTACAGAATACATCGTTTTACCTGCTGAAAGCTTGCACACTAAACTTATTGTGGTACATACATAATGTGCTCGGGTCATTATTCATTTGCTCAAACGTGCACCACAAGTAAAGGACTATTTACACGACAGAGGGCTCTTCATTAGACACACATATTGGCAACCCTGCTGAGAGCTGAAGATGGCTAAACTGTATTGCGGGAGAAAACAAAACAAGACGTATAACGGGGTTGGGGTCTGTTCAGGACTGGTGTCATGGAGAGGATGGCTGGAGGTCACACTGATGTAAGTGACACCACACAAGGCAAGACAAACGACCAAGACATAAAACCAGTAATTTCTGACTCCAGTTCTTTTGAGATTTAATTGTCTGTGCAAAAATAATCCATCTGTTTGGGACTAGAAAGGGGTTTAGAGTCATTTAAAGCCTTGTCTGGATGTAATGGAACAGGAATATGTTGGTTAAGCACCTCAACACGGAACATTCCTTCAGCGTTAACAGAGTTGTTGAAAACCTGTTGCTCTTCCTAACTGAATGCTTTTCCCCCATGCATGATTGAGAAGTGCAGCATGCCTCCATGCAAATCATTTTGGTGTGCATATAAGAGAGTCATAGCATAGAACGCCTGGTCCTCATACTGGTAATTACTACTTACCCCCTTCCCCAACATAAACCCCATTTACAAAAATAGTCACAATGTGTGAATAGAAACAAAGAAAAAAGTGAATCCACCAACCCAGATTTTGTAAAAAGATGACAAATATGGCAGTTGAAATGCAAACAGTAGATACATTGACTGTACTAAGAGTTGTATGCTTAACACACACACACACACACACACACACACCCCAAAAAAAAGTTAGTTTTTTCTTCCTCAATTCCTTTCACTGGTCCCTACAGTCTAATTAGCCATTTCTCTCTCCTCTTCAGCAGTGTCAGCTGGTAATGAAAACAGTAACCTCCTGTCATTCTTTCCACATTTTACAGTCGTATTTTGATGATAAGGGGTTGCTGTCTTGTTAGAGGCACTGACCTTAGGAATACAGTATATTTGTAAAAACTGTCTGTTTGGCATAGACCACCTGGAGGAGTTCTATTGACACAACTACATTACTCACACAGGCTGTAAACAATTGGTCCCCCAATCGCATAGATTCTTATTTTTTCTTTTGTACATCTTTGCCTTCTTTTTCATGTTTTTCTTCAACTGGCTTGGTTACACGATCATAGGATGGTGGACAGATAGCTGTTGACATGGTCATGTCTGTTTTTTCGGTATAAGAGTTTTCATTCAACTTGTCAACGAGGAATTCGTCTTTAATACGTTGACTAGCCCCTCCTTCAATTTTATTTTTATTATATAAAAATGAAGCTTGCTTTACTGTTTGTCTCAGACGATAACGTCTGAAAGCCCGTTGGATAATGATAGCTGATAGCTCCTCTTGTTTCCTTTTTAAGGTAGTTGTGATGGGCTCATAGGAGGCTTTGGATGGATTTGACTGCATAAAGCGGTCTTCCATCTGAATGCGGAGAGCGTCCATCTCTCCGCTCTCCCCCAGAACACGTTTGGTAAAAGCAAACAATATATCGAGGCAGTGAATCCTGTCACCACTTACCATGGGCAGGTCCATTGCAATAAGTTGAACCTTGTTTGGTTTGGGTAAGTGAAGAGGAGGCTCCAGAGCAGCTGCAAACTCTGAAAGTTTTTCAAATTCCATAAACTGAGTAGCATCTGGGTCAAACTTTTCCCAGACCTCATAAAACATCTCAAAATCATCCTCGCTCAAAGGCTCAGCACTTTCTTCAGTTGCCACACCAAAGTTCTCCAAAATGACAGCAATGTACATGTTTACTACAACTAAAAATGAGATGATAATGTAGCTGACAAAGAAGAAGATCCCAACGGAAGGATTGCCACAGTCTCCCTTGACTGAACTTCCTGGGTGGTCTTTTTTAGGGTCACAGTCTGGAGGTCCACTGTTCAGGATAGGTGCTAGCAAGCCATCCCAGCCAGCAGAGGTGGTAATCTGGAAAAGGCAGATCATGCTGTTGCCAAAAGTTTCAAAGTTGAACATGTCATCAATGCCAACTTCTCTCTTTACGTAGGCAAAGTTGGACATTCCAAAGATAGCGTAGATGAACATGACCAGGAAAAGGAGGAGACCAATGTTAAACAAGGCCGGAAGAGACATCATCAAGGCAAAAAGCAGAGTGCGGATCCCTTTTGCCCCCTTGATTAGACGCAGGATTCGACCTATCCTGGCAAGTCGGATCACTCTGAACAGGGTGGGGGACACAAAGTATTTCTCAATGATCTCTGCCAAAAACATACCTGTTAAAAATTAAACAAAGGAGTCAGGGAAATTGTTTGTCAGCATCAAAACCTTACCTTCTCTTATCAGAAAGTCCCTGTAGAAACTGATTTAAATTTACAAAAATTTGGATTCCAGTTTGGTTTGGGGATAGAAACAAGCTTGGTCTCCTTGATAACTGCCCTGGTAGAAGAACAGACAAGTGATTGTGCTCCTTAGTCCTGGATCATCTCAAGGATATTTGAGACTATTGACCATAGCATTCTTCTGGATTATCTAGTTTCAGTTTGGGGTTGGGGTTTGGAAACCTCTGGCCTAGGGTAGCCTAAATCCAGTTTCAAAAGTAATACCGACAAACTTCTGCTCTCCCATTGGGATTTGGCCTGTGGGGTACTACCAAACTGTATCTTGTCTTTTGTGCTACAGTATTTAACATGTACATGAAAATGCTAGAACATATTTATTTAAAAACTGGAAAAAGTGTAATTCATCTACTTTGCCTGCTATTTTATCAGTTCCTTTGCTCACAAAGAGAGAATTACGTTTTCATTGCTTTGCAGAAATCAAGAGTGTAGACTTGCACACTGACATTTCTTCTTTTCCTCTTCAGTACTGCCAATGTACATATGAATGTATATTAGAACAAATAAAGCTAACAAAACAAGCAGATAAAACAGGAGCTGATGCATAGAACAGAAAAAACAACAGTTAGTAAAAATGAAATCAAATTATAAGAAAAAGGGTTAAAGAAAGGGTGGGGGAGCTATCTGCATAAGCAGCTACATGATGATTGCCACCTTCTCTGTTGACCAGAAAACCAAAAGTAATGCTAGTAGTTATTGATGACATTGTTGTAGATTCAGACATTCACAGGGATGAGGAGAATCTTCAGTTTTATGCTTGTATTATTGTAGCCAAGAGCATCTGAATATTAACTTTAGGACACCCAAAATTATGTTTGTCAAAAGACTCGACTCTCACAAATGTCAAATTTGTTGAAATAATCTTGACCAAATAAAAATCTACAAATATCTGGAAGGTTGTTTTTTGGGCTACAGGCTTCTGGAAGGCTCATGCTAAGTTTGCTATAGCTAATTCCCAAACTTTATGGCTAACCTCATTTTCCCCTCCCCCTACTCTAGAGGAAGATATTATGGATCTGCAGCTATCAAGGTATATGGTTTTGCCCCAATTATTGCAAGGCTATGGTCAAGTGAATTTTTTTTCTCCTTACACAGTTTGAAAAACCCTGACATAAAACATTCCCAGTGGTACATTTCAACAGTCTCCCCACTCAGCAATGCAACAGGGAAGGTTTCATTACATTCTGCCAAGGGAACAACTTTGTCCTTGTGGAATGGGGGAAGTCCAAATAGTAAATCACATCCTCTTGCTTTGTTTGTACTATCATGACACCTACTCATTGCCCCCCTGATGAATCTTATACCTGTTTACTCTTGACAGATCGGAACATAGCTAAGTTTTATACTGCTGCCTAAATGTTAACCCAAGGATTGGTTTGATAATTGTTAATTGATATTATTTACATAGATGTTGCATTTGATATAGGCAATCAGAGAACATGCTGTTGATTCTCCCTTGCTACTTGTCTGATGCCATTGTATGCTATGACATGCATATCTGTATATGTACAGTATTATGGTTATTTGTTTGTCTTCTGTGAGGTATGCCTGTATCTTTATTTGTTTGATAAAGATAAATAATAAGATAGATAATAAAAATCTATGCGTATGCGAAATTGCTAGAATGCATCTAGAGATCTGGATATCAAGTCACCAATGTAAATTAGGATGACTGTTTAGTTTTTGTTTTAAATTTGTATGCTGCCCAGAGTCACACGCAAGTGAGATGGGCAGCAATATAAATTCAATACCTATTAAGCCCAGATAAGCTACTGCATACTGAATGGGTACTTAGATTCAGCTTTAGAGTGGATCAGGGTTAATTCTAGATCTGGCTTTCATAAAATAGTTAGTTGGTTAGTTAATTTTATTATTTTGGTCAGTGACCAAAATTGAGTACAATTTTAAGAGAATTTGACATTGAAAGATGGGGACCTTATAACAATAAAATAGGACATTAAAATTCTATGATACATAGAAGTAATTTATTAAATTACTAAAACTATTAAATAAATTACCTATTACTAAAAACAAAAACAAAAAAACACCTGGGAGCCAGTTTGGTATAGCGATTAAGGCATCAGGTTAGAAACCAGGAAACAATGAGTTCTAGTTCCGTCTGGGCACAAAGCCAGCTGGCTCTCAGCCCTAGGAAGGAGGAAAGAGCAAGCCAGTTCTGAAAAACCTGATCAAGAAAAGTGCAGGGACTCGTTCAGGAAGTCTCTGAGAATTGGACGCAATTGAACAAATTAAAAAAAACAACAACAAAAGCAATAACATACTTAATTTTTAAATATGGCTAAAATGTTTCTTTGGTGGCTAAAATGCTAGACTCTGTTAGCGCTAGGAAGACAGACGTAAATAAATGAATATGAATTCATTAACTATCAATGTTATTTATTATTGTAAAATCACGATTCTACAATATTAAATGACATTGTTAGTTAATGAATTTATGTTCATTATGAATTGTTTTATATAATTATTTTATTGGGAATAAAATACTAATATCCTAACATACTGATCTATTAAACTACTGAGTGAGTATGTGTGTGTGGGGAGATATATACATAGTGTATACAACACACACACACATACTCAGTAGTTTAATAAATTAATATGTTAAGATGTTAGTATTTTATATACAAAGTAGTTTTATAATTTAATTAGCTTTAAGTATTTAGATTTGTTAATATTTTATTTTTTGTATTTGTATTGTTCAGTAGTCTGAACTATTTTATTAACCTCTATTAATCTTCTAGAAAATGTTTATGCATTTTAATTTGAGTCTTGTAACCTCTCCCAAAAATTGTATAAAATGCTGGTCGGTGACCATGATACAGATGCTAGCATAAAATGACAATTTTAAAATTCAGCCCTCAAGGACTATGAGATTGTAAACAGGGAAAATTACCTATCTCATAATGAACAGCAATGGCGATCGATTAGAATTTAGCTACTCTTCTGGCCATTATCTCTGAAGTATCTTGTAAGGGAGGAAGAATAAGGCAGGCACCTGTTTTGCTGTGCCTGGTTGTTATAAGAGGCATGATTAAATCTTTGTGGCAATTTAAATAAAAGGGGCAACAAAGGATCTGGGCTTTTATTGATTTAAGTTCCTCCAAGGCACATGGACATAAATGATCTTGTACAGGTGTGCCACTGAATCTCCCTTTCAAAATTGCTGAAGGTAAGACTATGAGTCTAGCTAATGTCAAAACTCTTTTGTGTGTTGGGAACAAAATATTGGTAAGGGATTTGGCCAACATGAAAGGTCTCTCTACCATGCTTTAGTTATAATTTTTGAAGTGAAGCTTAGACCTCACAACACACTTAGGGGGTTAGTGTGATATAATGAGTGTATTCTCCTGGTACAAGGCCTCATGGGACACCAGTGTGAAAGCCAGAAGGACCAAGGTTAGATGGAAAGATCCTGAGGCCAACAGATCCACTACAGGAATTATACACATCTGTCAATCAATACTCTCACTGGTCTTAGTCCATTAGGACACACAGGAGGGGAAAAGATGTAAGATTTGAAGCTGCGGACTGAGATAGATGATAGATAGATAGATAGATAGATAGATAGATAGATAGATAGATAGATCTGTCTTAAGGGGTACAGTCAGCAGTTGGTGGTTTTCTGCTCTATTATGTCTCCTCCTATTAGCTATACCAATGATCTTATCAGAGCCGAGTTCCCAAATCTCTGCCTGTTAGCTTTTGAGTTTGATTAATGGTCTGGGTGAGGCCTGACAAATAGACACTTCTTGAAGAAAGTGGGTGGGAACCTTGTATTCCCAGATTGTGACTTCTGACCCAGTTAGTATGATTGTATGCTGCTAAAACCACTGGTAAGAAGATTTGGCTGGGTTGGCAGCTGACTGGGTTAAACATGTTGTGGGAAAAGGGTGATTGAGATCTGATAATTCGAGATCTAATAGCCTGTCTTGAATCTGCATCCTGGAATGAAATAAGATTGCATTGCCTAAGGCATCATGATTAACCTTTTTCTACAAATTATATGAAATACACTCAAATAACAGGCATCAATGTTCCACAGGAATAAATTATATAGGAAATGTATTGATTGGAAATTGAATAAGAAATAAAGCTAAACGTGAGATGATTTAAATTTGTTTTCTTACCTACAATGGAAAGGATGACAACCACAAAGTCAAAAATGTTCCATCCAATTGTGAAATAATAATAGCGCAAGGAAATTAGTTTGAGGACACATTCTCCAGTGAAAAGGACAATAAATATCAAATTAATGCGATAGAGAATATCTTCTGTTTGTTTACTCTGATCATCTGTTTCTACCATCATGGTGATCATATTAAGGCAGATAAGAATCATAATACTGATGTCAAATACTTGTCTGGTCACAAAATCAAACACCATGCCTTGATACTTGTTCTGAAGTACAGAAGAAGAAACAGTAGTCAATGGAAACGATGGTGGGCATGTTTGTTTAATTAGAATTTGATTAAACCAAGTAGCTAATAAATACACAGGTATGAGAATTCAGAAAACAAACTTTAAATAGCCCACTCTCCCTTCTCTTCTCCACCCATTACCTTAAATCAAAATAATTTTTTGGATGTGAATAGATTGGATAATATTACTTACCCCTGGCCTAGGTATAGGTTTTTGAGGCTTTTTAGACCCCAATTTTTTCATTGCATTGTAGTACTTTTTCTGTTCTTCTGTCATAAAGATGTCTTGGCCTCCAAAGTAATGGCATGAGATGAAAATTGGTTACAATCATATTCTCATATATAGCCCTTAAATGTAAATGCATTTATAGCATATTACAAACTAAAAATAAATATTGGGCCTAATTTATTTTTATAATGAAAATGCTACACTGTTCTAACCATATTAAAAAAAAGGTGACGTGTTAAAACTTCAGTTTATTTTCACAGCTTGTTGAATAATAATTTTACTTAAATAACTAGCTCATTTCAGTAGGTATTATTAAATATTTTATTTAGAGGCTAATGTGTAAGAAATATTTAGGGGAAAGGAGAATCACAGTGTTCATAGGTGGAAATAAGGGGAAAGGGGGAGAAATCTACAACTTATGGCAGTAGTTTCTTGTAATATTTAAAAACAACTTTTATCTTGTTTCCAGAAGCAGCCCAAGGCCAGCTTTAAGTCAACATGAATGTAGTACCACAACATAAGGCCACCCACGAGGACTTTCTATAGCTTATGGGGAAAGAACCTTCAGAAGTCAGTGATAATTGGCTCAGTAGGTCTGGTATGGGCCATCTTCTCCCATCTGGCCACTGAGCTCTATGCCTCCATGGCCATTTGTGCTGCAGTTACAGCTCTTGCACAGCTATTTTTTTCTTTTGGGGGAGCAGAGGTAAATGGCCAAGAACACGGACCTCATGTAAGACCAAATGCAGGTCTTCCAAGAAGTTGACATTCCCATTGTTACACAGAATTAAAACATCCAAAAATTTCTATCAGTCCAGTGTGAAATTGCACATATGGGTTCCTGTAATTCATATTAGTGTTGCTGTTGTTGTTAAGAAAATGCTGGGTGGAAAAGGGAAGGATGGTGGGGATTCTGCCAGTTGTTGCCCTGAAACTCCCCACATTATAGTGTATACTGAACCACGGCACGGTAAATGAAGGGTGTGGGGTCAGCACTCTTCTGTCAGGATACTTTCCTCCTGCCTCATGGATGGGACAAAAGCACATTAACGCAGACTCGAACAGGCCTACGCAATTATGAACGAATGGTCGTCATCAGAAATCTGTGCAGAAGAACATCTTAACGTCTGGTGTTGAGAAGGGATGGGTGAACACACAACCTTACATTGTTGAACTATAACTCCCAGCACCCCGAACCACTGGTCAATTTAGCATCTACTGCTGGGCCCCAAAGCTCTGACCCTCGCTACAGGCAAACAGGGACTGTTGTTGTAGCAGAGTCCTGGGAAATCTCTCTAAGGACTACTCTGATAGGAGCTCTTATTACAACTGACCAGACAGATGGGAGGAGGAGTGAAATGCCTTATAATAGTACATCATTTAGGCATATGTAATCAGTAATGTTATGTCAACTTGCTAGGCCTCTGCTATACTAAATGTTCTGCCTCTCTTGAAACACAGAAAAAAACCAAGCCAACGCATTGAACATTGTTCCGGGTTAAATTACATATAAGCATAGGGCAGTACTAAGACCAGATGAGAAAGGAGGAAAGTTGGGTATCTATGTGGCAACCCAACTCTGTAAAAAATTTTTTACTGAAACAATGAATATAATTCAGCATGATTGTAACTGAGAGCCAGTTTGGTATAGAAGTTAAGGTGGGGGCCTAGAAACCAGGAGACCAGAAACCAGAGAATTCTAAGCCTCCCTTGCGCATGAAAGCTGGCTGGGTGACTTTGGGCTGGTCACTCTCTCTCTGTCCAACCCACCTCACAGGGTTGTTGTTGTGGGGAAATAGGAGGCAGGAGTATAAAGTATGTTTGCCATCTTGAGTTATATATAAAAAAGGATAAAATGTTGTTGTTGGAGAGCAATCAATGTCCAATTAACTGTACAGCACAGATGGACCTAAGTCTAAGTAAGAATAGGTTAGATAAGGACTGCAGACTCAGACAAGCTGCTCACGAGAAAGCTGTGCAGGCAAGAAACAGAAGCTGACAGTCAAGGTGACCTGGAGATAGATTATTTAGAGAACAAGTGGCAAAGTTCAGATCAATTCTAGAAAAAGCAAAGTATTGGCAATGAATATCTAGAGCAGTGTTGTCCAAACTTGGCCACTTTAAGATGAGTGGACTTCAACTCCCAGAATTCCCCAGCCAGCCATGTTGAAGTCCACTCATCTTAAAGTGGCCAAGTTTGGACAACACTGATCTAGAAAGACAAGAAGGATGAACATGAGAATTCCAAAGCAAGGCATGCTGGGGGCCAGAGATGGCTGGAACTGGGATCCAAGAGGAAACCAAGGTCTAGAGAACAAGATTGACATTATGGAAGGTCCCCAAAAGCTTACTAGAGTTTCTAGAAACTTAGGGAAGCATTCAAAAGTTACAAACAATTTTTGGAAAGCTCCCAGGTCAAAGAAAGTCATCAAAATCCCGAGAATCCCCAAAATAGTCCCAAACAGGGAAAGAGAGAGTTGCACATGTTCTAGATGCACAAGTATAGATCAGTGAGGAAGCTCAGGAGGAAAGATCTTTAGTGATTGTTCAGGACTGAGCAGTCTGAAAGATCAGCTGGTTCTATGCCCAGGTTTAAAGCTATGCTAAAGTAATAGCATTGAGATAAGAGTGACTGGGGGAAAGATGGTTGCCTTCTCCTTTTTTGCTTTTGATCATCCTGTACTTCTTGGGGTGTTTAATTTTGGTCTCTGTTACTGAAGATGTGCCTCAAAAATCCATTCTTAGTTCTTGCATACAAACTCCAGAAAAAACTCTCTAGCTTTCACAGATTCCTCTGGGCTCAGAGCACGGCCTCTCTTTCTTTATCACATGATTGAGAAAGGAAAGTGCCTACTCAGAATGGAGGGAAAGTCAGCTCTGCTATATACTACGTAAATTATCAGCACTTCAGACAGCAACTCTTCACCTTCCAAAGATTCTTGTGTTTCACTGCTGTATCAAATGATTTTTCCCTCCAAGGCCGCTTTTCTACTGGCCTTAGGAGAAACGAACCACATCAGTCTATCTCAGCCATGATTTCCAGCATGGATCTTATGGCACTCTAAATTCTAACAAAATGTATTCCGAAGTTAGCATTTGAAAAAAATACACAGTTCCCCAAATATCCAATACTACACATCTGCGCTAATGCGGACGCTAATTGTCATGTTTCCTCAAGACTTCTGAAGTGAACAAAAGTCTTATTCAAGCAGCTGAGGAATTTTTCTTCCTAAATACTTATGATACTTAGTTATGAACAACAAAGTTAAGCTAGGAGCAGCTGCAAATTTGAGTCCAAAATAAAAGCTATTATTTCTACTGCCAGAACAGAATGATGAAATGTTACAATTTGTTTGATTAAGTTGAAGAACTCACTTTGCCAGTATGTGAATTTTCTGTCATACATTCCAAAAGATCTCATTAGCACATGATTCTTATATACAATGACAGCAATCAAGATAATTAGTTTGATTATGGGTTCTTAAGCTCATGATTGACAACTATTTCAGACCCATTGCATCATTGCATGATAGACCAACCATTGCTCCAAATTTTGCAAAAGAACTGACAAGCTCACACTGATTCTTGGAGAACATTTTGCATTCTTGAATAACATCTTGTAAGAATTCTGCATTCTGCACAAATGTGAAAGGTTTTCAAACTATTAAACAGTATCTTAATTTAATATGAAGAAGTTGCAGGAATGGTTTTGGAAGTGAAGAATGCCCTGGCATGTTTGCAAGTGACATGTTTCTGCTCTGACTAATGCAAGCCAAGGAAGAGAATTACAAATGTTCTGATATTGGTTTACCATTTCTGTAAACAAATTATGTCTGAGACCAGTCACACAGTTCCTTCTCATTTTAACATTGATAAAAAGCAGATTCAAAGAGAATGGTTGGATTATTTTTAATTTAATAATTTAATATTTAGTGTAAATTAATCCTATGATTTAAAATGGGATGGGGTAGGAAGGAGATGTGTGGATAATGTTCAGGTATGAATAATATTGATAGAAACTATGATAAACATTAAAGCCTCCAGTGTGCGAGAAAGGGAGGGGATACAACTGAATATTCAAAAGTTGAATTCAAATGCTGCTATTTATATTCTTTGGGGTTTTGCAAAGAAAAACTCTTTTTCTTTCATACTCTTCAGGGTTTTGTATATTTGTAGGTCTTTTCACTTACTTATAAGTCTGAGTTATCAATTCACATAGGTCATAACTCTGGCTTTAAGAATGATATATATAAATACTTATCTTCTTTTTTTGTTGATTGAAGTTATCTATGATGACACCAATAAATAGATTCAGGGTAAAAAATGATCCAAAGATGATAAAGATGACAAAGTAAATATACATATAAAGGTTATCTTCATACTTCGGCTGTTCAAGTACCTACAAAATAAGTAACATGAGAGCAAAATCAGAAAAAACGTATTTGCTGAAAACATACAAGTTAGCATTAATTTAAAATACATTCACAAGGGCTATATCTTTATAGTAATTATCACAGAATTCCTCATATTATAACATCAGGGCATTATTTATATACATAAAGGCATTATTTAATATTACCAAATTTTCTGTTCATGTGTTGTTAACAAATAAGCAAAATTCTAGTGATTTTACATCCAAAAAAATCCAAAGTACTTACTTTTCTTGAATCAACTGCTGCATACATAATATCCATCCATCCTTTAAATGTGGCCTGTATCCAAAAATATTTAAACATATAAATGATGGCAATCAATTTTATCCATCTTAAACTCTATCAACAATAGAATATTCCAATAGAAATATTTTTATATATACTAACACAACAAATGAGATGAGTTTAAAATTTTGCTTTTAATAAATTGGATAAGGTGTGTACTCTCATAGAAATTTCATATTGTTCAATGAAGTTAAGTATGCATAGGATTCAAGGGATCATAGGTTGTGTAGGATTAGTGTCTTCCAGCCTAAGCTCTAAGAATGTTAACCATACAAAGTCCTAAAGGAATATATTTAAGGCCCATTCTCCAGTCTCCAACCATATTCCTGACCCATGAAGAAATTCAGAGAAAATAAAATAAAATTTCTTTTTCTTTTATACCCCTGGAAGAGGAAAGGAACATGTCCTCATGTCTGCCCTGCTCTCCGCAGTTTTCAGGGAAATCATCACAGGCCAAGGATATGGCTAGAGTTCCCTGGCCTACAACTAGGTTTATTACACTGAATTTCCCTTCACCTGAATTTGGTCCCAAATAAAAATAAAAATGAATGATTGCATTGTCTTCCATTGCTGGAGACTTACCACTTTTAGATAAGTCAGGATCAAATATCATTTAAAACCCAATGTTTGGATATACTAATTATACAAAGCTTAGATACAAAGTATGTATATCTGAAAATGGGGAAATAGGACACCTTACCACATTATCTGTTTGTTAACTGAAAATATTTGTATGCAGTTCCCTAAGATAAAGTTCTCTGAACAACTGAACAAATAAAGATTAAAAGCACAGTGTAATATAGCAACAGAAACCACACTCATTAGCAATAAAGGTTTTTAAACGAAGACGTTTGGACTTCAGAAATTATTTGAAAAGTCTGGATGAACAAAAAGGTTTTCTCTTGATACTGAAAAAAATTATAAAGACATTACTAGGAAAGGACCTCATTTTATTAGACAAGGAAATTTAAAGTAGGTTCTTTTAAGATCTTATCTTGCAGCATGAACAAGTTAAAAGAAAAGCAAGCCTTTCTTCACTACACTTTCAAACACTGTAAACTGGAAATCCTTGCTGATCTACTGCAAATTATTGAAGAATTCCAGTAAATTGTGACCTACATCTGGACTTTACTTCCTTCTCTATTACAGATAAAATGTCTGTATCTAAGTGAAGCTGCAACTGTCTCAGCAGGCTTTGAGGATGGGGGGGGAGGGTCAGCAAGGGAGATCAGAATGATGCCAGCAGTGTTGCAACTTTGCAGTGCAAATTCTGCCCCTTTTCTGCGTGCAGCGTGATGTCATGCAGACCCCCCAAAGAGGCAGAGTTTGCAGTGCAAGGTCACTTTCGTCAGAATGATAAAAGTGGCAAGTTCCTGTGGACATGGCTAGACTGCTGGTGTTCTAAATTGCCTAGCACTGGCATGATAATTGCTTGAGAAAAACATTCAGATAAAAATAATGGAATTGGGAAAGTTTAGCTACTATTAGTCAAATAAATAATATGATTGTTTTTCCAGATCATCGTACGTTGCTGTGATGGGCTAGTATCTCGCCTTACTATTACTGCTGCTATTTTCACGATCACAGCATAGAACCCTTATTAAGATCCTGGTATTACTCACACTGAAAAGGAGATATAAAATTGGACAATATATATATATATTTTTTCAACCTCTCGAACAGGTAGACATAACCTGGCATATTGGTTAAAACTTGCTAAATTATACCAATCAGTTGTATTGGCACAACTAGTCTTGTAGACAAAAGTACAGGGCCAACCCAGCTGAATGAGCAGGAAGTCCGTTCCAAATTTAGCTGTGCTGGCTTATCACATTTTGAAGCAGGGATGGAAAGCACATGACTGTCTAAAGAGGGGAGGCAGAAGTCCATCAAATGAACTAAAATGACTTGACTTCCCCATGGAACATACAGTGAGCTTAAACACAATCAAAGGGGAAAGTATATTCCAGGAACCATTGTATCTGATCAAAATATACGTGCCTTATTTGATCAAACTAACTTTTTGCTATGCACTAAATAAACAAGAAGCCTTTAAAGAATTTTCACTTACTACTTGCAGTAAAGAAAGATACCCAAATCCTACATTATCAAAGTTAACTTTCACATTTTTCCATCTGGCAGTTTCATTTGCATGTATGAGATTCTCACACTCAGTCTTATTGGCAACTTCATCAATTCCGAACATGTCGCCAGTTGTGGTATTAACACAGTAGTAGAATTTGCCAGCAAACAAGTTTACTCCCATGATGCTGAAAATCAGCCAGAATATAAGACAAACAAGAAGAACGTTCATGATGGATGGAATTGCTCCAAGAAGGGCATTCACAACCACCTAGTACACAAATATGGGAGGAAAAGAAAACAGTGTAAGAATGGGTACAAAATTAATTATTCTGTTGCCTGAATGCGTAAGTGACTACCTTTTAAAATGAAAGCAAGTTCTAAAAGACCAAGCACTATTTTAAGTTTAACAGAGCAATGTTTTAAAATAACTTTCATATATTCAGCAAGACAAAAGATGAGAAAACCAAACTATCTAGATTAAAACAAAAACACTAATAGTGTTAATAGTATTATGAAGACTGTTGATACCTATAAAAAAGAAATAGATGTTAAAATTTCATAGAAAATAATATGAAAAACTAAACTACAAGAAAATAAATTAGTTATTATAAACAAAAATGAATGTATTCTTTCTCCAAAACTGAAACCAGAAATATCAAGAATATTAAGTAAATCAAATCAAAATTAGCATATTTCAAGGAGTGAACTTAACCATGCATTTTTATTACAAAGATTAATTTCTTTGCATAAGAAAGCCAGACACATTTGCAACATGTGCTTATATAAGTAATCACATAGGTTATTTCAAGCTCCAGTCTTTATTAAGCAAATAAATCTATTTTAATTAAACATTTTGTGAAAAAATAAAGAGATGAAAAATTCATAAATCAATATAGGGGTATGATTAAAGAATCCAGAAACACTGAAGTACAGCATAAGATATTACCTAATTCCTTAATTATAATATCTATGACAGTTTATTTAAAAAAGATTGGGGATGAATGCTATCAAGAAACATAAGGAGGTGAATATTAAGACCCCATGAGCAGAATCATAGTAGAAATATGGGTCTATGGTACATTTGGTCCCTAAGGAAAAGGGAATGACTTTTGTTGTTTGTCTCCTTGTTCTCAAGTTCCCTGAAGATCTATTCCCATGGAGCTGCTCTACTGGGTAGAGGGAATCAGTGGATCTTTTGTTTTTGTGGAGCCTCTGGTGGATCAAAGTGCCTTCCATGAAAAACATGGCACCTTTGGAGATCCCTGGTTAGATGTCCTAACCAAAGCTGCTGCAGGGTTGTATTGGGGGGGGGGGGGGGGGGAGGGAAGAGAAATTACATAAATATTGAAGCATGCAATAGACTGTTTTCTATATTAAATAGTATATTAAACATCATATGCAAAGAGTGCTTTAATTGTGGAATCCCTTTCCATAAATCTTACACCTTGGAAGAGAAGGGGGAAGAATCTGAATCACTCTGCTTACTACTTATTACACTAATAGGAATTTATTTTTAATTTCAAATAAAAGGTTCTTCTCTGTACAATTCAAACTTTTTAACTAAGAAACAGAACTGTGTATGCAAGACCCAAGTGGGATTTATATCCAGTATGAGGTCTAACATATGCAAAGCTAGCAAGTGAATCAGCAAAGTACAGTTTTGTATATAATTAATCATGTTTTTAAAATGTTATGTTTTTCTATCTTTGATTTGGTATATTTCTGATGTATACCCATTTGATATACATCAACTATATGATATGGAATAAACCAGTGTTTCTCACCCTGGGCAATTTCCAGATGTGTGGATGCCAACTCCCAGAATTCTCAGTAGTTGGCTATGCTGGTTGGGGAATTCTGGGAGTTGAAGTCCACATATCTGGAAGTCACCAAGGTTGGGAAACCCTGAATAAGACTGAGAGAAATCATATAATGGGAACCATACCTCACTCTACACAATGTTTTTGACTATGTTGAAAACAAGCAAAATGAAACACTAGTGTGGAACCAAGAAGGGAAGCAGGCCTGACTAAAATAGAAATTGGTACATGGATTTGCATTACTGTCCACTGGTTAAAGTTATTGTTTTCTCTTTGCTCATTGTGGATAATTATGAAACAACACGGAAAAGGTTATCCCTGAAAAAACTACAATACTATGGGTTCTCAAGAGAAGCCATTCTGATCAAGCACTTACTGCACTCAAGCAACATGCTAGAAGTTTGGGGTCCCAACTGGATCAATCTACTCTACATAGGAATATGTTCCTGATTAAACAAGCCCCTGTTGAGGGGAGGGTTTGGAAAGTTTCTTAAACCAAATAACTATCCCTAAATTCAGAAAAGCACTAACATTAGCACATTTCAATGTCCTCTCAAGGGCAATTCCGGAAGGCAAATATAAAAAAGTTCTTACAAGCTAAGATTGTGACTTCGTTCAGAAGGATCTATCCATAGTTCATGCCCTGTTTACTGGGTCTTCTGTATGGATAACTCCCTATTTGGTGAAATACCTAGAGAATTTTGATGTATTTATGTACAGTAGAGTAACTTTCATCAGACTAGTATGATTTCATTTCTTTGGATGTGGCTAAATTTTGTTATACCATCTGTAAAACTAAGCATGTTCTGATCACCTCAGCTACAGTACCTAGCTATAACTTTATATTGTTTATTTTATTTGAAATCAAAACAGTTTAATTATGTAAATTATTTTATTAACTTGAGGAATTCTGGTCAGTGACCATAATAAAGACTATTACAACTAAAACACTTCCTAACAGAGAAGTTGATCTGTTTATAAAATTGTTTTAATTAGCAAACAAGAACACCAGCAAAACTGCAGACTTCTATGTCTATTCTATCCTGCTTTTGTATGGCAATAGACTCATACATGACTCTTTTTAAACATCAGAATTGGTTCTATTTGTGATTTGTGAAGAGTCATGTTAAAAATTGTAATAAGATAGTATCTCACAATACAATAAATTTTAGAAGAACAGGATTCAGAAGAACTGGATTTAGAAGAACTGGATTCCTCCATGAGCACCAATTTGCTGGCCACCTCAGTCAGCAGATGTTGAGGGATAAAGAATAGATAGGACCATATTTGCCAAGTGACCTGCTTTGCAACACTGAACCTTCCCTGCGTCCTTCAGCTGCAGTGAAGGATGCTACTCATATCGAAACAAAATTCAACTGCAGGTATACTTGGTGTTTTTCATGGAATGGGGCTACAGTAAGCAAAATGCTTCAGGCAGATCTTGTTTAGTCACTGTCATATTGGACGTGGCACTGTTGGGAAATACTGCGCTCCCTCCATGTCACACAGTTCATCATTGTGAATGTGAAATATTAGATCTGTAAGCATTTAGTGAAGGAGCTGTGGAAGTATTCCCTGATTCTTCTCTACATAGTCAAAAACACACACAGTCCTTTCTTACTCCAAACCCTTCTCAGCTGAACTGTATTTTTGTTTTTCTGCCTTGAAAAATAGAAGAGGCAGCATGTTCTGTCCATGGATACTATTTGCAGTTCTTAAGAGACTGTGAAGGTAGCAGCCATGATTGCCATCTGTACTGCATTACATAAGGGGCAGCGCTACCAGGGTCCTACTCGTACAAATACAGAAGGACCCTCTATTTTTAGCCTTCAAGGCTGGTCCTGTCCCCCTTGAGAGGAAAAGAAAGGGTCATGTTCAACTCAGTAATGAAACCCAGCCTTTAAACCAGGTAATGTTCAACTCTAGCATCCCAATGGGTTTCATAGTTGACTGGAAATTTACACATTAGCAAAATTTCTAAGCCATTCTATAATGCAAATGCCTTTTAACCCTTGAAGATTTATATGAGGACAATCCTCACATCTGAAGAATTTCATCTGAGGAAAAGTTATTACTGTCAGACAGAAAACAATGGGAACATAAGAATGTTCTTATATATAATATTCACTGGCATCATCCCAAATTGTGATGAGCTGAGGTGGTAGAGACCATCCTAGGTAGCGGAGATGAGAAAGAGCAGCCTCACCAGGTTGTCATCTGATAAATGGGGGTGGGTGGGGGATGGGAGGTGGTGCAATAGGCCCACTGTGGTTGCCATTGTGGGAGAATTCCCATTTCATGCCCACCAGTTCCAAAAGATTAGGGTGTGCAGGTTTAGATGAAGTAGCAATTATCTAAACTAACTTGCATAAAACCCAGTTAATTACAGACCCAACATGCATTACCAAAACCCGGCTGAGTAAGGGGGATAATGTTGCCTTGTCAGAGATGGGTCCTTCAGCAACCTTGACATCAGGGCTGGGGGGTTGGGGAAGATGCCTCTGTTAAGGACACCTTACTAGTGGTCAGGGACCCTGTTTCTGAGTGCAGTGTGAGCGCCTATATATCAGGTTAGGCTTATAGACAAGCTTGCAATCCTGTTGGTGTACTAACCAATCCTTTCCTGAGCTGCTGGAACTGGCCTCTGGGCTAGTGGTAGAGAACCCCCACCTCTTGGTATTGGGAGAGTTCAACCTACCTACCTTGGGGACCAGCTCCAGTAAAGCTCAGGAATTCATCTCCTCCATGGTGGGCATGCTTCAAGTATTCTCAGGCCAGACTCATGTGGGTGGTCCCTCTTTGGACATTACTTTTGTCTCTGAACAAATGGTTGGTGATCAGGAGAGGGAGTGGATTTCTATCACCCCACTGCCATGGTCAAGTCACATCCTGATCCACTGTAGATGCCTAATGAGACCAACTGGTTTCTAAATGGCTTTGGAGAGTCCCTAGCTGTCTGGTAGGCAATTTTATCCAATGATTGTTGCCAAATGGTGGCAGGAAGTGCACTGAGTGCTGGAAAGTATAATCCCCAAACAACCTTTTCCTGGTGGTCAATCTCAATTGGTGCCTTCGTTTTCTGAGACCTTCTGGGAAGTGAAGCTCCAGAAACAATGCCTGGAGACAAGAAGTGAATCTGACTGGGCACAGTTACACACTTATATTTGGGCCCATACCATGGCAATAAGAGAAGCCAAATGTGCCTACTTCTACTCTCTTATTGCATTGGCAGCTGTCATCCAGTAATCTTATTTAGAATGACCAGCTCTGCTTTTTAGGGAAGGTTGTTCCTAGAAGAAGCAGATTATTTGGACCTTTTTAGTCAGGATTCAGGTCCAGGTATGGTACAGAGACAGCATTGGTCTCTCTTGGATGACCTATGTCAGAACTTGGATGGGGATAATGCATCTCTCATCTTTTTTGGACCTCTGGGTATGTGTTGATACCATCAGTTATGGCACCTTACTGGATTGCCCACCGAGGTTGGGGATCGGAGGCATTGTTTTGCAGTTGCTCCAGTCCTTCCTCAGTGGGTGGATGAGAGGTCAGTTCAATGGCCTCTGATATGTGGGGTGCTATAGGAATCACTTCTCTCTCTCTTGCTTTTTAACAGCGATATGAAGGTGCTGGTGAAGTCATCTGATGATTCAGGATGCTTACATCACTGCTCCAGGCTGTAAGAGAGATGTCCTACCTGGTACCTGGAGACCAAAGACCTGGATGGGAGAGAATAGACTGAAGGTGCACCCAAGTCAGAGTTACTGTTTTGTACACCAGGGTTCCCTGTTATCTCTAGATAAGACACTACTTACACAGGAACAGGTTCACAATTTTGGGTCCTTCTAGTGGCTGTGGCTAGAGGGTCTTATGCCCAGCTTCAGTCAGTCCACCAATTGTGACCCTACCTTTTGCAGGAAGACCTAGTTACAGTAACTCATGACATCATGACCACCTGATTCAACTGCTGCAAGGGTCTTTACCTCAGGCTACCCTTAAACTGAAGAAAGACTACTCAGAAACTGAAGAAAACGCATACTAACTGGCACCTATGTTCGGAGCACCTAACACCTATTTGTGGATCCTACGTTGGCTGCCAATTGCTGGGGAATCCTGGGAGTTGAAGTCCACACATCTTAAAGTTGCCAAGGTTGAGAAACACTGACTTAGATCTTCCAGGGAGCAGTTGCTTGCAGTCCCACATTTGGAGAGCTGAGAAAGCCAAGGCTGCTTTTCTGTGGCAGCACCATTGCTCTGGAATGACCTCTCTATGGAGATCAGACTCCCCTCTCCCTGCTGGCTTTTAGGAAACTCCAGAAAACAGAAAGATTCTGGAGGGCATTCTCTTAACTTAAGCACTGTGCCATCTTTCAGATTTTACATTTTGCTTTTCTTTTTTCGTTGGGAGCTTTTATGGTGTAATTTTTTGTTTTTATGTGTACCGTGGATATTATAACAGCTGTTATATTGTACACTCTGTAAGCTGCTAAGAGTTGTTAGATTGTGGCAACTGTAAGTTTAGTAACCAAACAAACAAACAAACTGGAGAAGAACTAAGGTCAAATCACTATCATTGGAGGTTGCATGGCTGTAGAAATCAGATGGGGCAGACTGATGACATGACAGTTGGACGACTGCGAAAGAATGGAACCAGTTGATGATTTGAGTAAATTGTACTAGAACATTAAGGGAATTACTTTCATGAACATATTTCTGGTAATCAGGAATTTTAAGACTGTGATTTGCTGATGGTGCTGCATCTTTTCCTCACAAGGAGCCAGTATTTTCAAAATGAGATACTGTAGTAGAACTGCTTAAACTTTAAACTTTGCACTTGAGATTTCTTTGGCCTTTGCATATGTTTAAATGCTCATTGTTTCATTGTAAGTGACTAACAAAACATGACTAAAAAAGAAAAAAAACCCATAGTTGTTAATGTTTTATATACAGTGGTACCTCGCGTTACGAATTTAATCCGCTCTGTGACTCTGATCGCAACTTGATTTGGTCGCACCGCGAGGCAAATTTTCCCATAAGGTTCAATGTAAATACGGTTAATCTGTTCCGCCCTCCGAATTTGGTCGCGCCGCGAGGCAAATTTCCCCATAAGGTTCAATGTAAATACGGCTAATCCGCCCTCCGAATTTGGTCGCACCACGAGGCAAATTTCCCCATAAGGTTCAATGTAAATACATACGGCTCTGCATTTTCTTTGGAGCCATGCTGACAAGCACACCAAAAACCTTCCCAACGCCACAAAACACACCACAAGCCTCACCGAACGTCTCCTTGCTACCGCGATCTCGCCCACAGGAAGCCGCGACCGCGTGGCAGCAGGGCAAATGGCCGCGGATCCGGTTCGTAGCGCGGGGCGGAGGTCGCACGGCGAGGTAAATTTTTGGGGCCGGAGCTGATCGTATCGTGAAAAATTCATAAGGAGGGGCATTCGTAACCCGAGGTACCAATGTATTGTGTACATATTCATGTAGACTATATAAGTAAGCACTGCTGAATTCAACAAGGTTTTCTCCTAGTACGTTGTGTTTAAGACTGCAACCTTATTGCCTGAAAAAGTACAATGTCTGAATCTTCACTTAGACCACTGAAAATTATGGGACTTGATTTAGCAATGATTAACAAGATCCACTGATATTAATATCCCATTACTTTCAATGGGGCTTGTGAATTATTACTTATGTCCCATTGCTGTTAACGTTACTGTAATTATAATTTGTTGCAATTTCAGTGCAAGACATTCATATTTTAAAAATACTTTTTACTTGCATGAAATTTTTGAGGGGATTTGTCTCTAGGAAATCAAATATAAAAAAGGTACAAAAGTTATAAAGATTTCCCAGGGTATAGTCTTTAAATAGAAGGAAGAGATAGAGAGCAAAAGTGCTTTGTACTATCACTAAATCAGGTTAACATAAAAGTGAGTCTGAGGAAAAAAAAGGTTATTGACTGGCATACGTCTCTGCCTTGCAACAGTTACGAATATGCAACATTTCCCATATTTCTGCTTGGGCTAATATTTACACAAAGGAAATGCACATTGGATTGAGTTCCAGTTCTGTGTACATTTGCTGTGTCTACTAAATACAGAAGGATTTATGTCTGTATATATTTGTACATCTACTAACACATTACCATGGTTAATAGGGCCACACTTCGCACAAAACTATAGCCTGTTGATTTAATATTGATTTAACGTTTCTTGCTGTTTTTAATGTTTTTTTAAATATTGTACTCTGCCCAGAGTCCACTAGAGTTGGGTGGCCAATAAATTTCAAGAAATAATATAGCTGTACCATGGTTTACTGAATAAACCATGACTAACTGGGTTCGCCAAATATGTTAAAGCATTAGCCATGACTTTTGGCTGAGTTCATATTATATAAAGCTAAAACCAAACCACCAAATGTCACCTCAGTCTGAAATGTGAACCAGGTCTGATTTTGCCTTTTTATACAACACTCTAATGTCAGGTATGAAACAACCCTACCAGAGCAGAAGATGTCTTCTGTATGTGGAAGGACATCTCTGTCTTTCATAGATTTTAACATCCTAATTGTGTTTCTCCTCTTTCTTGTCTTTATACAGTATAAAACAAGTAATGGAAAAACAATTGTTGGGAAAAATTAATAGTATGTCTTGTTCATAAAAAAATAAATACTTAATAATTGGGCCTGTAAACACTGAACATTTGTGATATTGTTAATTGCCAATTAGTCATTGCTTCATCAATGTAAAGTGTGTTTTAGTATATCTGCTGAATGACATAAAATTGTATAGATAATATTCAGGGTACAAATTTCTTTTTAATATTACTGTCTCAGAAACTGGACTGGAAATTTGAAATATGATAAACTTTAAAGCAATCAGCCAGAAATGTGCGTAAGACATGCAAAACTAAAACTGCAAGGTGGATTAATTTTTTTAAAGAACCTTTTCTGCTTTACTGATCTAAGAGAAAGGTATCAAGCACGGCATAACATGCTCTTTTCCAGTGAGTTTACACATAAACACATGCTTTATTGCTATAAAAAAATCAATCCTCTCAATTTAGCAAAGCAATGGATATTGATACTGATTTTTCTATGTTAACAATAACATACTTGAACTACAGCAAGAACTTTATATTACAGTAAATATTAAGAATGATAAATAGAAAGCAATATGCATATCCAAATCTCATTTGGCACTGAGATTAGAATACTCTTAATCTATAGCAGATTTAATCCATAAAAAAGTAGCTATTTACTTTGCCTTCCAGCACCTATGTGGAGTTACAGTGGTTTAAATTTACTTTTAAATATATTAGAATAATTATAAAATAACAAAACAGATATGAATTTTTAAAATATTGTATTTTAGTGATTTTTTTTTCTTTTGTCTAGAACAGGTATTTTATAAATATTAAAAGAACTTAGTCATATGTCACAGACTTACATTGTCCTTAGGCCTTGGGGTTGTCTTCTGCGTAGAAATAATTTTTACCAATTTTTGAACAGAGAAATTATATAATGTTAATTTTAAAATCCCACATTTAAATGTAAGTACGCAAATATGTGAAAACTAGAACCTGATACTTGGGAACAACTCAAAATAAAAATTTAAATCATATGGAAAAGATTGTTTAAAATTCTTTATTACCCATTCTGCCAATTAATTAAATGAAACAAAATACTTTTAAAAACATAATTTATAGAATAATATTGATGCTAGATCTCACTTTCATCTGAATGCCACTTATCTCAAAATCTATCTACAAGCATTTTCCTTATAGCCTTCTTTATAAGGGCTCCTTCAGAATCTTACACTTCTTACAGTTTCTTTTCATCGCTGTGTTTTATCTTCCAAATAATAAGACATCTCCTGAATTTGAAGCTGTAAATTTGCTTAGTATGTAAGTGCAACTCAAATCTGATGGGGCTTCCAGATTTATCTGGCTCTTGAATTATCATGGCACCAGAGCTCCCCAAGCCCACATTCAGCACCAGACTGTATGCTGCATTGCAGAAAAAAAATTGTATTTTGATGCATTCTAGGAGTAAAAGACCAGCAGAACTTGTGAGTCCCTGTTTCCCCCAAAATAGAAAACTGCTAGTACCTAATATCTAAAGATGTTCTCACTCCACAATCTGTTGCCGCATAGATAATAGTCGAACCCCAATTCTGTGATGTATGTCATTGAACCACTGCTCCCCTTGAAGAGAGCAAAGAGGTATTAATGATTTGCATGAATTATTTCTCCACCACCGGCCCATTCTTCCCTTGTTCCCTTCAGAATAAAGCTGCTGGGGAAAGGTATGTAGTAGCTATCAGTGACTCTGCAGAGAGCTGGTCAGTTAAGTGTTTCAGTAGTTTATATGAATTCGTTTCCTGTTCACGAATCATTCATTAACAGATACACTGATTTCTGTGCATGTGTATTCTTTCTAAATTTTGGCCAAGTGCTCTGGACTTGGTAAATTCTTTGCAGACTTCATCCCTGATTTATATCTCATTAGTTTTGGCTGCAATGATATCATTAGAATCAAATTTTATTCCTTTTTGCACCTTGATTCAATGAGAGGAACCTTTTAAGTGAGGAAGACCCACAGAAAATGGTGAATAACTGACACCATTGTGTACATATGACACCTCCTTTCCTTCTAGATAGCATTAACTAGCAAAATTGTTTCTGAATGTAAATATGAAACCAAATGCATTCTTATGTCCTATCTTATGAACCAGATATGTATTAAAGTAATTTTTCATATTGCTATATTCTTGTACACATATTACATGAACATTAAGCATCATTGCCATTCCTGAAGATTATTTAGGAAGGAGTACAAAGCACAACAGTTTCCCAAACAATTGTGTCAACAAAAACATATTTGCAAGAATGTTCATGAATAGTAAAGAAAAAGAAGTATGAACATGGATAAACCAAACAGTCAGTTGAAAACTGAATGAATGTTCGTGAACACTACAGGAATTGACCAGCTCTTACCCTATTCCACTGCTGACTTCTCAATTCATGAATTTCTTGTTTAAAGGGATTTGTTGAAATTAAGGGGTGGTTAGATGCACCTGAAATTCATGTATCGAGTCAGTTTCAATTTACAATATTTCTTTTTAGAAATTTTGAAGAAAAGATATGCAACCTGATGGATACAATTTGAGGAAATGAGCTCCAATTATCTGAACCTCATTTCATGTATTGGTGTTTTTTTGTTTTAGTTTTTTAATCTAAGTACTATTTAGACAGCATATTATTAGCTGTTCATTTCACTACACAGGTTCTTTTATCATTATTCAAAAGCTGTTTCCTCTTATGTTTCCATGAAGTGGCAAAAACATTCTCTAAAAATAACGTTTGAACAACATGCAGTTTGAATCAGGTTGTATGAAGAGGGTAAATTCATATTTTCAACAGAAATATTTTGAGTTTCACTACTGATTTCAGTACAGTCACAAATTCAACTGCTAACTTTAAGACAGAAAACAGGGATAAAGCATAAGAATCTCTTCTGAGATAGGAATTAAGACAGGATCCTGACTTACCCAGAAAGCAACCGAATAATAATGCATGATTTGTGTAGATAATGCTGGAATTATTTTATTGAGAATTATTAACTAGTGTGGGAAAAAAAAGAATCAATTGAATTGTTTGGTTAATTAGCCATTTAATAGGTTTAATCCAATTAATGAGATCATATACATTTAAAGATTGTAAAAATATCTCTGTATAGCACAATTAATAATTGAATGCAACTAATATTTAAATAGTTCAGTGTAAAGAAACTGAGACATGATCTTATTGGGAGAACGGATGATAGTCAAATGTGACGAGCTGAATGAAAGCCTAAATGTAGCCTGTGTGTGTTTCCATTAATTTTGATGAGAACAGTTTTTTTCCTATTAATTTCAATACTTTGATTTTTTGAGAACAGCATACTGTTTTAAACAGTTGCGTGGCATAAACCATGTTCATGAAATAAAAATATTCAGGAGAAATCAAACCAAATTGACTAACTTTTAAAGTTCCTATTAGCAAATCTGCTTAAATATATTTAAGATCAAACTCCTCAAATTGGCTAGAAAGTAAAGTAATATAAACCTGGCTAATATGTAGCATTAAAAAAGGCTTATATTTAGCTAATGAAATCTTTTGCTTATTTACTACCGATAAATATGCAATTGTATGAAAGGGCGGCACTTTTGCATGGATTGATCATTCTCCACAGGACATGCATGGAACGTTCATTAGACTTAGGCATGCATTTTATTTATGATCAAGCTTCTTCTCATTTGTCTTACCCTCATCCCTTCAAATCTTGACAAGGCTCTTAAAGGTCTCAATGCTCTCAGTGTCCGAAGGGATTTAATGGCACCAAGCTCTGAATAACCCAGCGCATTTGCTGTTAAACTAACCAAAGATACCTGTGGGGGTGAAAAAATGATAAATAATTTCATCCTTTTGCATCCTTTTGTATTTAAAGCTGTAGCATTTTTAGCAATGTGCAGTCTGGAGGAACTATAAAACAAGGGCTGTCCAAAAGATAATCAGGTTCTTCCATGAACTTGAGATCCTTCAGCATCAGCTTTGTACTCGGGTATGTGGGATGTGAGAAATAGGTTGCTAGCGCAGTTTGCTAAACTATATATTTTTTAAAGTAAGATTTATTAAATAATCATGACTGGGTTCATATACGCTATTAAGCCAATAATGCATTGTTTGCAAACCGCAACAGTTGAGTTCACACATTATGGTTTAGTATGTGTACTCCAATTAGCAGAAGCTCGGTAACAACACACTTGTGCTACGCTGCAGGCATGGCAATAACATTTTATTTGGGATTACTTTAATGAAGTAAAGCAGGCTAAGTAATTTTTTAAACAAATAAATGATAAATAAATAAGTACATTTAAAATCTGGCAAATCTTTATTTGCAATTAAATATGCACTACTAGTAAGTATTCAACAAAATTCCAATATGCTACTTCCACTGATAGAACATGCCTTGATGATGAAGTGGAAATGATGATTTTAATTTCCTCCTTCAAGCACCTTACCCTTCCAACATCTGATATAAAACAATCTCTCTTAAAAACAGGCATTGTAGGAAGCAGGGAACGATGGGAGAGGGGGAACTGATTCCTTCAACTTCCACAAAAAGAGCACTGAATTCTACCCCTGCCATTAATTTATGTTTAACTTGTTATAGATTCTACTGTCAACAAGGCCATGCTTATTCTTCATAAATTGAAAAGGGCATGTTGAATGCTTTGATCTGAATTCCTGAAATCTGAGGGGACTCTTAGCATTAACACTATGCTAGGACATTATGTATTTAAAATACTCAGGTGCTATTTTACTGACATAAAATAGCAAAGAAATAGCATCACGGGATCATTTTTTAGCCTTTCAATACCCCAATTTGGGCATTATATAAACTGGAGCGCTAATGTGACTCCATTGGTTAAGCCTTGGCCCTGCCCATCACCCAAACGACCCTGGATTCCTTGCAGGACTTGTGGATTCAGAATGCTTGAGTGGGGCTTCTAGGGAAATGTTACATAGGCTCTGACTATTCTCATAACTTGTTTGGAGGGCTTCCATTTTTCTGATCATTGACTCTGCTATCCTGAGAGTGCCAAACACTATATGGAAATAATGTTTTCCAAAGGAGTATTGATCAAAGTGAACAACAACATTAAGTGTTAAAAAGGGAACAAGCTGTGGCAATTTTTAAAAAGAGCTTAATAAAAAATACCCTACATAGTAATAGAAAATGTATTCTGTCTGAGTGTGGATTGTTTTGTAGTCCAAACAATACCATCCAAATAGCAGGACTGGGGTAGAAACCATAAACTAATTGAAAGAGCAGCTCAGGAAGAGAAAGTAGAAAACCTGGGAAGTGGATGAAACCAAAGAAGAACTTTAACAGACTATCTTGGAAGAAGGCATGGCGGGGTAGCCGGCTAGCTGGCTGAAATCCTAAAAAGATTACTCTGTACTTGACGTTTTACTGCAGATTCTATTTGGGGACATAGATAATACTTAGACAGTGGGATACCTACATCAACAATCAGGAAATCCAGCCAACACCAGGCATTAGTAAAGTATGTTTGATATCCATACGCTACCCACTTCAGAAGCATTTCAAGAATGAATATGTAAGTGAAGACCTTGTCAGCATATTCCAATATGGTCTTGATAGTTTTCCTCTGTTCTATGTATATGTCTTCAAATGCCTGTAAATGGTACCCAAGATTTAGTTTCTATTAAATTAAAAAAATAATACTAAGCCCTATATTTCTTCCATTTTTGTACAAACGTTTTAGATCAATTAGTCTTAACTATATAGGCAAATAACATAAATTCCAGGCTGTTATCTTTAAATCACTTAAATGGTTTCTTTCTATGAAGAAGTAGGATGCACTAATTCTGACAATCCAAACCCACTGTTATAATGACTGTTTATGATTATTTGTTATATTTACCACCAAATATTCTTGGAGGTGGACAATAAAAAGTTAAAACACCAAATTAAAATCAAGAATATTAAAATGAATTAAGATTATTTATTAAGTAAAAGTCTAAGATTCTACTTGTTACATTGTTTACATTGCTTTTTAAATATTGTAAGCTGTCCAGAGTCATTATTGTGAGATGGGCTATATAAATCAAACAAATAAAGAAATAAATCAAACAAGCAAGCAAGCAAGAGTTTTTAAGGCCTTTTCAAAAACAAAAAAGTTAAGCTTCTAAAATCACAGAGAGTATAATCAAAGACTTGGTATAACTACAGAGAAGGCTTAACCCTGAGGCCCTATGATATAAGCCCACAGGAGCAATAGGTAAACCTCCTCAGTTGACCACAACAAGCTGGAATAGGAGGATCATAGAGACCAAAGTGTTATCTAGTGTAATCTAAGAGTACAACAATAGCCCTGCTGAATCAGGCCAAGGCCCATCTTAGACCATCATTTTGTTTCTAATAACCAACCAGATTTGTCTGGCCTGCTGACAAGCACAAGATGGAGACATACGCTTCTCCTACCATGTTCCCATGCAACTGGTATTTGGAGGTAGGCTAACCTCAGTCAGGGAGGTAACACTTAGTCTTCAAGACTAATAGCCCATAATAACCTGGGTCCAAGTTATAAAAAGATGATTTTCACAACGACTTAGTTAACAACACTGGTAGATCTGCTACTATAATTGCAGGTCTGTCTTATACTGTAATTCCTCCTCCTTCCTCTCCCCACAAAACCTACTCAAAAAGGGAGGGGAAACCCTTCAGGACAACAAGGGGAATATAATTGGGGAATTTTTGAAATCTCCTTCTTTCCTGTTATACAAACTTGAACATTCCGCTGGGTCAAAATGCATCCTATCCACGGAAGTTCATTAACTGTTTTATCTCTCAATAACTATGATTGACTTCCATTCCCTGAACAAATTATAATGGAATGATCTCTTTGTATAATGTCAGACTTTTGTGGCTCTCAAAACACTCCCAGATTACATTACATATGATCAGATTTGGTGGAAACTGCAAATAATCATAGCTGATTTCAGGTGAGAAATGAATACACCTGTGCAATGGCAGAAACGCCCTTCCATGGCACTACCCATTAGTGTAGTCCTCAATGGCAAAAATATTTATTTTAATCTAGCCACAAAATTTTACCTTCCCCTCCTCCAAGTATAAAGGATGTTATCCATTCAAATGCTTTTCCAGTTCCAAAATATATTTCATTTGGTTTTGTTTTAGAAAAGTGCAAATATTTTTACATTTACAAAATAACCCTCCCCCCTCAACTTTTCTTTTTAAGATTTATTATTTTCACTTACTAAAGCACCACTGCTAAGAAGAATCATAAAGACAATGAAGGTTTCAAACCAATTGTGTTCAACTATCCGGAAACAAGTTTTTCTGAGATTCCACCATTGTTTTCCTCTTCCTTCTTCTACATTAACTTGACAACACTTGAATCTTTGTACGCAACCTAAAATGCATTAAATGTTAAGAAGATTTAAAAGAGAAAAAAATGTTTTAAATTTCTTGATCTAAGACTGACAATGAACTGTAGCCTTTTCATGATGATTTTTCCATTTTTCCATCTACTTAACGATTTATATCCTATCCTTCATTAAGGAGGTCTACGAAGTGCTTTCATCTCTGACTTTAACTCACAATAAGCCTGTGAAGTAGGCTGGGCTGAGAAAGAGTGACTGGCCTAGAGTCATCTAATGAGCTTCTGTGGCTGGGTAGAGTAGAACCTGGGTCTCCCTGCTCCTAATCCAACATCTTAACCACCAAACTATATACACACAAAACTTGATTTGCATTCCTTTCAAATGTATGTCTTCTAGGAATAAACTAAAAACAAAAATGTTGGATACTTAATCTTCCCTGACCTTCTGTGAAACAAGCTTCAGGTTCAAGAGCTTCCTCAGGTTCTGCCTCTGGTTGCTCTTCAGCAGGGAGCCCAATATCAACTGTGCTTCCTTCAGATGAACTAGAAGAATTGAGTTTCTGTTAAAGGAAAAAAAAATGTAGTTAATACATTCTAAAATAATACAGATACAAAAAAGCCCAGCCATCATTAGGTGTTCTTTTAAAATGTTATATGGTCTCTTTGGAAAAATAATAAACATTAACCAGAAATAGGAACATTATTCTGAAATAGATATTGCAAATTTAGCACATGGATGGACAAAGAAGGATTTACTGTTCAGTAACATGTAGGTCTGCATTACAGTGTGGATGTTTAGTGCTTTCTTAAGGCATCTGTTAAGTTTCTCTAAGTTTCATTTCTGAGGCAAAGTCAATCAAATCCTGACGCTAAGGTATGATCGCACAACAATAGCATTGTGCCTTGAGGAAAATAACAGCATTTTACACAAGAGCTAGTAAAGAGGTAGTCACAAGAGAACAATGTGGCTAGTCTGAATTTGATGATGACTGAATATCACGTAGAACATTTGGAAGCACAGAAAGAAGGAAACTTATCAAACTGGAGATCTTCTGGAAAGCATGTGGTAGACTGAATGGTTACTGCATTAATTCCACTGAAAGGACTAAGGACTAAAGAAGTAAAAGGTGGAATATGAAAGGGAAACAAAAATTACTGAGTTCAAATAAAAGCAGAGAGGAAGATCACTGGTGAAAACTTTCATGGCAACCCCAAAAGAACTGAAGATAAATGCCTGTGGGAGAGAAGAGAAAATGAAAAGAAAGAATAGCTGATTAGATAACCATTTTCTGTCTCTGTCCAATCATCCAGAGTTTCTTTTTTTTTGCGTTCTCATAAAGATGAGAAATTAGATACAAAAGAATCAAATTAAACAGGAAGCAGAAGATGGAAAATACAGCTGCAATCAGATTTGTGAAATAATCAACATCTAAGCACGCAGCTTTTTATAAAGCCCTATAACGTGGTACAAGACCTTTGGTTGTTTTGGCTTTCTACTACGAAGTATTTTGTTGTTCAGTTGTTAAGTCGTGTCCGACTCTTCGTGACCCCATGAACCATATTGCGCCAGGCCTTCCTATCTTTCACTGCCTCCCTGAGTTTGCTCAATTTCATGCTCAACTACGAAGTATGCCATACTTAAAAAAAAAAAAAAAAATTAATAATATTCTGATCTCTCAGACTGCAGTAGTCATTTTTTTAAAGTATTCATGCTATTATGGATCTCTACCACGATTACAAGTCATGGTATACTTTGCCATAGATTTTAATAGGTTGCACGATATCACTTAGGGGACCACCCACACAACATGGTGCTAGTGCAAAATTGGCTCTGGGCCTGTCAGAGCAGATGATTTCAAGAGTGGAGCCTGCATTTTTGGTCTTCCTGAAATGGGAGCACAGCTAGTCTGTCATATTGGAGTTTGTGGACTGTCTGTTCTCCCTTTGGTGGAAACTCATATCTGTTCCTACTTCCAAGCTCCTGGACTGAAGCAAGCCATTCTAATTCAAGATAGCTTCATTAGAAAAAAATAAATTAGCTCTGGTATTTTGCACACCTTCAGTCTCATGCCAAAGAGCAGAGGGAAACAGGAGAATTCTGATCAATTTCAACCTCCCATCCTACCCCAATAGCCCTTGCCTTGTCTGAATTGTTGTGGAAGGGGAAAGTCACAAGACTCTGAAAACAAATAAAACAACCTGGATCACCCCTGGCTGCATTTTGAAGTGGAATTCCTGGAGGTTGCCTGTATTACTGAGGATTTACTACTCTAGCCACTACAGCAGCACACAATCATAGTTACAAATATTGGGAAACACATGGCTGTAAAATTTCTAATATAGTGTAATTAGATATTGGTATGTAATTATATGCGAGTGGTGATGGTGACAAGGTGGCTTGGTCATTTTTTTTTAAAACTAACTACCATCCCTCACATAGTTTCCCATCATAGAAATGGGGTGGAGGGGATAAAGATTAGCATGGAGTGAGGGAGAGGGGATTTTTGTTTCTATAGTCCAACAGCAGTAGGGAGAGGGAAATTATGTTTTTTCATATGTGTGCTTTCTTACTGGTCAGATGGATTAGCTCATAGTGAGTTTACCACGTTCCCTAGAATAGCAGGTTGGTTTCAAGCAACTTTGGAGGCACTGGAAAATGAAAAGATGGTAGTATTGAAATGTCTCAGTTATTACACATGTATTAATGATTTTAAAAACAGAAATAATTCACAATTCAATTTAGTTACTTCTCAGTGTCAGTTATGAGGTGTTCCCATTCTACAAGGAAGCAGGATGTCAGAGCAGTAGGAGAGATAAGACTGGTGATAAACTGAAACTGAGTAAGTTGATAGTTCAGAAAACTGTTGCAATAATACAGGTAAAATGAGGATCTGCATATACAGTGCCTATATGTCAAGAATCCCATAAGCATGGTAGATATCAGAGCTTTTCCTCACATACAATGTACATTTCAACACGGAGTCAGAGAGATTATCTAAATTTGGCAACAACCAGATCCAAGGATAGACCATCAGACTGTGCCCACGAAACACAGTGCAAACACAAAAGACCAGCTATATTCCTTCCCCCTTCCCATATCACACTTAAAAATGAGGGAAGTGGAAACTCTTTTGCAACATAATGGACAATTGCTCTAAGCTGCAGGGCATGCTGGCCTCCTGTTATGAGACATCCTCCTCCTGCAAGAAGTAGAAGAGGCTCAGGGGAAGTAGCACCTGGGCTGCCTCAAGGGGGTTCATAACTCAGTATCAGGGTCCAGCAAGATGCACTTTGGGAAGAAGCCAGGAAGAACCAAAAAAAAATTCACAACCAGTTCACACCAACCAAACTAAGCCAGCTAGATGACTTCCTTGCATGAAATGTCCAGATTCCCAAATTACATGGTGCTTCTCCCCAAAAAACAGTCAAAGATAACGTAGTTTGGGAACACATTTGGAAAGAAAGAGGCATACACTTGCTTCCTAAGTTGTTCATATATGTAGTGGCAGGCCTTCATATCCACACATTCTCTCTGTGTGATCCCATCCTCAGTCAAGCTAGAATCATACAAAAAAAGGACATATCAAGCTTATCAATATAGTTTTCAACAGAGCTTTCGTCGCTAGATTGTAACAAATTAAGGTATTGTTTTTAACTTGGGTATTATCAAAATATTGTGGTGCTCTTTCTTGAATCAGATGGCCCAAATGCAGATGGAATCTCTGGGCTAGCATTTCAAACGCTTCATTTTCACAGGATATATTTGTAATAGCCACTTTTGCAAATCCTACTAAAATGGATTATGGTATAAGAAATGTAACAGGATTGGATTTATAGGAGCACTACTAGTGAAAAAGATGGTAGATTCCATTTTACATAGTCTCTTTCATTTACTTACTATACTTTTATACTACTATACACCCTCTCCTTGTTTAGCAACTGCAATCCGTTACTTAAACTGGAAGTGAAATGGTCGCTAAGCATATACATAACATACAGAGAGAGAGAGAGAACGAGACAGAGAGAGAGAAAGAAATGCTGTGAAGATCACTTGTTCCTGCCATCTCTTTCCTATAAAGTTCTTTTTGTACAGCTGTGCCAGTGTTACTCTCACTCCAGCGTGTGTTGTTGTCAGGCACAGAAACTTGGTCATAAGGGCATGCATTGGTCGGAAAATGATTTTTTAAAAAAAGTTAATCTTATTTGAGAATGGTCACTAAAATGAGGTAGCTGTTAGATGAAGAATGGCTGTATTCTCCAAGGATTCTTTGGAGGGAGATTTTATATTCTAATCCATTTGCATGAAAGTATTTCACACTGTCTAACCTCTGAAAAACACCCCCCTTCTCAGAAATTTTCTTATCCCCTAAACCATGTACATTAATAGCATTTAAAATCTTACTTCTTTGCTTTCTTCCAAATCCGACTCACTGCTGAACTCCTCGGTATTTAAATTTTCAAAATCAGATTCCCCAACAGCAATTGGCACAGTCACAGTCAGACTTGGATTGTTAATGAATGACATGTAATCGCTTTCATCTACCACGTATTTTTCCACACTGCTGCCGGTGCCTATGCCACTGGTCGTGGTTCCATTTCCATCTCTAAAATAATCAAGATCTTTGCCAATTTCCATGGTATGGTTAGAAATGCAGCTGTTCTTATTGTGGAGCTCCTCAAGAGGTTTGATTTCATCTAGAGCTTTTTGCTTTTTGACAAAGGATTTCTGGATGAATTCATGGATTTTTCTTTTAACAAAATCTATTCCTTTATCAATTCTCGCCACTGCAATCTGGAGATTGTTCATTTCATTATCATCATCTGTGGCAGCAAGGTTATCTGCACTAAATGAGCTCAGGAGCAAGGCCAAAAAGAGATTCAGCACCTAAGGAAGAGAAGGAAAATTCATCCTTGGTTTTGTTCAGCAGATGCTATATACTGGAATAATGTATTTGAAATATATTAAAGACTTACAACCTAGTCCATGAATCACGAAGGAAAGTATACATTTTAGGCTGTGCTAACAAAAATAAAGGCCAATAGAACAGATGCACACATGCACATACATACCCACACAGCCTGGGCTCATACATCAGGCTAAGGCCCTCCCAAAATTGCACCTAGCTTTGGCCAAGTCACAGAAAACCCAGGGTTGCCCCTGGGTTCTGTAACTGTGATGGAAGACTTGAGTGAGGAGGTCCAAGGTCATAGGGAGAGGAATCTCAAGCATCTCCCCAGCCCACAGCCTGAGCATGTGAAAACTAAGAGGATGAGACTGGCACCACCCTAAGGAATTCAGAGTGTTTAGTTGCTGTCACTGGGGGTTAGAGGTAATCTGGCGAGATTCTGTCTAGTAGGTGTAAGCTAATAAAGTAACTGAACTGTTCCTGAATTGTCCCGCTGAGCTTCTTGGGCTGAACCGGACAGTAAACCTGCCTTGGAAGATGAATGTTTACAGATTCTCATTGCATCCTCTAAAGCAGTCATGTCCAAAGTCCAGCCCACGGGCCAATTGCGGCCCGTGTTCCAGTTTAATACGGCCCCACAGGTAATTTGGCAAAATCCATCTGTTGTGGCCCCCAGTGAATCCCCGAGCGCCGCTCAGGACCCCTGGATCTCTCAATGCCGCAGAACTGCACGTCCTCAGTCGGCATTCTTGCGATCTCTTGGACGTCATGGGATTTGGTGTGTTCCTTCTCCCTGCGCTGTGTCTTCACCACACACAGCCACAAGGGCAGGCAATTAATCTTTGCTGCAACTGAAGAGAACCTGCACTTGCCATCTATTCAGGACAGGGGACAATAGACAATAGTCCAGAAGGGCGCAAAGGCTAAAAGTAAAAAAGATCAAAGTTTATTACATGAGGCTACAAGACACCACCTCCAGACACTATCCCTCACTTGTGGCCCACTAGCATTGAGCAATGTACACTACAGCGTAACTTCATTTGGAAGAGATCTCTGGCGAATTCTTGTTGGGCAGTGTATTAGTGCTCGGGCAAACACACTTAGTATAATTAGGGCTTGGGCGAATACACTTAGACCAAAACCTCTGGCACTGCGCTCACTTGATCCCTTCCCCTTCTGGCCAATTTCTAAAATGGCGACTGTAAATAAGAGAAGGAAAGTTGACAGTGAGGGCCACCGCTTCCAGGACAGGTGGAAAGTGGAATATTTCTTCACTGAAATACAGAATCACTGTGTTTGTATGATATGCCAAGAGACTGTGGCTGTTTATAAGGAATTTAATGTCAAGAGACACTACCAGTCGAGACATAGCACATACAACAAGCTAACAGGGCGCGACCGCAATGAAAAATTGAAGCAGCTTGAAGCTGTTTTAATGTTACAACAGCGATTTTTCACACGAGCTCGTGAGTAAAATGAAAATGCCACAAGGGCAAGCTATGAGGTGGCAACGTTAATTGCGAAAAATTGCAAATCTTTTGCTGAGGGTGAATTTATCAAAGAATGTGTTATGAAAATGGTTGAGAATATCTGTCCCGAGAAGAAGCAAGAGTTTGCCAACATTTGCCTGGCTTGTAACACTGTAGCACAGAGAATTGAAGATATTTCATCAGATATTAAGAGACAGTTGACGTCCAAAGGAGTGGATTTTGACTTCTTTTCAATAGCCTGTGATGAAAGCATGGACCTATCTGACACAGCTCAGTTGCTGATTTTTATGAGAGGTATGGGAGCTACTTGACCTCCAGAGCCTTACGGACCAAACAAGAGGAAAAGATTTATTTGTTTCTGTTAGTTCCGCCATAGATGACATGAAACTGCCCTGGAACAAAGTTACTGGGATTATTACTGATGGGGCACCTGCCATGGCTGGTGAACAAAGTGGATTATCAACCTTAATTTGTAACAAGGTGATCGAAGAAGGAGGCAAAGCTATTAAACTCCATTGTATCATTCATCAACAAGTTCTCTGTGCTAAACATCTCAAATATGATCATGTTATGAAACTGGTGCTAAAGACTATTAATTTTATTCACTCTAAAGCCCTGTGCCACCGCCACTTTAAACAGTTTCTACTGGACATCCAAGCTGAATACGAAGATGTTTTATATCACAACGATGTAAGATGGCTCAGTTGGGGGTCTGCACTGCAGCGTTTCTACTCTCTCAAAAAGGAAATTGGAGAATTCTTGGAAACAAAGGGACAACCGATGCGAGAACTATCTGATCCTATTTGGCTGGCTGATTTGGGGTTTCTAGTTGACATAACAAAGCATCTGAATGTACTGAACACGAGTCTTCAGGGAAAAGATACAGCGGTGAACCAGCTTTATTCATACCTCAAAGCTTTTGGAACAAAGCTGCAACTTTTCCTAAGGCAGTTGTCACAAACACAGCCCAATACCATACATTTTTCAGTGTTGCAGGAAATAATGAACAGTTTTCCACAGGCCAATATCAGTGCGCAAATGAGCAGGTATGCAGCAGACATCGCATCTCTGGCTGGGGAGTTTAAATGGCACTTTCAGGATTTTGCAGCTATTGAAAAGGAGATCAGCCTTTTCTCCTCTCCATTCTCTGTTGATCCTGATGATGCTCCAGATCAGCTGCAGCTCGAGCTCATTGAGCTGCATTGTGACAGCGAGTTATGCAGTCGTCACCAACAGCTCTCTCTTGTGAACTTTTACCGCCAACTGGATAAGGGCCGGTTTCAAGAGATTCGAACATTGGCTAAGAAAATGCTGAGCTTGTTTGGCTCAACATATTTGTGTGAGAAGACATTCTCTGCTATGAACTTTAACAAGAACCGCGTGAGGACAAGACTAAGTGACTCTCACCTGCGTGACATTTTGCGCATTAAAACCACTGCCTTTGAACCAGACCTAGCCTATGTGCTGCAGTCCAGATCTCAGTTTCACCCTTCACATTAGTGCAGGCAAGTTTTTTTTTCAATTGAGATGAATACATTGTAAAATCTCAGTTAATGTCAGTTGGTCTAAATCAGTTACAAATATATTTGGACACAACATATATACTTGGTGTTATGTTCCTGTTCATATTTTTTGAACTTAAAAGTTGACAGACAACCTTTATTACCAATAATATGTAATGTACTTTACAATGTTCCTGACATATATTTCAGCTTCCTGGAATTTTTTTTCATCTGGCCTTCAGATATGAAAGGCAGAGTGATTTAACACCTGTTTGGATTTGTCATCCATGTGACGAAATGAAAAGTATGCCGTTTGCAATAAACTTTGCATAAAATAGTTAATTTGCATTTAATTTTAATGGTTCAAAGAATGTCAGGCAAAATGGTCGGCCCTCACACATGTTCACATCACCAAATCTGGCTCTCTTTGAAAAAAGTTTGGACACCCCGCTCTAAAGGTTTCCTTCTAATTTATGAATCTTGAAGGAAAGATGACTTCATGAACAAAAGTTGTTTATACATGTGTGTTTGTGTTCCTACTGATGTTCACCTCTGAAGCTTGATAGTAATAATTTACAGTTAAGCTATTTACCTTATTCAGAATAAGTAGCTCGTTTGAAGGAGTGAACTGCAGATACAGCAGTCAAGTTGTATATAGAGGGGAACTACAGTGGGGTTTAAAAGCTTGTAAAACTGTTTGAATTTTCAATATTTCTGCAAAAATAGGACCTAAAACATGATCTGTTGTCCACACAAGTCCTAAAACTAGATAAAGTGAACCCAATTAAAAAAATGAGTCAAAAACGTTATACTAGTTAATTTATTTATTGAGGAAAATAGGTCCTATTTATGCAGAAATATTGCAAATTCAAAAGGGTTCACAAACTTTGAAGCACCACCGTATTTTCATAGGTTGGCAAATATATTTTTCTTTACCAAACACTTCTAGTATTTCAGTGCATGTTTGACAATTGCACGAAAAGTCATTCTGCTTGAAAAGAGGGTTTTAAGAGATTTAAAGATATGATACTTCTTAACATGGTCTAGAATAAATATTTATTTTTTAAAAAATTACATACCACTAAATTTCCAATCACCATAACCATCATGAAGACTGTAAGGCACATGGCTTGACCTGCAACCTCCATACAGTCCCACATGGTTTCTATCCATTCTCCACAAAGTACTCGGAACACGATCAAGAATGAGTGGAAAAAATCATTCATGTGCCAGCGAGGGAGTTCACAATCTTTTGCAATCTTGCACACACATTCCTTGTAGCTTTTACCAAAGAGCTGCATACCAACCACAGCAAAAATGAAGACAATGATGGCCAGGACCAAAGTCAGATTTCCCAAAGCACCAACAGAGTTTCCAATAATTTTGATCAGCATATTTAGTGTTGGCCAAGATTTAGCCAATTTGAAAACTCGCAACTGAAAAACAAAATAGTGACCAAAAAAGATCAGTAAGTGACAAGACAAATTAATTAAAAATAGCCAGGTGGAGCCAAATTATGCTGAAATAAATTGGTGTTCACATATTATAACACTGAAATACAACCATCATTATTTAAAAATAAAGGCTATTTAATTAATTTACTTCCAGTCAGACTTCATCATAATTTACAGTATAAAATTGAAATCCTATTTACATTTAAGATCAACTTTATGAGTTGGTCTTATTGATACCAGTCAAATAATTAGTTTTAAAGTGCAACCAACTTTTATTGAACAATGCTCCATATAGCTTATATTCTCCATTCAAGCTACTTCTATAAAAAAGCTAAAACTCTTAGGGTTATGTGTATCCAGTGATGTCCCACCATTGAGGAAAACAACAGAAAGTCAGAAGACTAAAATTAATATAAGGATCTAACTAAATGATCCTAGTTCCAGCAGAGACTTCCATTAATTTTAGCTACCTTCCCACTCTTCAGCAGTTTCTTGTATCATTTCCCCTTCTGCCATACAATCCCCACCCTTCTGGAACAGATCTGAAAAGATTCGCAGTGGCTGTCTTCCAGACAAATGCCTCCACTCCAAGAGACTGTCATCAGATACAACCTTAGAACTTTGAGCATTAAGAAAGAAGAGTGTTCAGTTCTGAAATTGTGGTTCAGCATCAAAATCAATTAATTTTAAGCATCCCAAATGGGTAAAGGTGATGAACATACACTTAGGTTTGTTAAATAAAACAATTTACCAGTCTGAACGATCGGAGAACTGAGAGTCCTTCCACATTTGCAAGGCCAAGTTCAACCAAACTAAGGGTGACAATAACACCATCGAAAATATTCCAGCCTTCTTGGAAATAATAATACGGATCCATGGCTACTAGTTTAAGAACCATTTCTCCTGTGAAGATTCCAGTGAAAACCTAAAATGTGACATGCACATTTATCAATTTACAAAAGCTTAAAATTGCAACTGATAGATTTATTCAGATTTTCTTACTGATTATATCTTCAAATGTATTACATACTTTAATTTCATTTACTGGTCTGTTTTAAAACAGCACACTGGAACTGGAGGCACCATACTGGAAACTTGTGCAACATTTTCTTCCCTAAGAATCTGTTGAGATTTTGAGCAGGAGAAAGATGATTTATCCAACTATCCAAAGCAACTCCAGATAGTTACAAATGTTAGGATTGGGCTGTCTTTTATTTCCCATAGAGCAACACATTGCTCAGATTGGTAATTCTGATACTTAAAATAGACAGCAAGACAAAGATCAGCTCTAAATGTGTGTGCACAAACACACAGTTCTATACTTTGTAACAAAGTGGAAATGACAATTATTAGAAGAAGTTGCAGCAGCACTTTTTTCACCTTCCAGCTTCTTCCCTCACGTGCTTGGCTGTAAGATTTTTATTCTGGATGTTTTAAATTGCCCTTTTCTGTGTCATTCAAATGAAAGTTTATTTTTTGCTTACAAACTAGGAATTAATCCCAGTTGGTAAAGCAAAATTAAACTGCATGGTCTCAATTTAAATGCAATAAGGAATGGAGATTTAAAGTCATCAGCAGTAAAACAATGGGAGGAGGGAACCCCATAATTAGGCTGCCCACTGCTGCTCTTTCATCTATAGGGAATCTACGAAGTTTGATCTCAACAAATTGTTAACTCTTCCTCCTTTAGGAAGGTATCAGGGTTGGGGAAGGCTGATCGAGGCTATAAACTTTTTGTTGCATACTTTTTCAATGCAATTGCCTTAAGTGAATAGATGAGAACAGTTTTTAATCTTATTATTTATTTGATTTTTTATCCCACCTTTATTTTTGGTCAACCCAAGGCAGAGAACACACCTAATCTTCCTGCCTCCTATTTTCCCTATGGCGACAACCCTGTGAGGTGGCTTGGGCTGAGAATCATGCAAGCTAGCTTTTATGCCTAAGGGAGGACTAGAACTCGCAGTCTCCTGGTTTCTAGCCAGCACCTTAGCCATTACACCAAGTATGCTAGCTTTGTCAAATGTCACTGTATGTTAGGTACTTCCTCTTCTAAGTTTAATTATTTCTCTTAGATTGGAAAAAAGAAAAGTAGGCAGTTCCAAGGGCTCATTTCAAAGGGTTTTCATTAACACTTTGACATAAATATTTTATATATACTGGAATATATGCTGATAATATGAATAGCTGTAGTAGTCAGTAGATCAATGAATTTCAGGTAGATTGCAGAAATGATGGGGCAGATTACTTTATGAACAATGAGAAACTGGAATGTCATAAAGGGAGCCTAGCACTTGTGAATTTATTGTGGTACCTTGCCATTTAGCTTGCAGTGAGGACCAGAAATAATTTGTTAACTACAAATTAGGTAGGAAGAAGGCTTGATTGAGGATGAATTTAGTAGGGCCGTGTCAATTCATAAAATTACTTATTCAAAAGTTATCAAACCATAACACTGTGATTGTTGTATTATCAATGTATTTCTATTTATTTTAAAAGTGCCTAAAATGGCATACAGCAACGCATTAAATATTAAATAGAGTTGCTTTTGATAATCCCAATATTTTATTACATTTTAATACATTCTTTACAAAATATTGTTCACCTTCCTTCGTTATTACACTGAAATCAAACAACAAAATAAATTCTCTTATTTTGAGGCATATGAACACAAAATTAAGTGTATATCGTTTTTTTAAAATAGCACTTTCAGTGTGTATTGCTAACAATATCTATCCAGGATTCAAGGCCACTCATTTCTTTTTTTTAAAGGAAAATGTAATTTTTCACTTAGTGCTGCTATTAACCACATCATTGGAACAAATAATATTTAAAAGTACAATATCCAAGCTCACCAAGTTTCCAACATTAAGGACTTCAGCAAATCTTTCTGTCATTGGGTAATGTTCCATTGCCATGAACAATGTATTTAAAACAATGCAAATTGTAATAGCAAGGTCAACAAATGGATCCATCACTATGATGTTAACAATATGCTTTAGTCTCAGCCAGCACGGACAGCAGTCCCAGATTAAGAAAATGTTTGCAAATTTGTACCAGCAAGGTGGGCACTTCTGTCGTGACTCTTCAAGTTCTGTTTAAAAACAAAACAAAACAAAACAAAACAAAATTTAAAAAATGGAAGACTGAGTTATATATGATATTGGAAAAGAGAGTTGGGCATATGAAAAATATAAACAGTTTTACTACTCTATGTCTACTCTGAAGGAAGTTCTGCCAAAGATGAAGGCCAGTGTCTCATTGCCATGTCTTCAATTCAGATCACTATATTTAAAAAGGGAACTGTAAAATTGGAAAGAGGACAATAAAGAAGGACTAAAGTGATCATGTGACGCTCAAGACAATTTCTTTATGAAGAAACACTACAATTTTTAGAAGGGATTGGCTTAGAAAAGTGATGAGAATAGATGTAAGGAGGCAAATTTAACTAAATACCTCATGGAATGGAAGTAGATAAACATTATTTTTCCTCTCTAATAATTCAGTATTATAAATGAAGATCACCAGAGAAAACTGATAAGAAGGAAATTCAGGATAGGCAACTACAGAATTCGGTGCCACCAAAATATGGCAATGGTCACTAGCTCTGATGGCTTTAAAAGGGAATTAAATTTGTAGAAGATAAACTCATTCATGGGAATGAACCATAATGGCTATTCACATCTAAAGCATTATTGAAATATGTCATATACTACAGAAATTCATATATGGAGAGGCAGCTCCTATGCTAGTCCCTATGGAGGTCTGTATAAAGGTTGGTACTGGTAGGAACCAGAAATATGAATTGTTCTCATATTACTGAATCTTGCTGTTGTTATTACAGAATGTAGGATTTGCCCCCCAACTCACTTTATAAAAAACAATAGTTATTTCTTATATTTTTTGCATGTGTATTCAGTTTTGTGTCTGATTTGTTTGATCATCCTGATCCTAGATAAAAATAAGTGAACCCTTTGCTAGTTGAATTCCTTGCCATCAGTATGTCTGTACCTTCCATGGTGTTTGTGATTATGCTAGCTACGCTCATGGCTCTTTCTCTTAGAGTGGGGTCTTCCAAAAAGTCCATAGAAATATGAAAAGAACTTGATCTTCTTTTTTTCAATTCTGTTTCTGTTGTTGTGGCCTGAAAAAAAGAGGGTGTAATGTAAGATCATCCTGAAAATGGCAGTTCAACATAACTCATATGAAGAATCTCTCATTTTGAAGACATACATGCATCATGCTTTTGAATTATGCTTAGTTTTTCATGCCAAACTTTTGCTACTTATTGAATTATTAACCTGGTATTTCAGTATATTCTTAGATAGTTGTAAGAAATGTGTTCGCATTTCAGCAACTTCATTGTTACACTTCTCAAATGATCCTCAAGAAACTTTCCATGATTGCTTCAAATTTGTTTTGTTTCTTAACCTGTCTTGTTTATCCTTATTAGTTTTGCAAAAATCCCACTTACCTATCCATTTCAATCTATATTTCATTGAGATTTGCATCCAAGTAAGGATGCGTAGGACTGTAGCCTTGGAAAACATATTAAACTTTGCCAAATGTAGATTTCCCCCCTATATATACTACTTTGAGATTTATGCTGTCTTCTGTAGACATGCTCATACTCTTTTTTTAAAAGGTGACAGTTTGTGGCAGAAGAAATGCAATTGATCAGTCATCAGCTATAAATCTATAATCATTTACTTGCGATCATTTCCCATTTATGATTACAGCATAAATTCCAGGTTATCAATAAACATTGGATGATGTGGAAAATTAATGACATGTCACTTGCTTATTTTCTGTATTTAAGATGGACAGCAAGCTTTTCATTCAAGCTTAATCAAAGGAAATGAAAAAAAAGTAATCCAGCATTGTCATGCTTCTCCAAATTGGCATAAAAGGTCCTATTATTTGTATAAAGAAAGTTAAAAGGTGTGCATAGGAAAGCACATATTTGACACACTGTAACTTGAAATGTATGTACACCAATATGGTGTCTCAGTTAGATATATTTGTTTTGTCAGCCAAAGATTAAGCATCAGATTAAAAGATGCATGAAAATGCTGAATATATAAAGTGAAATTTTGGAGTGATTTTACCAATGTTTGGGGAACCAGAACTTCTAGCCACATTGTTTGTATGTTGTAATGATGTTCATAAGACAGAATGTAATCAAATGTATGTACAACCAAGGCAGTGTTAGAATCCATATGGCATCAAAAGTTTTAACTTCCTTTTGGTTACGGAGAAAGATGTTCCTGGCCAGACACATTTAATTCAGAGCCAGATAAAGGAGATCTGGCAAGGTTTTTCTGAATATAAAACACACAAAGCAAAATATTTTGCACATTTTCCAGATATTTTTTTCATTGTTTGTTTTGCAAATATTAATGTTTAAGACTGATTTCATTAGTAGATAAAAAATATTACAAGATGCAGGAGCATTCACAGCTTGACCAACCAAGGATCATTCCCAGGGATTCCATTCTGTAGAAACACTGGCTGGTGCATTAAGAAAAGGCCACCATGCCTGAACTATTTAAAACTTCCTTACATTGTCATCAGTAGCTGGTTTATCTATTATCACCTCTGGCAGAAGCTGTCCAACAGGCGATGTAGGAACAGATGGTCCACCAACCAAGGAAACCACCCCATTGCAATCCACAGTGCTGTGCATCTTCCCATTCACTGGAAACACTGCCAGCATCCTGGATGACCTACTGGCCTGACTAATGTTACTGTTGCGCCGTTCACCATGTCTGCGCGGCACAAAAAGAGAATCTCTTCTGCTATCATTATCTTCAAAAGTGCTGTGTTCATCATCAGCAAAGTCATTCTCTGATCCTATATCCTTTGCTCTACCTCTGAAGCTGAAAAGGCTTGTTCTGCTGCTGCGCCGTGGGGAAAACAGCGAGCCACGCATGCTCAGCAAAGACTGTAAGAGAAGTCAGATGGACAGAACAGTTAGCAAACCATCTCAGTCCTACCTTTACTGATAAAAAGAAAGGATTATGCCCTTCACACACACATACAGAATATAAATATAGTCTAAGACAGTCCTTTTCTACAGCAGATTTTGCTCTTAGGGTTCCTATCTCTGTGTTTCACTAGGTTGTAGCTACTGAAAGAGAGAAACTTGAGGAAGAAATCTTCAAATAAATATCCAAGAATTCAATATTTATTAAAACTCTCCTTCCCAAATACCTGAGGACAAAATTGATTTACTACCTATGCTAGGGCTTCAAATTCTATCCATGCTTACTTGGGAATAAGCTCATTTAATTCAATGTGATTGCCTTCTAACTAAACATGCAGTTGAATATCTCCTTTGCAAAAATGACTGTAAAAAAGGCTCAGGGTACTACAGACTTGTTAGATTAAAAAAAAAGTAAACAAGATTTTTGAAGAGGAAGTTTCCAGTTCATTGCTATAATTAAAACATTGTCTTCCAATATCTCTACACATGCCTTTGCTTATCTTGATTCTCAATATCTAAAATTATTTGCCCAAAATACAATGTACCTCTTCGATACTAGTAGTAAGGATTATGATATGTTGCCACTGCATTTATCACTGAAGTAGGCTTGATAAGTCTCATGACTGGACCATAAGAAACATGACAAAATTATCAGGAGTTAGTGTAAACTCTTAGTATTTCAAATGATGTTTTCAACAACTCTATGGGATACTTTGTATTCCATGAAAAATCAGTTCTCTAGAACACTTTTCCTAGATTTAAAAACAGACGATTTCAACCTCCGAGTGGCAGATATGAATGGACAAAAGTGTTTGTTTTGTAAAAGATCAGCCCCCTCCAATATGCTCACAGCATAACATGACTGCAATTTTGCCAGAGACAGTAATGAGTAAGTTCCATGATTATAACAGTTTACCTGGTGGGGAGAAGAATGTTTCCTTTCTAGTGTTAACCTATTCCCTTCAATGGAGAATCGGCAACCTTTTCTCCTGATACTATCTTCAGATTCAGATCTGTGAAATTCATCTTCATCTTTTTCCTCTCCACCAGATTGTTCTTTTTGTTTTCTCTTCTTCCTTCTATTTCTCCTCTCTTTGGCACTCTTGGAACTCAATTTTGATGTTTCAGAAGAACTTTCTGAAAGTTCCCCCGTTCCACCTCCTGCGCTGGGATCTTTAGATTCTGCCGATACAGTTGCTGCAGCTATTGCCACTGCCTGCCATGAAACATTAGTAGCTGTATTTTAGTGGTCTTGTGAAAAGGGCAGCTTTCTTAATTTAAATATGAAAAATCCACAAGGAAAAAAAAATTAGTAATATAACATTTAGATTTTTTAAAAGCAATAGAAATATTTATTATCTTGTACTTATGCTTATAAATATCCCTCTACCTATTATATTTATTTGTCTAATTTAAGAAATGTATGCTAAGTGATCTTTTTTAAACCTTATAAAAACACAAGAAGTGCAAAAAACATTTATGGTACAGAGAGTTCCAGGTTTAGTTCTCTACCTAGTTAGCTAAGCCATATTTAGATTATCTCCTTTTGATACATTCTAACAACCAGGTTTCTATCACTTAAAAGGAGTAATAGAAAGGCTGGTTTCATATTTGTGAGGCCCTGGGCAAAGTGGTTTCGGTGTCCTACTTGTACTTGGTGTCCCATTGTCCCAGTGGCAGCAGCATAAAGAGGCAACTGGAATCATCTCAGCAGCTGCCACAGGATGGATGGCCTTACATGGAGCAATCAGGACAATCCTTATTTTAGATTCCCTACCAGCATTCCTCATACGGTGCCATTCTGAAGCAACACTAAAACACTGGGATCCAAGCAGCAGTTGCATCCTTACTTGCTACAGTAGGTTTGCAGTACTTTTCTCAAGGCCAAGGGACAAAGAGGATCACTGTTTTAAGTGGCTGCCTGCACCAGATCTATTAAGCTCCTTTAAGACGCTCAGTACTAAAAGGAGCGTCATACAGTTTCTGCTAGGAAGCATGACAGCATTCATCTTCCCCAGCACTGATAGGTTTGTTTGTTTAATCAATTTATATGGCCACCCATCTCAAAATAATGGCTCTAGCCTGTGTACAAGAATTAAAACCAACAATAATTAGAACCACAAACCACATCACAAATGCCTGAGGTCACAAAAATCAATTCCAGCTTACAGTAAAAAACAATAGTAAAGCCAATCAACCCACAGAGCCTGCTTAACCTCCCATCACAAATGCCTGGGTTGGGCAATTAGGAATTAAAATGATAACTTACTCCCCAATTCCAGTTAAGTGGCACTGGCAATACATAGCAAGAAGGTTAAAAAGACATCTTAAGCAATCCCCTACTCACCCACTACCTGGCACAGTAGACAAGCAGTATGTATGTATCTATGTATGTATGTATTTAAAAGATTTGTATGGCCACCCATCTTTTACCCCAGCTCCTCTCTTTCCTGGGTGCAGAAAAAGTTTTGATCCTTTTAAAACCAAGCAGAAATTGCTGGACCGAGGCTGGAAAATAAGCGAAGTGTATCATCTCCCAGACAGCCTCCGTTACATAGCTGGATTCTCCCTAAGTCAAATATTCTTTATTTCTTTCCCCAAGCTTAGTAACTTTGTGTACAGGTACTCTTCATCTGCCTTGGATAGGGAACATTCACAAACACAGTGGTAATAAACAGTAGTAAATGGTAATTAAAAAATCATTTTTCGACCAATGCACACACTTAGGCTCAAAGTTCTGTGCCTGACAACAATGCACACCAGAGTGGGAATAACACTGACGCTATTGCACAAGAGAACTTTATCTAAATGAGATGGCAGCAACCAGTAATCTTTGTAGCTTCTATCCCTCTCAGTCACGTGGTTCACTTAGCGACCATTTTAGCCACTGCAGTTGCTAAATGAGGACTACCTGTACTTCAGTCTTGTATGAACATATCAGGTTGTACATAAGAATATTTCTTTCTTTTAACTCTCTTGTGGGCTATAATATTAACTTGGAACTCATCTGAAATGTCCCATTTCTTTCTTTTTATGGGGACTCCAGGCAGTAAATGAGCTAATTGTAGCCAAGCAACACCATAATTTGACCTTTTCATTCTAGCCTTTGAATTATTCTCTTGTATAGTTTTTTTCCCCTCTGTGAGTAAACTAGAATTATAACATTGGATAAATATTGTCAGATAATCCTAACCCCATAGGTAAGTATGAGAACTGTATAGTTTTCCTGCATGACTTTCCAGAGGTTGTTGGAATGTAACTGCCATAGACTTTTAGCACTGGTCATGCTGGCTGGACTGAGGAATGTGGTTGAAGATCAACAACATCTGGAAAGTCATGTTTCTCATCCTGCTTTAAAGAGTAACAGTTCTTTGTTAGGCTTCTCTCCATTTGCTACATTCCTCTATAAGCTTATTTATTGTACATTTAAAGCCAGTTATTTCCTATCAAAAATATACCTGAGCCGCTTCTTGCTGTTTTTTCAGCTGTTCCAGCATCTGCTGGAACTCAGCCTCTTTCTGCTCAGCCTCTTCCATGGTGGCTTGATTCTGCTCTTCATAGGCCATGGCAACAACAGCCAGGATCAAGTTGATCAGGTAGAAAGAACCCAAGAAAATCACCAGGACAAAAAAGATCATATATGTTTTGCCTGCAGCACGTAGAGTCTGGGGAAAATAATAGTTGATGTTTTAAAATGAATATACAAATTTGCTACTCAATATTATGTCACTTATGTTTAGATTGCTCATATAACTTTTCTTTTGAAATTAGTATACTTAAAATGTTGCTACCTAAATAATTCTCTCTCACCAGCTGATATAGATTTTCCCAGAAGTCCTGAGTCATCAATCGAAAGAGAGACAAGAAGGCCCAGCTGAACGTATCAAAACTTGTATAACCATAGTTTGGATTCCTTCCAGCTTTTATGCAAAAATAGCCTTCTGGACATTGACTGAAATAAACAAATAAATACAAGGGCACTCATTAATGCTAGTAAAATACCTACCATGTATTAAATTCACATTTGCCTATAGCTGAGTGCAAAGGGAAGAGCTAGACTCAATTTTCTTTCTCAGAGGGCTGTATCCCATCTTCCTGTTCACTCTCTGCCCTCTCCCTTAACAAGCTGGAACCTTCAATTCTATGTTCCTCTGGATGGGTGAATCTATCCATTTCAAATCCCCCCAGTTTTGCATCTTTCCATTCCTCATTCCTGTATTACTCTGAGATTTTTTAAAAAAGTTTGTCTTAAATATTTATTTTTCGAATATAAATCTATTCATTTTGGTTTACAATTTTAATGCACACATTTTTTTTTTGCAAATAATTCAAATAATGCATTGTCTTATTATTTTCATGAATTTCTTATTTGTGCAGTTTTGGTCAAAAACTTTTCCTGGCCAACTGCATTCTAAAATTCAGAGAAAAATAACTCTCAGTTCATAAATCGCTTAAAAATGTAAAATTAGATAAATTCATATTCATATGCTAACTAAGCAACTTTCTCCCCTTCCATGTTTGTTGCTTCTTTCTCATTATTGAGGCAATTTGGGTGGGAAACAGCTGCTTCAGAAATAGACTGGAATTTTGGATTTCTCATGACATCACTACCTTCTTTTTCATGTCTTTAATATTTATTTATTCATTCATTCATTCATTCATGGAGAGAATCTATTGATGTGGTTGCTAGGAGTTTAAGATTATTTGATGGCACATAATCAATCAACTATTTATTTCCAACTCAACATACTTAAATAATAACAGCTTTTACATTAGTAAAAATTAAACTCGTATCTGAGGAAATCAGTCCCAGTGTGTAAAGCAGAACATACTTTAAATAAATCAGTTATAATGTACAGGCCAATATCAAAACCTGTTGCAGCTATTTTAAAAGGTTAATAATAGGTCTTACCCTGCATCAGTACTGTTACCGCAAAGCAAAGCATCATTTTGTCCTTCCAAAAAATAAAAATTATCTGTGTGAAAAAAAAAATTAAAAAGAGTAAGCAATCTAAACCCAGTCTGTATCTATTTTGTTCAATGACTCCTCATTCCTGCAATAATTCTACCGGCAATTCCTATACAAAAAGTAGTGAAGTAACAATGCCTAATTTTGACAGTTACCCATGCAGAACGTCTGTACTGAACAAGGAACTTAAATAAATATCAGGCATAACTGAATGGTTAAAATGAGGGCATGATATAAAATGAACTCATAGGAATCATTACAAATACTATTGCCTGCAAGTGGTTCCAATGCATATGCTCTGTTCAGTAGGGCTAGTGGTGAAGGCACCAGGCTAGAAAGGAGGAGACGGTGAGTTCTAGTCCCGCCTTAGGCGTGAAAGCTGGCTGAGTGACTTTGGGCCAGTCCCTCTGTCTCAGCCCAACCCACCTCACAAGGTTGTTGTCATGGGAGAAACAGGAGGAGGAAGGAGTATTAGGTATGTTCACCACCTTGAGTTATTTATAAAAAACAATAAAGGTGGGATAAAAAAAATCTAATATAAATCTAGAGGCCTTGCAAGCCTAATTTTGCAGTAGCAAGAGGCCAAGTTTACCTTCACTCTAACTGTTCTCCAACCTTGGCAAAAGCATGCAGAGATTAGACAAGTTGATTATTTTCAACTCACTATTGCCTAAGAAGTATTTGCAGTGACACTTAAGAGGTAAAAGAAAACTTTGCAAACTTGGCAGGTCTGACCCTCTTAGAGCTGTTGTAAACCTATTCGGGAGGTGCCACTGCTTTTGAGTTGCAAATGAGCTTGATTTTTGACTGAAAGGTCAATTTTTCCCAACCTCTTGATCTCAGTAGCATCCTCCAAATGCTTAACTCCACAGATGTGAGAAACATTGAAGAACAATTTTATTATAAACAATTAGGCTGATCTCCTCCCACCATTTTTCATTTTTATTTCCAACTTCATTAGACATTTTTCATCCTAGTATAGGGAGGCAAAAAGAAACCAGGAGAAAAGCCCCAAAGATCAAAGAGCTAATAATTCTTTAAAGAACTTTTCTTCCTAACCCATTCATGCAGGCAGCAGCTAGGTTTGGGCTAGATTTAAAGATGGGAAGTGCCAGCTGTCAAAAACATGACAGAATACACCATAGGGGCTTAAATGGGATAATAAAGACAGGCAACACACAGATTAGCTGAATCAAGAGAAAAGTCACTAATGCCAGGAACTCTAAGAAAGTCACTGTTGTTTGTATTTGGCAGTCAATTAAAGCTCTTCTTCCCTCCATTGTACTACTGTTTTCCCTCAATAGTACCAATTGAGCATGGAGTTAATGGGCCATCCATTGGGGAAACTTCAGTGAAGTGAAGTGAAGTGAAGTGGAGTGAAGCAAAGCAGAAATGGAAAGAGAGAACCCATGACCTATGGGGAGGTATGCATAGGCATCTTAACTCCAGAAGCAGTAGGATCACTTGCATAGCTGACATGCAAACACATGTTGGTTTCTTAAAATTTCTTCTTTCTCTTATTTCTAATGTAATCCCTGCTAAGGTAAATTCAGATTAACCTGGCTGAGAAAGTACAAGATTATGGAATCTTGGCATACGGTGGTGGAGATAATGGGAGGAATGTTATCATCTTTCTCTTCTTATATTACTACTGGGACCAGAAAAGGTACTGCTTCAGTCAGGTGGCTAGAATCTGCCCATAGGCTATTAGTTGCCATCAATGATTCTGGTTTACACAACACACTACACAGTGCTCACCTGTGGTTCAGTGAATAAATCACAATCAGCTAGGTTCACACAACACAGTAAACTACATTGGATTAATTCACACAACAGGTTGCACTCATAATCATGTATTAGCTTAGTATGTGAATCTAGCCAATAAATTACAAGCAGGTATCAATGAATATACCTAAAGTCTAGTATGTTGATCCTAAAGTAAATTAATACTTTACTTTAAATAAAGGAAAATTTCTCTCCCCTTATTTATTCAACCTATATGCTGAATATATATTAAGGGAAGCTGGATTGGAAGATGACTAGTGTGATTTTAAAATTGGAGGAAGAATCATCAGTACTACCCTGATAGCCAAAAATGGAAAGGATCTGCAAGCTCTAGTAATAAAAGTCAAGGAGCACAGTGAAAAAATGGGACTTAAATTATATTTATATAAGATCACCAAACTAATGACAGCAGGTAGAACAACCAGCCCTAGAACTGACAGTGAAGATACAGAAGTGGTGGATAGCTTCTGTCTCTTAGAATCAACCATCAACAGTAAAGGAACACGCAGTCAAGAAATACAGCATAGACTAGCACTTGGAACAGCAGCCATGAAGGCCTTGGAAAAGATAATCCAATTCTGTGATGTATTTATACATACAAATATCAGAATCTTGCAAACCATGGTATTCTCTGTGACATTCTATGGAAATAAAAGGTGGACTTTGAAGAAGCAGGATAGAAAGAGTATTGATGCTTCTGAATTTTGGTGTTGGAGAAGACTCCTGAGAATACCATGGACAGCCAAGAAAACAAACCAATGGACCATTGAACAAATCAACCCAGAGTTCTCGCTTGAGGTACAAATGACCAGGCTCAAATTATCCTACTTCAGACACATTATGTGAAGATCTAGCTCTCTGGAGAAGGCTCTGATGCTGAGAAAGGTGGAAGAAAAGAGGATGACCAGCAACAAGGTGGATAGACTCAGTTACAGTGGTGATGGGGGCACCATTGGAAGACCTGAAAGACCAGGTTAGGGACAGATTGTCAACGAGAAAATCTATCTATCTATGTGGTCTCTAAAAGTCGAACTTGATGGCACATAATCTATCAATCAATCAATCAATCAAGGAAGTGCCTACAAAATATTGATTTCTCCTAGAAATTGGTTACTCCCATGGGAAAAAAGCAATCATAATTAACAAGACCTGAAGGCTATTGTTCTAAGTTATTTTTCTGAAAGAAAAAGCTGGATGAACCATTCTAACCAAAGCCAGTATGTTGTATTTATTTTTGTTACAGGATTTGTGCCCTTCTGCTTTTTATATTTCAGTTGTCTTCTCTATAGCTATAATTGAAAAAATCACAGATACCACTTTAATTATGGTGAGAAAAAAAATGATAAAATAACACCAAGGACAACTATAATAAATATTTGGAATCAGGTCAGATGGCTATGGATAAAAACTGGAACTCCATGTAAAGCAGGAGGAGGAGTATGAGCAAAAAGACAAACTGATACCCTAGACTCCTCAATGGATGCTTAGGGATCACCTGCAAGTGCTGATACGCAGAAAGTTTATTTGGATTTGGCCTCTTTCTGCACTCAGTCTTTTGGCACCAATAGCCCTTTGTAATCTTTGGTATAACAGCTGGCCACACTCAACCAAGTTTAGTGATCTGTCATTTTTCCCCTTCCACTGCCCAGCTGCCGGGAATATAAGGGAGGCAGAAAACAGGTAGAAATGGGGAAAAAGAAGTGAAGAAAATCTTTACTCTGATTGTGTGTGGTGCATGGTATGTATACTTGTGTTGGAGTATGTGACACTATTGTGCATGCTGAGGATAGAAAGCATACCCCACCCATTTTTAAGTTCCCAATGTGCCAATGAGATAGATTAGTTGGCAAGACACTGAGTGTTCCAAGATTACCAAGGAAGAGTTATGAAAGAAAGGTATCTGGTTCTCTGGTTTATATGAAGCCACATGCTTGGAAATGACTTTGTTTAATTGGTTCACTTACAGACTTCCACTTCTACCCTCAATCTACTCCCATTTGGGGGCCAGAGTTTTATGAGACTATACAATGCTGCTGAAGGTGAGTTCAATGTGATCAACAGTGGAATCACCCTAAATCAACTTTGTGGTTCAACAGGTTCATCTTTTTCAAAACAGCAATCCTATTCCTCTGCTCCCCCAAGAATAACAATGGCTTTTTCCTTACCTTTCACAGAGCTGGCATAGTTATTGCATTTATGGGTGGGTGGGGGGGAGGGCAAAGGCAACAGTCTTCCATTTTGAGAGTTCACTACTTTATTGCATATTTATTTTCATTCTGATTTTAAATGGCATTGCACACTACCCTAGCATTAATGTTTATGACATGAGCACTGACATGTCTTTCAAAAATAAAATATATAATGTTCAAAGAGACATCCCTCACTGATTTTCATAATGGCCAATTTAAGACAGTAAAGAACATGGCTTAGCTAAATCAAGCCAAGTAGCCTGGGAGGATGGGGGGTGGGAGGAATTCCATAATTGGGTAGGATATAGCAGCTTCCATCTCATTGTGTCATAACACTGTCAATAAATCTGAACCATAACTGTACAATATCAAGGAATGCCATTAGAAAAAAAAAGGATAAACTTATATTCTTACTTTCATCTTGTATGTATGCATTCCAGTCAAATGGGGTAATATTCAGTGTACTGTTTTCTCCAAATGTAATATTAAATAGATCGGTATCATTGGAATCTGTAGAATTTGGTGGATTCCAAAACAAACATTTATGCCTCAAGTTCCCCATGAACAGCTGGAGTCCTATGAGAGCAAAGACACTCAGACAAAACACCGTCAGAATCATCACATCAGACAGCTTCTTCACAGACTGAATGAGAGCTCCCACAATTGTCTTCAGACCTGGAAGCAGAGGAACATCATCAGAACAACTGCAAAACCAGATGAAAAAACAGAACAAAATGGTGACCCCAGTAATGTTAAAGAAACTCTCATGCAGAAGCTCAAATCAATGGTACTATTGGTTTGTGAACTAACATTTTAAATGGTTCTGTCACTTGTGACAATGTATTTTGTGAGGATGAGGCCCAGAAGTGTATGTTCCTTGAAACTGTGGATGAAAATGTATTGTGCTTCATTAAACAAAGAATAACTTGTTTTAATGATAAAACAAGTGATTGTGCTATCATGCTTTTCCCTCACAGAGGAAATCTTCCAATCACACTAAGCCTAAGCATGTTACACCAAAGGAAGGACTGCAGCTATCAGTGCAGTTTGCTCCAGCAAAAACACATTTAGGCATATGGATTGGAATGGATTAATGGCTTTTTTTTAACTGCCAACTTCTCTTGACCCAAACCATCAGGTTTATAACACCTAATTCTTCCCTTGCATTAAATTAAGATAGTAGAAGAAACTAAAATTGAAAAAAATGATAGTCTCCTATGCACACACGCTCTCTCTCTTTCTCCTCTCTTACATATCTTACTCTTTTATATGTGACAAATTTCAGATATTTCAAGATGCCCAATAGCGAATCAGACATTAATCTCCATTAAAGTCCTAAGGACAAACATTTTCCATTTTGCAGGTAAAAAAAGACATGGCTAAACCAAGATCACATGGTTATGCTTTTGTCACAGCTTGACTTCAAAGCTTGACATTCTATGATGTAAATCACACAGGCCATGTTCTGCAGCATGTCATGCAACAATGTGTTAAACGCAAAGGCTGATTTCAAAAATGAACAAGCAAATGGCAAAAAGCAAAGGATCACAAGATTAATTTCTTTCAACACATGATTCCTGCTTTTTTCTTCTTTGCCCTTTTAGATGAATGAGCAAGCAACGGGGCTTATGGTGAAAAAATGTGGTTTCAATTCCCATGGAGTCCAAGAGTCAGCCTCTGGGTTTAACCTAGCTCTCACCTGGGATGACTGATATTGTTTTCAATGCCCGGAGAACTCTGAATGTTCTCAACGCTGAGACATTGCCCAGGTCCACAAACTCTGTCACATATCTGTAATAGGGGAGTTCACACACAAACACAATGACAGGATAAAAAGGAACAGTTGGATAGGTACAAGGGACCTAACACCTTACACCACTTACGTCTTACCTGGGATTACAGAAATAGTTTTCAAAGCTCTCAATACTCTGAAAGTTCGAAGAGCTGAAACATTGCCTAGGTTTACAAATTCTGTTACATACCTGTAGAATTAAACCACAGTTATTCAGAATTGAGGCAGACTTCAGGGTACTTACTTGGGGCTTCATCAAGACCCCTTGGGTAACTTTAAGGGAAAAATAAATAGCAACATCTTCCATTAAGAACTTTTAACAATGATCAGTTTATACAGTAGGCCAATAAGTACACAGGGGCCTTAGTGTGAACATTTATGGTTCTAACCAAAGTAACTTATGTATATAAATACAAAGCAACAGAAGCTATGTTGATCCATTAGAAAAAGAAATCCAAAAATACAAAGGGCCAATGACTTTATTTAGATCAACCCAAATGACACAACAAATGCACAAGCTATCATATTTTCCAAAATTCTTCATCATGTCAGGTAATAAAAAAAATGAATGACTGGGGAAGGATGATGATGATGGTGGTCGTCATCATCATCATCATCATCTCAATATTAGGTCAAACATTACAGCCATATATTCTAGTGCTTAGATTCAGTCTTAAGATGACATTTGTGGACTGCATGAATGTATCAGAGTTAAGTGCAATCCATGTTAGGTTTTACCTAAAGTTTTAAGACAAATCAAACTGTTGCTCCCCACAGCTCTGAAAACCCAAAGACATCAGACTTCAATCTGTTTTTTTTTTTTACTACTACTACTAAAGCTCAAAGGCTTATGTCCACTGGAAGAGAAGAGAAAATAATCTAACCATTCTTACATCAAGAAACTTAATTTGTAATTTTGGGTATTTGAAAAATGGTTTCTTTTCTGTTAGAAATGGGAAATATACAGTGTCTGAAAGAACTTCTTGGACAGCTGCCCTATTAATGTATCATGTATTCTATACTATTAGTTACTGTACCAGATACGTTACTATATGAGTGTACTCACAAGAATCCACAAAGAAAAGAATAATACTATTATTGTCATCAAATCAGGCAAGCAAGGAAAAAAATAGCAAATGAGGCTATTTCTCCATATAAACGGAAAAATATTATTTTATTGTGTATAGAATTACAAACACCAATGATGACAAAAGAATATCTTGTCTGCCTTGCTTTATTTTCTCCAGCAAAAATAAATTAGTTCAAGACTTGGATTTTCTAATACACTATCTCTATCCTTGATTGATTAAAGCACATTTTAATTACAATAGGTTCCATGCTCCTGCATTTTACATTAGAGTACGCACATTGATATATATTAATGTATGTCAGTAAAAAGAGGGTGGGAGAGAAAGGAATGGAAAACTTACGCAAACGTAATGACAGTGAAATCAAGCCAGTTCCAGGGATCTCGGAGGAAGGTAAAACCATCTATACAAAAGCCCCTTGCAATTATTTTTATAAGTGATTCAAAGGTATATATTCCTGTGAATGTATATCTGGTAAAAACAAACAACATATTAATTCTTAATGCAAATGGTTTTTAAAGACTCAATTATGTCAGAATTGCCATCCTGGATTTTACCATGCCCCCCTTTATGGATGGTATGGGACTCCTTCTCATGTTATTGAAGAAATGAAAAGTACCAATAGAAAAAAGCCCATGCTTTACTCTCTGCTTCCCAGATATTAAGGCAACATGTGTGGGAAGAAACCATATTATATGCTACCAGGAGATGGTCCTGCAAGAACATGTTATTGCAAGAACACAAGAGGCCCTGCTGTATCCTCCTGCATGCAGAAACTTCTAAGAAGAAGCTTGGGTCCACTCAAATTTTAAGTGAGAAGCTAGAAGTCACCAGGGTTATTGCAACCATGGTATAAAGGTGGTAGCCTTTTCTTCATTGAGGCTCAGAAGCATACTGTTTTTGAACATGTAAATACACTAATCATCACTCACCCTAGCCTATTTCCAAGCTGTCTATCCTACATCATCTTGTGGGGCCACTTCACAAACTCTTCCCACATACATTGTGGGAAGAGTTTGTGAAGTGGAATGGGAAGGTTGATTTTTGGAATGGAAAGAGATAAACCAATTGGATACATGCAGATCTTTGCTCATGGAAGTTCACTAGATACAGCCATGCTGTATGTACGTTGTACATGAGCATGCATATGAGCTAATTATATTAACTCTTCTACATCCCACAAAAACACATTCAAACATGCATTTAAGAATAATATTGAACTTACTCTACATTCTTTGTCCAATCAGGGGGGTTACTTAGGGTCATAAATACGCAGTTGGTCAAAATAGTGCACATAATGAGCATGCTGAATAATGTGGGTTACATTATTAAGGAACATATAGTATAATGTTTTTTTACAATTATAAATAAATAAATGTTAATAGATTGTTCTGTTTTTATTACATATATATCTAAGATAATATAATACAGTTATGGGACAATGTATACAAATTTCTAAAGATCCAAGACTATATCATATATAAGTAAAATAAAAGCAACTGAGATGAAAGAAAGTTCCATTTCATTCCACAACAAACCTCTGAATATTTGTTTTGATTTCATTTTTGGAAACAGGCAAAAGGTATAATTAATAAACTCTTGCAGATGGAATAAAAAATAAATAGCTAATCTGGACACAAAAATACATACTAAAGGGCATCTAATCATGCTTTCTGAAATAAATAGAAGATAATATTCCACACAGTTTTGCCAGCAAATCTGGAGAACAACATAATGGCTAACAGAATGGAAGAAGTCAATGTCAGTCTACATACCAATAGCAAAGAAACTGCAAACCATTGTACATATCCTTAACTTCATATGCTAAGAAAATAATGCTTAAGATCATCCAAATGAAGATTACAGCCCTATATGGAAAGGGAGATGCCAGATGTTCAAGCTGGTTTTATAAAAGGCTGAGGAATAAGAGACATTATTGCTGATGCATGCTGGATAATTGAGAAAGCCAAAGAATACCAAAAAAGAAGTCACTATTGATCATAGAAAAGCCTTCAGTCGTGTTGATTGTGTCAATCTGTGGAATATGCTTAGGAAAATGGGAATCCTAGAACATCTCATCTATCAACAATAAAAGAACCAACAGTCAAGAAATATGCTGTAGATTAGTATTTTGCAGGAAAGCAACAAAGGCTTTGGAAAAGATATTCTGATGCTGTGCCATGTCTGTACCTACAAAGATCAGAATTGTGCAGGCAGTATTTTTCCTTGTGACACTTTATGGAAGCGAAAGTTAGACTTAGAAGAAGCAAGATAGAAAGAGTATTGATGCTTTTGAAGTTAGATGTCAGAGAAGACGCCTGAGAATACATGGATAGCCAAGAAAACAGACAAATGGATCATTGAACAAATCACTCAAGCTCAAATTATCATTCTTTGGACACATTGTGGGAAGACCCAGCCCCCTTGAGAAGTCCATAATACTGTAAAAGGTGGAAGGAAAGAAAGGAAGAAGTTGACCAACAGCAAGTTAGATAGACTCAATTATATCAATGATAGGCGCATCACTGGGAACTCTGGAGAATCAGGTTGGGGACAGATCATCCTGGAGAAGTTCTATCTATGTGGCTGCTAAGAGTTGACATCACATTGATGGCACATAATCAATTCATTTTCAATGAAGTATTTTAATAGCACTGCATTTTGAAGGAAGAGCTATGATACACGCATATCTACTATGCTATGCATTATTTGTAGCCTTAGCATCTGGATATTTATATTTGCAACTAAGGAGGAACATATATGTCTTCTAGAAAAGAAAAGGAAGTCTTGATATTTAGGTATTTCTGGTTTAAGCCAAAATATTCCAGTGTAATTAATATTAAAACATAAGCATTTATTTATTATACTGCATTATCCTGGTTAAATGGTAGTATCAAAAACTTTGGATCTGCACTGAAGTGGTGATATCCAGTGTGGGAAATACAATATCCTAATTGTATTTCCAACCCCAATTTTGCCTTAGCAACAAAGGAGAATTGGGATTCTATTCAAGAAGCAACAAAGGGGAGAGATGCTGGATAGAGAATGTCTCCTTTGGCGCCAGTTATTGGCAGTAGAAGACCTCCTTGTTGGGGCATGCTTGGGTGTGTATGGAGGTGAAGACTTGGGAGTGTGGGTGGGGGTCTGGGATAAAGGATTTAGCAAGCTTCCAAGTTGACTGTGTGACAGGTTGGAGATGCAGAGCTCCACTGGCAATCTATAACAAAGCTATTTCTGAAGACAAGTGTACCAGTCTTTTGAATGCCCATGTACCCTAGTTTCATTGCCTACAATAAGATTAAGTGCCAGAGACGGATCTCATAGCACTGTGTGTGCCAGCAGAAGGTGGAAAATATCACTTTTGACTCAACACAAAAGATGGGCAGAGGTGGTCCTTGTGGTAGGACAGGTTGGTTTCACACGTCCTCAATAAATGGTTGTAGGATGTTTTTGTCCTGGAATAAGCAGGACATGTAGATGAGGCTTTAGTGCATTTTATTATGCCAAAAAAAAAAAAAAAAAAAGTACTCTTTGCACTCAGTTCTATAAAATATTTTTTGCCTAATGATATTCCATTACTTTATCAAATAGCAGAGAAACATTGATACTAGGCTATATGTATGACAAATCTGTCCAACAAACCTGTAAACTATCTGTTTCTGACTAATATTCATACCATTCAGACATTGAAAACAGAAATCTGAATATATAATACAGAAAATACCAAAATTCCTTATTTTATATCATATGCAAAGAACTAGAATATTTAATTATCATGTTCAGTAATTTCTTTGATCTTATGTTAGCTTTTTCCAAGCTTTTTCCTGTTAAGATGCCTAACATCCAATTTCTAGGAAAAATCCCCAGGAATAATGACTTATTGCCTGACTTAACTGCCTTATAGTACAATCCAAACTATGTTTAGTGAAAAGGTGAACAAACATATATAGGACAATGGTTTAATCCAATCTTTTCCAGTTTACCATTGATAAATTATAGTAGATAAATTTTAGGATCTAAGACCTTAATATGTTTAGATAATTTAGACTGTGATTCTGTAATCACTTACCTAGGAGATCTTCTGAATCCAATAAACTTACTACAGAGTATACCTGTACAAGACAACTCTTTTAAACTACTGTAGTAATGCAAAATGCTGAGAAATTTTCAAACACTCTTGACTGTGCTTGAAGTCCATCAAAGAATTTGAAGTTTAAATGGAATAGCAAAATCAGCATCCTTGAAGCATCCTGGCATAAGAATACACCCGATTTTCAAATTGTTTTTACACTGCAGGCCAGTACTTCATAGCAGGGTATTTCATAAAGAGAATCAAAAGCAGGCACATCACTGAATTATGGGACCACCAGTGCTCATTCCCAGAATGCACCAGGCTCTTGAGGCCATTTGCTTATTTGAGTATTCTATGGACATTTGTCCTCTGCATTTCCATGAATTTTAGATTTTAATTATACAGTTAAATAGTTTGGAACAACTTCCTCTTCAGCCTAACGATACAGAAATAAGGTATGAAATAACAAGGTATAGTAGTAAATTGCTATCTTGAGAAAACTAGAAAACTACTTGATAACAACCACTTGAAAAGGATATGAATGTACCAAAATCTTAATAGCTATTTTTCTAAGAGGGTTGAAAGGAGTTAAAATGTATAGGGCAGGGGTGGCACTGAATCGGAAAATTGCCTTCCCTCTATTCAATACTATAAAAGTCTGGAAGAAAAAAAGAAAAAGTGAAAGCAATGTAAACATATGCAATGTTATATTAATTTTTCTGTGTTCGCTTTTTCCAGTGAGGAAAATCCAGACATCCTTTCACCGACTTTTCTAGTAAAGAGACTTGTTATTATTTACCGTACAAACAATACAGGTAGTCCCCAGTTTAAGAATGAGTTCCATTCTCAAGGTCTGTCCTTAAGTCAAATTTCTATGTTAGCTAGAACAGTATTATTGTATAATACTGTATAAGTAGTATTGTGTATTTAACTTGAACCATTGTGTACTTAACTCAAATTTTGCTACAATAGGCTCCGTTCTTAACTATGGGTTATCTGTAAGCCGGGATAACTAACTTGGAGACTCCCTGTAATTCCTTTGGTCATGGCATGGAAACATAATATCAAAGAGTATGTGAGTTGGAAGGAACCTTATCAGTCATCTAGTCTAACCCTGCTGTCTCCATTTGAAAAGTTCTAGCTAGACTATTGCTTACCAGCTGCCACTGTCAGGAAGTTCCTTCTAATATTCAGCCTCAATCTTCATTCACTTAATTCCAACCCATTGTCCTAGCCTAACTTTCAACAAAGAATAGGCTGTGCCCCCTTGAAAGTGACATGCTTCTTCTCTGCTGTCCTTCCCCCCACCCCCCACAAAGTCTTCTACTGCAAGCTAAACATGCCCAGCTCCTTTAATCATTTCTCAAATTTTAATTTACACGTCCTTTATCATCCTGGTACTTTCCCTTGAACGCTGTCTGGCTTCTCTAATATATGGTTGTTTTTTAAAGTGTGGTGCTCAGAACTGCATGCAGTACTCAATTGCCTTCTACAATGCAGAGGTCAATGGAACTATGACCTCCCATGATTTGGATGTAATGCTTCTTGGAGGGCAGCCCACTGACATCTTTAGCTCATGCTTCTTGCTCGTATTCACTTTCTAGTGGTTCACTAGCATTCTAAAATGCGTCTTACATGTACTGCCACACAACAAAGTTTTCCCAATACTATATCTATGCATTTGAGTTTTCCTACCCAGATATAGGACCTTATCTGTCACAGCTGAATATCATACAGTTGGATCTAATCCAATGCTCAAGCTTGCCAAGTTTATTTTGAATTATGATGTTCTCCTCTTAGTGTTTAGTATTCCCCCTAGATTTGTCATCAGCATTCCCTTTCATCTCATCCTCAAAATCATTTATAAAATTGTTGAATAGCACAAAGCCAAAATGGAGGTCTGGAAGATCCCACTTAATTCCTCTTTTCAGGTCAATGCAGAACTTTTACAAGAACCATTTGAAGATGGTTGTTCAACTAGCTGCAAATTCATTGGACTGCAATAACGTCTAGGTCACATTTATTCATCTTATCCACAAGAATATCATGAATATCACTTTACTTAAATTAAAATGCATAGTGTTCCTTTTGTATACCAAACTAGTCACTCTATTGGAGTAGAGATACTGACCTGACAGCTTTTGACAGACCCATACTGGTTCTTGGTAATAGTAGTATTTGTTTCTGAGTGTCTGCAGACTATTGCATGACAATCTTTTATCTTGCCTGATGCAGACATTGAACTAACTAGTTTGTAGTTTTGTTGCTTTTTGATTGACTTCCACACAAAGTTCCAAACTCACTTTTGAGTGAGCTTCTCTAGTTCCTTCTTTGATGGCCTTTGGGCAGCAGGCAAAACCTGCTTTCTTTAGACAGACATTTAGGCCTCTTGCATTGATTATCAATTGTTCTTTGTTTAATTTTAGCAGGCTCTTGTTTTTATTTGGTCTTTGTGGAAAGTAAGTTGTATCTGGATAAAATGTTTTTGTATATTTTAAATTTATGTTTAACAGCTATTAACCCCTTTTAGTGAGGTATAAATGTAAACAACTACATAAACTTCACCTTTATATAAATAGCTTCACCATCTTAGGTACTGATTTAGTGTGAAGATTTTACTTTTCAAAGCTTTACCTGGCTGTTTTACTCAAAATGTAAAAAAAGCAGCAGAATCTAGTGTGGCTAAGTGGGGGGTGAGGTGGACACATTGTCTCATAAGGAATGATTTTAAAATAGTGGAATATCAAAAATCCATGGGGCAGAGTCAACTCAAGAATTAAATATAATTATTCCAGATTATTAATCCTGATGCATGAAGTCAGGGGTGAAGGAGAAGAAAGACTATCTGATGGAGCAGAAAACTACACATAAGCAACAATGGTAGCTAGAGGGAAAAAATGTTGCTCTATCTGTACAGGAAGTTCATTTTCTGTAAACTACACCATGCATCTCTGAGGCTAAAAGTTTGTGTCTAAACAATAAACTCAACGTGAACTTCCAAAGTCAAGAACCAAACCATATGAAAGACTTGTTCTTTGTATAGATTAACAATTATCAGTACATAATTCAGCTAAGTGATCAAAAGAATCAGAAAAATTTGGACATTTTTAAGAGAAATTGAAAGAGAAATTGATGGCATTATTTGGTCTATGGAAAAGTGCTTTGCTCCTCTACCAGGTGTATGAAGAGTTACACAGGCTGAAAGTACATACACTGTCAGTTACCATATACATAGAATCAAATGTTAAACTCCTAGGCAGTGATTCATGTATCTTCTGTTATTCTGGGAACTTAAAACAGCAATATGATATAGATCTGTGTTAGGAGCAACATATACAATTAAATAGGGGCAGGCGAGTCAAGTGAAAGCCTCATCAAGAGAGGGCCCCAACTCACATGTACTTTACATTACATCCATAATGAAACAGTTACACAAAACCAGCTCAAAAGTCCACATTTATCACAAACTCAGCTCCAAATAATTGGCACTTATACAAATGCCACCATGGGATATAATACATTAATATTCGAAAATTCTAGGTCAGATGAGTTTTTATTAAGATATATAAAAAGCACAGTTAAGATACAAATCAGAAAGTATAGAAAAGAGAGAAGATAGAACTAAAAGAAAAAGACAAAAACTAAAATAGTGAGAATAGACAGAAAGATGAAACAGAAAGTGACTTCCGACCCCCACAACTATTTTTGTGCTGCTCAGCAAGTGTCCTCTCCGTCCTCTCCTTGAGGCAATGAACTCTCCTTCTGACTGGGAGCCCAAAAACAATCAAACACTTAGTTCCTATACGCTTTTCTCCTCTTGCAAGGTACCATTATGTGAACCCCCTGATCAGCCACTATATGGAGGAAGTGGCAATGCTGCTCCTCACTGTTGTTATGAAGGCCTGGGAGGGGAAAAGGGATGGCTGCAAAGTGCAACAGGAGGGTTCAGTTAGGACAGGCAGTCATTCCCACCAATGGCTTTAAGTAAAGTGTTATAAAGCTATTTTTGCAGCTTTCTCTTAAATAGGCTCTGAGGGAATATTCAATTGACTCAGCTTCCCTAGCATCACTTGATGGTGTGAACAACTAAGGTGAGTTTATTTATTTATTTAATCAATTTACATGACTTCCCATCTTGCAAATGCAATTCTGGGCAGCTAATGACATATTAAAAACAACAGGAAAAAAACTAGCAAAAGGATAAAAACCTACAATGGTAGCTGAAAACAAAGCCAATAAACACTAAACAATAACATCTCACAGGCCATCTAACCTTTCAACCCCCATGCTCTGGAGCACATCCAGATCTTCAGCACTTTGTGAAATGCCAGCACAGTTGGGGAAAATCTAACCTCAGACTGCAGAGTGTGCCAGGGTGTAGGTGCTGAGACTGAAAAGGCTCGCTTCCCGTTAGATGGCATATTTTAATTGAGTGAATCTGGAGTGTGTCCCTTCTATCAGACTTGGTGGGATGGGTAGAAACAGCTAGGGTGAGGCGGTCCCACAAATAATCCAGCCCCATGCCATGGAGGGCTTTATAAGTGATAACAAGCACCTTGAATTCTAACCAGAAGCACACTGGGAGTCAGTGCAGTTACAGAGCAGAGGTGTTAACATAGGTGTACTAAGGTGCACCCATAACTGACACTGCATTCTGAACCAGTTGCAGCTTCCAGATGGTCTTCAAGGACAGCCCCAGGTAGAGTGCACTGCAGTAATCCACTCAGGAGGTGACTAATGTGTGAGCAATCATAAGCAGTGCTTCCTGAACTACAACTGGTACACAAATTGAAGTTGTGCAAAAGCCCTCCTGGCCATAGCTGCCACCTGCTCTTCAGGAAAGGTAAACAGGAGCTGTGAATCCATGAGAACCCCCAGACTGAGCACTAGTTCAGTCTGGGGTAATGCAACTCCATCCAGAACAAAATATGTAAAAACACTGGATCCAGGGGACCCTAAAACCCAATGCCCCTCAATCTTGCCAGGGGTGAGCTGAGGCCTGTTCTTCCCTGTCCAGACCCCCACAGCCTCCAGACACTGAGAGAGAACCTCTACAGAATCACTTGGTTGGCCTGGGGCAGAGATGTAGATGCTGTTGGATGACTTCACCCAGTGGCTTCATGTAGAGGTTAAACAGGAGTGGGGAGAGCATCAAGCCCTATGTTACCCCACAGAGAAAGGGCTGTGGGATAAACCTCTCCCCCCCCACCATAAACACCAGCTGGAACTGGTCCTGAAGGAAAGAGGAAAACAAGCATATAACTGTGCCTCCCATTCTTAACCCCTGAAGTCAGTCCAGACAGATACCTTGATTGATGGTATCAAAAGCTGCTGAGAGATCAAGGAGAGTAAGGATGGATGCACTGCTCCCATCCCACTCCTGCCAGAGGTCATCCCAAGTATGAGTGATGCCATTTCAGTCCCTTATCCAGGTCTGAAACCTGATTGAAAAGGATCCAGATAATCCAGACAGAACATCCAAAATGGTTGGATCTAGTAATGGCATCTTGAGGAGGGGATAAAACATAAGTAGCAGCAGGACCACCCCCTCTCTCAAGGATGAATTGAGTATCCAACTGCATGTTGTCTCCCTGGAAGCCTTAGCTAGCTAGGAGGGACATGGGTTCAGCGCACAAGTGGCCATGCTAACAGTTCCAAGAACCCTGACCCTGACCTTCAGGACTAACAGGATCAAATTTATCCCAGATAACCAGTAAGACTGGGCCTCAGTAAAGCTCTGCAGGACCTGCCTCAAGGCTTAAGTCCAACATAGAGTGAATCTGACTTTATCTGACAGATGTCTCACATATTCCTCACAGCAGCTTGATGAAAAACTTCAGTCACTAAACAGATGATGGGTGGATACAATAAGGATGGGAAAATATGGATGTTTTGCCACCCTTACTGCCATGAGGTAGGCCTGAATAATGGCTCTAACTCACGTTTGGTTGGATTCACTCCCTGTTGTCCTTTAGTGCTCAAGGCATCTTTCATCTTTCTCAGCTCCTCAGTAAAGCAAGGGGAGTCTGGAATCCACAAGAAGAGGGAGATCTGATCCAGAGCCCAGCAGCCCTCTCATTCCAAGTAGCAACTAAGGCTTCAGTAGGACTGTGCACCAGACCTTCAGGAAAAACCCCAAGCTCCTCTGAAACCCTGTAGGGTCCATTAGTTGCCTGGGGTAGACTAATCAAATAGGGGAGCACACCAAGGTGCTCCAGGGCAATCAGACAGTATCTGACCGTGACAGGGGAGCAGTGGTGATCTCCAATTGCATATCACACCACTGCTCCGATACAAAAACCAGATCTGGCAAGTGACCATCATTACATGTTGCACCCTCAATGACCTAGGTCAGTCCATGGCTGTCATGGTGACCATGAGCTCCCAAGCTACCTCAGATTCCACTCCCAGAGAAGACAAGTTGAAGCTCCCCAAGAACATAAGCCTGGGGAACTCCATCAGCCCAGCCACAAAGTCAAAGAGCTCAGGCAGGGAGATTGCAACACAGCAGGGAGGCTGGTACAACAGCAACAATCCCAACTGATCCCTGTAGAACTTAACAAACAGGATCTTGTATCCACTTATCTGCAGGGCAGCACTTCTGAAAGCCACCAGAGTAACCCAGATGACCATAGCTTCTCCACCACCTCTGCCCTGAGGGTGGAGCACATTTCAGAGAGGGCAACCCCCCCACACACACACCCAGCCAGTTCTCAGTAATACACACCAAGTCAGCCCTCTCATCCATGATTAAATCACTGATAAAGGAGGCCTTATTACAGGCCACCCTGGCATTCAATAGCAGCACAAAAGCCTGGGCCTCTGTGCCAATCTCAGAGCAGCACAATCTCCATCTTTCAGAAGAGACCAATTTCACTTACAAATAACCTAATATAAAACAGATTACAATTTAAGACTCATTTATGGATGTCTTCTAACATTACTCACTCATTTTGATCTCTTTTTATTTTGCTGAGTAACTTTCTTAGTCATCTTTGAAATATGCATTTTCAGAGATTTGTTAGGATCTCTTTCCCATACAGAATAAAAAATTATGCAGTGTAACAATTCTTCATAACCAAAAATATAGATGGATATCCCCAGTTGTAGAGATCTCAAAGGGAATCTTGTGCAAACTGCAGATTATATACTGACTGCAAAAAACTTGAGCAGAGGGAAAGGGAGACTATCAGAGCAGACATCAATAGGAGAGAAATGGGTGATGCAAAAGACAATGTGAAACACTCACTTTTGTATTAACATAAAATGGATCCAGGTCTTCCAGGGGAGTAGCGACCATTCCAGCAGGGATGTCACCATAAATAAATGGCAGCGATTTGCCAGCCTCCAAGTCACTACTTGGTTTTGGGCCATTTTCATTATCGTCTTTATGGTCTTGTTTAGATTGCTTGGCCTTTTCTGCAGCAATGCGTTGTTCAATAGCTGCAAGAGACTCTCTAGTGAAGTAGTGAAAGCTGTCCGGACCTGGTGGTACAAGCACTGGCTGCTCCATCTTGTCATCCTGCACATTTTAATTACTAGTTATTCTCTTGCATAAGGAAGTACTGAAGGAGAGAAAAGCAAGAAAGAAGATTAAAATCCAAAGGTGACCAAGGAGTGAATAAAAAAAAAAATCATCACATCTTCCTTAAGCTCACACAATATGCAAGAAGATAATTACATCTTTAGACTCACAAAATGAAGACTTTAAATATTCAAACTGTCTACTTTTGATGGGAATTCTTAAAAGCTGATAGGATTGTTAGCTGGTTTTTCCCCACTGGCAAACTTTTGTAGTTTTTTTTATATAACTTCATTAAAATTTTAAAACAGAAGATAAAAACTAACAAGAACTAATATTTAGAATAAAGTGAGGATACAAAAGAAATAAGAAAAGAACAAGGACAAAAATGCAGACAACAAAGAAGAGAAAAAAAGAATATAAAGAAATGACTTCCAATGTTCTTTTACAGCAGTTATAAGTATAAATGTAAATTAACCTCACACTCCATGGTTACATTGTTTATATTTTTTCATATATGTGTGTGTGTGTGTGTGTATATATATTCATTCTAATCATCAAACCTATATATCATAATTTTATGTTTTTCTGTTTCATGAAAAAATAAGGGGTTTGCAAACTTTTGTAGTTTTTGGTGGCCTAATGATGGCCTGACCAGTCAAAATTGTTTAGAGAAAGTTTTTGCTGGCATAAAGATTCAGGGAAGGGAAGACATAATTTGGTGAATCTGTTTGATACGGAGCTTTCAAAAGATACCAGAACTCTACCATGAGGCTCTTTCAGAAGCCTGGTGGATCTCCCAACATCAATGAATAGTAGATATGAACCTAGTTGCTTCCTGACTCCACTTCTAACAAAGGCCCATTCTAAAAGCTGATCATTTTTACGCTGCAAGCAACCTGAAGGATTGTGCTATCTGAGGATATTCAAACAGGCTTTCACTGCAAACAGTATTTTATTAATTATAAAATATGAGAAAGTTGTTCCACTATAGAAGCCCAAAGGAAAAGATTAGTTAATTAAACAACAGTTGTTAATTACAAAAGGGTTTCATTCAGCTATGTCTCCCTGCATTTGCTTTCAGCAGGATTCATCTGTGGTCTTCAGAATTAGGTTAGAAGGGGGGGGACCCATTGGATATTATATTCTTTATTTGATGCAGCCATTAAAAAAAAAGCATATCAAGTTATACATGGAGGAGAGCATATTTTCATTAGCAACAATACAAACCTAATATATTTAGCTCCTATAGGCTAGTATTCCTGAGTACCCAAGGTCACTGCAGTTGTAAAAAGCAATATACAAGCAGATGGTTTTATTTCTTTTAAATATACTATTTTGGAAATGCGCCTAAGAAGAATACAACATATTATCATAAATACAGCATGTGGCCAAAGGTCAGTAAAGCAATGAGGAATGTGGGGAAGCCAGGAAGAGATGGGAAGGACTGCTAGCCCTGCACCTTTTATGCTGGGGAATGGTTTTCTTACTTTTGCAGGCAGATTTCAGAGGCTTAGTGGGTGGAAAGCAAAGATCTCCCCATGTCTAGAGTAGAATTCTGTGTCTGCAGTCTCACCATTGGCAGCCTGCCTTGAAGTAGGACTGTGATTATTAGAGCCAGAGCTACTTTGCCAGACAAAGGGAAAGATGAAGAATAGCAGAGAAGCACAAAATCGAATCCTGGTCAGAAGGGAGACCAATCACCAGAACTGAGAAAAGATACTGACAGAGGGACATGAGCCCCCGGAAGCATATACTGTACATTCATTAAAAAAGCAAGATAGAAGGCAAAGCAAAGTGACAAGAGAGGGAATAAAAGGGGGGGTGGGGTGGAGAAGGAGGAGGAGGAACGAAAAAGGAAAATAAAGTAAAAAAAAAAAACTTTCAGAATTATGTAAGATAAATAATTTTATTGATCCTGATCTCTCTCTCAGTTGCAAGTGTTTGGAGACAAAGAAAAAAAAACCTTAATGGAAGCAGGGAAAAGCCCTACGCTGCAAAAACAGCTAATGGATCCTTAATGCACTTGCAAAAAAAATAAAGGCTGGGTTTCGAAGGTCTCCCTTGACCGCATCTGTTAAGTGGATGTATTTCAATATAGTTCAAGTTTAACATCTGAAACAACATTTAAAGGAGTATGAGGAATATTTCACTTAAAACACGTTTTCAACTTGTTCAGATGTTATGACTGTGAACCAGGTAGAATCAATAAGCATTAAATATGATCACACTGGTCTGGAAGATCACCTGTGTTTTCTCACAGAAACCGTAATAGTTGATGGTGCTGTGTAATTGGTGTAGATGCTTTGCACTGCCTGTTACGTTTATTAATTAATATCCTTTTCTGCATTCATACATAGTGCCTGCATTTGTTTCAGCTGAGGGCAAAAAAAGGGAACAAACTATTATGGATGTATCAAAGGGTGGATTATGAACTATGATATTGTTTTAAAAATCAAACAAACTAAGCAGGAGTGTTCTGTAGAAGAATTCTGTAACTCTTAACTCTGTAAGCACCCACAGGTAATGGCATTAAAATGGTTGCCCTAGATTTCTTAATGTACATTAAATTACTAAAATATATCAATTGTGCTGTCATTAATATCATTATTATTATTATAAATAATATCAGAGCCCAGTTCATTATCAGGTAATGGAAAATCCTAACTCTTAATTCTTGCTAAGTTAGGAAAGGCTGGTTCGAAACTTTTATTGGACAAATGTGATATTTGTTCCAAGTATTCATTTTGTAGCAGGCACCTACAAAGCAATATTGTATGGTACTTGATCCTGACCACAGCCCCAAAAGAAACTAAGCAGGGCCATTAATCATAGTAAAAACATGCCTTGCCAACCTTTTTTTTTTTTTTTTTTTTTACTGTGTCCCAATGATGTGCTTTCATCTCAGCCTATGAAAGAGACAGGTTTAAGTCATCCTTAGGCATTCCGGGTTTGACCTGCTTTGACCCATGCAGCAAAGCAGGAGAGATGGTCCAACCACCTATTAAGACTTATCACACACACACACACACACACACACACACACACACCAAGCTCCACATCAGCATCACTGCACTGATTGCCAGACAATTGATAATCCATTATATACTATCAATTCCTTGGAATATATTATTTATTTATGAACACTGTTTTTATTGTATTTTAATTGGTTTTTATTCTTATTTTTATTGTAAACCACCCAGAGTTGCTCTCTGAATCAGAGGGGTGGTGACTAAATTTGAAATATAAATAAACAAACAAACAAGCAAATAAATAAATTTCCCGCCAGTTGATAGCATCCAGAGAGCAGGAAGGCAGCACCCAGAGGATTTTATCAGTTGCTCTGCTCAACGTGTACTGTAGGAGACAAAATCAAGATGTGAACATTCAGCAGCAAACCAAATGACAGACAATGTCATACTTGCAGGATAGGGACTGGAAATGGGGACAACAAATTTTGTGCCAGTATAGTTTTCTGCCAGTACAAGACCTGGTAAATGGTCCTTTTAACCTGGCAGTAAGGAAAGGCCTGTAGAAATGTCCAGCCCCATACAGCTGTGCAAGACTAAGCCTTCTGCAACATCTCTTGAATGCTTGTGTGAGGTCAACCCAGAACCTTGGAAACTGTAACAGGAGTTCCCCAGCCTCATTTTTAGTGAGTTAATTAAGGTGAAGTCTCTTGGCATACTTTGAGATGCTTAGCTCCAGACTTCTCCCCATTGGGGCTAAACTGATAAGCTAAACTAAAAGATAAGCTATCTACCCGCTATTTCTTCCTTTCCTTTCCTAAGCTCCCCACAATCCAATATCAAGAAGGTGGTAGGCTCTAACCAAAATGGTAATGTTGAAAATCTTAGAATAGTAACTTGACAAGTTCTGAGATAAGAACCAAAGCAGCACAGAGTTTATCGCCCTCCAAACCCGGATGTTGAAGGACCAAAAAAGGGGCTATTCTTGCCTGTTCACTGTAAAGCAGCCATTTCCAACTTGGCACTCACCCAAACTGTTGGACTTCAACTCCCATTGACCCTTAGCTCTGGCTAGGGATTATGGGACTCCCAAAGAGTCTCAGCAAAAGACAGGATGATTGAAATTTTTTCCCCATCCTCTTAAATACCCAAAGTTAACAGGTGCTACTGATATATTCAAGCCCTTTAAACAGCTCTGCCAATTCTGCTTTGCAGCTCATTGTAACAAACTACGGAGAAGCCGGAGCTCCACAGGCACTTCCTCCATGACAAAATTTCACCTCATGAGTGATCAGGAATTCGAACCTGAAGGAAAAATGGTTGGTCCTGGCACATGCTCATTCCATAGGTATTTAGTTATACTTCTAGGTATTTATACATTCCTTCGAATGATCCCAGGGTGAATGTAGTAAATTTGCCTTTGTTTTTCTGGAGTATATGTTTACAAGTTTATTTTGTTCATGTATTTATCCACCTTTTTTAACAGGAGCTTGTGGTGGCATGTATTGTGCTCCCTCCTTATTTCTCCCTCAGTAGTAGCCCTGTGAGGTAGGCTGGGCTGAGAGGGATAATAATCACTTACAGTAGTGTGGCTCAAAAGCAGTCCTTGCTTCCCACCTTTACTTACACCAAATGAGTCTTGAAGTTCAATTTCTGATGGCATTTTATTATGTCTAGATTTTTTTTTTCTTCAGAGAAAATCTGAGGGGCAGAGGAGGTTTCAAAAATGAAATCACCACCCAGGATTTTATTTTATTTTGAATTCTTCACTGCCACACTGCATTTGAATGAAAATCTTGCCCTTCTCAAAACTGCTGTTAATTCAAGGAGGAAATCTTTGGAAATAGTAACTTCCTTCAGAGATAAATAGCACTTTTAGTGGTTTTTCCCCCTGCAGTACTAACACGGGGAAAGGTATTTTACACTATACGGTGCTGTAGTTCCAGTCTCATTTGAGTTTCCTGCATTTGTTATTTAGATTTTTTAAAAAGTTTGCAAAACTAGTCATATTAAAGACAACTGAACACATTTAAGCTGGCCCTCTGTTTTTAGACTGGAAACTCCTCTATAGAAGAGACCTATTTATTTTCCCTGTGTAATTAGGTAAGTTTAAATTAAGTACTGTACATTCCAACCTGAGCAATGGACTGGTGCCATCTGTTATTTTTATTTTCTCAAAATGCCTCTGAGTCCTATATGTGGACCTGAGACATTCCTGGAAATAGGGATGATGCTGAAGGCTGCCTGTTTACAGCAATGATGTTTTCTTTTTAAAAACATTAAATGGGAAATTGGCATGCTAGAAAACAAAGAGCAATCTCTCCCTCTCTCTCTAAAATGTTAAAAAATGAGGTGGGGCAGTGAACCAAGCAATTTTTTAAGGAGTGGTCACAGCCACACTGCTGTGCAGAGGCACCGCACTGGACTAGCAGTTGTAAGCAAAAGCTGATGCTGCTTAACTAAAAGGAAAAATATTGCACTATAAAACCATGATGATACTGTTTGCTTAGGCAAATATCTGAATGGTGCTTCTCTAAGTACAAAGCAAGCTCAGAGTGATTAGAGTATTAGATATGTTCGCAGCCTTGAGTTATATATATAAATAAACATCTAATAATAATAATTTTTGGCTAATTTAGCTTCTCTTTTAAAATTTATTTTATCAGTTGGCTTGCACTGCATTTTTTAGCGTGATAGCTTTGTATTCCTTTCGGCATTTTTATATTGGCTTTATTAATTTTATTAGCTTTTTGGATTTTTGTTTTGCAATATTGTTTAGTTTTAATTGTACAAAACTATATAGATGCCTGTTTTGCCAATAACGGGAATTGCATTTTATGGAAGTCAATGGTGTCTCAAAGGGTATGTTCCTTTTGTGCTTCCTTGTAGCCCATCACCTGGTAGACAGTCTGGAGCAGGAGAAATGTCCAGAAAAATAAAGAACATTAGCAGGACACTTCCATGATGTCTTGCATGAAGTCATCAGTATCAGGGAAAGCCAACATTTGGAAAGAATTGTAATTCAAAGGTATGTCCTGATAGGCTAGGGATAACTCCTTCTTGAAACACTACATTATGCAGGGCTCAATACACCTTTGGTCCACATATGGAAGTTTTTAATGTTGGATGATGCTCAATGATTTGCCATCACTTCCTGACCTGAAAGAGAAAAAATTGGAGCTAAAGGGGCTCCCATTTTTGGCTGCTTGCCATTTTTCTTACATAGTTAAGACAAAATTATAAGCATCATTAGAGCAGAAAAGTTCCCACAAGAAGGTAGCTAGGCCAGAGAACGGAGAGAGTTAAAAGAATCTCTTATACGTCTTCTCATAAGCTTTCTCCTCTCCAAACTCTGAAAATCTGTTTGGTGTGATGGTGAAGGTGCTGGCCTAGAAACCAGGAGATGGTGAGTCCTAGACCTCCCATAGGCAGGAAAGCCAGTTAGGTGACTTTGGACCAGTCCCTCTCTCTCAGCCCAACCCATCTCACAGGGTTGTTGTTGTGGGGAAAATAGGTCACGGGAGTATTAGGTATGTTTACCACCTTGAATTATATATACACTGATCATATTTTCTTGGAAAAAATAAAGGATAAACCTGAAAAACAGGCAAATCTGAAAGAGGTTCATAAGGATAAAAAAAAATGTTTATGTTTATAACTTTCCTTTACCAAAGAAAATTCAAGAGCAAAACCAAGAAAAACTTTCCAATAACTCATATTCTAAAAAATACCTAAAATCAAACAGTATGTGTAAATTTATTTTAAAAAGACAATTCAATTTCCATATTTTTCACATGAATGTGAAAGATTGTGGATTAAGTGGCACCATTTGTATGGTAAAAGTTAAATGACCAAAATAAAGGACAAAAGTGAGTTTTTGAAAAATAAATAAATCTAAAGGACAGCTTTCTGAAATAAAGGACTGTCCTTTATAATAAAGGACATATGGTCACTGTAGTTATATATAAAAAAGGTAGGATAAAAATCCAATAATAATAATTGCATTTATGTGTTAGATTAGTATCCCGCCTTTCCTACAAGAGCTTAAGATGATGTACAAATCAATCCACTGTATCTTCCTATTTTTTTCCCACAACCACCAACCCTGTGAAGTAGCTTGAGCTGACAGGACTAGCTGGACCACAGTTACCCAGTGAGCTTCTGTGGCTGAAGGCTGACCTGAACTCAGAGCTCCCTGATGCTAATTTAACACGTTAGCCAGTATTAAATAAAAATAAGGGCCTAGAAACCAGCCCACAATTAACCATTATTAAAGGAAATTGGTTCCTCAGGACTATGTGTTTTAGCACAGGTGTCCCCTGTGTTTTGGGTCTTGCTGGGTTTGGAATACTTTACGCCATAATGGTTACCTGGCTGCAACACAATCAACTACAGAAAGAGAGAACCACAGAAATGTTTAATTTATGCCACTGATATGCAATGGTCAACCCTTCCTACTTTACTGCCATGGAAGCTGTATGGATATGTTCAGGAACCGAGCATGACTCTACCTCTTTTCACCTTACTTTCTTATAAATCAGCATGTTTACTCACAATTAAATCCTCATGTACTTAATGAGGCTTACACTAGTCCATACTACAGACTCAATGAAATGGTCAAGTTTCTTAATTCAATTCAGCCCTGACTAGGTAGGATGTGGATAGCCAGTATTTATGATTACAGAGTCTAAGGTAATCCTTGCAGGTGAGAACGTTAAGTCACTCTGAAGCCTAAATGAGCTCAGATATGTTTAATGTTTCATTTGTTATTGTACAAACTGCAGTCCTAATTTTACATAAGTTGCTATCCTAAACAAACTTAGGAAGAAATTTGTCTCCATGGACTTTGTTTATACAATTACACGCACACATATACCCAAATCTGAACACAAATAAAATGAAGATGTAGTTAAAAAAAATAAAGCACACAAACCAGCTGTAATACAATATGACAATATCTGAATTAGTACACAAAATCTCTCTTAAGGCAAAACACCTTTTTGGTCAATTTAAATGCTTATAAAATGGCTGCAAGCTTTCATGCTTCCCAAAATTCAGAGGGAAAGAAAGGGTGATGGAAGTAAGGTGGCTAGAATGGAAGCACTGCCTGTCCAAAGCTGCATCTTGCAGTGTTTGGAGAATCTAGATCAGGGTTTCTCAACCATGGCAGTTTCAGATGTGTGGACTTCAACTCCCAGATTTCCCTAGCAAGGCTGGCTAGGGAATTCTGGGAGTTGAAGTCCACACACCTGAAAGCTGCCAAGGCTGAGAAACCCTGATCTAGATCAATGTTTCTCAATGTTAACAGATGTGTGGACTTCAACTCCCAGAATTCCCTAGCAAGGCTGGCTGGAGAATTCTGGAAGTTGAAGTCCACACATCTTCAAGTTGCCAAGGTTGAGAAACACTGATCTAGAGGCCTGCCTTTTGATCTGTAACTTAATGGGAAGAAGAAACAAAGAACTGGTTTCTAAAATGGGGCAGTTATTTGCTTAGTTCTACCTCCCAGCAGACTCTGAACTTATGCATACCTTTATTATGCATAATGAAGCCTCTCCAAACTGTTCAGTTAGGCAGGGATAAATATTTCTGTTCATTAACCAGGAATAATTAGAAACTAAGCTACAGACCCTACCCAGATGGAGTCTTCAGAGTCACTTCCCTCTCTCTGACTCATATACTTTCAGATCACTATTTGAGCCTTCCAGAATAGCCTCTGCGTTGGAGGATTTTTCCTATAGGAAACTGGGGGAGAGTCTATGGCATGTATCTGCACTTACTGTTTAAGTTGCTCCTGTCCTGTGGTCACACCAGGTTGACTCCACACTGGTGTGAAAACACTGTCTGGGTGGAGACATGTTGGACACAGATTGCAAGGGATTCAGTCTGGACTGCAGGCTACGTTGTCCTCCCATTGGTCAGTATCCTGCTCCTGGGCCCTCCCACCTTTCAGTTCCAGGAAAGCCATGGTCAATCGCTTTACTTCCTGGGGTGGGTCATCATGGACACACTTAATTTTATATGTGTGGGTATGTATTTGTAAGGCAGACATAGTGTAAATTACAGTTGGAATGTTTTTGATAAAACCCTCTGGGTGACCTTCTTATAATTTCTCCCTTCCTATTAGGTCAGCATGCTAGCTATACTATCTTTGAGATATGGGCAGTGAATATCAACAATTTGGTTTACTGAGCCACTGATCCCTGTCTGATTCCTCCCCCTGTCACCACTCAAGATCAATTCAGCTTGCTGTGAAAGTTTTCTTACAAGGGCACTTTAAGCAGTTCACATGTACATGGGGAGTATCTCATACATTTGGTAGTGAATGCAACTCATAAGTGTATGGAAGGGTACCCTTCATCACCACAATATGTACACAATGAATTTATAGACACAAAGGTAAAGCCTAAACATGCACATAAGAACAACCAGCTTTAAAAAAATCCTTTCATACCAACTTCTTTGCTTCTAATGTCTTTTAGATGTATCCTTTTCATGAACCTCTAATAGTACAATAGCTGTAATTCTTGCCTTGTGGATAGTAGGTTGCTGGTTCAAAACTCAGGACAAATTTTTAAATTATAGTATTTACTTCTCTGAGCTTTCTACTTTTCATTGTAGGATTTTTAAAAATTCAGAGTTGGCACTCTTTCAGTATTTTCTCAGTCACCTGAGATAGAAGGGCTGCACTGTCAGTTCCATAATAGCCTAAATAACTTATGGTTAATGTACAAATAAACCATACAGACCTTCCAAGTTAATTTCCAAATATATTGGAAAGAAGGCACAAAAATAGCTGCATCTTATTACCAGAGGAAAAATCTTTCCAATATTACATCGCTGGATGAGATTAGATTAAACTGGCCTTTCCCATCTCAGTCAAATTCAGGGCATACTACTTACAGGCAAAAATTGCATAGAGGAAAATAGGGCCGTGCTTGTGATATGCAATTCTTATTCCAAGTTAAGAGTTATATTCTACCTGATGTGCACTGGCACTGTTTTCAAAGCCAAGACTATATTTCCTATTTAAGTTCAAGGTACGTTAGAAAATCCTAATACTTTATCTGCATGCAACCACAGTTCAGAATATACCCTAGTTTCTAAAATCTGTTGGCTGGATGGAGTCTTAGTCTGTCTGTATATGTATTATATGCACTTGTGCTGGAGACAAAATGTTGTTTTCTACTCAACTATCTACTAATATCTCTATCAATGACAACATTGGGCAAAAGGCAAAAAAACGAACAATGATTTTTCAGGAACAATCTAGGGACTGTTCTTGATAAATTACCAGAAAAGGAATGTAAGATGCTGAACTGAGTCAAATGAAGGGGGCAACTGTTGGTACGAGCATGCTGACCAAGATTGCTGGCCTGGGGCTGGAATTGATGCTGCCACTTGCATTGCCAACACATATCAGAAGAATGAACTACATGCATAAGATTTATTATTATTATTATGATTGATCGCACAGTCGGCCAGATGTTTAGACTGGATTTGGCATTTTTATCCACCTATTGAATCCCTCCAAGGACCTGGGATAGACAGATGTTGTTTGATGGTGTTAAAGGTATTGCCATAGGATATAAGCTATTCCAAGCAAAGCTGCCATTTGGAATTGACTGATGGTGATTTTGTCAATGCCAGTGGTGTTCAAGTGGTACTCCAGATGTTGTTGGATTGCACCTAAGGCGCCTATAACTATCTTTGCTTTCTTTTGCCACAGTTGTTCTATTTGCAGGTCTTTATATTTTGTGATTTTCTCCAGCTCTTTCTCTTCTATTCTGCTGTCTCCAGGTATTGCAATGTCCGCTATCCAGACTTTTTTGTCTGTCTTATCAACAATCATTAAGTCTGGGGTGTTGTGTGGCAGGTGCTTGTCTGTTAGAATTCTAAAGTCCCAGAGCACTTTAGCTTCTTCATTTTCTATGACTTTGTCTGTTTTGTGGTCCCACCAGTTCTTGCTTGCAGGCAAATGGTATTCCTTGCAAATATTCCAGTGCACCATTGTTGTTATTTTGTCATGCCGTTGTTTGTAATCAGTCTGTGCGATCTTCTTGCAGCAGCTAACTAGGTGGTCCACTGTTTCTTCAGCTTCTTTGCAGAGGCAGCATTTGCTGTCCGTTGCTGTCTTCTCAATTCTGGCTTTATATGCATTTGTTCTTAAAGCTTGGTCTTGTGCAGCCAGAATTAGCCCCTCTGTCTCTTTCTTTAACTTTCCTGCTCTTAGCCATTGCCAGGTGTTGTTATCTGCTTTGCCTACTAGTTTTTTTGTGTATTGGCTGTGTAATACTTTGCCTTGCCATGTCTCTTTTCTGTTTTTCATTTGGTCTTTTTTATAAGCCAATTTGGTTTCTTTGGTATTCAGTAAGCCTTCATAGTGCTCTAGCTTCAGTGCATCTTCTTCATGGTCCTTCAGATATTCTTCCAATGCCCCTTCTTCTTCTTCAACTGCCTGGGGTACTTGTAATATTCCACACCCACTTATGCTCCTTGGTAAGTAAAGCCTGTCAACGTCACTGCATGGACGAAGGGCATGATTCATTGACATTATTTTTCTGGTCTTCCTATCCAGGGCTTTTAGTTCAGCTTGAGTCCAGTCCACTATTCCAGCTGTATATCTAATGACTGGAATTGCCTAGGTGTTATTTGTCTTGATGGTATTTCTGCCACTGAGTTTGGACTTTAAGATCTTCTTCACTCGTCCCATGTATTCATTACTAACCTCCTTCTTTACTTCAGTGTGCTTGATGTTGTCAGCCTGAACGATGCCCAGGTATTTGTAGTGATCTTCTTCATCCAGACTCTTGATGTTATTTCCACTGGGCATCTTGATTCCTTCAGTTTCACTATTTTTCCCCTGTTGATTGTCAGGGTGGCACATTTGTCCAGTCCAAACTCCATTGCAATATCTTGGCTGTATATTTGGACAGTGTGGGGCAGCAATTCCATTTTAGACAGTGTTTTCCATACAGCTTCATATCATCCATGTAAAGGAGATGGGGTAACCTGGTAGATATTTTTGATGTTTGATAGCCGTGGCCTGACTTGTTCACTATTGTTGACAGAGGAATTAATGCAATGACAAACAGTAGTGGTGATAGTGAGTCTCCTTGAAAGATTCCTCTCTTGATATTAACCTCTCCCAGTCTATCACCATTGACCAGCAACTATGTCTTCCATTGTGCCATTGATCTTTGCACAAAGCTTCTGATGTTTCTACTGACTCCTGTTATTTCTAGGCACTTGATAATCCAGTCATATGGCAGGGAGTTGAATGCCTTCTTGTAATCAATCTAAGCAACATTCAAGTTGGTCTTTCTTCTCTTACAGTTTTCCATAATCATCTTGTCAGTTAGGAGCTGATCTTTTGTCCTTCTGCTGTTTGGGCAGTTTCCTTTCTGCTCAGATGGAAAGAGCTTGTTCTCAACTAGATGCTGTTGGACTGTATCAGCTACCACACCAGTTAGCAATTTGAAAGTTGTTGGCAAGCAAGCAATTGCCCTGTAGTTGCCTGGTGCTGCCCCTTTTGCTGGATCTTTTATTATCAGGTAGGTTTTGCCAGATGTTAACCAATCTTCAGTTTGACCTCCTTGCAGTGTTGTTAAACTGTTTGGCAATGAGTGGATGCAGAGCTGTCAGATGTTTCAACCAAAAACTGTGTTCATCTTCACCTGGTGCTGATCAGTTCTTGATCTTCCTTACCCTTTTCTCCACCATTTTTGCTGTTATTACAAATTATTTCATTTCAGCTTCTTTTTTATTCTTATCCACCTCCTTTATCCAAACTGCATTCTTGTATTTCTTTGGGTTGTCCCATAGCTGCGCCCAGAACTTCACTGTTTCTTCTTTGTCAGGTGTTCACTGGTTCATTGCAGTCTCTCCATTAATAGATAGGTAGAAATGTTTCTGATTCGACTGAAATTATTATTATTATTATTATTATTATTATTATTCTGTAGCTAAATTTTCATTAATACAAAATCTACAGCTAGATGTTGCCCCCGCTTAACATTAGTTGCAGTCATACATTTTCTAATCAACAGTGCCACAGAAAATAGAAATAGATTTACATGTTTTACTGAAGAAACATACTGTACTATCATTTATAGGTGTTTTTCATATTATGCAATCAGTGGATAAGATCATGCCAACAATCAGCCAATATTGTTGAATTTACCAGGGAAGGTCTGATGGCTGCTGCTGTGTTTTTCTGCAGTACTCCTCCTGCAATAAATGACTGCAGTGGAAAGAGGCTGTGGCTGGTATCTTTTTAAGGTAGCAACACTTGCTTTTTTGTACATTCAAAAAAGCAAATCAGAGACTTCATTGTCTTTGGATCTGTCAGGATAGTATGTACAATCCACCTTCCGTTAAACTCTCAGGGGGGGGGGGGGAGAGAGAGACACACACATTTCATTATATCATGCCCTTGTGTCCAAGACTTCCACCACCCTTCTTTGGTGTGTGTTGGGGGGGGGGGTATGTCTGTATTTGTATACAATGCGTTTTATGTGTAGTGTTTTACTTATCTACACCACCAGGAGGTACTATCTCCTTGCCTTTGGGAAACTGTAGCTCACTTAATTGGAATACTCTCCACCAACAGTGGCTAAATAATGGACAGATTATGAAAATGATATATTCCAACCCCTACCATTACAGGAGTACATCTGTAGTCAGGGAAAGCCATATAATGATACTGAGGTTTGAAGAACAGGATCCCTAACTCATAATATTATATACATTCTATCTAGTACGGGGATGTGTGTGTGTGTCTGTGTGTGTGCATGGACTCTCAGAAAGAGAGGAAGCAAAGATTAAGATCCAAGAATGGAGTTAAGAATCTGGGATGGACCAGTACTTTGAATGTGACAGTGCAGTTTGTGATTCATCACAATTTTAAAACAGAGGCAGAGGTAAAGCATTTGTTTTGACAGGCTTTGCTTTAATTTTTGCTACTTCTAATTGTCAAAGGATAAACTCTGATTCAAATTTGCTATTCATTTAACAGACTTAAAGGGATTGTCGCTATTTCTGGGAAAGAATTCCAGAAAATAATATTATTATTTCAAGGCTTACTGTAGTTAGTGTATACATATGGAGGTCCTTGTCCCTCTTGTCTAATTCCATCCCAATCTGCATATGATCCAAACAAGTCTAAAACTGTAAGGATATTAGGGGATTCTAGCAGCCCAGCCTGAATTCAAGGCCGACTGGGCTATTCCTTGGGCAGAAGGCATTGGTTTGTTTCTTACAATTTTGCCAGCCTACTCTGTTGTGGCAGATGGATGAATTGCAACCCATCACATCAGTCAGGCCAAACCATGGGGATTGTTTGTATTCTATCTGTGCCTTATGTGCCCCAAGCCTGGTTTCTTAGTCTGAGCAACTTCTCAAGTAAAGTAAGTCTGCTGAAGACATTTACCTTGCCATGCCTTGTCTTCTGGAAGCCTAGTTCTCCATCTACATGAAGTTATACCTCCTGCCTCTGATGCTTCAGATGAAGAGTTACTGCCCTTAGGGCTTAATCTCTTGCCACTTTGGATTACAATGACTGCCATGTCTGGAAAGTGGCCCTTATCTTCCCTGGACCTTTCTATTTGCCTGCTGGACCTACATAACAAACCCATCACCATCAGCCCCTCTGGCCTTTAATGAATGAGTGAAGAATGCTCCCTTCTTAGAAATATCAGGTCACTTCATTCTCTCAGTGAATAGGGAAATTCTTCTGACTGCATGCTTATATCCATATATGGTGCAATACATATTGATAACAAAAACAGATTTTCCTTCTAGAGTCTCTGGCCTTATCTTCATGATTTCACAAACAGCAAGGCAGCAGGGCTGCGCAAAGCTTTCCTATCTCTCCATGGTCACTCCTCCACCTGGGGAGTTCCCCTGCTGATCCAGGCTTCCTGGAAAAGCCACTGCTAGTCTGGCAGGAGAGGTTCCAGCTGGTGCAAAGTTTCTGCTAGTTCTTGCTCTGTCCACTTGTGACCCCCTTCTGGAAGTGGAGATAGCCAACACCAAACCTTGGCCCAAAGCCAGGTATCTTAAAGGTTCTTCCCTGAGAACAATCAGGACTATAAGTAGCTATAAAAATGCAATTGTGCACATGCAAATGCAAAATGCAAATGTGTGCACATTCTGATCCAAAGGTTACTGCCCACTTTCTGCTTGCAACCAAAAATTAAGTCATGATTCCACAGCAAAAGGCACAGGAAGAGCCTATTTGTCCTACAGGCGCAGGATCTCCAGGAGGCCGGGCAATTCAACCATGCCAATGGCAGGCACGACCCAATGACAGGGGCAATTGAAGACACAAACATTAAAAAGGGGTGGGATTTCCATAGCTGCACCCGCTATTTGACATCATTGACCCATACCACAGATGCCTCTCTACCCAGGCGGGTCAATCTTTAGACCTATGGGTTTTTCTTGAATCCACCCTCATACTGAGTAGAAGAAAAAAGGCAGAGCAACAAGGAAATGGAAAACAATGAATCACATACCTGTAAACCACTTCTGTTATTTCATCTGTCACACTTTATAGTGACCAAGTAAAAAAGCAAGGCTATATAAGATAGGGGTTGACTTCTTTGTTATTTGCCTTAGATGTGTCTGTTATTATACACAGAGTTAACTTTTTATAGCCCTATCTGATCTGGACTGCAAAAATCTAGATGGCCCCTTGATGGCAGCAAAGAAATACAGAAAGACTTTCTTGCTACCTAGTCTTCATCTGGATTTTTGCAGCCAAAAATCTAGTACAAGAGCCCACAAATGAGAGCCGGTTTGAGGTAGTGGTTGGTGAAGGCAGCAGGCTAGAACCCGGGAGACCGAGAGTTCTAGTCCCACCTTAGGCACGAAGCCAACTGGTGACCTTGGGCAGTCCCTCTCTCTCAACCCTGGGAAGGAGGCAAGGGCAAACCACTTCTGAAATCTTGCCAAGAAAACTGCAGGGACTTGTCCAGGCAGTCACCAGGAGTCCACACTGACTCAAAGGCACCACAACAAAACAAAACAAAACCCACAAATACAGTTTACATAAGATATTTAACACATCAATTTGTCAACAGAAATAAGTTACAGAGAAAACTTTACTGGTATAATTTCTGTATTGGTTTAGAGTTTAATTATAGCTGATGAATGCATGATAAAAATGATATGCAGAATGTTATTTATTACATACCCAAAGGCTGATTCAGAACCTTTAAATCTTTCTGCAAACAAATAGTACTACGTCAAATGGCTAACCCCAGGAAATAGGAAAAGGAACATTCTGCCACATCCTATGGTTGATGCCTTGTTTTAAAAAGTATCAGGTTTCTAGAAGAAGGAAAGAAGGAACTTGGCTCTGCATTGGCTTAAACAAAAGCATCAAGTGGATATCAGTTGAATAATGGTGAAATCTAGCAGTGGTAGCTTTTATAAGCAAGGCAAATACATTTATTTATTTATTCTCTTGAAATTCTAGTGAGTTTATTGCCAATTAAATGTTTTATGTTAGAAATCCGCATGTCGTGTATCCCATTCAGGAACTTCTTTAGAAGCTTTAATTTTAAATGAAAATGTAATAATGACATAGTATTGTAGAATGTATATTTTGAGAAAATTCTAAATCATGAACTGCACGTGGACTTCTTCCTCACCCCAAGAAATTGCCACTTAGATCTTGGAAACAAATACTCAAGACCAACAATGGTATACAGTAACCACAGATATATACATACACACACATATGTTTTATTTAAATTTGACTTCTGGCTTTATGATGTAATACAGATTGTTTGATATAGCTGCAGTTAATTTTTTAATTGATTAAGCAGCATGCAGTATTTAGAAAACTTGAATTTAAAATAAAAAGGGAAGAAAAGTTTGCAAGTCCCCGGAATCAAAGTTTGTAATATAGTAAAAATTTCGATGCAGTACTATGTAAAGTAAAGCTTTCTATACTATAGTATGCGGCAATTATTTAAAAAGTCCAGCTTCTAAATCTTATTATTAATTAAATTTGTATACCGTCCAACTCCCAGAGAATGAGAGTGGGTTACAAAGTAAGAACACAGAACAAAATAATATGTAGACAAAGACAAAGGAGCAAAAAGATGGCAAAACTGGGCAACAACAAAAGCATACACACAGCTTCAGCCACCCTAGCCAAAAGCCAAAAATGTTTTCCCTCTTCTATTGGATTCACTGTTGACAACGGACAGGGGGGAATTTTGGTGCTTGTTGAAGTTGCACCGTTTTCAATGAATAACAACACACTGTAATCTAAACAATGAACAGGTGATACACCTTTCATAAATGTTAACAGATTAAAACCAGCATGTTCCTTGTTTCTTCAATAGTGATAAAACCAGCTGTTGGCTGCTAAGCAAAGCAGCTGTTGCCTCAGATGGAACCGTGGAAGCATTTGTACGCTGAAATGCTCTGAGTATCTGCCTTATTAAACCATTTTCGATTGCCCAGTGAGCCAGTCTGTTAAAAGAACTGAACTAAAAATGTGGCCTGCATATGCTGGGCAGATGAGATAAGAAGATCAAATTGGAGAGTCTGCTTCCCTAGGGTGAAAAAATGGAGGCTTAGTCACTACTGGTGTTAGCACAGCAAGTCCTTTAAGAGTGTTTTCCCGCTATGCGAGAACATTTAAAAAAGCAAAATGGCGTAACAGGGATGGATTAGTAGTTACGAAAAAGCCTGAAATGAGACAAAGGCTCTAAGTCCTTAAACTCAAAAAATAAATTGGAATCTAATAACAGTAATAGGGTTAGAGACTTTTAGAGCTCATGCAAGTATGAGGCTATGCTTTTGCCAGGAGGAGGGAGAAAGGGCAGAGACTGAGCATGTAGGACTATTATGATTAAAAGAACTTAAAATAGTTGTACAGTACATAATCCAACACACTGCATGGTTTCACAACAAACTTGTTAGGTTTTAAGATGCAGCTTTGTAACATGTAATCATATAGATCCTGAATTACTTTAATGTTATTTTGTATTGAATATTTACACTAGTAAATGCTAACAAAACTACCAAACGTCTCTCTCAAAATCAACCCTTGTGAATTATTTTTTTGGCATACTTAGAGCGTAAAAATAAGAATGTATAAAAGTACAGCACATTTTAATCTCTCCCCAAATGATGTGTCTTGCATTAGAAGGCCTTTACACCATTTGCCTAGAGTCGAACACGCCTAAGAAGCAAACGGGTACAAATTCAAGCTTAGCTGGTGTGTATCTGTGTTAGTCCCATGTGTAGCACTTTCTATAATTTCAACTCCAGTTTCTGGGTTGCCACTGCAAAGTGAATATGCTTGCATATGTTAAAACATAAGCAGAAGGTGGGACTCAAGAACTGAATTCCCTTTTAGCCACTGGTGCACTCAGTTCTAAACAATTTTTGAAACTCAAGGAAGAGTAAAGTGCAGTTTGTACATTCAGATGGTTATTGCAAGGAAGCCTGGGGGCAGGGTGGGGGGTGGGGTAGGGAAACAAACAACAGGAACAAACATTATAATGATTGTCCCTTGCTTTGCCAGACCAGAAAAGGGTGGGAAAATACTGATTCCTTTTCAAAATCCAAATTCAAGAATTTGGTTGGGGTAACAATATTTTAAAAACTACCCACTGCAAAGTTATTCAATATGATTTAAATCATTACTGTATCAGAATTCTGGTACTCCAATTCCAAAGTGTTTTATGTTTTTTGTCTTGACCCATTCAGGGACAAAATATCATATCCTGCATATGAGAAGAGAAAATCACATTTTCTGTTGTTACATTGGCAAATATCATTTCATCAGTAGATGGACCCAGTGAGATGCAATGCAGAAACTCTGATTAAGAAAACATCTTAATGTATTTCAAAATTAATTATGCCACTGAATTAGGGGATTGTGTCTTTATAATATTTTTATTTTATTCTTTCTATTTTACTTTTGTATGATTTGTATGTTGCTCAGACCCTTTTCAGAATTGAGTGGCCTTTAAATTGTTGGAATGAATATATGAAAAAACCAATAAATATTCATGTCCAATTTGAGTTAGAAGGGCTGTGTCTTACTAAATATTCATTTCTTATACTGTCGGTTTGCCAGCCTCTATGTTATTTTTACTTAAACACCTATTACATTTAATTAATTAAATTAACCTTCCACATATTTTCAACTTAATTTTTTATCAGCTCTAATCAGAATGACCAATGCCATGGGATTTTGGGAGTTGTAATTTAAAATGCCATGCCTGTAGACCAGCCACTATCTCTTCTTGATAACTTAAGAATTTTTTTATCTGAGAAAGGAAAAAAAATGTCAAAAGAGAACAGGATAGTAAAGTAGGTTGAATGTTAAAAAGAAAAGCCAAGTTCTGATCACTAGACAACTTTACAAATATGGTTTCAGTGACAATTATATGACCGGTCTTACAGCTTTGTTTTTATTTAAATGTATAAGTTTCAGCCCTGGACACTGCAGCTTTTCTTCCATTTACCGAATGGAGCCACTCTGGATTCATGACATTGGTATCATTTATTAATTCACATCTATCTGCTGCTCTAGGTTTAGTGGAGAAGGAGAACGATATTCACAGAATCTTTTTTTGTATTTTTTTTTAGTATTGCCTTCAAAATAAAGTGTCCATATCTAGGTTTATGATGTGAAACTGGACTGTGCAAAAAGTAAATAAAAATTCCAAGAGGCAAATGCCATTAAACAGTGGGCTGACTATTATCAAGTGTTAAAAATATGCAAGAATGCATATGGGAGACTTGGAATTCACTGCTACCATACATTTTTAAATACCTTCAAGGAGATGTTAGAACAAATTCACCTATTGCATTATTTATGTGATACTCTTGAGTAACCACTTGCAATTTGAATGTGCCAATGCCTTTTCTCCTTTTTCCTCAATCACAAGGGATATTTTTACTGCTGCAAAGAATCTGGAAATGGTGTGTGTGAGGAGTCCTTGGGGTTCTCTGAGTTTGGTTGTTTTCTTGCAAATGTTTTGTTACCTGGCTAGGTAACATCTTCAGTGCACGTAACGAAACATTTGCAAGAAAACAACCAAACTCAGAGAACCCCAAGGACTCCTCAGTTCAACCCTGAGCTACATATATTCTCTTCTAATGGTGTGTGTGCTTGTATGTGTATGCGTGTATAGGGTGGGGGGTCAGATAAAATATTACACAGATGGAATAGTTAAGCGATCCTTTATTTTTCTCCTCCAGTTTGTCCCTCTGCAGCAGATTTAGAAAAAAATGCACAAGGACCTCAAGGGGAAAGGAGAATTGTCCCTTTCTGGTTTGGTGGCACAAGAGGTATTAAATTGTCCTTTTACACTGCAAATCCTCTGTATATTTATTCAGAAACCTTACAGAGTTTAGTGGTGCTTTGTGGGTGTGCTTTCAAATCAGTGTTGACTCCTGGGGACTGCCTGGACAAGTCCCTGCAGTTTTCTTGGCAAGGTTTTTCAGAAGTGGTTTGCCCTTGTCTCCTTCCTAAGGCTGAGAGAAAATGACTGTCCCAAGGTCACCCAGCTGGCTTCATGCCTCAGGCGGGACTAGAACTCACTTTCTCCTGGTTTCTAGCCTGGTGCCTTAAACCACTACACCAAACTGGCTCTCAATCATACATATTTTTTCAGAAACCTTATAGAGTTTAGTGGCACTTACTTCCTGATAAGTGTAAATCAGATCACTAAGGCTGCAATCCAAAAACCATTTACATAGATGTACATCAATTCAGATCAAACAACATACTTGTTTTGTTAAAATAAGCAACACCCAGGACCTGTAGCACCTTTAATCCTGGAAAATGGACACAGTAGGAGCACCTTGGTTGTTTTCTCATTTTGAAACTATTTACTTAAAAGACTAGCCCAAGATAGGTATCTATAAATTACTGCATATAGGAAATTTTGGTAATCCAGCAAACTCTTTCCTAGCTTCCATTTAATGAAAGGCTATTGTAGAGGTCTGCAGAAGGCATTTTGAGCAAATACATGGATACTGAATTTTGGGAAATAGAGGTTTTGTTGAGGTTTTCACGACCATAACTTCTTCCATTCATTGAACATAATAGCCAAAGAATAACCAGAGGCAGCTTTATATTAACTAGATGACAGTGGTTCTGTTGCTCTATGGCCTTGTGAGATACAAAAAGCCTGGGTAGGTTCATCTACGTTTGATACATTTCACTCACACAAATTTGCCTTGCCAAGAAGCTTCTAGCATAGACTGAAGTAGCTGAAAATGGATAAAAGCCAAAATTCTCTAAAGGAACGAGCCGAAATATTATGCAGGAGAAGAAACAGGAGGTGAGAAGCAATGCTTTGGTTTAATGCACCAAGGCAGTATTTCTAATAAAATTGATTTCCATCACATTGATCTATATTACTTTTCCATATGAAAGTAAATATTTCAATATATTAGTTTACCTGTGTAACAAGAGAGAATGGTTCAGTAAAGCTGCAAGTGTTCTGATATGTCTTCCAGAGTTGGAAATTATCTCAAATAAATTTGCAGTGTCATTCTGTCAGTCTTAAATGATCATTCCAAGAAGAACTTCATGTTTGCTCAGAAGCTCATCACTTGAATGCTCTTCCCCCTTCATCACAGGAATTGGGAACAAGGTGCATTCAGAGCTAGTAGGATGAGAAGAGATAGGATCTCTGGGCAAGAGACGTGAGGATAAGAAAGCCTGATTTACTTTTGGGAAGAAAGATACTGACATTAGTAGAGATTTGAAAGTAAATTTCAGTATTTGTTTTGGTTAAGTTTATGATGGTGTTGATATAAGAGGTAAGGAAATCGATAACAACACAAACTTTCTGAAACTGAGGAAAGTTTCAAGGACTGAGAAAAAAAAACTCTAAGGGATTATACAAATGCTTAACGAAATGCCTGGAGACAGCCTGTAGAGATGGGCCTCTCCTGAAAAGGAGGAACGGGATGAAATCCAGCTGGCCAACAACCAGATTAGTATCAACCAAAATTGCCAGCTATGGATTCTAGAGGCTTAAAAAATTGAACTATAGAATAAGTACCTTAATTTCCACAGAACTGAAGAGGCTCTTTCTCCCACAAAATGCATTTTAAGGTCGGTTAAAGTGTAGAATGGAGAGATTGCCCTTTTCCAAGTCTATTTTGAAGTGATTTCCCCAAAGTCAGAACTGATTTTTATATGAGAAGTAACCCAGAAAGTCCAGATAAATGGATATTTTTGATACCATTTAAGAAAACTGGATTGAGAGATGTTACACACGAACACTAGAAGGCAGTGTTCACAACCTATTTCATTCTCATTGGGACTCATCAGGTACAGACAACCAATAAGGATGAAACTGGTGGTGCACTACCTCTTGGTGGTCAGTAATGTGTAAAACCACAAAATATATACTGAAATTGTCCCTGCTCCCCCCAAAGGGTGGTAAAATTATAGAACCTCTATTATGGCACAAGATAACAGCTCTGTCTCTCTAGCTTAAGAGCTCAAATAAGAAAGGTATATACCACTTATGGATCAAGGGATGAATTTTCTGATTAAGAATATTGCATTTTCTCTTCCATATGGGAACTTCATCTTGTTTACTAAGTCAGATATGACTTATCATGTCATACTTCAGGATCAAACAGCCTAGTGTGAGCTATGCAGCTGAACTTCAGGTTTAGAGAAAGAGGCCTTCTCCTGTGGTGTAGGTGCTGATCCAGCATGAGGCCGCCCTACTCTCTTCCCACAGCATTTATCTCCTTGGCCAGACAAGTTGATTTTCTTTTGGCTAAGATGCAGTGCATCTCAAATCCAAAACTTACTGTATTGTTTACAATGTTAGAACTGTGCAGAGCTTTGGGGTCAGCCAATTTCCAGTTTGAAGGAATTCTTGCCACACCACTTCCTGCTGCCTTAACTTCATTTCACTTACTTATATAAACTGAGTACACCAAACTCTTGCCTCTTCCTGCTTCCCTGGCTCTTGGCTCAAGCAAATTCTTCTTTTTTCCCTTTCCCCCAAACTTAGATGTTCAATGCTACAGTCTACAACCATGGCTGCTGCTGATGGGAAAAAGGGTGTCTTGGAATGTATGCAGCAAGACTGATGTCTCAACAGCCAGACAGCTTTTACTCATGCCAATAGCTCAGTTTTTTTGGAAAATAGTTGTATAAATACATACCGCTTGTACTGAATATCAGGTTGAGGGTTGACCAATTTCTTTCTTTTCCTTCTGAGTGGAATGCACATGAAGGTATTTCTGTTATGCCAGGCCTGGAGGTTCCAGGGTACTGTGGGGATTTTGTGATGGCTTGCTTATTAATTTTATCCCCTCCTGTTTTGTGTGCTTTTATAGTTTTTTATTTGTAATTGTTTTTATGCACAGTATTTATTCTTTTTAATTGTTGTATGCCACCCAGAATCACTTTGCGTGAGATAGGCGGCTATATAAATACAATAAATAAACAAACAAACAAACTACTGTACTTTAAGAGGTATGGAAGGAGCACACTGGCCAGGGTCTCAGGCTACTCCAGAGCACAGGGACAATTTCACTTCTTCAATGCCCTTTTTACAGTAACTTATGCTCCACCCTTATACTTTCATCTGTCAACAGAAGTCCCTTCTGCCTTGAGGACAATCTTATTTGTCCCTTGCTTTCAAACCAGAACCCTAACACCACCAGAAGAGTCACAAAATTTATCTCAGTTGCCAGTGCCCCATGCAGGAAACTATTTTCTTTATTTTCTGATTTTATTAATGGACACATTTATTTTGTTCTTCTAAGTTTCTTATATTACATCTAGGTTTTATCTCCTGTCATCTTTTATTTGTTACAATATACAATTTTACTTATACCCATTTACATACACACAAAATCATGTCTCTATGTGTCCACTTAATAGCCTGATATACAATAGGCAGAATTTTAGTATTTTATTTTTAAAACATTTGTATTAATTTAATCATTTTGTTTTTATCACTTAGGTTCTACTTTTAATATCCTGCTATCCATATTGCTGTAGTAAATGCCATATGCATTCCTGTTGATGTCTTAGAAATGCTTTTGATTTTAAGGCATCATTATTGTTCTTTTTAGATAATATTTATGCTTTCTATCCTATGACATGGCTTCCTGCACTTTGTTTCTTGGTCCTATACTCTTTTTATGAAGTTGACTGTTTAATTCACTGGTCAGTGACTGTAATTAAAATGATCTACTCTGCCTTAAAGATCAGGGCCTTGACTGAATGATTATTTTTGCACTTTCCTATTAAGCCTATTCTCAGCATTCCAAGGCTGGTCCTCCAAGACTGAAGGCCACTGCAGAGTGGACTTCAAATATTTTGCAGAGATTGGGGAGTGGAAACAATGCTATGTGAAAGTGTCCAAAGAGTTTCTTTGCCATCAAAGTTCCTAGGAGCATTCCGCATAGGGGGCTGAATTCACTCTACAGCCAGCATATTCACAAGGCAAGCAAGACCAAATGTTAAGTGGGAAAAGAAGTTCCATCAAATGCATGTCAGCTGCCGTGTATAGAAAGTGTCATGTATCCTGCTCTTCAATGAGAATTGTAAAAAATTCTACAGACAACACAGTGGCTGGATAGGTTAGAGAGCAAAAAAGATAATTACAGTGCTTAGGCTAGGTGAAAAGACAGCCTGTGCAAGCCCTTTGCTTCAGTGTAGCAAACAAAGGCCCTTCACTTTTTTCCTAAAAGCCTGCAAGACTTGAAAACATAACCCTAATCTTTACACGTCTTCCTCTTAGGTTTTCTGCATGAGGCCATGGTGGGCATATCTGGAACTTGAGATTTCCCAATGAAAGTCACTATCTTTTAGAGGAAAGAGACTAAGAGCATCTGAGGCTTCCAAAGTATGCTATCAACATGATTCTTTGGTCACAAGTCTGAAATCCCAAGGACTTCCCACCTCCAGCTCTGTAGCCTATCAAACATCTGGGCTAATAATGCAAAGCAAAACGCCTCTTGCCAAGATAGAAATACTGGAGAAGAAGGAGCACAAGCAAAGCAAGTGAATAGGATTGAATTGTATGCACATATCTCTGGCAGAAAACAGTGGACAAATCCATTTGAGCAAAGATGTTGTAACTTGACCACATGCCCTGTACTTTTAGAATATGTCAGATACCAAAGCTTGGGATCTTGGTGTTTGCAATACTTAGACCCAACAATGCTCCACTCTTTACATTATCAAAGGATCATCAACTGTGCACTCCACTTGAACAGTTATTCCCACTAGAAAATAAAAATATGGGCAGTACTAAATAGTCCTTGGAAAAAAACCTTGGGTCCACAAAGCATAGCTTCTTTTGGCATAGGATGGGGAAAGCTCTTCATCCCTGCATTGCCTTGATACACAACTTTGACTTAGGTTTCCAGCATATCATTCACAATAAGGAACCATCTGACTGCCAAAAGAAAAGGAAAGTATCCTTATATGACAGCTAGAAACATGCCGACTGTGACAACCCAGAGTCCATTGGAGTGGGGTGGCTAATAAATTCAAACAAATAAATAAACAACAGCAACAATAAGCAATAGGCAAATAACCAGTGAAAGTGGCACATACCCAGACAATGTAAGGAAAGTAAACTCTGTTTGCAACAATATGCAAAAATGACATCATTTCCATCTCTATCAGATTTTAGCAAATCCTCAAATGCTTTCTATATTCTATGCTATGTCCAGGATATGCATCCAAGGTTACATTTAACAGGAAAACAGAAAAATCCCCAGTAAAAGATGATGTGGCTGCCTTACCTGATCATTAACATTTTTATATTGTATTCCGAAGAAGGAATAGAAGGGAAATAGAAGAAGGAGGGAAAAAGGGATCCAGGAATGATAGTTGTGATGCAGTTATATCTAACCTAATTCTTCTGATTATCCATTCCAAAGAGAGATTTCAAGTGTGCAAAAGTGCTGCATTTTCATTGTGTGTGTGGGGGGGGGGGGGGGGAGAAGGAGAAACCTCTGCAGTATCTTTTCTGCTTCAGCTTCAGCTTCCTATTCTAAGGCTCACTCTGTGGTACCTAATACAAAACAGCAAATAGCTTGGGAAGGAAGAAAAAAAAGGGGGGGCAATTTAAAAATGCAGAAAAAGAAGTGCATAATCTCTACAGGATAGCTCCATCTACTGGCAAAAGAAATACATCTGTACACTAAGTGCTAGGTATTTATTTAGTGATTTTATTTGTGAGAGCCAATTCAGCAGGAAAAAAAAGTCAAATAGTGAACAAGCCAAAATTCAGATACATAGAAGTGACCAAACTCTGATTATAACAAATGAGCATTTCCAGAACCTTTACATTTTTCTTTTCCAGCTGTTTTCCTCTTCATTTTCAAGAGGTATTTTTCACTGTCCTAGATCATTTTCATATTCATTCTTCTGGTGATGTTAGAAACCACTAAATAGTACTGTCTGCATTAAGGCACAAAATAGTTTTCTTTCCATTATTTCCTACCGTGCCACTGGCTTGGTACCAAAGGAAATTCATGCATGCAGCAGAATTACAAGTACCAGATCTGTGCAAATCATTCAATGAGGCCCTTTGCTTATGAGAAAACATCTCTCTGAATCTTGTCTTTGAAGCCATGAAGCAGCTGGAATGACTGGTTGAAATGTCTTCTGGCCATGCACACACATGCTTAGAAGACCTTAGAAGGGCTTAGCCTTCAGGCAATGACTATTTTGGGACTTCAAGGGGCAGATCCAGAAGAGCCGTTCACTGAATGGTTTGCACAGGACTACAAGATGCCACTTTTTCTGGATAGCTGGGGAAGTCTACATCTGAAAATACCTTTTGTGAATGATGAAAATACTATCTAGCAGTTTTGCATTTTTGTAAATATTGAAGAGGATCACTGAGAACTTAACTTCCATTTTCCACTCCAGAAGTACTGATGAAGATTGGTTGATGGTTCTCTCAGGAGCACAATTATGCTGTGAAAAATCATCCTTGCATGTGGTCCTCCCCAAGCACAACTATAACAACAGCTGGATAAGGTGGAAATTTGAAGGCAGAAATTGCACTGAGAGAAACAGACTTAATTTGGAGAGATGGACTGGGCAAGTACTGCATGTGAGCTGCTATGGAGATCTTTAAGGCCTGTCAGTTGCCCATTTATGCTTATTATTCATTTATAGATAAATAAACTATCAAAATAAAAAATGAATCTAAGCAATGTTGTAGAGCCAGAGTCCAACCTGTGCTGTTTTACTGTAGTATCTGAAGGGACATTTGTAGCACCTATATCCTACTCCTGCTTCATCAGTATCCTGGAAGTACTGACAATCTTTATTTTTATTTAAAAGACTTGTATCTTAGAATCACAACTCTGTGTGGCTCACAATGGGGAAGAGACTGCTCTTTACAGCTTTCTGGAAGGTTAAGAGGGTGGGGGCTTGCCAGATCTCAAGGGAAAGGATATTCCACAGGGCAGTGGCTGCCACAGAAAAGGCACACTTACTAGGTGCCACTAGATGGCAACATTTAAGAGAAGGGACCTGAAGCATACCTACTCTAACCAATCTGGTGGAACAGGCAGATACCCTCAAGAAGAGGTGATCCTGCAAATAACCTGGTTCCATGCTATGTATAATTTAGGTATGATTTTACTTTTTTCAGATTTCAAACGCTATACTATTTGGATTGTAGGAAAATATTATGTAGCAACTGTGAAAATGAGGCACCAGCTAGTGCAAGGTCTCTGTAGTTATAACTCAGTTTACCTGCTGACCACCTTGATGTTATGTAAAGTTTTGTTTTCTTTTATTGTCTTTAGGTGTTTTTTTTCCCCTTTTACTGTATTTAGTAGTATTTCCTGGTTTTGGTCTATCTCCTTGCTTGAGAAAGTAGAAATATGCAACAATACAACATGCATCAAATATCCTATTTACCTAAATAAGATATTTAAGTAAATTAATTCCCTGAAAACAACAGTGGAGACAGATGAGTTCTTCTAATTTTCCTTTTGTGAAGGTTTTCTTTTGAATTCAGAGTGATTTTTCTTTTTCACATATATGGTACCCACACATTTTAGAACTGAACTGATAAAGATATATGACTGCATTGTAAAGATTTACAGATCTAAATGTGGATGTTATTAATATATCACAATAAATGCTTAGCTCACGGAGGGATGAAGCTCGCAGAGCACACCTATACTTATGTGCCTTAAATACAGTATGTCTAGGTTGAGCTGACAGACCAGTCATCAAATTATAATCCAGCATTTCAATTTGTAGGGTACAATAGTTGTGAGCCACCAATGGATGGTATACAGCATTTGAGATCGAGCAAAGAAGCTGCCTATTTAGAAAATCAATAATTATGCTCCATAGCTGTTTAGCAGGAGGAGGGGAGGAGGGAGATTACACCCAGATTTCCTGGCCTTTTTCCAAACATCTGATCGACAAAACTATTTCAAACTGGATTTCAAACAGTTTAAAAATCTGATTAGTGAAGTGTATGTGTGCCAACTCCTTTCCATGAACATACAACCCATAGCTGGATCAGACAGAATTACCCTGTACTGGAAGGCACAAAAAATAAAAATGCATGCGGGTGGACAGGAAGACTTATAATCCAGGCACTTAATGTATTTAGAAATGTTGAAGCCTGGCCAGAAAATTTAAGGAAGTAATCCTACCTTACCATGAATGAGTTAATGGATCAGGATAAGAAATTACAAACATGTAATTGCAAAACAAGATTAATTATTACAAATACTGATGAAAAAGAATAATAACTGGGATAGCTGGAAATATGGCCTTAAAAACAAATATTAATGAAGTACCTAAATATATACTAAGAATTAAAGCCAATGGACTGATTAGGGAAATCTGGAAATCAAAAATTTCTTTTTTAAGGATGGAATAAGGATGGAATAAGAAGTAGCTTAAGTTTTAGAGGTATATATGCAGTAAATTTTCTTTGGTGAACAAAACAGAACCTAATATAAGATGACCATCTGAACACAGGGATCTGTTTGACCAAATAATTTGCCCTCTTGGGACTAATTTCACTTCCCATTAAAAATACTCATTGTTGCTGGAGACTGTTAATATACTTTATGCCTTGCTTCCCTGAAAAAGATATTCAGCAGAATGAGAATTAATACTTTGTCCCACCATAGACTACCTTGTTGACAGGAAATTAAGTTTCACTGCATACTTTCTGCTTTCTTTTCACGTCATTTCCTCCCTGATGGCTAAATGTCTTCCTAAAAAACCCAGGGCTTGGCCTCCCTAAAGCCTTTTGTGGGTAGGGCAAGGGTGCAGAGCAAGGAATGTGAGAAGCTCTGTGCCCCCCCCCCTTCCTGGTACACTGTGAAGTAACATATGGAGCCTCTTCCTTGGGCATTTACAGGTAGAACCCAGTTTAAGAATGGGTTCCATTCCCAAGGTCTGTCCTTAAGTCGAATTTGTATGTAAGCCGGAACAGTATTATTGTATAATACTGTATAAGTAGTATTGTGTAATGAAATTGAATTATTGCGTATCTAACATGAATTTTGCTACAATAGGCTCTGTTCTTAAGTATGTTGCTGCTGATGAAACTGGTTAAAGACATAATTACCTTTGATCTAAATATTACTTTTGGTTTGATATATCTTAATAAATTGTTAGGGGATATATATATTTTATTTTATACTTATTAATGTTTTAGATTTATATTACTAAAGTAATAAATGTACCAATATAGTAACAGAGGAGTGAATGCTATACTATTATCTGATTTATTTTGTTAGCTGTTAGTATATTATTGTATCCATTTGCTTCATTTTTTTTTTAATTTTGGTGATTATTGACTGAATAAATATTATTGACTGATATTGATTCTTAGCTATGGGTCATCCTTAAACCAAGCGTTCTTAACCTGGGGACTCCCTATACTGGGGACTCCCTATACTTAATCTATGTACTGAGACAGAGAGATAGAAACCTAGTACTGAGGCTGGTTTTCATGAAGAAAATTCTATTTTTTTACATTACATTTCACTTGTGATTCTCAATGTATAAGCTCACCGGGGGGGCCCCCCCATCAAACTGTGAAATATATCAGAGGATTTGTGACTCAAACTGAACTCCACTAACTCCTGAGAATAATTTCAGGAACTTGATCGTCCCAGTTTGGATAGTATATCATTACATCATTTTGCCACTAAGTGGCACTGGACTTGGTTATATCTAGTCAAAGCCAGGCATTTCCTGTGGCTGCCTTCTTGTTGGCAGTTTTTACAATAAACTCTTACGTGCCAATGCTGGGCAGCTGACAGTTAGATCACTGCAGAGAAAAAACTGTGACCTTGATAGTTGCATGTAACATTTTCTGTTTCAGGATAGTTTATCCTGCCACACTTGTTAACAGTTTGTACAATAAAATTCTTGCCTGGGTCCTCTAAGCCTTCTCTCTCTGTGTGTGTTCCAATCAGTTTTGACTCTAGCAATTGTTTGGACTAGTCCCTGCAGTTTCCTTGGTAACATTTTCAGAAATGGTTTGCCACTGCCCGCTCCTTCCTAGGGCTAAGAGAGAGTGAGCGGAGACCCAAAAAATCAGAAGGAGTCTGGTAGCATTTTTTCTGACTACCAAATTTTATTAAAAGGCATAAGGTTTTACGAGCTGCAGCTCATGAACATCAAAAGGCTTCAGGCAATCTCAGAAGAACTCAACGAACACAATTGGTTTTTAACACATTATTACTGTTAGTTGATAAGGCATTGTAATCTGTCTCACATGTAACCTGCATCTGAATAATCACCCTGTCTTCTTCTCCTTTCCCATCACCTTTCCCCCCACCTCACCCCAATTTAAATCCTACACCAGTCAAGCCACTCTTGCATCTGAAGTGAGCTGCAGCCCACAAAAGCTTATGCCTTTTAATAAAATGCATCAGTCAGAAAAAATGCTACCAGACTTCTTCTGATTTTTTGCCACCACAGACTAGCATAGCTCTCCTCCTACAATGGAGGCCCAAACTTACCTTCATGCCTAAGGCAGGGCTAAAACTTACAGGCTCTCGATTTCTAGTTTGGCATTTTTAGGACATTTCAATTGTCAAAACTACATACAAACTGAAAAACAAAACAAAACACAATTCTAGCAAGCCCTCAGAATTGGCCACATCAGAACCACAACTGTTTTGACGGGGATCCTGCTTCCAATTATGGCTGTTTGAATTGAATTCCATGGACTAGTTTGGTACTATGTGAAGAAGCCAGCCTCACAAGCATAAGAGGTTACTTCAGTGAAATCTCCTTCAGGTACTCTTACTCCTACCTGTTTGCTTGCTCTCTCTGTCTTGGGTGAATCTGCCCCACCATACAGAAGAAGATAGTACAGCAACTGGAGGCTGCTCCTCTCCTGGATGATGGAGAGGGCAAGTGAACATGGAGCAATAGAAAAGGAGGACAAGGCTGGTCCTCTCCCAGGCCTTTCACAGATGCCAAACTGTGCTCTCCTTCAATGTTGGCCCTAGAAAAAAATACTTTTGTTTAACTACCTATAACTTACTGCTAGCCCATTCATCCCCTGCAAGCTATTGCCACTCCAAAGCATTTCTGAAAGGAAGAAAAAAAACAACACCACACATCCATTTGTATAAGGGGCCCCAAATATTCTGAAAAGTATAAGAAGAGCAATTATTTTACATTGGCTGGCTAGAAACATCACAAGTCACAAACTATGGTTTACAAACCATAATGGCTGGATTCAGGCAGCATGCTAAGCCCCAAACCAACCAACCATTTATGGCACAGCATAACATCCAGACTCAACCTTGCAATAACTCAATTATTATTATACAATCACCGCCATTAAATGCTCAAATCACGATTTTACGGTCAACTAAATTTTACCTTCCTCTAGAAATGCTTTCAACCAGTTATTGATAGACTGGCATCCCCTAACATTTGCATCCTCTTTCTAAGTATGTCAGTTGGGGGGTGGGGTGAGAGAGAGCTTGACAGTCAAATGCAACTTTTCTCAGAGAATGGATTCCACGTTCCATATTTGGCCTCCTGTGCAAGTAAATTTTTTGCAGTATGGGTAACAGGGAAGCCTCTTCCCATCTAGCATAAAGTGTGAGTGACCAAGATGATGCTATGCTGCACTAACTAAGCAAGGGGCAGCTGCCCCAGCAGGCCATTTAACAGCAATGAGAACATGTCTCTCTGATCTCAATCAGCCACCCAACACTCTCTGTTCCTCTCTCACTACCAGATTATTAAGGCATTAATCCAACATAAATTTAAGAGGTACAAAAATAAATGGAAATAACTCCATGGTTTTTAGACACATTGGTAATTGCAGTTGCTCCTATATATCCTGGTACAGTATCAATATTTCACTAGCAATAATTCTGTTATTGAACCTTTAATGGGAGGCAGAGATTTAAAGTTTATAAAGCTGTTAATATTTGAACCACAAGTTATCTGCCTTTGGATCCCACTAAATTTAATACGAAAGGTTAGCCACAACTTGTTTAGGTCCCATTTATTGTAATGGTATTTAATTAATTTAGTCAGGAACCGATCCACAAGAGAAAACAAATTTAAGAGTGGTGGGAGTGTGAACTGGGAATGAAAAAGGGGGACAAAGAAATGGTAGTTGAGAACTCAGTGTGAAGTTTATCTGATTACACAGTATTTTATTATGTTTCCCCATTATGTCAGACGTTATATGTTTCTACACATTATAACAATAACTTCAATGATATTAAATGTCTTTTGCTTGCAATTCTGTTGAGTGTTGTTTGTTCAGAGCTGCAGAGGCTTTTCACAAAACTCATCCTACAGCACCGTGCCCAGGCCTTAGCAATACTGGGTTTTCTATAATTACCTGTGGGCCATTTAGTAAGCATCTGCCCTCCCATTCCATCTGCATGACCCTATACATGACCAAGATTATATGCTATAACTTGGTTAAGTTAGGAGGATACAAGAGTCATGACTGAAAAACAAGCAATGGTAATGGCAAGAGAGTAACTTAACCCCATTCTATAGGAAAGTCAGGCTTATTCAGACATTCTAAGCCCTACTTTTTTAATAAACCACAATTATCTAGGACCACAGAATCTGCTAAGTCATCAAACATAATTCACAAATCACAATGGTGGGTCACACTCTGCACTAAATAAAAACAAAACATGTTTCAAACATGATGTGGTATGTTGTGTGGACCAGATCAAATTATGGATAAGGCTCCCCAAACTGCTTTCATTTCACTGCTTTCATTCCTTGTTTAAATTTTGCAATGAGTATCACAAATTTTCCAAGCATCTCTTTATATTATTCAAACTTCACTGAGATATAGCATGGGTTAATACATACCACAATAAGCTATGGCTTATTTTAATCCTGTCTTACTGAATAATATAGAATGGCTGGTTTAGACATCATTTTAAGCCATAAACTATAATTAACTAACAGCAGGGGTTAGCCTCATTCAACACCTAAATCAAAGCCAAAGAAATGACATTCTGGCTTAGCATGATGAGTGAACTCAACCAGTAAGCCTATTTCATAATTACATTGGATTAATGATATGTGTGGAATGTTAACAAAAATGTTCAATGGGAGTTGTATTACTTGTCTGAGCCTAGTCTACCCAACCTGGTGCCCTCTAGAGGTTTCTATACTATAACTCCCATCATTCCCTTCCCCATGTTGTCTAGGGATAATGGCAGTTTTAGCTCACTTATCCTACTAAACTATGAGACCTGTTTTTAACTACACATATATAGAATTGCATTGTCATTCTGCCTTACATCTGCTATCCTATGCTTACTCGTTTAGGAGAATGTTCTATGCAGATCTGTGAATTTACATCATAATGATGAATAGAAATATCTCAGCTAAACTGGCTAATGGAATTGAATCAATACCCACAACTTTTTGTAATATGGCCACATTCCTTTCAGTTACCAATGCAGAAGAATATACTACCTCCTTTAATGGGGGAAAAAAGCTGCAGATCTAAACAAACCTTAAGGCTACAATCTTATATTCAGATACAAAGTTCACTGAAACAAATGGGACCTATTTCTATTAAATATACACAGGATTAAACTGTAAAATGTATTACCTGAGGACTAAAACATACAGCTGTATAATAGTACAAAATTTCTCCTCTTTTATCCAGAATTCTCTAGTCTGTCCAGATATGGTATTTTTTAAAGAAAAACTTTTCGGTGGTATTTCTAATTACAGGAACTTTATCTTTTAAACATCACATATCACATAACTTTTCAAAGCAAAAATGGAAAGACTCTAAGACTGGAATTCACTGTGTATTGCCCATCTCCTGTGCATTAAACCTGTATATAAATAGCAGATATTAAAAAGCTATCACCTCTCATGAAGTACAGTATACGTTTAAGGCCACAATAAATAATGTCTCCCCAAATAATAATTAAAAAATGGAAATCAGACTACTTACCCCTTGGATATGAATAACAGAGCTGAAAATATTCACTGTTTGTTTGGACCAAAGTGAGAGAAATGATAGGCACAAGCAATATCCTGCAGTTAAATAAGGACAGCCCTTCCTATCTCTTATATGCTAGAGATGCTTCACTGCTTAAAGGAAAAAAAGCAGCATGTGTGAATACTGCTTTCTAGAACGCAACAACCAGCTGGCAATTTAATGAGTTAGTGTGCTGACTGAATGAATACATCCCCCACCCCCACCCAGTGAGCTTTTAATTTAAATTCTCTCTCTCACACACACACACACAACCCCCACCCCACCCCCACGTATGTGCACGCTTTTAAAAAAGCAACCTTAAGTCCTGCTTTTTTGTTGCACTCCAGACAAGCCCTGCACTGCTGTCCATGGTCCTGCACAAATCTTCCTAGCTTCAGGGCACATTCAAAGGGATCATGATGCCTCATTAAGCACCAGTTCTCTGACAAACCCAGCTCATGTGCTTGAAATTCCATTCACAAGCTTGCTGCATCGCAACTATTCTCTCTACTGCTGGAGGCCTATTCTGATGCAGCCCATATCTGAGTTCCCAATCCCTCTTCCTGTTAATGCTGCAATCAACTTAAACAATAAGATCCTATTACGGAATCCGTTTTTTCTCCTCCACAGGCTGTTTGAACAGAGTTCAGCATATTTCTTAAACTGCTGTACCTGCACAAATTATCTACCGCAACCATCGCCGAAGGTGCTTTGTCTGGACTCCGCAGAGCAGTCACTCTAGAATTTTGTCCGCAGTATTGTTCATATATGTGTGCGTGCGTGTGTGTGTATCTCTCACAACGATTATTAGCTGAAGATCTTTCTTCACTGGTTTTTAAAATAACACAGCACACACAGAAGCACAGATAAACAGGTCTCTTGTGAAAGAAGGAACACTTCTACTTCTATATGCTTAAATCCCAAGCAATGCAGAACATCACAGTGAATAGCCCTTTTCAAGAATCTCTCTCCACACTCACAGCACACCATGAAGGAAATGGATTTGTTTAATTGCTTAATCCATCAAATCAACAGCAATTCTCCCACAGGAAGAGAAGATGTTTGCTAAGCAAATATCTGATATATTATTGATTCATTTGCAGACTGTTTCAAATCCAAAAACCTAGTAAAAATATGCTAGGCTTATCCAAGCAAGAAAACAGATTTTTCTCTCCTGATAATTTTTTCTCTCTCTCTGCATCCTACCGCATGGCTGTAGGGAGGGGGGAATCTCTCGGCATACCATTAAAACATGCAATTAAAAATATTACCCAAGTAGATGCAGCAAAAGGTCATAATCCAACTTCCATGCCCCCATGAAGTATTAGGCTGAAGCCGGAGCTTGTTCAGGCCAGTGGAGTCTCTCTCCTACACTTGACCTAGACTGCCTTACATAATGAGGACTCAGAGCTGGATCTGGAATGTCATCCCTGGCAGGAAGAGCAAATGTCGGCAAGCAGGTGGGCTGGTTTGTAGGAAGATCACTGAGTCTCTCTCTCTCTTTTCCTCCTGGGCTGCTCTGGGAAAAGAGGCAAGCTTAGCTCTGAAAAGCTGATGTCCTTCTTCCCCTGGAAGGAATAGCCAGACTAGACACAAACGTTAGAGAAATGCGACAGTCAGCAAAAGCTAACCTAACACAGTTCCTGCTATCTTGCCTAGAGGACTGCATAGCAGCAGCTAGCGTGAGCAACCGCGAGGCAAAATAAGGAAGGAGGCATGCTTTGCCTGGGTGTCTCACACTGGTGAGTGGAAGGCAGAGGAAGAGGAACTGAAGGTCAGATTTTTTAAAATAAATTTCCTAAAGGAATGTTTAACTCAGCAAAGGTTCAGTGAACATGAGCTGCTTAGGGTTAGCTGTGTTACTGCTTAGAAAAAATCCTTTTGGTCAGCTCGTGCTATTCAAAGAATGTATCACATTTTCAGCTAAAGGCATTTGATAGATCTGGATGTCAGTGCAGACTGTATGTGCAGACTGTACTCTCTAGAGTTTCTTATCATTTTGGTTAGCTAGAATTTCTGTTCTTAATTTTCTATAGATTATAAGCTCAGAATTCCTTAGATGGTTAGTTATTGTGCTGAGAAAGATACTACATGTAAGCAAAAGCTTTTGTGAATTGAGACCTGTTATTGGGTAATCTTAAGTCTTTTATGAATGTACTTTTCAGTTGTCTGGGAAATGATGGGGAATAAAAAATAACCCTCAAAGAAAAGGGGGAAATATTTTAAAATTCTTAATTGAAATAATATATAGCTTGATTATGACTTTATAGTATATCAAATGAAGTAGATAATACTATCAAAGTATAAGACAGCTAAAACTAGTCATCTACAATTCAGATAAATTATCCTGGAAAATTCAAAACAGAGCTTCCCTTTTCTTCTTGTTGTATTTTATCACCATAGGTGAACTTCTTCTTAAGAGGGAGGCTCAATCAATTAACCACTGTAATTAATACCACAAGTGTCAGTAATGAATGGATCTTTCTACCATGAATTTAACTCATTCAGAAGTCATTTATTAACTACAATATCTAGAAAATAGGAATCTCATAACTTAGGCACTGCAGAAGAAAACATTTTTTTGTGTTGGTATCCAGTACTTGATCCTTTTGATAGTTTGATCTTGTGTGATAATACTTTGTACATAAAAACAGAAAGAATAATGTATATGCATTCACTCTCTATACATCCAAAAAAGATTCTCAGTCTTTGTTTTATCCATCTATCCATCCATCCCCTAACCCTTTTTTTTTCTTTTGCAGTGCTTTCATATATTTGAGTTTTATATATGCCCTGCAGGAATAAGGATATTCATTTTAATAAAGAGATATCAGAATTATACAATATTCTAATTTTAAGTGCACCATGTACAGTATTGTACGACCCTAATAAATGCCAGGGGTGGAGGTGGGGTGGTGTCCTTCAAGTCCAATTCCTAATGTTTCTTCCAAATGCTAATTTCCCCCTTCGTCTGTTGTAGCATATCATATGGATGATTTCAGTTAATGCTGTATTCTTATCATGGTCCAAAGGTCTGTGTAGTTGTGTCAATTAGATCCTACCTGCACATTCATTTCCTCCATAATCATACCTACCAAGATACCTCTACTCCTTCAAAACTCTCAAGGCTTGTGTTTTTCTGAAAAACTTTGGCAAATTTCTTTTGTCCTGCTGAAATGAAGCTTAAATAGCTGTAACTGCATTGAATATATATGCTATCTCTGTTTTGCTCCATGTTTTCTGTCCCTCTCTATGACACAACTGTTTGGTAGGCTTACAGGGTAGCATTTCTGAAGAACCAGTAACACAGGACTAGGGCAAGAGGTGAACATGGAAGTATGTCAGTGGAGAAATCCCAGTACAAATCCATCTGTGTAGGTAACCTCACAGCCTACATCTGCAAAGCACCTAAGTAAAAGTCAAGTTCTCCTCTACATATTGTTACTGACGGGCAAACACTCATGGTAATTTTTGTTGTTTTTTCAGGAGAAGGATCAGAGAGCACAAAGCAGGACAAATAAAAAACTGCAAACATCATTTAGTGCTTCCACCAACAGCTGAATCTCCAAGTATAGAGACAGGAGGTGAGCTGGGGACTTGGCTGAGGTTTTGTGAAATGGAAAACACTATGTAATACAAGTTGATCTCAACTAGGAAGGGTAACATGGGCGCAAATTAATCCTACTCCAAATGTCCCCAAGTAGCCAAGAACGTTAGAGATTTTTGCAAATTCAGTGAAAAGCTTTGGGAAAGTTTTATAAGCATAGAGCTGAACATGCTTATGAAGCACACATTTCAAAACCCCAATTTTGATAATCTGAGCCTTGTAAGCACATTCAGTCAAATACCCCATGATTCCTTTTAGGGATTTGGAACGAAATGAATGAAAAGCTTTAAAGTATGTCAGAAACTTGGAGACAAGATTTCTTTACCCATCGCTGCTCCTTCTAATTTAGTTCTACTTCTGCAGAAGACAAACGTCTGTTCTGACCTTCTGTGACTGTACCCTCAATCATTTTCAACAAGTGATTTGCCAATGACTGCCTAATCATTTGCTTTTTGTACCATGGCCAATATTCATTACCTATTCTTAACCTGTGATTTGCTTTTCCTCTTATCTTCCTCCAGACCACCAAGCAACTATGAATGTTCACAGTGGTAGAGGTTTTTTCTCCCCTAGGCTGTACAGATCACGATTGGGGTTTAGAAGAGAAAGAGAGGCAGGAAAAGGACAAACCATGTTGGGGAAAAGCCAGCTTCTTTGTTTGTAAGACAGTCTATTCCTGTTCTAGTAGGGCTTGCGTTTCAGAGGCTAAGACAGGTAATATTGCAAAATCTGCCGCAGAAATTAGTATGGGGATAAAATGATGGGATGTATTTTTTCTCTATTTATTTTCTTACTTATTCCATAAATAACATATGAGAACCATTCTAGAGTCCACCCAATAATATTTTCTGAGCTTCTATCTTTATCTGTCATGCAGGTTTTTTAGATACAAGGTTCTGATGGAATAGCAACAACAAAAATGACCACCCCAGGTTATTCACTTTTCCAAACACATTTTACAGAACATTCAGTAAAGTTTAGGCTCTTTAAGTTATGCCACGTTCTAGTACAATAAGTATCTATTCATGCTTGCAAACAAATGAACTATCTCAGGAATGGCATACATATAATGAAAGGTGGCTCAATTCAGACCACTGATACATTTACCTTAGCTAAGAATCTGCATCTCATTTATCATTATTAGCAAATGGAGAAGGGAAGCTCCAATGGGAAACTCACCCTACAGTTACTCCAGGTGTGAAAAAACATACAGTAGGGCTGCATGTTAATGTGTGCATGGGTAATGGGATTCTCTGCTGAATAAGAGAATCATCCTGAATGAGATTTTGATTTATGGGCAAGGTGGGTTGTTTATCTGCCGGAAGTTAACATTTTAAAATGGAACTCCTTCCCTTTGCAAGCACCAAGTCCAGATACTGCTACCCCAAATTAAAAGGATTCCAGGTTCTAAGCGATAAGAAAGACCAGAATAGATATTGTTGATCTAGATGGCAAATAAATAGCAGCTTTGTATATTTTGAGGAGCAGCTGCATTATACAGCACATGCTTTGTATGATAAAGGTCTTGGTGTCTCCAGACAAATAATCTTTTCAGAGAACCACTTTCAGACAAAATAGATAGGACCATAAATATTCGAGTTCTTCTCGGAACCTTTGTCCTTGATACACTGCTCCTATGCCAACCTATTTGAGGACTGGTTAGGCACGATGGCAATAGGGACCCAAGTGTCCCTCAACTGAAACCTTCTTGTGTTAAGGAGGCTTCTCTCCCAATCCATTTGGGAATATTACTGATTTATTACAGGCAGATTTACTGTCTTGTGCTCCAAAGAACAAAGTGTTATTTGATGAAAGGGGTTGGGGATGGAGTCACACAATATTGCTGTCTTTTCCAAATCATACTTGCTTGCTACATCATTTATAGGAAGAGAACAAAGCTTTGGCGGCAGTCCTTAAACCACTGAACTGTCCCTTTAGCTTCAGTATATCCAAGTCTGAGCAAACGAGTTCAGAAGATTGTGCAAATGTTAAAAGGTTTATAAATCTGCATGCGCAGCCCTGAAAACCAACTACTCATCTTTACTAGAACACAATATTATTGTCAGTTACAAATGCAACATTTTGAAAATACCAAAGAAACTTGTGATATATTGAGACTAACAAATTTATTATGGCATAAAAGTTAGTAAATCTGTAATTTGAAGTCCAATGCTATAACTGAAAGTCTGGAATATTAAAGCCCCCATGATAATATCAGCTTCATAGATTGAAGAGATAGAACTTCGGCATCTCATGATTTCACACACACACACAAATCATCATCTTCTCAATTTTTCTATAAAGTATCTAGGAGTAATTAACACAAAGGTCTCTGTTAACAATTGTGGAGTTATTTTCATTTTTATAACATTTATTCCATCCCTAAGATTCATGGGTATTTTCAAATATCAATTCGATTCATTATTAACCTATGTCATACTATTTAACATATTAACAAAACATTTTTAGGAATAATTATCCACAGATATTTAAGAAAATTCAACCTCTATTATTTCCACAGAAATGTTATTGTCAGTTGGGAAAATATTAAATTTGCTTCATTTTATAGTACAGGTAGTCCTCAAGTTACGACTGCAATTGTGACTGGGATTGCCATCACTAAGCAATGCAGTCATAAAGTGTGACATCATGTAACCACATTGCTTAGCAATGGCAATCCAGGCAGTCCCAGTTGTCATCATAACTCGAGTACTACCTGTTCTATAACCCAAGATGCACAGGATGTTAAGCAGAAAGCAGAGGGAGTCCCAGGTAAGGCGTGCAGGAGTGCTGCAGGTGGGAGGGGGAGGCCCTGGGAAGCTCGGTGCAGGCCATGTGTGAGTGGAGGGAGGGGGTGCTCGATGCAGCATGAGCTCATAAAGGCCAGGAAAAGAGAGTGCAGGGTGCGTGCATGCCATTGCAGGGAAGACATGGAAAAAGGGCATGGGGCACATGCAATTACAGGGTGGGCCGTGGAAACAGGGTGTGGGGTATGTGCATGTGTGCATGCGTGTGATCACAGGGAAGCCAGGGAAAGAGGGCGCAAAGTATGTGCAAGTGAAGGGGGAAAGCAGGGTGCAGTGTGTGCAGGTGAAGAAAGGCCGGGAGGGAGACTTACTGTAGCAACTTGCAACCTTCCTTGCCAGCTTCCCTTGACTTTGCCTGTGGGAAGCCAGCAGGGAAGGTCAGAAATGATGATCCTGTGACTGCGGGACGCTGCCACTGGTCATAAGTGCAAGTGGTTGCCAGGCAGCTGAATTTTGTTCACGTGACAGCGGGGCTGGAACTTTTGAGCTTTTGAGTACTGGTCATACATCTCTTCATTCAGCACTCTGTAACTTCGAACAGTCGCTGAATGAATGGTTGTAACTTGAGGACTACCTGCATATTCAGAAAGTTTACAATACAGTGGTACAACATCATAAAATTAAGTATTTTCATAATCATTAATAAGGCCTATATTATCATCTGCACACAATGACAATCTGTGTTCAATTCCAGCCACCTTGGTATCTTTTAATATATGATTTATATTAAAGATTTTAATTACAATAATAAAAACTAATACAAACTAAACTCAGAAAGAGAAAGGAAGTAAAAAGAGAAAGTAAAAATGCAAAGAACAAAGTAAAAAAAGAAGAAAAGAAAAAAGCAAGAGAGAAATAAAGAAAAAGAAATATATATATAAAGAAGTGACTTCCAATCTTCATCACAAGAAGTATAAACATACACATATCTCTTCTTCCCATAAACCATCCCTTATCTGTAAGCAATTCCATAAGACATCAACTTTTTAACCTTGGTGTCAGCAAAAAGTCTGTAAAGGTTTTTGCTAACACCAAAGTTTTAACTTTGAACAAATAAACCAACTTTATATTCCTTCCTTTTACCTCTGAAAATCTTAATCTTTAGTTCATTCAAATATTGTAATTGGATTTGGTCTCTCTTCAATTCTTCTTTGTCCCATTACATAAGCTTTGAGGCTTTAACAAGTCTTTTTTGTAAATCCAATAAAAATACATTGTCCAGGTCATTCTCTTGGTTTATCATTTGCATTTACCCTTTAATTTTTAAAACTTCAGCCAGCTTCTTTTGTATATCCAGTAAAGAGTCCTTATCAGGGCCGTTCTCTTGGCCTTCCACTTTTATTTCCACTTTAAATACCTTCTCTATCTTGTAATCCAGACTTTTTTTAATGCAATATTTCTGATTCCACTATTTCTGCATCAAGCAAGATTTGTTTCACATCTGTCATTCCTTATCATTTACACAGAGTATATCCATAGAAGCAGATATCGTTACTGATATCGTTGGTATTGTGGCTACTAATTTTTGCCCCATTCTTCAAAGTTGTCCTTTAATATTTCAAATGTTATATAATGTTTTGTGTCATTTTGTAAATCCAAATCAAAACCAAAACCAAGGGGTTTTTTGGGGCTGAAATATTTAGTCCCTTCTAGTGTCCAATTTAAATCATAAGGTCTCTAATCTCTGTTATGACTTACAGTAGACAAAATAATTTTAATTCCCACAAAAAGTGGTTTATTTTACATAGTTCCAAAATCTTATAATAAAAGTTTCAATATTCCAAATTTGTCTGGACCCTTAATTCATTTATAACTTCCTTGCTTCAAAATCTTATTTAGCTTTTTGCCATTTATTTCAAATTCTTTAAGTTCTTGAACTTGTAGTTAATTCCTCTTCTGTCCAGAAATGAAGATAGACTTACTAGGTGGCTTTTCAAACTTGTCATTCCAAAGATTTCTAATAGCATTAAGATAGTTAAATAGGTAATTTCCAAAAGTGATTAGAAGGGAGGTTAGTAAACTTAATGTTCTTTAAAAGGCTCCACCACAGTTGTGAGCTTGATGATTGATCCCTTTGTCTCCCGACATTCAACTTCACAGGGGACTGTGGTCCTGTGATCTCCTTGTGAGGTGCAGTCATCCAGAGCACATGAGTGCTTTGGATGGTGATCTTTTGTCCTCTCCTTGTCTAGAGAGGTTTTGAAGGACCGGTCTACTCACTGGTTCTTGGTCTTTGCTGCGGTTGTCATCTCGCTCTCCACAGAGATTTAGCTCACCCTTGGCAAGTTCCATGATACTACTTAATGGGGTGGGAGAAAATAACTTGAGCAGAGGGACTAAAGTAATAAAATTTAAACGAAGAAATAAAGGATGAGGAAAATCTGTTTTTAAATAATATGTTCCAAACCGTAATTTCTTCTATATCAAAACCTTTTTCCATTTGTATTGGAGTCACTACAAAAATTTTAAGATTCTCTGATTTATGTTAAAATAAACTAATCTAACATTTTTAAGAAGTCTGACATATTTTTATGAAACCAGACTGTGTTGAATGTATTATATAGCTGGTAAGACATTCTAAAACACACATGCTGAAGTTGCAGTCAAAATCTTTCATCAGCATTTAATGACATGAGGTACTAGATTTGTAGGAACTTTATATAATTCTCACAGAAGGGTAATGGGAGAACTCTATTTTTAAAAGATTCATTATATCTCTCTAATGATAATATGGAGCAAACATTGTTATATTGTTATACCATCCTATAAGGTTAGGGTTGACTCCTGGTGACTGCCTGGGCTAGTCTCTGCAATTTTCTTGGAAAGATTTCCAAAGTGGTTTGCCTTGGCCTCCTTCCTGGGACTGAGACAGACTGACTGGCCTAAGGTCCCCCAGCTGGCTTCATGCTTAAGTCAGGACTAGAACTCACGGTCTCCCGGTTTCTAGCCTGGTGCCTTTACCACTACATCAACCTGGCTCTCAACTGTGGATTAGCTAATAGTTAATAATTAAAATGCCATCTTACACCAACTTGATGCTTCTTCCTAGAAACCATTACTATAGTAATGTCACAGGAGCATGCTCAGATATTGTAATACATCCTATAAAGCAAATCTACCCAACCAAGTATGGACTGAGATATTTAAAAAATAATCCAAATGGGAATATGTATCATGAGGAGCTGAAAAAAAAAGTATATTCTTGAAACTTAGAAATTGTATTACAATTAATTGAAGGGTCAAACAGTAATTTAAAAACCCTGGTCACCATTATATGGTCCACCTGTAAATTAAATCAATTAGCTAAACAGCTTTGTAAAATACCTAGTAAAATAAGATCCATCTGAATATCACAATTTCTAGTAATCAGGTTTATATAGCGGCTCTCAGTATCTAACACTTCTTGTTCAATTATAAAGCTTGAAGACTTCTTCAAGACCTTTAAAATAGCAACTCCCCTTGATAATTAAATCTGTTCAGTCCCATTCCTTGCAAACAAATATTTTTCATCAGGAAGAAATTTTAAGTTTTTACAGAAACTAGTTAGTTTACAAAGTGAAATATATGTAAAGGATCAGAAATCTTTCATTGATGTTGCATTATATTTTTAATATAAATATTGCTCTCTATCTAGATATTATGTGTCAAGAAAAAAATGTCAAATACATAGTGACAGTATGGTTTCAAGTATCAATATTTATCTGGAGTAATTCTTGCAACAAAGGTGAGGCAGTGTTATAGAGGACTGAAGTTAATGAAGAAATCCTAACAAAAATAACATTTGAAGCCTTGCTTCAAATGTTATTTGGGCTATGAACTCATTGGCTAGTTGGTCAAGCCATCCCTTCTTGGTCTCAATCTTTCATGGCTTCATTTCTAACCGTGAATGTCAACCAATCTTTGGGGCAATTTCCCCTTGCTGGGAACCCAAAGGCAGGTAAAGCTGGCTTATTGTGTTACACGGACAAAATGAGTGAATTGGGCTATATGTATGTGTGAGTGGGCTGTATGGCTGAAATGTATGAATGATATGTGGCGGGGGGATCTGTGCCATAAGTACTGGAGGAAGGGGAAGGTATGCCTGCAGTGAGATTAGTGTTGCTCACTTTAAGCAATGGTCCTAGACAGACAGTATTCCTGGCCTATGACCCCCATGGGCTTTGGGTCAGGGCTAAGCCATGAACATTTGAGGAAGGTGGTTCTGCAATCAGATTCTATAGATTTAGGATTAGGTTAAGTAATGCAATTTCAGCTTAAAGGCAAGGTTCCTTACCAAACTGCTTCTGTATTGCCATATTGCCATTTCTGCTTTATCAGAGACTGAATGACAAAGCCTGAGAAGTAATGCATATAGCAGAGGCAAGCCTGAGAGAGTGCCTATGCCCTCTAGGAACATATGAACACAATGCTAAAACATTAATGTTAATGGCTGAAACCCAATCCAAAAAAATCTGTAACAACTTTCTGCTTTGTGTTTGAAATTCTATACAGCTGTTAACAAAAGAAATGTTTTTGTCCTTTTTCAGTATACTTATTTTTTAAAAAATCAATAAACATTTGGAATTAATACCCCAAACTAAGGATGACCAATGTCTACCTCTATGAGTTTTCAATCGTACTCACTGGAATAATAATATTAACAATAATAGCAGCAAAGTCAATCATTAAAATAAAATAAATACAAGAACCAATGCCCCATAGATAAAAGCATTAGTTTCCATTCCATGAGTGGAAATTCTCTTGTAGTATGTAAGATTCATATTGTTAATTGTGTTCATGTATTTCTTTTATGCTGGGGTAAACAAAATATACAATCACTCTGTCATTAAATACAATAAAAACGTCTTTGGGAATCACCGGCTGCTTGGCTACCTGGCAAGGCCTAAAGTAACTGTCTACATACACATATACACACACACATTTTACTTTAAAAGGTTGTTCCTAGACTTATTGATCCCGTGCCACCTTTAAAAGGTACATGCTGTAGCAGCCAAAAATCAGTGCAGCATCTTTTCTTTGCAGGCATTGCTAAGTGATTATTCTTTCTTTTCCTACATAAATGCTTCTAAATCTCAAACCCACCAGGAGGAGGCTGCAGATAGTAACTGCCAGGATTCTGTTTAGAAAGTGTTCAATAGTGAGAGTGGGAAGTAACTCGGCCTTCCTCCTTTGCATCATCCACATCAAGACTCCTTGTATAGATAGCTGACTTATTCATACCTTGCACTAAGTCATACTTACTTGAGCCTTTGTTTACTCAATAAACTGTAAGAAGATGAATCTGTGCATTGTCTTAAGAAATAAAACATGGTTTGCAACCCATAATGGATTCACACAATCAGACAAACCACATGGGGGCTTAGTGCAATTTGTGAATTTTGTCCTTGATTGAAAAACAAGGGAAGGAAATAACAAGAGCAGTCTAAGATATTAAGATGTCAAACAGCTGTGGTAAATAATAAAATAGATCAGTTTAGTACTACATAACAAGCGACACATCTTTTGATTGACAGATAGAAAAAGAAACAAAGGGAATGACTGGCTTGTGTCACAGTGTATTTTACATATTTTAAGTTAGTACCCCTGATGACTATAGCTATCATTTATGTACAGCTGTTTGGTTTTGCTTTATTGTCCCATATTCAAGACTGAACTGCAAAAAGAAGAGGGAGGAGGGAGATTCCTTTTTTCACTTTTCAATTGCTTTGGCAACTGTACTTCTTAATTAATCAGATAGGATTGTATTCCATACTGAAAGCCATATACAGTGCTCCCCCCTCCTCTTCTCCTTTCAATTTAATCTTGAATAATTGAACCTCAATTAGAATTTTTCTGAAATGCTGCCCTTGGCTCTGATTGTACTAAACAGCTGTCAAGCACTGTACAAGTTGTGGGTGAAAGACGTGAGAAGAGGATGAAAGCTCTCTGAGGGCTCCGTTCCCTCTCACTGGACCAAGAAGGCCAGTGAGTGGCAGGAAAGGTCATCTGCAGTCCATCTGCCTTTCTGAAGGCAGCCATCTATTTGACAGGCCCTTTGCAGACCTCTGGCCTTTCCTGCTGTGGCAATGTCAGCCCATGGGAGGCAATGGGTTCCTAGCACCTCCTAAGCCCCCACGATCTCAATAAAGTCTCATTCTTCTTTAAACTAGCGCATTTTACACAAAGCCTTTAAACTAGTGCATTTTAGTGCATTTTTGTATACATGCTAATGTATACATGCATGTATATCTTTGTATACACGCTAATGTTGGCAGGTAGACACAGTTCTGCTTTTCTGCAGAGTTCTTGAGACAAAAGAAGTAACACCGACTTTTTTACATGAATAGCGTATGCTCTCTTACACGATCATCTTGAGTTGTGCTCCATTAGATATGCTCCTCAGGGTACCCTCACTGAGTCAGAGGTTCCCAATCTGGGGTTCTCCTTGAAGGGGTGGGAATAAAAATATAGAAAGACTGAAAATGCTAAAGCAATGGAAAAAGAAAAGCAAGTTTGAAATGCAATATATGCTCCAGTCTTTTTGTTGTTAGCACCCTTTATAGATATAAATAAATGGATACTGCTGTCAATATTTACTCTGTGTTTTGAGGCCTGGTGGAGGACAGGAACACATTTACCAAACTTTAAATCAAAAGTCAACAAGATGAAGCAAGCCAATGAGTGCCCTCAGAAACCTCCTCCCAGGACAAATCTGGCATTCAGTTGCACAAGACTGGTCTCTTTAGACTTGTGTATGTTTAGAAACTAAACAAAGCCAATATGTAGCACAACTGAGGCAAGGCCTCAGTAGAAAGAGCACAAGTTTAAGGAGTTTTAGTCTCAGAACATCTGGGAACACTCAGTTGGAGAAGACTGCATTAGGAGAATCATAGCATCATAGAACACTGGGATTGAAAAGGAGCTTGAAGATCATCTAGTCTAACTCACAGGGCATGGTCATCTAGTGCAACCTCTTCCCCAGTGCAAGTATCCATTACTACAGCATCCCCATCCAGCCTCTGTTTCTACCCTACCAGAGAAGGAAAGTACCACCTCCCAAGGCAGTCTACGCCACTGTTAAACAACTCTTACTATTAGGAATTCTTTCCTGATATCCAATCAAAATCTACTTTCTTGTAATTTAAGTTGTTTCTTGTCCTGTCTTCTAGAACAACTCTGAACAAGTCTACCTCATCTTCTACATGACAGCCCTTCTTATTCGTGAAGGCAGCTGTCATGTCTCCATAAGTGTTATGATATATATTTAATGTCTTTTGTGAACACTGGAATCTAAAATAAAACTTTTAGTTTAATTTAACTAGTTCAAAGATTTCAATTAAATTCAACACTTGCATCAGAAAACACCAAGTTGGTCTGGTAATAACTAACCTAATTTGTTTTGATTTTGAAGGTGCTTGCACTCCCTGAAATCCAAGGGACATCACTCTATATTGTATTGTAGGTAGGATATACAATTGAAATAACCATATATTCCTTCACTGCCTACATGCCTCCCACCCCCCCACCATTTCCTCAGTTATTTCTGTGCATCTTTTTTAGACTGTAAGCCCAGTGGAGTTATCAACCTCTTATACCAGCTCTTTGTAAAACTCCATGCCTACAGTTAGTTCTATATTAAACAATATATCATTATTAACAACATAATCAAGGCAGACAGGGCAGATGAAGGGCTAGGTAGCTGGGGAAGCCAGATTCATTTTCCTGCTCATCTGTTCACCTGGTTGCAGAGCTAACTAGAAGTCCCTTTCATCCTAACATCTTTCAGTGCTGTTGATCAAAGGGAATAATGCATTCCCCTGTTCTCTTTTTCATACAGGCAAGATGGAAAGCTAAATAGCAAAATAATGATTTCTTTCCCTGTTGCAGTAATAGAAACAGGAAGGCTGTGCAAAGTTGAGAAAGTGAACATGTAGTCCATTCTCTCCTTTCTAGAAGAATCTGGAGCTGGAAATGACTTTTCAGCTGTGGCCCTTGGACTGGGTCCTGTACACCAGTAATAGACAGAAGGTAAATTAAGATGCAGAGAGCCAGTTTGGTGGCTAGAAGGCACCAGGCTAGAAACCAGGAGATGGTGAGTTCTAGTCCTGTGTTAGGCACAAAACCAGCTGGGTGACCCTGGGCTAGTCCCTCTCTCTCAGCCCGAAGGAAGAGGAAGGGCAAACCACTTCCAAAATCTTGCCAAGAAAAATGCAGGGACTTATCCGGCAGTCGCCAACAGTCAACACTGACTCAAAGGTAACAAAAAAATAAATAAATTAAGATGTACCTTTTGATAAGCATTTCTACCAATGACAACAACTAAAAAGCTTTCTCATCCCACAAATCAGGTTGCTGAAAAAGAAAGCTGGGAGAAATCAGATATCAGGGGATGATTTTTGTGTGAAAGGACTTCTGAACTTAGCTTGCTTAGCTAAACACGTGCTTAGAAACATCCTGTATACCAGTGTCCTACAGTTACAGTGAGACTTCATCACGTATCTTTTATTGGATGCAGAATCACAGAGGGTGTGGAAGCATTCATTTGTGGGAAATTCTAACAGATGAAAAACAAGCCAAAGCCTGAGCCAATTTCATTTAACAGTCAGCAAAATAGAAAATCAAAATATAGTACTGCAGATAAGTTCAGTCTGCTTGCACTTTGATTTTTTTTTTTTAATGTGAGGTGTCCCTGGAAATGTTTCAGCCATTGTGTCATGCAGTAATTTGCAACTTCCTAGCACTTAGCTTCATGTATATTTAATGATGCTGAATAATCTCAAATCATCACAGATGAACAACTCTGGACTCCACTTTGAAAAGTACAGTTAAGCTTTACCTCCACCAGAATCATTTGCCCAAGTTGACGAGAGACCACAACTCTTCCACTCAAAATATCCTGAACTACGTGTCAAGCTTCTGCACATGAGTGACTTTGCACAGAGGGAAAGGTTGCCAGAAGCAATTTAAAATGCTGGCACAGTCGAGGAGTGCAGGTGCCCCAGGACTTATATGGCAACAGGAGAAATGGGTTCTCTTTCAAGGGAGGGCAACCTTTTTGTAGCTGAGTTTGCATTTTTCTCTTAATTTTTTTTTCAGCCTCCAAGGACCATATGGAGAGATGAGTGACAATGACGCAGTGGTAAATGGTGAGGACCATTTTAGGACTTTTTTTGTTGGTTGGGGAATTTGATCAAGGAGATGCACTGAACCTGGAGATGTAATGGTATATGGGAATGACCTTGGGAGACAGGGGGAAGAGCTGCAGACTAGGCAATGATCAGATAATAGGCAGCTGAGTCCACAGAAAGAATGGGGGCATGGCAAACATCTCAGACGGGACCCTCCCTAGTTTCTTGGACTGTAAAGGTGAGGGGGGAGAGATGCACTTTCAGACTTAATGTGAGATGTCAACCACCAGCATCAGCTATGTTTTGTTTAAACTTGATTCATAGAATAAACTGCACTAAATTGTATATTATGCCAACCATACAGTATATGATGATGGATTATTTATGGTTTGGCATAAATAGAAACCATTGTTTATGATTTATTGTCATATGAGTTGAGGGGTCATTTTATCCAATACCCAACTTCTAAAAATATGTTGCATCTGAAATGTACAGAACTTGATCTAATCTTTATTAGCATATGCCAAATAGTGAATTTCCAAACTCCTCTCTCCTAGAACATTTAACACCCCACCACACTTTGAAAAAGAAAATGCTCCAAAGAACTGCATACCAAGATAAAGGGGGAAAACATATGCTCCCCATTGTTGATATTGATCTAGTTGACCCCAGGATTACAGATGATATAAATATCATTTTGCACTACTTTACAAAAATTATCATGAGTTCAACATGACATTTGTTCTGCTGTGTTGGGCAGTCTCTCAGTTTATGTTGAAAGCAAATGGACCAACAGGAATTTCTAAACTGCATCAGCTTCCTTTTTTTGGTATCTCCCCAAATTGTTGCTTTAATTTTGCCAACATTTATTGGAAAGGGAGGTGACAATAAGCACTCCAATTTATTTGGCATTTATGGGAAACAGGGCAAAGATCCAGCTGGTAATGGAGAATCTCTCTGCCTACTTTAGCAGGTAGATAGTGATTGTTTTAATCCTTAAACTGAAAGAAAACACTTTATGGATTAATAACGTAACATCTTAGCCATCAGCACCATTGATTTCACCCGATTCCTGGTGAAAGCCCCTGCATTATGTCATCTGTAGGTAAGCTCTTTTGGGTCAAGCAACTCACGATGCTAAATGTGTAACTATACAAGAATTTTATGAATTTAATCATAGGCAGGTGGTTCTTTTCCAGCCACAATTCTATTGGAAAGTCTCCTTATTAGATTTCTGACAAAAAAAAAAAGTCGTTGATGGCAAAGAGAACTGCTACTTTGTTTTTCACTTAAGCAAATGGCCCGCTGGGAGGGCTGATTTTCATAGGGGCAGGGCAGAAAAGAGTAAGCCTCCTTTCTCCATGCCCCATAGTCCAAATGATGGGTCCTTCACTTTTCATTACATAAAAACAATACCCAGTTTTCTAATGGTACATCACAACATTGCACAAAGTTGGGGCCTCAAAAAGGAGGTACCAATCTGAACTGTAACATAAGGCCCTTTGGATAGCTTAGTACATATCCACAAATCCAAATGTAACAGTCTGCTTTCAGAAATTCAGCAACTTAGCTATCTTAATATGAGTTTACAATATTTTACCTTTGAAATCCTGGATAGATGTGGTATCACCTCCTTCAGGATCCCACCAACCTTTTCCCAGTCCATCTCTACTGCCTGTCTGCCTGACTGACAAAGATGCTGTCAGGATGAAAGGGAATTTTCATGGGCTCTGCAACAAGGTGAACAGATGAGCAGGGAAATGAATCTGGCTTCAACTTTCTAGGAGAACCTTTTTCTTCAAGGGCCTGGTACAAAAGCTGGAGTGCCTAGCTCTGCAGCTGGCTTCCCACATTGTGCTTAGCTATGGCTAAGTGAATAAAACTCAAATGGCTGGGTTCACACCACATGCAAATACATGAATTGCAGTTTACAAAGCACAATGGCTAGGTTCATGCAATGAACAGGACCCAAACCAAACAAGCTACATGTGGGCTTAGTGAAGAATAGAAGCCCAACTCAACTACTACTGAACAACCTCTATGATGTCAGCTTCCTCCTACAAGGCTGGTGATACAAAGCCTACTTAGAACTGTCTGGTGCTCAGCGGTGCTCATGGTGAGAATACTCTTGAGTTGTTGGGTCTTGTAGCGGGTCTTGTAGCACCCCCCCCCCCCATGAAAAACAGCAGTAGATAAGACACTGCCAATTGGAGAAAGCACAGATGAGGGGAAAATTAACTTTTGCTCTTCACCATCTCAGCTAAATGAAGCTAGCTAGCTAGAAGTTTTATGTGTGGTGCACATGTTACGCACATTCATATATGAGTCTCTTCCCCTATGCAGCCTTCAACCCCCCCCCCCCACCCATTGCCATGTTCAGCCCTCAGAGTTAGAATGGTGCTACTTCATTTTCCTTGAATAGATTTTTATTAAAGTATTTGTTTTAATTTTTTTTTACGTGAATCATTTCAAAGAGATATTTGTGGTTATTTTTTTGCACAATTTTCAATTTCAGTTCATTGGACCAGTTCAGATATAATATGCTCCACACCACTGCAATATTTATTCCCTCATCTGAACTAGTAAATTCCTATCTGACAGCTATCTATAATTTACCACTGCCTCCTAACTATGGTTTGCACAAATCTCACACACTGGTATTAGAATCTAGGCCCCAATTCCAGTTTGATGTATTGGTTAAAAAAACAATAATTGTTAAGGAAAGATATTTTAAAACTATGTGAGTCCAGCCACTGTAATTTCCACAAACCATAGTTAAAATAAATCATGATTTAGTACAATATGCACACTGAACCAGTTGGAAGACTACTCTTTTGCTGCCAGAAACTGGGTTCTGGGCCATACTGAACGGAGAGGCTGAGGATGTACGTGTGTGCGTGTGCGCGTGTGCTATAAAAACTAAAGCTCTGTCACATTTGAACTTTTCATCATACCTTTTCATCAGTATGTTTGTATCCCCGCCAGAAAGAAAAGAAAAAAAATGATTTAACATATTCTATTAAAAGAAACGGTTAAAAAACCCTTATAAATGTTTTGTTATTTTCAGAGGGTAGTTGTATATATAGAATTGAAGTTTATGTCTCTTCTCTCTCATCTGCCTCAAATTTTACCTGGAGGTGAGGCAGAATTATTTTAAATTAAAAACAAAACTTGGAAGCAAATTCTGCTGTGTTCAGTGGGGCTTGATCCTCAGTCAGCATGTATTAGAAATGTAGCCTTAGGGCCAGGTAATCCTTGGCTGGAAAAATCCAATAGCCATGGATCAGCCAGAACACCTCTACATTTGTAAAATATTTAGTGCTGTAGTATACCTTAGTTATCAGTGAGGAAGAGGGGAAATAATCATCGTGGCATATTAAGAAAGCCATTAAAAAAAGTAAAATAATGATACAAGATTTGAGTTTGTAGACTTTGAATATCTATGGTTGCTGCTTGAAACTTTCCACACAAACCTTATCCACTTTCATTAAAAAACGTATTTTTCCAGGATTTATACTATACCATTATACTATAATGGCCTATCTTTAAGTCAAGGTGGCTATTAAAGTGGAATACCTATGTATCCATATCTACAAATATAACGTAGCGACCGTGAATGAAGGCTAGCTTCCACATGTTCCTTGATTTCTGCAGATCAAGCTTGCAGCCATCAACCGCTAAGGACGGAGTAAAAGGGAGCCATTCTTCAGCGGCTCTGACTTCGCGGCAGACGGGGGCGTCTTCCCTCCTTGGGTCCATTCCTGCTCATGCAGCAGGAACCGCGCGAGAACCGCAGGCCTCCCACCCCCTCCCCCGTCCCCACCCCGGGACAAGAGAGTGCCGCAAATTGCTTGGCTTCGGTGCCTCTGCAGTGTCATCCCTCCCCCCCCCGCGCAAAGCCTCCAAGGAGGGAAACCGTGCCGCGTTACCGAGCCGAGCCTCCTCCGAAGCGGTGGGTCTGAGAGAGAAGTGGAGGCGGGGTGAGGAGAGGGAAGCGCGCGTAAGTCGGGAGGCGTCGCTGAGCAAAAGCGGGAGCGAGGAAGGGCGGCTCTGCGCCGCCTCCCGCTCTCCTGAAAGGGCGGTTAATAATGCAGAGGTCTCCAGCCATTATGCATTCTTGCCCTGCAGCCTTTCCTGCAGGGAGATTTTCCCTAATGTATTTCAGAGCCAGGTACTTCGTTTTGGATGCGTTCTCCAGTGAAAGTAAATGAGTCATCCTGAAAGAACACAGCAGCCAAGACGTCCGAGTCCTTGGTGGTTGGCTTTTAGAGGTATTCGGCTATTTTTATCTGGCATTTCCCTCCACTGGCATATAATCTCCCAAACTGCTGCCATTTTAGCACATTGCGGTCGGTTCTTGCATCGATGCATGGAAAAAACGCGTGCTTTTCATGCCAGCTAATAAAACACAAAGCCCTTTATGCAACTTGCTCCTTTGTTCTTGAATGAACCCCCAAAAGAAGGAATTTTTCAAGAATCTCGAAAAAGCAAGCCATCCCTCTTGTCCCCCTCCTTATATGCAGATTTCTTTCAAGACCATGTGCTGTTGAAAAAAATCGGGCTTGGATGTTGAGCAACAGACAGACGTCAGCAAGTTTTGCTTCTTGCATCCTGAAATTAGTGAGAGTTATGCCCTGGGATAAGTAATATATTTGAACTACTAAAAGAGACTGATGCAGGTTGAAACTAATTTTATTGTATTAGCAGAGCCGTAGAGTTCAGATTGTTGAACAAATCATGCATCTGGGCTAAAAATAGAAAACTTGCTAAGTGCGCAGAATAACAATAGCAAATATTTTGCATTCATGGAATCGTCCTTATGTTTTGAAATCAGTTAGTTTACTTTTTTTTAAGATTGTATGAACAGTATAAACTAATGTCTGAACAGAAACAAGATTCCCAATATTGGTTGTGAGGCCAAGTTTTTACACACACATACACACACACAGGCTGTCCTCTGCAGAGCCCCAGCAAAAATTGTGGCTGCTTTAAAGAATTGCAGGAGTTAACATTCATGCCTTTGAAGTGGTGCACACCTTTATTACACACACACATACACACATACATATAAGTGATTCGTGCCCCCCTCAAGTCCTGCTATGCTGCCTCCTCATGGCACATGTGTATGTGTGTGCCTGGAAGGGATGAGTAATGAATGCTGGGAGAGTATGTCAAGAGTACAGTAATACCTCGGTTCATGAACACTTCTGTTCACGAACAATTGGGTTCATGAACAGCACCATTCGCAAAATTTTGCTTCCGTTCGCGAACTCCGCATCGGGTGATGAACATGACCCGCGGCCATTTTCCCTGCTGTGACACGTGGTCGTGGCTTCCTGTAGGGAGGGGGACTCTCCCTCCAAGCAATAACCGCCTCCCCACCCGCCTTCCTCTCCTCCACGCCAGAAGTCGCCTCAAGCAAGGTTAGTGTTCTCTCTCTTTGTACTATACTGTACTGTACTTTGTTTCATATTTTTGTGGTTTTAAAAAAAAATACATATGGTTCAGAACGGATTAACCGTATTTACATTGAACCTTATGGGAAAATTTGATTCGGTTCGCGACCAGAGTCGTGGAACGAATTAAGTTCGTGAACCGAGGTACCACTGTATATATACAGCAGGGTCACCCAAGGTGTGAAGATTGTTCCAGCTGCCCAGCTAAAGTAAGCAGATACTTATATTGAACAGGAGCAATATAGGAAGATGCTGGAGGAAGAGGATCACTTTAGGGACAATGGCAAAGGTATCAATTCATACAGCACAGGAGAAGGCAATGGTAATCCACTTCAATATTTTACCAGAAAATCATATGGATAGACAAGATAAAGCGATTGATGACTTAGCATGGGATGGTGGGCGTTGGAAGGGCAGGAATATATGTTGATTTATGTGAAACAGTGCCATAGTGTCAAGATAAAAGGGAAGAATACACCTAAAGAATGAAATAATGTTCCAAATGATGCTGAGATGAGAAAAGGGTAAGCAATATAAGGAAGGAGATATTTGGACACAGGACTATTTTGTCCTTAAACATAAGAAAAAAATGATCTTTTAATAGATCATCAGCTTGATGAGCTGGCAGCACAGCTATCAAATTGATTACCTTCCATGAGTCACAACTTGTGTAACTGCTATAGAAGTGCATTCTATTTTTCATCTTGGAGTAAAGGCCTTGCCTAAAATCACATTCAGCATTATTTGTGGCATTTATAAGAATGTTCATCTGGACTTCTGGATTAAAAGGTAGAAGGACACATTTGGCATTCCTGTCTTCTGAGATAGATTTTAGTTGGTGGGAGCTATATAATGGTTCAGTGTCCAAATATGCCAAGCTTCATAATTTTATCCCAAAGTATATTGTTATTATTCCATCATATGGATTGCAGTTTATTTCCTTTAGCCAAGAGCATGGACTCAGCAAGAGAACAATTGGAACAGACAGGATGGTTAGTGAGGAGGGAGACGTACTCTTGAACAGGAAAGTAGAAAATTCAGGATGATTATTTATCTAGCAACATTCTATCTAGCAGCAAATCCAAAGGAAAAGCAGGCAAATCAATTAAATGGATTCTTTGGTGGCAAATTTATATGAAGGGTTTGAAGTCAATCATTGAGAACATCAATTGTACATAAAGATTCCAGAAGTGATACATGAGATCATCGCTCTCTAAAAATCTAGATAAAAGCCTCATACACCAGATCAGAGTAAAAATCCTTGATAATATCAGGACAAGTAGGACAATAGTTGAATTCAGGAAAATTTACTCTTCATGGGAAAAGATGAGAATTGACTTTTCCTGGGAATCTTAAAGAATTTATAAAGATCACTCTGGAGCTACAAGACCACAGATACGGCATACAAAAATATGAAGAATAAACACCAAAAAATTAGGAATGTTCCAAATCAAACCTTTCAAAGGAACAAAAAGGGCAAATAAGCTTCAACCCCTTAAGAAAATAAGGATGTCTTTATTGCTCACCAGAAACCAAGCACAGAGGGGGCTGGCCAATCCTCTCTAGAGAAAGAATTCTAGATCTGCAGTATTGCTACATTATCTTGCCTTGATGTTACTTTGCCTTTAAAATTTTAGCTTAGTATCTGGATTAAGGTGGTATCTGTGTAATAGTTTGAGAAGTTGGAATTATTTTTTCCATACTGATACAGACATTACAAGTGAAAAGATTTGTACTAGCAAGGTGAACATTGACACAATGGCATAGTAAACCATGAACACAGTTGAATTTACATGTGAGCGATAGTCTCTGCATTATGACTAATGCATATACCACTTCTCTTCAAACTGGTGCTATTGTCAGCACTATAGTTTTCAGATATTCCAGCAAGCATATTTTTCCAAAGCCTGGATTTCATACATGCACCGAATAAACCACAATTAGTTGGGTTGACACAACATGCTAAGCCATAAACCTAAAAAGCATAATATCTGGTTTACTAAAGCAACTGGTAGATTGAAACGAACAACTAAGAGCGTGGAAACTAGGGCAAGCATACAAACACACCATTTAGAAAGGGATATAATTTTTGTACGCCGCCCAGAGTCACTGTGTGAGATGGGCGGCTATATAAATCAATCAATCCTTGATTCTTGCCTTTTTCTGTTATTCTCTGAAGCTTGAGAAACATACAATAGGGCTAGAGGGGCCACAATCAAGAGAATGTGGGAAGTAGTGCGAAAGAAGAGAAATAACTATGGGTCAGGGAAGGGAAGTGGGATGATCACAAGAAACGTAAGTTGCATCATAGCGATGCTCGATAAAGGCCAGTATTCTATGTTCTCACAATGCCTTCGGAAGTCCAGGCCCAATCCTTGCCATCTGGGAATAACCCCTGTTGAAACCCTGGACAACTGCTCTGCATGTCGACATTACTAGTCTAGGTGATGAATAGCCTGGCACCCTTCTGTATAAGCCAGCTTCCTGTCTTCCAGTAGCTCTGGGAAGTCTGCAAGAGGCAGACAGAAGGAGAAAAGATCAGCTCTTGGCAAATTGCTGCCACTCATGGACACAAAAAAGATTTATATCCTGCTGCTGTTCAAGAAGTGTGAATCTACTGATGTAGCTGGGCCCTCTTGGTAACCAACTGGATCTTATTTTGGTGGGTTTCACTATTTAACACTCCCTCCCCTCCCCCAAAACAAATGCACACAACATTTTAAAGTAAAAGAAACACAAAAAGAAGCACAAAATGAATCAATCCGTATGTTAAAAATTATTAGCTTTATTCTTTTGGCTTGTTAGTAATGTAGTTTATAGTTATTTATGCTAAAATATTCTTCTACATGCAATTCATCAATATATATTACTAGTCAGTAGCCAAAGTAAAAGAATAGGTTTACTTCTTCCCTCTGTAAGAAACAGACAAAACAAAGGTGCCCAGATACATTGGTTTTCATTTTGCTACTTGGTTCTTACAGAAAGAGGATGCACAATCAGACTCTGGGCACCAAGTTATAGGTACAGTGTATCTAATGCAGTACAGATCAAGATGAATACTGCAACAGATGTAATAGTTACTGAATGTTAAGACCCAAATGTCAGTGCAAGTAGTATGAGAACAAAGCAAATCATTCAGTAAACCATTGTCACAAAGCTCACTCCTTTCACAGGCAAATCACACACTGTCTCCATACACGTGCAATTCTTTCACATTCAGATTTGTTCACCTTTTCTAACTGAAACTCCTAGAAACAAAAACATGTTTGCAATAGCAACCCAATTGTCCTCTCCCTCCCGCCCCCCCGGCTTGTGTGTTAAAATGCTGTATTATAAAATACCGGTTTAAATAAATAAATAAGTAACCCATATCAACTGAAAGCTGATAAATCAAAGTGATTTAAAAATAATATAAAATATGCTTTTATAAAAAGTTTTATAAATTTATATTTTAAACCAATTACGATATTCATAGTACATCTTGTTAGTATAGTAATGTTTCACATCATATAATCAATTAGTAAAAATTATACAGTGGTTATAAGCAGCATCAAATATAAAAGAAGAATATCTCTACAATTAGTTTCTTTCAGCTTCAGACACATGACTTCCCCGATTTGACTACAAAAACAATGAATCAGAAGAAACAAACGTATCTGAGGGCTAAATGTATTCTGCACCAACAGATCTAGCTCTTGCAAATAAAATCTATACCGCTCTAACCAGAATAAATTGTGGAACTTTACTAAATCACATACATTAACCCCATTTCCAAGCATAGCATGTTCAATTAATTTAGGATTTCCCCTATAAGCTAAGGTGACAAAAGTGGAAGGAGTATAGGAAAGACCATCACCTGATTTAAAAAAACCTTCAGTCAACTAATGAGTATTTAACAATTGTATAATTCATCAGTTCTGCACAGAAGTAAAACAGTAGTTTCCAGTTTAAAAAGTGCTCATTTTTAGAACGCTTCTGCATGGGTCATGGAAGGAAAGACATCTGAAAGACATCCGCTTCTATGTGAGAAAGTAGGTGGAATACCTTTTCTAAGACAACACCTGACATCTGCAATTTTTCTAGACATACACATAAACACACTACTGAGTGGGCATTTTTAATCTATAAAATATTTAAGTAGTTAACCCAAAACCTTTACAATCCTAGATGTGAACAATTCTCTTTCAGATGATGATGATGATGATGATGATGATGATGATGATGATGATGATGATTCAATAATCTTTTGAGAGCTAGGCTCTAAGTTCAACCTTTGATCATATCCAATATCTCTAGAGCTACTTTGGAAGAAGAAAGAAGTGGCATATTTAAGTAAGTCAAGCATATAATTATCTTAGTTCACTTAATTTATTAGATTTGTTATCGTTGCCCACTCCAGAAGACTCTGGGTGGCTTAAAAAATAAATTAATTAATTAAAAAGTAAAAACAATTAAAACCCAATTAAACAGGCAACCCTGTTTAGCAAATGAATTGTGAAATTCACTGGTTCAGATGTGAATGTTTACAATAAAAGTACAGGAAGAAAAGCCACCATATTATTCTATTCAGTTTACCTACACATTGTAGATTGTATAGAAACTCTTGTATTAGACAGCATGAATAGGTAAAATATGAAATTATGCAACCCTGAAACCCGGACAAGTTATGACTCTTGAAAGCCTTCGACAATACATATGACTCTTGTTCTTTGTTACTTGCTAATTTTTCCATCATGCATGGGCTAGGAAGTAGAGAATGGCTTCATGCAAATCCGTTATCTGTACATGTGTGAAAATCAGAATAAACTAACTGGCCAAATGAATTCCAGAGGGATACCTAGTCTGCTGGAGACTTGGGATAGCTCATAAAACTCCATTATAAGTAAGTTTTTAAGGTGCTGGACCCTGTTTGTCACAAAATCGTAAGAATGAATGAATGATATAGTTATTAGAGCCGGTCTTACCATCAACTGTATTTATAGGAAGTTTCTGGGATAATACCCATGGCAGTATATACAGTGTATACTATAGCACTGAATTTTAGAATATGTACATTTTATTTTGGATTATTAAATAACATTATTTAATAATGTTATTTCTTCCACGTAGAAGTACTTACAGGAGAATACATGTGAGAATGTAAAATCCATGTGGCTTTTGCATTCTTATGTACCATATCTCACATGTATCCTTGATCCAGGATTTTTTTTTCCTAAGGAAGTATTAGCTCAGAATACATTCCTCTTCTACAATATGAATGTTTGTATGTGCATACATAAACTGAAAACTAGAAACTGTAGAATTTGAAGAGCTGGAAGAATTGACAAAGCATGAGAAAGCAATAGTCAGAACTGCTGGAGTCCATGTAGCAGCTAATTCAAATTGTTTTGAAAAGGGAAGTCCCATTTAGCACTCAAGTTATGCCAGACAGCAGCCTCGATTCTTAAAGAAGCATCCCAGCTCACCTCTTTAAGCAGGCTGAGCAGATTTCAGCTAATTTACAACAGCCAATGGCCTGAACAGTGACAAACTGCCAACAAAGCCTGAAGTCAGAAGCAGCCAATGGAGCAGATTGGTAGGTTAAGCTGCTGGCTGACCTTGCACAGTGATGGGGCTGGAACTCCTGCCCCTGTCTATGGCAGGAAGCCACATACCTGTACTACCTCTGCCTAACAGACCCTCCCAACCTGCACAAAAGAATGCTCAACAGCCAAAGAAAGCCTGCCCATCTTCATGGATAATGCTGAAAATGTTCTCCCCCAGAGTCCTGAAATTCCCACTACCTATATGAATCACGTGGGGATACCCTTTTCTTTTCAAGGGAGGTATGTGTCTTCTCTCCAGCTGGCCACCCATTCACTGTCCTCACTCTTAGCTTAGCAGCTGGGCTTCTATCTTGCTTTCAATCTACTCCTGGCTCCTTCCAATCATATGAGTTAAAGGTCTGAACATCTGTCAGTTGCTTACAATTCTCTTAAGCTTTTCTTTTCACTGAATTTTGACTGGAAGCCAAATCTCTTATTTTGATTCCCCTCATTTATTTTCTGGCAGGCTGAGTGCACAGTTTTTAGTAAATTTAGCTGGACAATAATTTTTTTTCAGGGTGAAATTTGCAGATCTGAAGGACCTTATGGATAACTTTGGATAAGCCTATAAACTCTGACAAGAGTTTTAAGCCTTGTGCAATTTGAGTAAACAGTTCCATGTTGCATTTAAGGAGAAACCACATTACTATGTTATTGAAGCACTTTTTACTTGTCTGCTCAACATACTTGATCTCATCATCTTTGGAATTCACTGTCTGATAAATGTCTAAACAGTGCCAAGTCTACAATGGTTAAGGTCCCCAACTATCATATCATTATTATAAGTAATAAAGTTAAATATATATGTGTGTATATAAACATATTTGTGAAAGAGCAGTTAATTCCATTGCTGGGCATAATCACAAACAATGATCTGTGAACAGAAATACAACTGCACTAACAAATTTGTCAAACATGATGGAAATGGCAATTGAGATGTACACATTGGATATAATTAGTGCAGCAAGGGAATATTTTTTTGGTCATTGTTAACACGCACACACACACACACACACACACACACACAAGTACTAATGCATTCTGACAGCCTATGGTAATTTTGTGAATCCTCTTCATCTGTGCAAGCTGGTAAGAAGAATTGTCCTTGTCCTCATAAGTCTGTACCATACTACCCAGTCAACAATAAAATTGCAAGTACCTTGAATGCATGAATATATTATGTTGATATAGTAGAAATGGTCAGTTTGGCATAAACGTTCAGCATGATTCCTGTTGGTATCAGTATTACTTTTCTGATGATGTAAACAATTTGGTATAGATAGAATTACAAGTCTGTTTCAGATTTTCTTTTTATGATCCTTGTCATCTTTCCCTTTTTCTTCTTTTTCTGACTTTTCTTGTTCATATTTGTCTGGTTTTGTTACACTATCATAGGAAGGAGGTGACGTTGTGGAGGAGCTTCTTTCTGTCTTTTCCAGAGCCAAGCTCAAACTTAATTTATCAAGAGTCATTTCAGTTTTGGAAGAAAAAACATCACCATCCACATATAAGTATGATGGATTGCACACTGGTTTCCTCAGGCGATAATGCCTAAAAGCTCTCTGAATTACCTTAGCTGATTGCTCCTGCAGTTTCCGCTTCAGGGTAGTTGTAATTGGTTCATAGGAGACTTTTGAGGGGTTGGCAGCCATAAACCGATCTTCCATTTGCACACGAAGGGTGTCCATTTCATCACTCTCACCCAAAACACGCTTTGTAAAGGCAAATAAGATATCAAGACAGTGAATTCTGTCACCACTCACCATGGGCAGATCCATTGCAATAAGCTGAAAATGGTTTGGTTTTGGTATTAGCAGAGGAGGATCCAGCGAGGCTGCAAAATCAAAGAGTTTGATGTATTCTATAAACTGTGTTGCATCTGGATCAAATTTTTCCCAGACCTCATAGAACATCTCAAAGTCATCTTCACCTAATGGTTCAGCACTTTCTTCTGTAGCAACGCTGAAGTTCTCCAGAATGACAGCAATGTACATATTTACTACAACTAAAAATGAGATGATAATGTAGCTGACAAAGAAGAAGATCCCAACAGAAGGATTGCCACAGTCTCCTTCAACTGAACTTCCTGGGTGAACTTTTTTAGGGTCACAGTCTGGCTCCTTGTTGAGAATGGGTAACAGCAGACTATTCCAGCCAGCAGAGGTGGTAATTTGAAAGAGGCAGATCATGCTGTTAGCAAAGGTTTCAAAGTTGAACATGTCGTCAATCCCACCTTCCCTTTTAACATAGGCAAACTGGGACATTCCAAAGATAGCGTAGATGAACATGACCAGGAAAAGGAGGAGACCAATGTTAAACAAGGCCGGAAGAGACATCATCAAGGCAAAAAGCAGGGTGCGGATCCCTTTTGCCCCCTTGATTAGACGCAAGACTCGACCTATCCTGGCAAGTCGGACCACTCGAAACAAGGTGGGGGATACAAAGAATTTCTCAATGATCTGTGACAGGCACATACCTACAAAAGATTTGCAAGTTAAAATTATATTTTCATACATTTATTATATATTATTGTAACTTTAAATCAGGAGTGACAGTGGAAGGAGAGGGTGAAACGACATCCTTGTGACTGCTTTTAATGGGAATTGGCTCTATCCCCCTTTTCTAAATCATATGACTCTTGAGAGAGCAAGAATAAGATGCCACGTCAATGTATCCTGTGCACAGAAAATGAAATTTTTTTAGTAATAGGAGAGCTATCAGAAAGTAAAACTTTTTTTTCTAAGCATAGTATACAATGTATGCAACTGGTTTTTATTCAGAGTTTTGCACAGAGGTTCATGAATTCTGGGGACTGAGAGTTGCATTTGGTCTTTAAGAAGCATCTTGGGGTAAAGGGTTACATGTTTAAAACTGGAAGGTTCTAATTATAATTTTAAGATTATAATTATATTATGGTTATTATCCACTGGTTTATAGAGTCATTTCACGAAATGGGTGGTGACAAATTTGATAAATAAAAATAAAAATAAATAAATTATCCACTGGTTTTGTCGAAGGCTTTCACGGCCGGAATACGATGGCTGGGTCTTCCGGGCTGTGTGGCCGTGTTCTGGAAGTTTTGTTTCCTAACGTTTCGCCAGCATCTGTGACCAGCATCTTCAGAGGGCAGGAGCACAGACAGCAGAAGTTCTCTCTGTGCCTAGAGAGAACCGCTCCTGTCTGTGCTCCTGCCCTCTGAAGATGCCGATCACAGATGCTGGCGAAACGTTAGGAAACAAAACTTCCAGAACACGGCCACACAGCCCGGAAGACCCACACCAGCTATCCACTGGTTTAATACTGTCCCCCTTCTGACACATTAACTATTTAAATATTTTTATCCTGCTTTTCTATACTTAAAAACACCCAAAAAAATTCTAGCATTTTATTACAGTTAGTCTCTTTTTATAATTTTGTGAGCTTTCTTGGAAATATGAGTATTGATTGAAGTGCAGCATGTCTTCATAATGTAAGTGAATGAATACATTTGTTTACTCCTTTATAAAAGTGATCTCTGATAGCATCCATCATCTATAGGAATAAATTCACCAATTAACTATGCCTTGCACTAAGAATAGATTTTTTTGTCTGTATCATGTACCTGAAATCACATGAAAGTACTCTCTGATCTCTGAGGCAATATAATGCTTTAACAATATCATATACAAATTAATTATACAAACAGGCTTTGTAAAATATGAAGCTAAGAATACAGGATATCTTATCAGTGCTTAGTAATTGTCCAGAATATTGAAAAGGAAATTTAATCTGATTTTACTTAGACTTCAAAAGTTTCTTACCTACAATGGAGAATATGACAACCACAAAATCGAATATATTCCAACCAATAGTGAAATAATAGTAACGGAGTGCAATCAATTTCAGGAGACACTCGCCAGTAAAAATGACAATGAAAATCAAATTAATCCAATATAAAATCTCTTCTACAGAAGAGTCCTGGTCAGCTGTTTCTACCATCATAGTGACCATGTTCAGGCAGATAAGAACCATGATGCCGATATCAAAGGCTTGTTTACTTACAAAATCAAAAACAAAGCCTTGTATTTTATTCTAAAAAAGAAAAAAGAATGTGTTGTTATTTCTTGAAGGTGTGGAAGCTATTGTTTTAGTAAGTTATTTTTTTCAGTTATTGATAAAAGGATGCATTTTTTCAATTAAAGTATTTGCTTCTATGTATTTGTTTTACCCAGTTAAATAAATAGTATGCATTCTTACTGATGGCCTGGGTATAGGTTTCTGTGGTTTTTTGGATCCCAATTTTTTCATGGCATTATAATATTTTTTCTGTTCTTCTGTCATAAAAATATCTTGACCTCCTAAGTAAAGAAGTAAAAAAAAAAAATGGTTACAACCATACTTTTACTCCGACAAGGACAAAGCTGTACAGTTAAAAAAGACTTTTTAGAAATCAGTCAACAATTTCCTGAGTAAACTAAGTGGTCACAGGATAAAAAGGGAAGTCTTCCCATGAACTACTAGTAACCAGTTAAAACAAAGTTATAAAAGATTCTCAAAATGAAGGAATGTGGAACAGTAGAATTTTTCAAGAATTTGTATTGCAACCAGTGGTTTTAATGTATTCATAAACTGTTCTAGAGATAGGATAGAATACAGAACTGGCAAAAGGTACTTTAATGGTACATTATTCAGAGTAGATAGAATAATAATGGATAGCAATGAGCTCCAAAAAATGTTTCCAAACTGATGTAATAGAATTAAAATGGCACATATAATTCAATGTATACTCATAGAAAATGATTATCTGGGGGCCAAAAATCCAATATATGTTGATGGAGTATTTGCTGGCAATGTCAACTGGATAAGGAGTGCTATATGTGGTAGTTGGCTTGATGAAAGCATTAGGATCCGGCTGCCGTGTAGCAGGCAAATTCAATATGGGATTTTTAGTTGTTGACTTATCTTAATCTGTTATGGTATGATTTACGATTATATTCTTAAGCTACTATTGTAAAACTACTTTCATCTGAGGATTTTGTACAAATCTGAAGGCATCTTATTTTGTTGAATAAGAGGGCTATATTCCAAAATACAGTTAAGATTTTTAAAAATAAATATTTTAAAAATAGTAGTCAGACTCTTGAGTTCTTTTAGTCATTTAATGGACTGTATGTAAAAGAGTAAGGGAGATGAGAGAAATGGAGCTTCTAAAAATCTTGAAAAGTTCTTGTCCTAGATTCCCACTTGTCCCTCAAGTAGAATAATTTTTTGATTTCATTACAAATACTTGTGAAAAAGATTCACTAGAATATTGTATTTTTCCCATTTAATATTCTAAAATGTTAGCTACAAAAGATAAATTAAATAAGTAGCAACAGATAACTGTGAGTAATGATTCTTCCATTACAGCAGTTATGCTATGTTTACTGTAGAGCCTTCTCAATGTTGTAGGATTGGGTGAGTCTGCTGATACGATATTTGCACACATTTTTATGTATAGCAAACAATTACTAAAATGTAATATATAGTTACTAATTTGAGTGAGATATTATCACTGTATTAGGAAGTAATTAAACTAATTCAGTAAAGACAACTAAAATGACATTCTAGCCATTTAATTATAACAATCACTACATGAAGTGAAAACTAATTATTTGAATACTTATCTTCTTTTTTTGTTGGTTGAAATTATCAATGATGACACCAATGAAAAGATTCAAGGTGAAGAATGAACCAAATATAATGAAGCCAACAAAATAAAGATACATATACAGGTTATGCTCATACTGGGGCTGCTTTTCGATCTATAAAATAAGGAAGCATGGCAAAATATTAACCAAAGAGTTTTCAGGAATGATGAAGAATTTGTATGCTGAAAGTTTGCTAAATACCACCATGAAGTAATAATGAACACTGCATAGAATATATAGAATATATCAATATACCTTGAAATCCATCCCCTTCATTAATTTCCCATGAGGGCTGTGAGAAAAATACCTTCCAACTTTATAAGACACGGTGACATTAGAAGCAGCAAACCAATACCTAATGAGGTCCACCTGGGATCCTTCTGAACATAACTCTATACAGTGGTACCTCGGTTCATGAATGCTTCTGTTCACAAACAATTCAGTTCACGAACAGCTCCGGTCGCAAAATTTTGCCTCCGCGAACTCTGCATCGGGTTACGAACAGGATCCATAGCCATTTTCCCTCCCGCGACACGTGGTTGCGGCTTCCTGTAGAGAGGGGGACTCTCCCTCCAGGCAGTAACCGCCTCCCCACCCGCCTTCCTGTCCTCCACGCCAGAAGTCGCGTCGAGCAAGGTTAGCTTTCTCTCTCCGTACTGTACTTTGTGTCATATTTTTGCGGTTTAAAAAAACAACAACATATGGTTCAAAATGGATTAACCGTAATTACATTGAACCTTATAGGGAAATTTGATTCGGGACGCAATCAAAAATCGGTTGGCGACCAAATTCGTAGGGGTCAGAATGGATTAACCGTATTTACATTGAACCTTATGGGAAAATTTGATTCGGTTCACAACCAGAGTCGCGGAACGAATTAAGTTCGTGAACCGAGGTACCACCCATTAGATATCCTATAAATGAAGCAGTGTGGGGTTCACTGCAGCAATAATGGAAGAGTCCATTGTTAGCTTCCTTAATATTATTCCCTTTAGTAGTAAATACTGGAGATAAGAAGATTGAGAACTCATTTTGGATGAGTTGGAGGATGGTCAAACTAAGTCCCAAACAGTTGCTGAAGAAAACAAAATGTCTGTGAGGAAAAGTTCATCAAATATACCATATATTTCTCAGTGTTATTACAGCTGCCAAGAGAAATGAGGGGCATGGATGACAATTACTCAAAACTCTCTTTGCAAGGAGGAATGAGAGATGATCTTGGGTTAATATTCTTGGCTATTAGTGAGGCTCATAGAATAAATTTGGAGAAAAGCAACAATCCTCTATTCAGGTCTGGGTGTCTGACAAATAATTATTCTGAAGATCTTGTTGCTCTTACCGAGAGAGAGAAGCAAGGAAGAAAAGTCAAGTCAACAAGGCAGAATTAAGGAGTCAGTGCTGCTCCTAGCAGGATAAAAGTCAACTTTCTGCTGCTTAGTCCTAATGAATAAGCCTTCTAAATTCCAGATTATCTTTCTTCTGACATCTAGAGACCAAAACTTTGAAGTACAAGGAAGATGCTCAAATTCAAGCATCTAGCCACTTTATTTATAGATCAGATAGAAAACAGTAACACTAATTCAATAATGTTTCTTTATACAATTTGAAAGCAAAGCAAAGTAATTATGAACGCATGAAGATTTGCCATCATGTACTTACTCCTGTTGAATCAACAGCAGCGTACATTATTTCCGTCCAACCTTTAAAGGTAGCCTATAAAAAAGCAATATATCAGTGTTTATATATGGCGGATGCTGTTCCATCAACAGAGCAATGGATACAACCTAGACTTCAAACTGAAAACACCTGTTTGGAATGAAGTGAAAAGCTTCAGAATGAAGAACTGTGCTACTCTACAAATAACCCTGAACTAATTTTAATAGCCAAGTAAATTTCTGCAGTCTTATAACTGATACCTGAGTAAGATGGCCAGTAGTAGTGACTAATGCAAATGCTAATACACTCATCACTGTTTGAATGGAATTTCCATATTGTTCCTCACTATTCTTATTTTTAATGACCAGTGCTCATTTTCACATGTTTCCTTTTTAAAGAAGGATGTTGTTGGAGTGAAGCATAAATATGTTAGAACAGAAGAACTGAAATGGTGATTCATGACTATTTTAAACAAGTCACTTATTTTATTGATTGGATCAATCCAATGGCTTTCATCTGACAGGTTGAGGCAAAAATACTGCAAGAACTCTGCCAAAGACAACTGTTTTGTTGATATGTTGTTCCTGTATGCTTGCTTGAAAATAGGGACATGGATTTTGGCTGATGGCTTCATTTTGTTTCCATTTCCCCTATGAAATAATAGACTTCATAGTATAGATGGAAAGTAATTACTAGTATCAAACTGATAGTTACTTACAACTTGAAGCAGAGAAAGATATCCAGCTCCAACATTATCAAAGTTGACTTTAACATTTCTCCATCTGGCATAGTCTAAAGACTCACAAACATTTTTAAATGGAACGATTAAATGTGAAATCCTTATTCCATCTGTTTTATTAACACATTCAAAGAATGTACCAGCAAACAGATTTACACCCATGATGCTGAAAATTAGCCAGAATATAAGACAAACAAGAAGCACGTTCATAATCGAGGGTATGGCTCCTACCAGGGCATTCACCACCACCTGGAGAGAGGGGAACAAAAATGGTGCAAAAGGTTGTAGGTCTACATCCAACAGTCTTATGGCATTTGAAAGACTAATACATTTGTCCCAACACAAGCTGGACTCAAATGCACATCAGGTACATGAAATGTTATTCTAAGTTTGCAAAAAAGAAAAGAAAAAGAGGACTTATAGCAATGAAGCAGAAATTGCCTGAAGTTTAAATATATAAAACTAACCATGGACAATTCTCAGGGCAACATTCAACATAACAAACATTCTGATGTGGTCCACCAAAAAGCAGCAACTGGTAAGAAGTAATTGCCCTTCTCTCTCAGTAGCACAAAAGGAAATCTCAGGAATATAAAACAGACAAATCTTAAAAACTATGTTTCCGCAAACATTTTATAAGGTAAAAGATTTCTTCTTTTTAAACAGAGCTTCTGGAACTTCAGGGATTGACAATATGTAATGGATTCTATTTGATATCTTTGGACTGAGTTGTCAAGAAAGTATGCAAGCTTTGCAGTCTAAGAGGAGTCTATCTGAGCCATATGCATTGGCAGGACAAAGTGGGGTGGGGATGATGAGATACTCATCATGATGTCCTGATGCATATGTAAATCATGGCGGGATCTGCACTGTGAGACATGTTTAATCGTTTTTTGTTATTGTGGTTTGTAGCAGGTACCTATGATTTCAGCTTACTAACAGCAACAACAACATCTTCTGAACAAGATAATGAAGATGGGGTGAAGGGCAGTATACTAATAAGGTATTATGAAGACAAACCAAAAAGGAAGATGAACATGGGCCAAAGCCAGAGGGGTGGGATGCGTAATAGAATAGGCATATCAAGGACTGCAGACTAAGAAGAAAAACTAGTATTATTTTTTTTTCCAAAGGAAAACTTGGTAAACTATGAAATCTTAAAATGCTTGGAAAATGATGAAATAAATGTAAGTAAACAATATTATGCTTAAGGTCTTCTGATTTCTTGCACATTTGTATAACTTTCTGAACTGACTTAATCATAAAGTCATTGTTCTGATACAGGCTTTGGATCTTTTTTTAATGGGCAACTTGTCTATCTTTGATTTTTGCACAAATAAAATATCAGTAACAGCTTCAATATAATTTACCATGGAGCACCCTTTCAACTCAATCCAGCTATTCTATTAACATTATGTATACCAGTCTCTCACACACAGTATCACTATACACCAATCCGTATAGATGCCCAAACAATCACAGGAACCATCTCAATCATATTTCTAGTCATCAAAACGAATGCAAATCAACCAGAAAGTCTCAGTAGTGATTATTCACACCCTTTTGACATGGTTGGACTACTGTAAAGAGAGGAGATGCCTTCAAAGACAACTTGGAAGCTACAACAGATTTGGAATCTGGCAGCCAAACTGGTAGCATAGGAAACCCTTTACTAAGAATAACTTTTATTCCCAGTCGTGGCAATGCTTGCCAGTCAGCTTTCACAGTGTGTTGGTTGTTAGCTAGAAAGCTCTATCCAGCCTGGTTTTGAATTAGAGACTGTCTCATGCATCATGATTTTGCCTGCCCTAGGAATGCAGGTCTAGAGTGGATCTGTCCCAGGTCCTGCCTTTGTGAGAAGAAGGCAGTATAGAAGGCAGGCCACCTCAGTGGCTTTGGGGGCCACCATGCTGGTTTCATTATGAGACGTCGTTACTGTTGGGTGCCTCTTCTATGCTGCATTTGGTCACCTTTCTGAATCTTTTCAGTTTAAATCTAACTGAAGTAAATATATAAATTCGTGCCATACCATTATCTTCGACATTTCTTTCCCACCAGCTTTTACTCAAACTCAATTCATCATTTTATATTCTGACCCTTAATTTTTATAGTCCAGAGAGTTCATCATTTACCATCTACTGCATTCTTTAAGATTTTGCTTAGTCAACATTCCCTATTTTTGGAATAAAAAGTTTATCTTTGCAGTAACCTGCCTTTTCACCAAATTAATTGTTTCTAATAAAGAAACATTTAAAGTTAGTAAAAGGTCAGAACAGAGTTGCTTATAAAGCATTTCTAATTATTGCTTAACAAATAAACATGATTCATACTAAAACAAGTCCCTCAAATCTTGCACGTAAGACTTTTTGTAATATAAAATTTAATCTAATTTATTTTAAGGTATATTTTTCTACCTATCTTGATGGTCAGGACTTACATTTTATTTCATTTGAATAAGTTTAAAAAATACCAATTTTCTATACACTTTTTTAATTTTTTTAAAGTACAGATTGTTTGGTAATAAACAAAGCAATGCAATCTGTTCCAGGATTAATTTACACCTCCTTATGTTACAATTTTGCATAATGTGTCTTGCAAATGGTTCTAACGATAGCATCAAAAGAACAATACACTTGGCTGTAAAATTATTTGCCAGAATTACTGTTGTTGTGATGGTCTTCGTAAATCCTTATCCTTGTTACAGGGAATGTTTCTAATAGTAGAAAAGCCAAACAGCAGAAAACCTCCCCCAACAAATACTCAACAGCTTGTTTCTCAACCTTGGTTACTTTAAGCTGTGTGGACTTCAACTCCCAGAATTCCCCAGCCAGCCTGAAAGTAGCCAAGATTGAGAAACACTGCTCTACAGATATCCCCAATGAATCCTTGTCTATGGGACAACCCATTACCAATTACTTTTGTCATACTTACCCTCATTCCTTCAAAGCGGGATAAGGCTCTTAAAGGTCTCAAGGCTCTCAGTGTCCGAAGTGATTTAATAGGACCAAGTTCAGAATAGTTCAAGGCGTTGGCAATTAAACTTACTAAGGAAACCTGCTCAAAAACAAGAAGCACTATCATATCAAAATCATGTCATTTCAGAATTGCTGGGAAAAAAAGGTATTTTTTAAAACAATACCATAACTAAAAAAAAGAAAATAGAATTCAGTTACCAGATGGGCTGCCAGGTCAACTTATCTGAGCTGAATGGTTTTTCCATCCTCTATTTATATTCTGTTTTTTACTTTGGTGGAATTCAAGGCGGCATACCAATAGAAATGTAGCCTTTTTTAGCAAGATCATTGCACCACGTGTTGTAAACTAGCCTATTTTTACACATTACGGTAACTGTCATTTCATAGGTCCTGTATCATACCAAAGGTCATTCCCAGTGAATTAAGGCCTGTAGAAAAGTTATACAACTTCTCACCTACTCTACTCATTAACTGAAACCTTTTACTAATGAAGAGAAAAAGACCACAGTCGCTGGTCACAGAATTGAGGTTTTAGATCTAAAAGTGTTCTGATCGCTGCATCTATGTTGGCCTGACTACACAAGTGAAGAGAAATTAATAAGAATAAAATACTGGAGAAAGAATCCTCAGCACAAGTGGAAGAAGTGGTGCAGCCCACAGGGAACCCCTGAAGCAAAATCGAGAAGCACAAAATTAGATCACTGAAACATCCACTGTATTCACAGATACTTCAAATCTGCAGTTTCAACAGGGACCGCAAGAAGGCCATTCTTTTAACATAGCCAAAACTCTGGCAGTGAAATATAGGCAAGATTTCCCAGTTCCATGCACAAGTCCTTGATTGAGTGGACTACAGCATCAAGATTAAAGAGTTCAGAGAAAGAAAGTTCCTTCTTCCATCCCACCACTGCTGCATGTTGATAATGCTGTAATTGCACAATTACCATGGAGGCATCTGTAAATGGCAAAACTGCTTATAACCTGAAACTGAGAAATCTGTGAGAGTGGTTGTCAAGGATGGCTGTATCAGTCTTCTAACTTGGTTCACAACAAGCTTCAAATCCTGTGAAAGCCTGATGGCAGTAGACGTTTGTGGAGCTAGATTTGAGCCAAGATATTCTGATGCCTTGAGCAAAGGTGAGCAGGCTAGCAACTGAATGTTCTTTTCTCACAGATGATGAGCCCCTTTCTCTATTGCACCTGAAAGCAACAGCTTAGCTTGGGAGGCAAAGAGCAGTTCAGGTGGTATACAAAGACCTGTTCGGTTTGGATTCCTTTGCATCTGCCCCACAAGGTGGGGAGAGAGCAGGGCTGGCTCAGGGTTTTGTCTATTAGCAACTATATAAATGCAACAGAAGGTTTCAGACTGTTAACAATCTTCTGCTTTCATTTTCATTTGTAGCTTCTCTTGTGCCTTCTTCAGGATAATATAAACTTATAATCTTGTAAAGTAAAACTTTAACCATATAAATATGTATTTTTGCTCAGCGCTCTTTTGTGCAGTAACGTGATTTTTCATTGGTCAATGTATGTTTCGGAAATTAATGCTCTAAAGGGTCAGCAACTTTTTCAGCTGCCAGGTAGTATCAAATGTGCATATAAAAAATCAAAACTAAAACAAAAAAATTATTAAAAAATAAAATTAAAAATGACCCCCAGTTTTAGGAGATTAAGAGAGCCAGTCTGATGTAGTGGTTAAGGCACCAGGCTAAAAACTTGGTGCCTGAACTACTACATGAATTCTAGTCCTGCTTTGGGCACAAAGCCAGTTGGGTGACCTTGGGCCAGTCATTCTCTCTCAGCCTTGGGAATCAGGCTACAGCAAATCACTTCCAAAATCTTGCCAAGAAAACTGCAGGGACTGGTCCAGGCAGTCATCAGGAGTCAAAACTGACTCGAAAGAACCCCCCCGCAAAAAAATCTTAGAAGATAGTATGTGAGAACACAACGCTCATGCAAAATATGGCAATCTCACAAGATTTCAAGCATTTCTCTTTTAAAATAAACTATTAATATTATTTAAAAGCTTAAATTATGGACACCAATGGATGCCGTCTTGTTATTGCTCAGGTGTCATGATCACCTCCTGCACTGTTAGCTTCAGACTAAGGGATCAAGGTAGGTAAACTGAATCAAGACTTACGTCTACAATCATGAAATCCAGCCAGCACCAGGCATTGGTGAAATAGACTTGAAAGCCATAAGCCACCCACTTCAGGAGCATTTCCAGAATGAAGATGTATGTGAAGACCTTGTCTGCATATTCAAGTATGGTCTTGATGGTCTTGCGCTGTTCAATGTATATGTCTTCAAAAGCCTATGAATTAAAATACTACTACAAGTAAGGTCATAAGGGCAAAGGGCTAAAGATGGAAAAGGGGGAGGGGAGGGGAGGGGAGGGAGGAAGGAAGGACGGAAGGAAGGACGGAAGGGAAATAAAATGCCACCACTCATATTGTGCTAAATATTTTAAAGTTTTTTATTTTAAAGTTTTTTTTTTTTTTTTGCATTAATATGTATCTCAATTATATTTTGGATAGTTGTATTTTGTTATTCCATCAGGATTCTTTCTGCTTCTTTTTTTTTTTTTTTAAAGACAGCATCTACTACCACTCTGGAGGCCCTCCTTGTGAACCACCACACTGATTTGCCCCATTATAAAATACCTTTCTGGATTTCAAGGTGGCCAGGACAATCCTTTTTGCCCCAGTTGCTTTGGTGCTTTTCCACCTCTGTTCCTGTTCACCTACTCGGTCTTTCCAGCCTGTTCCTCTGCTACCTCACCTCCTCTAATCTAATAGCTCATTCTTCTCATTCTCCCCTATCCATCTTAACAATCCATGTCAAAGAGGTTCCTTTTGCATCACTTTTTTTTTTTTAATAACAGTGTGGTACATGGCTTGTAGAGCTGGCCTGGCGGCTGCATTGTTGAAAAAATGTGTTCGCCACTCCGTTACTTTTTTAAGAAAAAGAAAAAGAAAACTTTCCCCCCAAGAACTTTCCTCAGAGAGCCATGGAGGTGGGGAGACTCAAGGATATTCTATCCCTTCCATCTTTGGATTAAGAACAGAAGGGTTCTTTTTCTACCTTTTCAAGAATAATAGTGTGGTGGCGGTGGGGTGTGTGCATGAATGTCTGCATGCATGTGTACGAGGGGGGACCCAAAAAAACCCGGAATTTATTTATAAAAAATTGTGTATTTATTTTTACATGTTCAAACTTCAGTCACCTTCAAAGTACTCTCTGTTTGATGCAATACACCTATTGAGACATTTTTTCTACTGCTCAAAACAGGTTTTGAACTTGTCGATTTTGAGGCCTTTTAGTGCTTCTGCCATTTTTTGTTTCACCTCCTCCACATCGGCAAAATGTTTCCCTTTGAGGAATTTTTTTCATCCGGGGAAACAAGAAAAAGTCACACGGGGTGAGATCGGGTGAATAGGGAGGGTGGGGCACAAGGGTCATGCTGTTTTTGGTCAAAAACTGCTGAACATTCAGCCCGGTGTGTGCAGGTGCGTTGTCATGATGGAAGAACCAGTCACCTGTTTGCTACAACTGGGGACGTTTCTTCCGCAAATCGTGACGCAGCCTTCTCAAAACTTCCAGATAAAAACTCTGGTTGACCGTTTCACCCAGAGGAACAAATTCCGAGTGCACAATCCCTCTCACATCAAAGAAACAGATGATCATTGTTTTCACGTTTGACTCCACTTGTGCTTTTTTGGGTCATGGGGATGTGGCAGTTTTCCATCCGCCGGATTGCTATTTCGTTTCGGGGTCGTAGGCGTAGCACCAAGATTCATCTCTGGTTATGACTTTCAAAAAAAAATCAGGGTGGGCCTCTAACTGCTCCTTCAAAGCACGGCACGCAGTCAAGCGATTGTCTCTTTGTTCCGGCGTGAGCAAGCGAGGCACAAATCACCCATCACAAAATAGGCAAACGCCTTGAAAGAGTCTCTAAAAAAAAACTCACTGAAGCCGAACGCAGCCTCTCACAACAACCCAGCTGGTACCCTGATGCAGGTGGGTTCCTAGGACACTCACCTAGCGGAGGAAGCCCGTACTACAAGGGACCTGCCCTCCAGAAGATAATTCCGGTTTTTTTTGGATCCCCCCTCGTACATACATACGTACATATACATATATACACACACACATACATAAACCCTGCCCAATAAAATGTGGAGCCAGCTCTGCTAAATTTGGCTAACTAGCAAATCTACTTCTAGGCAGAAAGATCCCCTTCCTGTATCAGAATCACCATGTTCTTCTCCCAACCAGATGGCAATAGCCAGGTGGCATCTGGAATAAGAAAGTGTTTCCACTGCTTAGTTTCACCTCAAAAATATATAGACATCTTGCTTAGCAAAGCCCCCGAGAGAGAAGCCCAAATATATGGCAGCAGGAATGGCTGCAGATATCTCCATAGGTGCTTTCCCCAGCACCACAGCTGCCATGGCAGAAATGGGTTTTGGTTTTTATGAGAAGGCTGCTGCTCCTTCTGTCTAGTTCTGGGGGTCATCTGGCACCTCCTTAGACATGGTTGAAAATCCTGCACCAGAAATGGTTTTAAAGTTGACTGCCCCCTAAATTATTGCAGGTCTACCAGGTTTTGTTAACATAAAGAACACTGAATAGGCAACTAGGCATGGCCTCACAAAGCACATCTGCAAATGGTCAGAGAACTTCAATTTTAAATTTGTACACAGGGGAGTTTATGATACAGAAACTGAAGGGGACAGACCTGTGACTAAGTACCTGCAAACCTGGCACTGGAAAGAAATAGAGGGATTGGCCTATCATGAGAGCTTAAAGGACCACATTATATAAATGGTTATTATATATGTGCTGCAGATATCCAAAGAGATGGGAAATAATGGTCAAGAACCGGAGTCTTCTGAGCCTCTTTATTGCCATCTGGTGGTTGTCCAGATTTTGAGCCCATATATAGCAACTCTTATGGATATCCCATATATATGAAACTCCACAAAATCCCCATAGATGTCAAACTAATCATATTTCACATGTTGTGCTCAATGCACCACAGCAAAGGACTTTAGCAACCATTTCATATTCTCAGAATTGAACAGTGTTAAGAGTCTGATCCCTTGCATTTATAAATGTTTAAAATATTAATTAGTATCTCAATGAGCTTCCTGAAATAATCTATTTGAACTGATAATGGAATAATTGAACAGAAGCTAAAATATTATGGCCAGAACAGTTAACCTCAGCCAGCTATTATTAACAAATAATTGTTTGGATTACTAAATGAAGCAAGGCAAAATAAATTAGAAATAACGAGGCTACAAGGGAAGAACATCTGAAACATGTATCACTATCATGTAATTTAATATGTGTATATATTTAATAAATTAAATGAAATCTTCCATTTGATGAGGAAGGGACCACTGATACTACCAGGCAAGTTTCTCCATAACCAGAGTGTCACCATAGAAAATCTCTCTCCTTAGTGGCCATGTACCCAATTTCATTTATATAAATATCAAGGGTGCCCCTCCAGTCAGTCTACTTACTTAATTTCACAAGTAATAGAACTTGGAAACATATACGTGTGAAGTAATTTGGAACGGTGTTATAGCACAAGCAAGCTGATTGATTATCCAGGACTGTTTCTAGGTGGTACGGGATACATTCAACTTACCAAAGCACCACTGCTGAGGAGGATCATGAAGACAATGAAGGTTTCAAACCAATTGTGTTCCACTATCTTAAAGCAAGTTTTGCGAAGGTTCCACCAGTGTTTGCCTGTCCCAGAATCTATACTGACCTGACAACATTTGAATTTCCGTACACAACCTAGAAACCAGAATATTTGCATTAAACAAACAAACTTAGCAGTCCTAAAAAATAACAATTATCTATGATAAAACAAAGTCTTTATAGAAACCCCAAGCTGCAGTTTGGATCCAGAAGTAATGCACATGGAAAGTGTGTTCCTGTTAACTGACAGGACTCCAATTCAAGGATAAATGTATGGCATGTATTTCCACAAATAACAATGTGAAGGCTGAAGCTGGCAAGGCCAGAAGCCTGAGGCTAGACAAGATGGTTACCAAAACATGGTGCAGGTGCCTTCCACATCCATGGCTAAGAAATGAGCAACGAGAAGTTCATTACTATGTAAGGGAGGGAGAGTTGTAAGATTTAAGCTTTGGGGTTGTAAACAGAGAGCTTGACTCTGCAGCAGCTAGACTCTTCATTATTAGGGCTTCTTATGTCTGCAATAAAAGCAATCTAAGCCCCACCTTTAGCTTCTAGAAACATTCCCTGGATGAAACTCTGACAATTAAGGGCAGTGGCTTATTCAAGCACAGCAGGAACCTTGCCTTCCTGCTATTTTATTCAATGGCTATAAATGTTCACCTTCCCATCTCTTTCAGTTTTAAAAGGAGGAGGAGGAGGAGGAGGAGCGCGTGAGTCTGAGGTTCAGTGTAAGATCTGCCAAAGGGCGACCACAGTATCTGCATGACCTGGGGGAGATAAACCTAGGATTTCTGGAAAGCGTTTGGAGGATTCTTGTGGTTGAGAAGCCAGAGGAAAGATCCATAAATAAGCCCGAAACAAACCATGGATTTTCTTAAAACAAATTGCGGATGGCTGGTTTGCAGCTGGGTCCTTTGGGAGATGGGGGCATCTGAGAAAACCAGATATTACATCACCCCCGGACTTCCATTATGAATGACCACCTGGACCTCATCGGATTATCTGTAACTTGCCTGGCGCTATCACTTTAAGAGAAAACTTTCCTCATTCTTACTGTCATTGTTACTACTACCTCTTCAGAGTTTGGGTATTTCTTTCTTATCCAGTTTAAAGGGACAGTCACAAAGACGCAACTAAATATATTTATAAGGCAGCCTTTTGTACTTTTTCTACTTTTTTTCCCCACTGACTAAAACACCTCTACAATCTTTTTCCATTCTGCTTAATTACATGAAGAAAATGAGTCCACAGGAAGCTTCTTTCTTTGCAGTCTAAAAGCAGCAAGTTACTATCCATGTTCTGGCAAGTGAGAAACTCTCTGAGGTAAAGTCTACAACCTAATTCTCATTTTCTAATTCTAAAAATTACTGTCAGTCACATTACAAGTGGGCTTGAAGTTTCACAGTCTTTCCTAAACCTGCCAAGAAATTGATTCCATAATAAATGACTGACATATAACCTAAAAGTTACTAGCCAGCAAAGATAAATCATGGCACAGCAGTAGAAAGACAGATATCAGTTGTCTTTTGATAAACAATTTATCAATTGTTGATATATCAGAATTCCTGGTGGTATCATATAGATTAACAAAGTACATTCTGGGCGAAAGCAAGGGCTGAAAAGGCAGTAATTTGCAAACCTGCCAAAATAAATCCAGTGTTATTCTACACACAATCACCACAATAAAGTTGGTACATACCTTCGGTAAAGCAAGACTTTGGTTGTGGTGGGCCTTTTGCTGCAGCATCAGATTCTTCCTCTCCAACACTTGCCAAAATAATTGTGCTACCTTCAGTGGAGCTGGAAAGGCTTGATTTCTGCAAATAAAATCCCACAAGGCATTTTACAGAAAACAATACTTATTCTGAATAGAAGCAAATTATGCATGCAGTTGTGATATTTTTCAGGGATAAGTGGATTTCAAACTTAAGAAGACCTACTTTGTTCACTAGAGATCCTAATATGAGTCAAGAAGAGCCAAATGCAAAATAATGAATCAGGCAAGCAGCCATATGCTAAGAATTAGTACTGTGTAAATTTCAGAAAATTGTGAATGGTATTATACCCAAACTCCTCAGGCCTTCCACATAGAAAGCTACACTGGGATTCCCTTCAAAGATTCCTTTCCAGTAACCTAACTGAGGAAAATGAAGTAAGAAATGTTTAGTTACAAGTAGTCCTCGTTTAGCGACCACAATTGGACCAATGACTCAGTTGTTAAACAAAGAGGTCATTAAGTGAAACTGCAACAGTGCTTACAATCTTACTTCACCTTTCTTTTGTTTTACAGACCTGCGAAGGTCATAAATGTGAAGACTGGTCATAAAGTTACTTTTTCATCTCCATTGTAACTGTGAATGGCCATTAAATGAGGCAGTCACTAAATGAGGCGGTCACTAAATATTTCAATTGAACAATTAAAACTCGGAAAGAAATTCTTGGTGATCTATTGAAAAGTATCCAGATATCTAACAGTTGGTCTCAGGTCACCTTCTGCCTACCCATGATATATCCTGTGTGAGAATACTCAGTTTTCAAGGGGAAAAATACCTAGGAACATCTATATTTGCTCATATACATTACTTTTTATAGCTCAGCATTTTGCATCAATACTTTTACATGATACTTAACATTTTCCTGTTTTTTTTCATGAAGATGGTAAGAAACCTAAAAAAAAGTGTTGGTGTCAATCTGGAGAAAGTTATGTTATAGCCATCAGTAAATGTTCCATTCTTCTGCTACTCTGTCAGTCAGGATTCCTTTTCAAAAACAGTTTTGTCTCAGTCAATGGTTTGGATTTACATTCAGCTCTTCCTGATATATACCGTATTTTATATCTGCTGAAGCCTCCCCCTATCCAGGCTGCTCCTAAGAACTGATGGACCTTTCAGATTAATATATGACACGATGCAGAAACCTGAGCAAAGTTGGTGATAAAAATGAGATGTCCTGCCTACTATATGTGCACTTACATATTGTAATGCTGCTTCTCATCATTGAAATGTTCTGAAGTGAAATTCAGCTGAGTTAGGAAAAACACAGTGCTAAAATACTGAACAAGCATCACAGATGATAAATTGTTTTTCTCAATACAGCCAAGCCAACATAAAGCTAGTTTCTGAAATTTCTACAGTGAAAGAAGCAAATTTCATTCCAACAGCCTTTGTTTTGCATTCTTTCTTGCTGAAGCACATATGTGTTGATTTCTGCACATTTTAAAACTATTTGTTATTTTGGTACATATACAGATCCTTGTGGATATCCAGAATGTGACTGGGGGAAAAAAATCAAATTGTGATTATACTGATTTGATGTCTACCGATCTTGAAAACACGATCATATATGTAATGTGATTTAATGCACTGTTCTGGGCAAGGCCAGAACTGATATAAACTGGATAAACAATAGACATATGAGTTTCCAAAATAAAGCAAGTAGTTTTGGTAATGGCATTTTCCAATCTGTTGTAATGTTATTACCATAGAGTATAACATCAGAAATGAGATCAGCGCTACATAGCTGGATGAATGTAAGGAATGATGAAAGCATATTTAAAACAACATAGGATCACTCACACCACTATTGCTGCAATCCAATTTCCTTTTTTTAAATTTGAAAGATACAGATCTAATCCTTTAAAATAAAAATACATTTATAAATAAATAAATAAATTTGTTTTTCATTCACTTCCCTCTTTTTTAAAGGACGTCCACAAGTGCAAAATGAATGAAAAGCAAAGTATTTATTTATAACATATGGCTGTTTCTCTGCCACAGCATCACTGGGTTGCATTATCCAACCCATGCATTCATATTTCAGAAGGAAAGGAAAGCCACTGTACCATCTTGCTACATTCTCTTCCTTGAACCTGTCTTTCTACATTACCTGGGTGAAACAAACCACAGACTAGATGTCAAAATCCTCTGTCTGCCCTCTTCTAATGAGAACCACTGGAGTTTTAACTTCTACTGCACAATGCTGGCAAGGCTGCAGAAGCCTTGGGTTCTCTGAACTCTTGCCAACACTTGTCCTGATCACTGATGGCCAGGAAAAATGGTGTCATAGGAACACTTTCTCCCATCTTGTTTGGGGAGGAATGCTATGAGAAATCTCCCAACACTTGGAGAAAGGCTCAGTTGGTTATCTGAACAAGGCAAAAGGAACTATGGTGCTGTTAATTCCAAAAGCCAAAAGGGGTGCTTGTGGATGGAAGTAGGGAGACAATGGGGAGGCCAGCTTGGTCATCACCACCAGTTTTTTCCTGAATGATTCATTACAACAATCCCGTCTCTGCAGCTAGACAGGAATACATATTATTTAATACTCTGCTACTTTCTGAGGAAACTGTACTGCTTTTCCCTTCAGATGAACAAAGAGCTGAAAAACGGCAAGATAAGCTGCCAGAGGCACAACACTTGTATTCAGTTCCTTGCCTGTTACACAAATGATTTACCTCCATGGTTACTGAGAGAACAGGCAATATAAGGATTGTGAAGCACTCACAATAAGGATTATGTCTACGTTAAAAATAATCATATATCACATTCCTGGTTATTCTGGACTGAACTATAATGATGTTTTTGCTTTCATCATTCTAGTGTGGACATTTTTCTTACCAAATGCTGTAACAATGACTGGACATATTCATTCTGAACTGGATTATAAAACAAAGGTAATAGAAAACTTTTAAGTATGTAGATAAATTCAGATTATTTTTAATTATTGTATAATAAATAGCTATCCCCACCTTCTCCTTTGTCCTTCATCCTTAGTCACCTTTCTCAGTTCTTTGGCAGAACTTTTGAGAACAGCTCTGAATCTGCATGTGTGGATAGTGGTGGTGGTGGTCCTGTACCTATTTCCCTACTTCATCCACAGAAAGTTCAGAGAATACACATCCACTAAGACATGGCCTTAGATCTGTTGGATCCTTTTATTACCTTGAGAGGCCAGATGGGACTGTAGTGTAGAGGAAGTATGATATAATGTTTAAGGTATTGCTGGACCAGGAGTGGGGAGGCTCAGATTGAATCCCATCCTTCGCCATAGAGGCTTATTGGGGCTAATCCATCTTTCTCACCTTTCCTACCTACTTCACAAGGTTTATCCTTTGGGGAAAAATGGTAGGAGGGAGCCCTATGCCTTGAGCCCCTGAATGAAAAGTGGGATACAAATCTAATAAATAAACAGCTAGTGTGTGTGTGTGTGTGTGTGTGTTTGAGAGAGAGAGAGAGAGAGAGAGAGAGAATGAATGAAAACTTTGGAACAGAAAAGCAACACTTTCTGCCTTGTTTGGATTGGCAAGATGTGGCTACTTGTGACCAGGCACATACTTTTTGGGACAAGGCCAAACATCAATAATAAAACCACATCAGGGACTTAAAACCATTTTGGTGCCACAGCGTTCCAGACTGATAAAACTCTCATTTCCCCCCTCCCCTTTTCAACCTTTCCCACCCCAGCCTCTTCTTTCCCCTTCACATATTCTTTTTTTTTTCCCCCTTATCATTCACTGGGTCAGCTCCTCACTAGGCCCTGCCTTTCTCCCTTTAAATTGTGTATGGTACCCTGCACATTACATCTTGGGGCCTTCCATCCCTGGGTCAGACATACAAGAGATTTGTGATAGACTATGGCAGCTTATATCACCCCCAGCAGGTCATCAATTATAATAATTTCCCTGCCCAGTGGAGAAAGAAAGCCACGGCTGCAAGCTTGCCAGGAGCCAGGCCACTTCTTGTTGTGGGGAGTAGTAACAGTGAGGTACTGTGGCTCTGTTTCTTGAACCATAGCAATCTGAGAATCCAATTTCTCAACATGAAAATACTATGAAATGGAGTTAACTGTTAGCTACTGTTAGCACTGATGCCAATGTAGAGCTTGTTATGCTACAGGGTTAAGGCCAGCAAGAATAGGTAAAGAGCTAGAGGAGAAGGAAGAAATCAATGGTTCAACAAGAAATGTGAAAACTTGTTCTCCATCTTTTACACAAGTTTCTTGCTGTAGCAGAAAAACTAAGGGAAGCACAAACAAAGGCAGGGGGTTGGGGACTGTGGAGAAGCTGGGAGCACAAGGAGAAAGGAAAGCGTGGGGAAGGTGAAAGGGAGGGCTGCAGTGATGGTAGAAATAATAGATGTGCAGGAAGTAGTGCCTCTGTGACACCATAAATTTGCCAGCAGAAGCTGGGGGGCTATCGGAGGCTACACCTACAGATTGTCAGTTATGCACCCATGATTCTAATTAAATTTAGAGAATTCACGTCTTCTTTCTCTCTTGGTATAAAAACACTCAAGTTATGATTCAAGATGGAATTACCTCATGTATATTTCAGGGTGGATTTTCCTACTAGTAGTTATAGTTATAGTTAGTGATAGTTATAGAAAGACCTGTTCTAATTGTTTTCTCAGAAGAAAGTAGGGCATAGTCACCTATATATGTAGCGATCAAGTTCTAAATTTAACACTTTGAGTGGTTTAAGGACAAAATCTTTTAACTAATCCATACCATCAAAATCTATATATAATCAATTGTTTTCTACCCTAAGGCTAAACAAAAAAATCATTATAACTAAGGCTGGATTTCTATTTTATATTTGCTGCCCTTAAAACCCCACTGAACATACTAGAAAACTAAATATCACATTATAATTGTAACATTATCATATTCAATTGGGTTATGTTCAGTGGTTTACTTCCTATGGAGAAAACCATTGGACAAAATCAATTTTTTTTCAATGATTTTCTTAAAATCACAATTTCTATTCAACCCAAGACGCCTCAAAAATTTATAATCCAAGATAAAGTGGATCCATAGATCATGCATTAAAATGTTATGTAACAATAGTCAGACATGGTGAATATTGGGGATTGATCATGCTGTAATGTGAGTCACATGACTCAAATGCTAGATCAATTTGTACATGTTTCTACTGATTTGCAATGGATGAAGGTGGCAGATACTGTTAACTGATTAGCATGCATGCCAGTCAAGTTTTATTCAACAGTGAACATGTAGATTTGCTAAGACAACCTGTTCAAAAGAGGTGACACATGATGATCTGCCTTGTTTAAAAGCACCAGAGGTGCACTCTTGATTGATCCTGCTTGATCTTAGTCCTGTGAGAAGTAAGAATGATAGGAAAAGGGTTGAAGACACAAATAATTTGTTCGTTTCTGTTTCAGTAAATGTGACGAACATGGCTTCAAATGTTTCTACTACAATATTCACACCAAAAAACACCCTGTGAAGACTAGGGCAAACATAGCAAGTGGGTGAAACTCAATTAAAAAAAAAATATACACATTAGGAATACTGGCTGCTGTGGAAGCCTCCATAGACCAGTCCTGCAACCTCATAAAAATATCAGTCAATCCAGAACAAATTAATTCTAAATAGGTGAATTTGTGCATTACACTTTTCAACAGGATGGAAGTTTTTCTTCTGAAAAACTGGTAGGATAGGAAAAAAGAAAGTCAGCTAGAGTCTATATCTGCAGTTCCCAAACTGTGCTGCAGCACCCCAGGGTACCCCAGTGAGCTCACAGGGATGCTGTGCAATATTTACTACTTAATAAAACTGTTCGTGGGTTTATTGTGGCACTCCAGGGTGCTCCGGCGCATAGGGGTGATATGAACCAAGGAAGTTTGGGAATCTCTGGTCTATACCATTTTTCACCTGCCATAATTAGGATCTTCCCCTTCATCACAATGAACTTCTATTAAAAAGAAAAAAGAAGGACCACGCTAGCAAGCAAGCTGGATTCTGCTTTAAGCTTAACACGACTAATGTGACTGTTCCCATTATTCCCTCTTTTTTTCCTACTTTTCTTCTGTCAATTTTTAACTTTCCACAGACACTGAATCTCCCCCATTCCTGTTTTATAATTTAAAAACTGTGATACTACTCTGATTCAATGGGCTTCCAATCAAAACAAAAAGGTACTTGTTCTAGATTAGAAGTTACCAGTAAAGCATATGTGGTACATGCAGTAGATCCTAGGTTCTGTTGTTGACCTCTCCACTCCAAAAAGATTCAAGTAGCAGAAAAATATCTCTTTCTGCCTGAGTTACTGGTTGGATTTAGAAGGGGGTATCATTTTGGCTTAATATGATGTGTCTTAGTATAATGTGAAAATGGAATCACAGTGATCTGGGTTACACATGCATCATATTATGTATGTATAACCCTGTGATTATAATTTAATCAGAGTTTAATGTTATATTCACACCCCAAATTACAGTTAGTCAATTACAATAAGAAAAGCAATAATCTGCATAAAATATACTCTGAAACTGAATTGTTTCCACTAATCTAGTAAAGTCTAAGTAAAGTTTGGCTACATTTCTCCAAAGGAATAGTCAAAACTTCTGAACTTGCAGTAAAAAAATGTAAAATTGTTAGTCCATTGTTCTCTTCTGCCCTACTCCCTGTCCTCCCTCTCATAATCATGTTGCTATCAAGTGAGCTTTGTGGACTGAAAGTGGTTCAGCAGGAGTGGATAGCGTACAGCGCTAGAACTTCAAGTGGCACTTGACCTAATTTGAAAACAAATTCTGCTTGTTAACAGACTTTTGTCAAGAACAAAGTAGCCTTCCCTTAGCAGCACATTGGTTGGTTAAATAAAAAGAAAGGAGGTGGCAGAAAGAGAGAGAAAAAGGGAACTGAGTTGTTGGTTCCAACCACACCTAGCCTCATCTCCTACACAATATTTTCCAACAGCTTATGCACAATGAAGATTCCTCTCTACTTTGGGGACAGAATCTGACCTGTAGACCTTAGATTTTCTACTTTGGCATGAGTATTAAGAGCTTCACCTATGGATGGTAATAAATACTTTATTTAGGTTGCATAAATAGAGAAGTGAGGGTGAATAACAGCAACTTGTGCTCAGAATTCTTGGAGAATGAGGCAGGCTACTTATGGAGGAAAAGACACCTGGAATCCTAGTTCCATAATCTAATTGTTAAGGTGTTAAACTAGGATTGGGGAGACCCAGGTTCAAATCCATCCTTAACCATGGAAGCTCACAGGGTGACATATGATTACTCCCTATCTCACAAGATCATTGTGAGGGGAAAAAAGAAACCTAGGTACATCAGTTTGAGTGCCTGAAGGAAAGATGGAATATAAATCTAAATAAATAAAATATCTGATTGTTACTGTCTGTATATTTGAGTTAACTCTAACCTCAAAAGGGCATATGTGTAACTATTTTCAAAATTTGGACCAGTTCCTACTCGAGACAGCTGGCAATACAACAGTACTGTATTTTATATTCATGCATTTATTAAGTCAAGACATAGCCTATTTTGGTATTTTGTTAAAGATGTATCTCCTGGACTTTTGAGCTGAAAAGAAAACTGTAAAAGTTACTGAGGAAGGTTCCATGGACATTAATTCTGAGAAGTCTTAAGATAAAGTAGTATCCCTATACTATACAAAGCCATAATCTTTTCCACATTTACAGCTTGCATATTAAAAAAATGTATCTGTCTCTTTTTAATGATTTAACTGCAATATATTTTGATGCTGACATCAGATTAGTGATAAATCTTTTGAACACACAGGTGATTACAGATTGCTTGAATCATCCTGGAAGAATTATCTGCCTTATCAAAATATCATTTCTGAACTAAAGTAATCTTACAAGCCAAGTGCCACCAGTGGTCTGAGGGACTGTGCTTGGTTTGGTTTTTATTGCTGGCTCCTGTCATGTGTCATTTCTTTTCCTTTGAGGGACACTTTGAGCTATCAGAATGAATGACCTTCCATTCAAGAACAGCATGTTGACAGGACTCCTTAATTTTTGGCACGGGGTCTGCCTTGCTCCACACAGCATCTCCTCCCTAACTTTCAGACTGTGTGAAATCTGTATTCACAAGTCTTTCCAGATCTGTTATATTTTTGGACAACTCTGTCATCTGCCCTCAACAACATGCAAATGCACATTAGGTGCTGTTTTGTGAATGAAAGGACACATACCATACCCAGCCCCGTATTACATGGTAAAAAGACGTTTAGGTTGTCACTTTCAATGTTCCCAAGTCAATACTAACATGTAGAAAAAAACAGCAATTACAATGAAACCACAACTTACCAGATTTTGACACAACAGACTTCATATGCATTGGACCAAATTTCTCCAGTGATTTATGCCATTTGTGTAACCATATCATTAAACAAATGATGTAAATTGCCACAATGCTCTATTTTTCAAACCCACTGACATGCATGAATGAACAGCCCCTCTCCCAATTAGTCCAGTAAAATGAGATTTCAGTTTATTGAAAAATTAAGAGTATCTTTAAAAGATTTAAGACATAGAAAACTAGTGGCACTATGATATACACAGAAAAAATGACTCAAGCATATGAAACCAAAACAGTATTACTGTAAAAAATAACATCATGTCTTACTTTAGTTTCTTCAAGTTCGGATATGCTGCTAAGTTCCTCTGTGTTGACATGTTCAAAATCAGACTCTCCCACTGCTATCGGTACGGTCACAGTGAGATTTGGGTTGTTTATGAATGACATGTGATCACTGCTGTCCATGCAGCTGGAAGTTGTTATTCTAGGCCTCTGATAATCAAACATTTTGTTGATTTCCGCTACCGTGTGGTTGGGAATGCACTGATCTTTCTTATCATTTTGTTCATCAGCTGAACTTAATCCAGCGGCGGCCTTGCATCTTTGCAAAAAAACAGCTTGCATACATTCACATATCTTCCTCTTTACGTAATCTATTCCCCTCTGAATTCTTGCTATAGCAATCTGTAGATTATTTGCTTCAGTTTCCTGTTCTGGAGCAGCAAGGCTGTCTGAACTGAAAGAACTCAATAATAATGCCAGGAAGAGATTTAGTACCTGGAGGATGGGGTGGGGAAATAAATTAATTAGATTTTTTTCCTCTCTAGTTAATCATTTTGATTTTTTGATTTTGATTTTCTACCAATTTCATGCATTCACCTTTTAGTTTCTTAGTAAAAACAGTTCAGTACCTGACTCTAGATTTTCAGCTTTGGCAGACATAAAATCAAGTTTTCTTGCATGATTTTGATTGTGAGGGAGGGAGGGAGGGAGGGAGGGAGGGTGTGTGTGTGTGTGTGTGTGTGTGTGTGTGAGAGAGAGAGAGAGAGAGAGAGAGAGAGAGAGAGTTTTTCATCAGAATAGGAGGTCAGTCCTATTTAAAAAAATAGATTTGTATAATAGGACGTACGTTGACTGGTTGGTAACACTACATCAGCGCTGTTTTTGAAGATAGATTGGAATAGTATTGGAAAATAACAGATTAACATGTAGGAAAAAAAGAAAGGAGAACCTGCGTGATGAAAAGGATGGGAGCAACACAAACACATAATTAAAATTCAGGCCTGCTGGGGTCCAAACTAGATATGTTAGGAATATCTCACTCTCTACAGGTGATTTTTTGAACCAGTGCAATTTCTACAACATTTGTATACTTTCATTTCTGAAGAGATTACTTGAAATTAACTACAGCTGAGTGTTATAATCTGTACTGTAAACTGTGGCTGGTTGAAACATAGTAAAATATTCTTGCCTTGTTTATGAAGCCTGGAAAAGTGTAATTCAGTAACTTGATACAGAAGAAGACTTCCCACCACATTTTTGCAGTTATGACAGAGGAAGTAGAAGGTGGAATACTTGAACTGGACTTGCATAGGCTTGTAAATTTAGCATTATGTCAGATTCAGCACAGTAAACTACTGTGCCCATCACAACAATTTAAACATCTGACAAGTATCTAAAGTTGCAGAAGATATCAAGTTATAAACAGCCACCTCAGTGATTTTTAAACTCTATCTTACCTATACAATGGGCATGGAATTTGTGTGGTACCAGTAGACTACATATCATATAGTTTGCAACAGGAATAGCTCTAAGTCCCTAAAATGCAGTCCCTAACATATTTTGCATGACCAACTTGGCTGGTGTTGCAAATGCTCAATGCTTTTTGCAACAGTCTTAGAAAACTGGTAAAAGTGCAATTAAACTGCACTAACGTATTTTAATTGAGTGACTAACTGAAATAGCCTAGAGGTGAGGACTTGGGATAGGTGGAGAATTGCACATGCATGATGATACACGCATACAGATATATACTCTAGAATAGCCCTTCCTGAAGAAGTCAATGTCTTCAATCAGAAATGTCTATGCATGGTGACCACAAGCTTTGGTACCTACTGTTGTACTAAAAAATGACATGTACAAGATATCTTTGGCACTATTTATTTCCTGTTTCACCTACTTCTCTGCTGGGCATGGATTCCTGTGTCTATGCCACTGCCCACTGGCCATCACCACAGATCAAGAGGATGAGCCACAAAAAGCCGGGCATGAAACAATTTTCTACTGCTGGGGTCTTTTACTAATCTGGAGCATATGCAGGCAATCTGCTGTGTAACAGGTCTCAACTGGTTACAGTGAACGTCTCTCAACATTTAGATCAGGCAGGAAATTTGATATTTTGGAAGATTTGAAGCTGATACTGGTTAACATGCAAAAGACTAGTTACATCAATGGAAACAAGCCAATACAGGGATTCTTGAAATCCCCCATAACTTTCTGAATTTATAAAAGATATTTGAAAAGAGCATTCTTAGTAGCTCCCATGGATGCTAAACTTTGGTGGAATTGTTAATAAGGAGAATGCCTCTTTAAAGCATACGCTTTTACAATGTAAACTTACTTACTTAAGTTTTGGGAGAAAGTAGTGGACTATGTAAATATGATTGTGCGACAAAAGCTAAAATTTTCAGAGGATAGTATTCTTTTGAACTATATACCTGGTACATGGAATTTCACATCTGGACAATGTAAATAGATTCTCCATGCCCTTACCAGGGCCAAAAGACTGATACTACAGCACTGGAAAGATAAATATACCTAGACATAGACTTTGTATGGACAAGTATAATGAAATATGGAACTCATTTATAAAAATACAGTAGGTTAAAAAATGATAGTTATATAAATCTATTAGAAATATATATGTACTTGAATAATATATGCATTAGATAAGCATATATAGAATTGTAATTATTTATTGTTATAATGACATATTAACCCTTTTTTTTTCTTTGTTGTATTTCAATTTTTTGTTAATGTACTTTTTATGTGTTTTTTCCCTCTTTTTGTAATTAAAAATTTAAAAAAATTAAAAAGAACCTTTGGTGGAATTGTGCGATAGCCGCTTTCCCAACAAAACTGATTGACTGCCCTCATTGACAGTAAGAGCTGTATAGTATCAGACAACACAGTAGAAACAATCCCCAAACATCTGTGTAAAACAGTGTCTACAAACACTTACCACCAGGTTTCCAATCACCATAACCATCATGAAGACTGTCAGGCAAAGGGCTTGACCTGCAACCTCCATACAGTCCCACATGGTTTCTATCCATTCTCCACAAAGCACTCGGAACACGATCAAGAATGAGTGGAAAAAATCATTCATGTGCCAGCGAGGGAGTGTACAGTCTTCTGAAATTTTGCACTTACAGTTCTCATAGTTTTTACCAAACAGCTGCATACCAACCACAGCAAATATGAAGACAATGATAGCTAGCACCAAGGTCAGGTTTCCTAAAGCTCCAACTGAGTTCCCAATGATCTTTATTAGCATGTTTAGAGTTGGCCAAGACTTTGCCAGTTTGAACACTCGAAGCTGAAAACATTAATGAAGAATTCATATGTAAGAGAAATGAATATAATTTATATAAAATTATATTAAGGTACAGGTACCTTAAGATACAGGCTGGCTAAAATGCGAGAGCCACTAGGCTATTATTATATAACCCTATTAGCTGTAAACTTGTAGCCTGTGGACTATTTTGACTCCTCCAGTCCCGATTTACAACACCACAAGTCCTCCCAGATTGCAAAACTGTCAGTTTTCAGCAGTGTGTTTTTCTGTTGTAAAGGGCCTCTCAAGGTCCTTTAAAATTCTCCAATCTACTTTTAAGAAATAAAAAAACACGGAGCTCTGCTTCTGATGTCACCATATAAGTGAACCTCGCTCCACTAGAACTTGCAGCTGAAATAAACTGAAAATAAAGAAAAAAATCCTGCCTGGAAAAAACAGTATGCCCTGCTCTAGCTTAAACATGTTACATACTGAATCATGGTTTTAGTTACAGCTCCAAAAGTACAGACTTCTTTAAAGTAATAACTGCCAAACAAAATACAAGTTCATGTTCCAGTTTTCCTAGACACCTCGCCTTTGTGATTGTTGACATAATAGGAAGGGTATCTTAGAACTCTTTTCTTTGTCTTATAGCTGAAGAACCAAATTGATGTTATCAAATTTAAGAGGTCCGGTCTGGCCACAATCTGGCTGGATAAACAAGGTTGTGCTGCTGATCGCTACCACAAACTGAAAACAAATATATTAATGCTTAAAAAACCACAAACTATCCTTTCTTTACCAGCAGCAATTTATTGGAGAGAAGTCAAAGGTCTCGTCCACAGACCTTCCTCACCTGGGCATCAAAATGGATTGTTAACCTTTTGTTGAGGATGTATCTTCACCACGGAACCTCCATTTCAGTGTCAGCCTGCTGCTGAGTCAGGCTGAAGCCAGATCAAGGTGATCTGTCAGAAAAGGGGTATTTTCCCCTGGGAAATACACCATCTCCCATGCAGGGGGAGTCTGAGGCAGGTCAATGACCTGCAGGGCTCCATGTGGGCCACTGCAGGACTGCCCCTCCCATTTGGCCATGGAGCTTGTTGCCTCTGTGACCATTGCTGCTTTGGCTACTGGAGACAACAGAACCTTTCCAGCAACTGAAACTTTCTTTTGTTAGTTTCTAGTACCTATTTCAGAAAGTTGCTGTTCCTTCCACTATTTGCTGCTGCTTGCCGTAGAGCAGGAAACCTGAGACGGACAGACAGGGTTCCTTCATCCTCCCTACTCCTCTTGTCTTTGCAGCATCTGCCCTTATCTCTGTACTTCTCCCCAGCAGCAGAAACCACTGCCCTGTCATGTGAAGGTAGCAGTTTTCCTGGCTTTGTTTTGGAGGCACCTTATGAATGCTGTGGTGTGTTTTCTTCCCTTCTTAAGGATGAGAGGAAAGCACATAGCTGGGGTTGTAAGGAAAAGCCATAAACCTGGCAGCTTTATATTTGCACAGGCTTGCTCCTAATCATTCTGAACACTTGTGAGATCCAGGCTGCTATCAATTCCAAAGTGGCCTAGAAACTTATGATTTCTCAGAGATACCGAGGTCTTTCCAGGAAATACAAAGCTTCTCATCCCAGTTCCTTTTCACATGCCCTTTGCTATACCAAACACCTGCCTACTAGAGAGGCCACGTATGCTATCCATTGTTGGATCCTATGTAGGTAGATGCTAATAATGTTGGGAAATAGAAGAGTGATCTCTCTCTATCCCCACATTATGCACTTCACAAAAGCCTTCTATTCTAGCAAGAATGGCTAAAATACTTCCTCCTCAGTAAACCAATGAACTGCAGAATCCCTCCAGGGCTTTCAACTTATTCCAGACAAGGAGGATCATTTTGGGGATGTGCTTCATGAAAACCACACATCCAAAACAGGGGGCTTTTGTTCTCCCCAAATCAGAACACAGCAGACTATATAATGGCAATGTGTGGAATCAGCCAGTTTCTATCTAAGAAAATAATTACATACATGGATATTCCATCCAAGTGTTTGCAAAGTATCTAAGGCAGATCCTGGTAGATTTGAAAGTTCTAGTTTACTTGTTCTAATTTATTTATAAAACTTCTAATCCACCCTATTATGGAAACAATCTCCAAATGGGATAAATGGATTCTGTCAATTCCAGAGATATTATGTCTTGCTGTGTAAGTGAACTAATCTGTAGATCTGTGCACAACCTGCTGGATCCAGCAAGTCCAAAATCCACTCAGAAGGACTTTCATCCTAAGGAAAATTGCAGCTATACTGAACCCACCCCCTTACAGGCCAGATATTTACCAGTCTGAAAGACCTTAAGACTGACAATCCCTCTACATGTTGAAGACCCAGCTCCATTAAACTCAGGGTGACAATGATGCTATCAAAAATATTCCAGCCTTCTTGGAAATAATAATAAGGATCCATGGCAATTACTTTGAGGACCATCTCTGCAGTGAAGATTCCAGTGAAAACCTAAATGTAGAATGCAATCAGTTAGTTATTTTATTCCTTTATTCCCATGAAAACCTCATGTTTTATTTTGTTCTTTGTGAGCATAAAACTCAAGAAACAATACTTGAAATACACTGACGAAAACAAATGTTTAAATCTCATTTCCAATTGTTCCAACTAAGGAAAGGCATGGCTTGACATAATTTTAAAAGAGCTGAAGTATAGGAGAACTTACACCACAAGACAGGACCCAAGGAAGGGTTTGTTGGAGGAACAATTATTTAACTACTTAACTTTCAATTATACAGAAACAGCCTTCCAGATGTATGGGACTTCAACTCCCAGAATTCTCAGTCAGAACATCATTCCCCACTGTAGTCCCAGTCTTGGAACTATAATTCTGAAAAGAAGGAACAGGGCCATGGGAAACACACATTTTCCATAAAATAGACTCCAGATTTAATCTCAGCAAGAAGGATTTTAATATTATGTTGGAAAAAACAAAAAGCAATAGTATTTGCTATATTGGTGATTCCTCCTGAAAAGGGACTGATGTTCTGACTCAAGTTAGTATTTTCAAAATGTTTAGAGAGATATCCATTTTTTGAAAGCTGCCTTAGAGTTTAGCAGATTTATAAATTAGAAAATTGTTTAATGTAAATTTGACTTACCAGGTTTCCATTTTTAAGAACACTATTGAAGGTGTCTTCAATTGGATAATGTTCCATGGCCATGAATAGTGTATTTAAAATAATGCAGATAGTAATCCCAAGATCAACAAATGGATCCATCACAATTAAATGAACAATTCTCTTTATTTCTAACCAATTATCAGAACAATTCCAAATCAGGTAACTGTGGGCAAACTTATACCAGCACGGTGGACATTTCTGTCTTGATTCTTCAAGTTCTGAAGGAAGCCACATTGAAAACATTTTTAAAAACTCCTCATATTGATTTCATGATTTACATTCATTAGGAAACAACAACTTCACTAAAATCCGATTTACTGATGCATTTTCATGTATTTTCTCAATTTAATTTTCTGTCACAGCATGTTTCAAATATTGCCATTTAAAAGGGGAAGACCATTATATGACACAGATATTGTGGCAGAGAATAAAGTGCTGGATTATTTATTTATTTATTTATATTTATGTAATCTCACAGAAAAGTGATTCTGGGCAGCACACAATAGAACTTCTCTTCAACTCTTCAAAGATCAGAATATTAAAACAAGTACAATTCAAAAGACATCAAGCAATACTATTAATAACAAGATAGTAGAGAAAAATTTATGTTAACAACAATGTAGCCATCTGATTAGATCACTATTGCCTTGAGATCCCCAAGCCTGCTGACACAGCCATGTTTTGAGGGATTTCCAGAAGGATATCAAGGATGGGGCCAATCTCACCTGGGGGGGGGGGAATGATGTTCCACAGGGCAGGCCCCATGGCAGATTAGGCCCATCTCCTGGGTTCTGCCAAATGAAAATCTTTCGCAGTCAGGCGGATGTAATCAGGTGGAGGTGGTCCCTCAAATAACCCGGCCCCATGCCATGAAGAGCTTTAAAGGTCAAAGCCAGCACCTTGAACTGGACCCTGAAGCAAACTGTCAACGAATGCACCTCACGGAACAAAAGTGTAACGTGTGCCATTCTAGGGACACACATAACTGCCTGTGCCACCACATTTGCACCAGATGAAGCTTCTGGATACTCTTCAGGGGCATGTAGAGTGCATTACAGTAGTCTACCTGGGAGGTGACCAAGGCACGAGTGACTGGGAGCAGAGCCTCCCGGTCCACAAATAGGCATAACTGGAACACAGCACAAAGCTGTGCAAAAAAAAAAAAAAAAGATATTCATTCCTACTGCACCATCTTGAGCATGGTTACCAGAAAAAAGGGTGGAACCATCCTGCCCCAGAGCACTGACTTCACACTGCCACTGACAGTGGGGACCCTATGACCTGCTCCCCATTGCTCAGTTGCAGCCATATGTGGGGAGATGGGCGGGGACAAGTCTAATTAATTAATAAACAAACAAACAAACAAATAAATAAATAAATAAATAAAATATCTGAGGACAAGTAGGTAGGGCTCTCAGAGGTATATGCAAAACTGTGCATTGATCTAAATGTGTAGCTTCCATTCAAACAAAGGGGTGTATAGAACTTGCTCCACCCTCTGTTTCTTCCTTACTATGACAAGGCACCTTGATTAAAAATAGGTGTTAGTTAGGGCTTTGTCACAGTTTATTCTAGTACTTGAAAAAACTGCATTTCTAAAAACACATCCAGTATACTAACTTTTTAAAACAGGTTGACTGTCAGTACACTTAAAGCAATGGTGTCTTGCATGAAATTGTAAAATATATTGTTAAGAAAAAAATGCTAGCTTGAGAAACATAAGATAGTTCAACTGACTCTCCTAAAACACACTGAAGGAATGCATGAGAGGGGTTGTAGGCCCACCCAAGGGAGTTGTTTGACACATTTGATCTGGAATGGTCCAAAGAAGCATTTTTCCTGTGATTATGCAGGCATGAACAATGAGTATGCACGTGTGACCCTCAGTACTGTCAGCATTCCATTTTCTTTTCTTAATTGCTTCCACCTAAATCTGTAGCACCAGCCAGGAACACCCAAAGCCAAACATACCTTTTCCAATTATTGCACATCAGCTGCAGTACAGCAGACCCACAAGCCCAAGAAAACGGAGAGTGTTTTAAGGTTCTACAGGTGCTATGCACATTTTGAAAACCTCTGATTCCAAAACCTCTGCAGAGCCTAATAAAGTACTTTTTTTTTCTTGCTTAGTATCATCCCTTAAGTCTTAGCTTTTCAGTTTCCCATATACATAACAGAGAAGTAAATCAAAGTTCCATAGCAGTTTTACTATGTTCAGGCACACAGCTTATACACAGACCCACCTTCCATCGTGTTTGTGATAATGCTTGCTATGCTCATAGCTCTTTGCCTTACGGTGGGGTCTTCCAGCAAATCCATCGATATCTGAAAAGAACTGGACCGTCTCTTTTTGCTTTCCATCTCAGAAGCGGTACTCTACAGTGAAGAAAGAAGACTAAATTATCAACATGACTACAGAGATGCATACTAGGACTGTACCCCAACAAATAACAAGACTTCGAGAAGTTCATGCTACTGAACACGCAGCTGAATCCTTCTGTATTTCTTAGGCTTAAACATACTCAAAAAGTAGACTGTATTTTGTGCTGGTTACATGTAACCAACTAACCCTGCACCCCGCGATAGGCCAGTTTAGCCTTAGATGATCAGAAATGTCCCAGGACCAGGCCTACATCTCAGGAGCTCTTGAGGGCTGTCATGCAAATCTTGTATATTAGCTTGAAGTTCTCTTGCTTAGTAATTGAAAGCTACATTTCAGCTTTCCCAATGCGGTGTTCAGCTCAGGATTATGGATCTGCTTCTTGACCCAGACTTTAGCATGGGGTAATCTATGGCCTCATGCAGCACATTTTTTAATTTAGTTTTGCAGATCCTCCTTGGCATGTTGACATAATTTCTTCCATTTTGAAATGGATTATACACAAAAACTATAACGTAATATAGGTTTAGGTTTCTCGAAATACTGATGGTGGCGATGGTGGCACGCACGCTAAAATTAAGAAAACAAGTGAAAAAAGCTAAAATTCTGCCTAATAAGGGAAAAACTCCAGAAAATTACATCATCCCCATCCCATTGCCTTAAGCCTCTGTCTTCTCTGTACTGGTGGATATGAATCCTATCTTCTGTAAACTGCAACACTTACAATTGAAATGACCCTAATTATTCAACTACATCTTACTGTTAAGACACAAAGAAACTATATGTAAATAAAAGCATGAAAACTTGTACTAGAGTTTAGAAGATTTAGTTTTACGCTTAGATAACCTGACACCTTTCACATGGGGGTCCAGAAAGAAAAATTAGGTCATGCAACAAAAGTCATTTCAGCAAACGGCATTATGTTTTGAGCCAGTGCTCCTCCAAGCCTTCAATCCATTCTGGATAATTGTAAAATAAAAAATAAAATAAAATAAAATAACAAAATTATCCCAGGTACATCTTGTTACATGCTGTTTTGTCACTAAATCTGTCTAAGAATAAAAACATGACTTAACCGAGCTTCAGCATGCCAGTCACAAACCAGGGAAGATGTATTGGGATATAATACTATATGGAGCTGCAAACACAGTATGGAGGTAAATATGATCTAATCAATGTGAATTTATTGCATTTTTTTAAAATTGGGAAATGAGTTTTTAATGAAGCAGAAATACAGTTAGAGAAAATATACTGAGGCACGGAAAGGCCTGGCTTGTAGTGAGGGTCAAAGCACTGATGTTAATCTTAGGGCGTACCCTTGAGCGCAAAATGGTTCCTTCGCAAGAACCAAAATAAAGGTCCTGATCCTGATCCTAGCATGGAGGGCAGGATAGGAAACAAGGTAGCTTTCACCCTCCATTTTGCCCCCGGTGGTCTCCATCCGATCATATTGCGGGAGTGCAAATTTGTGTGGCTCCACACAAATTCCCATCTACATGCAGCTCTACTGATGTCTACATATGTAGAGATGCACACAAAACAATCCCCAGGAATCCTAATATGCAGGCTCAGTAAAGGCAAGATTTATTGCCTTCCTCTGCGCCTTTCCTGCAAAGCCAGTTCCTAGGAGACCCGCTGCCCGAGGAAGTGCCGTAGAGCGTGGAAGAATGCTGCACTTGTAGCCAGGGCATGGAATGCTGCACTTGTATAAATCACTCTAAGGCAGGTTTCTCAACCTTGGCAACTTTCAGACATGTGGACTTCCATAAGTCTTAAAGTCCACACGTCTTAAAGTTGCCAAGGTTGAGAAACCCTGTTCTAAGGGGAAAGAAGTGTCCTCTTGTTAGGGAAAGGCAATGGGGCAGGCACTAGTGGGGGAATGAGAAGAAGTTAAGAGCAGCTGTGGCAATGGAAGTGGATAAGTCAGGGTGCACAACTTTGGGGAACTGAGTGCCACATTTGTGTGGCAAGGTTTGCATTCCAAAAAGTAGGAGGCCAGGATAAAGAGGTGAGACCAAGAAAATTTTACTTCAGATCAATATAGTTAATGGAATTATTTTCCATGCATTTAATGATTTCCCCCCTTTTAATGTACATTAAAAATTACAGTAACAGCTGCTTTTTGAAGGGCTCTGGGGTCCACATATAGCACATATGCACCTCTGGGAACAAGTTACATAACATACATCTTTTAGGCAAGGATGAGTAGGAGAAAAGCAAAGGGAAAGGAGCAAAGAAGGGGGTGAGGGTATTTGCTCAGCATAAATTAAATGTAAACATGGCAAATAAATATGTTGTCTTCCTTTCTTTTAAATCACATCCGGAATGTGTGTTTGCAAATACATGCAGCAGAAGTCAGACCATTTATTTTGTGTAGCACAGTTTTAAAGCCTGGAAAGTGACAATATGAAAGCATTTCCAAGATGCAGAAACATTCACGGTTTGGATTCCATTCTGGAGACCCATCATGCCTACACTACTTAAATCATCCTTACACTGTCATCGGTAGTTGCTTTATCTATTATCACCTCTGGGAGAAGCTGTCCAGTAGGTGACAGGAGCACTGGTGGTCCTCCTACCAAGGAAACCACCCCATTGCAGTCCACGCTGCTCTGCATCTTCCCATTCATTGGAAACATGGTCTGACTAAGATTACTGCTGCGCCGTTCGCTATGTCTGCGTAGAACAAAATAGGAACCATTCCGGCTTCCATTCTCTTCAAAGGTGCTGTGCTCACTGTCAGCATCTGAGCCTCCTTCGGTGGTTTGACCTTTGAAGCTGGAAAAGCTGGCCCTGCTATTGCGCCTTGTGGGAAACAGCATTGACTAAGGAGACAGAAATTGAACCATCAAATGAAAACTTGTAAATCACATACACATCCTATTGGCAGGCTAGGCAATAACTTTGAGAGCATAAGCACAGTTGGACCTTGGGAAGTATGAAGCGATTAGACTCCTAAAATGATTATCATGAGGGTGAGACATGCCTCCTAGGGGGTAAAGGAATGTATGTTTGACTCAGAGAAGGGGAAGTGGAACGTCAAGCCATTACAGAAAGGTTATGTGAGTCTTGGGAAAGTAGAAAACATGAGAAAGAAACTCAAAACAACTTTGCCTTGATTGTGTTAGGTATAAGTTGAAGTAGAAAGGGGCTTTGGCAGGCTTTCAAGATTCTGTTACAATAACCTAACTGCATTAAAGTATATTTCAAGGCTCTTAGCACCTCTTCTTTCCTGACCTTGTCAACCTCAGTTGGCTGTCAATCGGTGTGGCCAATCACCAATACCCATTTAACAGAAAGTATTGTTTTCCATCATCTCCTCTTGTCCCCAAGGATGTCTGATGTCTGTCAATCTCAGCTTATTCTTTATTTGGGCAGGTAGGCATACTTCCAAATTGAAGCAGCCACCATTTTCATTTTCTAGAAATACCTATATGCCTGTATGAGGCTTATGGGCTTTTGTAGAAACTAGGTTAATATTAATGGGTAGTGTTTTGAAATATGATAGCTTTTCTATTATTTTAATTAAAAGAATGTTTAAAAAGTAATCAAGATCAACTTGAGCAATCAGCTTGACAAGAGAGATGCCCATGGCACTATTTTCCCCACCCTGCAATTTCAATAAATGTTGAAGGTACTTCCAAACACATACAGTTTACTGCATCAAAAGGCTATCAATGAAGCTTTACCCATATTGTTAAAGGAAAATTCAACATAACTAATCGTTCCATTGAGATGATAATCAATAACTAGTAGATTGTGATTGCTTAACATTCTGACTACATTGTCACCATGTTAATTTCTCCTTGTGCTAGTAAGTTCTTATGAAGTCATAAAAATGTACATATATTTAAATAGGTTATTTTGCTATCAGATACATAGCATCATTCTGTCCTTCCAACATAGCAGCAAAGACATCACTAGATAAATTTTTAAAAATCTACCTGTTTCCCTGAATTTCATATTATCATCTCTACCTCTTTTCCAACTGTTTGGCTTACTACTAATAAAAAGATACTATTGTTTTAAGTTCCTCAGTTACTGCAGGTAACAACAAGAACCTGAACTCCAGTAAGGGCACAATTTGTTTAAGAGCCATGTACTTCTTTCCTTGCATGCAGACCATAACATGTGATTCAGGGCCCCATCTGCAACAGTTTGGATAGATATACCACAATATATCTGACCTGGTATGGAGAAATGACCCTGCTTTCATATGTGAGTCTATTTCCTTCCAGGGAAAATCGAAATCCCTTCCTTCTGATGCTACTATCCGATTCTGATTTTGGAAACATTCTGCCATTCCCTTTATCTTCTCCAACAGACAATTCTCTCTGCCGTCTTTTCTTCCTCCGGTTTCTTCTTTCTTTAGCACTTTTGGAGCTTGACAATTCTGAAGATGTTTCGGAAAGTCTTCCAAGGGTGCCATCATCCCTGAAGTCTTTATAAGCCGCTGCTGCTGCCAGGGCCTATCATAGGAAGGGATCAACTACATAACTACTCTACACAGGACTTAATTATCTAGCATGGTGCTTATTATGCCAAAAGAACATCGCTTGAAGAATGCAAGGGGAAAAAATGAACATGCCTGTACCAAAATATTAGTAAAACAACTTTACGCTAAAGTAAGAGTTCTTAAGTCTTTTTGTTTCATGGATCCCTTTGAGAGTCTGGTGATCCTTATAGATCCCTTCTTAGAAAAACATATTTGAATGCATAAAATCAAATACATAAATACTGTATTACTAAGGAAACTGATTATACTCAAATACAGTTATCAAAATATTTAAAAATAGCAAATATGCTGTCAGAACCTCGCAATACAATATATGTGCTTCTTTATTAAGCCATTAAATCAATAACAAGCTAAGTTTCAGTTAGTGAAAATAAAGTTGCAATTTTTTCCCCATCCAAGTTCATGAAGCCCCTGAAATTTATCAGCAGGTTAAGAACTCCTGATCTAAAGATTTAGCTGATATATAATAATTAGAGTTAGAATCTTGTGTCTTGACTTTATGTGTATCATTAAATAAGCCAAGGTACTTCATACTCTGTACACAGTGTTCTTTCCACCAGCTTGAGGCACTCATCTGGTTGTAAGGCTCAGGGAACTCCACCCCATCCTTATGAGGGGGAATAATGCTATATGATATCCTTAATCTTCTGTTGTCTTCGTTGCTGTTGCATCTGTTCTGCTACTGCTATTTGACAGATGATAGTTGTCATAAGGTTTATATGCTTCCCATATGCTTGATGAAGGCAAGACATAATGTACCCAGATAGGACTCCATTTTTCTAAAACACATCATATCAGGCACTAGTTTACAAACATGTATCTCAAAAATGCAACAGGTTTCTTGAACACTCTGAAATAAAAGGCAGTGCTTCGTGGGAGTTTCAAACAAGTACTTCTAAAAGGAATGATGTTTTGTGCAGTTCCTATTTATCTATATTTACTTTTCTTGAAGATTTTAGACTCCAATACCTGAGCTTCCTCTTGTTGCTTTTTCAGATGCTCAAGCATGTGCTGATACTCAGCCTCCTTTCGGTGGGCTTCTTCAATAGTAGCTTGATTTTGTTCTTCATAGGCCATAGCTACCACCGCCAAGATCAGGTTGATCAGGTAGAAAGAGCCCAGGAAAATCACCACGACAAAAAAGAACATGTATCCTTTGCCAGCAGCCCGCAACGTCTGGGAAACCAAATACGAGTTACTAGGTTAGCAAAACAAGTGAATTTTAAAAGTATGTGTCTACAGTATATCTGTATATCTATATTTCTATATCTTTTCCTGTTCTGTTGATGTTGTCTCCTAAATATATGGAATGAACAAACAAGGTTTTTGTCTCGCATCAGCAGTACCAAAAACTTTTCTGAATTTAACATACTTTGTATTCAGCTCTACCACTATGTATTATTTATTTAGAAACAGGTATGAGGAAACTGTTTGAGAAGCTGCATTAAATCCTATCAGAGTTTTCAACGCAGCACATGAAGTTTAGTTGTTTCTCTAACAAACAGTTCACAGTAATTCTTCACCCAAAACATGTCCAATGTGATGTGGTGGTTTATTTTTCTGTTCAGCCATTTGCATAAACAATTTTGGTCCTTTCTCACAATTAAAAGTATTCCTTTTCTCACCAGTTGGTAAAGGTTTTCCCAGTAATCCTGAGTCATGAGCCGAAAGAGTGACAAGAAAGCCCAGCTGAAGGTGTCAAAGCTCGTATAACCATAGTTGGGGTTTCTACCAACTGGCATACATGTGTATCCTTCTGGACATTGCCTATAAAAAAAGGTGATGAAATAGCAATTTTTAGGCATTCTAATTAAGCATATGGAAAATATCTGAAAGCAAAAGAAGAAGCAAAACTGCAATTTGTACCTGGAAATACTGGGGTGTATAATAAGCCCAAACTGTATGGAATAGTTGAGAATAAAAACTTTACAGTAGCCTATTTAGATTCTTGAAGAATTTAGTCTTTGAAAATTCTGATGAATTCTGACCTAATCCCATATTCAGGATTAATAGGTGAAAAGAAATTACCTCTCAAATTTCATACTTCCTCAAATCTTACGATGCAACAATCATGTCAAAAACTTCAGATGCACTTTAAAATGCTTGTTTTAGACTAAAATAGTTTAGAAATTAAAATTAAACATACACTGAGATACAGTATATCTATTAGGCACATTAAGAGTACAAATTACTATGTGAATTTATAAAGATCCAAAAATTCTGTGGATTACAAGAATCTACCTATGTACAGTACATGTTCAAGGCTGACATGAACCAGAACTGGACTGACCTCAGAAACTATAAATTAAGGACATATATTGCTTAGAGTTCATTACACTGAGTTCCATCAGAGTGAATATCTGAGGTTCAGTGCCGTTTTGATGGAGTTTCCATTTTTTGGTGCTTTTCCTCCTACTTTCCTTGTCAAAGAAAAGAGATAATGTCTAGTTTTGCCTGAACTAGTTCCAAGTTAATATAATTATATGATTGTGTGAAGAAGCTCCCATTAACTTAGCATGATTTTCAGGAATAATTGTACTTTTGTTAGGAAATTAAAGAAAATGGGTCTTTATACTAAACTGGGCCTGTAAAACAAGGTATTACAGTGGCTTGAATGTCCTTGCCATATCATAATGCAAAGAGGAAATACTAGATTTCTCCAATTTCTTCCCTTGAGCTACATACAGCTTTCTCTGTTATATGCCATGCTGCCTGGAAGCATCCCCAAACCTCTAAGATGAGCTGCTTTGTAAGGGGTAGGAGGCTGTGGAAGGAAAGAAATTCCTTTCATGAATTCTGCTCAAATATGTTAACATTCAGTTCAAAGCATTTGATGAATTAGCAGATTTAGTTCCATTACTAATAATGGGTTTCTCTTCTAAACTATACTTCGAAAGAGACTTACCCAGCATCTGAGTTATTACCACAGAGCAAGGCATCATTCGTACCCTCCAAGAAGTAAAAGTGGTCTGATAAGAAAGAAAAAGTTCCTTATGACATTTTCATTCGTATAATAGTCATTGCTGTCTGTTTGTTGTAAAACAACATTTTCAGAGTAAGAGCCGCAACCCAATAAACCCACTGGACATACAGAAATGGTCAACAGACACGGAACAGAGATCTCTTTTAAAATCTAAACTGGCACCCCATGCACAATGGTTCAGAGTTTTGCTTTCCTGATTTAAAAAAACCCAGAAACTTCTTGTTGATGCTCTATACCGTTACTATGAATGATATGGAACAAAAAAATTAAACAAAAACAAGCAAAACCCTTATGACATGTCCTTTTGTGTTATAAACTTCTTAAGTTACCGTATTTTTCCGACTATAAGACAATACTTTTTTCTAAAATCCTTATGCTAAAAATTCAAGGAAGTCAGCCGAGGAGAGAACCACGCAGTTGCAAAACTGCCCGTACTTTGTTTCTGCAAAGAGGCTTCCTCCTATTTCTAGCCTCCAATCACGAGTGAAATAGCTTGAGTCTGCAAACAGACTTCCTCCAATCATGAGCCTTATGTAACTGACGTCAGCTGATGCTGAACAAACCAATTAGAGGAAGGCTGTTTGCAGAGACAAGCTATCGGGAGTTTCACTCGTGATTGAATGTAATCTATTATGCAAAAGAGCATGGAAATAGAGCTGCAGAGAGACGGTTTGGACCTCCTCCCATTGAGTGTATCAGGTAAATGTTACCTAATTACTAAATAAAAATGTGTTCTGCACTATCTTTAAAATATTGATTTCTTAATTTTGGGTTGGAAAAGTGGGGGTCGTCTTGTACATGGGGGCATCTTATTGACGGAAAAGTACAGTATTATCTGAATTTTTCTAACAAATTCTTCATAGACTTCCAGTATTTAAAAAAATTAAGGGTTGCTATAGTAAATACATATGCAAACACAATATTCATATAGGTAGAATAATTAACATGTCCTGGTTTTTCACTTATCAAACCAATTTCAAGTTTGTGTTATGTGCAAAATGACTATGGCTTACTTGTGTTTGTGATGTGTGTAGCCTCTACAACTGCTTTGCCCAACTTACAGCAGCCCAAACACATCTGGAAGGCATGAGGATGGGGAAGGGTGATGTATAGGATAGACTAACATAATGATAAGCTAACACTGCACACTCTGTTCTTCTACCTTAACACCAAAATGTCTATAATGTGTGCAAATATATCTGTGATCTTGTGACTAGACTTCTATTGTGTCTGAGATGACAGCAGTTAGGAATGCAAGTTAGTTATGTCTATATATGGATTAAATTCAAGTAGGTTGACTAGCCTGATTATATCATTAAAACTCTAGAATTCATGTGATTATTATTATAATTATATTAGTTTTTTTATAACAAAACCATCTTAGGAATCTATGTGATTACTAAAGTAATAATTTACTAAATGATTACTAAAGTCTGATGTTCAGTGAAAGGTACTTCCAGTGTGTGTATGCAAATTGCAACTAACATTATAGCTACTGGGAAAGTGGACAATTTGATTGAAGGGAAATTACTTATCATTTTTATCAAACTACAACACCCACAACATTTGAAAGAGCTTTTCTTTTTCTTTTGATATTGCAACTGAAACCACTAATTAATTAATCTCTGTGACTGATCATTTAGATTCAAATACAACACAAGAGTTATTGGTTACTTACTGCAGTTTTATCTTGCAACTATCTGATTTGATATGGTGTTTTTGCTAATGGCACTGATCTCTCTTCATTTAAGCAATTCATTTTAAATCATCTGCCCTACAATGAATTAAACTGATATGGTATTTAATCCAGAGAAGCCACTAAATAAAATTAGTCCAGAAAAAAACCCTCTTAGATTAATTATTATTCCATCATCATCAACCCTACTGCCAGGCAATGCCAAGCAAATAATGTTTTCACTTTAATCAAAAAACCTGCAAATTAACTAAATACTGGAAAATGGAGTGCCACCCAGTGGAACAATTGAATGATGGTAGTGTGAGGGGAGGTTGATCCGCAGCAATGATTACACCATTATCTTCTGAACTCAGAATTGCCCAAATACATTGACTGGACTTATGGCAGGGCTTAGGTTCATATCCAAGTATTCTAGTGGATTACAATTATTGCTGCTGTTCGTTGTTGTTACTTAAACCTTACCTTCATTTTCAATATATTTAGACCAGATGAACTCGGTTCCATTGTAGTACTCCATAAAGCGTGGGTCTTCATAAGAAGAGTTACTCAGGGGCCAAAGTAAGCATTTATGCCTCAAGTGACCCATGAACAGCTGCAATCCTATTAGTGCAAACACACTCAGACAAAACAGAGTCAGGATCATGACATCCGAGAGCTTCTTCACTGACTGAATGAGGGCGCCTACAATTGTCTTCAGGCCTAAAACAAAGAGAAAGGCATAATCCCAAATTAGCTACAGTTCCAGCTTTAGGTGTTAGGCAACTGAGATGAATTAAACATTTCATGCAAGCAGTTCCTATTTTTGAAAACCATTGCTTTTTGCCAGAAGAGAAAAGAGAAAGCCTTCAAATTCATGAGACATGAAATGTTCAAAAAGGCAACTATGAAGGAATATAAAAAGCATATCACCTAAACCAGCTATGTGACTGAAAGCCAGCAATTTCAGTCATTCTTACTTTGCACAGAGCTAATGCAGGGGGTAGGCAACTTTTGGGGGGCAGGAGTGTAATTTTCATTTTGCAAGCATGGGGCGATTACAGTCACAAACGTTTGACTGGAGAAGACACTCATTTACCACAAGGCAAAGTAGCCCTTCTCCCAGTATGCTCTCTGTGATCGCAGCGGGACCCGAAGGCATTCCTGCAAATCCATAGAACATTAGAGGGGGCTGCTTTGCTGTGTGCAGCATGATCGTTTCATACATACTGTATATAAAAGGGCTTCTGTTAAACAAAGCAGGATAGGAAGCTGGGTCTGTAGCAAAGGAGGTGTCATGGGCATGCTGGTGCCCAGGGGCACCATGTTGCCTACCCCTGATCTAATGTAAAGGAAAAATTTTACCAATAGTAAAATTTTTCATGCATGACTTAATGGAAACATCACCTTTCAAGCCAAAAAGTGGTTTGGCAACATACGGCTTCTAAAGCTATATTCATGCAATATCCATGCAGTTCCTTTGTTAGCTTATTACTAGAAGGTTTATTAGCAATCCAGTTTTCTATATACTAACATTTTCATTCCCAAGTTATTTCAATAAACAACGTTTATCTGAATATGAAAAGTGCAACCATTTTTCATATTGACGTGTGAAAGAAAATTTGCTATTTCATGTGCAACATACACAATCTGTATTGCTATCTCATGCAAAAATGTGTTAAACTCAAAGGCTGATGTCTTAACCACAGCAAGAAACAAGGAATTATTTCTAGACAAATAATCTGGATTATTTGATTAGCTAGTTTAGCAGTAAAGTTTGTCCAAACAGATATGACTGCAGTTCTGACAAATTTAAAATCAGCCTCTGGGTTTAACCTAGCTCTCACCTGGGATGACTGATATTGTTTTCAATGCCCGGAGAACTCTGAATGTTCTCAACGCTGAGACATTGCCCAGGTCCACAAACTCTGTCACATATCTGTAATAGGGGAGTTCACACACAAACACAATGACAGGATAAAAAGGAACAGTTGGATAGGTACAAGGGACCTAACACCTTACACCACTTACGTCTTACCTGGGATTACAGAAATAGTTTTCAAAGCTCTCAATACTCTGAAAGTTCGAAGAGCTGAAACATTGCCTAGGTTTACAAATTCTGTTACATACCTGTAGAATTAAACCACAGTTATTCAGAGTTGAGACAGACTTCAGGGTACTTACCTGAATATTTATTTGAGTTAAATCTTTTTCGTAATTGAATTATAATTAGCTTTTCTGATTTTGTGCTCGGTGTGTACAGTTGAAAATAAATCCCACCGTGTCCACTGGGGAATAACACCAAGTAAGTGCATGTAAGATTGCAACTACTGCCAATGCAATGCTCAGTGGTGCACTGAATATCAGTGACTAAAGATACTTCCACCACTTGTATATGGCACTGGCTTTGTTAGCAAAATGGAAGCTTTTTCAGGTGTATGTTTAATAAATTTATGTTATGTCTTCAAAGTGATTTGGATTATTTAAGTGAGCCAGTTTATGGTCACAACTGTCTGTGTGTGTGTGTGTGTACATTTGTGTGTATCTGTATTTGAGGCAATTTGAGTCAGTTATACTTTATTATTATATTACTGCTTCAACAAATGAAACTCTGACATCTTAAAAACAAGGGGAAACTGGATTTGACACAGCATTTTCCCCACTCATGCCCCCTACTTTCAATCTGCTCCTACACTTCCAGAATATACTGTGAAGAAACATGGATTGAGCTACAGGATGAACCATTGTGCTCCCCTTATCCTGCTGACAGAAATGACTTTAGTGGCAAAGAGAGCTAATTATGGACCAAGAAAATTAATCACTACTGAACTAAACATAAGCTTAGTATGGCTTATTTGCAGTTTCTGATGACAGTTTTTCCAGTTTGGGCTTCTGCTCATAGAGTGAGAATGTCCCCTTCTTTCTTTCTACCTTCTAGGGTTCCTGCAACTATCCAGACCAGAGGTTTGGGGAGGGGGCCATGCAGGGAAATTTCTTATCCTATTATGTCCATTCCACTAACAAAAGGCTACTGATGGATGCAACTGATAAAAAATACAATTAATGTGTCCCAAAACCGTCATGCAGGTGCAATCCTAGTGATATTCATTTTTTAAAACTGTCTAAGTCACCAATGTAAAAAAAAAAAAAAAAAATACTCACGCAAATGAAATTACAAGAAAATCAAGCCAATTCCAGGGATCTCGAAGGAAAGTAAAAACATCTATACAGAAACCTCTTGCAAAAATTTTTATGAGAGATTCAAATGTATAAATTCCAGTGAAGGTGTATCTGAAGGGGAGAAAAATCCAAGTAAACTTGTCATTCCCATAGAGTTTAGTACAGTAATTTCCTGCTCTTGTTAATGCCTCCTTCTCCTTTTATTTGGTGCCTTTGAATGTTGCAGAAATTTCCACACTTAAAATGGTAATTTTCCTTTCCACTTGCCCCCCTCCTGTTCCTTCTCAACATCTGCTCCAATAGCTTGGGGCTGAGGGCAGGGAATCCTTGTTCTGTCAGAGGAACATTCTTTCCAACAAAAAGAATATACTACTGGATTTTTCACATTATTTCTACATTGAGCTTAAAACACTATTGCAGACATACACTTCATTAAAAGTTTTAAGACATAAAGATTTAGTATGCACTTCGACACAACACTAGAAGGCTGTTTTTAGACACTGCCAAAGTTTTAAAGAGAGTTTGTATCCAGAATACCAAGTTTTTAATGCAGAGAGTTGATGTTCCTCCTTATTTGCTGAATAGGAAGGAACATACATTAGTAGAAGTTACTAAAGTGATTAACTAGTGATACAAAGAGATCAAAGCCTTTACTGTTTTAACAGATTCATTTTCCAGCTATGGAGGCATATGGAAGAGTTACATGTTCTATGTTGTCATTTTTTTCCATAAATTTCATGAGGTTTGGTTCGTGGCACTTTCTTTTTTTCTTGAATATGTCACAACCTCTCTTCCAGTGACACCAAAATCTGCATTTTCATCTAATAGATAATAGCAGCAGTGATGGAGACAGGGGAAAAAAAAAAATTCTGCAGAATTTTTCAATTTCTAAAAAGAACATTCTGTAAATTTTATTTGTTACTATCATTTGATTCCAATATATATTGGAATGTTTAGCATCTTCAAACATAATGATTTTCAGGATACATATGAAAGCCTATGTTGTTTCGCTCGTTTGTGAGTAACTCTGTGTATGTGGGTGTACATGTGAAAGAAGCCAAAAGAAACATTACAAATGGACCCAAGTAGGTATGTAGGAAAATATAATCAAAGTTAAAATTCTTATTTCAGCTCAAATTACAAGTGAAAAAAAAAAGCTAACGCTGTAACTAATGTTTGTCTTGCTTTCATCACACATACACAGAGCAAAGTTTCATTTCTTCTTTTCAGTTAACATTATTTTTCTTAACAGATTTGATCAGAAGATGAACACTTGTATATAATTAGATGGGACTTATAAACACAGAATATTTTTGACTCACTATTATTTCATTTTACTAATATCTCTTAATCGTTACTTCTTCATAATATAATGAGTAAACAAAACTAAGCTTCCTAAAAATAATCTGCATATTTTCCTTTATTTTTCCTTTTTTCTGTTGCTGCCCTGATATGTCATGGTTAATTTTTTTTTTTCCTCCAGCTTACTAAATGATTATTCTCTTTTAAAACGTTCAATTGCTATATGTGTGACCACATGAAAGAGATTATCAGATATCTGTACATTAGCTCTGAATTATTTTCTTCAAAATCAGAGAAATGATCTGGTGTTGAAGCTTGTTCAATTAAGCTTGCTGGTTCATTATTTTGTTATATTTTTTTCAAATACATTTGTATAAAATTATTTTATTACTTCACAAACATGTTATGTGTGTAAAAATGTGTCCCTTTTACAGTACAACAAACTCAACAACATAATGGAAAGAATAAATGATCTTCAAGCTAACTAGCTGTGGTTTTAGGTATGGGATATAATTCTCAATGTATTTTCATTTATCTTTCCTAGTTTTCATTTTTCTTTATCAAGAGGATTTAATTCAATGGTAGTACCTAGATCTTGCTCAAAGTCTTCTGTGCTAAACCAAATATTTAATTGCTTAGAACTGTGAACCTAATTCTTCTGAATAGGACACTATATTTCACATTGTACTAATGGGGCTGCATCCAACATCATTTGAAGAAATTTCTATTTGCACATGGGGTTTTCTCCATGCTCTCCTCTTATCCTTATTAGGCTCCCCAATTTGTTCTTATTATTACAAAACAGGAAACGGATATTTAATAGGCATCACTGCTATTCGAGTGCATTCACCTAGTAGAAATGCAATGGAGGAGCATACTGAGGTATCATATTTACTTACATAGTTATCTCTTTTCATTATGATTTCTTTTATTTGTCCTAACACATTTTTGTGCTTCATACTATTACTAGAGGTTTTTAATTCTTATTACCAATTTGGCAATATTTATCTGACAGAGGTAAGGGCATAGGCATAAGAGTGTGGAGTTAATTTGGGACAGGCACAAATGCTGGATATCATTATCATTATCATCATTATTATTATTTTATCCATCTCTCTCTCTCTCTCTCTCTCTCCCCCCCCCCCCAGAGGGCAAACATACTTAATACTCCTGCCTCCTATTTCCCTCACAACAATAATATGGATATGAACATGGAGGTGCCCTTAAAATGATAAAATGCAATAGTGCAACCCCCCACCCCCATTAATAAAACCAATAATTTCATTGAAGTTTGAGCTGGACAAGAAAATATACCACTTTGTCTTAATTCTTTTTAATCTATTTATGAAATACAACTCTTTCACTGGAAATACGCAAAAATAAAATCCAATACATTATAAAAACGTATTTTTAACGGGAAGGTTTAACTTGCATAGGGCCTGCTACCTGAGGGACTGCTTGTATCCAATTATTTTTGTCTGTCTGGTGAGGTTAGGCAGAGTCAGCCCTCTTTGGGTCTGGTCCTTTAAATAGTGTCATCCTGCAGGACACATAGGGGATACCTTGTCTGTTACGGTGCCTGCACCCTATAGAATGACATCCTCCCAGAGGTTCATAGAATTCCAACCCTAATGACATTCAGAAGATCATTAAAAACTTGCTTATTCTCCCAAGACATGGAACAGAGTGATTGTGGAGTCCCTACAGTTTTGATTTTTTCAATGTTAATGTGCAGTCTTCCAGTGGGCTCGAGTTTTCGTTTCATATACGTTGTTTTTTTTTTTTTAATCTGGAAGTCTCCCAGAGTTGTTACACTGTCAGGCAGCCTCAATATTGAATAAACAAACAAACAGATAACCCTGAAATCTCACTTTAATTTTAGAGAGAGCCACTTTCACCAATGTCATAAAAAAATAAGATATTTGCCTGCCTTAAATCAGCTTCCCCTAAATTGCTCTTAAAATGTCACAGTTTGCAAAATACTGGCAGGGTGATTTTGGTGTTCTCTCTCTCTCCCAGCACAGCTGCTTTGAGATAACCAATCACAACCCTAGACCTCTTCCCTTCCCTTCCCTCTGTGTTCATTCTTTCTGTGATCAGAAAGTCAGAGTTTTGCTTGTGTCCTCCAGAGAAATGTAGTTTTAAAAAAACAAAACAAAACCACAGGGTTTTGCCTTCATTACAATTTTGCATACAACTGGAAAGTCTGGTTGGGAAGGCAACCCCCATCTGCTGTCGTGATCAAGACAATGCCATCTCACATAGTGAAGTTCTGTTTGTTTTGTAACTAATGTTTACCATCTATGTACTATCCTGGGATCCTTCAACAATCCTGTGCTTGAGATTCAATGTCTATGGTAGAAGTTGAATGGGAAACATGCTGGCAGTTCTTGTAGAATGTTTTCACTATTTTTATTGCATGATACCAGCTTAGCAATCCTAGTATAACAACTGGTTGTGTAGGCTCCATTACTGCTGCCATGCCGTGGGCCACCCAACTGCTGATTGGCATGCCAGGCATCATGGCTCAGCTCTACTCTCAATTGGTTCACAAAATTCCAGAAAATTTAACAATCAGCTTGCGCAAGTCAGTATAAGATGGCTCCAATACACCATGGGGGGGGGGGGGGGGAGCAAAAGTATGCCATAAAACTCCTGATTTTTTTTTTCTTCCTAGAAATCTGCATCACTGCCTAGATATTATCATGAGACTATTTCAGGTAATTTCAAATCTACATATGACTAGGAAAACAAACTGTGTACTTACTCTACCATCTTTGACCATTCAGGAGGTTCTTTCAAAGTCATGAATACACAATTTGTGAGGATAGTAAACATAATAAACATGCTGAATAATGTTGGATTATGTCAAGGAATATGTGACAAATTCTAGACAAATATTATCATTTACCAGTTCATTTCAATACATGTCTGCTCAAAAATAAGTCTACTTAATCAAATGAGATAATCAGGCATAACTTTGTTCCCTAAATGTATCCATGTTCTTAGGATACTGGCTTATAAATATTCATTGTATGAGTTGATGAATTCAATTGAAATCATATCTATAAATTCCATATAACAATGTTATGCCAAAATAAAAAGTAACATCTATGTTGAATCCAAAGTTTTATTTCACTGGCAGAAAATCAGAGGGAGTCTGGTAATATCTTTTCCAACTAGCAAATTGTATTAAAAAGCATAAACTTTCGTGAGTTGCTGCTCACTTCATCAGATACTCGGGGAGGGGGGCACAATGAGCAAGGGAGGGAGGGAGGAAGACAGACAGACAGACAGACAGATGAAAAGAAAGAAGTTGTTCCGAGTCAAAAGATACCTGCATATAGAAGGAGTCTTCTGCTGGATTCAATTCATACAATTTTATCTATTTAAATAAGCCAAATAATGTTATCAAAGTAATTCATTTAAGGAAGAGCAATTACACCTCTCTAATAAAACATACTGATGCTGCTGTTTAAAAACAGGCTGCATATAGTTTCATAAGAGCAAGTTTTAAACAACTTCTGTTGTAAAAGGATATGAATGAACTAAAATTTTTATAGAAATTCTTCTAAGAGTACTGAAAGGACTCAGCATGTATAAGGCAGGTGTGGCACTGAATCTGAAGATAGTCTTCCCTTTATTCAATACTATAAATGTCTAATAAGAGAGAACAAAACATATAAATGCAATATTGTAATCATGTTAATTTTATTTCTTTAGTTTTACACCAAGGTCCAGTTCAAATGTTCCAGAAAATCATGGTTTCCCATTATGAGAAGAAGCCACAGTGAGCCTCATGTTATTTCCCTCCTTCGTAAGTGTGCAAGAGGACTTTTCAAAACTTTGAGTTTAATTTTAAACAAGGCACAATTCCATATAATATTCCTGTTCTGGTATTCATTTATTTATAGAATATATTACCAGCTTTCATTCTAACAAACAATTACACTGGGGTTTCAAAACAGGATCAAAACCACAAAACCTTCAAATTACAACATCTTAAAACTATAAAACTATCAGCTTGCAAAATCTTAAAAATTACCACAAGATTAATGAGACTCAGAAGACTTAGCATCATCCATAAATGAACGGAGGATTTCAACACTTTTACATATATTATTGCCTATTGTAACAATTTTTAGTAAGCCGTACTGACCCATCATACCATCATAATTCTGCACAATAAATATAAAGGTGCTCCTACTTATCATATTGTCCTGTTATAGGGTTGGGAGATGGAGACTGAATATACCCACTTTAATTTTGAGATAACTGCATTTTTTGTCTGAATTGTAAATTATGATTAGTTTTAGTAATGATCTATCCAAACAAACCATGAACTTAAAGTTTGAAATTGGCTACATATAACACTAACTCAGTTCAATAATTCACCTAAATGGAGAGCCTATCAAATACCAGTTTATTTAGGTAATTAGTTTGAACTAACTTTCCCATTTCCATTTTTTTTAAAGAATTGCAGGTAATTAAAAGACAACAGTAACAAAAAAGTAGAACCTTTGAATTTCCTCTTTTCATGTGAGTGAAGAATGATGGCTTGAATCGGAGATATATGTCATACACTGGGAAACCATGATTTCCTCTTAGATCTGACCAAATCATTGTGTGACAATTTTATTGACAAATGACAGATATGTGCAAAATCTACAATTCCAGGAAGGGTCCTATTTCCCATTCAGAGTATTATCTTCTGCAAAGCCAAATCTGTGATGGCTGGATAAGAAACAGAACATTCTAGTGTTCTCCAAAACCTTCTGCTCTTGGAATGGGAATGGTAGGCTTTGAACATACCTACCATGTAGCATTTATCACAAGAAATGAAAAGTAAATAATTATTTTATGGTTCCTTATTTCAACAGTTGTGAGTTCACCACTTTAAACATATCACAAAGATATGGCAAATAAGGCTTCAACATTCCATTTCAGTACAAATGCTAGTTGATTAAGCAAGAAGAGCATATTTGTGTTGCATTTATGATAATGTTAAAATAACTGGCAGGTAAGAAGCATTTACTAAACCAAACACTGCAATCAAAGTTACACCCTGGCTTGTTTCATCCCTGTTGAATGCAGTGCACAAATACGCATTCAATGAAAGCCATGCTCTGGCTTTGGTTTTTGTGAACACTTACCTTTTTATTTGCATAATAAGGGTCCAAGTCTTCCAAGGGCTCAGACACCAGGTGTGGAGGAATGTCTCCATAAATAAAAGGCAGTGACTTCCCTGCTTCCAAGTCAGTGTTTGGCTTTGCCTTGTTTTCATTATTGCCCTCCTCTTTGGGTTCTTGATCTACTTTTTGCTTGTCTTTTTCTTCAGCGATCCTTTGCTCAATTGCTGCAAGTGACTCCTGAGTGAATCGGAAGAAGCAATCAGGTCCTGGGGTTGCAAGCAGTGCTTGTGCCATATTTTCATTCTGCAAGTTTTAATTACTTTTTAATTCTTATGAAAGAATGACCTATGAGAAGGAGGAAAATCGTAAGAATTAAAAAAGAAGAAAGAAGCAACAACAGGTTGTGTGTGTGTGTGTGTGTGTGAGAGAGAGAGAGAGAGAGAGAGAGAGAGAGAGAGAGAGAGAGAAACTCTCCAAAACTGCAACAGGAAAATAATCAATAGATCCCGGCCGAGCAAACTTGAACTCTACAATTTTTTCCCCAGGTTTTCCAAATGAAATTAGGGTTAAGGTTCTAAAGATCAGTGAGACTCAATGAGACATGGTAATTTCTAATCATCTGCATTCAGAACCCCGAATTGAAATTTTCTGTTACTTAAAATGACATTTATGCATAATTGATCCTAAATTTAATTCTTAAAACATTTGTACCGTATCAGAAAATTCTATGTAGTGTTTAGATTCACCTCATGCTACTACTAAGACTTTGCATGCAAAATCATAAAATGGCAGGAAACATTTTCTTGTTCCAAAGTTGTACAGCAAGAAATTCCACTGGTAATCAATAAAGATACTTCCTCCCCACTTTCTTCTCCCTCATCTATTGTTAATTAATAGCTATTCTATCAGGCTGAAACAGTGGACAGGTGGGAAGTAGGGTCATCCACCTGCTTGGCTAAGATACTATTGTAGATCAATTTCATTCCTTTTTTAAAAAAGCGGTAGCTTTTGGATTGTAAACATGAAGGCTTATACACTGACCTTATATAAGCTGCTCTGGTGGCCCTTTCCATTAAAAAGGAAAGGGAAAAAAAGGGTACAGGTATGAATTCAAATTCGGGCTACTCTGTGATGACAAGGACAGCTACTTCTCTGTTTTTCCCCGACCTGTGGAATCTCATCCAACTGCATGATTCAGTGACCTACTCAGCGACCTCTCTCCTGCTTTGGAGAGATGGAATGGAAAATCTAGCAAGTGAAAGTCCTGACTGATAATTTTGTAGATAAACTCAGAGGTAATACTCTGAGATGGATGATAATAATAAGAATATTCTGAGCTGGATGGGCAAAATCCAGTGAGATGACAGAGGAAGCATCTTGCAATATTATTTGAGAGGTTTCTGATTCTCTGGATTTCAGTGAGGTGGACAAGGTTCTTTGTGATCTTAATACTGCCACTTGATCCCCTCCTCCCGGCTGGTTAAAAAACCAGGGAAGGGGCAAGAAAGTTGATCTACGCCCAAGGTCTCATTGTGGAAGGTGGAGGTTCCAGTGGTACATCAAGACCCATCCTGGATCCAGTTTTACTGAACAATTACTGTTCTATATTCAGCCTCTGCTGTGAGAGATTAGAAACTGGGAGACTAGAGAGTTCTTGATCTCCCTTAGGCATGATAGTTGGCTGGGTGACTTTGGGTTGTTGGGTTGGTTTGACTCTCAGCCCAACCCGTTGCACAGGGTTGTTGTGGGGAAAATAGGAGGTGAATGCATTAGGTGTATAGGCACCTTAAGTTGACTCAAAATAAAGGTGGGATAAAAATAAAATAATAATACATAGAAAATTATCTTTTGGTTTTGTTATATTTACTGTATGTTGTCTTTATCCATGTTGCCATTGTACATCTAGAGTCCTTGAGATTGAGGCAATCGATACATTTAAATTAATGCATAAATTTAATTAATACCTAATTATGCTGTAAATAAATTAATACATCATACAGAAAAGCCTTGAATGATAACCAATTTTCTGTTACATCTTATAGGTCAGATAACATATGGTGTTGGTTGGCCATAAGCACGCACAGGCAGTGTTTTCACAGAAGGCGGACCTCTACCAGTAATTCTCAGGCTCAAGGATCCTGAATGCAGAAGCCATAGGGACATAACATGCACCATGATGTTATTTGCAAATGATGTAAATTATGAAATTTGCATAAGTTGTGCCATGATGCAAATAATGCACAGTATTTAATTCTCATTGCTTATGCAATAATGTCATGACACGTGTGATGTCGCTCTTTCCCCACCATCCTGGTAAGTGCAAAATGTTCCATCTTAGTTGGGAGGAAGAAGAATGTATTTGGCAAGTCACAACTGCTTAGGTGCCAAATGTAGCTTGGGTTTTAAACAACTGGGCACTTAGGGTGATGATCATTATTTCTGACAACCACAGGAACTGAACACTGAAAATAAGGTGAGAGAACCACACCATGCAGAACATCTCACTGCGCTTTGCTGAATGCAAATCAAGCATTTGTGCCAAAGGAAACTTTTTTCCCAATGCAAACAGCAGGTGCAGGAGAACCAATCCGATCAGAAAAAAAGGTTAAAGCTCTGGGATTGCCCCCTTCTCCAAGCACTTGTTACCTTTCTTAAGAAGCTGTTTTTACCATTTCTATATCATAAATAGTGTCTTGTTTAATTTAGCTCTGAACCACTGAACAATTAGTTTACATTACATTTATGTGCACACATACGATGGAGTGAGTCCTTCTGAACTCAGAGGAATTAACTTAGATTCAGGATTGTGTTGCATATATACCTTGCCTAATGCATCTATTTTTGTCTATGCACCAATTTAAAAGGAAAGGAACACGGAAACACCTTCCACCTAAAGTAAATATTTCTTTTAATCAGGCCATGTAAATTCTACATACAGTAGGCAAACTATTACTTGCTTTACATAATCCACTTGTACACTTATTTTCTACATGCCAAGTCCATAATAATAATTATTCTTAAACATTACTCAATATTTTATCCTCAAAACTTCTTCATGAAGAGGAAAACAGAAAGAAGGTGAAATCAGACTGAGATTAATTTAAGCCACACTTTGAAAACAGAAGGCTTCCATTGCAGCCGTAGTGGCGTATGTCCACTTCGAACAGATTGAAGAAGACAGAGAGTAACTATGTCAAGTATCACCCATTTTCATCAAGACAGAGTACTCTAATGCAAAACCTGGAGTTCATTGCACATAACCTCCATCTTTCTTTCTCTGTCTCAGATATATACTATTGTTTGTTTTGGTAAGACATAATAGGCAGAATACATCTGCCGCTAAACAGCAGTTGACTTCTGCTTCCTTGCACAGTGAAAAACACACATGGGCAAATTTTCCCCATTAAAATTCCTTCTCACAGGCAAAACTATCTCAGTTTGCTGTTTCTTGTCCAAAAGTGCAACATAAACAACAGCCTGGACAGACCCAGGCCTACAAAATGCCTTCTGCAACTGTCAGCCTTTTGAGGTAGGCCAGGTCAAAAAACAGCTTGCTTCAATCTCTTGCCTGTGTAATCTTTTATGCAAGTCCTTCTTAATGGTTCTTTCATACCTCCCCCGGTGTTGGCTCTAAATTCCTTTACAACAGTTACTGCTTCTGTTTCCTTCAACCTTCCTTCGTAGAGCCTAGGCCTCCTCTTTTTCCTTCAGAAAGCACTGCTCAAAAGAAGCTATTGCCACTCACTTAATAACAAGCGCCCTGTCTGGTAGCAAGGTTCAAAAGCTCTGGCTGGCTTCCTGTGCGGTTTCAACCTTGCTACCTGCCCTGCTCACAGCAGAAGCTGCCAGTCTGTCCTTCATCTTAACAGTCAGCCACCTGTCACTCTCCTCTCCTGCTTTGTTGTTTCACTGCATGGCTTCTAGGCAAGTGCTAAACAGAAGCAAACATTATGAAATTATGAAAATCAAGAGATTTCCCTCAAGCCTGAACTCTTTTATTCCCTCAACTCAACAAAATAACATTAAAAAAAAAGATGGGTGTATTACAGAGAAAGAAAACAACATGTAGAAGAAAGGGTGCATATGAGTTGGAATGTGGAAAATTTAAAACAGACGTAGAAATCCCTGCCATAGCTATTTCTGGGACAGGTTGCTGAAGTACTCTGAAGGAGGCCATTCATCATCCTTGGTATATCATCAGCATGTTGGTAAGATGGTTTTTCTTCCCTCAACCCTATTCCCATGGAAGTTTACAGGTAGTCCTCACTTACCAACCACTCGTTCAACGACGGTTTGAAGTTACAACGGTGCTGAAAAGGAGATTTATGATGGTCCTCCAAGTTGCGGCCATCACAGATTGCAATTTAGGTGCCCTTTAGATTCTCCTTCCTCCCTGTCCGAGCATGAAGAAAGGGGTTTCCCAGGGCCTTCCTTGCCTAGGTATTTTGGAGACTGACTGCCTTCTTTTCTACAAGCAGGGAAAGATGCAAGATTGGAATCCTCATTCTCCAAAGTTTTTCTTTCTGTGTGTATCATGAATATTAAGAGTAGGGATTGTGTAAGAATGAATGAATGGAGGAATATTTTAGGAAACAACAGAGAGCTAAGTCTCCTGATACATTCTCTGATACAAAATTATAAGTTCTTTTAATTTTTGTTTTATGCCCTTTCCCTCTTTTAAGATACTTGAGAAAAAAGGATATTGAAGATCCTAACAGAGGCTGCATTCCTATAATACTCTCAGCCTAGTTACCTAGCTTAGCGACAGCAATCCCAACACTCCCCATTGCTGTTGTTGACCAAATCCCACCCGGTCATTAGGTGAGGATCTATCCCGATCCAAGCCATTCTCAGCTTTGTTCCTCCCATCCCTGAGCCTTGGTAAGGTAAGGGACTACCTCCTCTTCAACTCCCCCACCCATCTCCCCCACATCTCTGCCCTTTTGGCTGCCCTGCACTCTACTGTCTCTGCCAGCCTTCCGCACCGCTCACCCTTCCACCCTGCTGCCCCCAGTTGACCTTTGCTGTCGTCTTCCTCCTGCTGCTGACGAGGCGTGCTTGGCCTGGCCTTTCATGAGGCAGCTGCTGGCTGTGCCAGGCCTTGTTCTGAAGGCTGCATGCTATCTTGTCCAAATTGCGTGTGGCTTTATTGCAAGGCTCTGGAAGGCTTCAAAGCCTCACGAGAAAGCCACAGGCAATTATGGACAAGGTACTGTAAGGAATGATTAGACTAACTGCTTATTTTGCTTCTGTACCTCAAGCTTTTGCTGACCTAGTGACTGTGTGGCTGAGGGTCAGTCTAGATGCTATTAAGGAAACTAGAAAGGCTTCTTTTGCAAAGAGGGAACCCAGGAAAGTTACAAGACGCTGAGCATGTAAAAGTTAGGCTGATGGTAATAGGTTATAAGAGGAAACAGGGGGAAATGTGGTTAAGCTAAAAGCCAAATGTCTTGCTTGCTCATATCAAAGGTCCTGAAAAGGGGAAACATCTGCAGTTTTCCCCTTTCCTCCTCCCACCTCATAGAGCAAACCAAGCTAGCTCTGAAAATAAGGAAGTGCCTCCCATGGCTAGACCTTAGCCTGAAAAAGGGAAGAATGACCCAGAACAGGGGTCTACAGGGACTTATAAGGAATAAGAGTTAGGGGCTTTCATGGGAGGGAACCCATTTGAATAATATAAGCAAACAGGGGAGGGGAATAATATATTCTGGAATTAATATAAACAAACAAGGGCGGAGGATAATGTATTCTGTTCAAGTTTCTTTGATTGGCTGTAGAAACCCATTTTTATTATAATGGTACTAAGTTCTGCTATTTTAAAATACTATAAAAAGCTGTTGTAAACTGTTTTGAGGTGTGGCTGTTCTCTGTCTCCTTGCTGCCAGCCAGACGGAGTGTGGTCCACCCTGCTTTTCTCTTGGCCAAAATAAAAGTTGAACTTTCTTTGGAAAAACCTTGGTCTAGAGTCTCATTTGGATTTATAGATTCTGGGCTAGAGAACCTTACAGTACATAAAAATGATTTACATATTTGTGAACAATTCTTTTTAAAAGTAAGTTTCAGAATGAAAAATAGACACTGGTTGCTATTTCCTACTTTTTATTCCAAGTATAGAGCCAGTTTGATGTAGAGGTGAAGGCCCCAGGCTAGAAACCGGGAAACTCTGTGTTCTAGTCCCGCCTGAGGCACGAAGCCAGCTGGGTGACCTTGGGCCAGTCACTCCTCTCAGCCCTGGGAAAGAGGCAAGGGCAAACCACTTCTGAAAAACCTTGCCAAGAAAACTGCAGGGACTAGTCCATGCAGCTGCCAGGAGTCAACACTGACTTGAATGCACAAAAAACAAAACAAAAACTCAAGTATATTGTGGAGGACAAATACTATACTGGAGCTTATAAACATCATTGCCGTAAGGGATTTTGAATTGCTCAAACAGAGCAGGCAAAGTGAAACTGTCTGCTGACCCTGGAGGAGAAGGAGGCCGATAACAGAAACCAGGTTGTTGCCTTTTGTTTGGGGTGAAAGGAGTCAATATATGGGCACAATACAGGACACTGTTTATCTTAGAGAGTGCTAATATCAGTAGAAAGGGTGGGCTGGGAGCTTCCTTAGAAGAGTGGAATTTAGAGGCACCAGGTCAGCCCATGCTCTTATCTGATACTACATTCTAAGGTCATGTCATAATTTGCATTGCCTTTTGTATCCCTTATGTATCATTTCGAAGGGTATATAACCTGTAACCTTGTGGGCTTTGGGAGCCTTTTCATTCCTTTGGTGAGGAGCCCAGTGATCACTGCAGCCATGCGTGCCAATAAAAGACACTTTATTGCATCTATCTCCAAATGCTTTGGCTTCTTATTTAAGTGGGCATTTCCCCCACAACAAACTGGCAGAATTGGGGCAGTCTGCTGTATTTAATATTAGCTTTCTCTACATGCTGCTTTTTGGCTGAACAAAATGTGCCCACTGCCCCATCTGTATATATAATATATAATATAAACAGTGAGATGGGCGATGACAAATTTGAAATATAAATAAAATAAGTAGTTTTTAATTAGCTGCAATTCACACAGGAGAAACGATTCAAGGCATCCCTCAGCATCTTCTATCTGCTGCTTCTGTTTCTACCAGACAAACACTACTGTCTGTCTAAGATTGGCATTCAGCCAGGATGTTTACTCCTTCTATACAACACAGAAACATCCAGCACAACTTGAGCTGCTGAAAATTTTAAATACACCCCAAACAGGACCAAGCCTCTTCACACCGAGAAATACCAGCTCATTAAATCATAATGGGTGCGGCAGCAACGGGAGGGCGGTTGGAATAATGGAGTATTCAGCATAGTGGTTAACTGAACCCTGATGAGCAGCAAAGAGACAAAACTCACACGTTCATAATTTTACTAATGAGAAAGCCCAAACTTGTTTGAATTTCTCAGAGTTTGGAAGTGCAACCATTAGAACAGGCCTGGAGATGTTGAAGGGATGTTTAGCCTCTGAGTCACTGGGCAAAGTGTTCTCAGGCCACAGGTAGGCAAAAGTGATGCTTATTCTGTCTGTCTGCTGGTAGGTAAATAACAGAGATGAGATTTAGGCAATTAGTAGGACACTCCCTCCAGTGGCTGAGGGTCTTGTGGGCGGGTCCTCCACTACATCCCCACAGAGAAAGTAGCAGGGACTCCATTCGCCCCAAAGCAGCAATTAGATCAACAGATCCCAAAGAGATGTTTTCCCTAGCTGATCTGTACAGGCGGCATTTCAACCACCAGCTGGCCTTTTCATATCTCGAGAGGCACCCTTAGTTTACATAAAGGGTGCCCGAGCTGGTAAGGGAATGGCTAATGTGTTTACTTGTAGCAGGTGGCATCGGTGCAGTTCTTTTGATATAAAAACAACAGGCAAATGCTGAGCCTGAAGGCTAAGAGGAGAAAAACTAATCCAGGGTCCAGATCAATAGCAAACATGTATTGTTTTAAGACTTTTGCTACACATTCTAGGCAAAATAGTCTTTGCTGTTACTATTATTTTTATACTATTTATTATTAGATTTTACTCTGTTTAACTTTTATGCTTTTAACTGCCAGGCATCTATGAAATGTTAACTGCAGTACCTAAAAGTGATAAATAAATAAAATGTGAAAATAGTGCCAAAGCACACCAAATTCTTCAGAATGCCTCACTGTTATGGTTGAAATCAAAAGCATGCTTGCACACATCTATGTACTATTGAGATTTCCTTCTCATTTTAAAAATTCATTCAGTTTATCTGAATTACTAATAAAGTATTTTCCAAACTTCAAATACATGGATTTTTTTAACCAAGATGTTTCTATTCATTCAGTTAAGTTCATTCAATTTCAGTTCAGATCCCTGGAGTAATATCCTTCTAAACAAACAATTTCATCACTTTTCTCTCTCTTTATTTCTTCCCCACTCTGCCTTTTTATATAACCTTTCTCCCAACACTAAAACAATAATGCAGCTTCTAAAACTCTGTTGCTGAAAAAACAGACTGGCAAAACATATCTTCTTCAACGAGCAATAACATGTAAATAACATGTTAACTCGAACTCAACTCATGGTGACTTCATGGATATGCTCACAATGTTTTCTTAGCAGCTAAAAATAATTTGTTTGCTCTAGCAATACATAAGTGATTTGCTGTTGCCTTCCTCCAGGATGTTTTTTTTTAAACTTCCCAATCTAGCCTACAGCTTGGGAATTTACTGGTGGTCTCCCATCCAAGTCCTAACCAGGCCTTATTCTGCCTACCTTTTGGAAATCAGCTGAAGTTATCTAGATACTGCCATCTAGCTGGTATAAAAGTACGATATATCTTCAAAATAGAAGTCTGCTCTCCTCCTGTTTCTTTAAACTGCATCATAGCTTAGCAGCTGGAAGTGAATGAAGAGCAGCCTCTAATATTGCTGCACCCATAGCACCAGTGGAAAATGCTTAGGATGATTAAGGGATAATAGGAAATAAAATCCAATGTATCTGGAAGGCAGTAGGCTGGTGGAAACTGCAAAGGGGCACAACCACCCCATAATTAGCTTCAAGAGGGAGCTTTAAAAACCTGCCAGATTTATAAAGCACTACAAAGAAAAAAAAGGAAACCTTTTGATAAATGCCAAAAAAAGACTTTTAATTGATACCATCTGTACCTTTAGATGGCAGTCAGACATCATAAATCAATACTATGTGAGTAACACAAAGAAAATATTACAGGAAAAATAGGTGAGGAAAGACTTCAGAGGCATGTTTATTCTGAACTGGGGGACTGGTGGTACTCCTCAAAATAGTCTTTCTGTGGGCAAAAGGATTTCTTTTTGAGTCATTAAAGCAGCTACATCTTTTCATGGCAGCTTTGAAAGGATCTGACAGCACCTCTTTGTGCAGCTATTGATTTTTATCATGTGAAGAACCTTTTGACAATACTGTATCTTTCACTGTGTGACTTTGGGCCAGTCACACTTACTCAGTCCAGCCTGCCTCCTAGGCAGAGTGCCAGACATGCTCTTTTCAGCTTAAATAATAAATAATAAATCTCTGAGGCTGATAAAAACTATTTTTTTTACCCTCTAGAAGCACATTGGCTAACATTTTGGATCACTTAGAGCTAATAAAGAAATTGGTTAACAGAATTTGATGAATCAGTAAAGACATCGAATTAAAATTTATAGAATCAATATTAAACTCAGTACTTTGATGAATAATAGGAGATGATGGTGTTTATATAGCACTGAGCTGAGTTTTAAATTACTTTTCTCTCCTTATCATGTTCCAGAAATAGTTTCATTATAGGCAGTCCTTGTTTAGCAACCACAATTGGGACCAGCAACTCGGTCGTTAAGCAAAGTGGTTGCTAAGTGAAACTGCAACTGTGTTTATGATCTTACTTCAGCTTTCCTTTGCTTTATAGACCTGTGAAGGTCATAAATGTGAGGATTGGCCACAAAATTACTTTTTCATCACTGTCATAACTGCGAACAGTCAGTAAATGAGGCAGCTGCTAAATGAGGACTACCTCTAGTGATATTATACTACAGAATACCACTTTTAGTATGTCATGGTTTAGTCCTTCACTCACCAAATCTTTGAGTAGGAGAATGACTTTTAGGCTAAATCAGGTAGTATTTAGAATTTTACTTTGTGGGTACTCTCACAAAAGGGCTACCATGGTTGGATTGACTAGTCCCAGGAGATCTGTAAACATACTTCCCAGCCCCATCTAGCCCAATCCTAGCATACTCTCTACCACCCAATTTTAATTTACTTTTTTAAATCCTCTACAGAGATAGATGCATTTACAAATACAGCATTTACCATCTTATAAATACATTTTTAATGAATTCCTCTAGTGTTTATTTGGGCCCCAAAGACATTTTTATAAATAGGGTGATCCTAGAGACTAGTGCTTTGGATCATACCATGCCATCCTTTAATTAAAAAAACACAAATGGGAATCTTTTAAAAATTTTAAACTGGAATAGGAAACCCTGCAGACACAAAGGGAATTGTCTGCAGGCAATGTGCATCCACAGGCACCACATTTCCTAGCCCTAGAATAAATAATGTATCTTCTGAACATACCTGGACTCTTTTCATTTTATAAATTAAGTGCTGATTGAATGTAATGGTTTTAAGAGCAAATTAGGGGCCAGCACAGCATGTAGCCCTATGGAGAGAAGAAAGAAGATCTTTATTAAATCACATAATATAATTCTTCCTGGAAATTAATATTGACCTCTACTAGTACAGGTAGTCCTCAAGTTATGACCATTCGTTCAGCAACCATTCGAAGTTACGGTGGCGCTGAACAAATGGTACTTATGCCTGGTCCCTGAAGTTATGGCTGTTGCAGCATCCCTGTAGTCACATGATCAAAATTCAGGTGCTTGGCAGTTCACCCTCACTTATGACCACAGGGGCACTTCAACTCCCCCCACCTACCTATCTCCCCTCATCTCTGCCCTTTTGGTTCACTGCACTCTGCGGCCCCTGCCGCCCTGAGCTCCACTGCCCCCAGCTGACCCTCACCATCTTCTTGCTCCCGCTGCTGATGAGGCATGCCCAGTCTGGCTCTTCATGAAGCAGCTGCATGTGGCTTTCTTCCTGAGGTCACACGTGGCAGTTTCCTTGCAAGACCTGGGGAAGAATGCCTTGTGTAGCCAGCAGCTGCCTCGCAAAGAGGCCAGGCAGGGTACGCCTCGTCAACAGCAGGAGCAAGAAGATGGCAAAGGTTAGCTGGGGACGGCAGATCTGCGGAGTGCAGGGTGGCGAGGGTGGCTGCAGCTGGAGTTTTGTGCTGCTGGGTGGGGCCAGGCCGAGCTGGCTGGGGCTTCCAGGGGCGGCTGCAGCTTCTCACTGCACTGAGGTTCAGTGGCTTCTTGCAGCCCCTGAACCACAGTGCGGCAAGCAGCCCCAGAGCCGCATGGTTCTGGGGCTGCTTGCCACCCTGCAAGGCAGGGTGCAGGGAGACCAAAAGGGCAGAGATGGGGGAAAATAGGAGGGGGAGTTGGGAGGAGGAGTTGAGGGGGAGACAGTTCCTTACCTTGAAAGAACCAAGGCTTGGAGCTGGGAAGGATCAAGCCAGGAATGGCTTGGATAGGGGTGGGTCCTCAGCCAACAAGTGGGGGGATTCAGTTAATGATGGCAATGGGGAGTGCTGGGATTGCCATCGCTAAGCTATGTGGTTATGTGACATTGAGTTTCACAACGGCATTGCTTAGGGACAGAAATTCCGGTGCCAATTGCTGTTGTAACTCAAGGACTACCTGTAACCCATTTTATAGCAAATTTTGCTATATTATTTTCCATTTTTAATAGCATATTTTAATTTCTAGACATATTTGAATACATTCCCTGTTCCTAATATTTGCAATTTATCTTTTTATAGTGTGATCTAAAATTTTAAATCACTATAGCATTTATTCCTACTTTCTGTTGTTGAAGCCAAGATGAGCATAAACATATAGAACAAAATATTGAGAGAGAGCTTTATTTTTATCATACATGCACAGAGCTCTCTTGCAAATAAGTAGACAATTACCATGCACAAATAACTTTTGGTCCTTGACCACAGCTGTTTTAAATAATTTTAATAACCTGCTAAGACTTTGCATCAATGCCTCAAGCAATTATTTATGGTGTAGCCTATAGTATATCTAAACATGTAAATGTATGAATATTCTGGAAATGAGAGAGAATGAGAATATCCTGTTTTATCATTCACCCTCACAAAGCTCTGCACAGACAAGAAGGCCACAATATATTTTATTCAACAATAATTTCATTTTAAAATATTTGACCAATTAATAATTTAAATCAATGCTATGTGGTTTTTCCAAGATGTACTGTGTACATATCAGATCTACAGAAATATATGAGACAGGGTATATCTGGATTACTAATTGGTCTGGAGCTGTATCTTTTCACTGTTCCTTAATCTGCACAGTGGCTGTAAGAAACCATCTACATTTGATTTCATTAACTCCTTTTTTTTTTTTTTTTTGGTGGCCCCTGCCAAAGATCTACATTCACAAACTCTCAAGATGTTATTCAGGAAACAGCAAATTCACTGGAAGCTTCCTTCCATATATTAACAATATACTGAGCAAGGTATGGACAGAAGATACGGACAGAAGATAGATATGCTTTTATGCAGTTTGCATTTGTGCCATAATCTTAAGAAAATTTAAATAAATTTGTCATATGGCCTAAAGCTCTGGAATGTATTAAACTTAGCTACAGATATATACTTTCACTTAGGCAAAAATGAATTGGAGCATCATCTTAAAAGAGTTTGGTAGTGGAAGATTGGTGATTACAGATCATAACCGAAGTGTTTTTCCCCTGAAGGCATTACCTTACTTGTCAAAATGGCCAACAGAGATTTATCAAGAAGAGAAGAAATGATCTTTACCCAGTTTAGCACTTCTCACTGTCCTTCTCAGCTTGGGAGCGGGGGTTCCAGATTGCTGCAGACCTTGAACTCATGCTGATACTTTTAAAGGCAAGGTTTCTCTGTAATAAAGTTGTTTTAATCTATGATTTACTCCCGGGCAAAATGGTACACTTGGTATATATTACCAAAACCTGAGTGGGTGAGGAAGGAGAGGTGACTCTTACTGAGATATGCCCATATGGGTTTTGGATATTCTATCTCCATTGACCCCAAGATACCGGAGATGAGAGATGCTTCTCCATGGGAGGCCATACTCACCAGAAGCTCTGTTCTGTAGGTGGCTGGGTGTAAGACCCTATGTGTGCAGTTAGGCCAGAGTGTTAGCCCTACGAGGTAGACCAAATCAAGAAACCGACTATAACTATTTATTACTGAGATAGGCTATAGTAATAGAATCTTGCAACTCGGGTTGTGTTTTACTTCCCCCCTCCCCACCTCTTATACCCCACTGAGTCAGCCTGAGTTTCTTCCTAACACTATCTCCTTTCCCAGGGCAGAAGGAATGCTTCCACCCTTGTTGTTTCTTCAGCGGCTTCCAAATATTCCCTTCAAGGCCATCTCCATGGTTCTCTACACTGAGGGACAAGTTAGGGATGCTGCTGTTATACCATCTTCCCAGCTGTACAACAGTGTCCTTGTCTGAGCTTCTTGATCTCACCTCAGGGTTCATAACAGACAAAATTAGGATGCTAGTGCCAGGTGATTTCAACTTGCTGGCTCAGGATGGGATTGTCCCGGGTCATCACAGGCCTGATGCATAAAGGAGGTAACTCATAACTTCTGCTTTATCCCTCGGAACAGTTGAGACATGATGGAGGACTGGAAGGATAGATATGACATCTAGTCCCTCATCATGGAAATACCGCCTTCTAGTAACCATGAGATTGACCAGAGCCGTGACTCTGCAGGGGATTGGAATAATAATTTGGCTTTTGTGCTAAATGTAGGACAAGAACTCAAATTTCCCTGCTCCTAGTCTGGCACTTTAACTATCTGGCCAAATCAGTTTGTATATGTGCACAGAAGTAAAAACTGAAGTGGAATTGCAAAAGAGGTGGAAATTAAAAAATATTACAAGAATTAAGTGATTTTCCAACAAGAACCTTCTTAGAAAGTTGTTCAAAAAACTCTATCATTAATTATTAATATTAGATAATATTGTTCATTTATGTACCAGTTTTTTTAACGTGCTCCACTGAGTGGTGCACAACTTTTGTAAAGACATAATCTTTCAAATATCGCCTTTTTCCTGCAGAAGGAAGGAACCATCTATTTCCGCCTGAACTCAGTGTGAAACAGATCTTTGATTCAGAATCCACACTCACTGTATCTGAACATCTTTTATAAGCAGACCTTGTTTGGATCAAGGCAAAAGGCCTATCTAATGCATCATTCTGTATCACACAGTGGCCAGCCAGAGGCATCAGAAACTTTATAAACAAAGTAACGGATTTATGTTGCTTCCCAACATCTGGTGTTTAAATACACTCCTTGTGATTCAGGAGGTAGTATGTTACCAAGACAATTGCACAGAGTGAAGCAAGGGTTTTACTTCTATACAGCCATCAAGTTTAGCAGCTACTCCCAGCTCAGTTCTCCACAAATTTGTCTAGTACTTTTACAAACCTGTATAAATTTGTGGCCACCTTTGTAGGAGGGCAGCAAATTCCATACAATAACTATTTGTTATGTGTCTTTCTGTACCCATCTTGAACATTCTCACATTAAATTTTGATATATGATCCCCATTGTGAAAAGGGAGAAAAAACTCTGTATTTCCTTCTTTTTTTTAATTATAAATTTTTAATGTAATAAAATATAACAAAGAGAAAAAAGAAAGAAAGAACAAAGATAGAAAATAAGAGATGGAGAAACAAGAAAGAAATTGAAAAACAAAACAAAACATGGAATTGTGCCTTCTTTCTTTCTATCGAATAATTGTCATCTTAAGCTTTTCCCCAATCTTTTTGTCTCATTTTTAATCCCTCCATAACTTTGTATTTCCCATGCTATGCAAGACTATGCTCTATCGTGCATCCCACATCCTTTTACCTGTATAAGCTAAAATATAAATTGCTGTGCTTTTTCCCTATATAGAGAAGCTCAGCCTAGTCCCTTAATCATCTCTATTGCCCTTTTCCATACCATTTCCACTTCCAGTGCTATTTTTTTTTAGAAGAGAAAAACATCAAATATGCTTTAGTCTCTCTAAAAGTCTCTAAAATTAGCATGGATTGTTAATAAATGAGGTTTTATAGGTAATATTGCACTACTGATGAATTATTATTGTATTGCTGGAATACATGAATCGAAGATAGAAAGCAAAAACAGCAAGCACCGCTGAAGTTACACCAATAGGCACTAGAGCAGAAAGCTATGCTTGTACAGTATACTGAAAAGTAATTTATTCTAAATTTCACAGTACTAATTTATAAGGATTGCAGTCCTTTTTCTTTTAGACAAGGGGAAATCTAAATAAAGCCTTATGTGAAAACAACCAAACCTGGCAGCACAATTTTCTTTACTGATGTCAAATATGATTGAGAGTGACTAACACACCAACAAGATTGCCAACAAATAGTGCTGTCATATATCACAGTCTTAATGTATGTACTGTCAGAGGCCTCAAGCTGATCTGGGAAAATTTTGATTGATCCTGGGATTTTACTAGCTGCCTATTTTGTATTATTCAGACTTTTGTTCCCATGCTTCCTATCAACTACTATATATACTCAACCCATCCACAGATAGCCGACCCTTGAATTTTTAACCAAAATACCATGAAAAATGCACCCTCAGCAGATAAGGCAACCCTTGAAATTTTTGTATGTTTTAATTTTCACAATTGGCTTATCCAAGGGGGGTGCATTTTTCATGGCATTCTTATTAAAAATTCGAGGGTTGGCTTATCCACAGATGGACTATCCACGAGTATATATGGGAAATACGGGTACTTAAAAAAATTATTGCTGTATATACTCACAGATCAGCCCATCCGCGGATAAGCCAAACACAATTTTTGGGGTGTATTTTTTACCCTAAAATTCTTCACTTATATATGGTAGCTGCCACACTCCAACAACTTTTTCATCGCCCAAGTACATAGAAAAATATATTAGTTCTCAAGAAAAAGAATTCAGTGTTCTCCCCAGATAGACACATGTCAACGTGCAGCTGTTGGTGATTTATGTACTTATTTCCTGTCTGGATTTCTGCTTGCACCTTAGCAGAACAGTCTCCATCTACTTATAACAATACTTATGACAAAACAATTTAAATGTTCTACTGTCAGAATAAATTACAGGGTGGAGAGATGGAAACCAAATTAAAACTCTGAACTCAGATTTGGAACTGAGAATGGAGGATAACTGGAGAAGGAAGCAAGGTTTGGCAGCCAGATTAGACATTTTAATTTCACTTGGGCTAGACCTGACTCTGAGTGCAAATATCAGTCATATTATAGCCGCTGTTTTTCCTTTTATGGATTTCACTGTTTTCTTTGTCCTGAACAATTAATTAATTAATACTGATCTGAAGGGTTTTTAAATATGCATAAAGTGCCTTTGAGGGAAAAAAAATGCAGCTATCTTATACATACAACCCAACACAATACAAAACATCCACAGGTGAAGGTTTTGCAAAAAGAGGGAAAGAAAGCAACATTCAGTGGAGAGGTAGCCAAGAGGAAAGTGTGCTCTGAATTACTTCAAGTAGCTGTTCCATTTTGAAAGAATTCAAAATGCAGCTAAACATGAATGGCAAGATTTCCTTGGGCACTCATACCACTCTCCTTGCTTCCTCTCATTTGTTTATTCTTTTAATTGAAAAAAGGGGGTGACAAGGGGGAAAGCTGTCGTATTGCAAAGTGAATTCTTAGAAAATAAATAGTGGATAGGTGCAGTTTGCTATCTTGTTTAGAAATGTGCACCCTTGACTTTCCTTTCCCTCCACAAAATAAACCTCAGGTAGTAGAAAACTGTCTGGAAGACTAGGTGGGATGGCAGGGAGCAACTTAGCCAGTTTTTATTCTGGTGAAAATCTGGTGAATGGGTGTTTTGTGACTGACTATCATAGTGGATGTGGCCATTCTGTGAATGCACCTATAATGTGCTTTCAAAATTCCATGTGTCTCCAGTGGCCCCAAACAGGCGGGGACTCAGATTTAATCTCTATTAGGAACTCTTCACCATCAGATCCTTTTCCTTTGTTTCTCCCTCTTCTCGTCCCCCACGCTTTTTAAAAAAGATATATTCCAGCATATTTCTGGGAGGCCCAATTCAAAATGTAAAGAATGAAATCATTTTCAGTATCTGCATTTTTGCTTCCTCTCATCTTTTCTACGAGGAGAGTCTTTGTGGGGGAACTTGAACTGAAGTTGATTCTCAGTGGCCTAAATCAGGAGGCCAAGGTTTCCTGACTCCAAGGTTTGGGACCTGGAGTAAAAAGATGTGAGTTCAAATTTTCACTTAGCTGAAATGATACTAATGAAATGAAATGATACAGTGTCCTGAACTAGACACCCCCTTTCGTAATAGGGCAGCTACATATGCAATCTTAATTTTCTTAGAGGAAAGGTGAGGCATAAATGTATACATAAGCACTGTACTAATATGTGGCTGGATTTAAATGGTTTTTGACATTGATACAGATCAAAAACTCGAATCCTTCTCAATGTAATAATATTGAAATATTATATACAAGTATAGCTAAGTTTGCTCCTCACTGTGGAATAAATAATACATCATCTAAAAATAATATCCTCTGCAGGAGAGGAAACCTAGCTACAAAATGAAATTAACATTTTGAGCACAGAAAGATGACATAATGCACTTCTGTTTCAACTGCGGGAAGATCCTCAGAACAAGTCTTTTTGCCAAATAGTCAACTATAACAGTACCGTTCAAAGGACTATATGAGAGAAGATTTATGCAGACATCGTTATGTATCTCCAGTCAGCTAAATTCTCCAGCCCCAAGTCATATAATGTCAATTATTATATCCGGGTTAAATCCATATAGACATAAATATATAGATATCAATGCTATAAATAAATAAATATTTTCCTTTCAAAAACATGAGGCTTGAAGGCCTCCTACAGAAGAGGAAAACTGAATATGACTAATTATAGCAGGATGGAACCCTGAAGATGTCGAAATCCAACAGAGATGACCACTGGAATAACAGGGGGAAAAAAGCAGAATTTTTTATTATTTCCTTTCGTTTGCAAACTCCTACACATATCCTATACTGTTGGATCCATGCTTCCAGTGCTGTATAAATGAAGTCCTACCCCCGTGAAAGCTCCATTCAACCCCACCCAGAGTCATTGAGAGTTGGGCGGCATACCAGTTTAATAAATTATTATTATTCCTATTATTATTATTATTATGAGAAAAAGCTATGATATTAGAAATCCAATTTTGAGATCACTCACAAATAGCTGCCGTGGGGTTTGTCTATTTGTAAAACACTGCCATTATGGGCATGGGCAGGCACAATGTGATAAATAATGTGATGTACCATTTGCTCACTGCCATCTCTTCTGGAATTTTTCTACTGTCTGTTGTTACTTTGGTTCTTTTTTCTGGTAGATGGGAACACTCTCAAAGCATGGAGCCGCAGCCACAATTTTTACTTTCAAATAGTTATAGGCCTTTTTATGGAACCCAAGGGCATTTTTGTACATAAATTTGATGCTTTGGGCTGGCATTTTACTCTGAATTAGGTGAACTTCCTATTTAATCCTTAAAAAAACCCTACACCTTTAAAAATCAGGAATAGCAGGAAACCTTAGAAAGGACTTCATACAAAATTTGTGCCCGTGAACACCATTTTATCCATTATGGTCTAAGAATTTCTGAGTAACTCTGAATTAGATCTGTCATGGTTAGTTACTGAAACTCCTGCCAGAGTTTCAAACCCAGTATCTCTTTAAATGAGTGCCACACTTTTAGTTCACATAACTTCCAGTTTCATGTATAAAGTTTGGGACGCACAAAGACAGAAAGTTCACACCCAGAACATGAAACTTTTCGTGAAAGTTTTAAATTGCCCTTGGGGCAAAGAAGGGAAAATGAGAGAGAAAAATATCTAATTCCTTGGCTTGTTATGGCTCATTCACATAATGCTGTAACATCACAAGTAAAGACACTTTTGCTGAGTGACATGCAAACCACTTCAAATTCAAACTGTTTCAAGCTTGAAATAGCAGTCTCGACTTTGAAACACATTGTTCCAGCCACGCCAGAGTATTTCACTGCTGTTCTGACCATCCTCAGAAGAGTTCTAGAATGACTGGAATAGTGTCAGAACACTTGCAGTAAAGTTAGAACAACTATTTCTGACTCAAAATGCAGTATACAGAAACTATTTAGAACCTGAAATGTTTTGCACACCACTATTGCACTCACACTGTTAAAACACCCCCCCCCTTGTGATAACAACAATCAGTGTACTTCTATGATTGTTCTGGCTCTTTCTACACATTCTCAAGATTTTATAACAATTGAATCCTCCTTCACTTTAGTTCCCAGTCCCAGGATTAGAAGAGCCAGTAGGGCTTACTCTTTATATACCTCTCCCCCTGCTACATAACGGCATTCCTGAGGCTGCTGAGGTAGTGGTGGAGTTCCCTCAACTGGTAGTGTTGGGGGACTTCATCTTATCTTCCCTCAGTGAGAAGCCTGGAGTTCATTGCAACTGTTACAACCATGGATCTGACCCAACTGATTGAAGGCCCAAAGCACATGAGAGGTCACGAAGTTTTTCAGCTTGGGACAGATACATCATAATTGAAAGTGGGGGACACTGAATTTTTCCTTTTGTCATGGGTGTATTACTCTGCAACCCCGCCCCCCTACCATGAGGAGGGAACTATTAGACTGGTCCAGCCCAGGTGCCTGATGGATCCTGTCACTTTCAGAGGACCGCTGAGGAGTTCCCCAAAGATCTGTTGGGCATCTCAACTAAGACTGTGGTTGCCCACTGGATGGGGGTGCAACCCATCTGGTCCTTGATCTTTCAGCAGGCTTCAATACCTTCAACCATAGTAACTTTCTGGACTACCTCTGAGGGACTGAAGTGCGGGGGGGTCACTGTTTTGCAATGGTTTGCCTCCTTCTTGAAGAGGCTTTCTAGTAGGCATTGGTGGGAAAGGAGATCTGCTTGGAGACTTCTACTCTGTGGAGTGCCTCAGGAATCTTTCCTCTCTCCATTCCTTTTTAGAATCTATATGAAGGCTGCTAGAAGAGATCATCTCATAGCATGGGGTTTGGTATCATCAACATGACAACGACACCCAATGATATATCTCATGTCCCAGGCTAAACAGGCAATATGGTGGAAGTGGTGACCCAGTGCCTGGAGGCTGTCCGTGTTTGGATATGAAGAAGCAGGCTCAACTGAATCCTTTAGTGGCTTTGGGTTTGTGAACATAATGATTCCAAGGAAATTCCATTTTTTTTTACTCTGGATAGGGTGTCCTATAATTTGGGAATTTTAAATTCATAGCTCCTGCTTGAAGAATAGGTGGCAGCTGTGGCCAGGAGAGCTTTCACACAGTTGCATCTTGTGAGCCAATCGCAACCTCTCCTAGACCAGGAAGCTCTGCTCATAGTCACTCATTCCCGAATTACATGTGTGGACTACTGTAATGTGCTCTGTCAGGGGCTGCCCTTGAAGGACATCTGGAAGGTACAGTTGGTGCAGAATGCAGCAGTCCAACTGTAATGAGTATGTCCTGATAAGCTTGGATGACCTGTTGCTCTGGAAGCTGCACTGGTTATCAGTCAGCTTCTGAGTGCGATTCAAAATGCTAGTTGACAGCTTTAAGGCCTTTCATGGCTCCAGATCTGGTTAACTGAGGGACCTGTAATAATCTGACCATACAACCAGATCCAGTAGGGTTAATTCCCTCTAGGTCCTGTCCTTAGGGAAGTGTCACCTGACGAGGCCTCAGAAACAAGCATTCTCAGTAGCTACCCCTCCCTCTTTTGAAACTCCCCCACAGCAGAAATTTAATCAACCTCATCCTTCTTAGACTTCAGGAAGACTTTGTAAACCTACTTGTTCCATCTGGCACAAGAGGAGAGTCTTCTGTAATGTGGAGATTGCAGAGGCTTGGTATTTGTATTTGTTGGTGTTTATTTCTTTGATTTTTAAAGGATTTATAAGTATTGGGGTTTTCTGGGATATTTTTTGTATTGTTAGCCACCTAGAGCCTGCAGGAACAGGCTCCACACAAGCAACCTAAATAAATAAGAAGCAAATAAATAAAGACATCACAGTACATGGAAGGGATGCTGTGGTGGGGAGCAGCTGGCCCTCCGAAGAGGAAGCCAGCCCGATGTGCCCAAAGGGAGTCACCTGACCTGCCGAGAGCCAACAGAGAAAAGAAGGGGGTTCTGTCAAGTTTGGGGCAGGAAGAGTTTTGGGTGTGGCTTTGGTGAGGGAGTTGGCTGGAGTCCTGGGTGAGGGGTGACCTCAGGCAAGGTGGAAAGTTAGTTTAGTTAGAATTGCATCAGGGTTGGGGTTTGTTTGTTTGTTTGTTTTGGTATTTAAACTGTCTGTTGTGTGAGAGGAAACTTATCTTCTTTTGGTGCCTTTCGTAAAGTTGATTTTTGCTTCAATTGACCAGTTGCCTTCTATCACCCGCCTCAGCTGGGCTGAGCTACAGACTCCCAAAGTTTTTGTTTGCTTTCCTTTCTGTATTTAGCCAGACCTGGGATGGGGGGGAGGTGAGGATCTCCCCTTCCATCTTCTCCTGGTCCCCCAGAGGGCTGGTGTGGAAGTAGAAATCAGTTTATAATGGGGGGGGGGGGCGGCAGCAAGGAGGCCTCATCTTCCAGTCACTGGTCACCCCCAGGCATGGGTTACCTCAGAACTGAAGGGCCTCAGAGGGCGCCTTTTCCCTCATTACAGGCACATTTCTTGATCTTCCTGAGGAAAGACGGAGGGGCTGGTTTGACCCTGAGGGCACCTTTCCTTATTACAGATTCAAAAATGAGGACTGCCATTTTTGTGTCATATATGTGTAGGGAAGATAAACAACCTGTTGCTTTTTGCTTCTGTACCTCAAGCTTTTGCTGACCTAGTGACTGTGTGGCTGAGGGTCAGTCTAGATGCTATTAAGGAAACTAGAAAGGCTTCTTTTGCAAAGAGGGAACCCAGGAAAGTTACAAGACGCCAAGCATGTAAAAGTTAGGCTGATGGTAATAGGTTATAAGAGGAAACGGGGGGAAATGTGGTTAAGCTAAAAGCCAAATGTCTTGCTTGCTCATATCAAAGGTCCTGAAAAGGGGAAACATCTGCAGTTTCCCCCTTTCCTCCTCCCACCTCATAGAGCAAACCATGCTAGCTCTGAAAATAAGGAAGTGCCTCCCATGGCTAGACCTTAGCCTGAAAAAGGGAAGAATGACCCAGAACAGGGGTCTACAGGGACTTATAAGGAATAAGAGTTAGGGGCTTTCATGGGAGGGAACCCATTTGAATAATATAAGCAAACAGGGGAGGGGAATAATATATTCTGGAATTAATATAAACAAACAAGGGCGGAGAATAATGTATTCTGTTCAAGTTTCTTTGATTGGCTGTAGAAACCCATTTTTATTATAATGGTACTAAGTTCTGCTATTTTAAAATACTATAAAAAGCTGTTGTAAACTGTTTTGAGGTGTGGCTGTTCTCTGTCTCCTTGCTGCCAGCCAGACAGAGAGTGGTCCACCCTGCTTTTCTCTTGGGCAAAATAAAAGCTGAACTTTCTTTGGAAAAACCTCGGTCTAGAGTCTCATTTGGATTTATAGATTCTGGGCTGGAAAACCTTACATATGCATTGCACGGAAACATCAGTTTACAGAATGTCCTTCTGGAATGGAACCCCTGCATATCCTGGAGGTTGCCTACAAATGATAAAGGGTCAAAAATTATAGTCCAGTTCCATCATCCCATGCTATATTGGTGGCTTTCCCCAAGGTTCTGCTGCTTTTCCAATAGCAATTTTCTAAACTAGGCAGAATCTTACAAGAGAATGGGCACCAAGCATATGCTGGAATCTTGGACTGATCTGAAAGGACTAAATAAACCCAAGGCAATATGCAGGCTTGTAGCTGTAAGTAAGGCACTGACTATACAGATTCTGAATTGTTTCAGCAAAATCTCTCACACAGAAGCAATTGCTTAGTGCAGATCCCTGCTGGACATCACGGTAGTAAAAAAATTTGCAAGGGGCTTCACAAAGGCATGAAGCATTCTGTCAACTGCTCCACAAAGCTGCAGAGTATTAGAGCCTCTGAAAAGCATCGCTGAACGATCACTCAACTCTACTAGAAAAACTGTAGATGAAATAGATTTCTCTCACTTGTCACAGTTCATCAGCTGTTTTATTTACTTTTTCTTATTAGCACACCAGCAAACAAGTTCTTAAATATGAAAAAAGGCCTTTGCCTATAGATGAAATAACTCTAAAAATTGTTACTTGTAGTAATAATTAATTGTAAAATAGCATACAGATTGGAATTTAGGAAATGTCCTCAAAATGTCTATACTGAGGATTTGCGTTCCCTTCTTTTTAACATAGTCAACTTAGTTTGTTCAAAGTAAGCCACTGGCTTGCAAACAGTAAGTAGCAGCAACAGCTTAATAGTCTTAAATGTTCACAGTATTATTCTGCCAGATCGTATGAACTAAAGAATTACTTATAATTCTTCAAACAAGCCCATCATTTCTTAGCTTAGCCACTGCATTGTTTCACAAGCGTTTTACCTTGTGTACTCTTTCCAAATCGTCTTACTCAGTGTGTATTGGCACTGTCTTGATATAAACCATTAAAGAGCAAAAGGACTAATCACATTTACAGGTAAATGGTTTCAGTGGTAAATGATTATTCTTTTATTGGAAGAGACCTTACTGTTGTCAGCTATTCAACAAAAATAAGATGTTGAGTTGGCAATATTCCTTGGAGTCAAACTGAAGATGAAATGCCCTCAACAGAATCTATAGCAGAAAGGTTGGAGTGGCCAAGAGACCCAAATGTCCGATCAAGGGTGTCAGTTTTATAACAATATTTGTGATATTCAGCTACTCTCTTGATATTACTGCTAGCATTAATCAACTTGATAGCAAAATGTTCCCTTCCGCAAAGTGCCTTGTAAAGTTTGGCTCAAGTACCAGTCCGGCAATCGGTATATTTTTTCCTCATTTACAGTATAATAAATAAATCAATAAAGATTTAAATAATGAGGAAAGGAAGACAAAGTGAACAATGGAAACCAGCACATGCCAAATACACGAAATGCTTACAAAATCATAAAATATTTTTTCTGACAATGTCCTTTCCTGTTGAAAGACCAATAAAGAAAACAAAGACAAGGCAGGGCAGAGTCCAGGAGAATACTGCCGGCTGAGGTTTTCCTCTATTAACATAATGGGAGAATATTATCTTTAAAGCCAACTAAAGCCAATGTTGGGCTTTGCAGCTCTGATGCTAATTCCAAGCCAACACTGGAGAGTGGTATCTGTCAGGTTCAGCCCAAAGAACTTCCCAAGACAGTGCAGGTACAGTTCTGTTGCGTTTATTAGCTTCTACCTCAAGACAGAAATCTCTCCAGACTGAACCTAAGTTCCCAAGCCAGCAAGCCACAACACCATGAATTCCTTAGGGTGGTGCCAGTCTCATCTTCTTAAACTTCCCACACTCCTGTTGAGGGCTAAGGAAATGCTTATCTCCCTGAGTGTGGCCTTCATAATGCCATTCCATCACAGTATCTGACCTTTTCCTGAAATCTGCTGCTTAGGAGGAAAAAAAAGTTCTTGCCTAGTAATACTTATTTTGGACTCTGGATCCATCAACTGGTAGCTTCATCTTTACACAACAGATGGAGAGTTTCCAAACAATTAATTCTAAGGAAATGTGGTCCTTTACTGTACAACAAAGAAGATTGCCCCTCTCACCTTCCCCCTCTGGAAGAACTGCCTAGGATACTATGCAGCTTCTCCTGATGTTTGAATGTCTTTCTTTTTTAATGCAGGGATTCATTCTGTGAACCCCTTCTGTGGGAGGACAGTGGCAAGGGAAAGTCCAGAATATAAAATAGTTCAAATTGCCCTCTGAAGATCCCTTGACAGTCTTCTCCAGATGCTGAAAAGCCCTTGAGCTGAAGGTCATGAAACCCAAGTATGTCTCTTCAAATATACTTCCTACTACCAAATTAGGGGTGGACTTGAAACAAACAGCATATTTTGTAATGGTCACAAAAGTGGCTAGTGTGGTAGTCCATGATGATGACTATTTAAAATTCAAACTGCAAAAAAAAAAAAAAAATGGTTGAGATGATTTTAAATGTTTTTGAAAAAAATTAAAATAAATTCCAATAGGAAAAATTGGAACACATCATTGCTCTTACCCCCTGAAACTTTCTTTAGATTAAAAAGGGATATTGGAACATCCCACAAATAAAGAAAAATGGAGGTAATTTCAATTTCTTTAAATAAAACCTCTAGATTATAAAACTAACAGATTACAGCAGAAAGAAGGTAAGCTGATTTCTTTTACATTCTTTTCAATTAGCACATCTCTCACTCTGAAGAAAAATAACCTCTCAGAAATAAGTATTTCCATTTGTACCATGTTTTCTTAATGTTTTTCTTTTTGTTTTAATTTTTTCCCCTTTTGGTCAATTTTCTCATGACCAGTCACACATTCAACAAGATCAAACAACAAATTTGGCACAATATTTTGGCAGCCTACCTGCCAAGAGTAAGCCTACTAGAAACAATATTGTGGTTCTTTGCTTATATTTTTGTTTCCAAAATGGTATGGCTGCCAAAAAAAAAGGGGGGGGGGAATGCAGGTGCTTCTTAACTGCATGAAGAACATTAATATTACAACACACCATACCTCAACAAATCATCCTAGACCTCCACAGAACCTTCCATTTTTAAATGTATTCTTAAACTCAACAATACCAGTTTTTAGAAATCCCTGTTAACTGGCCATAAATATAGGAGGCAATTTTCAGCACATGTTCTGCTCTATTTTAATTTCAAACATGTATGAGATACTGACATGACCAAAGTTTCTTATCTCTGCATACAAACTCACAGCATGTTTGTAAAATGATTGTATAGTTTTTATTATTTGATCTCTGAGAATATTGCATATATCCACAAGTAGAAATGGTTTGATGAAATGCCAATAGTGGCTTAGACTACTAAACTATGTAGCAATAATTATATATAGCCTACTTATTTGTGCACAGATATAGCCTACTTTAAAGATTATATGAATGTAATGAGAGTCAGTCTGGTGTAGCGACGAAGCTGCTGGCCTAGAAACCAGAAGACAGTGAGTTCTAGGCCTCCCACAGGGATGAAAGTTAGCAGGGTGACTTTGGGTCAGACCTTCTGTCTCAGCCCAACCCGCTTCACAGAGTTGTTGTTGTTGTAGGGAAAATAAAAGGAGGGAGCATTAAGTATGTATGCCACCTCCAGCTGACCACGGGATAAAACGCAAATTAATAATAATAATAATGATAATGAAATGAAATCTAAAGAGTTTACTGTGTGAGGGGAAAAAATGGACTGAGATGACTTATCATGTATTAATTAGAACCTTCCTTTGACTCTTCACATAATTATAAATAATTTAGAGATGACCACTATGTGATGAGAAAGTGATAAGGAAGAAAGCTGGACCCTGAGTTGAACTACAGACAGAGAAGCTAGGGAAAGTTACTAAACATAGGGTTCCTAGACATGTATTAATTTCTAGACCCAGCCCATGGATAAGCAAGGGAAACTATCAGAAGCAAAAAAGCCAACTTGATATGTAGGAAACTGTACAGAGTAAGGAAGATGACCTAGACAGAGATAGGACACATCTGTTACCAAAGCAACAAGGGGAGACAGGTCCAAAACAAGCAGAAATGTGAAAGCAGCTCAGGCAGACCCCTCCCTAATTCACATGAGTATAAGGTGGTGGTGGGGGGAGTAAAGCACACTCAAATTTGCAAGATTCTGTTACTATAACCAATCTTAATAAAAGTACTTTTAGCCTTCCTGTGGAATTGATTTCTAGGTCTGGTTTACACAGTGGGGCCGACAGAAACCTATAAAAGCTCCCACTTTACAAAGAGAGGAGGAGAAGACTTCATCTTCAACCATGGATCCACTCATGCATAAACTCAATCACTTTGGCCTAGCTACCGAAAGAGTAATGATCTATGAATTATTATATGAATGTGTGAATGGATGAATAATAGGGAATTAAAATGCAATGTTATTTAGGCTTACAAAAATTTCAAATTCCAAAATCTGCTTTAATTATTGATCTTCAAATTCACTAATGTATTGAATGTAGCCTCATGCTTGGATCACTTAGTACCTCTGATGATTCTGCAATGCAGACCAGCCATGTTTGGGCATACAGTTAAATAATATTGTGCTTTTGTGTGTAACAATGGCACAGGTTGCCATTCTTAAATCATTAATCCAGGGACAGGCTATAGTTCCAAGACTGTATGCGGACCTCAATGTCCTTTTTCATTTCCTCCACAGCCTTCTTCAACCACACAAATGAATTTCAACAGCACAATGGCCAGCAAAAGGTGGTTCAGTTTCTTATCATTTTAAGATGGTAACATGATAAATTTTAAAATAAGATGTTTAAAAACAGGGAACGAAATAAGAAACCTACCCACTTCGAACTTCAAGGGAAAAAATGAAAAATTCTACCTCCATCTTGTATGTGACACGATCTCACCCACTGTACTTCTGACCCATCAGCTGTGGCTCATCCTCCCTCCCCAAATGTTATGTGCAAATCCTGCTACTAGATTTCCCAATCCTGCCTCAGTTTTTTGTATTCGTATTTATATTCCACTCCACAGTTGGAAATCAGCCAGGGATAGGATGATTTGTTTATACTTAGTGGACAAGATGATCGTACTGAGAATATGAGGATTCTAGCTGAGCTAAATCACAGAAAGGCTTCCACCAAATAACTGAGATTTCCTTTTTTTTTTTTTTGGCATAGGAACTTAGAAGAACCAGTGTGAGATAGGTAAGATTCTGAGGAGATCAAGGATTTGACAGAATAAAGCTCATGGTAAAAATATATCAGTGTGATCCTGAATTAAATGAAAATGTTCTAAAACAAAATACTGGCATAAAAATATAATTCACATAAATACATATAAATATAACTGACCAGGTTAAATATTTTCTTTGTACAACTTTTCAACAGGGACTCATTTGAAATAAATGAACAACAATGAAATGAAATGAGACTTGAAATCTTTAGGGTTTAAGCACTCAGGAAATCAAATCTTAATTTTGACGTCAGTTATTCAATTATTCCCCTGAATGGAACAGAATCATTAAGAAGCTATATTTCCCTATGGAATTAACTATTTCAACACTGTAAAATAACTCTTTATCAGTAAATTAAATATTATCTTTCATAGAATACAATCAAATCCATACATCTACCTACATTCACCTTATGCTACATAGTACTAATGGATTAGTTTTTCTTCTTTTCGTTGAAATTATTTACACCATCATTAGACATGTTACTACAACAGAAAATATTTTTTCTGAAAAATTTAATTCTAAAATGAGATTTGCAAGATGGTCTTTCCCTTTATTAGGACCCCTCTCAAGGGAATATAGAAAGAGCTAACCATGCCTTCTGCAGTCTCTAGTTTCCAGACTACTCCAAACTTCCTTGAGACAGAGCAGAACCAGCAGCCTGGTGTCAAGAAAATGAGAGGCTTCTGTGTAATCAGAGGAATTTTTTTTTTTTAAAGACAAGACAAACACCGCCCTTGGGAATGTGACAGAAAGCTATGTCAGTTGTGAGTGAAATACACCACTGCCCTTCTTATTTTTGTTTGAAGTGAAATACATATCCACAGATTTACATGACCAGAGGTCTCATATGATTCACTAAAGCTTTTATTACTAAAACTTCAGCAAGGAATTGCTTATTGGTTTCATGATCAATGCAAGCTATTAACATGGAATTAGTGGTACACTTCAGGTATACACCCTGGGAGAAAAGCACTGAAGATTCTTGTACTCATTTAGCTAAATAACAAACTGAGAAGTGTAATAAAAATGTTCTCAGAATTTTAAAAAGCAGATTTTTCAGTTTGATCCAAGATTGGAAAGATCTACTGTCTTGAAATATGATGGACAATAATAGTAATTGCAGCCAATAGTTAGTATATTGCATAGTGAATATATAAACTCTGTTCCTATTTCTAGAGCAACGCTGGCAACTCATTTTGCATGGATGCCAGGGCTTTTGTTCCACCCCTACATGAAGTCCAGAGCTCTCTTTATATTGTTTTAAAATAGAAGTAATGCTAAATACTTTTTAAAATGGTTAAAAGTCTCTTAAGATCTGGCAAGATGTTGCCACTATAGCATGAGAAAGATAATTTTAAGTAGAAGGAGGATATGGGCTTCATTTTTGTAAAGGGCAGCATTCCATTTGGTGATAGATTTCCTGAGATATGCAGGACCTGTTTTCTAAATTGGCAAGAGGATGTCCTGTTGCTGGTTTAGAAGCCTGCATATAAGTATACAAAGTACACTTAGGATGACATTTAACAGGATCTGAAAGTAGTGATGAAGGTGGGATTTCTGTCCATTTGCTGCAATTCATAATGTTAAAAGTAGAAAGTTGCAGGAAGCTTTGAAGGACTGTTGCTGCCCAACATTGAATGTTGGTCACAATGTCTACTATTAGACATGTCCCAGAAATTTCTGACATAGTGGAGGAGTGTGACTCTTATTTAAAAAGGTTTGAGAGATGGCTTGCTGGAAATGACTTTCTCTGGTAAAGAACACAGACAAATTCCCAGCTAGTCATACTGTTTCTTGAAAACTCTCACTTCCTGTGAAACCTAATGTTTGCATACTAAACTCTTGCAGAGTCTCTGTCATCATTGCTGAACGCACAGGTTACTGTAATGGTATGGGATTCACCTTGGGAGACGGCAACAAGACACAACCAAGGGAACAGTCAGATAAAAGGCAGCTGAGCCCACAGCAGGGATGTGGGCAAGGCAAGAGGCTCAGAAGAGACCCTCCCTAGTTTCTTGGGCTGTAAAGGAGATGAGGGGAGAAATGTACTTTCAGATTTGCAAGATTCTGTTAATATAACTTTACAATAAACAGAACTAGCTATAACTGTTTTAGCTATGGAGCTGACAAAGATGTTCAGTGATTAAAGCAACATAACTCTCCCTGCACAGGGAGAGTCACATATGATAACAGAATATTCCTAGTATATAGAGATTGGATCCAGAGAACCACAAACATTCACACTGTCCCCAGGGGGCAAGAAATCTCACCAATAGCAAAATAAGGCAAGCTATTGCTTGTGGGGTTCAGAGGGCTGGAAGTGACCTTGAAGCACAGCTTCAAGTTGTGTGCCAGTTGCATCCATTCCTGTATCACACTCAGTCACTCATGCCCTGGTCACCTCCCATATGGATTACTGTAATATGCTCTTCATGCCCCTGAAGAGTATTCAAAAGTTTCAGCTGGTGCAAAATGCAGCAGTGTGGGCAGTTATGTGCACACCTAGATCTGTGCACACTATACCTCTGCTCCACAGGCTGCATTAGTTATCAATTTACTTCTGGGTCCAATTAAAAGTGCTGGTGATAACTTCTAATGCCCTACCTGGCATGGGGCTGGGTTATTTGAGGGACCGCCTCTCCCCAGTGACATCTCATCCCATCAGGTCCCATCGCAAAGAGGCTTGTTGCAGGTTCCATCCACTAGAGAATGTCATCTGATGGGATCCAGGAGGAGAGCCTTTTCTGCTGCTGTACCTGCCCTATGGAATATCATTCCCCCCAAGGTCAGGCTGGCCCTGACCTTGATGGCCTTCTGGAAGGGCCTGAAGGCCTGGCTTTGCCATCTGGGTTGGGGATCAGAGAGTGGTGTGGAGCCCATAAAATGGTTGTACTCTTCCAGAATTACTGTGCTCTCCCTGAATTGTATGATTTTTAATTGTTTTTGTTTTAATGTTTTGTATTGTTTGTATGTATGGCTGTTTTATTTGGGGGGGTGGTTTGGTATTGTTTATGTTTAATTGTAAGCTGCCCAGAGTCACGAATGTGAGATGAATGAATGAATGAATGAATGAATGAATGAATGAAAAGCAGAAATCCTCAGACCGTCTCAGACCAATACCTGTCCAACCTTTGTTTGAAAACCTCCAGGATGGAACAACTATGACTCCAGGAGGCAGGCTGTTCCACTGCTTAATAGCTCTCACAGTCAGGAAATTCCTCCTTATTTCAAATTTGGATGTTTCTCCATAAAGCTTCCATCCACTGACTCTTGTTCTACCCTCAGGGACTATGGAGAATACTTCCTCATCCATTTCTTCCATGTTAAGGCCAGTATAGCTGATTCCCTAGTTCCCTTCTCTACCTTTTGGATGATGGAAGTTATTTGCAAGGCATGTCAAGAACCTGTTGGATTCCCCATTTGCCACAGAGTTTGTTCCCCAACTGATGTCATGGATGTTGAAATCCCCCATTACCACAGCGATATATTTCATCCCACTAAGGTTCAGTTATACCAACAATGTCATACTGGCCCCCTCTCTTGGTACTAGGACTTCAAGTTTGCTGCTGGCTTAAGCTGAAGATTGGCCACAGTTTGTTAGTTTTTTAATGGATTTATTTATAAATAAATATTTATATAGTAAATAAATAAAATATTCATTTATAATAGCATTTATAAATATAAATATTTATAATATGAATGCAGTGAGTGTAAATAATTTATCAGTAAATTAAATTATTTATCGTATCAATCAACTAGGACTCTAAGAGTGCATCTCAATTAACTAGGATTCTAGAAGTGATGTACAATTAACAAAACAACATAATCGGAAACAAGGCCATATAATATAAGTCTGCTGGAGTAAACTACCCAGGACACCGTATGTCTCCAGCAGTGTACTATATGAAGTTGTTTCAAAGACCAAGGAGCCAAATATGTATTGTCCATGCTGCCAATGCTGGAAATGATAGTATGCACAATAACCTGGTTATTTATGGGAACTCAAGCATCCAGATACTGGTGCATTCGTCTCACTATTTCAGATTGTCCAAGCATCTTACTTAGAACTTACTTCATGGACAAGACAGAATATTCCTGTACTGGGTGGAATCCAGGCAACAGTCCCCTATAAAAATGAACCCTTGACCATTAGTGTACAGGGTGACAGGTCCACCCTTTTCGGAAGAAACTGACCTCATCCAATCAAGTTAAATTGGTGCAAGATATTTACAGTCAAGCAAGCTATTTTTCTTGTTGTTGCAAAAACTGGAACGAAGCCTTGATGAACATCAACCTTTTTTTAAATAAGGCACCATAAAAGGGTTCAGAGTTACTACTAAGGTTCATCTTGATGTCAAGGCCATTTTTCACAAACCATATCCTTTCTCTTACTCCCTCAGGAAATATGTAGAAAGGGAATTGGAAAGAATGGAACAGCATGGCATTGTGTCACGTATCCAACACAGCAACTGGGCAGCTCCCATTGTAATTGCCCCCTCCCAAAAGATAAATCTAGACTGTGTGGAAGTTACAAATTGACTGTTTATTGTTGTGAGGATCCAGAACCATTCCCTTTACCAAACACGGATTATCTGCTGGCTATGCTGCTGCAGGCAAAAGCTCCCGACCTACTGTGTGCCTACTAGCAGCTGGGTCAGATTCCGATTCCAATTAACACCTAACTATCACCTCTCACAAAGGTCTGTACAGTATAAGTATCAAAAACTTCCTTTTGAGGTTCCTCTTGCAATTTTTCAACTTATAATGAATCAACTACAAGTAATCCTCATTTTGCAGCTGACTCATTTAGTGACTATTTGCAGTCATGATGGTGATGAAAAAGTAACTTTCTGTCAAGTCCTCCCATTTATGACCTTTGCAGGTCTGTAAAGCAAATGAAAACTGAAGTAAGACCATAAGCACAGTCACCATTTCCCTTAGCGACCACTTCACTAATGACCAAGTTGCCGGTCCCAATTGTGGTCGCTAAATGAACACTACCTGCATTACAAGGGTTACATCATGTGGTCTGCTTCATGGAATTTGACCTCTGCTTCCTTTGTGAAAGAATAGTTGGCAACAATAGACAATGTCTAGCTAGACTTGAAGGTGTCAACTTCTAAGTGTCAATTTCTTCTAGAGTCAGTAGACTATGACATTGATCAGCATGGTCTTCATCCCACAGAAAATGAGGTTGATGCAACAGTGAATGTGCCTTAACCCACAAATACATCTGAACAACATTCATTTTCATGTCAAATAAATACATGATTCTTCTTCGTACATTATGTCTAATGGAGAAGAACATGTTACTGCTTTTGTATCAAAAATACTATCTTCAACAGAATGCAGTTAAGTCCAAATAGAAAGAAGGAGTTTGCCATTATTTCTGTAATAAAAAAGCTTCAGAAATATCCTTATGGGCAGAAATTCTCCTTGATCACAAGCCTCTTTTGGTTATCTTAGGATCAACATTTGTCATGCCAGTATTAACAGCATTTTAAATGTAGCAATGGGCTCTGTTGGCTTATGACTATGACAGGGTACAAATGTTTTTGGGATCATGGGCATGCTGATTTTTTGTTACATTTATTATGCTTGTCCACCATAGATATTTATAATTAGGGTATCATTTTTCAAGTTTCTGATGTGGAAGAATGGCCTCTTCATTGTAAAGATATTTCAGCTACAACCAGTCAATGTCCCCTTTTGGCAAAGGGCTGGCTTAGCTATATTCAGGACAAAATGATCAAAACTTACCATGGATCAAGGCTTCCATGGAGATGTTGAAGGAACACAGTTCAGGGTGCTGACTGGAAGCATCCCAAAAGAACGAGAGACAGGGAGGGCTATTAAGGGGCTGGAAAGTTGAGGGAGGATTATTACTGTAGGCAGGAGGAGATAAAATAAGAGGCAGGAGATGGGCCATTACAAAGGAACAAGGATAAGAAATTTGCTTCTTGTCCCCTTTTCAGGGTCCCTTCAGGTTCTGGGTACTGGATTGCTGGAAGCCTTGGTCTCAACTTGGTCCCTCTATAATAAGCTGCCTTTCTTCCATGATCTGGTGTTGGTAGACAACATGGAATTGGGTACACTGCTGAGATGTGGCCAGGCTAAGATGGAAGGGTTCCTCTGCCAGTTAGGTTCCAGGTGGGGTACCAGCCTCAAAACCACAACAAGGCAGGGAATGAGGGGTGGCAATGACAGTTCCTTTGTATGCTGATTATCATCCAATTTTACATCTCTACCCCAGGCTGAACAGAAGAGGTGGCAGATGTCTTGACTTAGTGCCTGGTGGCTATGAAGTACTAGATAGGGACAGACAGACAGAGATTGGTCCTTCTTACCCCTAGGAATGCCTACTCCTGGAAGGATCCATTCACCCTACATGGTTTAACCAGCAGGGATTGCTCTGAGTGCTTATCCTCTGTGAAATCAGGAGAATGACCTTGGAGGAGACTCTTAATAGCAGTAACTCTCTCACTGTTGGTCAATCTGTCCTCCAAAATCAGACTGGTTTTCCCCTTATTCTTCTTCAGAAAAGTAGTGAAAACAGTTCTCTTCCAGAGAGTGTTGGCGGGGGGGGGGGGGGGGGAATGTTAATGGTAGACTGCTTTTGTTTCTCTGTTTTATATATGGGTTATTGTTATACCTTGCCTTCTATCCGAGCAAAATACCAACAGTCTATTAAATCAGGGGACATATAATTTCTTGCAATAAATGAATACATACATATATACATCCTCTGGGAAATGCAGGTGGTTATACTGCCAAAAATTCAACAAAGATTCTTTCCTGAGCTCTGACCAGGGGTCAACAGGATGAAGGCATGATCCAATGGTTATTTAGGACAGCCTGGGCTAAACCTAAACACAGGACGGTCTGTACGCTGTTTTGTTGTTCCACAGAGAATCAGCCCGTTTAGGATCCCTTTCACCAATGGCAAAATCTGCACTGGAAAGAGCAGACAGAGCTTCCTTGTGGTTACAGTCCTTCCTTGTGATCATTTTTCAAGAAGTGGCAGGTATTACCAATTAACATCAGTACCAGTGAGGGAGCTACATAATTTGTTCACCTTTCTTGGTATACCAACATTACTGGTCAGCACGTTTTGAGATAAAGTTCAATTAAGCCCAGAGTTGTTCTTTGAGTGAGATGGACAGTGACTAAATCTGAAATATATATATATGTATGTATGTATGTATGTACGTACACACACACACACACACACACACACATATAAATAAAAAAATAAATTATACCTTTTCTCCACTATATCATCCAGCCTCAAATACTGTGACAGAACAGGCAGTTCAAACATTTGAAAAGCTTGGATAAAACAATCTGTTCAGGTAGCTGGAACTACAGCTAAGCAAAGATTAAACAAGTTCCTATTCAACTGTAGGAATACTCCTCACATGATCACTGAAAATACTCCCGCAGAACTGCTCCTAAAATGACAAACCCATAGCCAGCTAGACTGACTTGAGCTCTCTTTGGCCCATATTGAAGAGAAGCATCAAAAGCAACAAATGTAGGGACATGATTTAGATTTAGCCTATTCCGCCCAGGTGAAAAAAAAATAGTATAGGGATTTCAGGAATCTCAATACCATTGGTCTGCCAAGAACCATCTGTCACAGAAGTTCTTTAACTTCTAATGTAGATGTTGGTGATCATACCTTCATCTGGATAATTCATGTTTATCAGTTCCAAAATAACAAAAGCTTTACCTTCTCTGGATAAAGCTGCATCATACCACATTTCTACAAGAGAAACCTAATACAGCATTATCTTCTCTACCTTCTTTACCAGAAGATGCCCCATCAGCTTCTATAGATGAATCAAAGTATCTTCAGAAGCCTGCAGAAAGACAGGTCCTTTTTCTTTTATTTATATATATATATATATATATATATATATATATATATATATATATATTTCCAGTTGTTATGTTCCTAACGTGCTAAAAGGGGAAGGAATACAAATTTTGCCTAGGGCAGGCATTTTTGTAAAAGACAGCACTCCATTCACTGCTAAGATCATGTGAGATGCAGGATTTTTTGGCAGCCATTTCAGATCCAGAAATGGGATTAACAGCCAGCAGAGCTCATTTTTAGTTAGGTGGAACTGCTGTTCTGAATAAAACAATTCCTCTCAAGACATCTTGTTACTAATATAGAAGTACCAACCATAGTATACAGAGTACTAACCTTAAGATGACATTAAACAGGATCCAAAAGTGATTGTGAAAACTCAGCAGATTGGGCACCAGGTCTGTCTGCTTTGAGGAGGTCCAACCCCATGTGTGTGCTACAAAACAAAAGCCTCTCTCATCAGTCATCACCCACTTTCAGAAGCTGAGAGGAGAAAAAGGAGGTCTCTGCTGAGATGCTAACTGCTCTGGCAGATTTATGCATCCCAAGTCATTTTGGCTTTTAAAAAAATAATATCAATCCACAGAAATGGATTCACAGTCAACTGTTTTAATCCTAGCAATGTGTGCTCCTTTTTACCCCTCCCCATCAGGAGCCTAAGAGCTGTGTTCTAGCTTAAATGCAGTTTCCAAGAAGTCTTAAAGGCAGCCAATCACACAATCCACTTTAATCATCTACCAGGAACATAACTAGAGCATGCAGAACTGTGGACAGGCAATTTCTGCCAAGGAACAAGCACAATTTACATGCTACCAGTGATGGTAATAGTACATGCTATAGATGTTGTTTGGACCTTGACTGACAAAACTGACTTAAATGTATCCAGAACAAGCTGACACCATCACTCCAATCAGACAACCACCCCCAGCATTTTCACCAGGGACTTCAATTTACTCTCATCTGGTTCATGACAGTTTACAATGCAGACACAAATGCAGCTCTTCTCTTGATGGAAAGGAAAACAGAACTGCCTGATGTGACAGCAGTGAAAGAACCTCAGTCCAATTTTATGGATGTCCCTACCTAGTACATTCATGCAGATACTGAAAAGTGTGGGAAGCAAAATAGCCATGTGATTCCAGGAAAAGATGTAGATGCTTGAAGCATTGGATGCCCCAAAATTCAAGGTACTGTTGAAAAAGAACAATGCAAACTAAAAATATATCTGCTGGTAAATATATTTGACCTCTCTTATATAGAGAGAATCACCTAAAGAGATCTATGCACACAATCAGGCTTCAATGCACTTATTATTGAATGTATGGAGAAGTGCAGATATAAAGTTAGTGCATCTGAATACACATCTATCAAAACAGATGGCACATACTCACACTACAGTGGTCTGGCATGTGCATTCTCATGAACTTCAATTGCCACCTGATGCATCCAGAGCAGAGTTAGTTAACCCTGTCACCCCTGATAATTTGGAAAATAAGAGACATCAGCAACAGCTGCTATGGCAGTAGTCAAGGATTATGGGACTTGTATTGGAGTACAAACAGAAGATGCTAGGGTGCCTATCCCTGAACTAGCAAGGGATGGATACCTTTTAAAATAGGCTGGTATTAAATCCTCCACAAGCACTTTCAGTGTTTTCTTCAAAATGGCCTCAATCTGTGAAAACTACATGCAGCTGCAATTATTTTGCAGTGATATTCAACAAGACATTGTCACAGCTGTCTTCCAGCGCGTAACCATACATTCAGTGCACACATGCCTTACTCAGAACTAAGTCACGCAGGATTCAAGGGCTTACTCTTGAGAAAATATCCAAAGAACTCCATTGCACATTCCTCAGGAGTTAGTTAGCATATCAGTAGTCCAATATAGACAGAGCAGTTACTATGGTAAGCAGGTTTTAAATATACAAATCTTGATAAGGTGACTATAGCCTGTGTTATCACAAGTCAATGAATTCATTTTAATATTTTTAGATATATTTATTTATGTATAGCATTTATATAACTGCCAACTCAGACAATGTGACTCTGGGTAGCATATATAAAAGAAGAAAGAAAAAAATCAACAAACACAAAAACAACACATATCATTAACACCAAGTAGACAATAAATGGTAAACACAGCTGAAATACACTATTACTCCTAAAAATGGGGACTTTACTCATTCTGGCCTAAAGGTCCAGGGCATATGTATTTGTATGTACACACACATGTAGACATACATAAACAATTGTACACATCCTGCTTGATTCTGTATGCCTAAATATTCTTTAATACTTTTTTGGTATGCAGAATAAAGTATTTCAAAGACTGTTCTGATTTTTGGTGAAATTTCTGCATGATATTCTGTTAGCTGCATAGTAACATACACACCTCTGGAGTTGGTATTATTTATACAAAAAAATCCTTTGAGTCACAGGAAAATGCTAAGGAAATGAAAATGTAACTGACTGTCAATTCCAAATTATCTAAATTCTAAGTTGCAATATCTTTAAAAAACCCACCAGTCTCTGAGTGTCTGCAATTATAGGCACCTTCTAACTTAATACAAGCAGGAGGAGAGCCGACAGACCATGTGAAATAGAAATGTTATCTCTTCAGTTCCCAATCCTATCACATACACTATAGCAGACTGCCCCATACTTGAGGCTTTCTGATGTACTGGACTACAAATCCCAGACAACATAGGGACTCTGGTGCCAATGCAACTTCTGGAGAAAGGCTTTATTAGAACAGAACCTTGTGATCCATACTGCCCCACTAAAGTGCTTTCTCCCTTGCTTGAGTGAATCAGCGGGTGAGGGAGCAATTCCTTTATGCAGAAGTGATAAATAATTTAGCAAATCACTAATCAGTGTAGGATATCCCATTAGCCTGAGGCAATTCCCTTTCCATCTACTTCCTTCAATCACTGAGATTGCTGGTCTAGGCAACACAGAAATATGAACACTTCTTTCAGGCATCATGTTTAAGACAGGCAACTATATCACATATAAATTACATTATAACACCAAATGATCCAAAAATGCCGAACATTGGCTCATTTTCAAAAATACAGCGTTCCTCCAATAATGCCACTTGACTCATAGCAATTTTCAGGGGGACTCAAAATAACCAGAATGAAGCAGAGAGTCACCATTCAAAAGTTCTGTCTACACCCTTGAGCCCAACCCCTAGCCTGGTGCAGGAATCCAAATTCAAACAAGTGGCTGCTCAGCTTCTAACTGAGTGCCTCTAGCAAAGAAATACTGTACCAACCATTTCTTTCAGCAACTGATCTCACCACCCAGCTGATCCTAGTATTAGGAAGCTTTTGCTAACATTCAACCAAAATCTGCCTTCCCATCACTGAAGACCATAATTTCATGTCCTACATTCTGGGATGGAAGTGAACAATTCTTGACCTGCTTCTGCATGACACCTTCAATCATTTTTTTCTCACAGCTAAACCCCCACCCCCCCACCCCCGGTAAGGCTTAGTTCACAAGACTCTGGAAGCAGCATTATTGCAGATGATACCATCCTACAGCTGGCGTTTAAATTGAAAAGCATTGCATAATACAAAAGTGTACTACGGCTATCAGTTGAGAATCCCACTGTCTGGAGAAGATGGTAACAGATGACAGGGAGAGGGCATAGCCCCTTGATTCCAATATTTCTTCAGTCTTCTCCCCCAAAGGGAGAAAGTGAGCAAACAACTCTAAGCAAAACAACTGACACAAGGAGAGAATTGCAACCCATGCTAAGATAGAGGTTCTTAGAGAGAACTGGGTTACCATGAAAGGGTTTAACTTTTCAGAATTGTACCAATTACATCCAAGAATTTGAAAGAAGCCTACAGATGTTACCTCAAAGTCCTTTTCTGTTACCTTTGAGAAATCATGGAAGATGGGCACAGACTGTACCAGAAGACTGCAGAAGGGCAAAGGTTGTTTCTATCTTCCAAAAGAAGAAAAAAGAGGGTCCACCTAATGAAAGACCAGTCAGCTTCATGTCAAAATCCAGAAAAACTCTGGAATAGATTATTAAGCAGTTGGTTCATGAATATTTAGAAAATAATACATTTGTTGGCTGGAGCCAACAAATCATGCCAAACCAACCAGATCTCTTTTTTAGTTTGCCAAAGGAATCCAGAGAACATAGCGCACCTTGACTAAGTCTTCCATGAGATTTTACTAAAGAAGAGGGCAAAACATAGGCTGAATTATCCTATCATGAGATGGATACAGAGAAGGTTAATCAATCATATACAACAAGTGTACACCAGTGGCTCCACATCCAATTAGAAGTGTCAAGTGGCATATTATAGACCTCTGTTCTAAGCTCTGGGCTGTTCAACATACTTATAAGATTCAGATGAGGGGTTATAAAATATTATCAAATCTGCAAATAACATAGAAATAGTGGGAATAGCAAATACCTTAGATGAAGTATTCAGAAGTATCTTTGCAAGCAGAAACAATGGGCAGAAACAAGGAAGATGAATTTCAACAGGAACAAATATAAAGACCTTCATTTAGGTAGGGAAAAAACGAAGCTATGAGTATAGGATGGGGGAGACCACACTGGGCAGAAGTTCATGAGAAAAAGAGCTAGGTTTCTTAGTGGATCACAAACTGAACATGAGCCAACAGTGCGATTCAGCTGCAAAAAAAGAGCAGATGCAATCCTGGGCAGTTCAACAGAAGTAGAACATTAAGAACAAGATAAGTAATCCTTCCTCTCTATTCCATGTTTGTCAGATTGCACCTAGAATATTGCATCTGATTCTGGGCACATTTTAAGAAGGACAGTGACACAATGGAGCTAATCTGGAGAAGAGCAACGAAGATGACAACTGGCCCAGAAGGAGAAACTTAGGAGTAATACTGGGCAATCTGGTTTGTTTAGCCAGGAGAAGAGATGGCAGAGAGACAAGATGGCACAAGATAGTGTAGGTTTGTTTAGAGTTGTAGAAGACAGGATAAAAGATAATGGTATTAAATTACAAGGAAGTAGATTTCTGTTGGACATCAAGAAAAAAATAGGAGCTGTTTGTCAATGGAACAGGCTGCTTTGGACTCTCTTTCACTGTAGGTATTTAAACAGAGACTAGATGGCCATTTTCTGGGAACACTGTGCTGGGCAGGCAGTTGGATCAGATGCTGTTACAGATCCTTTCCATTCAGTGATTCTATGTCCATTTTTTTCCCAGGGGAAGCATATTTTAGATCCCCAAAAGAGGTCAACCTATATCATTTTTGTGTTCTACTCAAAACATTATCTACCCAACCATATCCTCCTGAGATAGGATGAATACTTCTCAACAAACTCTGGCTGTCAAACACAACAGTCCTAGTGTGATCAGTAGGGCCAACAGATCAGCTAAGCAGGTCTACTAAAGCTCAACCTTATGCCTGAGCTCTGGCTGAAGGCTGCTGATTAAGTAAAGCAGTGTATTTGTTGTTCTTCATCCAGCACAGTGTGTCTCAATCATTCACTCCTAGAGATTCTAGGAGATTCTCCTAGAATTCTCCAGCCACTATGGTCATTTCTGAGCATTCTGGGAGATGAAGTCCACCTGGAAGTTACCCAGAGTGGGAAACACCAAACTATCCTAGAGTCTCCTATTTCTCCACTGCATCAGCCATTAATACTTGGATCTTATATGCAACCTACTTTTGTAACCATATATCTGCAGGCATTTTTCTTTTTCTTTACCTTACGCCTTTTTAAAGCAGAAAGGTAATATATACCAAGGCATTTTTTTTTAAATGGAGGTAAATGTTCTTTGGAACATTCTGCCCCCAGAGGTGCGATTGGCCCCCTCACTCCTGGCCTTCCGTAGAGCTTTGAAGACCTGGTTCTGCTACTTGGCCTGGGGTGGGAATGGCTAGCCCCATAGAGGCCTGCTGTCTTCAACCCCAGATTCTTCATCTCTTTTTTAGTAATGTTTTTAAATTGATGTTTTATGTATTTATATATATTTATGGTTTTAATGTTTTGTGTGAGTCGCCCAGAGTTCCCCCATTGGGGGGAGATGGGCGGGGGAGAAATTTAATAAAATAAATAAATGAATAAATAAATAAATAAATAAATCTCATCTGACTTGATATCCCAAGTAAGCCTTTTCTCCAAAGCACAGAAATCTTCTGCAGAGGCATGTTTCCCCAGAAAAGTGGCTAGCTTTCCATTTGAGATGGCCACTGGTGTAGCAATGTATAGGATATCTAAGGATCATTCCTTACACGTGAGTCCTAGATAATCACTAAGCACTAACAATAATCACACATATTACAACATTTCAAAACAGTATCAAAATATTATCTGAGTGTCCATCTTTTGCCTGTCTGTCAAGTCACCACCCAGAGTGACTTCCTAGCATCCTTCAAGATTGGGGAGGATTATAAATACAATTAATAAATAAATAAGTTAATTTGGAATACAAATCCCCCCATTCTCCTACTTCCGACCAGCACACAAATAATATCCACATTATCTGAAACACCAAGTTAGAGGTCATTCTATCCCCTGAAATCAAAGAGTCTCCTTCCAGCTGAAGAATACAGAGGACAAAAATGGAGTATGTACACCAAGAACTCTCTAATGAGATGAGGTTAATAAGTTAATGGGATGCTGTACACATACATATTTCTTCCTCTGACTTTAACTTGATACTGGAGAGGGAAGCACTTAAGAGTATAATAGAGCTTTTGAAATCAGAAAGCCAAGCGGCAGCTGACTTTTCTGACCACCACCCTGAAATGAGCCCTTTTGGACAGCTGTTCCTTGAAAAAGGTGGAAGTAAATTAAATCATGAGAAGAATATCAGAAGCTACAATATAAAGTGATAGAATTAAAAGCTGTAACACTTTTTAAAGAAGTTAAACCACTTCAATATTTTTTCAAGCAGCCAAGATGAATACCGTCCTAACGTGCATTAAAAAAAATCCAAAAACTAAAGGCTAAAAAGCCACAGACTAAGATAGGCTATTGGTGAGGGATTGTGGGAGTTGAAGTCAGATACATCTGGTGGGCATGCTCCGCTAGATTTATTTTTTTTTGCAATGGACATAATTGGTCTTTATTCACAGATACCACGTTTCCTTAATTATTTATGGCATGAAAGCATCATTTCACTCAACTAGTGTATCTTCTGCCTAAGTGACTGATGGAAGGAACTATTGGCAAAACTTTCCCCAAACACACTCTTGATATTGGAAACCCATAATCGGGGGGAAGGAGAAGTTAGACTTTATTACTGGATTTCTTGAATCCTAAAAAATACAAAATACCCAAAAATGCAAAATTGACATTACTGATAAGGAACTGCAAGCCTAATATGTGTCCCTTTCATTATAGACCTACTTCCTCCTGTGTACAAACACAAAGGCCAACTCTTTCGCAGAGCTGGAAATAACCAGAGGTAATAGAAATCTCCTATGACGGTTCTCTTCTTATTCTGGAATTCTGAGTCTGTCTACAGGAGTCACTCTTTTTTCTGCCCAGCAAGCAGGGACACTTCAGTAGGAAATTCACTTTTAATTCTCAGTGTAACATGGCAGAAAAAGAGAACTTTCCGTGCATTGCTACTCAGAGGAGTGGATCTTATTTACAGCAGAGATAAGCAAATGCTTTGAGCTGGTGGACAGATTTGGAATTTTGAGCACATGTTCTGATCGCTTTTATAAAATGGTTGCTTATGAGGAAGAATTTGTTCACATGGTGGCTGCCATGAGGGCAGAGGCAGTCGCACAATACCCATGTACCTGAAGGCAAGCTAGTAAGACTACTGCCTTCCCCAGTCTTCCACGATGTTCTTTACCTCCCTGCTTCATCTTTTCTGGGCAGGTGGGAACACTTATATACAAAGCAATGGGTTGTAGCTACCTCCTATTTTTATTTTCTAAGAATGCTTGTAGGACCCATGTATTTTTGTAGATAAAAATGACAGAGGCTGCCATTTTGCTTCCCTCAACAGAGATGGATATTTTCTCAATGTGCACTATACCCTAGATGGATATACTGCCCTCCCCAGCAGCATATCTGTAGTGACCAAGTATGTATTCCTAATTCCTATTTACATCTCCAAAATACATAATTAGCTTTGTTTGCCAATTTGCTATTGCCCATAATTGGAATTACTTACTGCACAATTGAAGCAATCATGATTGATTGATGATTATGTGCCTATTAAGTCAGTGTTGACTCTTAGAGACCACATAGACAAATTTTCTCCAAGACAATCTGTCCCTAACCGGGTCTTCCAACAGTGGACCCATCACCACTGTAACTGAGACCATCCACCCTGCTGCTGGTCATTCTCTTCTTTTTCTTTCCACCTTTCCCAGCGTTTGAGCCTTCTCCAGAGAGCTGGGTCTTTGCATAATGTGTCTGAAATGCAATCATTTGAGGTTACTCACTTACATCTTGAGTAAGAACTCTGGGTTGATTTCTTCAATGATCCATCCAAGGTATTTTCAGGAGTCTTCTCCAACACCAATTTTCAAAAGCATGAATACTTTTTCTATCCTGCTTCTATCCTTCTGTTATAAAGAAATCATGTTTGTTGTTTAGTCGTTAAGTCGTGTCCGACTCTTCGTGACCCCATGAACCATATTGCGCCAGGCCTTCCTGTCTTTCACTGCCTCCCTGAGTTTGCTCAATTTCATGCTCATTGCTTCAGTGATGCTATCTAGCCATCTCATCCTCTGCCGTCCTCTTCTCCTTTTGCCTTCCATCTTTCCCAGCATCAGGGTCTTTTCCAAAGAGTCCTCTCTTCGCATTAGGTGACCAAAGTATCTGAGCTTGAGCTTCATTATCAATCCTTCCAATGAGCAATCAGAGTTGATTTCCTTTAAGATTGACTGGTTTGACCTCCTAGCAGTCCAGGGGACTCTTAAGAGTCTTCTCCAGCACCACAGTTCAAAGGCATCAATTCTTCGGCGTTCAGCCTTCTTTATGGTCCAGCTCTCACAGCCATACATTACTACTGGAAAAACCATAGCTTTGACTATGCGGATCTTTGTCGGCAAGGTGACGTCTCTGCTTTTTAATATGCTATCTAGGTTTGCCATAGCTTTCCTTCCAAGGAGCAAGCGTCTTTTAATTTCATGGCTGCAGTCTCCGTCTGCGGTGATCTTGGAGCCCAAATAAATGAAGTCTGTTACTGCTTCCATTTCTACCCCTTCTATTTGCCAGGGATTGATGGGTCCAGATGCCATGATCTTAGTTTTTTTAATGTTGAGTTTCAAGCCAGCTTTCGCACTCTCCTCTTTCACCCTCATCAAGAGGCTCTTTAGTTCTTCTTCACTTTCTGCCATTAGGGTGGTATCGTCTGCATATCTGAGGTTATTGATGTTTCTCCCTGCAATCTTAATTCCGGCTTGTGATTCTTCCAGCCTGGCATTTCTCATGATGTACTCTGCATATAGGTTAAATAAGCAGGGGGACAGTATACAGCCTTGTCGTACTCCTTTCCCTATTTTGAACCAATCGGTTGTTCCATGACCGGTTCTAACTGTTGCTTCTTGGCCCGCATACAGATTTCTCAGGAGACAGGTAAGGTGGTCTGGTATCCCCATCTCTTTAAGAATTTGCCACAGTTTGTTGTGATCCACACAATCAAAGGCTTTTGCATAGTCAATGAAGCAGAAGTAGATGCTTTTCTGGAACTCTCGTGCTTTCTCCATGATCCAGCGAATGTTGGCAATTTGATCTCTAGTTCCTCTGCCTCTTCGAAACCCAGCTTGTACATCCGGTAGTTCTCGGTTCACGTACTGCTGAAGCCTAGCTTGTAGGATTTTGAGCATAACCTTGCTAGCATGTGAAATGAGTGCAATTGTGCGATAGTTTGAGCATTCTTTGGCATTGCCCTTCTTTGGAATTGGAACGTAAACTGACCTTTTCCAATCCCGTGGCCACTGTTGCGTTTTCCAAACTTGCTGGCATATTGAGTGCAGCACTTTAGCAGCATCGTCTTTTAGTATTTTAAATAACTCAGCTGGAATACTGTCATCTCCACTAGCTTTGTTGTTAGCAATGCTTCCTAAGGCCCACTTGACTTCACTCTCTACGATGTCTGGCTCAGGGTCAGTGACCACACCAGCATGGACATCAGGGACATTAAGATCTTTCTTGTAGAGTTCTTCTGTGTATTCTTGCCACCTCTTCTTAATCTCTTCTGCTTCTGTTAGGTCCCTGCCTTTTTTGTCCTTTATCATGCCCATCTTTGCACTAAACGTTCCTTTGATATCTCCAATTTTCTTGAAGAGATCTCTAGTCTTCCCCATTCTATTGTTTTCTTCAATTTCTTTGCATTGTTCATTTAAGAAGGCCTTCTTATCTCTCCTTGCTATTCTCTGGAAATCTGCATTCAGTTGCTTATATCTTTCCCTTTCACCCTTGCTTTTCGCATTCCTTCTTTCCACAGCTATTTGTAAAGCCTCATCAGACAGCCATTTTGCTTTCTTGCATTTCTTTTTCTTTGGGATGGTTTTAGATGCTGCCTCTTGTACAATGTTACAGACCTCCGTCCATAGTTCTTCAGGCACTCTGTCTACCAAATCTAATCCTCTAAATCTATTCATCACCTTCACTGTGTACTCACATGGAATATGATCTAAGTCATACCTGAGTGGTCTAGTGGTTTTCCCTACATTCTTCAATTTAAGCCTAAATTTTGCAGTAAGAAGCTCATGATCTGAGCCACAGTCAGCTCCTGGTCTTGTTTTTGCCGTCTGTATAGAGCTTCTCCACCTTTGGCTGCAAAGTATGTAATCAATCTGGTTTCGGTATTGACCATCTGGTGATGTCCATGTGTAGAGTCGTCTCTTGTGTTGTTGGAAAAGAGTGTTTGCTATGACTAGCTTGTTCTCTTGACAGAACTCTATTAGCCTTTGCCCTGCTTCATTTTGTACTCCAAGGCCAAACTTGCCTGTTATTCCGATTACTCCTTGACTTCCTACTTTAGCATTCCAATCCCCTATGATGAAAAGGACATCTTTTTTTGGTGCTAGTTCTAGAAGGTCTTGTAGGTCTTCATAGAACCGGTCAACTTCAGCTTCTTCGGCATCAGTGGTTGGGGCATAGACTTGGATTACTGTGATGTTGAATGGTTTTCCTTGGATACGCACTGAGATCATTCTGTCGTTTTTGAGGTTGTACCCCATTACTGCCTTTCCCACTCTCTTATTGACTATGAGTGCAACTCCATTTCTTCTAAGGGTTTCTTGCCCACAGTAGTAGATATAGTGGTCACCTGAATTAAATTCACCCATTCCCGTCCATTTCAATTCGCTGATTCCCAAGATGTCAACGTTCAATCTTGTCATCTCATGTTTGACCACATCCAGCTTGCCTTGGTTCATGGATCTTACATTCCACGTACCTATACAATATTGTTCTTTACAGCATCGGACCTTCTTTTCGCTTCCAGATACATCCACAGCTGAACGTCCTTTCGGCTTTGGCCCAGCCGCTTCACTCTTTCTGGAGCTACTTGGAATTGCCCTCCGCTCTTCCCCAGTAGCATATTGGACACCTTCCGACCTGAGGGGCTCATCTTCCGGCGTCATATCTTTTAGCCTTTTAACATTGTCCATGGGGTTTTCTTGGCAAGGATACTGGAGTGGGTTGCCATTTCCTTCTCCAGTGGACCACATTTTGTCAGAACTCTCTGTCATGACCTGTCCGTCTTGGGTGGCCCTGCACGGTATAGCTCATGGCTTCACTGAGTTACACAAGCCCCTTCGCCACGACAAGGCAGTGATCCATGAAGGGGAAGAAATCATGAGACAACCTCAAATAACAAAACTGGTAAGAGAACCCAGCTAAACTCTTCTCTCTATTAAAAAATCTCTCTAATGTAGGGATCACTTTTTCTTCCAGTCAAAAGTCAACAGTGAGATTACAAGCGTTATAGTTCAGCACATGAGGGACATACCAGGTTACCTTCCCCTGTGTATGTCAATGAGTTAGGAATACACGCATGCCACGAAAGGCACACACACTGATGTAAACAATTTGTGCATTACTATCAGAAATGACGGTATTCCAGCCCTATTCACATACTTTTCAAAATATATCTATATCCATCTAATGTGTAAAGCAGTTGTCTTCTATCTTTCTAACAAACCAAGATAAGCCTCACTAGACTATATCCTAAAAAAGAAAATGGAATAGAGCTTGTGGGAAATGTTCTAGATATATTTCTAGGCATCTATCCTGATCAAAGAAAACCTTAGAATTGCAAATCAATGTCCATGAGAACTCAGACACATTGAAGACCACAGATGCTATCGCCTACTTTATGACAACAGTACAACTGCTTTTAATCATACAGAAACACTAATTCACTAATTAATCCATTATATTACACACACACGTTTATTACAGCCCTAAGGCCAGATACAATAAAAATATACAATAACAACCATCTTACATTTATATATATCTATAAAACAAAACAATATTATTTAATCTAGTAATTAAAATAACAGTGCTAAAATATATCAAAGTAGGCTACTGTGTTGTGGAATTTTAACTCTAAATAATGGTGGAGCGTATTGTACAGATGGTAGCACAGAACAGGGCAATTTGGGAGGATATTTCCGGGTCTTTGTCCGAAAGGAGTAGCATTAGATAGAAGTCACTATCTAATCCACTATATTAAACTATCTACAAATTAACATTTCAGAATGTAATCTTTTAACATATCGGGCAGATCAAGAATGGCTAGTCTTTATGCAAGAAGAAGCTGCTTTTAAAAACATATCACTCTGGTTGCCAAAGTCCACAGCAGAGAGATGAGAATTTTGACTTGTTCTGCTCTACTATTTTTGTAGTAAAATTTTGTGGGAATTTAATTTTTTTTATAGGAGGATTAATTCTATCCAAGGAGTAGCATTTGTTTTCTTACATTTCCTGCCAAAAACTGATGGGAGTTCATGCTATCATTGCTGCCAAATTTGAGCAGTATGATCTTGGAGACTGAAAAACAGGGGACACAGGTGAACTGTCTGCTGCATATTCCTTACATAGATAAAGGTAGTCACTAACAATGAACTAAGACAACAAATGATTAAAACAATTATTTGCAAACAGTAGCTGCTTATGACTCAGCAGTTCCAATGCTGCAAGCTATGGTTACATCACGTCCAAGTTAAATATCTTTGTGGCTAATACACAAGCAAATTAAACTGAATTATGCCTGTTTATGGAAAGTGGAGCAAGAAACCTCTTCCCGTGGACATTTCAACCATTTCAGTGCCCAGCATAACACAAAGAAGAAAAGCAGGAATAATTGAGAAAATATTTATGAAAAGCTAAGCATTAAAAAGGACAATATACCTAATAAAGAGATGAGAGCACAAAATGAAAATGCTAGCATACAATTATTTGTGTATGGTCTAACATAGCAATGAGAGCTGATTTGGTCTAGTGGTGAAGGCACCAGGCTAGAAAGCAGGAGACGGTGAGTTCTTAGGTATGAAATCCAGCTGGGTGACTTTGGGCCAGTCCCTCTCTCTCAGCCCAACTCACCTCATAGGGTTGTTCTTGTGGGGAAAATAGGAAGAGGAAGGAGTATTAGTTATGTTCACCACCTTGAGTTATTTATATATATACATACATATAAAAATAATAAAGGCAGGATAAAAAAAATCGACCCCCCCCCCCCCACTCTTTCTCTTTCTTTAAAAAGCTTCCTGGATGTTCTCTGTCTCAAACTCCCGCCAAGTCCAAATCTGCATGGCTAATAGCAAAGGATTATCAGAATTGTAGTTTAGAAATCATTCCCGCTTACATGTTAGGCACCTTTAGAATTAAAAAAGAGCCATTGTAAGACAAATTCAGTGCCATTATAAGATCATTCCAAAATAATTTATTGCACATTTACAAACTGAAAGGCTGCAAATTACGTGACAAATAATTGGCACTTTAGTAAAATTAACTACCACGGTTTGACAGTTGATTACAAAAACAAATATTATGAACTGTCTTGTTGCTATAAAGACTGACTTATTTAGGGTTGGGGCCAATCCCACCTGGGTGGGGGGAAAGTTCCAGAGGGCAGATGTCATGGAAGAAAAGGCTCTTCTCCTGGGTCCTGCCAGACAAAGCTCCTTCGCTGACAGGACCTGCAAGATGCCCCTCCTGCTGGACCTGATGGAATGGCTAGATGTAACCGGGGAGAGGTTGGACTGGATTAGTTAGTGACTAGCCCCATCGTTAGGAAATTGTAGTTTCCTAACTATCACAGTTGGCACCAGAAACTCAGCCATTGAGTGAAATGGTTGTTAAATGAGAGGCCCACATGACTGCTTCACTCAATGACTGCAATCTGGGCACTCCCAGTTGTGGTCATTAAGCAATATCCCAGGTTATTAAGCAGGCGGAGCAAAAGAGCTGTCTGCTGAAGGACTTCAGTGCTTTCGCTCCATCCTCTTTCCCCTATCCTCTCTCAGCAGCGAGCTGAAATCCTGAAGATTTCAGCTCCCTGCCTTTGCATGGCTGAAGGGGGAAGGGAAAGCGTGCAGTGGTGTGAAGGCAGAGAGCTAAAATCCCAAAGATTTGAGGTCTGTGCCTTTGCACTGCTGAAAGGGGAGGGGAAACTGAAGATTTTATGCTCTGAAACTGCCCACCACGTCCCCTCCACTTGCAACCTTCCCTGCCTGCAGAGAAGATTGCAAATGGCATGATCATGGGGCACTTGGCAACCGGTCGCAAATGCAAGCTGGTTGCTAAGCACCCGAAATGCAGACACATGACCGCAGGGGTGGGGGTAGGGGTGATGTTTTACAATGGCCAAAAGTGATTTATGGGCTGTAAAGCACTCTTTCTGAGGCCGTCATAATTTCGAATCATCGTTAAACGGTTGTTAAGCAAGGACTACCTGTAAATGCCTGTTTGTAGAATGGGTATGTTCCCTCCTGCTTAACAAAATCAATTATAAGACCTTACTAAAATAACCTGACTAAGGAAAAATTAATAATTATAGGCCTGTAACAAACATCATACCCACCTAACCCTGAACCTAGCTGATCCTAAAAAAGCTAAGTACAGTAGAGTCAGACTTGTTTAGAAGTTGGATGGAAGATCTCAAGGAAATCTCAGAGCTGTAGGCTAAATTGGAAAGTGGGGGAAAATACCAGAAGGTAGTAGCAAACTATTCTCATATTACTGCCAAGAAAATTACTTGGACATACCCATGTAGTTTAAGCTTGACTTGAAGGAGTTTTTATTTGTATCCAATATCCCATTTTTTACCAATGTAATTAAGGAAGAGGTAGATTTGCAATTCCACACATACCTGGAGAGTTTTGATTATCTGAGGTTATTCAAATCAGGCCTTTTTTTCATGATATAGAAATGAGGCAGTTTTAGCCCTGTGCTGCTCTTTGTTCACATCAATCTCTGGGCAACTTTCAGTGCCACTGACCTTGTATGCTCTGGACCACTGGACACAACTGTGTTCCAGTGATACTGTATTATGATTCAGGCTTTCTAATGTACTCTGAAGGTCATGTCCAAATGCTATAGTCTCATCTTAAGGCCACTGGCTAATGGTATCCAATAGAATCCTATTCTATCTTGATGGGATTCAATAGATGTAGGAAATGGAATGACTCTGCATTACCAAATTAACAATGAATAAATTGTGTCACAAAGCAAATACAGAACATAACATTCCATATGCAAATCACCAGTAAGAGAACTGCTACAAGTGGCCCATTTACGTTTACTGGCATTAAGAACTTTAACTTCAGTCACCTGAGAAGGACATTGGGCCTCTCTTTTTTAGGACCATTTATAAATATCATGGACTATAATATTCATATCATAGTGGATACCAAGGCATTTGCAGACCAGTAAACATTTTCCTATGGAAAACTCTTGATTTCGCAGTTACCTAACAGATTGCTTTCAGCAAAAGCCTGATCAAATATTGTAATTTTATCTCAGAATGTCACTAATGCATGGTATTCAAATACAGACAGACATATTTTAATTCTGTCAAGAAACAGAGACAAAAGAGAAAAAGATGGGAATAAAGAGGTTGAAAATGAACCAGAGCATTAGTCTGGGGACTGGAAGATTTTTTTTTTTTTTTGCTTGAGAGATTTTTTTTTGCCAGTCTCAGTATCCTATGCCACTCAGGAAGATGCGGAGAAGTGGAAAAAAATAACAACTCCACTGATAAACAATATATAATTAAATTCAGATTCAGATTCTTAATACAGATTATTACATCAAATACTAAAAATAAATAAGGAATAGCTGGTTATAGTGCTTAATTTTTTTAAAAAAAAGATTAGATTCCTGCAACCCGCTTCTATCCATGCTTGAAGCTGGCATTCTCAAAATAGAATTACTGTTTCTAACTGAAACAGTAAACAACATATAGGTAGTGCTCGACTTAAAATCACAATTGGGACTGGAACCCTAGCCCTAACCACCAGAGTCACTCCACTGAGATGGGAGGTGACAACTTTGAAATATAAAATAAATAAAACTTCTATCGCTAAGTGATATGGTTGTTAAGTGAGTCATGCCCGATTTTACGACTTTTTTTGCTGTGGTCATTAAGTGAATCATGCAGTCGTTAAACAAATCCGGCTTCCCTCATTGACTTTGCCTGCTGAAAGCCCTGTGGGAAAATTGCATATGGCTATCACATGACCCTGGGTTGCTGCAACCATCATAAATACATGCTGGTTGTCAAGCGCACAAATTTTGATCATGTGACTGCAGGGATGCTGCAATGGTCATAAGTGTGAGGACTGGTTGTAAGTCACTTTTTTCAGTGCCGTTGTAACTTTGAATGGTATGAATGGTCGTAAGTTGAGGACTACCTGTAAACAATTTCTGCCCCTAGGACCCAGTTCATTCCCTTTCAAAATTCATTCTTCACTTCATGGGACTTCTGGAGAAAGAAATGGTGGACTGAAGATGACTCTGCAAAAAGTGGAGCCGACAACCGTGGCAAAGAATGAAGAGCTGGTGAGTAGACTGGCTCTTTGGAACTTCTCCAGACAAGTAGAGGATGGGAGATTGCCCATATGCACTCTGAACAGTTGCTCCTTGTGCGGAGACTGCAAGACAGTGGTCCCAGGCAGTTTTTGAGCACTGGGAGATGACGGGAATAGCCATCTTGCTCAAAACTGTGATTGGCACCTTTTAAAGGACACTAAATTTGCAAACTTCCTTTTTTAACCATGTTAGGAAATTGCTTGTTAACTACTTTTAAGTTATTAGAGACCTTCGAATCGACACGTCTGAAAATGCCAGGTGAATCTACCTTCAATCCTTAACAAAAGAAAAATTTAATCATAAGCTTATGAATTTTAAAAAATTGCAATAAACGGCAAAAAGCTAACTAAGACTTTGATTTTAGAAAATTATAAATGGATTAAGGGTCCAGATAAATTTGGAATAAGATTTTGGAATTAATGATAAAGAATCCTTCCCTTGGGAAATAGATTTGTTTGGACTTTTGCAAGACAAAATAAAGATAAGTAACTTAAAAAATTCGGCATTAGAGGGAACTAAAGATTTTAGTTAAAGGAGAAAAATATGTAAGCCTGATTAACAGCTAATTAACTGGGTCCTATAAAATGACCCAAAACTTTATAACATTGAAAATACTGAAGGACACTTTTGAAAAATGGAATCAGAAGTTAGTATCAACAATATCAATAGCAATGTTTGTTTCTATGGACAGACTGTATCCATAAGATGTTATGGAAGAAATGGCAGATGAGGAACAAGTTTTATTTGACAAGACAAAAATGGCATCAAAAGTGGATCTACAAATGGCAGGCTACAAAAATAACATGGAAAAGGATGTCTCACTGGACATACAAAAGAAACCAGCTGATGTTTCAAAAATCAAAAGGGAAATACACATAGTAAACCAAGAGAATGACCTGGATAATTTTTTTATAATGGATTTACAGAAGAGGCTTGTTAAAGCTTTGAAGAATCTTGTGAGAAGGGGCAAATTAGAAATGAAAAGAAATCAAATTCTATGACATTATTTGAATGGACTACAGATTGAGACTGTTAGAAGTAAAAGGAATATGAAGTTCCTTAAAGTATCAAGATATGTTGTTAATTCTGGTAACCCTTAATGGACTTTCTGCTGACCCTGGGATTGAAAAGATGATGCTTTATGGATTTGTATATAGATAAGAGATGGGATATGGGATGAAGAGATCATTGGTTGTAAACTAAGAGGGGGTAAAGAGTTGCAAAAATTGTTTATATTTGTTGTGATGAAGGTTGGAAGTCACTTCTTTATATATTTCTTTTCTCTTTCTTCACTATATTCTTATTTTTCTTATTTTTCCTACATTTTTCTCCTCTCCTTTGCACTTTGCACTCTTTCTTTCTACTCTTCCTTCTTTTAGTTTGCATTAGATTTTACTATGATAATTAAAATCCTTAATAAAAAAAAATCTACACTTCACTTATAGTTTATCTGTACTTGCACTGATTTCAATGGAACTTAGTCATATTGGCTGTGATTCTAGCTCCCCCTGTCCTTTTCTGGATTTTCAGATTGTATCCACCAGGCATTTATGTCCTCCATTTTTTCACATCCCTTTGCAAACCAAGTCAACCACTTCAGTAACATTATTTAGCTGTGCTTGGTTCTTTCAACTGTGCTTGGTTCTTTCTTCCCAACAGGAGAGAGAGAAAAAAATGCTCCTTTTCAAAATAAGGTAGCTGAATAACAGAGGAGGAGAAAAGGAGGAGGAGGAAGAGGAGGAGGAGGAAGGATAGGAACCATATTGCTGGGATTAGAATTTACCTTGTTCTGGAAGGAGCTGTACACCATATGGGAGCAACTAATCTAGAAATGCATGTTGATCTAGTGTTGACTCCCAGGTACCAGCAGCAGCAATAAGAAAAATAATTATGCAATTAGTTAGCATGCCCCTACAACTGTTCTTGAGCTCTTTGGACCCAATAACTTTTATTCATGTCTGGGTTCATAATAGCTGGATCCCTAACGCACTACTCTTAAATAACATTTTGTAGCTTCAGTTATAATATGTGGGGGCGTATCGTGGGATACCAGTCATTTTCTAGGCTCAATTCAAGAACACCTGTGAATGTGACCAGACGTTAATATTAGCAGAAAAAGCTCTTTTAAATAAGCTCCCTCTTGTCAGAGAAAAATGAAGTTTTAGAACAAGAAAAAAAAAAAGAGATGAAAATCCAGTTACAAAAAAGTGCTCCAGCAATACGTTTTTCATTAATGCAAATCATATGCCTATGAAAATCAAATTTTCTCTAGTTTAAAGTATATTCAGATTCTTTCCACAAGCATTCTCTTAGGGTTTAGAGAGATTAGAAAATGTAACTTGAATGGTCCCAATATATAAAAAAGCCCCTGCTGTAAATCGCATTATCTACACCCACATATTTTAAATTAAATGTTCCATTTATTCTTGGGCAAAGATCTAGAGAAGATGGTAACTGGTGGGACAAACGATTATTCTCTGGAAAAGATTCTGAACCTTTGTGCGTTTTATTTCCACAGAGCTTAGCAATCGTTCTTACTGCACATACTCTCCTCAAAGGTGGCACCGCTCCTGGAAAAAGGCCACTTCTGAAGACAGACAAACTCAAATACAGAAACAAAACTGTTCATTACTAAAATATTAATACAGAGGTCTTTCTATCCTATAGCCTTCATATGCTTGCAGGTATATTTGTATAAATATCTGAACGATCTATGATGCGAAGGCTTTAATAACAGCAAATCTTTTCTGTAAAATTTAAACAAATTCTGTAAAATGTAACAAATCTTTTCTGTAAAATCCTGTAAAATGTAACAAATCTTTTCTGTAAAATTTAACAAATTAAACGATTTAACAAATTAAGTGAAGCCATGGAGCCCTTCCAGTATAGATAATCAAAGACAATAATGATAATTACGATGAAAATAATAATAATATATAATACAGTATAGATAATAAAACAATACTGATAAAAATATGATTTATGCAAATAAGTACTTACTGATTTCAGGGTCCCTTATTATTATTATTATTATTATTATTATTATTATTATTATTTAATCTAAACTAAGATCCCCAATTACATCTGGAAGGAATCAGGTTGCCTATGCAAGATAATCTGTCAGAAAACAACATGCAGTTCCAAACTGTTCCTGGATTTTCTCTGCCTGCATCAGAAAGAGATCAGGTCACTGACTCCTCTCAAAGCATACATTTCTGAATGGCATCAAACATGAAAGCTACTCTTTTCAAATTAGTGCCTAAACTGGCTGGAAATTCTGGGATCCCATCATATTTAGAAAGTACCAACTTTTGGAAATGCTGGCTTAAGAGGAAAATGGAATTTGCAGATATCATTCTATCATAGCACATACTTCTATTATAACTACTTCTACTACCATCCTGTATACTGTATGACTATCGGGACAGCTGTAACAAAGAGTATATTCCTTTTACAACTTTGTTTACATAACTTTGTTTAGTATAAAGATAAGTTCACATATGCATGCTTATTACTAAACAGGTTGCTCTAACTTAATGTAGTAGGCTGCCCTGTATAAACCCAGTAGTTTTGAGCAAGGTTGTGCAAGCATTAAAAGGGACACTATGCAAATCACATAGTTCACAGTACAAAACATCATTCCCCCAAATCCTGAGGCAGCCAGGTTTTCTGGAAGGCTCAGTTGCATCCACAGCTTTCCTAGGTTGCTTCCACAAGTGTATGTGTGCACAGCAGCTTTGCTGACAGCCCAAGTGGGAGTGCTCTCAGTGCAGGCAGACAACTTGGGAAAGCCTTCAAAGCAGCTACCCCCAGCCTTCTAGGAAACGCAACGGCTTCAATACTTTGAAGAGAAACGCTCTGTTCATGCCAACATACTTTGCAAAGTGCCCCTCTGAATGCTTTATTCATGATTAAGAAAAAAGCAAAAGTAGCATTTCTATGTTCACAGTAATTGAAAGCAATTGCTTGTATCGTGCATAGTCTACCTCTTTGTTAATTATTAATATGACGATCTGAAAAATTCTCTAACATTGGAGAGAAATCTTCTACTCTGAATTTATCCTTGTTCTAAGGGGGGAGCCAGTACTAATCAACCTGCTGTTGGTAAAATACATCTTTATTATTATATAATATGATGTGATGTTTTGGTTGACTTTGGATGTAGATCTGTTATTGCGATAGCTGAAAGTTTCTATGACACACAGCAAGGAACAGAAAATGGCCCTTGTTCCTTTGTTGCCCACTACTACTGTTAAAATCTGTTTGAAAAGTTTTGCCACTGCAGATACAATTGATCATTGTGATATCCTTCTTGTGATTACAGCATGGGTACATAAATTTGCAGAGGTAATGGTCAACCATTGATCAATACCTTAACCCATTTCTGGAGGGGGGAGGGAAGAATGAGATAACTGAAATAAGTGGACGTAATTGATTGGTCTGCAAAACACATTTGTGGGCAACAAAGGAACAAGAGTTCAGAAAACTTAGTATCTTCTAAAAGGAATGCTAATTTTTTCTCACAACAATAAAAATGATGATGATATTAGGCAGGTTGAAAGTCTTCAACTGATGCATGGATCATCATTATGTTTTTCTGGTTGCTATAACCTGGGATGTATTACGCAACTATAAAACATTAGTGCAGCTGTATGTTAAAAACAGGATTCTAGACACTTGTGACTATACTTGTTCAGTTCTTCTCTTCCTGAGAAGAGGGTTGTCTCAGAAGTTCCAGACTGTATCTTCTCTTAGAACTTAAGAAGCATACTTTCTTCTGGTAAATATGAATTTAGTATTCCTGCATAACCCAGAGAACTCAAGTAAGGAAGACTCAAAGATGTACCAAGTATTTTATTTATCTTTTAAACCTATAACTCTGTGCTAAAGATTTGGCTGTGAAGAACTGTTGCCAATTCTGAGCAGGAGAATACTACTACCAACTGTAGCAACAACTTCAACATCATGAAACTATATATTCAACAACACACATATGCCTATTTAAATCAGAAAAGTAGCATGGAGAAGGTGATTTTTATAGATAGCAAGCTCAGCACTGGGAAAGGTGGAATAAATTATTCCCTCTATGGTGACTCCACTTAAAATGGCCCTCTTTTCATTGCACCATAGTTTAACACAGCTAAAGCCATGGTTTCCAATGATGCTGAGGCTATATTTCTGCCCACCCTACACAATCTGACCAAGCCAGCATGCTCCAGGTCCCATCCATTAAAAAAATTATCCTTGTGGAACCAAGAAAGTGGGTCTTCTCTGTCATGGCATCTGCCCTCTGGACGACCATCACCCACAAGAGGTGTATAGCTCCCACCCTGGCCCTATTTAACGGAGCCCCTGAAACCTGACTCTGTCCTCAGGGCCTAGATCAAAGTGGGTGATGGTCCTTGTGCAATGTTTTGTCTTTTAGAGGATGATTGATTTTTTTCCTGGATTTTCTCCATTGCTGATATTTCTGTTTTGTTTTTACCAAGTTTTTAAAGTACAGACAAAACTGCAAGAAATGCAGGATGAGTGGTGGCAGAGAAAACCTGAGCAGGTGGAAGGCTGTGCAGACATGCATGCCACCAGAGAAATTTAAGCACCACATAAGTCAGTTTATGGTCCTTCTAAATCAGGAAGCTCCCCGCTGCTGTCATATGATGGGTTGAGCCTGGTGAAAGACCAGGAAGGACTGAAAAACCACTGTGCTGAACACTTTCCCAATCTACGCAATAGGCTGTCCACAGTTGATCATGATGTCTTACAGCAGATTCCTCAGCTGCCAGTCTTGGATGCCCTAGACCTGCCTCCCTCTACTGATGAGATCAAGAAAGTGAACTTGCTGATGACCTCAAATAAAACAACAGGATAGGATGGCATTCCTGCTGAGATCTACAAAGCACTAGGCCCAAATGCCTTACAGGCATTCCAAGGCATCTTGGAAGACATTTGGTCCACAGAGGAGATGCCTGATGACTTCCGTGATGCCCTCACTGTAGCTGTCTACAAAAATAAGGGAAACAAATTAGACTGTGGAAACTATAGGAGTATCTAACTGCTGTCCATTGCAGGCAAGATTTTGCCCGCATTCTCTGGAACAGACTTGCCACTGTCTTGGAAAGGAACCCCCCAGAGGCATAGTATGGCTTTCGGCCAGAACAGAGTGCAGCAGACATGATATTTGCCATGAGGCAAGCCCAGGAGAAGTGCACCGAGCAGAACAAGCCTCTTTATTCTGTCTTCACTGACCTGACAAAGACATTTGACACTGTAAACAAGGAGGCTCTCTGGATCATCCTGAGATGTTATGGATGCCTGAGAAAATTGTGAAGTTGATTTAGCTAATCCACGATGGAATGACAGGACAAGTTCTTTACAATGGTGATACATCAGCTACATTTGCTATTTCCAATGGGGTAACACAGGGTTGTGTGCTAGCCCCAGTCCTGTTCAATCTGTTCTTCGCTTGCATATTGTCATGTGCTATCCAGGGTCTGAAGGAGAGAGCATACATCAGATACCGATTGGACGGCTATCTCTTTGACCTTGCTGCTTGAATGCATGGACAAAGTGCCTCCATATAGTCATCCAAGAAACCCTCTTTGCTGATGATTGTGCACTCCTGGTGCATAAAGACAGCGTTCTACAGTTGATGCTGAACAAATTTGCAGATGCTGCTATGCTCTTCAGCCTGACTATCAGCCTGAACAAGACTGAAGTACTATATCAGCCCGTGCCAAATACCAATCCCATAGAACCAAAAATCACTGTTGATGACACCCAGCTGACAAATGTAAACAGCTTCAAATACTTGGGAAGCATCATCTCAAATGATGGTCTCTGGACAAAGAAATTGACTCCAGGATCAGCAAGGTCAGTCAGGCACAGCGACTATCTACTAAAGTGGTCAATCTACATAGCATCTGTATCTCTGCAAAGCTGAAAGTCCACATAGCTGCGGTTATCCCTTTTCTCCTATACGGATGTGAGTCCTGGACTCTGTACCAAAGGCACATCAAACAACTGGAAAAATTTCACATGCAAGCTCTCTGCTCCATCCTTGGCATTCGTTGGCAAGACCGTGTCTCCAAACTGGAGGTTTTGGATCACATGGAGTCCACCAGCATTGAGTCCCTGATTATCAGAGCCCAGATGCGGTAGGTGGGACATGTCATCAGAATGGATGTCCACCATATGCCTTGTCAGTTGCTCTATAGTGCACTGGAGTCTGGGAAAAATCTGGGAAGAAACCTTGAGGTTGATCAAGCAAGCATTACAAAGATGCTGGGAAAGAGACCCTATGCCACTTTGACATCCAGCCAAGGGAACTAGAAGCTGTGGCTGCTGACAGGACCCACTAGTGAGCCCTGTGCTATGAAGACTCCACTGGCTTTGAAGATTAGGCATCACCAAAAACTGATAGAAAACTATGAGTGGCATAACAGAATAACACCCACAGTTACTACAACAATGGACTTCCAGTGCTCCCATTGTGCTAGACTCTGCACTTCCAAACTGGGACTGCAGAGCCACCTCCGTGTCCACAGATGAACTGCACAATAGCAGGTCTTCTTTGATCCTGAAGGACTACCATATTGTTGTATTATGTAAAATGCCCAAAGTCATAACAGTTTAGGGTGGCCTGTAAATCCAATCAATCAATCAATCAATCAATCAATCAATCAATCAATCAAATAATGCTTCACTGAAGTCAGCAGGGGATTTTTTGCTAATAGTCACAATGCTGTCTAGGGGAAGCAATTTTAAGGTCTTGCAGGAATGGGGCAAAATTCTTGTTCCTAAGCAAATGCTGATTGGAGCATTTCCTTTCCAGGAAATTAAACGATTACAGATTCAGGCTCTAGGTAAAGAGGAAAGGGGAAGGACCTCCCTAAATGTTTGTGGGCTTGATGGAGAACTTCTTTGGGTTAGGTTGGGTCAGAGGACTGCGGATCTTCCAAGTTTGCACCAGGAGAAACTGGGGAGAAGACTTCATTCTGAATATCAGTTCATCACAAATCAGAATAGGTAGAGTTTCCATCATCCTAGAGTCTCAAAGTAAAAGTCCTTCCCCCATATGAACTTCAAAGGAAAACAATGGGAAGCTCCTTGTCTCTCGTATCCTGAATAGAAAGGCTTACATCCTAGAGTTGCTAGCCAAATGCTACCCTCCAATATGTACTGTAAAAATCACTATTGTTCCTGTTTACTAGTAGCGTTAAAAAATTCCTGAGATAGATAAAATAAAAAGGGCAAAATTCCATCGGGGAATTGTCAATTTGTGTTATAATTTCACAGGAGAAAAACATAGCGAGCAATCCTCAACATATACTGCTTACGATTTATACCAGTGAGTTATTCTACACTCCAATCTGAATTCAACAGGACCCATTTAGCATGGACAGAGTTGTACAGCCTTACTTCCATTAGCTTCCACTGGGACTAAGTGTTTCAGCAACTATAATACTTTATACAGCCTGCGAGGTTTATATGGACACACAACAATCAAATAAGCAATACTTTTAATATATCTCAATGTAAAAAAGTTGGAAAACCTGGATAAAGAAGGCTCCTACTAGATTATAGCATAAGCCTACCTATCCAAGCAGTCTGTCTGTAGTGGTCAGCCATGGTCAACCAGATTCCTCTGGAAAGCCCAAAAACAGGACAACAAAGCAAAGCTATTTTTCTCTTCATACTTCTCAGAAATACATTCCTATTGATCCTGGAATTTTGGGTTATGACTCATCCTTCCAACCCTAAAATATGTTGTGGAAATGACATATGAGATAATTACCAAATGATTTGTGTGTGGAAGGGCTTATGCTGTTTTAAGATGTTACTCAACACAAATTAAAAATGTGTAACTTCTACAGCAGGTTCTATCTTATAGATCTCAAAATTCTAGTTGAAAACAGAAATGATCCCAGAAAAGCTTAATTCGGATCACTTCTGCTATATGGATATTCTTCCTGCATAACAGCAGTCCTGCTCCCTCCAGGCATCTATAGGGCAACTGGATGGGAGTTTATTTATGTAGGCATCAGTTTTACAATCTGTATGCTGCTATGCTCAATGAGTCCTGCATTCAAAGACCCTGCCCTCAGAACAGCAATCCTCCATTTCTTCATACAACACACAAATTCAGGGCTAAAGTTATTCAAAACACAGAAGAACATACAATGCACAATATGAAATGAGCCTTTTTCAGAGGACATCTATCCAATGCAATGTAGTCAGCCATATCGATCCACTAACAGGGCCACATTCTGCTGTCAAACAAAAACAAGATGGTGGCTGTCTCTGTTCTACATACAGAAGCTGGCTGTACTGGCAGCAACTCTCTCTCTCTCTTTTTTAACTCTGTCAGCACAACAGGCTCCTTGGAGACTTTCTGTCTGTCTGTCTGCCACATCCTGGTCTACCATCCAGGAAAACGAAAGGGCCACATTAAGACCTGCTGAGTGGCTGCTACTGCTGTCTTCTCCCAACAGTTGCTGCCTAAAGTAGGTTCCTCATTCTGCCCAACTGCGCGTAGTTTATTCATTGTTTAGAGGATAAATCTCAACCACTGCCAGGATCAACAATAACAACAAGAAATCATTACGTGAGGAAACTTTTGGCTCTCCACAGGTCTTGTTCAAGTTGGCTGATAACCAAAAGAGGATGGGGAAGAGAAAAGGGGAAAAAATGTTGCTGGATGTACATGACTGAATGCAGATAATGTCAGCGTCTTACTGTATATTTCACCTGTGTAAGTAGAAGATAGACACTTTTTAAAGGAAAGCACTGGAAGTAGAAGGTGATGGGGTGGGATGTTCATCCATCTGTGTTAGATGGGTGTTCAGAAAACATGGTCATCAGCGCTTAGCAACCAACGAGGAAGAGTGAGAGAAGGGGTAGCTCCACCTCTCCCCCAAGCTTTGCCTCTCTCGCTCCCTCCAATAAAGAAAACAAGAACATCTTCAGAAAAGTGGGGAGGGGGGAGCAGAACGGAGTGGCTTTTACTTTTAGCTTCTCCAAGGAATCCGAGCGGCGTTTGTGTGGAGAAAAAGCGATGGTTTTCTGATGAAAAGGCAGACAGAAAACCCTGGACGCTGCTAAGGAGCGCATGGTGTAGATGTTCCAAAGGAACATGCTGGAGCCGAAGACGGGCGGCTGGGATGACTTCTCCATCTTCCTCGAGCATCGCGCCGGGGCAGCCTCCTCTGTTCCCAGCCAAAAAGAAAACAGTAAGGGAAGGAAAGGAAAACGGGGGGGGGGGGGGGGGGGGGAAGGCACTTACTTGCTCCCATGCCCCGAAGGTGGAGTTTTCAGCACGGCTACAAAGGAAGCCTCCTCCCCGCTGCTGGTCTTTCTCTTTTTTTGTTCACCTTACTTTTCCCCCTTCCTTTCCTCCCTCTCAGGTACTTTTCTCTGTGCAGTGATACCCCAGCCGTTAAAAGTGAGCCTGCCAGCAATACCTGCTGCAGCGGGGGAAGACCAGAGCCCGGCTCCAAGGCTTGAAAACAACAGCGCTGGTCTCGCTGGCAGTGGCAAGAGCGACGGCGCCCTTTCTCTCGCCCACGTGAATCCAGAGCGGCCCCGCCCGGACTCTGGGGACCACACCAACCCCAGGGCAGGCGATGGAGTTGCCGGAGGAGAGCGCGGCTGAGAAGGGCGTTGCTCTGCTTAGAGCAGAGGAGACAGCCGGAGAGGGGCGCTTGCTGCACGCCGCCCGTTCGAGGCTCTGGTCTTCAGGGCGGGCGCTAATGCGCGCGCGAGACAGAGATGCGCGCAAGTATGCAGGAGAGACCTTGTGAGGGAGGGGCGGTCGGCGGACTTCTCCGGGAACGGGAGGCGCCGAGAGAGAGACTGTCGCTTGGAGTAATCTGCGCAGTGGAAAAGGATGGAAAAGGAGGAGCTGAATTGTGAAAACTGGGAACGAGTTGGGCATCTCTGAAGAAAGACCTGGGATGAGGCTAAGGCAGAAGGATCGAGACCTGTTGACAGTGGCAGCGGCCGCTGGAATGCTGAGTAAAAGAAGGCGAGCTACACAGTTGGATCCTGAATAGCAAGGCAACACCCTGGCCATCACCAGCACTTAAGGCTGGCTGAACATATGGCCCTTAGCCAAGCCTGTGGCTGCATTCCTCTAACATTTTCACTAAAGTATGGTGTACAGCATTAATCCAATTGCATGGTTTCTCAACACCTTGAACCCTAAGTCAACTAAAGTACCTGTTTAGTTTTCTCATGTTGTGTTCATCCAGACCACGTGGTTCATCCTGACTCATTTTGGAAGGGCAGCATAGATTACATGTGTTTTAAGCCACCATTACAAAACACACAGAGTTCACATCTGGAGTTCCCAGAGGCTGTAACCATAGTTCCAGAGAAGTATATCTTTATCAGTCGTCCTAACTTGGTGCCTTCCATATTTTGGAGATGGTCCCAAGAACTTTGGAAGTAGTATTTCCAACACAAAGGACCAGGTTGCGGAAGGCTCACACACACCAAAGCTCAACACCCATTTATGTCTTACTGATTTAAATTATAAGGAAGTAGATTATGTTGGACATCAGGTAAAGTTTCCTAACGATAGTTGTTCAGTAATGGATCAGGTTTCCCACAGAGGTGGTGGAATCTCCTTTGCTGAAGGTGTTTAAAGCTGGCCTTTGGTGGAGGATGCTATAGGACTGGATTTCCAAAATCTTTTCCCCATAATTTCTAGCTTCTGGGCCTGGGAATTCAAGAACATTCTTGTAGTTTATTTATGAAATTTATAGGCCAGTCTATTACACTCTGGGCAGCTTACAAAATACAATGATAAACATACTCTAAAAACACAAGCATCATCAATAAAAAAACAAGTTTGCCCTGCCAGGTAGTTCATTAGAACTGTTTTTCTTACTGAAACTAGGGTGGAGCTATTATGGTGATAATGGATGGCATACCATTGGAAATGGCCTGGAAAGAGCCATAAATCATCTGCATGGAATCCTGCTTCCAAGGACACTGAAACAGATGTTTTTGATACGCATGCCATGCTATAAAACTGCCCTAATCAAAACAAAAGTAATGGAATTAATATGGTCTCTATCCTCACTTTTGTAAAGACTTCTTTGCAATGTATAATTATCAAAATCTTCAGGCACTCGTTCAGGGAAAATTTAAGTATTTGGAGGGAGTACGGTACGTAGCATAGTCTCAATGCTATCCACATGCATTCACTGTAATATATAGATGATTGTTGAAAACCTTTGGCCTTTAGGTATGCCTGCACCGCAGGTTGCAGCATCTTTCATCATTGACTATAGCTGGAGCTGCTGGGAGTCCTAATTCAGCACTGCACATCAGGCACTGCCTCTGAGCATGCATGCACTGCCCTTTGTACTGAGCAGAACAGAATTTAACACAGTATTTACAATAAATGTTTTAAGCTGAGGGATAAAAAGAGCTTTAAAGAGGGGTGGTTAAGATAAAGACACATTACCTAAAAGCCTGGACAAATGGGTTGTTTTTTTATCTATGTCCGTGAAATCAGTGTCCACTTTTAATGACCACATAGATAGACCTTCTCTAGGATAATCTGGAGATCCCCAACCTGGTCCTTCAGGTCTTCCTGATGTGGCAGTCAAATCCATCCACCTTGCTGCTGGTCATCCTTTTTCTTTTTCCTTTTCCTTCCCCCTTTCCCAGCATTACAGATTTTTAGAAATAGCTGGACACAGAATGTGTCCAAAATGTGATAATTTGAGTCTGGTCATTTGTGCTTCAAGTGAGAACTGGGTGGATTTGTTCTAGGATCCATTTGTTTCTTAGGCCAACTCAGTACAGTATGTGGTACCAGTGGAACTTTTTTCCAACTAAATTTGCCAAATGGTTGTCTGGCATAGAGGTTGGTTGTAAGGGAGAAAGTCTTAGCCTGCAGCTACAAGATCTCTGGGAGCCTTCTTGCATGATTAGACAACTTACTAACACCAGTGGAAGATTCTTCACCACACACCTAGGTAAGCTGTGAGACAGAGATAGGGAGAGAATTCATTTCCTCTCCATCTGGACCCCTTAAAAATCCATACACTTGTTTAGAGAATATACAGTACTGTCTATCTACCTAAGTGGAACCCCTCCCCCCCTTAACTTCAATGGATTGGGAGAGGATTTAGGGGATTGCACCGTGTGTGTGGAATAATGGCTAACCTTTCTCTCCCCTGCTGCAAGCCCCCTGAAAACACAATTAAAGAAAACAGTTTTTCCATTAATACTAATAGATGCTCAGATAAATAAATATAGGTCCTGAGACTTGAGACCTCACAGAGCCATGCCTAGAGATATCCATGTCTATCCATGAAGCTTCCTACTACACACAAAGAGAGGCCAGGGGAGCAATGCAGCAGTTGACTTTTCCCGCACCTGATCTCCATGATGGTTAAGTTTCTTTAAAAGGTAGAGGTTTCTTTTCTTTTCTTGTGCCTTTGCATCAGTGTTGACTCTGGACAAGTCCCTGCAGTTTTCTTGGCAAGGTTTTTCAGAAGTGGTTTGTCGTTGCTAACTAGCTCTAATCCTAACTGAAGTACACTGAAGCTAATGCAGTGAGGAATGGAAGGAGAAATTCAGTTGGGTCAGTGAATATAAATTGAGGAAGAATTCCCTTCTCACCACACATGGGTTAAAACAACACCGAGACCCCCGACTAAGGGGTCTCATTGGGATGTCGACCTGCAGAGACAGATAAGGGTGAGAAAGAAGCAGTGAGGTGAGGTCGGGGTGGGGGGGAAGGGATGGCATGACATGCTCGGGCCCAGAGCCAGATCTTCCTCCAGCACGTCGATAGCAGAAACAATAATCAGTTCTAAAAGCCTGACTATTCCCTCAGGCTTTGGAGGAAAAGCTAATGGTCGGAGGAGCAAGAGAGAGGTCCTCCAGGCGCAGAGCGAGCGCTCGCCTTTCCCTTTGCTGGGCGTTGGCCGCTCCTCGTGTTGCACGAGCTGGCGGGGCGGGGCGGGGCGCGGCGGGGCAGGGCGGCGCTCTTCCGCCCATCACTCAGCGATCTGAGCGCGCAGCCCGAGCAACAGCAGCGGGTCATTTTTCTCCCAGGGGACGGGGGCGAGGCGGGGGATGTGCGGCTGGTGGTGTACGGACTGTAGTGTGCCTTTGTGTCGCCGGGGGAAGGCAATGCAAAACGTGCGCGCGCACCCTGCGGAGTTACTAGCCGCGCTGCCGAACTTTTTCTAAAGCAAAGCTCGCGGTTGTGGGAATATGGCTGCAGCGCCAACAGCTCAATCCAGGCTAAAGAAAGGAGAGCGCGTTAATCTTCCCCGCATAGCTAGGGGAGATCCTGGCTGAGATCACACGGTTTGTTGAGGCATGGTTTGTTTAGACGTGGGATGTGAAAAGCTACCCTGGGCTAGATTTAGGATCTAATGACATGGATCCTGTTGATCTGTAGTTTTTACATAGTACCTATATAAAGCCGCTAGGAAAGCAGATCACTTCTGACTGCACAGTGAGCCATCATAATGAGAACTCTGTTTTTGGATCCACTGGTGCAAAAATGGATCTGGGGTCAGATCCTCTTGATTTCACATGATTTTTGTGTGGGATGCGTATGAAACCACATTCAAATCTTAGATCACACATAAGCACACAATAAGCAATCATAGATTCAAAGGATTTTGGCAATGTAAATCCTCCACAATTCACATTTAGAATTTACCATCTTAGAATAAGGCGTCACAATTCTTGGAAGCAAAAATGTGCTGAAGTATAGTTTCTTGATGTTGCATGATTTTTACATGTAATTCACATGAAGTCACAATTAGATCACCAATTATATCCATCAGCATGTGATAAACCAGGGGTTTTTTTATAGCCCTTGAGATGCAAAAGATGTGGATGTGAGGCGCAGATCTATCTGCATGGATCCATACGGCCTTTGTGTAGGATCTAGTTGCACAGAACAGGCATTCACTATTACCTATCTAACAATTTGGGGGCCAAAATAGTGACAACTTGGTATAAAAATAGGGACGCAAGGGAGAAATTCTCATAAATTAACTTAATTTGGACTTGGAATCCTAGTGCAATATCGAAACATAGAATACATCTGATGATCCATAACTGTCATGAAAACAGTATATTTTTGCATACCATAACACACACAAAAAAAGATACAAAGTAAGCAAAGTTCCACTTAATTTTATATACAGTACTTTTATTTTTATATCAAATTCAATATAGTGGCTTATTGAGCAGCAATTATTATTTGCTGCTGTGTACTGTGAAACATGGAACTGGAGTTTAAATTTTATAAATGTAAAGCCTGTCTTTAAATTTTATAACCTTAGATTGTCTCTATACTCATGGTATTGTAGAATAAAATTCTTCCAACATTTTGAATTATTGCCATCCATTTTTTCCATCTTTTTCAACAATTGCTTGTTCAACCATTTCTTTGCTCAAAGCCTGCCCTTTAGACAACCTCCTTCTTTTACACTGTGTGCTTCTACAGGTAGTCTTTGCTTAGTTATGCTAATTGGGACTGGAAATTCCCTTGTTAAGTGACATGGTTGTAAGTCGAAAAACCATGTGACCGTGCCACTTAGTGACAGTAGTTCAGCCAATCCCGTTTGCTGTTGTTAAGCAAGGACTTCACGTGACTGACTTCTGACTTCCTGCCAGCTTCCCCTTTGACTTTGCTTGTGAGAAGCCAGCAGGGAAGGTTATAAATTGGTATCATGTGACTGCGGGACGCTGCAATGGCCATAGTATGAGGTCTGGTCTTAACTACCACTTTTTCAGCACTGTTATAAGTTCAAACGGTCACTGAACAAGTAGTTGTTAAACGAGGACCACCAATACTATAACAAATGAAAATATTTTAATGGTTATTTGCGTTAATCCTTTATTTCATCTTTCCACTATTTATTCACATTTTGTTTAAGGCTCCTGCATCAAATGGCTGCAGGATTTCACCTTGATTAATTTATGAATAAACATGAGGACCACTTTGGCAGAGATGTTGGTTGGGGGGGGAGGAGGGGGAGGAGGGTGGCAAATGAGAAACAAATGTGATTCTTGGGTCATGGTGTCACATGCATTTAGGAAAAGGTGTGGTACTTGCATCACACTGTTGCAACACTTGTTTAATCATTTAAAACCTGTTCACCTCATGGCTTGACTACTGCAGTGCTCTCTACGTGGGGCTCCCCTTGAAGACCACCCAGAAGCTTCAATTGGTTCAGAATGTGAGCAATAATGGCCATGCTCTGCAAGCTGCACTGGTTGCTCATTTGCTTCTGGGTGCGATTGAAGGCGCTGATTGTTACCTATAAAGCCCTACATGGCATAAGGCTTGACTACTTGAGGGACTGCCTGTCTCCCAGAACATCTTCCTGGCTGATTGGATCCTGTAGGGTTGGCATGTTCTGAGCTCCTTTGATTAAACGATGTCATCTCCCAGGACCCAGGAAGCATGCCTTTTCTGTAGCAGCACCTGCCCTCTGGAACAAGGTTCCCCCCAAGATCTGGGTGGCCTCTACTCTGCTGTTGTTTGGAGAAGCCATGAAGAGCTGGCTCTTCACCCAGGCTTTTGGCAAAGGAGAGAGAGATCCCCTCACATCATTGTGCTTGCCATCTTTTATCTTCATTTTTACTTTTTTGTTGCTTTTATTGCAATGTGCTTGATTATTGTGAGCCATCCAGAGTTGTTGAAAGTCAGGCAGCATAAAAGTTTATTGTTGTAATTGTTGGTCACACAGTCAACCGGTTGTTTAGACTGGAATTGGTGTTTTTATCCACCTATCGAATCCTTCCCAAGGACCTGGGATAGGCAGATGTTGTGGTTTGATGGTGTTAAAGGTACCGTTGCAGGATATAAGCTGTTCCAAGTAAAGCTGCCTTTTGCAATTGGCTGATGATGATTTTGTCAGTGCCAGTGGTGTTCAAGTGGTGCTCCATATATTTTGGGATTGCACCCAAGGTGCCTATTACTGTTGGTACTATCTTTACTTCCTTTTGCCACAGTCGTTCTACTTCTATTTGCGGGTCTTTGTATTTTGTGATTTTCTCCAGTTCTTTCTATTCTATTCTGCTGTCTCCAGGTGTTGCAATGTCCACTATCCAGACTTGTTTGTCTTTCTTATCAACAATTGTTAAGTCTGGGGTGTTGTGTGGCAGGTGCTTGTCTGTTTGAATGCTAAAGTCCCAGAGCACTTTAGCGTCTTCATTTTCTATGACTTTGTCTGTTTTGTGGTCCCACCAGTTCTTGCTTGCAGGCAAATGGTATTTCTTGCAGATATTCCAGTGCACCATTGTTGCTACTTTGTCATGCTGTTGTTTGTATCAGTCTGTGTGATCTTCTTGCAGCAGCTAACTAGGTGGTCCACTGTTTCTTCAGCTTCTTTGCAGAGGTGGCATTTGCTGTCTGTTGCTGTCTTCTCCATTCTGGCTTTGTATGCATTTTTTTCTTAAGGCTTGGTTTTCTGCAGCCAGAATTAGCCCCTCTGTCTCTTTCTTCAACTTTCTTGCTCTTAGCCATTGCCAGGTCTTCTTGTTATCTGCTTTGCCTGGTAGTTTTTTTGTGTACTGGCCATGTAATACTTTGCCTTGTCATATCTCTTTTGTATTCTTAATTTGGTCTTTCTTGTAGATCAGTTTCAGTAAACCTTCATGGTGTACCAGCTTTAGTGCATCTTCACTGTCCTTCAGATATTCTTCTAATGCCCTTTTTTCTTCTTCAACTGTCTGGTGTACTTGCAACATTCCACACCTACCTATGCTCCTTGGTAAGTAAAGCCTGTCAGTGTCATTGCATGGATGAAGGGCATGATTCATTGACATTATTTTTCTGGTCTTCCTATCCAGGGCCTCTAGTTCTGCTTGAGTCCAGTCCACTATTCCAGCTGTATATCTAATGACTGGAATTGCCCAGGCGTTAATTGCCTTGATGGTATTTCCTCCACTGAGTTTGGACTTTAGGATCTTCACTCTCATTATGTATTCACTACTAACCTTCTTCTTGACTTCAGTGTGCTTGTTGTTGTCAGCTTGAAGGATGCCCAGGTATGTATTTGTACTGATCTTCATCCAGACTCTTGATGTTATTTCCATAGGGTGCCTTGATTCCTTCAATATTCACTGTTTTTCCCCTGTTGATGATAAGGGTGGCACATTTGTCTAGTCTAAACTCCATTGCAATATCTTGGCTATATATTTGGACAGTGTTGAGCAGCTATTCTATTTCAGAATGGTGTTTTTCCATACAGCTTCAGATTGCCCATGTGAAGGAGGTGGGATAGCCTGCCAGATGTTTTTGATGTTTGATAACCACGGCCTGACTTGTTCAGTATTGTTCACAGAGGAATCAATGTAATGACAAACAGTACTAGTGATAGTGAGTCTCCTTGAAAGATTCCTCTCTTCAAATTAACTTCTCCTAGTCTATGACCATTGACCAGCAACTATGTCTTCCATTGTGCCATTGATCTTTGCACAAAGCTTCTGATGTTCCTACTGACTCCTGTTATTTCTAGGCACTTGATTATCCAATCATGTGGCAGGGAGTCAAATGCCATCTTGTAATCAATCCAAGCTACATTCAAGTTGGTCTTCCTTCTCTTGCAGTTTTCCAAAATCATCTTGTCAGTTAAGAGCTGATCTTTTGTTTCTCTGTTGTTTGGGCGGTTTCCTTTCTGCTCAGGTGGAAAGAGCTTGTTTTCAGCTAGATGCTGTTGGACTGCATCAGCAGCCATACCAGTTAGCAATTTGAAAGTTGTTGGCAAGCAGATAATTGGCCTGTAGTTGCCTGGTGCTGCCCCTTTTGTTAGATCTTTCATGATCAGGTAAGTTTTGCTAGATGTTAACTAATCTTCAATTTCACCTCTTTGCAGTATGTTGTTAAATTGCTTGGCAATGAGTGGGTGCAGACCAGTCAGATGTTTCAACTAAAAACCATGCAGTTCATCTTCACCTAATGCTAACCAATTCTTGATCTTCCTTACCCTTTTCTCCACCATTTCTGCTGTTATTACAGTTCTTTCATTTCAGCTTCTTTTTTATTCTTATCACCTCCTTTATCCAAACTGCATTTTTGTTGTATTTCTTCGGGTTGTCCCATAGCTGTACCCAGGACTGCAGTGTTTCTTCTTTGTCAGGTATTGACTAGTTCATTGCAGTCTCTCCATTGATGGATTGGTAGAAATGTTTTTTATTTGACTGAAATCGGAGATTCTGCCTATACTGTTCAATTCAAGCTTTGTATCCGTTGATCTTCTTGGCTATGGCTGTTATTTTCTGCTTTATTATTTCCAGTGCTTCCTTGTTTATAGATGATATTTCTTGATTATGTATTCTTTGGTCTTCTTGTTCTTCACCTTCTTTTCTTTCATCTGTTCTAGCTTGCTTGTATCTGATCTTAGCACGCTGATCTTATTTTCCAGCCTGGTCTCCCATTTTGGTGGTGCACTGTTTGGCTTTTTTTCTTGTTTGTTGATTTTGCATCCAAGGTATTCAGTTATAACTGCAGCCATGCTGTTCATTAGTTGGTTTGTTCCTTGCAGTGAGCTGTTGTTTATATTAAGGCTTTGAAGACCTGGTTCTGCCACCTGGCCTGGGGTGGGGAGGGAATACCTCAAGCATGGGGATGGCTAGCCCCATAGAGGCCTTCTATCTTCAGCCTCAGATTTTCCATCCTCTTGGACTCTCCTTCTCCTTTTTAGTAATGTTTTTAATTAATGTTTTATGTATTTATAGATATTTATGTTTTTAATGTTTGTTGTGAATCGCCCAGAGTTCCCCCATTGGGGGGAGATGGGCAGTTGAAAAATTTGGTAAATAAATAAAAAAAATAAATATTTGATATTACAGTATTGGCATCTTTTAATACTTGTGCTAGCTATTTCTTTGTAACAAACTTCAATGCAGGTAACTTTATTCTGTTGTTTTTATGCTGTTCTAGATGCTGAGTTATTTGTTTCAGTTCCTCTTGTTTTTTAGTTAGAGGGCTTTGTTCTTTCTGAGGACAAGGCAGGGGAGAGGGTGCCTGGTTTGGGCATGAAAACGATTCAGTGGTTATGCTGACTTCCTCCACTTCTGATTCCCTCTTGTTTGACTCCACAGTCTGAGCTATTTCTGGCAAGGCTTCAGTTTCTTTTCCAGAAGTAGCTCAGACTGTAGAGGCAAACCAGGGGGAGTCGGATGATGATGATGATTTTGATGAAATAGTTGAATTCCACAGACACATCTATAACAGGGCTGTAAATTCTGTTTATTTTCCAATATACCCATTCTTCTTAATTCCATTTTAATTAAACCTATTATCTAAGCCAGTTATTTTTATAATCATTTAAATCAGTTTCCCAGTCTTTACTGTTTCTACTTACATAGCTGGCATTCATTCCCTCTCCTATCATCCACCAACATAGGAATATTTATTTCTTTTCAAGGTGAGGCATAAGGTCGTATTACAAATCAGGATCACTTCACATATATTAGGAAGGACTCAAATGTCCCTTCATGGCATTACATTTAGCAGTGTCTGATTTGAATTATTTTACTAGGCAGTAGTGATTTTGGTCAGATTTAAGCTGCTGTCATCCCAAATTATCTGTCTCTTTTTATTTCTGTATACTTGTAAGGAATCAGAAGGAAGTATTTGGGAAGAAAGCACATATGGACATGGCTTTCACTATATCAGTGACTTGAACACAACTTCTAAGCCTTTCAAAATGTATCAAGACCTTTGTAATGAGTCCTTACATAACCTAGCACATAGATCTGTAGCTTCACTTTGAAACTTAAATTGAAACAAGCTGAAAGTGAATAATATCAGCCATGATATTATATACAATACAGGTTATTTGCTGTACTTCTTGAGGACATTTGTTCATGACTTTCCAGTGCTCCCTGTGCTGGTTCTAGCAAGTGAAATAAGTGACATTCTAAAGGAGATTTAAAAATCTGAAGATCCTTGGTTGGCCCCTGCATGCCATAGGACATTACATTAGATAAGCTAATGAACAGATCCATCAGCTGTTTTTCCTCTTTTCACTACATTAGTAAGCATAAACTTCTGTGTGTTCTAAATCAAGTAATTCTATAGTCTTGTACAAGATCCACTAACTAGCTCAGAGATGCCGCACCAACTATTTTTAGAGTACATGACCTAGCCTTTGCTTCATCCCCAGCACGCTGTATAGGAGGCCTAAATTAGTCTTATCTGTTCCAGTTTTAAAATGGCATTTTCCACCATATAAATTATCTGCAATGTATCTTTCATAATCTTGGTGACACAATCAGAGACTGGCATCTGTCAAGTGACACCTGGTTTCTGCAGTCATCTGCTTATGTAATTCTTGACCTGTGCTTTACAAAGTTCCATTCAGGAATTGCATAGACTCTAGTGGTATGGTCTTCCGGACACTAAATCTGTTATTAAACATGCTGTATATTCAGTGGCCTTTCCAAAGATTGTACCACATTATCACCAAAAAAAAAAAAAAATTACCAAATCTGCGCTTTTTCTCTCTCTCTCTGCCTATTTAGAAGGATGTGATCTAAAGCTTGGCAATCTTTCAGGCAAATAGTGATAAAATCATTATTCATGAGAATTTGTATTCCAAATCCAAGTTCTTTGCACTACACTGATGTCAGAAATCCCCAGATCTGTGATTTTGATGGCTGGTTCTGGGCAAAAGGCTGGGATCTATGTTTTGATAGTGATTTTAGCTGGATCTTGGATAAAAATCATGTAGATCCAGGCTTTGGATCCAGGCTTTTGCAACACAATAGGATCAGAAACTTTTGTAATGGTTCATTACATGCAGACAAATGTATTCAGTATCTTGGCAATATAATCATATAGATCCTATCTAAAAATCATGTGAAATCAAGCTTGGAGCCTCATATTTGCACCATGATAGGACCAAAAATATCAGATTTCAATGTAGCATTGAATGCAGACAAAAATGCTGTGATTTGATGATTGGATAAGAATCCTATGAAGAAATTGTGTGAAATTAAGAGGATTAAACTTCAGATCCATGTTTTGTACCACTTTGGGACCATGACTGCAATGGCTCATTATGTGCAGACAGACATGATCTGTGATTTAACAGGTTTCATGTGGGTCTCATATAAACATGTGATATCAAGATGATCCTTGCTTCAGATCCATGCTTTTCTACCATGGCAGAACTAAAAATTGTTAGATCCATGATTGTTAGGTGGGCTCTGGGCTTACAGACATAATCTATTATTTGATAGTGATTTTATAAGTATCTCATGTAAACATTCTATAAAATCAGAGTGGATCTGGTTTTGATGTCAAGAATGGGACTTGTATCCTTTTTTCCTAGAAATACAGTTGCTGTAGAAGACTGGTAAGATTGTAAAATGCATAAATGTTCTCCAATACAGTGGTACCTCAAGATACGAATTTAATCCGTTCCGTGACTCTGATTGCAACTCGAATTGGTTGTATCCTGAAGCAAATTTTCCCATAGGGTTCAATGTAAATACGGTTAATCTGTTCCGCCCTCCAAATTTGGTCGCACCACGAGGCAAATATCCCCATAAGGTTCAATGTAAATACGGCTAATCCGCCCTCCGAATTTGGTCGCTCCACGAGGCAAATTTCCCCATAAGGTTCAATGTGTCAGCCGGCGTTGCACGGCTAGGAAATTCCCCAGGCGCGCTTTAGTCAGTTTCACCGCTCGAGCGCTAGCGCAGAAAGAGGAAGTGCTAATGAAAGGGCCACCTGGCTCCTCTTCACTAATCTGTTAAGGAAGGAGCCCTGGAATTGAGGAAGAGCAATCAGTGCACACGCGAGGGAAAGCTTCCGCTCCCGGCTGTGTGCAGGACAAAAGCCCAAGGAAAGCAATGACCACGCCAAGGGCTAACAACAATTAAAGAACAATGGGACTCAGGCTGAACCTGCCATCTGGACAATTAAGGGGGATCATTGGGGCGCTGATAATCCGCAGCCTGTAAGGAGGGGAGGTATAAAGGAACCAATGTATTGTACCAAGCCAGTCCTGGCTTTGCTTGTAACTGTTGCGTTACACTTGAGTAAACCTCTTTTGTGAACTACACGTGTCACGGGAGTTTCTCTTGACGAACGGGGCAAGATCTTACACAATGTAAATACATACGGCTCTGCATTTTCTTTGGAGCCATGCTGACAAGCACACCAAAAACCTTCCAAACGCCACAAAACACACCACAAGCCTCACCAAACGCCTCCTTGCTACCGCGATCTCGCCCACAGGAAGCCGCGACCACGTGGCAGCAGGGCAAATGGCCGCGGATCCGGTTCGTAGCTTGAGGCGGAGTTCGCATGTTGAGGTAAATTTTTGCGGCCGGAGCTGGTCGTATCTCGAAATTTTCGTAAGGTGGGGTGTTCATATCTTGAGGTACCACTGTATATGCTTTTATTCCACATATATCTCTTGAAGCAGAGAATTGGTAAACTTATTTGAAGTTACAGTTTGTAAGGGAAAAATTAATAACATTCTCTTTCACACAAATTATGGATGTGCAGAGTGTTATGATGTGTTTTATTCCAAGTTTGATATTACATGGGTCTTAGACAATAGAATTTTCAAATGTAGTCCACAAAACACTGCATTCACAAGGTAGATGATATTGTAATGGTATGTGGGAATGACCTTGGGAGACAGGAGGAAGAGCCACACACCAGACAATGGTCAGATAAGAGGCAACTGAGTCTGCAGACAATGGAGGCATGGCAAATGTCCCCCCTACCTAGTTTCTTGGGCTGTAAAGGCGAGGGGGGAGAGATACACGTTCAGACTTGCAAGATTCTGTTAATGTAACCTTATAGTAAAGTACAGCTAGTATTTCTTGGTGTGCTTCCTGTCAGGACTACCTCACAAGGCTGACAGAGAACTAATTCATAAATGCCAGCAGAGGACATAAATGCTTTTAGCAGTAGGACAGTGACACTGACTTGTCCTGGTAACTATGAAGAGCAAATGAGTAATGGCAGTGTCTGAAAATTAAAAGTCACACGATCACACAATCTCTGCTAAATGCATTCAAGGTTGAAACAAAGAATGGCTGGAGAAAGGGCACAATATTGGTGTACAATGGTAAGGGACTGGACCCTCCCAGTTTGTCCTTTGGCCTCACCTCCCTCCTACCCAGGTCATGACACAGCTGCTGATTGTGGTTGTGCAATATGTTTTTGCTGTCACCACCCATTTTCCTGGAAGAAGGAAATGCCTCATACCAGTTTGTGAGTGAGAGAAGGCTTATCTTACTTGCCTATTAACTGGGCATAATAATAATGATGGTGATGATAACAACAACAGCAGTTTTGTTTGGAACTGCATATATATTGGGTTGATATTTGGACAATTCTTAGACTAAAGCTTGACTTGATCCTAAACCACCAGCATTAGCTGAGCATTGTTCAGGAGAAAACACTCATTGTTGCTACCAATATGGGGCAAGCCTTGTGCCTGTGTTGTGTGAAAAATTCTGCTGGCTAATATGTGCTAATATGTTGCCATAAAAGGAGCAGGGCCCAGTTTGAATAACTGGCTACCTTAATAGTAGAAAGCTTTCTCCATCAGAGTTGCTAGCTGTATCTTCTGTTATGGTATTTTTCCATAATAGTAAATAAAATTAGGGAAGGGGAAAGAGAAACATCCAATAATATGTTAAATACTTTTTAATATATTTAAAACAAGGTGAGTTTTATTTTGTTAAAAATAAGCATATTAACCTGTTATTGTGATGGAAGATATCTATGAAGGGGGAGGTGGCATGATGGAATGCGGTAGAGACCCAGGTTCTCAGGAAGGAGGGAAAGCATTCCAAGGAGAAAGGAGAGGCAAGAGGCAACACAGTCCAGAGCAGGAGCGTGGGAAGAAGAAGAGACTTAAGACGGCCACTCCCTAGATTCTCCCAGAGTATATCTATCAGGTTAGCATAGTACAGGTTTAGTCTGGCAAGGTTCTGCCTATATGGTGTAAGCAATAAAGAACTGAACTTGGCTGGACTGTTTCCCTGTTGTTCTTGGGCTGGGCCTGACAGTTATATAAATAAAATAACCTTTGAATACTATGCCACTACTATGAATCTAGGTAAAGAAGGCAATAGGACAATACAAGTCACACTTACTCTACGTCAGCATTTTCAGCCTTGCTGGCTGGAGAATTCTGGGGGTTGAAGTCCACACGTCTTAAAGTTGCCAAGGTGGAGAAACGCCGCTCTGTGAGACAAGAAGAATCCCACTGCCACTTTTGCTTGCTTGTTCGCTTTTGGCCCAGCTCCAGGGCTTTTACCATGCAGCAGCCAGAAATTAAATTGTGGACGCCAAGCTCTTCCTGGTACAATGATAAATCAATGGAGTGAGTTTGCTAAGAATTTTTTTTTTAGAAAATTACTCCACCAACCTCTGGCTGTTAACAAATATGTGTTTTAAATAATTAGAAAATTGTTTTGATGATACAAAGTGGATAATCTCATCTTGTCATCCACATGCTGGCATTAAAGTGGCTAGACTCAAAGGGAGGTGGGTCACTCTTGGCTCAGTGTGAGCACTTAAGAGGGAATTACAGCACTTGCACTCAAAATCAAGGACATCCTTGAATTTAGCTTCACTCTTGGTGATTGCGTTCATGCAGTTTTCTCGCCAATGGCAGTAGTTTGCCATTGCCTTTTTCCAGAAGTTATTTGGCTTCCCATTTTAGCCAACATCTCTAAGAATTCCCAGGTGATCTTCTATCCCTGTACCAACCAGTGCCAGCTTCATGCTCTTCTCTTTAGGTAGGTACTATCCTAACTCCACAAAGTGAAGTAATGAAAATGGGTGATATCTTGCAAGATTACCAAATCTCACACAAGACTTTAGCAATGTTGCCTGTGATTTCTGGGGGAGATCACCCAAATCCCATGAGATGTAGTCATCTGGAAAGAGCCTCTGGTCCATGCCACAAAATTATACAATAATGCCTAAGGCCTGAAAAGATGCCTGATCTCTGCAATTGAGTTACACACAGTTCTTCCACTACTGGAGCATCAACTCCATCATACTGAACTTGGAGTTGAGATTGTGCCCTATTTCATGCACGAACCCAAATAATAACGGGGACAAGTCTGTGTATTATTTCCTTCTTCCAAAGGATTTGTGGATGCTAATGGAGTACACTGAAGTATGATAAATCAGTATTTCCAAGGATTCATTCATTCACTGATGGTTATCGCAGATCAATAAAACACTTCAGAGCCTTAATATTAGAGAGCTGTGTGGCCTGTGATGTAGGGCCTGAACTACTAGTACTTTTGAAAAGCTTCAGTGACATAGCCCTTGAGGAATCTAAAGCCTTGCAAGCACAAATTCAGAAAGGTGCAAGTTAACTGTTTTCTATCCCTCATCCTTAAATTGAATGGTTTAAGAAACAACGATGGGGAAAACTAGCAAAAATAGCCATCTATTGCCACTCAGTGTCCTCAGATTGCATTGCAATTTAGCCAATTTCCTTGACTAAAGCTAGCTCAAATGATATCCTAATTCATTTTTTTTAATATAAAAGCAGTTGTGGGAGATTAGTTCTGCCTTGGTTCTTTTCTTATTCTTTTTCCTATTCAAATTACTTTCTGAAGCTGGATTAATTAGGCCTGGCAAATCAAGAAAAATTCAATTTGAGTAGTTGATTCAGTTCAGGAAATGTATTTATTTCAGCTTATAGAATGCTTAGTCTTGAGCAACTCTAAGCATCTTACATTCTTAATATTCTAAAAAGGTTAGAGCAATAAATAAAATAAACAGCAATAATGTTCTTACACCATACTTCGCCAAGGAACTACAGCGCAATACTCACATAAGCTACCATTGTATTTTACTGCAGGAAGGGATCCAATCTTATCAGTTGCCCAAGGCCTTCTGGAACAACTGGGTCTTGATGGATTTCCGGAGTCCCAACAAGGTTGGTGCTGGTTTGATCTCAGGAGGATTTATATTCCAAAAAGGGGCAACAATAGAGAAAATCCACCCTTGTGGTTCGTGATGATCACACTCCCTCAGATTGATGTAGAAAATCAATTCAATTTAGCTATCCAAACTAAATAGTCTAAGGTGTTCAATTTCACATTTCTGAATCAATCTGAATTATCCTGGCCTCACCCAGCAGTGTCTGCAGCAAACTGCAATGATGCCAAAATGAGGACCTGTGTAGGATGACATAATGATGCAAACATTGCAATTACATTCTTCTGTCGTCATGTCTGATACAACCATGTAAGTTGCAGCATATGTATGATTATATCATACATGTTATCATTTCCCCCCTTTGTGCCCCCCTCCCCCCATGGATATCTACTTTTTAGAATTTACTCTTTGATATCTCATTCAAAAGCTGAGTGTGACCCTCGCCTCACAAATAGTTATGTATCTCCATTGTACTAAGTATTAAGAGCCTCAATTCCTCAGGGACAATCTACTGAGGACTATTTTCTGAGTATATATCATGGCCAGAATTAGAAACTATGTAGGACAATTACCTCTTCTCTCTCTCTCCCACTTGCTCTTTTTCCCCTTATAGAGGACAACTTGCAGAGGATCCCAGGAGATGACCTTAGGAGGAGGAGCATGGGGCTTTTCCAAGAAACCCAATAAAATGAGAATGTGGAAGGGCCTGCTAAACTCCCTGAGCATCCTAAATCATTTCATTGAAGTTTTTCCTGGGCTTAGATAGCCTCCCCATCACATCCTTCAATATCAAATGTTCACACTTTGTCTCAAGAATGAAGAACACTATGATCTGGTGGAAGTCTACAATAGGCCTAGGATGGTCTGTTTGGCTGCTAAGAAGCTTGATTGCCAGAATCACCTTGGGAGAAAAAACGAGTTCAGAAGACTCATGAAAACCTTACAGAGAAGAGATGGCCCCTTTCTGACTCTTGCTAGACTAATAGCTTCCTCTTGAGCTCCTGAGCCCCAGTTTTCCCTTGCTTGACTATTCCCAGCCATGCCTAATGTAGATAGGTCATAGACAATCCTAGACAAAGGAGAGACTGTTCTTGCCAGATATCTGAACTGACTGCTTATTTTTTTCTACCTTTTAATTTATTAACAAGCAGGAATAAAAACAATGTAGTAGTGATAATACATGCAAAATACAAAAATATGTATATAATAGTAATAAACTGAATCCCCTATTGTAGGGGAGATGGGTGGGAGAGAAATCTACTAAATAAATTAAATAAATAAACTGAAGCTTTAAAATTCCATATGTACTGTTAATATGCATTTAACATATTGTATTATATAGCAACATAATCTATAATCTCTATTTTTCATTTCTACAATATAAAGATATTTTAAACAATCAATAAAGAAAACATCTCTTGAATGAACTCCTGAATATCTGGAATATTTTTTTCTTTCCATCTTCATAGAATAATCCTCTTAGTCGATTCTCAGGCTTGATAAAACAAAGTTCTTCATAGAATGTCATATTTTTGAATATAGTTCAACATCACATTTACATCTTTAAGTATTCCCCCCTGCAAAGCTGTGTTAACATATAGGAAAGTTGAGACCAGAGAGGGGCTGTAAGAGAACACAACCAAATTATGTGAGTCAAAGAGCTGTCAAATTTCTTGTAACATGAACACTAGAAATCTGATATCCATCTTTAAGCATTCTTTGGGGAATCCTATAAACATGAAGCAAAACTTTCTGATGAATTCATCGGTAGGTCACAAGAAGTGTATTTCACATTTCTCAAAATTGGGGGCCATTGATTTTCCAAGATCGGATATTGCAATTCCTTATTCCATGGATCATATATTAACCTTCATTATATTCCTTTACTTTTGGATAAAATTAAATTGTCAGTTTTATTTCAAATACAGACTCTCTTAAACATCCAAGTATTAGAGGTACTTCTGAAGCTGCTAAAGCACCTGGACCATATAGTTCTAACAATATATGTTTTAACTGAATATATCAGTAAGCACATTCCTAGAAGTCTGGAATTCTGATAGATCAGGCATGAACATTTACCTAAACCTCATCTATAGACTATTCAAAAAGCAAACAGAGGCCCAAGAAGGAAGCAAACAGCCCAGGACAATTCCTCCCTTATCATACACTCAGCAATCAACACTTACACTGGGGAAAACCAACATAATAGGCAAGAACAATCTTGATTGACTGATTACATGCCATCAAGTCGTTGTCAACTGTTAGTGACCACGTAGATGGATTTTCTCCATCATGATCTGTCCCTAACCTGGTCTTTCAGGTCTTCCAATAGTGCACCCGTCGCCACTGTAACTGAGTCTATCCACCTTGCTGCTGATCATCGTCTTCTTATATTTTCTTCCCCAGCATTAGAGCCTTCTCTAGAGAGCTAGGTCTTTGCATAATGTGTCCAAAGTAGGATAACTTGAGCTAGTCATTTGTGCCTTGAGTGAGAACTCTGGTTTTTTTGGGTGGTGGTGGTGATGCATCTGTTTGTTTTCCTGGCTGTCCACAGTATTCTTGGGGATCTTAGATTACATTCATGCAGCCAACCAAGCCAGGTACACAAATAGCAACCCTGATCAAGACCAGCTGCCACACATAAAAAACCAACATCTCCCTTGTGTCAAAACAGTGATGATGTTACCTAATCTGGTAAGGAAACATTTGCAAGAAGAAATTCTGCAGATGGCTATAGCTACAGGTTCTCCTCCTCTGTTCTTAAAGAAATAGGAGCCACATCTTTAAAAGCTGGCAAAAGTCTACCAAATCCAAAACTTGGTATGTTTGATCAACTATTTCTACCAAATGCATATTACTTATTACTTACTTTAAAATGTCATAAAGTGCATATATTCACCTACAGTATATGTAGGTGAGTGCTGGGAATTTTAAGCAGCTGTTTAGAACTAGATGTCACTGTTTTACAACTGGACTGATGTTATTGTTTCATAGTATACCTTATCCCCAATTGAATTATCCTCCTCCCCAACTACTTCTAAACGGAATAAGTGAAAAAGTAAGTATGGTAGAGATATTTCTCCTTTTTTTTTTCCTGTGGACTTAACAGCAGCTCGTCCATCCCTGCCCTTAGCAAATGAGTAAGTTCCATATAAAGGGATGAAAAACATTTAACGAGTGGAATTGCTTTGAAGTCCTGAAACCATATTAATAGGGAGACAAAGACCTGTGGGATGAAGTCAAAGACGTTGTTAAGGATGAATGTGAAAAGAGACTGCAAGATTACAGAGCAGAAGAAAGCAAACTGGATGTCAGAACAAATGGTGAAAATTGCCAAGAAGAGAAGAGATGCCAAAGCCAAGAAAGATAGATGTCTCAAGTAGGAACGTAACAAAAAAAAAAAGAATTCAGAGAACTGTTAGAAAGACAAGAAGCAGGATTACAACAACTTTTGTAGAGACACTGAAGATGGAAACAGACATGAGAAGACAAGGAAAGTCTTCCAAAAGGCCTCCAGACTCAGGAAGAGGTTCCAACATCAAATCAGGGTCCTAAAGGATGCCAATGAACAGTTACTGATCGAAAGAAAATCAGAGATGGAAAAAGTATACAGTACTGAAATTCTATAAAATAGAGATGTCAACATCCAAGGTAACTTAGATGACATTCCCTACTTATAACAACATAGTGCTAAAAGATGACGTTAGATCAGCACTCTAATCATTACCAGTTCACAAGGCTACAGGAATTGTGGAATACTTACATAAATAGTAAAAGTAAAGGTTCTAACCAACTACGCAGCAAATCTGGAAAATGATATAGTGGCCAACAGATTGGAAGGGTCATTCTATGTACCAATACCAAAGAAAGAGAACTTAATAGAGTATGCAAACTATTCTACAATATCCTTAATTTCACATGCTAGCAAAATAATACTTACGATCATTAAGCACAGATTAGAGCCATACATGGAAAGGGAGACATAGTACTAGACAAGACTGTACACTGGTTCCTTACAGATAGTCCTCCCTTAATGATGGCAATTGGAACCAGAATTTCCATCGCTAAGTGATGTGGTCATAAAGCATGATGTCACGTGACCACATTGCTTAGCAACAGCAATCTGACTCCCCATTGCTGTCATTAAGCAAGGATTGCGGGTTGTTAAGTGAGTGCCAGGCAGCTTGTAAGCAGGCCAGCAGGCAAGTAAGTGGCTGCTGCTGGGGAGGGGAGGGTGCACAGGTAGCCTACGTGGTGTGGCGTGAGTGCAGCAAGACCAAAGGTGGCTACTGCCAGGTGGGGGAGAGTATGAGCAACTTACTGGAGTGACTTGTGATCTTCCCTGCTGGCTTCCCCATTGACTTGGCTTGTGGGAAGCTGGCAGGTAAATGGCTATTGCTTGACTGCAGGATGCTACAACCATCGTAAGTGCAAGCCAGTTGCCAAGTGCCCAGATTCTGATCACGTGACCATGGGAATGCTGGGACAGCCGGAACTTAAATGACTGGTCATAAATAAATTCAGTGCTGTCATAACTTTGAACGGTCTCTGCATGAGTGGTCGTTAAACAAGGACTACCTGTATTTATTCAACCTATATGTCGAATATACATAAAGGGAAGCTGAATTGGAAGAAGTTGAGTATAATTTTAAAATTGGAGGAGGAAACATAAATATCCTACACTATGCTAATGTTGTTGTTCAGTCGTTAAGTTAAGCCGACTCTTCGTGACCCCATGAACCATATTCCGCCAGGCCTTCCTGTCCTTCACTGCCTCCCTGAGTTTGCTCAGTTTCATGCTCATTGCTTCAGTGATGCTATCTAACCATTTCATCCTCTGCCGTCCTCTTCTCCTTTTGCCTTCCATCTTTCCCAGCATCAGGGTCTTTTCCAAAGAGTCCTCTCTTCGCATTAGGTGACCAAAGTATCTGAGCTTGAGCTTCATTATCAATCCTTCCAATGAGCAATCAGAGTTGATTTCCTTTAAGATTGACTGGTTTGACCTCCTAGCAGTCCAGGGGACTCTTAAGAGTCTTCTCCAGCACCACAGTTCAAAGGCATCAATTCTTCGGCATTCAGCCTTCTTTATGGTCCAGCTCTCATAGCCATACATTACTACTGGAAAAACCATAGCTTTGACTATGCGGATCTTTGTCAGCAAGGTGACATCTCTGCTTTTTAATATGCTATCTAGGTTTACCATAGCTTTCCTCCCAAGGAGCAAGCGTCTCTTAATTTCATGGCTGCAGTCTCCATCTGCGGTGATCTTTGAGCCCAAATAAATGAAGTCTGTTACTGCTTCCATTTCTACCCCTTCTATTTGCCAGGAATTGATGGGCCCAGATGCCATGATCTTAGTTTTTTTAATGTTGAGTTTCAAGCCAGCTTTTGCACTCTCCTCTTTCACCCTCATCAAGAGGCTCTTTAGTTCTTCTTCACTTTCTGCCATTAGGGTGGTATCATCTGCATATCTGAGGTTGTTGATATTTCTCCCTGCAATCTTTATTCCGGCTTTTGATTCTTCCAGCCTGGCATTTCTCATGATGTACTCTGCATATAGGTTAAATAAGCAGGGTGACAGTATACAGCCTTGTCGTACTCCTTTCCCTATTTTGAACCAATCGGTTGTTCCATGACCGGTTCTAACTGTTGCTTCTTGGCCCGCATACAGATTTCTCAGGAGACAGGTAAGGTGGTCTGGTACCCCCATCTCTTTAAGAATTTGCCACAGTTTGTTGTGATCCACACAATCAAAGGCTTTTGCATAGTCAGTGAAGCAGAAGTAGATGTTTTTCTGGAACTCTCATGCTTTCTCCATGATCCAGCGCATGTTGGCAATTTGATCTCTAGTTCCTCTGCCTCTTCGAAACCCAGCTTGTACATCCCGTAATTCTCGGTTCACGTACTGCTGAAGCCTAGCTTGTAGGATTTTGAGCATAACCTTGCTAGCATGTGAAATGAGTGCAATTGTGCAATAGTTTGAGCATTCTTTGGCATTGCCCTTCTTTGGAATTGGAACATAAACTGACCTTTTCCAATCCTGTGGCCACTGTTGCATTTTCCAAACTTGCTGGCATATTGAGTGCAGCACTTTAACAGCATCGTCTTTTAGTATTTTAAATAACTCAGCTGGAATACTGTCATCTCCACTAGCTTTGTTGTTAGCAATGCTTCCTAAGGCCCACTTGACTTCACTCTCTAGGATGTCCGGCTCAAGGTCAGTGACCACACCAATATGGACATCAGGGACATTAAGATCTTTCTTGTAGAGTTCTTCTGTGTATTCTTGCCACCTCTTCTTAATCTCTTCTGCTTCTGTTAGGTCCCTGCCTTTTTTGTCCTTTATCATGCCCATCTTTGCACTAAACGTTCCTTTGATATCTCCAATTTTCTTGAAGAGATCTCTAGTCTTTCCCATTCTATTGTTTTCCTCGATTTCTTTGCATTGTTCATTTAAGAAGGCCTTTTTATCTCTTCTTGCTGTTCTCTGGAAATCTGCATTCGGTTGCTTATATCTTTCCCTTTCACCCTTGCTTTTCGCATTCCTTCTTTCCACAGCTATTTGTAAAGCCTCATCAGACAGCCATTTTGCTTTCTTGCATTTCTGTTTCTTTGGGATGGTTTTAGTTGCTGCCTCCTGTACAATGTTATGGACCTCCGTCCATAGTTCTTCAGGCACTCTGTTTACCAAATCTAATCCTCTAAATCTATTCATCACCTTCACTGTATACTCATAAGGAACATGATCTAAGTCATACCTGAGTGGTCTAGTCGTTTTCCCTACGTTCTTCAATTTAAGCCTAAATTTTGCAGTAAGAAGCTCATGATCTGAGCCACAGTCAGCTCCTGGTCTTGTTTTTGCCGTCTGTATAGAGCTTCTCCATCTTTGACTGCAAAGTATATAATCAATCTGGTTTCGGTATTGACCGTCTGGTGATGTCCATGTGTAGAGTCGTCTCTTGTGTTGTTGGAAAAGAGTGTTTGCTATGACTAGTTTGTTCTCTTGACAGAACTCTATTAGCCTTTGCCCTGCTTCATTTTGTACTCCAAGGCCAAACTTGCCTGTTATTCCGATTATTCCTTGACTTCCTACTTTAGCATTCCAATCCCCTATGATGAAAAGGACATCTTTTTTTGGTGCTAGTTCTAGAAGGTGTTGTAGGTCTTCATAGAACCGGTCAACTTCAGCTTCTTCGGCATCAGTGGTTGGGGCATAGACTTGGATTACTGTGATGTTGAATGGTTTGCCCTGGATACGCACTGAGATCATTCTGTCGTTTTTGAGGTTGTACCCCATTACTGCCTTTCCCACTCTCTTATTGACTATGAGTGCAACTCCATTTCTTCTAAGGGTTTCTTGCCCACAGTAGTAGATATAATGGTCACCTGAATTAAATTCACCCATTCCCGTCCATTTCAATTCGCTGATTCCCAAGATGTCGACGTTTAATCTTGTCATCTCATGTTTGACCACATCCAACTTGCCTTGGTTCATAGATCTTACATTCCAGGTACCTATACAATATTGTTCTTTACAGCATCGGACCTTCTTTTCGCTTCCAGATACATCCACAGCTGAACGTCCTTTCGGCTTTGGCCCAGCCGCTTCACTCTTTCTGGAGCTACTTGGAATTGCCCTCCGCTCTTCCCCAGTAGCATATTGGACACCTTCCGACCTGAGGGGCTCATCTTCCAGCGTCATATCTTTTAGCCTTTTAACATTGTCCATGGGGTTTTCTTGGCAAGAATACTGGAGTGGGTTGCCATTTCCTTCTCCAGTGGACCACATTTTGTCAGAACTCTCTGTCATGACCTGTCCGTCTTGGGTGGCCCTGCACGGTATAGCTCATGGCTTCACTGAGTTACGCAAGCCCCTTCGCCACGACAAGGCAGTGATCCATGAAGGGGACTATGCTAATGACACTACTCTAATAGCTGAAAATGCAAATGATCTGCCAGCTCTAGTAATGAAAATTGAAGAGCACAGTGAAAAATAGTAAGATTAAATATAAAGACCTCATTACTGATAACAGGTGCAGCAACCGGTCTTAGAATTGATAATGAAGATGCTGAAGTGGTGGGTAGGTTCTATCTGTTAGGGTTAACTATCAATGGTAAAGCAACCAGCAGTCAAGAAATACTCTGCAGATTAGCACTTGGTAGAATAACAATGAAGGCCTTGAAGAAAATAGTCAGATGCCGTGACATGTCTATACCAACAGAGATCTGAACTGAGCAGACAATGATTTTCCCCGTGATACTCTGTGGAAATGAAAATTTGACTTTCAAGCAGGATAGAATGAGTATTGACACTTTTGAACATTGGTGTTGGAGAAGACTCCAGGTGTTGGATAGCCAGGAAAGCAAACAAATTGATCACAGAACCCAGAGTTCTCACTCGAAGCACAAATGACCATGTTCAAATCATCAAATTTTGAACATATTATATGAAGGCCTAGCTCTCAGGAAATGCTGGGAAAGGTGGAAAGAAAACAAAGAAGAGGACGACCAGCAGTAAGGTGGATAGGCTTGATTACAGCAGCAATGGGTACACTGTTGAAAGACCTGAAGGTCAGGTTGGGTACAGATCATCCTGGAGAAAATCTGTCTATGTGGTTGCTAAGAGTCAACACTGATTTCATAGCATATAATCATCAGATGATCCTTATAGGGTGTAAGATTTGTATCGGTGGCTGACTAACAATATTTTCCCTCTCTACTGGTACAATTACTCCAAGAAATTATTTATGGGTCTGATTTATTTTTAAATATTATATTGTAATTTGTAATTTAAGCATATGTTTTAGACAAAAGAAATGTGAATGTTGGAGCAATAGCAAACGAAAAGAAGCTTATTACAAATCTCTCTGAATTAGCTATGCCAATCTAAGACTAGAAATCTAATACTAGAAATCTAATACTGATAATTATTAGTAAAATCTGCTGCCACTGAATTTTATTTATTTATTCAATTTATATAGCTGCCCATCTCACTTTTATGTAATTTGTTTGGTTTTCTTTCCAAAACTCTTTAATATATTTTGAAGGAAACAAAGTATTTTGCAGATTAGTTAAATGCTGTGTGGTGATTTAGTATATTATAGAAAAATTGAAATACTTTTGAAAAGTTGACCAAAAACAATAGAATAATTCAAATTAGTAGTGAATTATTTATTAAGATTTCACCTTTTATTTCCAGAACAGACAACCAAGGTTATTATGAGGAGATCATCAAAAAGTTAAATATATTGTTGATCATCATTGATCAGCGCATTCTATTCTATTGGCATGGATGATCTTCTAAGAGCAGAGGCAGTGATAATGACTCAACTCTTTGGATATTGTTGGTCACAAGACATTGTGGAGATGGCTTGGTAGAAATTGCTACATCTATCTTAGACTTGCTACCTATAATCAGTTCCTTTTGGGACAAGTTGTTATGGTTGGAGTGATTCACATGTCCCAAACCATACTGGAAGAACATATGGAGGGAATTGCAGAGCAATGTGAAGCTCTAAACATGTCTCTACGGAATTGCTGAGTGATGTAAAGTTCTAAATTTGTCTCTAAATTAATCCCTCTTAGAATAATTTGGAAGTCACAATGGGACTTACATAATGACTGAGTTCACGCACATATTAAACGATCAATCCCAGTTATCAAATCATGATTGTTTCAAATAGAATTAGTATAGTATATATAATATATTGTATTTAATAAGTAAATCATATTATGACTCTGGTTTATACATCATTCTAAGACAGTGGCTGTACTACAAACTATCCCACTAAATTTTAATCTAGATTAGCATGTTGTGCAAACCTAGTCACCAGAATATGTTGCAAAGGACTCTGAAAGTATACCTCTATAGCAGGCTGGTTGGTTTGGAGTCCATCAGAGTCTGTCCTTGGGTAAAGAAAGTTACCTTTATGGATCCCTTCCAATTCTAGGCCTGCAAAACTCCAGATAACCTTGGATGACAGCAAAGTGATTTAGAAATCTCTTACTCTTTGCTCCAACTTGTTGTACAAGATAACGTTAAGTAATCAGAAAAGAACGAAATTGCCCTGCCCTGCTTCTCTTTGTATACGCTTGGCAAGCAAGGAAAAAAAAAGAGAGACTTATGTATTTGAATGAGTGCTACTAGGAGATACCAAAATGTGGCTAATGAGTCAGAAATGTCCTTTTATTTGTTTTCCTTTCACTTAGCCTTGACATCAGTGCACAGATTTTAGTACAGCTACTTTACTACACTGTATATTTTCCAACTCCATTTTCAGGTGTATCTTCACATTGTTACATATTTGCTGGGGACAAAGATGAAGGATTTCATAGGGCCTAACTTAGGACTGTTCGTGCTTTGCAAATACGCAGAGTAACTCACACACATCTTAGTTGTTCTGTACAACAGCAGGCTAATACTATCCTCATGGCACAGATGTGAGTATTAATAGTTTGACTAACTGTTGACATCTATGCTCACAATTTTTACTCCTGCTGTTACCCAGCAAGTTAGTGTTACAAGTACACTGGTGTTAATAAAGCTAGATCTCAACTCCATTCTTGGTCTTTAATTTTTAAAGCGATTGAATAATTGAAAGCCAGGATTCTGTAGGCATAAGATTTTCATTATCATTAGAGATAACTGATATGGTATGTCTACTCAGCTATGCAGCCATTGCGTTACCTTGAGTCAATCACTTCTTTTTGCCTTATTGTACCTATCTCACAGGTTTGTGTTGTGCAGATGGTCTGGCTGCCGGATCTGGGTTGCCAAAGTATGGATGATCACTAGAGCCGCAGAATTGTATAGAAAAATCTACCTTTTTTGTCGCTGTCTAGTACCTCGCATTTTTGAAGCCCACATCTGATCGCGCTACATGGAGTAAAAGAGGAACCATGCCTGTGACTGTGAAAAATGATAAAAATGTAGCAACAAAGGCATTCACTGGTAATATCCACAAGAGGGCACCCATGCGTTTTGCAAAACAAAACAAAAAATCTACTACATGAATGCTTCTGTAGAAAAATTAATTTAGTATCAACTGACGGCTTTATTTACGCTGTTAAGATTACTCTTACCTGTCAGACCTTTGGGGTATAAACTATATTTTGATATTCATCTAAGACCCTGACACATACTGTACACACACATTCGCCTTGAAATGCTGCTTTGTTTAAACGCTACAGCTTAAAAAAGAAACGTCTATAATGTGTAGATTTAATCTATAGTATATTTTTGCTGGCGGGGAGAAAAATAAAACAGTGTGAAATACAGCTTTGTTTCTAAACCTTCCATTTGTATGTCCTCCTTTGACAAGGTCACTCAGTTCAGACTTGAGGCATGAAACACATATTGACAAGATCATTAGCTGCTGTGTGTACTACTATAATTACGGATGATATCTGTAACTGATGACAACATTAACAAGATCTGCAAAGATAGGATAAATTGTCAGATATTATAAATTTGCATTGTTGTGAGAATGTCTGTTTGGTTAAATGTTTGGAGTTAATGCATCATTTAATGTTGTCAGTCTAGCAAGCGCTTCACATTTTGTATCCAAAGTAATGAATAATTCACTAGACATGTTTGGAAACACACATACACACACATACGCTCCAGTCTTGTTTCCAAGTCTTGCTAACACAATGAGCTCGTGTTGCAATTAATTGCATTTCTCTTATCTTAGGCCTTGACAATGTCTGGAATGGTTCCCTGTTTTTATCTTGCCTTTGCAAATGTTGCTTAGCTTTCAAGTAAACACATCTAATATAGCTATATAAAATAGATAATAATAGGTGACTATTCTAAACACTCAGTGCATTCTGGCTTCGCTACTATATTGGGTGGTTTTATTCTGTGGGAAAACTGAACAATACGAAAGCTGTCCTTTTTGAGTTTGAAAACAAAAGTGAGGTACTTCTAAAGGGTCTCCTGGAAGATATTTGCAGTAGCAATTTACTCATGTTTATCTTTTATTCACGCTCAGCAGCTGAAGTTCAGCTCTTTCCAGTCAGATTTATTATTGTTTGTTTGTTAAAAATACTATTTACCTTACCTGTCTTCATTACAGAGTAAGATTTGAGACATGATTTGCAGCTGAATAAGGTGGAATTAAATGATCACTCACTTCCCCATTGAAGTAACAAACTAGGATCACTCTCTATCCAATAGACACACACCTACAGACAACACCTGTACATCTTCTATCTAAGGATGCTGTGCCAGAAGGCATTTCTTGGAGGTTTGTTGGTTAAGTAAGCTGCTTATGGGACAGGAGTGGAAGGAAAGAAAGAGTGAGAATATCTGCCCTTACTAGCACAGCTGACATACTTTATAAGTATTTCTTCTGGATAATTCCATTGTCTTCGAAGGCTGTGCTTCAGAAGAACACACTTAGGGATGCAGAACGAATGTAGTTTCACTGGAAGTGTTATACCTAAAATTAGCAAAATAGGTAGTGATTGCTTACTAAAATTGTTCTGATCTAAAATTATAATTGTCATCTAAGATATATGGGTGCTGAAACAAATAAAAAATTCATTGGTTTGATAATGACATGATTAAGTATCCATTTTAATAATAATAATAATAGGCTCCAGTTATCTAAAGAGAGTTAGGTATCTCTAGATTTATGGAAAGTGTAATTATGAAAAAATGATTGGCAAGATAAAAGTGTGTGTATGTAGGAAGAAAATGGTTATATTTACTGAGTTCTTGTCAGACATCTGATTATAAGAGATTACTCCAATGAACAAAACTAGGTTACAGAATGGTACTGTTCAGATAAAACGTTGCATATCAAAATTTGATAAATGACTCTGATGAATTCAGTGTGATACATAATATTTGACAGTGAAATTTTTTTTTCATAAGATAACAAGACTGTCCATGTTTGAATGTAAGTGCTATGAGAAAGACAAATATTTCACTAGGAGAGATATCTGTGCTGTTCTTAATCTGTTTGCAGGGCAGGGGGGAAACCCTTTGGTTTGCTTGAAATTTTTGACAGCATTGAAACCAGTGCTGAAAGGTTGAGTTTGCTTCTATACATTCAAAATGTACTGTGATGTTCAATATCTTCAATAGCAACCATGTCTCAAGATGAAGAATTAAGGCCTGATCATTTAGAGTCTAAGCCAGCAGTTTGTAACTTTTGTTGTGTAAAGAGCTGCACTAAGGTCCTCACTTACCAGCTGCCTTGTGCAGCAACCGTTCAAAATTACAACAGTGCTAAAAAATAACTGTGACTAATCCTCGCATTTATGACCATTGCGGCATCCCTTGGTCATGTGATTGCCATTTGCATGCTTCACAGCTGGCACGCATTTGCAACCATTGCAGTGTCCTGTGGTCACATGATCACCATTTGTGTGCTTCACAACTGGCTTGTGACAAGCAGAGGACACGTGATTTTTCACTTAGCGACCACAGCGCTTCACTTAATAACCGAAGGGGAAGTGAAGTTATAAACCTATCTCAGTCATGTGATTTTCTACTTAGTGACCATGGCACTTAGTGACCGAGTTGCTAAGCAAGGGCTACCTTTAGGCCAAATCTGGGGGAATTAAAATTGTAAGAGGTGAAAGAAGTGCCTTAAGTCTATGTAAGGCTTAAGATATCCAGTTTGTCCCTTAAGTACCACCCAAAGTCCAAAAAATGCAAAATGGCTAGTTTTTGGGCTTGTCCCCTTCTGGGAGGACTGGGGGGGGGGGCAACTAGCCATTTTAAATCACTTAAGTTTTTTAATAAATTAAACCACTTAAGCAGTTGAAAGATGGGATAAGATGTCCCATGTATTTTCCCAAGCTTAGTTGCTTACCCCTCCCTTGTCTTTCTGCCCTTCAAGGAGCTTTCATACGGGGGTTGTTGCTTGCTGCTGACTAAAGTGCAATTGAGAGAGGGAGAGAAAAAAGGTTCACATATCACACTAAAGCCACGGTTTGTTTCAAGCATGGTTTATTGAATAAGTCACAGTTTTGAGTTCACACATAGGGTGATCCTTGCACAAATTGCATCTGCCCATCTGGTCCGGTCATTGAAAGAGGGACTATTGACAGTCACTCCCCACCAGGTTTATGGCGCATGGACTAATCAACAGGACTTCTGGACTTCTCAATGGCAGCCTCCATCCTATGCAGTATAAACATCCCCAGAGATACAGACAGACCCAACCCAGATATATGAGGCCCTTCATTTAGATTAAATTATTGGGGGCCTATGATGTCTATTGACTATTGATGATATTGCTTTTAATTCTCTGCATTAGACGTTAGTTCTTCTTCTGACCTTATTGTACTCCGGTACTCCGGATGGCTGGCTGCTCACAAGGTGACTGCAGACAGCAGTTTTCTGCAGGTTGAGCACTGGGAGATGACGGGATTGGCCATCTTTCTCCCAATTGCAGCAGAGACATGAAGTTCGCAGCCCTCACTTTCTACTCACTTTCGGAAATTGCTCCTTAACTACTTCTAAGCTATTAGAACGATGAGCTTGAAAATGCTGGTCGAGTCTGCCTTCAGTCCTGAACGAAGAACGAAAGAAAATGTTAATCATAAGCTGAAGAATTTTAAAAATCTGAAATAAACCGCAAAAAGCTAAATAAGATTTTCATCTTAGAAAGTTATAAACGGACTAAGGGTCCAGATAAAATTGGAATATTGAGACTTTTACAATAAGATTTTGGAATTAATTATAAAGAACAAACAGCTTTTTTGTTGTGGTTTTTACAAGACACAACAAAGATAAGCAATTTCATGATTTCAAAAACTGGACTCTAGAGGGGACTAAAGTTCATCTACAAGCCTGTAAAATGTTGCAAAATGTTATAACAAAGAAAATATTGAAGGAGACTTTTGAAGAATGGAATCAGAAAATAGTAGCCACAATATCAACAATGTCAGTAATGATGTCTGCTTCTATGGATAGGCTATGTTGAAGAAATGTCAGATGTAGAACAAATTTTATCTGACAAGATAGAGATGGTATTGAAAGTGGATTTACAACTGACAGGCCAAGAGAATGACTTAGAAAAATATGTTTCACTGAATCTACAAAAGAAACTGGCTGAGGTTTTAAAATTTAAAAGGGAAATACAAATGACAAACCTAGAGACTGGCCTGGATAATTTTTCCTATTGGATTTTAAAAAGAGGCTCGTTAAAGCCTTGAAGAACTCTGTGCAATGGGACAAAGAAGAAATGAAGAGAAATCAAATTCTACAATATTTGAATGAACTAAAGGTTCAGACTGTTAGAAGTAAAAGGAAGGAATATAAAATTGGTTTATCTGATCAAGGTTAAAACAAGATATGTTGTTACTTCTGGCAACCCTTTATGGACTTCTCTGCTGACATCAGGACTGAAAAGATGATGTTTTATGGATTTGTTTATAGATAAGAGATGGAATATGTGATGGAGAGATATATGTTTGTAACCTTAGAGTGGGTGAAGCGATACTAAATTTATTTATACTTGCTGTGATGAAGGTTGGAAGTTAGTTCTTTATTCTTACTATTCTCTTTCATTTTTCTTTTTTCTTGCACTTTGTATTTCTTCCTATTTTTTAAAGTTTAGTTTGTATTAGATTTTACTATTATAATCAAAATTCTTAAATAAAAATTTTATTTATATATAAATAAATAAATAAATAAATAAATAAATGGAAGGTATGACCTGCCCAAAAGTAGATTTGGAGTTAGCATTCCATCACAATGCCACCCTTGCCAATCTCTGCCAATCGTCTTACCATTTGGCAACAAGAAGGGATGGTCCGTGGCTTCAGAGACCCAGAAACATGAGAAGGAAAGAGCTGGGGAGCATTCTGCAAATAAAAACAAAAACTTATCTTCAAGATTCTTACACTTATTTGTTTGCCAGCTCCTTAATAAAAAAAAAAAAATCTGAACTCCAGCTTATATACATATCCTCTGGATTCCATGAACTTAATGAACGTCCCATACATGCATATCTATCATACTGTCCCCATTTGGGGTAAGCAACATTATGCAAAGCACAAAAGTGGAGTGAGAAATAATGAGCAAAAGAAATTAAAGGCAGGAGATACAGGGAAAGAAAAGGATATCTAACTAAATCAACTCTATACCAGCCTCATTCAGTTTACCTCTCCATACATTTCTCTCTTTGCAAATCACTCTTGCTTTTACCATATCAATACATCACTTTATATATTGCCTTTAAACCGGAAACCCATTTTCAAAGAGATAAGAGGATAAAGAATTAATGTGCTCCACTCAGTGGTATTGGCAGTCCCTTGAACATTCCCCTTGCACCAACATGCCATGGACCAGTCCATTGGAATTATGCAGTTTTCTTATCTAAGCACACATCTCTACAATATGTCATTTTTATCAGAAGCTATCCACAAGAAGGAGTATATATTGGAAAATACAAAGCAGTAATTATAAGATTTAAATAAGCATGACCAGTAGGTCACTTAACAACAGCAGTGTAAGAAAACAGTGTTCAGAAATATTTTTTTTTGCACAATTGAAACCAACCTTCCTTCCTTCCTTCCTTCCTTCCTTCCTTCCTTCCTTCCTTCCTTCCTTCCTTCCTTCCTTCCTTCCTTCCTTCCTTCCTTCCTTCCTTTCCCCTCTCTTTCTCTCTTTCTCAGGCTTTCTATTCCTAAATAAATTTAGAGGTAATTATGCATTTCTGTTAACCAGCCGAACATTCAATAAAGCACCTTCAGACTGGAATTAACTAGTAATAACAACTAGTGTTATGAGACTGGGAGGTAATCAGAAAGAGAAATGAAGCCGAGATGTCAATTAAGGAGGATATTAGGTAGATATCTCCACCTCTCACTGCCACTGTCCTGTCCTATAAGTCTTATAGCAACTCCTGTCCTTCCAGTCCTTTCCTTTCACACAAACCTATCTCAATAAATTCTACTGCCCAAATCAATACATAATAGTTCAATAAAGTGAAATCTACTATCATTTTGCTTCTATGCTTATTGATTTCACTTAAGTGATCTGTCACATACAAATAATTTATTACAGAATAACCTATCAATTAAACAATCATTTGTTCAAATCAATAATAACATTGTTTTCATTCCAACCTTCCTCATAATCAATTTAAAACTTCTGCTTTGATGTATTTTCCGCAATAGACAATTAAGAAATCCCAGTAAAATAGCTATACTGGCAACCGTTTTAACAACAGTCCCAGTTTTCAGATTAATAGGCTATTAATGGTGACTACAGGCAGTCTGGCCTCACAAAGGCATCGCTCCTGCGGCAACTTGCTGCTGAGACATTTGGTCTTCTTTCTCACAACCCGCATAATATTGGAGAGAAATAGCTGGGCCCTCAGAAGAGGCTTGCAGGTGGCTGCTTACCAGTCTTTTGCACTTCTTCTGATCTTCTCAAAGAGATGCTGCTGCCAACACTTGGTGGAAATCCTGATTAACTGATACACTCTTTACACTGTGGCAATGGCAAAAGACCCATGGCCTCCTTTGATGCAGTAACACAGGGGTGGGTAACCTGCATCCCTTGGCCTAAATTATGTGGCCCTCAGCCTAATTGAAAAAGGTCCTCTGCAAGCAGTTTATTCAGACCTCTGTCGACAGCAGTCCAACTTTCCCTCAGCAACTGACAGGGAAGAAAGGAAAAGCAGGGAGGGAGAGGGAGAAGAGGTAGCAGGGAGAAAGTAGGTGGGCCTGGTCAGTTTTGGCTTTCGTCCTGCCATCATCAATATGTGAACCCTGGCAGCTTTGGACACATTATGTGAAGACCCAGCTCTCTGGAGAAGGCTTTAATGCTGGGAAAGGTGGAAGGAAAGAGAAGAAGAGGATGACCAGCAGCAAGGTGCAAGGACTTAGTTACAGTGGTGATGGGTGCACCATTGGGAGACATGAAGGACCAGGTTAGGGAGAGATCGTCATGGAAAAAATCTATGTGGTTGCTAAGAGTTGACAGCAACTTGATGGCACATAATTAGTCAAGGCAAAGAAATTGTGAACTAGTAGACAGCATCCTCTACTGATGATTCATTTTTTAAAATTGGCATTGTGTTTGTAATGCCTTGACTCATTATTGCAGTAGTTCAACTAAGTTAACTCTAACTTTGTATTGTTGTCCTTCAAGGGTTCTTTTCAAATGGACATGCGTGTGTATGTGCCTTAAACAGCACAAAGTAAAACCATGAAAGCTCCAGGTTTGTCGTGTCATTTGTACAAGTGTTTTCACATTGGAGCTATTGCTTAAAAGCTGTCAGCAGCTTTTGGAAATGCTACATTTTCTTTTTCATGTGAACAGCCATGCATCAAAGAAAAACACCCTTGATTTCTTTGTGAAAGAAATGATAAAATAACCATTTTCCCCAAGCCTATGGATACAGACACAATTCATGAGAGATAAAGCTTAAAATGATTTATGTAAAGGGAAAGTGGATCCAATGTTATTTTGGAATCAGATTGAAGTTAAAGCTAGATGACTTGACCTTGTCTGGCAAAGCATTTTTTTAAAATAATAAGTTTCAGGATTTTGCAAATAATTTGTTATTTCTTCTCTTTCTTTCTTCCCCCAATGTGGGTTAATCTGATGACATTTATGCATACACACATATGTTATGTCTTAAGAAAATAATTTTGATTCTAAAGAATACTTACATATTGTTTAGTGGTTCCTATAAGCCGCAAATTATTGACAGGAAAATGACTGTTTGATGAGCCTATTTATCCTAGCTGTCTGACTTGCTTTTTTATTTACTCATCTGAGGAATACTAATAAAATCTCTCTGCTGCTTCAGCCTTCTGAAAGGGTTTATGTTTTCTACTTTCTCTTTTCATAGATAGGGGTTTAAATATCATAAAGTGGTATGAAAATAATTCTCTCTCTAGCTGTTAAATAGTATGCAATATTGTTTATATAGATCTCTTACTTGATGTCCTGAGATATCCTGAGGTCAAGTCTTTTTTTAAAACTACAGCTAGATCTAACATTGGCAATTCTAGAGTAAAAAACTAAACCAAATCAAACAGATTTCTGCATTTAAAACATTCAAGTCAGACAAATATCCTTTTTTACATGAAACAACTATTAAAAAGTACATTGAATGATCCGGGTTTCTTTGCAACTTGATACTGATGAGGTGTGCACATTAGTACACCATCTGTCAATTATAGAACTGTGTTTCCAGGATGAAATAATTTTTAGGTCATGGGGTTCTTTCTTCACAAGTTGTCAGGTTATGATTAGGGATGTGAGCATCATTCTAAATTTACTTGGAAGATTATTCCATTTTATTGTAATATTCCATCTGATTTTCTGCAAATTATTATTTTGAACTGCAAAAAATATTGGCATTTACTTCCAAACACAGCTATTCCTAAAATACACATTTTGTACACACTTCTATGCCATTTTTCCTAATGCAGACTATATTGTTTTAAACTTCCCTTAACATATAATGTTAATGGAATTTTCCATAATATATGCTTATACCGAATAGAGCTTTCCCAAATGTATACTTTAAGACGTATTTCACAAATATATAAACGTTTGCATAATTGTGTGAAGTTTTGAGACAATAACAGCAAATATAACACAGTTCTATGTATTCCTCAGTGCCATAACAGCATCCATGCTGGGGGATCACACAATTTCACTGTAAAAGAGATCCCTCAGTGAAGATGCATAAGAATGACAACTGGAACATTGATCCAATATAACACTTTACTGGATCAAATTTACACAAAATGCTTTGGTTCAAAGTACCTTGTCAGCACAGAACTGAGGAAGTTGAAAGATGCCATCCAATTCCACAGCACAGCTCTATCAGTTGTATTTGTTGTTAAATAAATGCTGCCTAGATCAGGGATAGAGCCAGTTTGGTGTAGTGGTGAAGGCCCCAGTCTAGAACAGGGGGGACCGAGAGTTCTAGTCCCGCCTAAGCCACGAAGCCAGCTGGGTGGCCTTGGGCCAGGCCCTCTCTCTTAGCCCTAGGAAGGAAGCCAGGGCAAACCACTTCTGAAATCTTACCAAGAAAACTTCAGGGACTTGTCCAGGCAGTCCACACTGACTCCAAGGCACCAAAACAAAAAACAAAAAAACACAGGGATGGACAATTGATAACCCATGACTTGCATTTGACCCAGAATCTGATTTTTTGAATCTCTCAGAGCAATCCTCCTAATTATACCACTAGAACCACTACAACTAGTGCAGGGAAAAAATAGTGTATAAGCCTTCGCTGAGGCTTAGCAGGTCTCATCCCACCTCAAGTATATCCTGCCAATACTTCAAAAGGAAAAAAAAAAAAAGACTCATCCATTTGGTGAAAGTAGCATATCGCTGCTTTGCCCACTACTTCTCTTAGTTACCTTTTTTTTTTTTTAATGCAGTCCTGGCCACTGAAATGTTGCACACCCATGAGCTAGATTTATTGTAACAAGCAGTGAGGCATTTATTTACTTGAAAGAGACACTTGGGAAATTTGAGTTCTCCGCTCTCTCAAGAATTTCCTTTACTCCAGACGAAAACATGGCCTTTGTCTCCCTATATATGACAAGTAATAAATGAGCCTTGCTTTGCACCCCTCTTCTTTCCTTCCCCACTTGCAAGTCTTCCAATAAGCAAAATGGCTCCCTCGGGCCATCTTAACAGACACACCAAAAGCTTCCAAAGATGTCATCCCATCAGAGACGGTTATTCAGAACCTCTCAAGAGAAGAGGAGAAGACGTTTTAAGCTTCCTGCCACAATTGCCTGACTGTTCCTGTCCAATTGCTTGTAGCCTGTCAAAAGCGGGAGAAGATAATTTAAATCATCAGTGAGTCTAACTCACCACATAAGCTATAACTGTGTTCTTTTCTCTGTGGTGTAGATATATGGTGTAAAGATGATTATTGTCTTGTGACCTGATTCTAAGTATTCCAGGACCTGAAGCGGTCTCTTCTAAAAGAAGCCTGCAAGTCTCTTATTTATGCATCTATTTCTTCCCTGTCATGCACTGTGCCCACAATACACAATACATAAAATGGCGATGCATGAAGGAATAACTGGCTAAGTGCAATTTCCAGGGGCCTCATGCTATTTAATTTATTGTTACTATCATCTATTTATTTATATATTATTTTCCAGTATTTATTTCCTGCCTAAATCCTTCAGGCTCTCAGTGGATAACAACAAGATAAAACCTACAATACAAAAACCAAAGGAAAAAGTAAAACACATAACAAGGAACCAAGAAATACCGAAGGACCAAGAACGTGCTCCAAGAAGATGGTTTTCACTTGTTTGCAAATTGCAAGTAGAGTTCAGGTTGTTTATACTTCTCAGGGGTCACCACTGAGAATGACTATTGCCTGGCCCCCCCAAACCTTGCAAGGAGGGGGGACCCCAACAGGACCTCTCTAGATGTCCAGGATGGACAGGCAGATTTATCCTGGCAAGAATTTGCATGACTGCTTGATACTTCCCAGTGCTGCACATTAAAGGTTGTTGTTGTTCAGTCGTTAAGTCGTGTCCGACTCTTCGTGACCCCATGAACCATATTGCGCCAGGCCTTCCTATCTTTCACTGCCTCCCTGAGTTTGCTCAATTTCATGCTCATTGCTTCAGTGATGCTATCTAGCCATCTCATCCTCTGCCGTCCTCTTCTCCTTTTGCCTTCCATCTTTCCCAGCATCAGGGTCTTTTCCAAAGAGTCCTCTCTTCGCATTAGGTGACCAAAGTATCTGAGCTTGAGCTTCATTATCAATCCTTCCAATGAGCAATCAGAGTTGATTTCCTTTAAGATTGACTGGTTTGACCTCCTAGCAGTCCAGGGAACTCTTAACAGTCTTCTCCAGCACCACAGTTCAAAGGCATCAATTCTTCGGCATTCAGCCTTCTTTATGGTCCAGCTCTCACAGCCATACATTACTACTGGAAAAACCATAGCTTTGACTATGCGGATCTTTGTCGGCAAGGTGACGTCTCTGCTTTTTAATATGCTATCTAGGTTTGCCATAGCTTTCCTCCCAAGGAGCAAGCGTCTTTTAATTTCATGGCTGCAGTCTCCGTCTGCAGTGATCTTGGAGCCCAAATAAATGAAGTCTGTTGCTGCTTCCATTTCTACCCCTTCTATTTGCCAGGGATTGATGGGCCCAGATACCATGATCTTAGTTTTTTTAATGTTGAGTTTCAAGCCAGCTTTCGCACTCTCCTCTTTCACCCTCATCAAGAGGCTCTTTAGTTCTTCTTCACTTTCTGCCATTAGGGTGGTATCGTCTGCATATCTGAGGTTATTGATGTTTCTCCTTGCAATCTTAATTCCGGCTTGTGATTCTTCCAGCCTGGCATTTCTCATGATGTACTCTGCATATAGGTTAAATAAGCAGGGTGACAGTATACAGCCTTGTCGTACTCCTTTCCCTATTTTGAACCAATCGGTTGTTCCATGACCGGTTCTAACTGTTGCTTCTTGGCCCGCATACAGATTTCTCAGGAGACAGGTAAGGTGGTCTGGTATTCCCATCTCTTTAAGAATTTGCCACAGTTTGTTGTGATCCACACAATCAAAGGCTTTTGCATAGTCAATGAAGCAGAAGTAGATGCTTTTCTGGAACTCTCGTGCTTTCTCCATGATACAGCGAATGTTGGCAATTTGATCTCTAGTTTCTCTACCTCTTCGAAACCCAGCTTGTACATCCGGTAGTTCTCGGTTCACGTACTGCTGAAGCCTAGCTTGTAGGATTTTGAGCATAACCTTGCTAGCATGTGAAATGAGTGCAATTGTGCGATAGTTTGAGCATTCTTTGGCATTGCCCTTCTTTGGAATTGGAACGTAAACTGACCTTTTCCAATCCCGTGGCCACTGTTGCGTTTTCCAAACTTGCTGGCATATTGAGTGCAGCACTTTAACAGCATCGTCTTTTAGTATTTTAAATAACTCAGCTGGAATACTGTCATCTCCACTAGCTTTGTTGTTAGCAATGCTTCCTAAGGCCCACTTGACTTCACTCTCTACGATGTCTGGCTCAGGGTCAGTGACCACACCAGCATGGACATCAGGGACATTAAGATCTTTCTTGTAGAGTTCTTCTGTGTATTCTTGCCACCTCTTCTTAATCTCTTCTGCTTCTGTTAGGTCCCTGCCTTTTTTGTCCTTTATCATGCCCATCTTTGCACTAAACGTTCCTTTGATATCTCCAATTTTCTTGAAGAGATCTCTAGTCTTCCCCATTCTATTGTTTTCTTCAATTTCTTTGCATTGTTCATTTAAGAAGGCCTTCTTATCTCTCCTTGCTATTCTCTGGAAATCTGCATTCGGTTGCTTATATCTTTCCCTTTCACCCTTGCTTTTCGCATTCCTTCTTTCCACAGCTATTTGTAAAGCCTCATCAGACAGCCATTTTGCTTTCTTGCATTTCTTTTTCTTTGGGATGGTTTTAGTTGCTGCCTCTTGCACAATGTTACAGACCTCCGTCCATAGTTCTTCAGGCACTCTGTCTACCAAATCTAATCCTCTAAATCTATTCATCACCTTCACTGTGTACTCACATGGAATATGATCTAAGTCATACCTGAGTGGTCTAGTGGTTTTCCCTACGTTCTTCAATTTAAGCCTAAATTTTGCAGTAAGAAGCTCATGATCTGAGCCACAGTCAGCTCCTGGTCTTGTTTTTGCCGTCTGTATAGAGCTTCTCCATCTTTGGCTGCAAAGTATGTAATCAATCTGGTTTCGGTATTGACCATCTGGTGATGTCCATGTGTAGAGTCGTTTCTTGTGTTGTTGGAAAAGAGTGTTTGCTATGACTAGCTTGTTCTCTTGACAGAACTCTATTAGCCTTTGCCCTGCTTCATTTTGTACTCCAAGGCCAAACTTGCCTGTTATTCCGATTACTCCTTGACTTCCTACTTTAGCATTCCAATCCCCTATGATGAAAAGGACATCTTTTTTTGGTGCTAGTTCTAGAAGGTGTTGTAGGTCTTCATAGAACCGGTCAACTTCAGCTTCTTCGGCATCAGTGGCTGGGGCATAGACTTGGATTACCGTGATGTTGAATGGTTTTCCTTGGATACGCACTGAGATCATTCTGTCGTTTTTGAGGTTGTACCCCATTACTGCCTTTCCCACTCTCTTATTGACTATGAGTGCAACTCCATTTCTTCTAAGGGTTTCTTGCCCACAGTAGTAGATATAATGGTCACCTGAATTAAATTCACCCATTCCCGTCCATTTCAATTCGCTGATTCCCAAGATGTCGACGTTCAATCTTGTCATCTCATGTTTGACCACATCCAGCTTGCCTTGGTTCATGGATCTTACATTCCACGTACCCATACAATATTGTTCTTTACAGCATCAGACCTTCTTTTCGCTTCCAGATACATCCACAGCTGAACGTCCTTTTGGCTTTGGCCCAGCCTCTTCACTCTTTCTGGAGCTACTTGGAATTGCCCTCCGCTCTTCCCCAGTAGCATATTGGACACCTTCCGACCTGAGGGGCTCATCTTCCGGCGTCATATCTTTTAGCCTTTTAACATTGTCCATGGGGTTTTCTTGGCAAGGATACTGGAGTGGGTTGCCATTTCCTTCTCCAGTGGACCACATTTTGTCAGAACTCTCTGTCATGATCTGTCCGTCTTGGGTGGGCCTGCACAGTATAGCTCATGGCTTCACTGAGTTACACAAGCCCCTTCACTACGACAAGGCAGTGATCCATGAAGGGGACATTAAAGGTATTAACTATCAGTTTGAATTGGGCTTCTACTGATAACCAATGCAGCAACTTAAAAACTGATGTTATACTAGTCTGACAGAGTACTCCTGCCAGGAATCAAGCTGCCACTTTCTTCACCAGCTATAGGATCTGGGTCATCTCCAAAGACAGCCTCACGCAGAATGCATTACAGTAGCCCAGCCAAGTGGTGATCAAGGCATAAATTACTGTTGCCTGGGCATTCCTGGTTCAGTTAAGATTGCAACTGGTGACAGGCTGAGCTGGAGAAAGGCCCTCCTGGCTACAGCTTCCACCTGATGCTTTAGCAGGAGCTAGGAGTCTAGGAGGATCCCAAAGTAATGAACCACCTCCTTCAAGGGAGTGTGATTGGATAGGGACCTAGGCCTCTGAAAAGATCAGGTGTGTGTATTATAAGCCTTACAAAAGATGAGCAATTGGTCCAGGTTATTTTTCTCAGTTGACTTAGCACTGTAAAGACATTCTCAACCAGGAGCCAGTTATATTGGGCCCAAAAAATCTGGGAAAGCTTTTTCAAAGGAAAACCTGCTGAAAGCCTTTCATTGCAAACGTTTGGGCAATATAATTTGTTAATTAGTTACTTTGTTGGGTCATTAGTTACTCATGTTGGTAGTTCAATCAAGTTGTGTGTCTGAATGTGCAGATGTGAACATCCCAGTCAGAGCTCATTCCACATGAAAATCTGAACCAATAACAGGCATTAAAGCTACTCTGGTGATAGGATTGATTCTTGAGGGAAGGGGACTCTGTCTCTTTAGTATCTGTTGTAAGTATCTTACTATTTCAGAACTTGTTAAGACAATAGCCTTCTTTGGGCATTATACAAATTGGATAATGACATTTGCAGAAGAAAAACCTACAAACTGTACACGTGTGAACTTCTATGTAAGTTGGGGCCCTGGAAGTGCAGCCTCTGGCTTATGTGTTAGGCAACGTGTGTACAACTATACACTCAAATACTTTTCTCCTGCAGATATTAATACTGAACATATGAATGTCTATAAGAGCTGATGTCACTTAAGGGACATCAGCTGAGGGCAGGGTTATAACTGAATGCTCTCATGACAGATTTTCCAGTTAGTACAACAAGAGAATGGTGGTCAAATTGCTGATTAATATAATTGTTATCCTTTAATAGTCAAGATTTTTTTTCCTTTTAAATAAGTATTCCTTGTTCCTACAGTAAATAGCACAGGTTACTTGTTAACTCTGAGTCAGTAGCATTTTATTAATGCTTCTTTATGTATTTAATATCTTCCTTTTTTTTTTTTATGGAGTGCCTAAAAAACACCTTTCCTTGTTCAGAACTGAAGACACTGCACTGATGAGAATCCTAGCTATCCCTTAGACAGGTGATATTAATTTATGAGACAGTGCCCCCCCCCCCCCACTTTTCTTGTTCGGAGCGGAGAGATAAGTGAAAGGAAGGGCCCTGTTTTCTGAAAGGTATTATTTTCAAGTAATGCTCCTTTGATGATGCAGAGGGCCTAGTAAATCCCACTGCAATATTTGTTCTTGTTAAGATGCTTCTACAGATGACACTTAATAACAGCAGTGACATATTAGCATTACCAAACCCATTTTCTGAGGCAGCTACCATGTGAGTTTTATCCACAGAAGATAACAAGATGACAGTTAACAAGAAAATCCAGGGATCTCTCTTGCCAAGAAAAAAGGCTGTGTTTAAACTACCTTTCCCCAGCCTCACTCACCAAGGTGTGTTGACTACAATACCCATCACTTCTAGCCAGCTGGGAGTGATAGGAGCTATAGCTTAATCTATCTGGAAGGAGCCAGTTAGTTGCGACATGTAAGGATTTTGCTTTCTTCCCAGATTTCTCTGGCCTTTGAATCAGGTTCATTTTATTTTGTAATGTTGTAATTATTTTATTTCATTTCTGAGCAAAAAATGAAGGGGAGACGCATAACTAAAGTTACATAAAACTTTATGAACTTCATTCATCTGTCGACAACTGACACTCATTATGTATTGTGCTTTTTGCCAAATGTATGCACAAATTCAACCATGTGTCTGCTAATTTGATCTCTGCAAATTCTGTATGTCCCAGAGAAGGAAGACTAGTTCGTTTCCTCCAAAGTAATTTACCTTAAAAATGGAAAGGTCATCGTAGATTTGCTGAGAGTACAAAAATTGAGGTAGAAAAGGGCCCCCCCCACCCCCGGGTATAATATTCCCTGTGGGGTAAGGAAAGTTGGTTGTCTCTGTTCAGGGCGAAAATCCACCCCTTTTCAGGATCCTCTTTACTCCGACTCTGCTATTCAGATGTGCCTCATTTAAAGGCATGTTACCTAGGACAGCCTAGATAGAATAGAATGTATTGAAGATCATATTACTCTTTCTTTCTTTCTTTCTTTCTTTCTTTCTTTCTTTCTTTCTTTCTTTCTTTCTTTCTTTCTTTCTTTCTTTCTTTCTTTCCTTCCTTCCTTCCTTCCTTCCTTCCTTCCTTCCTTCCTTCCTTCCTTCCTTCTTTCTTTCTTTCTTTCTTTCTTTCTTTCTTTCTTAAAAATGGCAGCAGAGATTCTTAATGGTTGGGAGAGATTAATCCATGGTGCCTTATTTCTCCAGCAGTCAGTCAATTGTTTGGATGGCAGTGCAAAATAAGTGTTCAGAAATCTACTGTAATATAATGAGTGTTGTTTGCTGCATTCTTCAAAGAGAGAGCCAGGATTGGAGTCTTCACAACTGCCAAAGTGGCTTTCCATTGTAACTGTTTTAATTTTGACTTCAGTACTTGATTACATGTCAAGCAGTGGGCAAATCTGGAATTTTCAGTGGGTAGTAGATATTCTCACAAAATGACTACATCTGAGGAAGTTGCCGATTTACAAAATGGTTACCATTGTAGGTGCAACCAGTAATAAAACACACTCAGTTGTCAGACTAGTAAGACTAGAAGAAATATAAATTGATGTAGAACCTAAAACAAATCAACAGTGAGATCTGAATGGCTTTCTAGGCTATCAACCCAGGAAAATAAGATGTATAAATGTTTACACAAGCACCACAATATGCAGCCCCATAAACAAGTCACTAAATGTCTGGGGATTAAGAGAAGTTTGACCACAATATATGTCCTGCTTTCAGACATATATGAATCAAGAGGGAGATGTGGTGAAAAGTCCCTCTCATGGAAAGCAAACTATTTCCCTTGGCTGCAGAAATGCTACTGAGGTTCCTGATGGCAGATCAATGTTACGCATTTCAGAAAAAGATGGCTTTTCTTTTATAGGGAATGTGGTGTGGGAAAACTGAAGAACCATTGGATTGGAAATGGAACAGTTTAATATTGTCAAGTTCTGCTGGGGAACCAAGAAGGATGTTTGAAGGGATTCTGAGTTCTAAAACACAAAGTCACACTTTTGAACTCTGGTTCTGGGTCTGCTGGTTTCACAAAACAAATTGATGAAACTCAAAAACAAGTAATTTGGCCAAGAAGCTGAGTTTAAGCATCAAATGCCAAATCATGTATTTGTCCCAGACTTCAGCATAACTTGGCTGCCTCCCATGACCTTGAAGAGAATGCCCAAGTATCAGTTGCCTCAGAAAACGGGAAGGAAAAGCCAGAATTTAAACTCAGATACATAAACCTAAGTTTTGATTGTTGTGTACTGCAGTAGGCAGATCTTGTGATCTTCATTCTTGTTTGCAATAAAGAAGGTCATCTAGCTGTATTGTACCTGAGTCTTCTGCTGGAAAGCCACATTCTGAATATGGGGCTCAGTATCTGGAAAGACACGGTGTACTGGCATGTCTCACATGAAATTGGATAGAAAATAAATTTACAATGATCAGGAAAAAAATATGTATTCAGGCAAAACATCCATCCTTGCCACACACCCGAAACAGTTAAAATGCACACTGTACTGAAACAAACCAACAATCTACCAAACTATCTTAATTGCATTTCCTTAATTTTTTAAGGAGGGGCACCCCGGAGCATATTTTCTTCTCTTCATATCAACTCCTCTAGAATTTCCCAGCATGCTTCTTACCACTCCCATGCTTGTCTTTTTCCTGGAGCTGCAGGCATATTTTGGAACAAAGGACCGAACCATCCCCCACTTGTATTTTTTAAGAATACTAATGGAGATCAGGAAGGATTGGGACCTTTTCCCACATGCTACTTTATTTTTAAAAATTAAAAATCAGGATCAGAAGCCATGTGCACACCTGATATGCAGGTGTGTACACTCTTTGTGCAAGTCTTGTCACTGTTGTTGCTACATAGGTTAATCTGTAAAGCCCTCTAGGTGTTGGTGATCCTAGAAATAGGAGTACGCGTTAATCACATGCTTGTAGATAGGGATATTCATTGATAACGGCAGAACCAGGCCCGGCCTTGACTGGAAAGATCTATTCCTAAGTTAACTGTGGAGATACGAACAGGAAAACCTGCTCATGAGTAGCTCGTCCTGCATTGTAGCTCCATGTGGTCCAGACACCTGATATCAGAACCTTTAAAGTTCATGAAATCCCAGTTCTAACACAGAAAGGCAATATGTTAACATTTTCAGAGGCTGTGAAATGCTTTTTCTATTGTTTCATCAAATTCATATGCCACTGAGCTCTGTTTTGAAGCTGGAGAGCCAAAGTGGTCAAAGGACAACACCTTTGCCTGGATTAGTAAGTCAACATAATGTCAGTTGTGAGTGCTCTTTTGCTGTGTTCTTTGTTTTCTGCAAGGGGGAAACAATAGCAATAAATGTAGGCACTTCCTTGTTCACTAACTTTGAAGATGAAAGAGTAGATGCATTTAGCAGTACCCCCAAGAGTGTCTAATTGCTATGAGAACGAGAGTTATAGGTCTGCAGTTTATGTTTAAGTGCAAATGTTAGGAAGTTTTAATTTTAGTTTTGGCATCATCGCTCCTGAGGATATTTGCTGTTTGTCATCCGAGGTGTATATTCTCTATAGAACCGAAGGAGACAGTCTGAACTTAACTGACTGCACAGCTATTTCCAGTGACTGCCCAAGCTCTTCCTATTAAGATGCCCAGCATTACATCATAAATAGCGGGAAGGGATAACTACTCAGAAAGAAAAAAAGACTGCTGGCACTGATTTCACCAATGCTTTTCCCATTTCTATTCTTCATATCGATTCTGCAGGGAAGTACGTAATCCCCAGTATTAAAGAAGTTGGGTCACGTGCATGTTTTTCATGTCTTCATTGCCATAACCTTTGTTTATCAGACAACACTTATCCCGACTCCCCAGTTTCAAGAGGGCAAGCTAAAGGTGGTATACATAACTAAGCAAATTCACTGAGCTATAAAACAACAGTCCAAGCTTCTATAAGGGCACATTAAATTGATACAAATAATGTTAAATAATGCATACATTTATATTAGACTATAACAGTGTTGTCCAAACTTGGCCGCTTTAAGATGAGTGGACTTCAACTCCCAGAATTCCCCAGCCAGCCATGCTGGCTGGGGAATTCTGGGACTTGAAGTCCACTCATCTTAAAGCGGCCAAGTTTGGACAACACTGGACTATAACAAAGATGGACAATTGCAATTGGCTCATATAGCTCAATATTAGCGCCACACAAATGTGAGCAGGATTCCAGAAACCCAGTGTTCTCACCCAGGGTCTGAACCACGTGGGATCTCTTCATCGCACTGCTGAGCTACAGACCTTTCTCCCAAATCCCAGAGAGCAAGCTCTTTGGTGTGCTAGCCACTGTATACTTTCCAGCCACAGTAGCTTTGAAGTGACAGTCCATGTTTCACAGATGAGGGGGCCTTTGGACTATGACCGGAAAGGAGGAACATTGGAACTGGTCACCCCTCCAGTCCACTGACTCTGCCTCAGAAGCCTTGGCTCTTGTCACCTGATTTCAGAAGGAATGCTGGCCTTTTTTTTTTTTTTTAAAGAAAATAGAGATGGCAGCAGTTTATTTAGAGCTAGACCAAATCACACTACGTTACAGCTATCTGGTACTACTGCCAACATGAATGCATTTTAAAAAATAATGATACCACGACAGTCCTCCAAGTGTTTTCAAAATGTTCACTCTCCAAAGGATAACCTTTGAGCTCAAATATAATAAGCTCTTGTTTTTGGAAGGTTTTCAGATTTTTAAAAGGATATTCAATTGTATTATGTATAGATAAAGAAATAAAAATAAAGCAGTTAAAAATACAAGAATATCCCTAACAGTATATTTTTCCATATTAAAAATTAAACGTAAGACATTTGCTTAACATAAACAGAAGTTGCTTATACATCTGGCTTAGAAAAAATCTTGTATATAAATTTGAGTACCCATTTCAAGAAAGGGCGTGCATTCGAAAGACTTTCTTGGAGATGAAAACAAAGGACTATTAAACCCAAGGTATTCATTTTTAAAAAAATGTTTATACTAGAAGTGCATCTAGTGCAGTTCTGAAGTCTTTATTATCAGATAGATGTTCAATATTTGCTCATGGAATGCCTTTACATTTTTGTTCCAACTGAGAATTGTTGGAGGAGAGCTGAGAAGAGAACATTATAGAAAATTAGTGAAAATATTTTGCTACATTTTGTGACAAATAGTGAGTTGCATTATTTAGACAACTTCCTCGTGGAACCACAGCAACCCACAACGTACTACAGAAGAAATATTTATAGAGGATATTACATAGCTTTGATAATGAATACCCTGGTCCTGTTGAAATAAAGCTTATTTCATACTGGTATAGGCCAACATATAACCGTTATTTTCCAAATAATTATTTCAGTTACTCCAATAAGAGTAACTGAATATAACAAATGGAAAGTGTCTTCTAAAAGTAATAATCTCAGCTAGTTTAGGGTCCAGTTGAAAGCCAAAGCTTGCCTTCTATAGAAATAAAAGCAGCTTCTATTTTAAGCACCCTTGGGGGCTTGCATTTCAGCAACTCAAATGTTTTATTTAAAAAGAAATATATTCTTGGTTTTGGTCAGCCCTTCGAGGTAGTCAAGACAAGAAGCACAAACCATGGGTATTAACACTATGTTTATTATAAGGTTACAATAACAGAATCTTGCAAGTCTGAAAGTATTTCTCCCCTCCTTTACTTTTACTTTCCCGAAAATTAGGGAGGGTCCCTTCTGAGATGCTTCCCACACCCCTTTTACTTCTGTGGGCTGAGATACCTTTTACACACCTGTTGTCTAGTCTCCAACTCTTCCTTCTGTCTCCCAGGGTAATTCCTACATACCGTTACAGTGTTCAACCAAGTCAGTTAAAAATATACTTCACCGTTTTTCCTTCTGATCCTGAGCTCCATTGATTTACCTTTCTGATCATATGGCAAATAACTGGGTTCTGTGTGTAAAAGTATCAATGTTTATATTTGGCAGAAGGTTTCTTGGAGATGATTGCAAGAAAATATAGTTGAGTCTTCCTAGCTATTCTCATGTCCAGCGTGCTACATTTAAGCAAAGTCCACTACTCACTGAATAGAACAGGCTAGGCATTCACCTTTTGCCCATTCTAACATACGCCTGCAAACTCTTAGGGGGACTTTTGGGAGAAGGGCATTTCTAGTCGCTGCAACTTCCTGCAAAACTGGAGCTACAAACACAGGTTGTGCTTGTTGGGAGCACAAAGAGCTTGAAGAGACTGTGAAATCTCCCTGCGAATCAAGAGAAATAAACTTCATTTCTTGTCTTCTCTGTACTATCCCCACAAAGAACTCATGAAATTGTGTACTCTGCATCTGCTCCATTTCACATTTTTACAGTCCATAAATGATACATTCATATTCAGATGTTATATATTAGTACTGTACTTTATCACACATTTCCCTCACATAGTAATTAAGTTTGGAAATAAAGTTAATGGAACACTTATTCCTAGGGAATAGGAACAGACTGTGATGCAGTCTCTGGTGTAATAATGCAGATCTTGGGTACCTGAGACAGATTGTGCCTGGATAATATCCATCTTTTTTTTCGTAAAGTAATTGTCTACATCTAATGAATTCTGGGAAAGTAATGAAAATTTGATGGATAACAGTGTTGGTAAGCTAGCACACACAGAAAAGTTTTCCTAGCTGAACATTTATTATACTTTGAACTCATGGATCACAATGCATTTAATGTATTCAAAGCTGCCCTATTTAAAGATAGCTTTTAAAAGTTTGGTTTTAAGAAATATAAATTGAAGCCTAATAATCCTTTGGAATGCATCGGAGGATGCTAATAATTTATTTTAAAGCTGTACTGATATGTTGCCCATACTGCTCAATTCTTATTTTCACATAAACCCAGCAAGAGAACTGAAAGAATAGGCCCAGAAGGATTTAAACTTAGGGATCTACTGTCCAAATGTAGCATGATTAATGATACCTCCTCCTCTGCTTCTTGCAGTCTGAATGAGTGGAATTACTACGTATTACATTTTCTAACCTCAAACATTAGGTGCAGCTGTGAATGTAAATAGCTGCCCAGAGTCACCTGTTGAGGGAGATGGGTGGCATACAAATTTAATAATAAGTAAACAAAATAAATAAATAAAATGCAAACAGTAGCTACAATCCACCCCAGATCATTTGCTTAGTATGTTTGGCTTTGTAAGGTCAGATGTTACTATTTGACGTGTGGGCTTGCAGTGCTGTATTCCTTGGGATTTTAGAAATTGGATAGCATTTTCTTGGTAATTATGACCATGGACCTACCACATTCTGGACACATGATCTGTCTCTCACAATGGTCAGTTTTGAAACATCCACACCATTGCTGCTAAAATAGGCTAATAAGTCCTTTGACAGATGACATTTCTATCTAGCCTAAGAATGTTCTAACAATGGCTCGTTTCTTAATTTCACATTGATTTTCATATGAGAAGCTCCCAACAGCAAAGGGATCAACCAACTGTCTTGGCATTGTCATTTCAAAGTAGATGGAGAAGAAAAGACCCATCAGATTTACTTAGCACACCACGCTTGATCTTGACCAGTAGACTGTGAAGCGATGATTTGCTAAACTGTTGCTTACCTGCTGAGCAGAAAGATGGCTATGGTGAGTTTATAATAATAGACAAACCCCAATTCTGAGCAGAGAGAAGTTTCAGTTGTTTCAGGGTTCAGTTAACAGAATTGGAGAGTGATGCCATTTCTGTGAAGAAGGATTTATTCATGATATGCTGGTCTATGACTGAAATAAAATTGATTGATTGATTTATTGATTCACGTACATTGTCTCATACACGCATTTTATGTGTGTGTCTGTGTGTGTGTGTGTGTGTGTGTGTGTGCCTTTGAGTCAGTCTTGACTACTGGTGACTGCTTAGACTAGTCCCAGCAGTTTTCTTGGCAAGATTTCGGAAGTGGTTTGCCATTGCCTCCTTCCTAGGGCTGAGTGAGAGGGACTGGCCCAAGGTCAACCAGCTGGTGGGACTAGAACTCAGCTGGTGCCGTAACCACTACACCAAATTGTTTCTTATATATATATATTGAGTATCTCTTCACACACCCCATCTGATTTCTAGGGACACCAAATGGAGCCATACCTTTTTCTGCAGGTAACAAAGTCAATGAATGTCCTGTTTTCTTTTCAGACCCAATTGCAAAACAGACAGCTTTGTTTTCTGCTTCTCCCACAGAGCTTTACATGCCTCCTCCCTTGGTATAACAGAGCAAAAAGAGACGCATCATCTCTGCCCATCCTCAGCGTTTTTTTGAACTATTATAGCTCAAACTCATCACCAGAATTTTGGCGCCTATCAGCTGTTTTTTGTTGGAAAACTGGTTGCTTCAGAGCACCTGCATTTATAACTCTGCTTACATAAATCTTCTTGTCAGGCTTTATGGAGCTGAATGTGAATTGTGGTGTTATCTTGACTAACTCATAAGCCCCTAGTGATGTCTTGTCTTTTTCATAGTGAATTTTGAATTACATTTTCTAGCATGAAGAACTGGTAGTAAGGACCACAACTTCTTCTTTGGTTGCTCTGTTGAAGTAGCTGAATGAAGATTAAAGCTTCTGACTAGTTGTACTAGGATTAGATCACCCAGGGATCTTCAGATGTATTGAACTAGAGCTCCTGTCATTCCCAGACAGCACAGCCAAGGAACACATTGGTTGTGGATAATGGGAGTTACATTCCAACAGTCCTCAGGGACACTAGGTCTAGGAAAGCTATATTAGATAAACTCCATGACGATGCTGAATGTCTTTTTACTGACAAGCAATTTGTAGATGCATCTTAAGAATTCCATCCTTCAAGATACCCCCCTCTACATGTTAGGATGTAACAGTTTCTCTCAAAATCTGGCAAAGCAGAAATATTACACTTTGTATATGTTCCAAACTTAGCAAATTATTACAAATTAAAATGTTTGGATTGTAAGCATTTTCATTTGTTAACTTTGAGACATATTTTATTTTGAAAACATAATGGCAATAGTTGTGTATAATAAGAAAAGAGAGCCAGTTTCGTGTAGTGGTGAAGATGATGGCCTGGAAAGCAGGAGATGGTGAGTTCTAGGCTTCCCTTAGGCAGGAAAGCTGGCTGGGAGACTTTGGGCCAGTCCCTCTCTCACAGCTCAACCCTCCTCACAGGGTTGTTGTTGTGGGGAAAATAGGAGGCAGGAGTATTAGGTATGTTCGCCACCTTGAGTTTTATATATATAAAAAAGGAGGGATAAAAATATTATAATAATGAGTAACTGTTTAGGACACAGCCCTTTTGATGCAGGTGGGACTGTTATAAGGAAGGATGATGCGGGACAATAATTGAGGAAAATTCATGAAATTTGGAGGACTGTGGGAGTTTCTGAAGAGATAATATGTGAGATGGAATGTGAGGGTGATCTTGGAAGACGAGGTGGAGGGGAGAAGAGATGCTGCCTAGGGAACGATCAGTTAAGAGAGAAAGAAGTCCACAACAGAGTAATGGCCATGGAAAGAAACTTAGGAAGGACCCACCCTAACTACTCATGTGGTAAATAGGGAGGGCAAGAGATTTGTACTTTCAGACTTGCAAGATTCTGTTAATGTAGCCTTGCAATAAAGTAGAACTAGCTCATCTAGTCATGTTTCCTGTCTGGTTTACCTGGGAGGGCCGACATCAATCTTGCAAGTTCCCCAGGCAGCATCTCTTCCCCCCGTCTTCCAAGGTCACCTTCACATTCCATCACAATAGGGTTGTATTTCCATGAGTTTGAGAGACATCTAGAGCAATGCTGAAGATGTTACTGGCAAAGGTGAGAAGGAAGTCAGAGCAACTGTCACAGCACTGTCTTTTGACCTTCTGATGGGACTGCAGAACAACAATGGAACAGAGTCTTACAATGATCTAAGACAGTGTTTCTCAACCTTGACAACTTTAAGGTATGTGGACTTCAACACCCAGAATTCCCCAGTCACCATGCTAAACATAATTTGAAGTATATGGGGACATATGCCCCACTATGAGACTTACAGTTTTTCTGCATGAAAAAAAATGGACTGATTGGATAATTGGTCCTTTAGTTAGACCTTTATGGGTTCCACCTTTCTTCCGTGCTATTTCTTTCTAGTCTCCCTGCTCTCAGCAAACCATTCCCCCTCCAAATAGAAAATGAGATTTGACTCAGTGAGCATTCTAGGGTCTTCAGTTACAGGGTTTTTGTTTTTATTTTGGTCTTCAAACCCAATTTGCTGATATTTCCCTCTTGTACATCAGTGGTGCTGCTTTGGCTTTATATGGACTGGCACTAAGATAAGGAGTTCGATATCTATTCACATGCTATATAGAGAGCGTGTGTATGCGTAGTGTGTATGTTTGGTAATCCTGCCCTTCCAATACACAACCTTCTATATCCTGGAGTGATGTCATCAGTTTACCAGAAATTAGGATTTGGAGAAAGTTAGCTTTTAGAGCACTGAGCAACAACCGCTGCTGTTAAATTGCTCAGCTGCTTGAAACTACTGCTTTTCAGAGGCCTAGGAAGATGGGAATACCAGGGGGTTCTTTTTATTCATCTAGCAGTTGATCATGCATTGTGACTTGAGAAATGCAATATTTCTGATGGAATTGCTGACATATTAATGGGATCTGCATGCATTAATACATACTTTAAGTATCAGCCTGATTATAAATGGTTAGAGGAACACATTTAACACAGTCGTAGTGCTTTTCCATCTTACACAATAATGAGGTATCTGAAATGTTAAATATATGGCATGGTACAAATCCTTTTCTTCAACCTTTACAGTTCTCCACACCCTGATTGGCTGCTGGCTGCTACAGCTTGCTGAAAGGACACTTAGAAAAATCTGACATCTGGATGAGTTGAGTTTGACTCCTGGTAACTTCATTCATATTCATGTGGTCCCCATCAAATACTAAGCATGTCGGAACCTGCTTAGAATTTTGGGGATCAGCTACATCCTGCCATACTTCACATGTTCCATAAATTAAATTACAAACCCAGACATCTGACCAGCATTCATGGTCACCCATAACAAAATTCATAGAATTCTACTATTGTTACTTTTATGTATATCCCTTGGATTGCCATTTTAGTTTTGCTGCAGCAAATGGGGATGAGGGAAGAAAACCAAAAGGGAGTGCAAATTAAACTGACGGTTTCAGATCCCTTCATCTTCTCCCTCCCTCAGACAAGTCCTCACTCTGCCCTGCCTTTAGTTTTATGTGCTTTTCTGCATGAAAAAGGAGATGCAAGCATGTTTCAAGCATTATGTTAAACACATAGCAAAATGTGTGTTTGCGTGTGCATGCATGTATGCATGCGTGAAAAATCTTGAAAGCAACACCTTTGTTGCTTGCTAGTATCATACATCTAGCCATCACCCAGGAATTTTCTTAAAGAATTTCTCCAGGTTACTTGAGATTAAAGAAAACACGACAATCCTGCTTTCAAAGAAAATACCTAAGACAATGGGAAGTTACACATCAGCCTTAAGCCCATCTCGTACTTCCATTGTTAAAGAGAAGGAAATCATTATGGACCTTCTTCATGTGGTGAACTATGTGAACTATTATTGAGACCTGGATTACTATGATTGTTTTTAATCCCCACTCCACTAAAAAGCTCTCTGGGTAATCTTTTGCCAATAAACATAAGTATCTCAATGCTGTCTACTTCATAGGATTGTTGTGTTGATAAAATAGGGAAGGCATATACATAGCCATGGAAATCTTGAATTTAAAATGTAGGATAATAGGTAATGTGTATAATAATAGAAATTTTTACTTGGTTGTATTACAATGTCTTAGAAACTATAGTAAAGCTTGAAAGATGCATAATGTAAAACAAAATAAAAATACTTGTTTTCCAGTGGTAAACATTTTCCTCTCATTCTGTTAAGAGTAAGCTCCACAATTTCTTGAATGTTATTTCCTTTCTCTGGTGTGATTTTGAGCAGAAAGATGTTAAATGTTACTCATAGAAATACTATTTTATTTACAATTTCTATGAGAATTCTGCTTATACATAATTTATTTCAGTGGATTTTTAGAAAGACAATATTAAAAATATAACAGTAGACTTGGATGGCTTGCATAATGAACTTTTTTTTAATGAGACCCCTCTTTGCTAAACCACATAGGAGATCTTTGGCAGTTACAATTTCTTGACATCTGTTCTGTTCCATGATTCAGTTTCATGACTCCTATTGTTTGTGCTAAGAAAGGAGCTTCTGCTATTTGCAGAGATGGAAATGAAAAAAAAAAAAATCCCACTAACTTCATTTCGTAGCTATAGGATAACAATGTATAGTTTTGGTCTGTGAAGATAAAACAGGTTGTAAAGAGTTTTGTCAGGAAGGCATAAGTAGGAGGAGAGTAGTCAAATGAAATGGCTGATGGGCCATGAGCAATGCTAAAGGGTTAGGGTTGTGTGACATCTCAAGCTAGGTCCAGAAAAGGTTTAATCCATTTAAGTCTGCATATCTAAGAGGTTACACTATGGAATGCAGAAAAGGGAAGTAACAGAAACGTTAGGAGATGTAGGTTAAAGATAGTTCAGAGGAGATTACAGGTAGTCCTCACTTAACAACCACAATTGGGTCTGGAATCTCGATAGTTGAATGAAATGGTCATTAAGTGAGACACCCACATAACTGCTTTGCTCAATGACCATAATCTGGGCACTCCAGTTAAGTGATCTCCTGTTGCCAGAGAAGATTGCAAATGGCGATCACAATGGTGATTGTGGGGCGCTTGGCAACTGATTGTAAATGTGAACTGGTTGCCAAGTGCCCGACTGTGGGGGGGGGGGGGGGGAACGGCATGACGTTTTATGTAAAGCACCCTTTCTGAGGCCATCATAACTTGTTAAATGACTGGTTGTAAGTTAAGGACTACCTGTATGCTGATGGCCTAGAATAACTGCAAAGATCTAGGAAGAACTGGAAGCAAAATTAAAAGAGGAACTGGTGGATTCAGCAAGATTTGGGACTGACCAGGATAAGATGCTAGTCATACATTTAATGGTTGTGTGGCCAACTTCTAAAAATAAATGGAAGGTGTGTGACAGGGCAATTTTGCTAGGGACCTAGCAGGGGAAATAGGAGGCTCTAAGCCCCCTTCCCCATGGAAATAATTCACAGAAAGGCCCCATGCCTATGTTTTTCATTGGGAAAAAATAAATACTGCCTTGAGAGAGAAAAGCTCCCACCCTTGCAATTTACTTTTGTTTTTAAAGGTCCATTATGGATTGTGTAAAGGGGGTTGTATTTTTGACCCTAAGATATTTTGATATGCCACTCCAACACAGTCTTTTCCAATGGATTCCTATCTGGTAACCATTCCATTCCACAAGGCCAAAATGTGCCAGAAGTTGCTTAGCAGTGTCAAACGCTGAAAGAGGTAAATCATTCTAAAGATGAGCTACATTGCAAATAGCATCTCATCAGTAGCCATCCTCCTCCAGAACACCGCTGCCATTCCTTTTGCTTGGCTAAGAATATTGAAGTTGGCACCTTGAAATGCTGAACGCGAGTAGGAAGCAGTATACTCCCTTGAGTATTCCAGAAAAACAAGGTCTACCTTCTGCCTGCCCACTTATATCTATTTTTCTCCTTCTCTCCCAAAGAATATGTTTGCAGTCTTCCTTATCCTTCTCCACATCCACTTACCTAGTCGATACTGTAGTGGGGGTAACAGTAAAAAAAGGTTTTTTTTCTCTTCTCCACAGGGAATGATGCAGTTAGAACATTTTAAATTCTCAATTCTAAAGGAAAGTCTTCTTTAGATGGCAGTTCAACTTACTTTATTCTTTTAACCTTGCTGCTTTGGGGTCCTTCCAGGTCAATTTGATGAATATGTTCTGGATTTCTGCTTCAAAGGACTCGAAACATGAGAGGAAGGAAAATCTAAAGGGGAAGATATCTGCTTATTGTTCTTGTTTATGACAAAACCACTAACAGTGGGAAGAAAGGAGATTGGAGGACTATTAAATGATTTAAGGGATGGAGCTGGAATGGGTTTGGATCTAGGATATCATCAGGGAGCAATAAAGTCATATTTTTCTTGTAAATTGCTTTGGAATAAAAAGAACCAAACTATTTTCCAACAGGATGGGAAGCAAGTAATGCAGCTTGAAGTGGCAAAATTTGAAGCAAATTGAGGTGAGCAGATTGATTATAATTACCTGGGCGTGTCATGTTTCTTGTTGTAACCAGCTAATTCTAAAATATAGGATTAGGGTCATAGGTTCCTTTTTTCAAAGAGGAAGAGGAAGAAGAAGAAGAAGGAGGAGGAGGAGGAGGAGGAAGAAGAAGAGGAAGAGGAAGGGGAGGAGGAGGAGGAGGAGGAGGAAGGGATTATAATAGAAGGCTTATGTCTACTGAATTGTGACTGTAGGGCTAAAAGGAAGCCAAGAGGAAATCTGATTAGAAAACAAAATTGAAATGCTATACTATTTGAAAGAAACAATAAGCATTATTTCTTTTAGGCTGTTACAAGCCATAATAAATTATTTTATTATCTGAACAAGTAGAGTCTGATCATATGAATAAGGCCACCATTTATATATTTTTCTTCTTTGAGTAATGTTTATCTTTTTAATTTTTAAAAGGAACGATTCTTACATACTGTATCTAACAACTCACAATGTGCTGTTTTTCTTATAAGTCAAAACTTGCACCCAGGCAAATGACATCTGACTAACTTCCTGGTCAAAATGCAATTACCAGTTAAAAAACAAAAACTGATTGCACCAAAGAAGCTGGATAAAATGCAAAAAAACATAGTGGAGGAACCAAATGGAGGAACTAATTAGAAGCTTCATTATTGGTGAGATAATGGAGCATGACTGTTGTATGTGACTTTTTTTACAAAAATCATACTGTGAGATGATGGTGGTCCTCTGCAAAAGCTTCAGCTGATGCTAAGCTGTTGCCATGTCTACAGCCTAGCAACACACCTATTGCGTTAACCTTTGAGAAGATTATTTCCTCTATATGGAGAATGCTTATATCAGGAATGGGCAAGCTTTTTTCTGACTGAGCTACATGTTGATAGTAGGTGAGGCCAAAGCCAGCAGTAGAAAAAGAGACACACTCTATTTTCTTTCTTTCTTTTCATTCCCTTTTCTCCCTTCCTTGCTCTTTCTCTTTGTCCAACCAATTATCACACAAAGAACAGTTGATGTCTATTCTTGCTTCCAGAGGGTTTCCAAAATAAAGCTGAGTTTCTAGGGCCACAAATTGCAATCAGTGATTACACGACTGTCCCATGTTTTCCTTAATCTTTTTATCTGCCCTGTTTTCTTAGATGCTACACATTCTGTAGGCTCCACGAATGGCCACAGAAATAAACACCCTAAATGCACATCGCTGCATTGGCTAGAATTCTATGAGCCACCATCCCAGTGCATTTGGGAGATACCAGACTGAGAAAGGCCAGCTTAAATTAAACTGTAGATTGAATAAATTGGAATACTTATCTCTTGCTAGAGAACACATCTAGTTCTTAAGAAAGGTCAAGGTTTAGGAAGGCAGTAAAGGTCCCTCTGGAACAATCTTCTGCAAAATTCCTTAGTTCATGTCCTTCCTCAAAATTACATTCATTTCATGGACATATTTGAAAGAAATACTGGTAAACCTATTAATCTGAAAGCTGCATGGGCACCAATGTGTCTTGCCTTCTTAAGGTCATCTGTTTAGCCAGTGGGGGAAGCAGAAAGCTGGACTTGTTGAATTTTTGGTCTGAATCAGTAGGAATCATGGTTTCTAAGCATCTTTAAACAATAACTTTATTTAGAATATAAAATATAAAGAGTAATACAGTATACCAGTACGTTATGATTAAGGAGAACGGGGATTCTATTTTATATTCTGCATACCTCTGAACTTTCATGGAATAGAAAACATTTGAACATGTTTTTCATTATTTTAATTAGAAATGAGTAATTGAATATCATTGAAACAGTTCCTGAGACACATAAAACTATTCTGGCAGCTAAGTAATTTTTTCCATTATGAATGTGCTAGGTTACATTTCTAATCCTTATGTACAAAGATAGATTTCAATTCCACAGTCTAATTCTCATTTGAATTAATCCCATTTAAATCCCTATTTTAACTGCATATCTCACAGATACCTATTTAGAATTAATGACAACAGTCTAAACCATAGCTCTAAAGAAGTTCTGAAGAAGCTTTTTTGTGAAAAGAATTGGCTGTGTTAATTTGGAGGAAAGCAAAACCCCGGTTTCTTGTTCTATAGCCATAACCTTTGAATTTTAACATAACTAGCAGAGGAAACTTCTTCCAACATGAACTAATTTGTGTAGATGTGACAGTATTATGAAAAGGCTAATCCAATAATTATTTAAATTTAAACGAGCACAAGTTTGTTTTTTAAACATGTCCCTGCCAAATGCCAGGCCTGGGGAAAAAAGGACTACAAATATCAAGATTTAAAGAGCATTCGTTGCTGTTCAGCTTTCATGAAGTAACAGAGCAAGTTCTATGGCATTTAATAGAAAAAACTGTGCTTGCATGCCTTCCAACAGCTGCCTCTTTTATTTAATTTTCCATCCAACAGAATGATCAAAATGGCTAGACCTTAATTACCCTGAAGCTAACAGAAAGCAAGAATTGTAAAAGAATTAATACCATAAACAATTATTGAAATAATTGATTTCATTTTAAAAGCTTGGTGAAACTCCTTTTCTAATGGTGGAGAGACAAGGGGATTGCATTCCTCAGCTTGGGAGAAATACAGATCTTTTTCTGTGTGCCTAACAAATAATCCCTGGAAATGGGGGCACCCTTACCAGGGAATGCCACAGATCTTAGCACCCAGGTGGGTTCATAACAATATACAGTAGGTGGTCCCTCAGAAAACCACAGCCTAAACCTTCAATGTTTTAAAATGATCTTGAATTGGCCTGGAAAACAATGGACATATCTCAGTCCCTCCAAGTGCCTTCTCCTTGATCTGGGATTCAGAGACTTCATTAGGTAAAGATTCTCCCAAATTGACCCAAACATGACCATGTGGTTTTCTCAGCAGCAGTACAGAAGTGATGTACCATTACTTTGGTCTGTGATGTTCTTCTATTTCCCAGTCAGCCCTGGCTGTCATGGGCATTCATAAGAGGGGGACAGGGAGCAAATGCTAAAACGTACATTGCAATGTCAGCTCCCCCCTGCTTCTGTTCATGCCCTGTGATCTCGCTTGCAATTGTTTTGTACGGGTTTTAGGTTTTATGGAATTGTATATTTATTTATTGTTTTAATGAGTTGTGCGCTGCCCAGAGTCCCCCATTAGGGGGAGATGGGCAGGGATAAATTTAATAAATAAACAAATAAATAAAATAAAGCATCTAAGATAAAAAGTTTGCATTGTGACATCATAGTACATATTTCATCACTTTGACAACATCTTAGCTTGCTGGAATGATCCTGCTGGCTCTCCTGATAACCTCCCAGCCAACTGCTAATCAGATCTGACCTTGCCTATCTTTTTCAAAATCAGCCAAGATCTGCTAGTGATTGTGCTAATGCACTGTCTAAGAGAATAGATGTGTCTGTTTTTCTTTCCAGTCTTTTGGCCCAAGGATATAAAAAAAGATCAGTAACAGAATCTTAACAATATTGTCTTCCAAAAGCTGGGACCTCCATTCAGGACTGCTTTAAATATGATCTTTATACTCAAAAGCAGATTCACAAGTGCAAAATACACAAGCACTGCCATTTATGAGCAGTGCTTGTATATTTTGTATTATACTGTACATGACTAACTTGGCCAAAGTTGCTTGTTTTGGGCGCAGATGTTTAGAATGGATTTTAAGCATAAAAAGAACAACAGAGAGAATACATGGAAATGGGTAAGTTGCATATGGGCCAGGATGAAAGTCTATGCCAGATAATTTAATGGATCAAAATGTTCTACCATGTGATTCAACAATACATTAAATACAAACCATGTGCCTTACTTTAGTACAAGGAGATACTTATTTATCTATATACTAATGACTTCATGACCCAGAGAATGTGTGAAAGTTATTCAGTTTGGATTGTCTCAAACTTGAGCAACTCCTGGATCTGGGGTTGGATGACAGCTTGCCCTGATCTGACCCAAGCTGAAGTTTGGGAAAGCTCACTATCACTGTGATTTCTTGAATAACACAGTGCCAGCATAATATGTTTTATTTTATTTTATTTTTTTTTTTGTCTGCACTCAGTCATTACTGACCCTGCAGTGCCTGCCTGGACGAGTCCTGTGCAGTTTTCAAGGCAATTGTTTTTCGGAAGTGGTTTGCCAGAGCCTCCTTCCTAGAGCAGAGCCCAGCTGGTGAGCGCAGGAGGCGGGGTTTCCGTTGCTTCGCGCCCTTTTCGGGCGAGCGCGGTTTCGCGCTTACCGGCAGCAGATCCCATCTCTCTGTGCAAGGCGCTGCCAGCATTTTTCCTCCCACCGGAGTGAGAGTACCCATTTATCTACTCACGTAAGTTTTCGAGCTGTTGGGTTGACAGGAGCTGGGGAGGAAACAAGAGCTCACCTTGTTAACGGCGAAGGCTGGACTCGAACCGCCGAAGCCGTCAGCCATTTCTGGCCGGCAACTTTCAACGTCATTAAGCCGCTGCGCCACCGCGTCCCCCAATATGTTTTATAGCTTTCAGTATAACTGACAAATGCCCTTTGAAAACATGTTGATAAAGTCAATAAGTGGTCATTTCTTATTCTTTTCAGTTGCCCAGAACTGCTCTTGGGGCAATGTTATGGTAAGACTGGGACCCTAGCAGGAAACCAGAGTAGGGGGGAAAAGAGTTAACAAAAATGAAATGATGATGATGGAAAGGGAGAATTGTATTATATGTCAATGGTGAAATACAGACATTATTTAACGTTGCCTTTCCCAACCTGGGCAGTTCCCAAGATTCTCAGCAATGGGCATCTGTCCATGAAGGCAACCCTATGGTTGCCATGAAGGCAACCAAAGTTGAACTAAATGTATGCCTGATGCCTGCCACAGACACGATCCAGGAAGCAGACATTCAAGTTATGGAAAGAATTTTTTCCCCCCCAAATGTAACTATTTAAGAAACAGGGAGGAGTTCTATAAAACACAAGTCCTTGGTTTAAATTAGATTTCTTCTACCATCTAGTTCAGTTTCTCTCTATGTCTGTCTCTATAATAACATGCAAAATCATTTGCTGGGAGCTGTATCTCCAATGGGTGTGAGTTGTCCTTATCTGATACCTCTTCTCTTCCACACACTTCCACATAATTTGTTACATCAAGGATTGTTCCAGACTAGGCATTTACTGTGAAGTTGCTTTGCTTCATTCACAGGATTTTATGAAGGATTTGAACAATGTCCTCCCATTTGCAATTTTTGCAACTTTTCCAATTCTTTGTTTTGTTATTTTTCTTTTCAGAGATAATTAGTATGCTAGGAGCTCTCCATATGAACACATCAAAAATTGGTTTGTTTGAGCATTGAGACAATATGATAATGTCACAATAGAACTAGTAATTTGAAGGAACAACACGATACCTGCATATGAGTAATTGACCCCAGTGTGTTTAATGTATTGAAAACTAAAAATTCTTGTAAAAGGAAACTGCATGCAAACCTCCCTGACTCTCAGTTGAAATTTTGTCACCAAACCTTTTTCCCTTTTGATTTTAGTGCCCTTTGTCAAAGTAGGTAACCTCAAATCAGTGGCCTTCAGATGTAGCCCTTTAGAATGTGTTGGAACTACAACTCCCAGAATTCAGCATGGCCATGAATTACATTGGAATGCTGGAAGATATAGTCCCAGTGTATCTCATGGGCTTGGGAAATTTGGACTAGGATACTTGATTTTGCATTTGTGACGAACTGTTCACAAATTATGGTAAGTGGAACTGCCTTGCAACAAGGTGAAGCAAATGTCTGACAGCAGTCCTGGGAGGTGGGGCTGAGGGTTGTGTGGCTGGTAGAAGGTAGTTGAAAGCAAGAGGAAGTGTCTGAATGATATAGTGAGATTTTTCTAAAGATCAGGCTCAGAGGAGCAACATAGTCTATGCTAGCCTCATTTGTATCAGGCCAATACTGTACAACCAGATAAACGGATATTTTTCTGAGAGAAAAACTTCTGATATTCAATACTGCTCCTGGGATGAAAATTTCAGACATCAAACATCAAAACTACATTTTTTGGCCTGGTTGTATTACTGAATTTCTGCCACAAAGTTCATTCTGCTGGTACAATAAGAAATTCGATTCCATCACTTGTGATGGTTTGAAAGCTTTTATATCTAGTGTAATAGAGGTGAGATGGTGGGATGAGAACAAAAGACAGGTCTGAAAATAATCTAACCTGCAAAATCTGGTGCCCCTGACTTTTATCTGAGTTCTGGGAGCTACAATATTTGACAGTATCTCACTTTAAATCTGCAAGAAATGGTGGTTAGAGGTCATTTTTCTCTACACTCCAAAGAAACGTTATGTATTCTTCTTGGCTATGTACTTAGGACATACAGTCTTTTTTGAAGCTGGTCCAAAATAATCAGAGAAATGACAATTTGAAATGTAAATTGAATTTTGCCTATCTTATTTTCTTATGCAATTTGGTATCAGTAGCAAATAGGAAGAAAGAGGCACACTGCTTGTGGAATACATTTATTTAAAATATTTCTTCTGCAATTGAATGTTGAATATGTTTTCATTTTCTATTTCTACCCTAGACACTATTTAATTTATGCTTTCTCTGTCCTATTTCCATAGCAGGTAGCTAGATATCTTCTAGAGCGTATAATTTCCTGCTTCTCAGGAATGTATAATTCATGCTGTTTCTCCTCAGATGTGTTTTTTGGGGGTGGGCTGGGGGGAGGTTATAAGATTTTTTAAAAAACACAAAAAAACCCAGAAGGCAGGAAGGAGGCACTCCCATATACACTTATTTCTGTTCCATTGAATTTTTCTCCTAAGAACTGGAGAATTTTTCTCCAGTTTCAGTGCGCTTAGATCCTCTAAGGGGCAACATCAAGAAATCCTATATAGTTTGGGTTGTAATGGCTCTGCCCCATGATTTTCTGAGGCTAGAAGACATTTTGGGGCAAACCTCTCAGATTAAGTATTCTTTCATTATGCTCTAAGAGTGCCTCCCTTCAAATGAATGTTGCAACGATTGCCTGTGTAGTCCTGCTTGACCGTGGTTGTATATCTTACTAGACAACCCGTGACCCATTGGGTCATTGTTTCAGAGATACTTCCTTACCAGATTCCTCAATGCCTTCAACAAGGGCAAAGCTTCTAATGCACTGCCTTCACTGGAAAAGTTCTTAAAAATTCAGGGAGATATTCATAGATGTATCTGTCTTGAAAACTTTGAAATATCTCTCTGCCACTGTTTAAATAGTAAATCTGTAGTCAAAATTGGTATAGTTTGAAAGAGAAACAGCATTCTAGGCAAGACATTCATTTTAATCACAGAAATTCTCCCCATGAGAGACAATTGTAATTTTTCCCCATCTTACCAAATCTTTTTTCACTTAATTCCAAATTTTGCCATAGTTATTCTGAAACAACATACTACTTTTAGTTGACAAAATCACCCCCAGATATCTCACCTTTTTTTCAATCCTGAAGCCCGCCTTACTCATCAACAGATCCTGATTAGGCAGGGTCAAAAAAACGTTTTTGTTTTTTGTTTATTTACTTTAAGACCTGCATTTAGTGGATTTCATATGCAATGGAGATAATTTACATTTGGATATCCTTCTGAAATAAGGAACACATTCATTGCATCCAAAGAAGTCCAGATTAGGCATTTAAATCTATGCTAATTTTATTTTAACTTTACAACATCCAGTCCAGGGCAATTTAGATCATTTGTGTAATGACATCATTAAGTCTGTTGGATTTAACAGATTTTCAGGAATAACAGACACCCCCTTTCCCCCATAAGTCTGTTAAATTGAGATTTTATTGTATGTAAACATAAGACATTGACATACTAGGTTGAGGGCAGAACCAGGTAGAAATATTCTCCCTGAACAGCAGCCTCGAACAGTTAGATAATTAGGAGAAAATAAGGAGTATCAACCTGGAATAGACTACTTGTTTAAAGCAAAGTTGAGCCCTTACATCCTGCTTTAGTCTGGATGCCTGTTTTTGAGTCCTACCATATGAAGATTATATTCTCTGTTTGCTGCAAAACATGTTCCTAACCATTGCCTGAAGAAGACTGAAAAGCCGTGCTGGCATGTTGTAATTTGCAAACAAAAAACAAAACTGTTTTGTTGTCCTGAAAAATAGCTGTTTTTCCCAATGCCTCAAAGCCATATGTTGCTTGATGCTGAGTCAGATGATCGATCCATCTAGCCTTCTAATATCTTGGGCATCCTATAGGCTGCATATTGCCTCCAACACCACTTGGGGGGCTTCACAGCACCTCCAGGGTAACATTTCTGCCCCTTTTTTTGCATGTGTTGGATGACTGAGGAAAGGATTAAAAGGTTTAAATGGATGCTTTAGGCCTTGTAGGGGCTTGAGATACTCATTTCACTTCCTAAAATTTCCTCTAATCCCCCCAAAGAGGGTTTCACTCTATTGCGAATTTCTTCCTAGAAGTACAAGGTGATATGCACACTTCTGTCTCTTATTTTATCTTCATAAGAACTCTAAGTTAGGCTGAGAGATCTACATGAGCTCCATGACTATGAGAGGATTTGAATGTTTTCTTTCCAGAGTTAACCTGATCCTCAATCTAATCTCTATATCAAGTTGGCATTTATTTAGTTACTTATCTCTGTATCTTGCCACAATTCCAAAGGACTGTGTTCCTGCAATATAACATATATGTCATGGTAGTTGACTGTCATTACTAGAGCTTGCAGTTCATTTGCATTTTCAGCTATCAGAGTAGTACCTTCAGCATAGTGCAGGTTATTGATCTTTCTTTCTCCACTTTTAAAACCATGCTCATCTTCTTCAAGTCCAGTTTCCCTCAATATATATTCAACATTTAGGCTGAACAAACAAGAGGTGAGTATATAGCTTTGTCTCACTGTGCCAATCTGGAGTCGGTCTGTTTCGCCATGTTGGTACTGACTGTGGCTTCCTGTCCCATGAATAGATTTCTCATGATGACAATCAGACGTTCTGAGATTCCAGTTTTCCTAAGGACATTTCACAGTCTGACATGGTTGACACAATTGAAAGCCTTCCTATCCCCTATTATTTTGGGGTGTTTTTGACTTTCTCAATTATCCACTCTGCATCAGCAGTAATGTCTCCTGTTCCTCAGCCTCTTCTAAATATCAGCTTGAACATCTGGCATCTCCGTTTCTGGGTAGGGTTCTTATCTGTATTGGATAATCCTAAATATCTTGCTAGTATATGAAATTAAGGATATCGTATGTCAGCCTCACAGGGTAAACCAGACAGGAATCACAACCAGATGAGCTAATTCTGCTTTATTGTAAAGCTACATTGACAGAATCTTGCAAATCTGAAAGTACAATCCTCCCCTGCCCGTATCCTTTACAGCCCAAAAACTAGGGAGGGTGTCTCCTGAGCCTCTTGCCCCACCCATTATCCAGTTGCAGGCTATGTTGTCTCTTACCTGACCATTCCCTTGGCAGTGTCTCTTTGCCCAGTCTCCCAAGGTCTCCCACATACCAGTACATTGTATGATAATTTGCACACTCTGTTTAGTCTTCTTTCTTTGGTATTAATACAATTATAAAATGATCTCTTCCAATCTGCTGGCCAGTGTCATTCTGCAGATTTGGTGGTATAGTTTGGTTATAATCTTTACAGAATTTCCTTCTGTTGCTTGGCATACTTCTGTAAATACTGCATCAGTCCCTGTAGCCTTTTGACTTGGCAATGACAAGAATGCTGATTTTTTTATGTACAGTCGTTATCAGATCAGTATGATTCAGTCTCCTTGAATGTAGCTAACTTTTGTTATACTGCCTGTAAAATTAGGCCGACTTTTATCCTCCACTGATGAACCTACCACCAACTGTAATATTTTATTTTGTTTTGTTTTTACTCTATTTTTATTTTTAATGTGCTTTTGTTTGCAATTCTGGTCAGTAACTGTAACAAAAATATTCAATTCATGCTTCCAGTCTTAGAAGTTCTGGTAAATAGGGAATATCTTCTAAGGTATCTTGTGTTTGGGCACCTCTACTGTACAGAACTTCAATATACTCCTTTCATCTTTGGTCTTCTTTGAATCAGCTACTATCTGTCCATTGGCATCCTTTAGCATACCAATTTGAAGTTGGAACCTCCTTCTGAGTTTTGAGACCTTTTGAAAGACTTTCCTTATTTTTTCCTGTTTCCATCTTTGATCTCTTTACAGATGTTGTTGTAATACTACTTCTTGTCTTGTCTAACAGCTCTCTGAAAGACTTTGTTAAGTTTCTTTCTGAGACTTTTGTCTTTCTTCCCTTTGGCTTTTCTTCTCCTCTTGGCAATTTTCATTGTTTGTTCTGACATCCAGTTTGCTTTTTTCAGGGTTTTTTTTTTGTCTTTGGTACTCTTTTTACACATTTATCCTTAACTTCTTTGATTTCACTCTGTAGTTCCTCTGGCTCCCTATCGACGAGGTTCAGGACTTCAGAGTGATTCCGGTGGTCTCCTTAAAAATGGCAGATATATCCTCAGGAACAATCTGGATCTGTTCTTCTGCATTAGCTTGACTTGGAACTTGCACATGAACAGTACATAATTTGTTCCACACTCAGCCCCTGGTCACATCTTTGCTGTTATAGCTGAGCTCTTTCATCTTTTTATACCAATTATATAGACAATCTGATTCCTGTGTACTCCATCTCATGATATCCATATAGGTGTTATTTTGGTTCTTTGAAGAATGTGCTAGCAATGAAGAAATCATAGGATTGTCAGAAACTGATAAGTAATTCTCTTGCTTCATTTCAGTTTCCAGACCATAGAGTCCAACTGTATTTCTTATTATTATTTTCAACTTTGACATTCCAATTTTCATCAACATGTAGTACATCTTGCTTGTACATTCTGTTGATTTCAAATTGAACTTGTTCATAAAACCTATCAGCCTCCTCTTCTTCTGCATCAGTGGTTGGAGCATAAACTTGGATAAACACCATATTAAAGGGTTCTCAGTGAAATCATGTGATATTATTTGGTTGTTGACTGCATTGTACTCCCTTTTTGACTATGAAGGCAACATCATTTGTTCTTCATTTTTTATGTCCTGAGTAGTAAACAGTATGATCTGACCGAAAGTGTCCACTTCTAGACCATTTCGATTTGCTGATGCCTAAGATGTCAATGTGTGGTTGATTTATTTCCTCTTTCACCATGTTGAGTTTTCCCATGTTTATGCTTCTTATGTTACATGTTCCCACTGTAATTTGGTCTTTGCAGCTTTGGATTTTCTGTGCCTGCATGGCAACATCAACAACTAGATTTCCTGAAGGATTTAATCTAGCTACATCATAAACACTATTAGTACTCTGAAAGTTGCTCAGCTCTTCCTCAATAGCGTGTTGAGTGCCATCCTACCTAAGGGGCCCATCATCTGGCACTATATCATCAATCATTTTAAGTTGTCTAATCGTGTGGTTTTCTTGGTAAAATACAGGAGTGGTTTTCCATTGCCTTCATCTGTGCAGTATGAAATGATGTGTTTGCTGTTGCAAAAATGATTTTCTGCTTCTAGCATCTTTCTATATTGCTGCTGCCTGATATAGGTACTTATATGCTTTAATTGGGCAGCTGGGATTATCTATATGTCTTGGGTGACCCTGCTGGAAGTAAATACTCTTGGCATTCACTCCTTGTGTTCTCTCATCCCTCCCAGGAACACCCACTTGTCATGATAAGGCAGCATAGCAGGCTTGAAGGGATATGTTGGACTACAAATCCTATATTTCTCAGTCTATATAAGATGAAGGAGATTACACATCTGGAGGCCATGACATTAGATAAGATTAAACCACAGGGATTCCATGATTTCGTGTACTTGAACCCACAGCTCTCCTTGAGAATTATTAGCACTCAGCCTATACTTCTGTCACCCAAGACCCACTCATCTCAGCCATTCCTCTTTCTTTCTGAATTACCATTCTCCAGGCCAGAGAAAATAAGAGATTTTTTCCTTATTTTCCCCTCACACATCACACATCACATCCAAACATCTGAAATACAGACGTCTGGCTTTTTTCCTGTTGCCTTGTAATCTTCTTAACTCATTTATTCTACCTCGTTTAGCCCATCTTCCTTTCTTCTTCATATATCTTGTTCAATCTAAAACCAGGCAGAGAATTCTCCTGCATTTTTTTCAGCCAGTCCTCAATTCAGCCTGACAAAAGAGAATTTTTTTTGCAAAGGAGAAGAGGAATTAAGAGAAATTAGATGGACAGAGTGTGGCGTCCCTGCCCTTATCAGTTATGAGGCAGCCAAGGAATTTTTCTGTCAATGTCCTCTTTCATTATACAGCAATCTTTCCTGGCTTCTGTATTCATTCATTCATTTATTAGATTTATATCCTTCCTTTTGTACAGGAGCTCAAAGAGGTGTATTTAAGTGCTCCCACCTCCTATTTTCCCTCACAACAATTAAATCCCAATCCTCCCATAGGGCCTTTTCAGAAATGGTGTTCAAGTCCCTGTTTACCTGGAGCCAAGCCTTACATAATGCTTGGAGAATGTCTCTTTCCCTTGAAGAAATGTGGACAAACTGCCCATCTGGTTTCTCTGCTCACAAATTTAGTGGCAAATTTCAAAAGGCCATTTCAAGAGGCCATGTCCAGGTCTAGATAGGCCACCCCTACCAGAGCCTTGTCCCTCATGTTTTCCTCCCGCTATGTTGGTTATCCTTCAATACTTTGCTTGTTGATCCATTCCATCCCAAACCTTCCTGCTTCAAGCCGCAACCATTCCTTTTTGGCTAGAATGGATCATGAGACAGCCGAAAATGCTTTAAAGTACAGCATTGTTGTTAACTCTCTGCCGTCTTTACTTCCTAAGAATGACTACGGGACCATATGGAACTCACTGACATTCCTGGAGAATAAACACCACAACTAGCAGGAAGCCAGGGGGCACCCTGTTGCTATTTCCAATCTAGACCATCTCAAAAGGCTGAACATATTCATTTTTTACAATGAAGTTGAAAAGTGCAGGGTGATAACATTCGGTATCTCAAATGAGAGGGTTAAAAGCAGAAGGCATCAATGTTTACGGGAAAACACAACCATTGTGTGAAAGAGGCTGCCAGTTACCATTGTAAAAAAACCCTTACTTTAAACCCTCGCTGCATTGTAACAAGAGACATCTGAGGACTCTCAGTAATTCTGTTATGTGCTGTCTAATTTAAGATACATGAAGAGAAGGTTTAAAAAGTTCATATTTCCTCGCTGCTCCAATTTCAGCAACAGATGGAGGAATCTTTTAGTGATCTATGAAAGCAGGAGGGATTCAGTTACCCTGCTGCTCTTTCAGCAGGAAGAAATCACAAAATGGAAAAGAAGCACTTTCCAGAGGCTTGCATTTTCTGTTTCAGATACACATGCCTTCCCTTATTAAAGTCATGTAGTGCTCTACTATGCTTCTGATGAGCAACCACATTTCCTTAACATGGAAACATGTCACTCATAGGTTTGGTAGGGCTACACTTGAAATTCAAGCAATGTTAGGCCTAGTCTGCTTGTTTGGATTATCATTTTCCCTTAAGTACAAAGCTATCTGGGAAGAATTTAAGTACACTCTTTGTATTTTATGAATAGATACATTTGGGAAATCAGTATCTGAAATGTAAGCAATTGTAATCAATTGATTTACCCTCCGTGGTATTGCTTTGAATGGAAAGAGACAGAAGTTCTGACAGTTGCAATCTCCGTAGGTTTAGTCTTATTTATCACAATTCATACAGCTGGTTATTTTCCTGACTATACATATTTATAAAAAACAGTTGAGGATTAATGTATCATATTTTTCAGGTTTTCATATGCAGGTTTCATATCTACTAGAAGTAATTTGCAGTAGTAAGAAGCAAGTTTGAGCAAGATGGCTATTGCCCCTTCTCCCAAAGCTCTGAACCTGCCAGAGACTGCTGTCTTTTGGTCTTCTCCCAAGGAGCAGCTGTCTGGAGCACTTCTGGGTGATCTCAAGTCCTTTCCTTGTCCAGAGAGGAATTATTGAAGAGCTGGTCTACTTGCCGGCTCTTCATTCCGCTCTGGTTGTTGGCTCCACTTTTTGCAGAGCCATCTTCAGTCTGCCATTTCATCCCCAGAAGACCCTCCTCTGTCTTATTTCTTACCTTGTACCTTCTTTATTTCTAGTGCTGACATTATTTCTAGTGCGTGACATTTGTTTTATTCATCCAGAATGTGCGAAGAGAGGCAATGACTAGTGCATCTGGACCTGTTCACTGGTTTGTGTTGGCTGGAGCAGTTCTCTTAGCATCAGCTGCCTTTGCTGCTGCTAAATAGGTACTCATACCTGTTCTGAACTGACAAACCAGTTTGAGTATCTTCTACCTGGGAGGGAGCTGATATAGCTAGAGTAATGAACTGAGTGCCAGTTTTGCTGCAACTTTATTTATTTTGATTTGTAATCTTATTCTATGTGAATAAGGAAGTTCCCCCCACCCCAAGACTTAAGATTTTGGTGCAGCTAAATCCAATGCAAATTTTATTGGTCCATAATGAAAAGTAAAGGAGAAGGATATGAACAAAAGAGCTGTGTGGCATAGTTGTTCAGGGGCTATGCATCTTGCCTCTGCCATGTATATGTGAAGTGTCCTTTTCCCACTGCCGAGAGTGCTATTGAGTCAGCAGAAAATTATACTGTCATGTCCTCATTGCTGTTTCCTACCCTGCATCTACTGCCTTTGTTTCAGTGAGATGCCTTTCTTCCAAAATAAAGATGACAAGAGCAAACAGATTTTATACGCCTTGAGACTACTCTTGGATGGTGTCAAAATTAGAGGGAAATTGGGAGAAGATGACCATGGTTTAAAACTGGAGCAAGAAGCATAAATAACCTCTGCTATGCTGATGACGCTACCCTAACAGCTGAAAATCCAAGCTCTAGTAATGAAAATTTAGAAGCACCATGAAAAACATGGGAGTAAAATTAAACACAAAGAAGACTCAAAGCAATGACAACATGTACAGCAACCAGCCATAGAATTGACAATTAAGATACTAAAGTGGTGGATAGCTTCTGCCTTCTGAGATTGACTATCAACAGTAACGAAATCAGAAGTCAAGAAATATGCCATAGACTAGCGTGTAGTAAGGAAGCAATGAAGGCCTTGGAATATCTGAAGAGATACTCAGATGCTGTAACATGTATATGCCTACGAAGATAGAATCATGCAGCCAATGGTTTTCCCTGTGACACTCTGGAAGCAAAAGTTGGACCTTAAGGAAGCAGGATCAAAGGAGTATTGATGCTCTTGAACTTTGGCATGGAGAAGATATACTATGGATAGCCAAGAAAAAAAAAAGGCTCATAGAACAAATCAATCCAGAGTAAATGACCACATTATCATATTCTGGGCACATTATGTGAAGAGCCAGCTCCCTTGAGAAGTCCATAATACTGGGAAAGGTGGAAGTAAAGAGAAGAAGATGGCAATCAACAGCAAGCTGGCTTGACTCAGTTACAGCAGTGATGGGTAAACCATTGGAAAACCTGAAGGGCCAGGCTGGGGACAGACAGAGAAGGTCTGTCTATGTGATCACTAAGAATCAATACCAACTTGATGGTACATAATAAAAAAGTCAATCACTACCTTAACACTGGTAAAACTAAAGACAATCTAACTAAGGCTATCTCATTCATGTCATGGAAAATATAACATCATGGGGACAAGGCAGAAAAATGGTATTGCCAAGGCATGTTTGTGCCATGGTTAGGTGCATATTACATTTCTGACTTAGTCGTATTTGCACAGTGTGGAACAATGACAGTAATGCTTGTATCACTTGGCTTAAAATGGAGGTTGGTAAGATTAATCAGAAGATAATATACGTGAGACATTTAGACAGTGAAAAACACTGCATATATAAATAATAATAATGCTGAAATCATCATCATCACCACCATCAAACATAGCTGAAATCCTTTTAATAAACTTGGCTTAACAAAGACCAGCCTATGAAAAGGGTAGTTTTTGAAAGCCTTTTATAATAATGATTCCCACAATGATAGACCGAATTGCCTGCAACAGCACATAAAAAAATAAGCAAAGCAGTCAAGCATGTTGAAGTGGTAGTCTTTGTAAAACCAGTCAGTTGGAGTCTGCTAAATGGCAATTTGAACATTTAGTTGGACAGCACCTACTATAACAGGGAGTTCTTTTCTATTATTATTCACATGATTACCTTCTTCTAGAAATTATTAAAGCATCTAATTTATACACAGAACTGGTCATTAGCTGTTGAGCACCACTAGAAGTTACTCTCTAATTTTCTTCTCATAGATCGGAATATCTCATCTTGAAGAAATGAATGTAGGGGTTGCTTTGTAACATTAAGCTTGGTAGTTCAATATCATTGGGAGAATCTTAGATTTCTTTCTAATTATTTAAATTATTCCAAAAGAAGTTAAGGAATATTTGCAAGCAATATTATTTGCCTAGCACCTGAACATCTGGAAATAAAGTTTCAATTGTCACATCATCATTATATTTAGACGCATTCCAATTTTTATTATATGAAAAAGCACCATGAAAGAACTTTATAGGCTTTTTATAGGATTCTTGGGATTGGATTTTATTTTGTGAAGTGGGGGTATCAAGTGGGCTGGCATATAAATTTAAGAGTAAAAACTCTCCAAGGGCCATAATGAATTTTTCACTGATGTTGCTACTTTTCTTTTACATATTTCCTAAAATTATGGCTTCCCACTACCTGTTCTGTGCCTTTTTTCAGATTTGAGGAGAAGAATGACAGATGGATTCACCATGCTTGAACAGACTGCTGAGACAGTTTTCTGAGAATGCCGTGTAGCAATTCCCACATTAGGAAAGCGGACTACAAAATTCATGAGGTTCTTCAGCTACCTTTATTCTTTATCCCTTAGATCCTAATCAAGTCTTGCTGGCATAGCCATATTAGTCTGCCTTGCCACAGGAAGGAGAGTGTCTCTAAACTTATCCATCTTATAGTTGCCCTTTGCAAAGCCAGTCGTTCTTCACCAAGGTCTCTGGCTTCACATCTATAGGCTTTATGCCTGCCTGTCTGGAACGTATATTGGGACCCTTCTATTGTTGAGGAGACTTTTGGGGAAGGGTGTCCTTTCTCCTCAGTTCTTATTCATTTGCCTCAGTAGTCAAGTCATAGGAAGGCTTTTCTGGATTTTTCTAAAGAGAGAACCTGAGGACTTGAATTTTTCTGCAGTTTACTTTTATTCTTTACCTTTACCTTTTTATGAATGGCTTCCTTTCTGTCAACTTTGCAGCTTTATGCATCACTAAGATGAACAGTATGGCTGTTCTCCCACCATGCTAAGGGATTATGGCTGCTTGAGCCCTATTCAACATATGTATCAAATGTCTCCAAAGATGACCACTCTCTTACTTATTGTACCTCAAAGAGAGACATCTTTTGGATACCTGTATTTCTTGTTAGAACTTCACTAAACAAGCAAGGAAAAATATCAAATTATGCATTTATGGCTGGAAATGTTGGAGATGTTGTTGCTGGAACCCCCTTGTTCCGGACTATCATCTTCTATAGAACAACAAATGCAGCTGCTGGTTCACTTACAAAGCAAGAAATTTGTGGCAGCAACTGAATGAAAGAGCCCTGCCCTCTTGTTGGATCTCTCTGTGTCTAGCTCCATATCTCCATGAATTACTCCATCTTTCTGGGTAATCAAGAACACCATCAGTATAAAAAAAAGAAAGTAGAATTCATCTAAACATGACTTGAAGAAAAAGAAGAAATAATCAATTGGTATACTGGCTAAACTTGTGACTTTGGAGTGGATGACTAACCCTGTAGCTCCAGCAATGCCTTAAACATTCACTACCTCTTCTAGCATCTCAATTCTGAAATAAGCAATACGACAGGTTCCTTAGGAACCACTGGAAGCCCATAGTCCCTGATACCTGGTACCCAGAATATGCTATGGAATTCTTAAAAAATTACCTCTCAATCTCTACTGCATCTCTCACATGATACAACCCTTAGAGAACAAATGTTATACCAAAGAATACAATAGAGTCATACCTTGGCATTTGCATGGGATAGGATTCCATGCCAGTTAGTTTGTAATCATAAAGATTACAATGTCATAAGAGATTTTCAGGAGTTAGAAGATTACACCCTGGCCAAGTTATTCTGTATGACTGCTCTTGAGCCATGTGAAACTACTTTCATTTAGGCTTCACGATTTCCACTGACAGGTTCTCAGTGATAGATGTCAGGAATGCTTAGTTCAATATTTCTACAGGTTGGGACACAGCAAGTAGTTGATATTTTTCCTTAGGGGAATAACTTTCCCAGTTTCATTTGATCTTGTTGCAGTCCTCCTCCCAAGAAAACAAGTGGGATGGACCATCTCCCCAGTCTCTAATATATGTCTGGAATCTCCAGGAAACTGAGGAGGACTCCAGGTAAGAGGGAACATCTGTTTAAAGAGTACTTCGGCAGAAAGAAGAACATTTAACCAGTAGTCTGCACTAGGGCTATGGTTTGTTTTCTGTGTGGTGCTAAGTGTTTTTCCTGTATGAATTATTGAATTGAGCATTTCAGCCTTAGACTGTATCCATCTTTGCAGGGGATGTGCATGAAGTTATAACATTTCTGTAGAATCATTTGGTAATTTGTAACAATCATGTGGGATCTCTTCAGTGGTTTGGCAGGAAATGAGCCATCTGTAGCAAACCATCTTGTGGTCCACCTGGAGCACGGTTTTTCCTTTTGTAATTCTCTTCCTTGATTGGAACAGCTCTGTCATTTCTCTTTACTAATACTGACTGTCTGAATGTTAATATTTAAAGTTAACAATGGGGGTTATATTTTATCTTTTTGTAAAAAATAAAGTCTGATTTCAAGCATTTCTATCAATATGGGGCTCTCTCCCGTGGGGAGGGAGAAGAAATGCTGGTACTGTTAGTCACATACCTCAGGTCTGTATGACCAAGAGGTAGTGCTATAGAAAATACATCACAATTTCTATTTTCCAGAAAGACAGTACAGGTGAGAAAGCCTATCTTTTTCACACACAGCGGTGTTGGGAAGATGCCAAGTGAGGCACCCCTTGGAAAATAGGCAGGGCCAAGGTATGAAGACTGAGAAGGCTTCTGGAAAAGGCAGTTTGAGACCTCCAGTCTTCCACCTAGGCTCAGTGATGCTGCCACAATTTTTCATTGTTAAGTTTGTGTTTTCTGGTTTTGGGCAACAAAATGTAAAACAGTTTCCTAGCCCTAACCCTGACCCAAAGCTATATAATTTCTAACTCATATGTGCCTGATTAAAACCATCCCAAAGTGAGGAACAATTTTAAAAATTACCGTAAGTTAAAAACAGTATAAACAGTCATAATAATAATAATAACAAATACAATAAAACCTTTTAAAGTTTAGAGTCCCTCATTGTGGGGAGATGGGCGGGGGCAAGTCTATTAAATAAATAAAAAATAAATAAATAAGTGTCCAGTTATTTAAAATTGCAAAACAACTAAAAACACAATAGTTCAAAGACATAAATTTTAAAAAATGGAACAAAAGGCATTGTAGCACAGATTTGCCTAAAATATTGGGTGAACAGATATATCTTAAATTGGCACCAAAAGCACACAAGGATTTCTGTATGCCATTGGACCTGTAATACAGCATTATATTTGACAGGATTGTGCAAAAAATACCCTGATAGTGAAAAGACAAATAAATAGAAATGCACATAACAGTTGTATTACTTGTCTATTCAAGTGAGCAAACACAGTCTCTTAAAAATGAGATAATGTCATCCGGCATGTTTAGCATACTTTCAGTAGAAGAAAAGGTAGTAGATAGTTTTGTTTTATTGGACTCAAGAATAGATGAAGATGGACAGAGTGCTGGAGAAATAAAGAGGAGATTAATCCTCATGACTGCAAGCAAAAGAAGATAGATGCCTTCAGATTATGGATTTTGAGATGGTTACTAAGAATGCCACAGATTACAGAAGGAATCAGTCGATGGTCTTGGATGTAATAAAGACTGAATGCTTTCTTGAGGCAAAAATCACCAGTTTGCCCTGCTTTGTGATGCCAGGAAAAGACACAACTGCTTTAAGGTGTTGCAAATACATGCTTTAGACATGCTGTTTTGTGCATTGAAGCATCTTTCTGGAGCTGAATCTGATATATTGAACAGCTCTACAATTTATACTTTCATCGGAAAACCGAGTTTGGAAATAACTTTCTGTGGACATTGTTTATGCTCCTTCTGTTCCTCCGTGAACTGCTTTTGTTGTTCATGTGTGACTGCTGGCTTAGGCAAGGAACTTTGAAGAAGATCAGTAGGTTTATCCCTTACCTTACCTCTATAAAGAATTTCTCCTGCTGCTTGTCTAAATGAAGAACTGTAGATAAAACCTGATACGCAAGATGGTTCTCAGTAAAGAAGCCATGGCTGATTTCTCCAGACTTATGACTGCCCAGATGTTAGTATTTAGTCATTATGAAAACAGAACATATAAAATATGCTTGAAAGCAACAACTATTATACAGGGATATCTTCAGAAGTTTCAGAAGGCAATTTATTTCCCATGCCACAAATTCTGTCTGTTTGATTGTACAGAAGTGAAATGTGAAAAAAGCTGCTTCCTTTAAAGCCACTGGGTGGCAATGATGTGAACAGGTTGCAAGGGGGAGAAAAAGAACTTACTTGATCAGAAAACATATTGTGAAGCTATATTTATTTAACCTGAGGATAAGATTTTCTGTTAATATTTATTTCTCTCAGTTGGTCATTAGCAACTGACAATGAATTTAGACAGCTTTTACCTCAGTAAATTCACATCTAAAATGTTTTTATAGGAAACCAAGAAAATATTTTCTACTCATTCCATTTTAGTATTACTAGAATCTAACTAAAGAACATTATGATATAACGAACAGCTTTGAGGTGGGTAAGGTCAAGAAACAGACAGTAAGGATTCCTCCTTATTGTTATGTGGTAAAAATAACAGAATCTTGAAAGCCTGCCAGAGTTTCTCCCTATCCATTTTTTACCAAACAAAATCAAAAGTTGGGATTATTCTGAATTTCTCTCTGATGCTTTCCTCTTTTTCAGGGTTGAGTGATCTTTTCTGAAAGTCCTTCTGTAATGGTTTGCTCATTCCTTCCCCTTTCCCAAGGTCAGGCCTACACTCCATTACAACAGCGTACTGGGTATAGGGGCACCCAAATGATCCCAGTCCCAGTGTACTTATGTAGAAGGCATAGGGAACGGCCTTGAAGGACGGAAGGAAGGAAGTGCCACTACCAAGGCAACTGTCAGATAAGAGGGGCTTGAGCCCACTCCAAGAAACTGACTTGAGAAAACATTTCAGGCAAGCCCCTCCCTAGTTCATAGGAAGATGAAGTGAGGGAGGGGGAAGCACATTCAGACTTGCAAGACTCTGTTACAATAAAAGAAGTCCTGACCTATTTGGCATTGGTTTCTTAGTCTGGTCTACCTTGCTGGGCTGACAGATTGCTATTTCCAATGGAACAAGGTCATTTTACGAGTGAACAGTTCCAAGCATATTGTGTATCACATTATGGATTCCCTCTCTTCTATCTGCACGATGTCCTGCCACCTGAATGGGACCTCTCCAATGGACACAAGAAGTTATTCCTTGTGTTGTTCTTGCTTATCTCTGTGAAAAGGCTCCTTCAAATGATTGCTTGACCATGAAACTCTGAGCACCAACTTTAGTGGTAAATAACTCAGTCTCACTTTCTAAATAAATGAAGCTAATATTTTAGCAGACAAGCATACTGTTTTTTTGTTTTTTGTTTGTTTGGGGTTTTTTTTGGCATTTTCGAATGGATAAGAGCTGTAAGAGGTATGTGGTGACATGACCATGGCACTTGTTGTTGTTGTTGTTTTAAGTTTTGTTTTGGGTGTGTCAGAGAGCTTATGTTTGATTTCCAACTGGAATTTGGCAGGACACAGCCATATGTTGTCATTGAATTGTGGTACCACAATTTCTGGTGGCACAAAAAGTAGAAACTGGAGCTGAATGAGACCCAAAGGATTGTCTACCTATGATCTAGATCACAAAGAAGACCTTAGACATTTACAAATATCAGATGGAGTGATAATGCTGCTTATTGACTATGCCAGTATAGTATATGATAACCCAGTTGAGGAGGCGTTTTGGAGGACTAGGGCTACAGGATTTAGGGTCCAGAACTTGTAGTGAGTCAGGCCTCATTATAAAATAACTGCATGCATATAATTTTGCTTTTCTTTCTCCCCAACTCAGTTTTCAGATACTTTGCCAAGCTCCAAGGCATTCTAATCCATCTTGGTAACCTTTGGCCTTTAAATGCTTCTTTGCACTCCCCAAAGCCAAACCATTTTTCTTCCCACCATTTCCTGTTTTGTCCTCACTTTTCTTATGACTAAACAAATCTCCAAAGGAACCAATGTTAGGGAAGTTTGAAGAATGTGATCTGGGTGGATTTCAGTGAAAATGTATTTGATCTGCATGTTGCAAATAGAATGTATTGGATTATCATTGTTCTTAGGGTTTTGCACTTGAAAATGCAGTTCATAGCTCAAAAATACTAACATGCATTAAAATACTAAAATACATTTAGAGATGTGTATATAACAAATAGCCATCCACCCATCCTTCTCTCTCTCTCTCCACACATTTCTGTGAATTTTTTAAAACTATAACCATGGAAACAGGATAGAACTGGCTTCTGAGTAAGCATGCTTTTTGAATAAATATATATTGAGACAGACCAGAAAAAGAGACCTCTCTGTCCATCAGCATTTTTCTCAGGTAATCTCTTATATTTCCTTTTCTTCTGTTCTTTTGCCCTAGCCTTAGCTCCAAGGCAGAGATCATAGATTGAATGGTGCTTTGCTAATTTGTTTTCCTCTGCACACAGAAAACTGGGTGTCACAGTTCTTCTGCTGGCATTCTTTATGGAAGGATTTTCTTCTTTTTACAGAAGATCATTTAGTCACATGATTCTCCCTACTCTTTGAAGAGCTGCCATAATAGGTTAACATTCTCTCTTAAGTATTTGTTGTCTAAGGACAACATCTCCTGTGTCCTCTGAATTGACTCGCTAACCTTGGGATCTCTTGCCTGCCATGGGTCTCAAATGCTGCACAGGGATTTGACTTGCCAGCTCAGGAAGGGTAAATCTGGAGTTAGCAGGGGAGACTTCTTCCTCTTGTCTACCTTCCTGCTCCCCTGCAATAGGGTGCAGCTTCCTGAAAGGTAAAAGCACTGACAATTTGGCCAGTTGCTTCACATCAGCAATAATATATTTTCTTCCTAAGCCTTTTCTAAAACTATCTGGCATCTTCATTTCCATGCAGGGCTCTAATCTGCATTGGGTGATCCTAAGTATAATTTTGCTAGCATGTGAAATTAAGGATATTGTACAACAGTTCGCACGTCTCCTTTCTTTGGTTTTGATACGTAGAGTGAGCTCTTCCAATCCGTTGGCCAGTATGTTTTCAGTATATTTTTTCTATCTTTGCTTGATCATCTTTGAATCAGTCCTATTCTTTCTTTCATTCATTCATTCATTCATTCATTCATTCATTCATTCATTCAATACAGTTGAGGCTTGCAAACTCCAATCAACTCTGGGCAGCTCACAACATAAAAACAAAACATCTGTGCAGTGGCATCCTTCACCACGCCAATTCAAGGTTGGAACCTCCTTAGACTTTTTGGAAGATTTTCCTTGTTTTTCCATGTCTGTTTCCAACTTTAAACTTTTTTCCATGTCTTTAAAGTTGTTGTTCTAATTCTGCTTCTTGCCTCTTCTGAGATTTTTGTTTCTCTTGGCTTTGGCTTCTCTTCTCTTCTTGGCAGTTTCCACCATTTGTTCTGACATCTAGTTTGCTTTCTTCTGATTCTCAGTTTTTGGCAGTCTCTTCTTACATTCACCCTTAACAACTTCTTTGATTTCATTTTGTAGTTCTTCTGGTTTCCTATTAATGAGGTTCAGGACTTGAAAGCAATTCCTGATGATTTCCTTAAAAATGGCAGATATATCCTCAGGATCATATCATGGAAACTGTCTGGCTTTGTTCTTCTGCATTAACTTGCACATGAACAGTACATAATTTGTTCCACAGTCAGCCTCTGGCCACATCTTTGCTGTTATAGCTGAGCTCTTTCACCTTCTTGTACCAATAATATAGTCCATCTGATTTCTCTGTTCACATATGTAGATGTTATTTTGGCTGTTTGATGAATGTATCAGCAATGAAGAAATAATCGAATTGGTAGAAATTGATAAGTTGCTCTCCTGTATTGTATATGTTTCCTAAGCCAGGCGGTCCAACTACATTTTCTTCCTCACTGTTTCCAGCTTTGGCATTCCGGTCTCCAACCACAAGCAGCACGTCTTGCTTCCATGTTCGATTTCAGATTGAACCTGACCATAAAACATTCAATGCCCTATTCCCCTACATCAATGGTTGGAGCATACATTTGAATAACGATCATATTAAAGTTGTTTGTAAAATCTAATTGATATTATTCATTAATTGCCTGCCTTGTACCCAAATACTGTCTTTATTAGATCCTTTCAACTGTGAAAGCAACACCATTCCCTCCTTTTTTCATCTCCTGAGTAGCAAACAGTATGTTTCCAGTCCAATTCCAGTCCATTTCAATATGCTGATGTCAATGTGTGGTTGATTCGCTTCATCTTTCACTATGTGGAGCTTTCCTGTGTTAATGCTTCTTACGTTCCATATTCCCACTGTAATTCAGTCTTTGCAGCTTTGGATTTTCTGTGCCTGCATGGCAATATCAAGAACTAGCTGACTGGAAGGCTTTACTCTAGCCACGTCATAAGCATCATTAGTATTCTGAAAGATCCTCAGTACTATATTGTCAATCACTTTATCTTGTCTATCCATGTGGTTTTCTTGGTAAAATAAAATGTGCAGTATGAAATGATGACTTTGCTGTTGTCACTAGAGTGATTGCTTGCCTCCGGCATCTTCCTATATCACTACTGCCTGATACAGGCACCTGCCTGCTTTAGCTGGGCAGTTGGGATGACCTTCACGCTGCAGGTGACCCTGCTCAGAACATGCATTCTTGCTGTACACTCCCAGTGTTCTTTGCTCATCCCTCTTAAGAGCAGCCCAGCATTATGATGAAGCAGCATAGCAGGACTTGTAGGGAAACAATATTATTAATTTATTATTCTTAATTATTTATATTTTGTGGGGTTTGGGGAATATGAAAAGTTCTTTCAGTTTGATATAGCTAAAGAACTGCAGACAGACTAAATATAAAGACTAATATGGCCATACTACAGATTGACAAGTTAATTGAGAAAGAAGAATAAAGAGCTAGTTTTTTTTAGAAAAGTAGAGGCTCAGAGAGCTAGTTTTGATGTAGTGGTTAAGGCACTGGGCCAGAAACCTGGAGACGGTGAGTTCTAGTCCTGTCTTAGCCACAAAGCTGGCTGGGGGACCTTGGGCCAGTCCCTCTCTCAGCCCTAGGAAGCAGGCAAGGGCAAGCCACTTCTGAAAAACCTTGTCAAGAAAACTGCAAGGACTGGTCCAGGTAGTCGCCAGGAGTCAGCAACAACAACAAAGAAGAGGCTCAGACAAGAAGAACAGAGTGGCAGAATCAACCTGAGCTCCCTCCGTCAATCTCTTTCTGTCCGCCTCCCTCCACTTTTCCTGGTGAACTTGCCTAACAGTTCTAGCCGATGATTGAGATACAAACAGCAGAGCAACCCTCCCTCAAGTATTTTGATAGGCAGAGATTGTAGAGAAAGAAACCTTATTAGCAGGCTACTCAAGTTGATATCAGAAAGTCTGTCACCTATTCAACTTTCTTCATCATGGATGGAAAGATGCAACCATGTCCGGCATTGCAAAGCTAGGAAACTTCAGAAAAGCCCTGAAATCGCTTTGAAATCTCTCCCTAGTGATTCAAAGACACTTGGTTTGATGTCATGTCTGAAGCTGATTTGAAGATTTGATTTACAGAAGTTACTTGGTTAATTTGCAGATTCAGTTTCAATTATGGGTTTTAATTTATAGCTTTTTTTTACACAAATTGCTCTGCTAGCATATCCCCTTCCCATTTATCCTTCGGTATCATCTATTTTAACTGAAATGCTTCTATCTTAATTTAATTTCTGGACAGATTTCTTATTACCCTTTCAGTTTAATAATACAGTGAATGTAAACCGTTGTGCTTCCACACATCAGGTGTTGAACTACCCAGTCTTCATTCACTCACTTCTGGTGTGCTTTTTTACGCTGACAGCCGATGTTCTGCATTTCCTTTCTGGTACTTCCATTTTTTTTGAGAGGTTATAAAACCTGGCTTTTTGCCAGGAAAAACAATGACCAATCCTCTAGAGGCTGAGAATTCATTTTGTCTTCTTAAGAAATGCAATGTTGATGTGTACATTCTTGTTTGCCCTCCTTCTTCATTTCATTGCACTTCACTCTTACCTTTCTAAAGTTTGTAAAGTTTTACTAGTCTTATATGCCATTTCAGCCACATCTCTCTGAGTTTAGCAGCTTTAGCTTGCTCTATATTTTTTACCCTAAAATCTTTGTATTAAAAATATTAAAATAGGTACAATAAATATGTCTGAGGGCAAATCAGAAACTGATTTTTTTTTTAAAAAAAAGCATCCTGCAAAAAGGATAGGCTTAAATGTATACTTTCTCTCACTGCAGCACAATGAGCAAACCCTCTAATATGAGTGTAACAGAACAAACATTTTCAACCTCTCACCCTATCTGCCCAAGTCAATTGCAGTTCCATAAGTAGTAATTAGCAAATGAACACTGGCTGGATGTGCAAAAATCCCACCATCTGCTGGAACCCCACTATTTTTTATTCCCATTTTAGATTTGCATATTTATTTTTTCCCTAGGGAACATGGATTTGTCTACATTTCCACAATTAATTTTGTACTCATACTGCCTAAGCTGCATTGTTTTTAAATTGTCAGACTGAATTTTCTCCTATGCCAATGTGAGCATTTCTCTCTTAATGGTGGTAATTGATCTACTTTGATGAGAACGCAGCTCTTCTGGAATATTAATGCCTAGGCAGCTCATTTGCTTCACGTTGTGTCTGTGTAGTGGGTTGTAGTGCACTAATACAACTGCTTCCCTAGACATGGATCGGCAAGAGAAAATCAACATTCCCATGGCCAGACAAAGGGCACCAAGATATTGTTTCTAAAAAGATTAGATTAAAGATTCTGCTAGGGATATAAGAAGTCAATATTGCTTAGTGGCCAGGGATGCAGATCTCCACTGGTCCGCTGGGGGAACCTTGTGTGCGGGTTCCAACCTAAACAAGTATAATTGAATTTTCAAGAACTCCTGGGTCCACAGTTTTTCTTCTCCATCATCTTAACTTCTTTATTGCTTCTTCTGTTGTTTCTCTCTCTCTCAATAATCTCTTCAAATGTTCAATAGAATATGTAAGAGTTAATGTATGTAACAGGACTGATCTTTATTGTTTCTGTGCATACTCACCTGACACCTTCAGATCCTCAGCCACCTGGCGCTGAAGGGGACTTGAATTTGTTCAGTCCTGTGAAACAGGCATTTCTCTTCTTGCTAATTCTGTTTGATAAAGTATTGCAGTCTAAGTAAAACTACTTATTATTTCCTTTGAATAATACTGTTACGAAAGGCCATACAGCCAGAACTCATTTCTAATCCCAAATGTAACAGCTTTTTCAATCATGGCTTCAAAGGTACCGTACTACAGCTCCAGTCAATCCAGACAATTGACCATATTGGTTTGAGATAATAAAAGTTGGTGTCCAAAAGCAAATTTCTTTTGTTCTCCTAGCCTTTTGTGTCTCAGTTCCCCATGGGGCATTCCTTGGTATGTTGGTCAAATGGATTGCAATCTATTGCTTTGGAACCACATACTTATCTGAACTTAGATGATGATAATATCAAGTTGTGCATTACCCAGTACTTTAAGTGCCAGCATTATAGAGGATGTCCCTCTAGATATTTTTGGAGATAGTGGGTAGGACCATAGCAGAAATAAATAAACCACATGTTCACACTTCCCACAAGTACCAACATTTATTTGTGTATGATAAGATCTATGCGTGGGGACGCGGTGGCGCAGCGGCTTAATGACGCTGAAAGTGCCGGCCAGAAATGGCTGAAAGCTTCAGCGGTTCGAGTCCAGCCTCGTGTTAACAAGGTGAGCTCTTGTTTCTATACCCGCAGCTTCTGCCAACTCAGCAGATCGAAAACATACGTGAGTAGATAAATGAGGACTCTCACTCCGGTGGGAGGAAAAATGCTGGCAGCGGCTCAACAGAGAGAAGGGACAAGTTGCCGGTAAAAAGCGCGAAACCGCGCTCGTCCGAAAAAGGGGCGCGAAGCAACGGAAATCCCGCCTCCTGTGCTGCCAGCTGGGCTGACGCTCTAGGAATTAGGCTCTGGCAAAGTCTAATTCCGAAACTAGAAAGATGCAATTGCCTTGAAAACCGCTAGGGGGCGGTCACTGCAGGGTCAGTAATGACTGTTAAGCAGATAAAAAAAAAAAAAAGATCTATGCACACTTCACAACACATTTAGCCAGTGTAAAATGCTCAAGGTAACAGGGAAAGATGAAGGCTTTTGCCTTCCTTCCTTGCTAAGTGATTCTACTCTGTACTGAGCAACTATGTCAGTTGCTGCTGACAGCAGGGAAGCAACTGTCTGATCATCTGAGCAGCAGAAGGAAGTGGTGGAAGTAGTGGTGAGAAGACATGGTTGCTGGTTCTTTACATGTGTGATGAAGACACTGTCAGCCTTATAGGGTAGATCAGACTAATCAACCAATGTCATATAGGTCTAAAGCTACTCTTATTAGAACAGCTATAGTAACAACATCTTGCAAGTATGAATGTGCTTCACTCCCTCCTCACTTTATCTTCGGGTGAATTAGGGAGGGGCTGTTTGAGACATTTTCTCAAATTAGTTTCTTGGGATGGTCTTCAGCCACGCTTGTCTGATGCCTTGGCAGTGGTTCTTTCCACTGTCCTTCAAGGCCATTCCCTATGTTCTCTACCAACAGCTTTCCCCAGTACAACAATTCACATCTCTATGAATATAGAGATACTAGTCTTTCAGAAATTGCTACTCTACAACTCCCCATAGCCCTAGCCAGCATGGCTATTGGTGAGAGATGCTGGAAGTTGTAGTTTAGCAAACTTTTATAGAACACAAGTTCCTTACTCCTGTTCAATAGGAAAAAAGTCAATGAGTTTGCAAAGATTTCATGAATATTTAGGTGAGAACATTTCATTTGGCAAACAATAAGATCTGAAATGGTTTAGGGAGGAGTAAATATGTCACCAGTATGAAAGGATTTAAAGTTTGCAGCTCCTCCTTGTTCCCCATAGCAGTGATGCTGAAAGAAGAAGGCTTCTAAAGTGGTTAATTGATGGTGCTTGGTGTTAAAAGGCATATTCACACTGAGATTTCCCTTTTAGGCTATTAGGCAAGCTAGTCGATGCTGCCTGCAATCTAGCAGTCAGTCAGTCATCCTGAAATAAGATGCTGTCAGCAGTGATAATTGTGCTTAAATTATAGTAATTTTATGCTAATTGAGAGTTTGGGTTCAAAGCTGCTGTTTGCAATAAATCAGTGGCAACTTGCTGGACAGCCTGATATAAAAATGGACAGTGGCACTGAACATCTGTCAGATATGGATTACCGAATGCAAATGAGTCGGCTAAACATTGACAGCATCAATGATCATGAGTATATTGTGGCTGAACCTTAAAAAAAAGAAAGAGGAGATGATGAAATATCAAGGTCATGTGTCTCCAGTTGTTGTTGTTCAGTCATTAAGTCGTGTCCGACTCTTCGTGACCCCATGAACCATATTGCGCCAGGCCTTCCTATCTTTCACTGCCTCCCTGAGTTTGCTCAATTTCATGCTCATTGCTTCAGTGATGCTATCTAGCCATCTCATCCTCTGCCGTCCTCTTCTCCTTTTGCCTTCCATCTTTCCCAGCATCAGGGTCTTTTCCAAAGAGTCCTCTCTTCGCATTAGGTGACCAAAGTATCTGAGCTTGAGCTTCATTATCAATCCTTCCAATGAGCAATCAGAGTTGATTTCCTTTAAGATTGACTGGCTTGACCTCCTAGCAGTCCAGGGGACTCTTAAGAGTCTTCTCCAGCACCACAGTTCAAAGGCATCAATTCTTCGGCGTTCAGCCTTCTTTATGGTCCAGCTCTCACAGCCATACATTACTACTGGAAAAACCATAGCTTTGACTATGCGGATCTTTGTCGGCAAGGTGACGTCTCTGCTTTTTAATATGCTACCTAGGTTTGCCATAGCTTTCCTCCCAAGGAGCAAGCGTCTTTTAATTTCATGGCTGCAGTCTCCGTCTGCAGTGATCTTGGAGCCCAAATAAATGAAGTCTGTTACTGCTTCCATTTCTACCCCTTCTATTTGCCAGGGATTGATGGGTCCAGATGCCATGATCTTAGTTTTTTTAATGTTGAGTTTCAAGCCAGCTTTCGCACTCTCCTCTTTCACCCTCATCAAGAGCTCTTTAGTTCTTCTTCACTTTCTGCCATTAGGGTGGTATCGTCTGCATATCTGAGGTTATTGATGTTTCTCCCTGCAATCTTAATTCCGGCTTGTGATTCTTCCAGCCTGGCATTTCTCATGATGTACTCTGCATATAGGTTAAATAAGCAGGGTGACAGTATACAGCCTTGTCATACTCCTTTCCCTATTTTGAACCAATCGGTTGTTCCATGACCGGTTCTAACTGTTGCTTCTTGGCCTGCATACAGATTTCTCAGGAGACAGGTAAGGTGGTCTGGTATCCCCATCTCTTTAAGAATTTGCCACAGTTTGTTCTGATCCACACAATCAAAGGCTTTTGCATAGTCAATGAAGCAGAAGTAGATGCTTTTCTGGAACTCTCGTGCTTTCTCCATGATACAGTGAATGTTGGCAATTTGATCTCTAGTTCCTCTACCTCTTCGAAACCCAGCTTGTACATCCGGTAGTTCTCGGTTCACGTACTGCTGAAGCCTAGCTTGTAGGATTTTGAGCATAACCTTGCTAGCATGTGGAATGAGTGCAATTGTGCGATAGTTTGAGCATTCTTTAGCATTGCCCTTCTTTGGAATTGGAATGTAAACTGACCTTTTCCAATCCCGTGGCCACTGTTGCGTTTTCCAAACTTGCTGGCATATTGAGTGCAGCACTTTAACAGCATCATTTTTGAGTATTTTAAATAGCTCAGCTGGAATACTGTCATCTCCGCTAGCTTTGTTGTTAGCAATGCTTCCTAAGGCCCACTTGACTTCACTCTCTAGGATGTCTGGCTCAGGGTCAGTGACCACACCAGCATGGACATCAAGGACATTAAGATCTTTCTTGTAGAGTTCTTCTGTGTATTCTTGCCACCGCTTCTTAATCTCTTCTGCTTCTGTTAGGTCCCTGCCTTTTTTGTCCTTTATCATGCCCATCTTTGCACTAAACGTTCCTTTGATATCTCCAATGTTCTTGAAGAGATCTCTAGTCTTCCCCATTCTATTGTTTTCTTCAATTTCTTTGCATTGTTCATTTAAGAAGGCCTTCTTATCTCTCCTTGCTATTCTCTGGAAATCTGCATTCGGTTGCTTATATCTTTCCCTTTCACCCTTGCTTTTCGCATTCCTTCTTTCCACAGCTATTTGTAAAGCCTCATCAGACAGCCATTTTGCTTTCTTGCATTTCTTTTTCTTTGGGATGGTTTTAGTTGCTGCCTCTTGCACAATGTTACAGACCTCCGTCCATAGTTCTTCAGGCACTCTGTCTACCAAATCTAATCCTCTAAATCTATTCATCACCTTCACTGTGTACTCACATGGAATATGATCTAAGTCATACCTGAGTGGTCTAGTGGTTTTCCCTACGTTCTTCAATTTAAGCCTAAATTTTGCAGTAAGAAGCTCATGATCTGAGCCACAGTCAGCTCCTGGTCTTGTTTTTGCCGTCTGTATAGAGCTTCTCCATCTTTGGCTGCAAAGTATGTAATCAATCTGGTTTCGGTATTGACCATCTGGTGATGTCCATGTGTAGAGTCGTCTCTTGTGTTGTTGGAAAAGAGTGTTTGCTATGACTAGCTTGTTCTCTTGACAGAACTCTATTAGCCTTTGCCCTGCTTCATTTTGTACTCCAAGGCCAAACTTGCCTGTTATTCCGATTACTCCTTGACTTCCTACTTTAGCATTCCAATCCCCTATGATGAAAAGGACATCTTTTTTTGGTACTAGTTCTAGAAGGTGTTGTAGGTCTTCATAGAACCGGTCAACTTCAGCTTCTTCGGCATCAGTGGTTGGGGCATAGACTTGGATTACTGTGATGTTGAATGGTTTTCCTTGGATACGCACTGAGATCATTCTGTCATTTTTGAGGTTGTACCCCATTACTGCCTTTCCCACTCTCTTATTGACTATGAGTGCAACTCCATTTCTTCTAAGGGTTTCTTGTCCACAGTAGTAGATATAATGGTCACCTGAATTAAATTCACCCATTCCCGTCCATTTCAATTTGCTGATTCCCAAGATGTCGACGTTCAATCTTGTCATCTCATGTTTGACCACATCCAGCTTGCCTTGGTTCATGGATCTAACATTCCACGTACCTATACAATATTGTTCTTTACAGCATCGGACCTTCTTTTCGCTTCCAGATACATCCACAGCTGAACGTCCTTTCGGCTTTGGCCCAGCCGCTTCACTCTTTCTGGAGCTACTTGGAATTGCCCTCCGCTCTTCCCCAGTAGCATATTGGACACCTTCCGACCTGAGGGGCTCATCTTCCGGCGTCATATCTTTTAGCCTTTTAACATTGTCCATGGGGTTTTCTTGGCAAGGATACTGGAGTGGGTTGCCATTTCCTTCTCCAGTGGACCACATTTTGTCAGAACTCTCTGTCATGACCTGTCCGTCTTGGGTGGCCCTGCACGGTATAGCTCATGGCTTCACTGAGTTACGCAAGCCCCTTCGCCACGACAAGGCAGTGATCCATGAAGGGGGTGTCTCCAGTACTCCCAAACTAATTATGTATGTATTTTGTGCAAGCTCATGATAGCATGAAACCTGTGCATCTAGGATCAGGGAATCAGATGGTTAACTACAGTCATGGAATTACAGACTTGTCTGAAGGTCAAGCACCCCTCCTTTTAATGAGGACAGCATCAGGTAGAAAGATACAGGAATTAAGACTTTCCTAAGCTGGTACTTTGTAGGTTTGCACTGGAAGATCTCAACTTTTGAGCCAAGGTTAGAGATACAGAATTTGTATTTCTTTTTGTTTTTCTCAGTTCTGAGAATGCAAAATATCCCTTTACTAAAATTTATTCCAATTATTGGATTTATCTTTCATATCAAAAATTTACTGAATAGGTGTATATTGCTTCCAAGGGCACAGCTTTGTCAGCGCTGCTGTTATTCATGGAAAGACATACACTTTGGCTGGATTTATCTATTGTGCTAAACGTTGGCATTTTAAACCATGGTTAGTTGTCTAAACTATAATAGTTGGATCCAAAACCTGCTAAGCCATAAACTTTGGCTTTAAGAGTACAATTAACACAGTATGCTGAGTCAAAACTAAATAAACAATGGCTTAGTGCAATGTAGGAATGCAGTCTTTATAGGTCATAAACTTCTTGGAGATCTTACAGGATGCTTATTCCACGATCACTAAGCCAAAAAAATATAAAAACAATTTATGGACTAAATGAGGCATTAAAAGTCAAACTACAAATATTTCTCACACAGTAGCTCTCTATACCAGCCAGACTGATTAAAATCTTGCAAGATGATGCATTTAAAGCACTAGTTGTGGTTTGTAAGCAAATACAGAAAAGAACAGTTGGCCAACCAAAAGGAAAATTCAGTTTATATTCTGAAACCACTAAAGGGCTGTGCTAAAGAATGCTCGGACTACAGAGCAATTGCAATTATCTTACAGACTATTAAGATAATGCTCAAGGTTTTGCAATCCAGACTTCAACAATACATGGAAAGAGAACCAAGGCACCCAAGGCAGAAAACATCTGATGGAAAATGGAAGAGGCAAGAGGGTACTATATTGTGGAGAGCCCTTAAAAATGCCTGGAGTCCTTAGGAGTGTCCTGGTAAAAAAACCAAAAAAATAAAATAAAATAAAATAAAATAAAATAAAATAAAATAAAATAAAATAAAATAAAATAAAATAAAATAAAATAAAATATTGGCTCTCCTGGGGAGTCATCCTGCTTCCGATCACCAGGACTTTGCCTGATCGTTTGTACATGGATCCTGACACTGGGAGTCACTGCCTCTTTTTGGCCCAGGAGTTTGGCTGCTTCTTGCAATCTGGTCTGAAGAAAGAGGATACGCAGGTTCTGCAGTCACAGGTTTCTCCCTCCCCGCTCCAGAGGCCCTCTTCCCACCTGCCAATTTTCCTTCCCCCAGCAAGGGCTGTGTGGTCTCTGGACTACTCGAAGCCCCATTGTCTGCTCCTGCTGCTTGAGGGATGCTGCTCTGACACCAATTCTTCACTTTGCAGCTTGTACCTCTCACTCTGCAAATAAAGTCACACTCTCTGTCATCCGCAAACTTGAGAGATGTCAAGCAGTGAAGTCCTGAAAGAGTTTAAAAAGAGGGCCTTATGGCAGGGGTGTGTGTGTGTGTGTGGAGTGGGAGGGATGACCCTGCTGCAAGGGTACTCTGCTCCCCAAGAAGGCTATTTCTGGAAGCAAATGGGGCCACGTATTTGAAGCTAAACGAGAAGGCTGTTTGGGAGTGTGGTTGTGTCACAGTGGGTTGGGGGCTCACTCCTCTTGACCCCACCCAGGAGAGATGGCCATTTCCACAGCCTGGCCAGACTGAAAGCCCCCCCGCCCCCGCTCCAAGCCCCTTTTTGGGATTAGCCGGCTGGGTGGCTGAGCATTTGGACCAGGGCTTCCCCCAAGAATTGTCCTCCCCTCCTCGGCTTGGTGGAGTCTTGAGGGGGCTCAGCTGCAGACTTGTCTTCCACCTGGGGGTAGATCATGTTTCTCTCCTCCCTCTGCCCCTCGCTGTGCTTCTTCAACTTTGTCCCTCATCTTTTTCTTCACCCTTCTTTGTTTGCACCCTGTCTGGCCTGAATAAACTGCCATAACTTGGGAAAGCTTTCAATTTATTAAATGGTGTATTTAAATGAGATCATGCAATAAATCTAGTTTCTGTTTTGTTAAAAAAATATATATAGGTGGACTTCTGGGGAAGGTATGGTGCACTGAAGATGGCTCTGTGAATGCAGAGCCAACTACCTCAGCAAAGGAACCAGCAAGTAGACCGGTTCCTTGAAACCTCTCTGGATAAGGAGAGGACAGGAGATCTCCCACATGTGCTCCAGATGGCTGCTGCTCACAAGGAGACTGCACATCAAGTTTTCTGTGGATTTGAGCGATGGGAGACAACAGGAGACAATGGAATTAACCATCTTGCTTGCAACCGTGATGGAGCTTTTTAAAGAACACTAAGTTTGCAAACTTCACTTTCTAATCACTTTCAGAAATTGCCTATTAACCATCTAAAGCTATTAGAGACTTACAGAATGACAAGTTTGAAAAGTCTTCATTGGGTGAGAGAATGACCTGGAAAATGTTTCCTTATTGAACTACAAAAGAGGCTTGTTAAAGCCTTGACGAAATCTGTGCAATGGGATAAAGAAGAATTGACGAGAAATCAAGCCCTACAACAGTATTTGAATGAACTAAAGATTAAGACAGTTAGAAGTAAAAGGAAGGAATATAAAGCTGGTTTATCTGATCAAGGTTAAAAAAAGACTTTTTTTTTGCAAAGTTCAGGCAGTCCTTTATGGACTTTTTGCTGACACCAGGATTGAAATGTTGTTTTGTGGATTTGCTTACAGATAAGGGATGGATGTGGGATGAAGAGATATCTGCTTAACGTTATTGGTGTGTGTGTGTGTGTGAAGAGTTATTAAATTTGTTTATACTTCTTGTGATGAAGGTTGCAATTAACTTATTTATATTTTTCTTTTCTTTTTCTTTATTATATTATTTCTTTTCTTTTTTCTTTCTTCTTCTTTTTTCCTGCATTTTTTATTCTTTCTTTCCATTCTCTTCTCTTTCTCTAAGTTTAGTTTGTATTAGTTTTTACTATTGTAATTAAAATTCTTAATAAAAATTATATTTAAAAAATGGAACAAAAGCAGGCTACTTATTGGAAGCTCTAATAATGAAGATAAAGCTAAAATATGTTGGATATATAATATGAAAGCAAGAGTCATTGGAGAAGACCCTGATGCTTGGAAAAATGGATGGCAATTGAAAAAGATGCTGATAGGTGGCTAAATACTATTTCTGACAGCACAAGTGTGTTCTTACAAGATCTCAGAGAAGCAGGTATTGAAGCAGTCTGGTGGAACTGGTGTCCAGTTGGTCTCAGACTCCACAACCAGTTCAATATTCTCTTATAGTTGGTGATGCATAACATAGCTCAAACATAGCCAAAACTGATTAAAAAGGCCCCAAACTGATTTGAGAAAAGTTCAGGAGGAATTTTAACCATCACTGAAGTCAAGGCCTTTATATCAAAGAAAGATGCTTTAAGATAAAGAATATAATGTAGTTGCTGCCTGCTTTCATGAATATTAGTTCCAGATATCACCTCAAGACACCTTCTCTAGAAGCATCTCCCAAATTATGTTTTCAGCAATATAGATTATTCTTGTCTCCTTTCTTTAGCCAATGGCTTTAAAAAACTATTTCAGTTTGATACCTTTTTACCTCTGAAAGACTAAACAGATAGGAAATAAAATAAATTTTCTCCCAGAAAGAGACATGGGAAATAAGCCTACTTTTTCAAAAGCTCAAGCAGAAATCACCTACTAAACCAAACCCTAAGGTGGTTACATCCATGTATCTCAGATTTATAAATTCCATTGTTCTAAGATACTGTATGTGCATGTAACCACTGTAGTTAGAGTATCACCTTGAGTTATCTCTTTCATTGCTGTCTTCCTGACTGAAGATCTTCTTTCTATCTCTATATCATCTCATAGAAGAATTAGTCATTCAAAGCATAAAAGCCCTAGCAGATAACCTCAGAAAACAAGGAACCTTCATTTCAGTCCTTTCTCTCCCTTCTTGCTCCTGGAGATATTTCCAAAGTATTGCCATTTTTGCCTATAAAATGATAGGTAACACCATTTACTAGCCCTGATATTTTCCACAGCAACCCATAAAATTGCTGAATCCCCACTTTAAATCCATTTTCCTGGTTTTCCTAAAACCTTTGCTCAAGTCTTTTTATTATAGGTAGCATAAAAAGTGATCGTGGCTGTGCTGGTCCATGAAAAAAAAAGAAGACTCAAAACCCATAGAATATCTTTATCAGAAGTAACACAAATGGCACAAAAGAGGGTACACACTTTTTTTTTTGTTTAGCACTCTTCCATCAGGCATGATGTCACACAAAGCAGGGGGTAGGAAGGAAGAAGGACATTCCAAACACATTTCATCCATGAAGTCTGCAGTTCAGATTTGACTGGTCTCAACATAACAATGGCTGCTCATAGATTGGCTAATTTTCTCCCTCCTTTCCTGTGCATGTCCCAAATCTCCTCGGCATGCAGGGAGGGCGGGTAAAAGAGAAAAGAGAAATCTGCTCTGTGGGGCACTGCTGTTCTGGCAGCTGCCCTTGTGGAAAACTTAACTGAATACCACCCAAAGCTTCTCTTGGGCTTCAAAACTTCTACTTGCCTTTCTGATCTTAAATGTGCCTTTCTGTTACCTCTTTTGTCTTCTCTTTCTATAAAAGGGTCATTTGTTTTGAAAAAGAATTGATCTACTGAGCCATTTTCCCTCCGTTCTTCTCATTTCATCTTAAGATACATAAATCCGACTGTAAGTGCAGGATGTTTGTGTTTTCCAAGCCATTTTACTTTGGGCTGATATTTGCTCTGCTTTCTTCAGAGGCTAATTTCCATGTAAAGCTTTATTTTTGCCAGATGTTACTTTATCTCTGTTTGCCAGGAATTAAACTGTGTTGTTGCTTTGGAAAGAACCAGTCACTCCTCCTCTTTTTGATTCCTTTACATATAGATACACCTTCCACATAAAGAAGCTCTGTGTGTGGGGGCGGGGGGGGCGGGGGGGGGGAAGATACCTGAGCAAGATACCTGCATTTGTTTCATACCAGTTATCACTTAAGTTGATTAAAGAATTTGCTTCTCAAATTTCTTCCATAGGTGAAAAGAACGTAAATGAAATTCTCAGATAGAATATCTTGTTCCTGCATTTGTTAGTTAGATGGAGAGTGAACATATTTGGCTTTTATTGTACCATTATCTCTCCAGTGGTCTGAAACCCCCTGGAAGATAGTATGAGGGAAGTACTAGTACAATGAATAGTAGTAGGCTATTTGTGGGGAGGACTTCTGCTACTCATATTGTTTATTAAATACACAAATACATCATCTGCATCACCTTATGTTATTTGCATGATGGTGTACGTAGCAGTACAGCTGAGCCATCAGATGGAAGGCTGGAAGTCTCAGACCACCTCTCTCAGAAGCCCTCTAGGTCTTCATATCCTGACCCCACTGGTAGCTTGGGTTAGTAGCTTGCTAGTCCCCCCTGCCATCACATTTTTTCCAGGGGCACCTTGCCTGGCACCTTTTTCCTAACTCTAGTGTGTTTGACAGAAAAGATTCTTAAAACCTGTGCACCATTTCAAGTGATTTTAAGGTAACAAAAAACCAACAATGGAAAAATAATAATAATGATAATAATAGTAATTATTATTATTATTATTATTATTATTTATTAAATAATTTTAGTAGTGTAGCTACCAGCCCCTTCAGATAGACCAGACCAGAAATCAGCTCAACAGGACTTTTCTAAAACTACTTTTATTAAGATTGGCTGTAATAACAGAATCTTGCAAGTCTGATGGTGCTGGGCCTACTCTCCTTATACCCACGTGAATTAGGGAGGTGTCTGAGCTGTTTCTGCATTCTTTCTGCTTCTGTTTGGACTTAAGTTATGCTTTCCCCTCATTGCTTTGCTAACAGATCTAGTCCATCTCTGTGAAGGTCATCTTTCTTACTCTCTACAGTAGCACAGAAGCATGTAGTTAGAGGTTTCTGCACTTCTTTTCCCTTCCCCACTGGGAAATAAACTAATCTCATAGGAGATAAACAAAATCAAGCTTTCTTAGGAAAAGGAAAGCTAAACTGTAAAAAAAAAAAAACTTTAAAAAAATATAAATATCCAAAATGCAGACATGCAGTGCTGAAGGAGATAAATACCATTTAATTAGAAAAGAAAATTCAAAATAAAATGCAGTGCTCTGAGCAGACCACAAGATGATGTCGGTCTGCTATAAACAGAAATTTCTCTGGTAGAATCTTGCAAGATTCTGTAGGGGTTTCATCTTATAAGAAGTATAAATAATGTCCCCATGTTCAGCATGAAGAATGGATAATGGCTAAAATTAGAATTCACTGGCTTTTACAGAGAAATAAAAAGCAAATACTTGATTTAATACCATAGGTATCCATGGGGGTGAGGGAGAGACAAGGAGGGGAAAATGATGAAACGTGCATCCCAAACATCACAGTGAAAACTCTGACTCTTTTGTGTATATGCCACAACATTGCACACATGTACGCACATTTTGTCACTTTGGCAAAACTTCCAGATTCAGGGGATGCCTTTGCTTAGCATCACATAAATTAAAGAAAGAAAAAAGAAAGCTAATGTAATTACTGGATAGAATGTGAACTCATTCTCCCAACAAAAGGTCCTCTTGAAACAGGTGGTCTCTCTGCTAGGACCACTCTAGAAATGCCACATTTTATCCTGGAAATGCCAAATTTTAATCAGAGGCTGTGGAAGCTTTTAGCCCCAAGTTTCCTCATGCTCAGTTCATAGCTTCTGCAGTTTTGACTTTTATTTTAAAAGTCATAGCATCTCAAACAGAGGGAAGAGCTGGGGTTACTGTGCCCATATGTGACCAAGAGCCATGTTTCACTTGTGGAAGTAGGTTTATCTGAGATGAGAGGATACATATTGGGAATACCGGACTTCTGTCTGATGGCTCTGGATATCAGGGTTTGTAGCCCGCACAATAACAGCAGTGTCATTACACAACTGATGCAAATAACATCGTCTGTACCAATGTATAGCATTTGCATGATGACATCATTAGACAAATAATAAAAAGTACATCATCGGTGTGGTGTCATTATGACATCGTTGCATAAATGGTACAAACTGTATAATTAACATCATTTGTATAAAGAGATCATTACAGAAATCACTATGAAAATTCAGTCCATTGCATGTGAAGTATTGAGGTCTGCTAAAAGTGAAGTTTCACTGTATTGGACTTTTTCAGACTGGAATGTAGGCAACCAGGGGAAGCTTCATAACGAAGGAAGAACGTAAAAGAGAAAGCAACACCATCAGCGGCAGTACCTTCTGACACTTCCAACGATAAAGTAAGCTCAAAACTGGGAGGGAAGGAAGGAAGGAAGGAAGGAAGGAAGGAAGGAAGGAAGGAAGGAAGGAAGGAAGGAAGGAAGGAAGGAAGGAAAAACACTGAGAATATGGGGAAAAACAGAAGCCTTTTTTTTTTCTTGCAGGTGAAGAGACTTTTTGAGAAGCTGCAATGCAGATTTCAGCGCAGCACTAGTATGCACACAAGCTTTCCCATCTAGTGGTGTAATGGCAGCTCCACTGGGTTGGGTCATAGCTGTAGCATAGTGGAAAAATGGTTGCACCTCCTTCTCCCATTGCTAAGCTTGGATCTAAATCCTCCCCCCCCCCCCACTGAACTGCTTCTATGAAACAAAAGGTACGTAATGCCTCCAGTGCATTGTACTTCACTTCCCATGCTCACCCAACTAGGATGGAGCCATGTTTGCTGCAGACTTATGGGAATTGGTCTACTACATCTGGGAACACCAGGGAAGAATGCTAGACCTTTTTTTTTAGGGAAGAGCTATGTTTTAATAGTATGTATTTTGTGTATGTATGCATATATTAATAATTGTGTATGTGTGTATGCATATGCATATTTTCAGCAAATACTTTATGTATTGGTATTAAAACTCCTCTCTCTCTCTCTCTCTCCTCTCCTCTCCTCTCCTCTCCTCTCCTCTCCTCTCCTCTCCTCTCCTCTCCCTCTCTCTCTCTCCTGAAGTGTATTTTTTTGATTTTTTGCTTTGTTAGCTAAAAATACAGGGTGTTGTTTGTTTTGTGTAACAGTAGAGGGAAATGTGCCAAAATGTCCCTAAAGATTTGCAGGAATGCTAATTTTACCAACTCTTTCTTACTTACTTCAACCTTCCTCAGGTATTTTTTCTAGAAGAGAGTTATGTGATTAGGTCTGGGCCTCTGGATCTTGGAGACGCTCCCAAACGTTTTTAAAACATTCCAGAAGTGGCTGAGCTTGCTGTGGGAGACGTTGCTTTAGGGGCTCTTGAGCCAAGGCTGGAAGGAAAGAGAAGACAGCCAGCAGTAAGGTGGATGGACTCGGTTACAGTGGCGATGAGTGCACCGTTGGGAGACCTGAAGGACCAGGCTAGGGACAGATCCTCATGAAGAAGATCTGTCTAAGTGGATGCTATGAGTCGACACCGACTTGATGGCAGATCATCAATCATAATCAATTTGCCGGGGAGCCCAAAGGCACCTTCAGGAACTTCAGAAGCTGGCTGGGAATGCAGCTTCAGTCTGCAATCAAGTGGAATTAGACCAGCAGACAGAAAAAAGCAAACTCAGGTTTTGCAGTTCTGGGGAGAAAGAGTGAGGAAAGGAAAAATAATGCTGAGCTCTGGGGAAAGAGCATTGGGGAAAGAACAAAGAGGGGCAGGGAATATACATGACTTGGGGGGGAGAGAGAAACCAGAGTGCCCAATAATATATGTGTCCCCCCCCACACACACACACCTGGAGCCATTTTGCCCAAGGTTCACTAGGTCCTATCAAGTCTCATATTAGGCACTTTCTGCACTTTTTTTCTTGTTCTCATTCAGGTTGATGAAAAAGGACTGGCTTCACAAATTATTTCCAAAGAGAAAAGAATTTCAGATAAACTCCCATGGGTGGAATGTGGTGATCTTGAACTTACTTAATGACAACAAGGCTAAAGATGAATGTGGTGGTTTCAGCTTTCACTAAGGGGGCGGAGGGGTTCACAGGGGATTAAAATACGAAGATGGTAGCTACAACCACACAACCAAAGCCCCACCTCTTTTTAATGTGTCCCATGTGCACACACAGAAGGAGCAGAGCTTTGATTGTGTGGAAGTCACTGCCATCTTGACTGTTTTGACCTCCTCCCTGCAGACCCCCTGTATGGGGTGCGGGTGGAGGGTGTACAGTGGTACCTCGGGTCACGAACTTAATTTGTTCCGCGACTCTGGTCGCGACCCGAATTGGTCACGACCCGAATCAAATTTTCCCATAAGGTTCAATGTAAATATGGTTAATCCGTTCAGAACCATATGTATTTTTTTTTAAAACCACAAAAATATGAAACAAAGTACAGTACAGTATAGTACAAAGAGAGAGAACACTAACCTTGCTTGAGGCGACTTCTGGCGTGGAGGAGAGGAAGGCGGGTGGGGAGGCGGTTATTGCTTGGAGGGAGAGTCCCCCTCCCTACAGGAAGCCCCGACCACGTGTCACAGCAGGGAAAATGGCCACGGATCCTGTTTGTCACCCGATGCGGAGTTCGCGAATGGAAGCAAATTTTTGCGAACGGTGCTGTTCGTGATCCGAATTGTTCGTGAACAGAAGCGTTCGTGACCCGAGGTACCACTGTACTGTCCTTAAGAAATGGTTGGAGAGTTTCTCCTTCCTTTCTCTGCCCACATATTTATTGAAGAATTTCAGAAGACCGTTTGGGCCCAGCTCCAGGCACATTTAATATTGCTTCAGATTCCTCTGTAAATGAAACTCTCTTACACACTTTCCCAGGGCTTGCATTTGTATGGACAGTAACGTTTTTGTAGCAATGACAAAAATGGGCAAAATATTCCAAACCCAAGGAACAACGTCTTATGCAAAACGAGCATTTTTGTTTGCCAACTTACATAAAGGATAAAAAAAAAAACACACATTAAAATTGAAGGGATGGCTTGAAAGGACTGAGCAGTCCAAAGCTATTCATTCACATAGAAACAGATGTTTTGGAATGTATAAAATAATGACACAGAAACTAATATTAAAAATAAGAACATGTAAAATGTATATAAAACGAACATCATGTCTTTTTATAAATAAAAATCCTAAAAACTACAAATATCATGAATTTTTTGACTGTGAGTATAATCAGGAATCTCTGATAAAACATAAATTCGGTTAAGGTCAAGGATTTTCTTCCAAGTAATGATGCTGAAGAATCATGGATGGATTGGTCCTTGGCAAATAAGGAGGAACTTAAAAAAATGCTGAGTTAAAGTCATTATTGGTGAACATCAAATCAGCCTTTAAAATCTTCAAATAAGGAACCATTCTTTGGAATAAAGAGTGAGACAAGTCTACTTTTGGCTTAGCCCAATGGCTGAAAGCTTCAGCGGTTCGAGTCCAGCCTCGCGTTAATAAGGTGAGCTCTTGTTTCTATACCCGCAGCTTCTGCCAACTCAGCAGATCGAAAACATACGTGAGTAGATAAATGAGGACTCCGGTGGGAGGAAAAATGCTGGCAGCGGCTCAACAGAGAGACGGGACAAGTTGCCGGTAAAAGCGCGAAAAACCGCGCTCGTCCGAAAAAAAAAAGGGGGCGCGAAGCAACGGAAATCCCGCCTCCTGTGCTGCCAGCTGGGCTGACGCTCTAGGAATTAGGCTCTGGCAAAGTCTAATTCCGAAACTAGAAAGATGCAATTGCCTTGAAAACCGCTAGGGGGCGGTCACTGCAGGGTCAGTAATGACTGTTAAGCAGATTAAAAAACAAAAAACAAAACCTAAAATTGTACAATTTCATTTTTACTTGAAAAGGGCTACAGGAGGTGGTCTGACGTAACCACTAGATGGCAGCAAAGAGATGTAGAAAACACTAACTCCCTGCTTCCATCTGCTGTTTTTCTGGATTTTTGTAGGCCAGATAGGGTAGCCCTCTTTCTACGGCCAGAGAGCTATAGATAGCTATTAATTCCAATACCACCTAGTGGTGTTTGGATTTTTGCACTAACTTTAAGGATAGTGTAGCATGTTTTTCTTTATTTTCCTAATTTTGCTACAATGGGAGCCCAGTAACTGCACTTGCAGTAGTATTCACACTTCGGAATTGTTGACCAGGAACACCTTCATCTAACATTTGTTTTCAGAAAAGCTACAGCAATTTGGAATGAGTTTAAGAACTCCTGATTTTTTCCCTTTTTCCAGGCAATTATTGCAGGACATTCTAATTAACCTAGAGAAGTCATGGTATTGCAGAAACATGTTTGGGATTGCTTGTAACAAAAGCGTGCAACTGGAGATCCTCTCCCCACAGTCTCATCTACTCCACCTGTCTTTTCTAATAAGCTCTGTCATTGCTTCAGAGTATATCACTGGATTGGAGGGATACAAGAGAGACCATTCATCTAAAATATATGAAGGGCTACTTTCTTATTGTCCATACTTGGCATCAATAGGCTACATGACTGTTGGAAAACTCTATAGAAGTATTGAAGCCAGGAGATATTATTGCTTTCGTATTATTTATTAACAGCTGGTTTAGTTCATATTTCATTATTTGGTCTTCTCTCACTTTCTCTCTGCATCTGAATTCTCTTTTCAAGGGACCAAGCTTTTCCTTAAGTTGTCCCCCTTTGCTGCCTTGTAAATACTGATACATCAGCTCTAATCCTATATATAAATCCTATGCTCAGCTGGAACGTCAACCTTTCTGAGGTGACCATTTTGATGCCTGCCAGATTACCCACCTACACTGAAAACTGAGTTGCTTGTCAAAAGGGGTACAGCAATTTTGGGGGCTGCAGTTTTTGAGGGAATGCCCATTTAGATTTATGAAATGTTGGGTTCATACATTACGTTAAGCCATATTGTTAAATGTTTAGTTTTGGCTTAGCACGTTGTATGATCCTAGTCACTGTGGTTACTAAATGTGGCTGATGACTTGGGACAATTTATGTCCCCAGCCAACTGTGGGTTAGTTAGTCAACCAAATTTGGATAAGCAAACCATGGCTTAGGATATGTGAACTAGGTTGAGTTTGGTTGAGTTTACAAAAAGCATTAAAACATAATATGATTTGTTTGGTTTTGGCTTGGTGTTATTTGCAAATCTATATATTGTAATTTGTAAACCATGAGGTTTACCACAATGTGTTGTACAAAATCAGCCAATAGGAATTTAGTTGATTGATCCAATAAGCCATGGCTCCATGCAATGCATGAACCAGTTCTGTGTCTCATAATGTGTTGACAGTGCTCTTATATTTGAAAACTTTAAACTTCTTGAGCCTCCCACCCCTGTGGATAAGCTGGAAGCCTCGGACATTGAGTGCCACTCAAACCAGGCATAAGTTTAGGTTTAGATAGCTTTCATTTTTGGCCCCACTTTCCTTTCCTTTATCTGGATTTGTTATTGGAGTCTGTGATGCTATATAAACAGGGAGCAAACCCCACACTCACTCACACTGATGATGTTACCTAGCTGGGTAATGAAACATCTGCCAGCAAACAACCAAGCTCAGAGAACACCCAGGGCTCCATCATTCAACCCTGAGCTACAGAGATTCTCTTCTATTGGATTTGTTATTTTTCTTCATTCCTGGTCCTAAGGGTGTTCTGTTCCATAGCTTCCATTCCAAATCTACATTTTCCAGAATCAGCATTCTGGAAAATCTGTCATTGATTCCCCGCCTCCCATCAACTTTTATTAGACCACATTTGAAATAGTGGTGATGATGACTAATGTTGGCTTCCTCAGACTTACCTATATGATGACTTAGATGGATATCGAAAAGTCTGGTAAAAATAGGGCTACCATTTCTGGAATGCAGAACTCCAGGCAACCACTAGATGGAAACAAAGGGTTGGGTTTCCTGTAACTCTTTACTGCCATTTGCTGGTTGTTTGAACCATACCGTCCTGAGACATCATAAAATGTTTGTACGTTAAGATGCTGGGAGAAAAAGAAAAAGACCACAACGCCTAAAGATAAATAGAAGCTGTCTCTGCGGTGACACCATGAAGGGATGTTCTCTAAAAACAGTTAGCGAGGCATCTCCATGCCATGATTAGCAAGGCATGAGGATGAGCCTTTAGTCTGGTGCTGTGATGGAATGGACTTATGAAGGCCAGGCTCAGTGAGATAAGCGTGTTCTTAACCCCCAACAAGAGCATGGGAAGTTCAAGAAGATGAGGCTGGTACCTCCCTAAGGAATTCACGGTGTTGTGGCTGGCTGGCTTGGGAACTGGGGTTCAGTCTGGGGAGATTGATGTCGGGTTCAGCCCAAAGAACTCCAAGAGACAATGCAAATACAGTTCTGTTGCATTTATTAGCTTCAACCTCCAGACAGAAATCTCCCCAGACTGAACCCTAGTTCCCAAGCCAGCCAGCCACAACATTGTGAATTCCTTAGGGAGGTGCCAGCCTCATCTTGAACTTCCTACGCTCCTGTTGGGGGCTAAGAAGACGCTTATCTCCCCAAGCCTGGCCTTCATAAGTCCATTCCATCACAGGTGCAGTGTAAAAACTATACTTCTATAACATCTACACGATCCTACAGCAAACACACTTACGCACACATATATACCTAGACCTATACATGAAGTCACAATCCCTCACTGGAAGGATATGGGATAAAACCGTACGAACTGAAAGCAGTGAAGGGAGTATCTAGGTGTGCTGTCATTTCAACGTACAATTAAGCATTGCATGGCTATTGGCAAGAAACTTTGAACTTTGCTTCTGGACCTTGTTCCTTATCTGCACATGGCAGGAAACACATCTATTATTGACCACACATTCACAGTTGAATATCAGCATTGTGTTGTGCTGCCGCAGACAACTATCTTGGCTGGAATAACTGCCAGAGGTGGGGCCCTTATTATGTAAGAGCTAGTTAGGCACCTTCAGCTTTAGGTACTGATTTTGTTTCTATGTACAGTGCACCTCCAAGCATGAGAGTATCTCATTATTTAATTGTTGTCATTTCACGGCTTAGGATTCTTGGCATGCTGAGGAGTTAATGTTTAGTGATTTCTCAGGAGGACTTTATGGATCAGATGCGCATAAAAGAAGGTACGAGGGAGCATTTTAAGACACAGATGGGACTCTGATTCTGGCTTCTTCCTAACCAAATAAACAGAACTCCTGAAGTTATTTTGTTTCCTTAAACTATTTATTTCAACAAGCACATTTCTTAAGACCGCAGGTGTCTTATGTATAATTAAAATCTTTTCTAGTACAGAGTTACAGAGTCTTATGCCATGCATCCTGTGTTAGAGTGAATAGTTGTTTATTTCAAAAGGTCTGTTTGAAAGCATCCTTTGTCTGAAGGATTGTCCAATTGAAGAATTAAAAAGAATTATATTGACATAATTTAAGTAACAATAATTATTTTTTCAATGTCTATTAATGTATGCATTTCATCTGCAAATCTTTATAATCTTTCCCCCTTTTTTCATGATGTAAACCCTCTTTTTTTTTTTTTTTTACCATGCATTAGCAGGAATGGGGAATCAATATTTGGCCCAAAGGCTGAATTAACTCCAGGCAAATAGGTCATGCAAATAATAGATGTGACTGCAGGCCACTGTGGACAGAGACATTTCATTGCAGGCATTGGAACACAGACACAACTCCACTCATGTTTCTTCCACTCACTCCGTTAACTCACATTCTTTCTTTTTCTCTGTATCCTCTCCATTGCACGTACAGTACTGCGCAAAAGTTTTAGGCAGGTGTGAAAAAATGCTGTAAAGTAAGAATATTTTCAAAAATATATATTTTAATTATTTATGTTTATCAATTTACAAAATGCAGAGTGAGTGAACAGAAGAGAAATCTAAGTCAAATCAATATTACGTGTGACTACCCTTTGGCTTCAAACCAGCATCAATTCTTACACTTGCACACTTTGCACATTTGCAGAAAGTCAGGGATCTTGTAGGATTAGAGTCAGGTGTACCGTTAACCAATTATACCAAGCAGGTGCTAATGATCATCAATTTCATATGTAGGTTGAAACACAGTCATTAACTGAAACAGAAACAGCTGTGTAGGAGGCTTAAAACTGGGTGAGAAACAGACAAACTCTGCTATTAAGGTGAGGTTGTGGAAAACAGTTTCATGTCACAGGTCATACACCATGGCAAGACTGAGCACAGCAACAAGACACAAGGTAGTTCTACTGCATCAGCAAGGTCTCTCCCAGGCAAAAATTTCAAAGCAGACTGGGGTTTCAAGATGTGCTGTTCAAGCTCTTTTGAAGAAGCACAAAGAAACGGGCAACGTTGAAGACCGTAGATGCAGTGATTGGCCAAGGAAACTTAATGCAGCAGATGGAAGACACATCATGCTTACTTCCCTTTGACATCGGAAGATGTCCAGCAGTGCCATCAGCACAGAACTGGAGGAAACCAGTGGGACCCAGGTACACCCATCTACTGTCCAGAGACGTCTGGCCAGAAGTGGTCTTCATGGAAGAATTGCGGCCAAAAAGCCATACCTCCGACGTGGAAACAAGGCTAAGCAACTCAACTATGCATGAAAACATAGGAACTGGGGTGCAGAAAAATGGCAGCAGGTGCTCTGGACTGATGAGTCAAAATTTGAAATATTTGGCTGTAGCAGGAGGCAGTTTGTTCACCGAAGGGCTGGAGAGCAGTGCAATAATGAGTGTCTGCAGGCAACACTGAAGCATGGTGGAGGTTCCTTGCAAGTTTGGGGCTGCATTTCTGCAAATGGAGTTGTAGATTTGGTCAGGATCAATGGTGTCCTCAATGCTGAGAAATACAGGCAGATCCTTATCCATCATGCCATACCATCAGGGAGGTATGTGATTGGCCCCAAATGTATTCTGCAGCAGGACAACGACCCCAAACGTACAGCCAATGTCATTAAGAACTATCTTCAGCATCAAGAAGAACAAGGAGTCCTGGAAGTGATGGTTTGGCCCCCACAGAGCCCTGATCTCAACATCATCGAGTCTGTCTGGGATTACATGAAAAGACAGAAGGATTTGAGGCAGCCTACATCCACAGGAGATCTGTGGTTACTTCTCCAAGATGTTTGGAACAACCTACCTTCCGAGTTCCTTCAAAAACTGTGTGCAAGTGTACCTAGAAGAATTGGTGCTGTTTTGAAGGCAAAGGGTGGTCACACCAAATATTGATTTGATTTGGGTTTGTCTTCTGTTCGTTCACTTTGCATTTTGTAAATTGATAAACATAAACAATGACAATATATATTTTTGAAAGCATTTTTACTTTACAGCATTTTTTCACACCTGCCTAAAACTTTTGCACAGTACTGTACATGTTCCATTCTCCGCTGGAAACAATGGGGAATATTTGAAAGCCTAATTGCTGAGTCAGACTTTGAGAAGGGGTGTTGATAGGAAGGAAAGGGTTCGTGTCTCATTCCCCAGGAACAATCTCCCAGCAAAAATGCCCTCCTTCACTACACAGTCGGGCTCTAATGTAGCTTTATTGATATAATTGATAAAATTGGAGGCTACTTTAATACCTCATTGCAGTGCAACAGTGATACTGTATCTTACCACCAACTAGACTAGCAGTTACTTAAGTTTAATTTATTTGAGGAGTAGGCTACTTTAATGGGAATGCAGTAGATAGGCTGCAAAACACAAAAGGGGGACTTACAATCCCCTTCACACCATTAAGCAGCTGTTGCCTGCCACTGCTTCACCCCAAGGATAGGGCTGTCTCCAAGCATCAGAGTCTAAAGTAAGATACCTGCAAATATCCAGGTATTTGCAACTTATCAGAGTAAGTTGCAAATACCTGGATACGTGTCTTGATTAAGTTAACTTGTTCCAGCCAATTGCCTCCTGAGTCACAAATGATTAATCCAGCCTCCGATCAGCAACTATGAGTCAAAAGTAAGGAGGCCTTGATGTCCTTATGATCTTGGGAACAAGTCATCTCTGGACCGTTAGCCTCCCTGTAAAGAATTTAAAGGAAACGCTTGAGAAATATGGGACAGGATAAAATTCCTTTTTTCTGCTTCTGGAGTGTGGCGATCAGAAAAGATAATCCAGCAGTTGTCTCTTCTGAAGATCAGGGAATTTAATATCTTTATAACCTGATAGCAAGCTGCTACTCAGAGGCTCCCCCTCAAAAATATTACTGCTGATCATCCTAGAAATGTGTCTGTCATTCACAGATTATCCTGCTCTGGGGTCACTTCAGCTTTTGCTTCATCATGCGTGACATTTTGTCATTAATTTCATGGGAAATCTGGGCTGTGTTCTCAGCTTCCTGATGGAAATTCAGGACATTTAGAACACACACACACACACATTTACAAATTGCTGAGATGCTCAAGATACCTTGCAATCTCTCTTGTCTGATGACAGCACCACAAAGCCAATACATTGTCTCACCTACAATCTCTAAATGCAGATTTGTGTAGCAGACACTCTAATTAAAACCATAGGAGAAAAAAGGTAAGACACTTGACATATGATGTGTGCTTAATGAGGGTGCTGAAATATTTGTTTGCAGGGTTTCAGCAATGGATCCCTTTTTAGAGATAGATAGCGTAAGAAAGCTTTTCTGCCACAGTTGCTGCCTGTCAAATGGGTGGTGAAGTGAAATATCATGCTTGGCTACAAAACAGCCCAGTTCCTTTTCAGGACTACTAGAGCAGTAAGAATAGATTGCACAGGCTCAAAAGCTGAGTTACCACAAATGCAGCAGGAGAAACAAATCACTTTTATTATAGTTTTGTACAAGTGCCAACAGCAGAAGATATACCAGGTGACACATTACAATTATAACTTTTAATTAGCTTCATGTAAGAAACAATAGAGAGCACCACCAGTGTTACATTTCTTGAAGCCTAGGATCTGTCATAATAATGAATGTTTGTTTTGACTATAAAAGGAAATGTTAAACGTCTTCGTGGCAGCTTCTACAGCAATTTGACATTGGGAATGTTGGAGCACCTCTACGATGCAGTTGTTGATGGGCAAATGGTGGATCTCCTCTCTGTGTTGCTGCAAGAATCAGAGCTGGAGAATATATATCTTGGTACTGTTGGCTAACCCATGATTAATGTGATTAACCAAACTCAATTTTCTGAGCTGGCATGATACAGTGAATGGGTTTGCACAATGTACTAGTCTGAAGTATGGATGAGTGAATTGTGTGAACACATTCTTGGAAATTCCTGAATGTGGCAGGAGGTAGGCCAGCCACAGCATCTCCTGCCTAATCCCTCCCCGGACCTCCGTCCTGCTCTCTGAACCTTTGAAATTGATCCTGGTATAGGGCCAACACTCAGGATGGGAGTGGATGACAGGGCAGTGGTCTTATCTCCTAATGCACCAAGAGCCTGAAGGAGATATGAATGCTTAAATGCTTCGGAATTTGCACTCCTGCCTTGAGCTTTTTAGACTGCTCACAGGCCTGAATGCCTTTTTCATGCAAAATATTCCCTAAACTGAACAACATCTTAAGGATTATATCAAAGAGAAGGTAAGTCTGTAGCCTTAGGCCATGATATGAAGATTACATGGACCAAGACATAAGCAATCAAGTTAACCTTCACAACATTAACAGATTATTGATATTAAGTGAGGGAATTCCACTTACTGTACAATCAGTTGCCATCGTTTTCAACCAGTTGGCCCATTGCTTTACGACTGCTATTGCGAAAGCTGGATATGGTTTAACAGCAAGAAGATCAGCTTGTCTGTATCAGAATTCAGATGATAAGATCCAGTACTTTGAAGATCTTTTCCCATATAAGCGCAGTATAAAGGATAGTGAAGCAAGTATAGGCAGATCTTCAGCCTGGAATTTAGGACTACCAGGTCTGGGCTGCAAAAATCTTGGTGACTACTAGATGGAAGCAAAGAACAGAAAAATCTAATTCTCTGCCTCCATCTAGTGTTTAGGCAAATTAGAATTAGATTTTTGCAGCTCAGATGTGGTAGCCTTATTTTGACCAGTCCCTGAATGTCAGAGATTCAAAAAACTCTAACTCTGGGCTGTCATCTAGATTTTTGCAGTCCCCATTTGGTATCTTTAGGGATTAACAGAATATACAGGTGAAACTCGAAAAATTAGAATATCGTGCAAATGTTCATTTATCTCAGTATGGCAACTCAAAAGGTGAAACCAATATATGAGATAGACGCATTACATGCAAAGCGAGATATCTCAAGCCTTACTTTGGTATAATTGTGATGATTATGGCGTACAGCTTATGAAAACCCCAAATTCACAATCTCAGAAAATTAGAATAGTGTGAAAAGGTTCAATATTCTAGGCTCCAAGTGTCCCCCTCTAATCAGCTAATGAATCCATAACACCTGCAAAGGGTTCCTGAGCCTTTCAATGGTCTCTCAAGCTGGTTCAGTAGGAATCACAAGCATGGGAAAGACTGCTGACCTGACAGTTGTGCAGAAAACCATCATTGACACCCTCCATAAGGAGGGAAAGCCCCAAAAGGTAATTGCAAAAGAAGGTGGATGTTCCCAAAGTGCTGTATCAAAGCACATCAATAGAAGGTTATGTGGAAGGGAAAAGTGTGGTAGAAAAAGGTGCACAAGCAGCAGGGATGACCGCAGCCTGGAGAGGATTGTCCGGAAAAGGCCATTCAAAAGTGTTGGGGACTTTCACAAGGAGTGGACTGAGGCTGGAGTTAGTGCATCAAGAGCCACCACACACAGACGGATCCTGGACATGGGCTTCAAATGTCGTATTCCTCTTGTCAAGCCGCTCCTGAACAACAAACAACGTCAGAAGCGTCTTACCTGGGCTACAGAAAAAAAGAACTGGTCTGTTGCCCAGTGGTCCAAAGTCCTCTTTTCTGATGAGAGCAACTTTTGCATCTCATTTGGGAACCAAGGACCCAGAGTCTGGAGGAAGAATGGAGAGGCACCCAATGCATGATGCTTGAAGTCCAGTGTGAAGTTTCCACAGTCTGTGTAGATGTGGGGAGCCATGTCATCTGCTGGTGTTGGTCCACTGTGCTTCATTAAGTCCAGGGTCAACGCAGCCGTCTACCAGGAGATTTTGGAGCACTTCATGCTTCCTTCTGCAGACAAGCTTTATGGGGATGCTGACTTCATTTTCCAGCAGGACTTGGCACCTGCCCACACTGCCAAAAGTACCAAAACCTGGTTCAAGGACCATGGGATTACTGTACTTGATTGGCCAGCAAACTCGCCTGACTGAACCCCATAGAGAATCTATGGGGCATTGCCAAGAGAAAGATGAGGGACATGAGACCGAACAATGCAGCGGAGCTGAAGGCCGCTATTGAAGCATCCTGGTCTTCCATAACACCTCAGCAGTGCCACAGGCTGATAGCATCCATGCCACGCCGCATTGCGGCAGTCATGGCTGCAAAAGGGGCCCAAACCAAGTATTGAGTACATATGCATGCTTATACTTTGCAGAGGTCCGATATTGTTCTATTTCCAATCCTTGTGTTATTGATGTCATGTAATATTCTAATTTTCTGAGATTGTGAATTTGGGGTTTTCATAAGCTGTACGCCATAATCATCACAATTATACCAAAGTAAGGCTTGACATATCTTGCTTTGCATGTAATGCGTCTATCTCATATATTGGTTTCACCTTTTGAGTTGCCATACTGACATAAATGAACATTTGCATGATATTCTAATTTTTCGAGTTTTACCTGTATATTATTTTAACTTAAAGTGTACCTACAACTCTTGATTGCTGGTATGACATGATGGAAAGGATGGCATTTCAGCCACTGTAGAATTCTACTTATTTTTTTGTCTAATCCTCAAATGACAAATTGCAGTTGTATAAATAATAGTTTCTATATCACTTTTAAAGATATAGGATCCTTACCCTATTTGCATGTAATTGCTTAATCAACCATTACAGGAATCAGTCGATGAGTGCAGACTTGGTCATGCTTAGAATATTCACTGAAATAACTAAGTCTTAACTTAATCATCACTCAGTTAAGTGTAATTAAGATCAAAGGATCTACTCTAAGCTTGGCTAAATCTGTAGCTAACACAGTGTCAAAGGAATGCTCTTCTGGACACTGTATAAAAATCACTATCAACAAGGCAGTCTGTATTTCATTCTAAAGTAATGTAACATGGATAACATGAAGAAATAAACTCTGATCAACTCTCTTGGCATACAGTCTGTATTTATCCTCGCTATAAGCTGAAACTATTCACATTTTTAATCAGTTAATTTCTATAGCTCATCCAAGCGCTAGGCAATTGGTGCTGGCGTCCTTGTCAATGAAGTAACATCTGTAGATGAACAGTTAACCATTTTATGGAGGAAGAGAAGTACCAGCAATACTTTAGGGCATGATGTTATTTTGAATACAACTTCAAAAGAATATTTTGTGTTGATTTAACTTATTGTCTAGTCATAAGAGAAACATGAATATACCCCTTGCCAATGAAAAATTAACAATGGACTTCCTTTTTATATTACCTTATCCTCTCAAATTCTGACTGTGATTTCTTCTTTAGACAACTCTCTGCTCTCAAATTCTAGCTTTTAATGATTTCCTTCGTAGTGATACGGGTCTGAATTCTGAGATACAGCAGCTCACTCTTGGGAGATTCTGACAACTCTTGTCTGAAGTGATTCAAGCTGCAACTGGCTTGTTTTATATGCCACGTTCACTTAGCTGAGTGGTTCTCCATCCCAGGTTTACATCCAGTTTTATATATTTGAATCTTCTTCAAGCTGCCCTAAAAGGTAAACACAAGAAATGGGAAAACTGTACATTCCAACCAGAGAATGACCTATGAAGACTCTCCTTTTTATATGCCCAAGAATATACAGCAGCCTGTAAATAATATACATTTTACTTATAAGTAATATTTATTTATATTTAGTTAGGAATGTATGAGTAAAATAAATATTATTTTTAAACCAACACATTCCTAGGGTTGTTCCCACAGGTCTTTTGGTAGTAATGGCCTTTTGGATTGCAGGAAGAGCTTCTGTGACAACTGTGGCCTGTTTTATCTCTCTTCAGGGACCTCTTATCCAAAACTTTGGGAGATGGGATGCAAGGTGGCCCTTGATCATGCTCTTTTCCATATCAATGCAAAGCAGGGCCTAGCCTCTCAATCCACTGCCCTAATTGTAGCTTGCCAACTTTTACCAGCTTGGCAAGCACAGACCGGAAGGTGAAAGTGGGAAACCAAATAAGGGCAGTCTGACAGGAACTTTGTGTGTGCTGAAAAGTGCATTGGAATATATAAAACATATAGTCCTGATGCTTTCTGCTGTTGCAGATGTGTCCCTTCTGATGGATAAATGAAAGCAGCCTGCAATTAGCACCTATAATCATTGGGAGTGCAGAATTAACTCCTAGAAACAGATGAGCAAATATAGCCACTATTTATCAATGAAAAATCTGTAGAAATTTTCATTGGTGAGCCCAACTCATGTTTTGATACTTAGTAGAATCTCTGAGAGAAATAAGAGATGTCACATTGATTAATACTACTAGTAGGAAGTCTCCAGAATGATGTTAAATATCTAATGGATATTAATGAATGTAATGGGAAATCATTTATTTCTGCAGAGAATTAAAAGATATGCTAAAGTTTGCCCTCATGCTTGAACTATAAGCATGGCTCAGGCAAAATAGTTTACCAGGGTCTAGATTGCACAAATTTTGTATATGTGAATTGCACTGTTTTCACTTTCATTAGACAACATGTTCAGCATTGGAAATGCTAAAAGTAATCACTTAGCAGACCGGATGAAGAAACTATGAACTATAAGTGGTAGAAAAAAATGCAGGTTCTAACTTTTGGTCATAAGCAAAGCTTATACATAGAATCCCACCAACTTTTATTGGTGTATCCATTAAAAGGCAAACATATGGTATGTGTGGATTGTATACATGCTTGCTTGAAAGTAAATACCCCACTATGGGGGATTTCATGGAGGAGTACCTTGTCAGACTGCTGGTAGCATGATGTAATGGTGTGTGAGAATGACCTTGGGAGACAGGAGGAAGAGCCGCAGATGAGGTAACAGTCGGATAAGAGGCAGCTGAGCCTGCAGAGGGAATGGGGGTGTGGCAAACATCTCAGAAGAGACCCTCCCTAGTTTCTTGGGCTGTAAAGGTGAGGGGGGAGACTTGCAATATTCTGTTAATGTAACCTTACAATAAAGTTAGAGCTAGTACTTCTGGGCGTACTTCTTGTCTGGACTACCTTGCAAGGCTGACACATGGTTCCCTACTCCTCTTCCAGTGATTTTGCTCCTTATGCCAGGTTGGTTTACAAGACTTTGATGCAATCTTGGATTAGGAAACCAATCTGCCTTGTATTTTTATGACCTGGCTGAGCAAACTGTGTTTGTTAGGACAATTATATCTTGGCTGAAAAAGTCCAGAAATCACATTTAGTCCCATTTTTAGTGGGAATCGTACAAAGACCTCTAATTCTCTTTTCTCATGACTTAACAGGACAGCCAAAGTTATACTTTAAGAGTGCGGTAGATAAGAAAATAATATGGATTCAGTTGGTGTGGTTGAAGGGTAGAACAAAAGTCCTGCCTGTTTTTGTCTTTGGCTCACCCAGGGATTGTTTAGTGACTCAGCTGGTGCAATTGTATTATTCCATTCATTTCCTGTGAGTCTGCCAATTATTGTGTCACATCATTTGCCTTTTAGTTTTTGTGCTAAAATGAATAGGATCAATTGACCACTGCCCTGCTTCTGATTCCATCAAACTGACCCTCGCTGTTTCCAGCCAGCTCTTACGTTCTTTATTTCTCACAACAACAATTATCTCACAAAGGTGTGTGAATTGGCTTGTATCACCAAGCAGCAAAACCCCTTGCACCTGCCAAATCAAAGGATCTGTAAACAGGTGGGGGGACATGTGGAAGCCAGTACAAGGAAAAAAATACCATTTTTGTGACAATGATGGGAAATTAGCCCAAAAGGTCAAAAAGGTTGGGTACATCACAGAGCACAGATGGCTCTTTGGCCAACCCATCTGCTGGCTGAATCCTCCTGGAACTCCAGCTGGGTAACTTTCTGAAGTGATGTGGTTTATGCACTTCACCCCAGGATGAACCTTCACATGTTTGTCCTGCCATCTTGGCATATGGCTTGCCATTTGAGGGTGGTATCTGGGATGCCAGCCCCTGAACTGGTTTGGAATTTTGTAGATTTGCCCCTGGTTCCCTTAAAGGGACCCATCTTTCACAGGATGCCTTCTATTGAATTATCCCTGTGGATGTGATCCAATGTGTCAAACTCCACCAATTGCGCCATCAGTCATGAAAACATCATTCTGTGACTTTCCAACTGTTATCTCTCAGTCTAGTTTATCTCACCAGCTTGTATTCTGGAGAAAAATTGGAAGAAATATTATATGTATGACCTTGAGTTTCTGGAGGAAAGATGGGATATAAATCTAACAAATGCACATAATTAATGAATTGTAGCTACAGCCAATTCTTGAAATTCAGTGCATGTCCTACAGCCACAAGTCTGTCCCATATCTGAGAACTCCTCTGGTGAAACACTGTATCATCCTTAACAGTATGGCTAAATGATATAAAAGCTGGTTTCCAATGCCCAACATGAAGTGAAACACAGTTTTGTGGAGGATTTTCTTTTATGCTTTATCCACCTTCCTTGAGTCCCTGTTCCCTGTCACTCTTACCTTTCCATGATCTTGGATCCCATGAGATGAATATTGGGAAATGCTTTAAGCAGTTTCTGCCAGTTTGCTCTGGCTTCACAGCTAAGGATGAGACCATTCTGAATGCATAAGTTATTTTCTTCCAGTTATGGATCATGATTCAAAGCCCTGTGTTGCATCCCACTTTCATTCAAGCCAGGTGATGTGCATATTGTCCCCCAGGCCTAAGGGTAGCCCTCATTACACTATAATGATACAGTATTGCATACCTCCATGCCACTGGCCAGAGGAATATTATCTCAGGCATTGAACTTCTGTGAAGTGTCTCTTATAGAGAAAGTTCCTTTTGACCAAAGATTATACAAGCCCCTTCCTCCTTTTGGTTAGCCTTAGATTGATTTATATGAGGTATGTGGCCTGGCCTAATTTTGCAGCACATTTTTTGCTGCAAGACATGGATGGCCCCTTTCAACCATGATGAGGCAAAACCCTTGGGAAAAAGCTGTTTTGAACAGAAAGATGGATGCACAGAGTTTGCTAATGGCAGACAAGCAATGGAAATAAAGGCTTGCAGAGGTCTTGAACCATGAAGTCTTGCTTTCCACTGTCCTTAAACAAAATTCCACTTCTAAAAATGTTTGATGAAAAATACTAAACTGAATCGATCACCTCCTTTGCCACTGTTAGAGCTGTAATCATCATTATTAGAACAAGCTATTCTACCACTGCTATTTTAAAATAATAAAGCTTAGGAAATCTATTCAATCCTGAAAGAAAACAAGGCTATAATTTCTATTTCTGTGCTATGATAATGGAAAATTACTGTATCTAGGGATGAATGGTGTCGTGAGTTACTGCCTTATGCAAAGCTGTGAAGAGTTCTACCTAATGCATGTCACAGTGTTCTATTTGCATTTTGAAGCCAAGTATTTTTTTTAACTTGAGATTCATGTCAAATTAATTTCTCAAAAGCCATTTCAAAAAAATGTAGACTTTTGAAGTACACATCATTGTGTGGTTCAAAATCTTCAAAAGAATCACAAAAGTAAACCTGCTCGTCCTAGAGCATTTCCACTGCCACTGCCTCGGCTGCATGAGCCACAGATAGGGGTATGGTATTTAAGATATTTTAAAAGTTTCTTCCAATCCAGGATCACCATACAATTTGGGGGCTCTTTTGGTTAAAAAAAACCCAAACCACATAAACAGGAAGTGCCAGTTGGCCAACAATGCAAAGGGGACTAAGAAATGGTTTGGGGAGGAGGGGAGGAGGCAACCCATTGCTAGAAGCCATTTGCGTGAATCCACTGTAGGATGTTTCATGGATATCTCTCCTACCCACAGTTTGCCCAAACTATGGATATGTACACTCTATGTACACCATTTTAAAGTGAGAGAGCCTGGATAAGGGTATGCTCTGCATCTCTAGCGTGGAGCCCAGAGATACCTCCTTTGGTATCAGCAACCGTCTTGTCATTTTTGGAGCAACATTTCCAAAACTGCTTACCTGCCCACTTGTCTGCCTGCAGAGGAAGGAGCAAGCCTCTAAGAGGTTTGATTCTTAGTTACTGGATGATCAGAGAATAATTTATCCCATAATTATCCTTTACCGTCTTCCTTATATGGTGGTTCTTCACTCCTACAATGGATGCTACTGTGGTTAGGGCAAACGCGCTCCTCCAGCCCTACACATGTTGCCTGACCTTTCCTTGCCAGGAGAAGGGAAGGGCATAAAGGACTTCTGAATGCTGGTCCACTGGGAGAGTTCTAGTGGCAGACAGTAATGAAGGGGGCTTTGCTAGCTGATGGCATTTAAAGATGGCTCACATTTCTTTTTGTATGCATGGCATTAGGTATTATATATTCTAGTACACCATTCTAATTGTTGGGAGATATTTTGGAGAAAGGGAGGAATATAAACATGTTGTAAACAACAACTAGAATAAATGCCTGAAAGGGTTATTGGATTATCTCCAGCAAGGAGAACAGGAAAAAAATCTAGGCAATAATAATCTCTAATGAGAGAGAGAATGAGAGAGAGAATTCCATATGTTTGTCTTGAATTCTCCTCTTTACATGAAGTGTCCATGGATAGCTTCCAGGGTACACAAACCAGCAGGAAAAAAAAAGTGTTTATTTCCCCCCACAATTCACTTTGTATTACTTTGAAAATGGTCTTTGTGAAAAAAAGATTTTTAAAATGTCAAATTATGTTATTAAGAAACAGTTCCCCTCCAAGCAAGTGTAGGGTGGCACTTTTTCCAGTACCTTTCATCAGATTTTCAAAGGGTCTGTGACCAAAAAACGGTTAAGAATTCTGCTGGAGCCAACATCCTCACAGAAATGTATGAAATCTAATTCTTATCATCAAGCGTTCTGGAATCGGTCTTGATCTGATCCACGACAGGCATTCCAATTCTCTGCAAACTTATTTTTTGAAAGCTATCCTACTGCCATTATCATATGTAACTTTCCCTGATATACATTCATAGTATTCGAAGCTTGTTTTGCCCAAGTAATTGTTTCCAAAAGCATATTATTTTGGTAGTCATGTCCCTAGATTTATGCATTTTGCTCACAATTTTTGAACTAAGAAATATTTTGAGACAGGCGTTAACAGACTTCTTGACTTATGTGTCCATTTATGCCATGATAAATTCTCTTTCGGTAGATTGTGTCATTTTTTTTGAAAAGAAACCGATGTCATTTTTTTGTTGTTTTTTTACAACCCCAGAAATCCAATGACTTTTCCCTTCTTTTGAATGCAGGGGAGGGAACAACTTCACATACATAAGGGTGAGAGAGAGAGAGAGAGAGAGAGAGAGAGAGAGAGAGAGAGAGAGAAATGAATTTAAATGGTGTAACCCTGGTGGCCTGAAATAAAAGGAGAGATAGATTTAATAATCGAGAAGAGCTGGAAGCTAAGGAGGAACAGAAGAGACCTCTGGCATTTGCAAAAGAAAACTTAGCTGTTATAAAGTAAAAAACACTCTTATAGTTAGATTTGCCACTACATAATGGCATGAAAAGCAGTTTCCCTGCTCAGTCAGTTTAGAAACCATTATTGGGGGGAAGTGTTTACAACTTTGCAGTTAAAATATGATTTAGGAGGAAGCTTTGCCCATAAGCGTTCTGATATTTCCTTCTCTATCAAATTCAGTTTAAATTGGATCCCCTATATTTTAATGAAACCATTTTGCAGGTTTCTAATGTTGTTTTCTGGCACCCTAGGGAAAGTGCAACGAATTATATTTTATGTTTACTGAACTCCTTTTTCTGACACTTTTCAAAATGATTGGTTGTTTAATTTAAGGATGACATACTGTTCCTTTCCCTTTCTTCTTTTTAAAAGAAAACTGGCAATTCTGTAGGCTTAGTAATTATGGTTAGCACCTCCTATTACCATATGCTCGGTTTATATAGATGAGAAAGTTACTCTGAACAGTGATCTATTAAGAGGCCCTTCTGTATGATTTAAAAGGTAATTTTTATACATTACCAGTAATTTTCTGGTGGAACTGAAAGCTGGTTCACATGATGGGCTTCCACAGTACCCAGGACTGCATATGGTTTGTGTATTTTTGTGTTCAGGGACCCCAGTAATAAAGGCTCATGATTGATAAACATATGGTCGTATGCTGGAACTGTAGAGGTTCCTCCAAGTGCCAAGATTTTAACATGCACAGAGAGTACACGCAATTAACCTTTAAATGTGGCTGCTGCACAGGTAGGTAATTTCTTCCCGTAGGGGACTCTGGCTCTTGGTAATGAAAGGATTTCAGCAGAGGATCCTCTGCATACTGAGGAAACTGGAATTCCCAGGATTCTTTGGGAGACATTCTGAAATCTGTGGAACAAGATATATGAGGTGTGTTTAATCGTTAAAGCCCTGCCCACCTTGGGAGGTTGGTAATTTAACTTCTCCCTTATTAATTTGCCCATTATGACCTTTCTCAGGTGCCTTTTCCCTCCATAGCTTCTTTATTATTTATTTATTTCTATTCCGAGGCTGTATTAGAAGCTAAAAGGTATGATATTTAAGGAAAAGAAAAGGGAAGGGGAGAGAGAGAGAACAGAAAACAATGAAATCATAAGTAGTTCTTACACCCATAATTTTTTGATTTTGTTATATCATGACCAGTTGGGTCAAAAAAAAAAAGTTTTGATAGAATAGGTCACAACTTCAGAAAACCTTCAGGCAAAGATGCTGGATAGATGATACGTCTGATCTGTGGAATTACTGTTTAACCTGTTCTCCTAAAATATTGAGTTCAGGAAAGCTGCTATTAAATTATTGAGATCCTATTAGACTGGGCCTTTGATTTGAAGACAATAATAACCTCCATGGTGTGCCAGCTGTTGCTCTTCTTAGACACAGACAGCCCAGCCAAAGGTGTCCTCCCTTCTGATTACATCCTGGTTAGATTACAGCAAAAACTAATTTTTGACAGCTGAGAACTGTTAAATATACAGCAGTTGGTCTGCTAGTTGGGAATGGCTGTGCGGGTCATATCATCATTTACCAACGTTGAGGCAGTTGCCCTGATCCCTGGTCTATGGAGGACAATTTAGTGCTGCTTCTAAACTTCAGACTCCTATATCACACAGGACCCAGCTATTTCAACGTCTGACTTTCAACACAGCAATCTGTGTAGTTTCAAGATGTTCTTCTGTGGCCCTTCCTTGGGTTCCCTTGCCATCCAAAGTGAACCGGATGATGTGATAGCCACTTAGAAAGTGTGTGAAAAAGGAAACATCCACAAAATAACCTGTAAAAAAATGGCTGTGATGCAACTGTCAATAAGTTGAAATAGATGGTGAAGGACTTCACCATGGAAATTGTTAGTGACAACCTATAATAACCAGTCAAATGCACTGACTGGAGTTGTGAGTTATAATCTATTAGCAGACCAGACATAAATGAGATAAGTACATTTTTCTACTCTCGGGGAATATTGATAATTTATTTGTGTAAGCCCTTCTAGAAGGAATGTAACAGAGAAATAGGGTATTAGCATATGAGCAACAATAGCTGTATAAATAAAAACAGAGTGCATTATGATATATTTTGGCAAAGGTATGCTAGCTTGGTCAAATTTTAAAAAGCATGCAACTTTGACAACCAGCTCCCCCTTCCCCTCCCCCCCCCAAAAACTCCAACTAGAACTGGAAATGATACCTAGCCAACCTGGAGAAATCATCAAGGGCATTTTGCTGTCTGTGTACAGTATGTGTGAGTGTCTGTGTGTATTTTCCTCCAACACATATATTGCTGTTCATTTGGCTTGAGGTCATGCATACAGCTGAAGCCAACATGAGACAGCCTATGTCTAAAAATCAAATCAAGGTTATTATTGTGTCTACAGAAAAGGAATGAAAGTTGGAGACCAAATAGAAATGTGTTAAATAATTCATAGAATTGTACAGTTTTCAAAAAGGCAAAAAAGGAAGAGAAAAAAGAATCAGGTTTGCTGTGAATGGATTTGGGGGTTTACAGGTGGAAAGCCAACAGTGAATCTCTAAAAAATATCAGGAACTGCAAATTCAAGAAATATTGAAAAGAATTATGTGAAGATCAGTAAATAAGTATAATTACTAAAGTATGAATAAAACATAACAGAGCTGAATTTTGTAGCCCCTAGTCTGATGTCATTAGAAAACAATTCTATTTTTATAACAGCTCAAATCTCTATTAAAAAATGATGATGCTCTTATAAAGAGGGGATGACTCTCGAATCCTTTGTGATACAAAATACGCAAAACAGAAAGCCTATAGTTTTTGTTATCATATGTTATCCAAAAGGGAGACGAATGATTTGAAATTCTAATATATTTTTCCCATACATAGGGCCTAATGGAGTCCCCTATCCTTGCAGCTATTTGCAGGCAACAGCTAGTGACCCAGATGTGATTAAAAAAAAATCCTCCTCCGCACTGAAAAATAAAGCAGGCGCTGATGACTGTTCCAGAAAGAGACATGGGTGCACATCTGTATCTGCAGCAGCTGCTCACATGGAGGCCTATTTCCCAAATATACCCTGAAGGCACAGGATTCAACTAGGACTGCAGCCTAGATGTGCTCTTGGACCCTCAATGACACTGGATTCACATGTGGCAGCTGTGTAGAATTACACCTGGCATGTCAACTGCTACTATTCCCAACCTTGTCAGATCTGGCAACAGTTACCTATCCCTGAGTCCCATCCTATCTTGACCATTGTGATCCATTCACAACAAGACTGTCCTTGAAAAGTGTCTGGACATTTCAGTTGCTTTAAAATGTGGCATCTGGGCCCAAAATACCAGGATCACTCTATGCCCACCTTGATGGTTGACAAATGGCTAGAGCAGTGGATGTAGCCTTCTACTAGAACCTTTAATGTAAGGACCCTGCAGAGCAACCTGCCTGTCAGCGATTTGTTTCTCTACAAGGCTGATAGGTAGTGCACGTTATAGAGGCCTGTTGTTTTCCTCTATCAGGAACAGGTAGACCAGGACCTCAATACAGTGAGAAGTCTGTTGCACCTGTACTAGAAATAAAGGTCTTGGCAAGCAGTCACTCTTTGTTTTCACATGGCTCTAAAAGGTAGGTTACTGTGTAGAGGTCCCAGTTTGCAGCTTTCTCTAGCAATCTTGGTGGGGGCCTCTCCACAGCAGCTGAAAGCAGCCAATAGAAGCTGGGCAGATCTCAGTTCCTGGTGGGTCGTTAGCATAGTTGCTGCCAAAGTGACATAAATGGGGCACATAGCAAGGCTTATGGAGGGTGAAGGTGGAAGACACTACCTTTCCATCAGGTCAGAAAAACCCAGTTAGCTCGCCTTGGCTATGGACTGGGGATGAAGGGAAGACTGTGTCATCTGGGTGTGACCTTAAAGAATGGTTAGTGAAGTTTTTCTTTTTAAATATAATTTTTATTAGGAATTTTGATTACAATAGTAAAAACTAATACAAACTAAACTTAGAGAAAGAGAACAGAATGGAAAGAAAGAATAAAAAGGTAGGAAAATAATAAAGAAAAAGAAAAGAAAGAATATAATAAAGAAAAAGAAAAGAAAAATATAGATAAGTTAATTGCAACCTTCATCACAACAAGTATAAACAAATTTAATAACTCTTCACCCCCCATAAGGTTAAGCAGATATCTCTTCATCCCACATCCATCCCTTATCTGTAAGCAAATCCACAAAACAACTTTTCAATCCTGGTGTCAGCAAAAAGTCCATAAAGGACTGCCTGAACTTTGCAAAAAAAAAAAAAAAAAGGTCTTTTTTTAACCTTGATCAGATAAACCAACTTTATATTCCTTCCTTTTACTTCTAACAGTCTTAATCTTTAGTTCATTCAAATACTGTTATAGGGCTTGATTTCTCTTCAAGTCTTCTTTATCCCATCGCACAGGTTTCTTCAAGGCTTTAACAAACCTCTTTTGTAGTTCAATAAGGAAACATTTTCCAGGTCATTCTCTTGGACTATCATTTCTATTTCCCTTTTAATTTTTAAAACTTTAGCCAGTTTCTTTTGTATATCCAGTAAAGTGTCCTTTTCCAAATCATTCTCTTGGCCCATCAATTGTAGTTCCACTTTCATTTCTTTCTCTGTCTTGTAGATAAAATTTGTTCCACACCTGTCATTCCTTCATTAACATAGTTTGGACATAGTCTATTGACAGAAGCAGACATCATTACTGACAGCGTTGATATTGTAGTTACTAATTTCTGGCTCCATTCTTCAAAGATCTCCTTTAATATTTCCAAGGTTATAATGTTTTGTGTCATTTTCTAAGTCCCTGTATTAACTGACATCAAGAACAGGCTTGTATTTTTTTTTCCTTCTGCTTAGAATCATTAGTCCCCTCTGAAGTCCAGTTTCTAAGATCATCACTTATCTTGGAGCTTGTTCTTGGAGATCAAGCTAAAAAGAGAGCTGTACAGAGAATTTTGGATATTGAAGCCCAAAAAGATATAGCCATCCTCAGTAAGGTTGGCAATTTAAAATGGCTGAGCTGTTATAAATGTACATTTCAAACTGATAATTACTTAAAAATGCAAATATCAAAACAACTTAGGGAGATATTCACACGAGCTAGATTCGACCAACTTGATACCATGGTCAGATATGGGAGATTTAACAGGATCCCTTATATTGAATGCATTTGTGTATGCGGAGCACCTGAAATTGAGGATATAGCATACATACTATTCAACTGTAACTTGTATAAGATGGTGAGAGACTTATACCTTGGCCATATGTTAAACAAACGGCCCATATGTTATTCTAATATGTTATTCACATATTAGAATAACATATTTTATGTGTGGTCAAAACCCAAAAAATAACATACAACACAGCCTTGTTTTTAAGCAAAGCAATGTGTTTGAGATCTACATATGTAGGGTCGATTGGAGTGAATTGCCGGGGTGATATGGAAATATGATCTGTATGATTTGTATTTTTACTTATATGTATACCTACTTATACTTATTATTCTATTTTTACTCATGTTTTATTTAATCTGCTTGCCACATTACTTTTGTAAAGAGTTTTCTTAATTAATTACTGTCTAATTGTTATTTTGATAAGGCCTTAGGGCTAATCAATAAACTTTGATTGCTGATTGCTGATTACTTATCTTTTGTTATGACTTGCAATAGCCAGGATAACCAAAATAAGTCTGTTTCCCACAAGGAGTTGTTTATTTTTTATAGTTAATTCCAAAATCTTATAGTAAAAGTCAATATTCCAAATTTGTCTGGACCCTTAATCTGTTTATAACTTTCTTAGATCAAAATCTTATTCAGCTTTTTGCTGTTTATTTCAAATTCTTTAAGCTCTTAAGCTTATAATTAGTCTTTTGTTCTGAGTTGAAGATGAAATTCACCCTATGACTTTTCAAACTTGCCATTCTGAAGGTCTCTAATAGCTTTATGATGGTTAATAGGCAATTTCCAAAAGTAATTAGAAAGTGATGTTTGCAAACTTAGTGTTGTTTAAAAGCCTGTGCCACGGTTGTGAGCAAGATGGCTAAACTTGTCATCTTCTGGCTGTCCTGCAGTCTCCTCATGAGGAACAGCCATCTGGAGCACATTTGGACAATCTCCTGTCCTCTCCTTATTCAGAGAGGTTCCAAGGAACTGGTCTACTCACTGGTTCATTGGTCTTTGCTGTGGTTGTCAGCTCTACTTTCAAGATGTCTTCAGGTCACCATACCTTCCCTGGAAGTCCTCATTAGTGAAGTATCTTCATGCCAAAGATGGGAATGAGGTTGTGCCCTCTGTTTCCTGCTCCAAATCTGTTAAATGTTAAGATCTGCAAGAAAGGGTCTTTGGAAGATGCTCCTGCTCTCAGAGGCCAGAGAAGGCCACCTCTTATATTTCTCACAAGCTCTGAAGAGCACACTTCAGGAGCTCTGTTTGCCCCCTCATTTTCTCTCTGTCTTTAGGAAATTGGTGAAGACACATTTCTTTGGCCAGATCTTTAAAAATCAAAGTTCTTATTATTTATGCTTTATCTGAGGTTTCTTTTAGTATTCTGATTTTGTTGTTGTTGTTTTAAACTGTAAGCTCCCTTAGTATATAAATTAAGTATAAATAAATACATAAATAAAGAGATCCAAGGAGATCTTGGCTGTAGCAGCAGCCAGCTGGAACCCCAGATATGCCACCTTGAGTTCAATCATAGAAAAAGATTGGAAAATGTAAGAAACAAACAATTATAATCTCCCTTGTTGGATCAGGCTGACTAAATTGATTTCAAGTTGCAATTACACACTGCTTGAATTTTAAAAGCATGGTATATGCGCATACCGTGTTTACCTAAGAACAACTTTGCTATAATCTGCACTATTGATCCATCTTGCCTTGGCATTCCCTAGGGATGTATAAATCGATGGAAATACAATTCATTTTATTGCCTGATTTGCCTTTTTTTTTTTCCCTGAAGAAAAATTTACCAGACAGTTTAGAGGCAGCGGTGGAGATGGAAGGTGCAGGGTAGATTTACATTTTAAAATCTAGGAGACGGTCCAGGTGCTTTCCTTTTCCTTTTTCTTTCTTGTTTACAGCGAAAATGTCCTGTATAGACACAGCAGTGCAGCAGACTCCACAGGGGGCAAAAAAGGAATTTTAAAAAAGGGAAGGGATTTAAAGAAACTCAGGCTCATCTTAAAAATGAACTTGAAGAACTGAAACATTTTTCTTGGGGGAAAAAACTCTTTGGAAAGTTGGCAGCCATATTTTGGTGCAGTATTAATACCCATCCTATGCAGAGAATGTCATCAGAAATGACAGGGAACCCAGGCTTGATAGCATGCAAGAAATGCATACTTTTCTGAACACCAGACTGCATCCCCCCTCAAATGTCCATTTCTGTTGCCAGCAGGCTTTATCTCTGGAAGATAGTATAGGAATCACAGAGGGAGGCAGTAATCGTTGGTACTTACATACATTGGCACATGTACAAAAGCTGGTTAATTTACCCTTTACACCAATATACATCAAGTCTCTTTAATATATGAAAGCGAGACAGATGATTGCTGGATTAATGAGTAGCGTGGGTAGATCCATCACCTGCAACACAAATGTTTGTTTACTCCGAAGGAATCTCACCCTGTTCGGTGAGGTTTAGTCCTAAGCATCTAGGCACAAAAGCCTTAATGTAGCCTTAATGAACATCATGACTATAGGAATATGTATATCTTTACCGGCAAGTCTCTGTTAAATCTTTTATGTTTCCCAGTGGAATGCTCTACTCTGGTCAGAATTAGTAAGATTTCTTTATATGGCTTATGATTTCTTTTGTGCGTGTGTGTGTGTGTGTGCGCCTTCGGATCAGTGTGGACTCCTGGTGACTGCCTGGACAAGTCCCTGCAGTTTTCTTGGCAAGATTTCAGAAGTGGTCTCTTGCCTCCTTCCCGGGGCTGAGAGGAGTGACTGGCCGAAGGCCACCCAGCTGGCTTCATGCCTCAGGCAGGACTGGAACTCTCGGTCTCCCGGGTTCTAGCCTGGGGCCTTCCCCAACCACTCCACCAAACTGGCTCCCTCTGCTTTCTTTAGGCTTCAACTTTTGGCATGTAGTATAAGTTACTTCAGTTGTGCTTTTATTTGCCCAGTGCTCCCAGTTTTATGATATACGGCACTGTAGGATCATGCCTGGCATAACTGCGTCTGTAAATGTAAACAATATTTCATAATGTATGAGGCATCTATTTCAGTAGTTCATATTAATTCATGCAGCCATCTTCGGCCTTCCCATATCCTTTAAATAGGAAAGAATAACTTGGCTGTGCACCCTGATTGCTCCATCTTTACCGCTCAGCTTTTCCCAGGGTTATTTTTCTGTCTCCAAACCAAGGCCATCGTGACCCTTATGTCTGCTGTCAACATATTTTGCTGATGCATATTTTCTTTCAAAGTTGCAAATATGGAAGTTAAAGACTTATTTACAGTATACTTTCAGCAAAAGTAAGGACAACAGTTTCTGTAGTGATGATTTCACTGGTCCTCAAAGGTCCCCACATAGCTGAAGAAAATAAAATGTCGGGAAGAAAGATCCAACCAAGTTGTTTCTCTGACTTGATGTGTAAGAGAACTGAGGGGTGTGTTCTTTTGGGTAGGGGAACACAGAGAAGCTGCAACGTTGAGAGGACTCAGGGAAGAGTCTTTGGGGGCAAGACCATTGCTTTTCTGGCCTCTCCCCCTACTGCCTAGTGACCCCCTCCCTGATTGAACTAGATAGTTCTGGTGATATCTTTCTATTCCTCCTCCGCCTCCTCCGGAGCTGGGTGAATTGCACCACTCAGCCACTTCATGTCGCAGTTCAGATTCTCCATTTGAAATGAGAGAATTCACTGGAATGGAAGGGTCCATTAGATAATGACTTTGTGGCTCACAGCCAATGAAGTCACTGGAAATCTGTTGCTGCTCCCGTGCCCTCACTGGCTGCACACCCACAACTCATATTTTGACAAACTTGCTTTTTAATGGTGTGCTTCTCCAATACTGTAGTTTGGCTTGTCAGCCAGTACTTCTCTGCACAATCACTGACGGTATATAGATGCATGCAAATGTCCCTCTCTCCAACCACTAAGTTCTTAACTGTCTGAATGGGGAAGCCTGAAAGGGTTTTGATCCACATTCATAACCTTGTGCAATTGGAGACTCTCAACTCCTTGCTAGAGAGGAAGCTCCTTCAGCCTGAGGACTCCACAGTGACTACAGTTTCTCATTGTTACATCAATTAATATTAGAGTTCAGACAAGACACAGCAGAGCAGTCACACGATTGCAGGGAGAGGGAGACATAGGAGAGCAGATCTTCCCTCAACTCTTGCCTACTTGTGTATATGCTGCTTAGTCTGGGCATCCCTAGTTGTGAGAGTACAGCCTGTTTTGGGAGGTTTCTGTTTGGAAATTCAAGGGAGGGTTTGGGGCAAAGGAGTACAGCCAGCCAGCCAGCCAGCCAGCCAGCCAGCCAGCCAGCCAGCGAGTTTGGTGTAGTGGTTAAGGCGCCAGGCTAGAATCCAGGAGACTGTGAGTTCTAATCCTGCCTTAGACACAAAGCCAGCTGGGTGACCTTGGGCCAGTCACTCTCTCTCAGCCCTAGGAAGGAGGCAATGGCAAACCACTTCCAAAATTCTGCCAAGAAAACTGCAGGGATTTGTCCAGGCAATCACCAGGAGTCAACACTGACTGAGAAGCACCCCTCAGAGAACCAAAGTGTTGCTGCAAAGTTCTCTTTGTCTCTGATGAGAATTCACATGTGTGACCAAAAGTGATCAGAAGACTGAAAGACGCCTGTACGGCTCTTTATCTCCTTTCTGGTGACCAAGTGGTCTAGTGCATCAGTTTAGGGGTGTCAGAAAGTCAGGAGCTTAGGACCTTTCTTTTCTGCCACCATCAGTCTTTGCCCAATGCTCCCTTTTCAGTCTTTCTGACACGGATGTTCTCTGAACTCAGGATCTCACGGGAAGAGGGGCCCTATCTCCAATCTCAGTGATGTTGGGGGGGGGGGGGATCTGATTCATCCTATGGGTCATATAATTACATTCTTAACATAGTATATGAAACATTTCTAAGATTTCTTTTAATATGTTACTTTGTTGGTGCCTCTCAGGAAATTCCTTTCAAATTCACCGTTCAAACTGGAGAGGTGACCCTCTCTAACCCAAGGATGAATCTTTTATTCAGGGCTCCTGCTCAAGAAGAAATGTTAAATGAGCTCCCAAGGATTCATTTCAAAGTATCTTGCTGAGATGCTGCTCAGATAACTTGGCAGAGACCTCACTAAAGAGAAAAAGATGTTAAAAAAGGAAGGCCAAAGTACCTGTCTCCATTAGAGCTGCTCTGTTTGCCAGTTTTTCCATGCAGCAGCTCATGTGGTGCTCCGCCTATTAATTGCCCTTAACTGTCAGTCGTTGGTCATACAAGCTGAAGTTTTAGAAAATCCTCTGATCCATATGTTGCTTTAACAGGAGAGAAACAGAAAAACCAAGATAATGTTGCAATTCTACTTCTACTTCCTTGGTCCTGAGGTGGAGATAAGATTTGGGGATCAAACCCATTCAATGAAATGAATCTTATTTCTAAATAAATATACTTAGCATTGTGATACACAGCTCACTGAAGTTGGTGAACCTTACATCATGAGTAAGGATGCATAAACCAGGGCTACATTGTTTTTTTGTAAAGCAACACATCCTAGCCTGGGATACTTCTGCAGTGCAGAGGAGCCATGAATTGGCCATCCCTAAGTTTTGGGAGCTGATGAGTACTAATTTGGGGGTCCGGCCTGCTCTCAAGACTGACCCTGGACATGATGGCTGCCCACCAGGCCACTGCTAGAAACCGACTGGATTATCAGTGGAATCTTTCTTACTTTCTCATAGATAGTGAGGCAGGGGGTAGCAAAATAGGTTAGAGAACACAGGCCTTGACGTGAAACACTCCATAACCCCAGCATCTGCTACATTGGGCAAGCATCCCCCCACCCCCTGTTTAATGGTGGAGCTGGACTTGACTGCTACTATTATGGAAAAAAGGACCTTGTCAGCCTTAGCAGGTAGACCAGATAGGAAACATGACCAGATAAACTAATTCTAGTTTACTGTAAATCTACATTAACAGAAGCTTGCAAGTCTGAAAATACAGTTCTCCCACCATCTCCTTTACAGCCTGAGAACTTAGGGAGAGTCCCTTCTGAGCCTCTTGCTTCACCTGCTATCCAGCTGCAGACTATGCTCCCTCTTGTCTGACTGTTCCCTAGGCAGCATCTCTTCCCCCTATCTCCCAAGCTCTTTCCCACATACCATTCCATCCTGGACCAAGAATGTTGCTCCTTTACAACAGATTACAAGACGCATTGGAACCAGAAGCATGATGACAGGGGGTATATTGGGAACCCATATATTTTCCATTGTGTCATGTGTGTGTGTGTCTGTCTTTCCCTCCTCCTTCAAATGGAGCCACAGGACCGAGATATTTATGTGAATAGTTTCACTTGGCTTGAAAGCACCTGTCCCTTCAGTGATTTCACAGTGCCAGGGATCACTTGGGAAGGGAATGAAATATGCAGTGCTTGAGTGAAGTCAATCCAAGAAGCATTACTTTAATTCCGCATTCTTTTTCTTTAGTGAAAATTGGCTACATTCTGCCATGTATAAAATATATTTTTTAAATTAAGAGTGTCTGGGAGGGAATGCCCCTTGGATTTATTAATTCATTTATGGTATTCTTGATAGACTCTCAGAAAATATTTTTGGAACCTAGCCCAAAGAGGCTTTCTCTTTCACTAGAAGTCATTTTAGATTATGTTTGCAACATTACACACAATTCTGTAGAACATATGTAAGATTTCTCTTGTTATGAGAGCCGGCATAGTGCAGTTGTGAGGATGCTGAACTAGGATTGGGAATACTCAGGTTCAAGTCCCTTCTCAGCCACTGGGTGAGTCACTGGGTGACTCTGGGCCTCTTGATCCAGCCTACCTCACAGGGCTGTTGTTGGGGGAAAACATCAGATGGGAGTGTATGTATGCCACCTTGAGCTTCTGAAGGAAGAGCAAAATATAAATCTAACAAATAATTTCACAAAGTATAAAGGCAGAAAATTGATAATATTCTGACTAAAATGTTCCCTTCCTTGAAATTTGCTTCACTCTTTTCAAGTAATCTGAACTCTTGAGAACTCTGAAATTCTCATATATGAAATGATGATATATGAAGTGGCGCAGAACTTCAAAGTACAGGTGAAACTCGAAAAATTAGAATATTGTGCAAATGTTCATTTATGTCAGTATGGCAACTCAAAAGGTGAAACCAATATATGAGATAGACGCATTACATGCAAAGCGAGATATGTCAAGCCTTACTTTGGTATAATTGTGATGATTATGGCGTACAGCTTATGAAAACCCCAAATTCACAATCTCAGAAAATTAGAATAGTGTGAAAAGGTTCAATATTCTAGGCTCCAAGTGTCCCCCTCTAATCAGCTAATGAATCCATAACACCTGCAAAGGGTTCCTGAGCCTTTCAATGGTCTCTCAGGCTGGTTCAGTAGGAATCACAAGCATGGGAAAAACTGCTGACCTGACAGTTGTGCAGAAAACCATCACTGACACCCTCCATAAGGAGGGAAAGCCCCAAAAGGTAATTGCAAAAGAAGGTGGATGTTCCCAAAGTGCTGTATCAAAGCACATCAATAGAAGGTTATGTGGAAGGGAAAAGTGTGGTAGAAAAAGGTGCAAAAGTAGCAGGGATGACCTCAGCCTGGAGAGGATTGTCCGGAAAAGGCCATTCAAAAGTGTTGGGGACTTTCACAAGGAGTGGACTGAGGCTGGAGTTAGTGCATCAAGAGCCACCACACACAGACGGATCCTGGACATGGGCTTCAAATGTCGTATTCCTCTTGTCAAGCCGCTCCTGACCAACAAACAACATCAGAAGCGTCTTACCTGGGCTACAGAAAAAAAGAACTGGTCTGTTGCCCAGTGGTCCAAAGTCCTCTTTTCTGATGAGAGCAACTTTTGCATCTCATTTGGGAACCAAGGACCCAGAGTCTGGAGGAAGAATGGAGAGGCACACAATGCACGATGCTTGAAGTCCAGTGTGAAGTTTCCACAGTCTGTGTTGATCTGGGGAGCCATGTCATCTGCTGGTGTTGGTCCACTGTGCTTCATTAAGTCCAGGGTCAACGCAGCCGTCTACCAGGAGATTTTGGAGCACTTCATGCTTCCTTCTGCAGATGAGCTTTATGGGGATGCTGACTTCATTTTCCAGCAGGACTTGGCACCTGCCCACACTGCCAAAAGTACCAAAACCTGGTTCAAGGACCATGGGATTACTGTGCTTGATTGGCCAGCAAACTCGCCTGACCTGAACCCCATAGAGAATCTATGGGGCATTGCCCAGAGAAAGATGAGGGACATGAGACCGAACAATGCAGCGGAGCTGAAGGCCGCTATTGAAGCATCCTGGTCTTCCATAACACCTCAGCAGTGCCACAGGCTGATAGCATCCATGCCACGCCGCATTGCGGCAGTCATTGCTGCAAAAGGGGCCCAAACCAAGTACTGAGTACATATGCATGCTTATACTTTGCAGAGGTCCAATATTGTTCTATTTCCAATTCTTGTGTTATTGATGTCATGTAATATTCTAATTTTCTGAGATTGTGAATTTGGGGTTTTCATAAGCTGTACACCATAATCATCACAATTATACCAAAGTAAGGCTTGACATATCTTGCTTTGCATGTAATGCGTCTATCTCATATATTGGTTTCACCTTTTGAGTTGCCATACTGACATAAATGAACATTTGCACGATATTCTAATTTTTCGAGTTTCACCTGTATGTGCTCAGTTTATGGGAAATGCTTGGTATATATTAAATACATTTAAAAGAATAAAATAAATTGTTTTACAGAATAAGCACCACCATAGGCCTCATTTGGTCAGAAAATACAGTTGAATACATCATCCCCAAGCCCCAAATTCTTTCGTTATTGGTGCAGAATAGAGGAAGGATCACCTCGTATCCTGCTTGCCATCCCTATTCTGCTGCTGTTATGTACAAAAAAGGGTTAAAGCTGGAATAACCAAAGGCTGCTCCTTTTGGGACTGTTCATGCTAATTACAGACACATACTGTTTCCAGGGTACTGGAAAGTACTGTCCCTTTTGATAGATATAGATATATAAATAATATAAATTATTGCCTGTCCTTCATAATTTTTTCCCCACTTTTGCCTGCTTTTTGTCCCATTTTGCCAATTATATTTGCTGATGTTCAATAAATACACACACACAAATATATATATATATATATATATATATATATATATATATATACACACACGTGCACACACATATACACACAGATACACTAATGAAACTGAGTGGCATGTATTCTTGCTCTGATCTGGATATAGGGATTGACTGGGAGTGTACTGGGTATAATTAAACTGGAAATTATCCACAGTAATTTTCCAACAAATATAGTATTTTACAGATAAGGAGGAACTTGATTTGTCAAAGATGGCAATTCTGTACTCTGACCAACAATGGTCAAAAGGGGTTAATGGATAATATTTTTGTTCGTATTGGTGTGCATGCATACATTATGGCTGAGTAAAGCTATTTGGATCTGTTGAAGATTTGATTTGTTGAAGATTTCCTCCCAAATCTGCCCCCAGACTAAAGCAGCTGCAGGCAGTTTGATGCTCTCCCATGGTAGCCTATGGACTAACTGTTTGTCAAATTAAATCTTGGAGCAACTCAAATAGGAACTGTTTTGCTCTCAGAGTGCAAAAGCAACTGGAAGCACACCATCTTGAGACCCCAGATCTTCAGCTGGAGTTGAATATAGGCTGATTGAAAATCAGTTCAGGGCTTTTGGAGAAGAATCTTAATGGCTTTCCTTCTTGGTGTGGAAAGGACCGGCTTGTTGCATCTGCTGCAGACATGAGTTAGATACGTAGTTCTTTTGCTTTAAAAAAGGCTTCTAGGAGAAGTTTTTGACTTTTTCATGCCTCCTGGGGATACTAGAACATGACTTACATTAAGCTAAACCCCACTTGTTGGTTTGTACCTGCTGAGATTCAGAGACATTAAATTCAGGGTAGGGTTATCAGACATCCAGCAAAAGGAGGGCATGTCTTCCTTTTTGTCCTTGTGTCCTCCATCTGGCAGGCATAGCCTTAAAATCAAACATTGTCTGGCTTTTTGAGTGTCCTTGTTTTGTATATAGTTTTTATTAAATAATTTTTTAACAAAAGAAAAGCCATAAGAGAAAATAAAAAGAATAAGGAAAAATAGTGAGTAGTGAGAAAATAAAATAGAAAAAGAAAAAGCAGTAGAAAAAGAAATAGAACAGGAAAAGAAAGAAAAGGAAAAAAGAAAGATTATAAAGAAGCAGCTTTCAATCTTCTTGACAATGGTTATAGATACATTTATATTTTACCTTCTCTCTCTAAGGTTACATCATAATTTCCTTCTTTCCATATTCTGCCCTTTCTAATTGTCAAATCCATAAATCACAAGTTCATTTTTCTCTTTTTTCAGCAAAAAGTCCACAAGGAGTTTCCAGTCACTAATAAATGTGGCTTTTCAAGTGTCTTGGGGTTGTTGTTTTTTTGGACTGTTTTCACAACTGTAGTCACTGAAACTTTTGTGTATTGTGACCCTGTAAATTGTCTGCTTCTTTTTTTCTTTCTTTCCCTCATCCATTGACAGATTCGACAGTCTAGATTTACTTTACTTAATTTATTTCCTGATTCCATCAGTTGGCTTCAGTCCAGCCCCTTCAAATCTAGGATCACTATAGTCTGTAGTTCACATGACTTGTCATCCGTTTCTGTGGTGAAATTTGGAAAGCACATCATCGTCAATTCTATTTTATTGCTAATGTATATTCTTGGAAATAAAGTTTGTTGGAAAAATATTGAGATTGAAAAACCAGTCTTTCTGATGGTGGAAGAAGTAATTCCAAATGCGTGTAGGCCTGAGTATATTATTGTTGCAGTTGCTTGCTGTATTTTTTATCACAGGTGCCAGGAAAGTTGAACAGTTAGTTTGTCCTCCTTTCCAATTGTCCATGTCCTTCTTTGCTTGTTCAGATATCTGGTAATCATAATCCAGGGGTTAATTCTCTCTGTTCAGTCAAGGCTCACATGAGGCTAAGCCCAATAATTTTAGGAAGAAGGGCAGCGGAAAGTGTTGGACTAGGTCCAACCAGTTGCTTTTGCCCATTTGGGAAATAACAGGCCATAACTTGTATTTGTCCATATTGGAAACGTTTATTGTTATGTTTATTATTTATTATATTAAATAGGGGCCTGTGGTTAATCATGGTCTGGCTCTCCAAGAGACTCTTTTCTTCTTTCTGGGAACAGCCGGCCATGAATAGCATTAGGGCCTTTCTCCAGACATTTGCTGTACTCTGTTTGGAAACGGGGCCATTATACCAAGCCCCAAATGTACATTTACATGACACCAGGCCCCAAATTTCTGTTTTATTCCAGGGAAAAGGTTGTGGCTAATCATTTGCCCAAAACTGAAACAGCTGCAGGCAGTTTGATGCTCCCTCTTTGGAACAAATCTTTGGTTAAACTAAATTCTGAAGCAGTCTGAACTGGAACTGGTTGGTCCTTTAATTAATTAATTAATTAATTAATTAATTCAATTTACACGGCTGCCCATGTCAAATTCATGGTTCTGGGCGGTCATATAAGCTGAAATACAATACAAATAAAAATATACTGTCTTCAGATTTTGGATCTTTAACAGAAAATGAGTCTAGGCTCATTCTCAGAGGCTTAACTCAGCATGGACTTCAGGAAAGGAATGTTAATTAGTCCCCTCCCCTGTATGCAAATAGGCAGCTTGTTACAGCCTGTAGAGGTTGTTGAGAAGACACTGAAGCCTGAAAGAATGGCTGGGCAAACTCAAGTTGGAGATTTGGGAGAAAAAAATTCTATCCCCTCTCCTCCTTCATTGTTAACAACTCACCAATTCTGCATTTTGTAGAGATGGCTAAAAAATTTTTTTTTAAAAAATGGATCACTGTAGCGTGAAAGAGCAGCTGGGAAAGTTTGATGTGAAGTAAACAGACAACAGTAATGTATTTGTGGCTAGCTGGAGTTTAATTTAAGAGTTATTTTTTACTTTTTTTCTGAGGGTGTGTTTAATGTTTTATCCCAAATTTCTTTAAGAAATGAAGTATTGTAGTTGTATTCTTTTTTTCTCTGATATGTCCTTTAGTTGAATCTATAATCATCTACACATGGTTGTGTAGCTTGTAATTTTTGTGTTTTGTTGGTGATCTGCTGAGAACCTGTTTGGTGTGGTAGTAGAATAACACCCACAGTTACTATAACAATGGACTTCTAGTGACCACATTGTGCTAGACTCTGTGCCACCTCCATGTCCACTGATGAACTGCATCATAGCCTGTCTTCTACAAACTTGAAGAGCTACCATATAAAGCATCAGAGCCAGAAGTCAATACTCACTCAAAGACACCCCCCCCCCCCAAAAAAAGGCAGTCCACTAGGTTTGGTTTTGGACAGGAACTGTTGTACAATGGCACCTGTAGGCTCTTTCTGCTACTGTCAGCAAGTCCTCCTTTTGGTGTGTGGATGGCTTCATGATGCACTTAAGAAAGGGAAGGGGCTTGCACCACAATGCTTCTTTCATCAGGTTGCACCCCCCTGCCTTAACCTCCTGCTGTTGTGATAGTCAAACTTCTCATGAACGCCCTCATGAAAGGTATATTCTGTACAGGTTTAATACAGGTGGTCCTCACTTAATGACCGCTTGTTCAGCAACCATTCAAAGTTACAATGGTGCTGAGCAAGTGGTACTTATGACCAGTCCTCAAAGTTCTGGCTGTCACAGTGTCCTGTGGTCATGTGATTGCCATTTGTGACCTTCACTGCTGGCTTCCGATAAGCAAAGTCAATGGGGAAGCCAGCAGGAGGTTGCAAATGGCAACTGTGACATCGCACTTAACAGTGGTGCAGGATTTGCTTAACAACAGCAACTGGAAGTGCTAGAACTGCTAAGCAGCAGCCACATGGCATCATAGTTTATGACTGCATTGCTTAGCGATGGAAATTCTAGTCCCAGTTACCATCGTTATCTGAGGACTACCTGTACAGACATCTATCCCTTTTTAGTCAATTCAGCTCACACCTCTGTATAAGTACAGCATTATGGCCTGAATAATCCTACATTCACACTTAGGGTTGTTGCAGATAACTGTGCAGATATACTGGAGGGTTTTCTGTCTGCGTGGCCTGGAAGTTTCTGTCTAAAGTCCTCTGTTAGCGAAGCTCTATCTCTGTTGACAAAGGCCCTTCAGCTGGTGTCACACACGTAACTCTTGCTATCTCTACCCTTTGAAAAGTCATTAAAAAAAAAAAAAAGAGTGCAGGTGATGGGTTTTGTTTCACCCAACAACCAGAGATGGAGCCGAACATAAGGAATTATCAACTAAGAGAGGAATCAAAAAACAGCAGCCCTCTGGCATTCCATCATTTTTGGCCATCAAATTGCTAGAGTTCCCACATTAAATCCTGCGCAATGTTATTAGTGGCACCGAAACATCCATTTCTTGCTTTGTACAATTCAATTAGCTCCTCTTTCTACTTTTTCTCCCTTAAGTGATATAAAATCTTTTACCTAGATAGATTTTTATCTGCATGGTATAACACGTAGGAAATTCCATTTTCTTTATAACGAACCAGCAAACAACCTCTGTCTTCAAGATTTCATTGTTTGCGCAGCATAGTAACTTACTTTTGATAAGTGGTGTTAGGAAATTTTTGACCCATTAGCTTTGAATTTTTAAAAAATGCGCCAGAAGGATATATGACAGGTTATGACACTGGCTGAGCACCATAGTGATACTGACAAGCGCTTGAAATTTTGGCTAGCATAATTTCCTGTCAAGATTTAAGGCTGAATTGAGAAGTCATTCACAATATTCACAAGGTTTCATGGGTTGTCTGTTGCTGTGATTCAACCGTCTGGCTATTTTAAAAAGTCATATATTGACAGCAAAACAGGTCTCTAAATAAATCTGGAACTCAAGACATGTGTTTTGGATTTATTTGTACTGTTATGTGTGCTTAGTCCTTCTCAACTGATGTTTACAAGTGAACCTATTTATAATAGCAGTCCGAGGATAGCTGGTGCCACATAGATTAGAGGAGGTGTCTTCCACCCAGCACCAGGAAGTTCTGGTAGAAATGACTTTTTCGTAATAGATTTACCAAAAATGTATTTTCTGAGTGGCAGTTAAGTGGCCTATTATGCCTGAGATGTTTGGGTCTGCATCCCTTTGTTTTCAGTTACTTTATTTTATTTTATTTTATAAGGCAGGATCCCATTTTTGTAAAGCAAATTTTTTTTAAAGGAAAGGTCATGCTATTAAAGGAACGCAAGTATAAACTTCAAATAGAGATCAGTATAAATCTAATCTGTCTTCTTGTCTGATTTAGTAGGGAGCATGTTTCAACCCATCATTTTCTTTAACTGATAGGTAAAAAAAGATTTTAAAACTATTAAAAATCCACATTAACTTTTGCTTTCTGGCACATGGAACTTTTGCAAATTTCTCAGATTTATATCCTTACAAAATTTTTTAATACACATGTTCTTGATGTCATTCTTTGCTGGCAATAAAAATGTAAATTTCTTTGATTTTACTCTGTTATTTTTAAACACATCTCTCCCAATCAAATATTTGTATGGGCGCGTATATAATTTTGAAGAATGCACGATGGACACTAGCAGATTCTGTTTAATGTTGCTGTTTAATACTGCTGTGGTGGATTTTATTTTACAGATTTTGCAGAGCTGCTCCCATAGAAATCTGTGACAAATTTCTTCTGCATCTCTAACTTCAGAAGTCCCAATTGCTCAGTGACATCTCAGTGACGAACATTTAGATTTTCTAAATGTTATGGCCACATATGTTAATTTGAAGAAACCTAATGGCTTTCTTTCATTATATGGTAACTTTCCATTGGTTTTATCTTGCTCAGCCTTCCCTCCTGAGGAATTTGCATATATGAGCAAGTTATCTCTATTACCTTTGCTCTGAACTGAGCACATCACTACTGATTATCAGTCTGATTATAAGGCAGCACCCTATGATTTCTAAGTATTAGACTCCATCTAACTGATTGATTGATTGGTTGATTGATTATGTGCCATCAAGTCAGTGGTCTTAGCAACTACCCAGATTTTCTCCATGATGATCTGTCCCTAACCTGGTCTTTCATGTCTTCCAATGGAGCACCTATCACCACTGTCATTGAATCCATCCACCTTGCTGCTGGAAGGCATCTTCTTCTCTTTCCTTCCGCCTTTCCCAGTATTAGAGCCTTTTTCAGAGAGCTAGGTCTTTGCAAAATGTGCCCAGTTATAATAGGTATTCTTTTGAACTTGATGGGAGACCTGGGTTCAAATCTTTCCACATCTATTAAGTTCACCTGTTTGTTTTGGCAGCCTGCTATTTCTCAATATAAATGTGCCTGTAGGGGTGTTTTATGGAGAAACTAAGATGTTTCCCATGGAGATCTTGGTGAGTTGCATGAAGAATAGCAGAATAGAAGTGTGCCTATTTATATTCCAATGCCTTGCATGAAGCAGAATCTCTCTTGTAGTTCATTTCCGTCCATCTGAGTATAAGAGACATAATACTTGTATTTCTTCTCAAACACTCTTTAGAGGAAATCCAAGTATTATGCTTCTTATGCTGAGACTGACACTGGCATTAATATTGTGTTCAACCCTTGCATACATTGCTGTTTCTAACATCATCATGCACGTCTATACATATAAATTTTAAATAGGCTCTGACAATCCCCATTGCTATTTGAGAAACTGTGTCTCTGTGGCTTATACAGGGGAAGAACAACAGGGGAATAAGCTGTAATGTCTTATTAAAGGGTACATTCATTTTAATAAGGAAGCCTCATTACAAGCAAATGCAAATCGTATATTTCATTCTCAGCCATTTCAGGATTTGAGGATGCATCTAGGTTTCATATAATGAGAAAAGAAAAAGAACAAAATTGTTGTATTGAAGCAGTGGGCTGGCTTTGACCGCTAAAACTAAGCATCTGGGCGCACTCTGTTCCACTTTAGACCAGTCAAGCTGCAGGTAAATAGCAGGCAGACCAATCCTATGTCTATTCGTATACTGTACAGTTGTAAGGCCATCACTGTTCACTGTGACCTCTAGGTAAGTGTCCATAGTTCATTGTTCTTACTTGGCAGTAACTCCACTCTACTCAGTTGAACTTACTTTGCATGGGGAATCCAATATCTCAGATGGCCCTTCTACTCAGTGAGCAATTAAGAGATAATGTATGACTAGAGTTGAGTGGATTGCATCTTCTTCAATGTAATGTCCTCCATATATACTGGAACCACAATTTCTAGAATTTTTAACAGAGTGGTATATACAGGTTTGGGGTTACAGAAGCACTTTCCAGAACAATCTTCTGAATTAACCAGAAAACTTAACAGTAGACTACTGCAGGCATGTTAGCACCTGATGGGGGGCATGAATCAATTAATTACTTGGTTTGTTTTTCATCAGATGAATCTGTAGTTTCCTTTCCCTTGGCGACATAAATGTAAGCAAAATCACTGAAGTCAGCAGGCTTACTCTTGAGCAAATAAGTGGGAGTGCAAATCTATACACTGAAGTCAGTGAGGCTTACTTTGAAGGGGAAATATGTCAGATTGGGCCATTAGTTGTGAGTTTTTGCAGAAAAAAAACGGCCAGTGAGTTAGAGGTTGGAGAGGCAACTGTGCTTCACTTTGAAATACTTGATGCCACAGAGGGGACCACGACTTGCCATGTCAAGGCAGTTGGCATTGCCTCAAAAGCTTTGTCTGGCATTTCCAGTAAAGGCGCAGAAGCTTATTTTGGCTATCAGAACCGGGTCTTGAAGTCAAGCAATGTGGCTGCTTTGCTTTTAGAGGTAGTTTCAGAGGGACTTCAAAGGGACAGATTTGCCTTCCTTGGAGGGAATTAACTCTTCAAGCTTTGCCAAGCCCTATTAAACAGCCACTCCAGATGGCCTTGGCTACTGAATCATAAATGCTGTCTTTAATGGGAAATTTGTTCAGCAAGATAGACAACTGTTGCCTGTCATGGTTAGAGAACTGAACCCAATGGCTCAAATCACCTCCTTATAAAATGAAAAGGTAGGCAGGAAGGGCTTGAGAAACAGTATTTGTTGCTCATTTAAGGTGGATAAGGTAAACTCCATTGTTCATGCATTTCTTTAAATAATTTAATGCTTACTGATTTTTTAAAATAGTAATTCATTCCCCACTGAATGGAAGATTGAATTGGAACCTTGAAATACATGGAGTAATTACTGTGAAGCATCAGGCAGCATTTCCACCCCCAAAGCCATGTCAGGCACCTGTGTTCAACATTGGCTCTTAATATTTCCACCACATTAGTCCTTCTAACCCAAGATACGCACCTGTTTTCAGGCAGAGGGTCATAATCTGGACTTTCATCCTTTATGTGCAAGGGGGTTACAGTGACAGCAGAATGATTTGTTAACCTCCAATTGCCCACAACACACTCCCCAAGCCATGCTTACAACTTCTCTGCCATTTTTTTGTGCATTGGGGAAAAAAGTTTTTTCTCTTGTAAGATGGACTATTTACATTCAGACTTCTTGCTTCGTGGAGGCTAGTCTTTTCCCCATCCTGTTGTTCCCAACTCCAGCTCCAGCTGGGGCTACCCCATTAGCCCCAGCTAATATGTAAGATCAGTGAAAACATTCATTTACTCTTCCTTCTTCTCCTGATTTCAGTGGCATATTGTTTGAAAATGGAAGGCTGGATGGGTGAGTTACCACCAAGGTGATCTGATCTGCCATTGTACATGAATTTTTTTTTCACTATTTCAGTAGGATTATGGTATCACAGTGTGCTAAAAACCTGATATATGTACTTCATGCTGTACTGTACTTATGCTTGTGTTGGGTTTCAGAGGCAAGCAGTTGTGTATGGGGAAAGGAAACAGCAGCCTGGGGACATTTGATTGTGGAGGAGGGAGAGAAGAGTTGGGCACTTATTGGCTGATAAAGAGAGGGACCCATGAAGGGCAGGAAAAGGGATAGGTGGACTGGTCAGTTTAAGGACCAATCAAGCTTCACTGAAGTCAACCTAGTAGTGCAGACAATGCATAGCAAGGGACAGCTTAGGCTGTTAGCATGGTACAGATGGACTATTTCCAAAGCATTTTCATTTATAATAGCACAGCCAAGCCTAGGTTGCTATTGGACACTTTTGTACAGGATGGGCCTTAGAGATGGTCTATCACAAGTCAGTAGGGCTGGGATAAAAAAAGTAGTTTAAAAGTTATCCCCTTCTGTCACCTAAAAAAAAATGGCAGTTTAGTGGTAATCTTTAGAGGGCTTTGGGGCCTGCAGGCCCAGGGTGAGCACCCCTGTTTTAACATCTTGCAGTGACTCTTGCATTTTGCAGAGCACTATTTAACTCTGAATCTGCGGCAGTAAGGGAGGTAAGGCAGGTTGTATCCCGTGGAGTGTGTTTGCCTGGAATTGCCATGGGACAGATACATTCTCCCTTCATTGTGGTTCACTGTCTCTTAACTGCCTATCTTCTCTCGCTCTGGATTTATGGTTGTGCAATTCCTTAATTGTGGAGCCATGCCACGAACTTATAGCGGGTTCTCAGTAACCAGGTATCTGGTCACCAATGAACGTTTTTGCATTTGAGCAAAGTAATTTTACTTAATAGAAGTACTTGGGGATTAAAAACAAAACAAAACAATGAGCTGTGCCTCAAACAAAGCAGCTGTCATTACAAAGCAGCCTTAATCGAAACAAACTAATTTTAAAAGGGAAGAGAAATTATTAAAATTTAGAGAATTGCCAAACAGCCTTTTGAAATAAAAGCCCTCAAAGGTAATTTGAAAAAGAAAGACAAATACATACACGTATATTAGCCAGCAACCTAGTCTTATTAGAAGCAGAATTTTACATAAAGTCTTTTGTTACTGCTTAACTATGGCATCCAATAAATAATATCAGTCCAATGAAGATATTTCAGCTGGGTATGTTGTGGAGATGCATATCCAAAATACTTATAAATCATCCCGCTTCTCAAAATTTAAGTAAGGTTTATGCATTGCCTTTACCCTGGACTCAATCATTCTGGGCAATACAAAAAGCCTGAGACTGATCTCACTGTATTATGATTTATTATAATACTTTATGAAAGCATTCCACGTTTCCCAGCCTCTGTCTTGTTCATCTTCACCATTTCCTTGCAATCTTTATTATTTCTAATCCACAGTTATGGCATAGCTCAAGGTCACCACAGAAATTACAAGCGAGTAGGGATTTCAGTCCATCTCTCTCTGGTGAAAATGCAACATCAGTTATTCATTGTGTTAACATTTGCGGCTGAACATTTTTGAAACAGTGCCTTAGAGACCCAAATTATCATGTACCAAAGGAACTCTTTAATACTTGGCAGCTCATACACCAGCTAGATATCTGTATTCGGTCTTCTTGGTAGAGCCTTAGGCTGTTTTTAAATACCGTATTTTTCCGACTATAAGACGATACTTTTTTCTAAAATCCTTACCCTAAAAATTGAAGGGCGTCTTATTTAAGGAAGTCAGCCGAGGCAAAACTGCCCATACTTTGTCTCTGCAGGCAGCTTCCTCCTATTGCTAGCCTCCAATCACGAGTGAAATAGCTTGTCTCCCAAACAGACTTCCTCCAATCACGAGCCTGATGTAACTGATGTCAGCTGATGCTGAACAAACCAATTAGAGAAGGCTGTTTGCAGAGAGAAGCTATCGGCAGTTTCACTCGTGCTTGAATGTAATCAGTTATGCAAAAGAGCATGGAAACAGAGCTGCAGAGAGCTGGTTTGGACCTCCTCCCACCGAGTGTATCAGGTCAATGTTAACTAATTACTAAATAAAAATGTGTTCTGCACTATCTTTAAAATATTGATTTCTTAATTTGGGGTTGGAAAAATGGGGGTCGTCTTGTACATGGGGGCGTCTTATTGTCAGAAAAATACGGTAGTTTGATGGGGCAGTGAAAAACTAACAGTCTAGCAGTTCTAGGCTGCCTTTTCAAATCACCCCAAGCCAGGGTGTATTGGTACACAATTGGCTGGGTTTGTATGATTAATTTTTTTTTTTCTGGTGCCTTCAAGTCAGTCTTGACTCCTAGTGACTGCCTGGACTAGTCCCTGCAGTTTAATAAGGAACCCCCCCAAATCCCCTCCCTCCAAAAATAAATAAATATCCACGCCCATAGGTGTGATGTGGCCACACTCGCTCTGCTGTTGTCAGTTTCCGTCCAGGTATTAAGTATTGTCCTTGAACAGCAGAACGTGTTGCCTGTCCTTGATTTAGGAAAAAGACATTCAGTGCATTGCTGTGGGATGGGGGATGCTAGTTTGGAAATGGTATGCATGGAAAAGACTTCGTAATTGTAGTTGATCACAGACTGAAGGTGAGTCAGCAGAATGATGAGGCTGCAAAATGACAAATGCAATTTTATAAGGGTTATAAAATGGATAAGCGTTGTAGAATATAGAAGCGTTGTTCCTCTATCCTGAGAAGTATTTATGGAAGTAAATAATTCTACCATACTGTGCAATTATAGAGAGGTAATGGGTTCTTTTTCGTTGAAGAGGCTGGATGACCACTGTCAAGGATGCTTTAATTTAATTCCTGCTGAGCAGAGGGTTGGATTCAAGGGCCTTCGACAACTTCTCATTTTATGATTTAAAACCAAGCAAACTACATTATGACTGAATGGGATGTTTCAGCCTAATCACTTGGAGGCTATCAGGTTTGGGAAAGGCTGCTTTATTTGTTTACTTGTCACATTTCACTATTACCAGCTTCCCAAGGAGTCCCAGCAGTTTGCAAAAGCTGAATATAACATCCATAAAACCAAGAAACATACCCTCAGCCCAAAACCAGCTCCCAAGAGCCATCATCCCTTGCTCCTCGTCTGTCAAAGGTTCTGCAGAAAAACTGTTGTTTAGCTGCTTTCCAAAAGGTGACAGTATTAGGAACAGCACTCTTATGGATTTCCAGAGGGAGAATGTTCCATAATGTTGGGGTACATCTCGATGTCAAACAGTGGGGCATTCTCAGCATCCAGGTTTGGATGAACACATTGGAAGGGTCAGTTCCACGTGAAGGATGCAATCCCGTAGACACCTAGGTGCCAAGCCAAAAAAGACATTAAAGAAAATCAGCATTTTGGGTGGTATTCAGAAGCCTACTGAAACTTAATGCAGTATCCACAAATGTGGTATTATGTGCAGTATCCACAAATGTGGTATTCTTATCCATCAGCAGGTAGGCTGCTGCATTCTTCACCAATTGCAGCTTCAAAGTACTTGACTTTGTACTTGACTTCAAAGGCAGCCCCACATAGAATGCATTGCAGAAGTCAACTGTGGTGAGGGCGTGGGCAACATTTGCCAGGATGCCACATTCCAAGAAAAGCTGCAACTGGTGTACCAGCCAAAGCTAGGCTAAGTCTCTCCCCTAGCCATAGCTCCACCTGTCAAAGACTAGCTGGGGGCCTGGGAGGATCCTCAATCATGAACCTGCTCATTCAGGGGAATCCTTCCCCATCCAGAACAATCACTGGGACAGGGAAAGTGCCAGAAGGTTTATGGACAAACAGCATGTCCATCTTGCAATCTCAGCTTGTTTCTTTCCCTCTAGACCCTAACAGCCTCCAGCCACTGGATCAGGACTTCCACCGCATCCATGGTTTAGATAATTGAATATCAAATCAGCAGTTATACTTACACTGAATAGGGAGTTGGTCTCATTAGCCGAAATGGCCCTTATTAATCTATGAGTTTGCCCACACACAAACACATGGAAATGTGACATGCCCAAATTTCAATGGCGGTTTTTTCAGACGGAAGTATTTCTATGAGCAAATGCTAACCTTGAAATGCTAGAAGCAAGCGTGATCACTGGGTTATATAAATATAACAAGTCTAGTTTGTGATTTAGTATATTTTCAGCTTCTAATTTATTTTCTACTTTGTCCTAGCCTTAAGTCAGAAGGCCAGCAGCCTGAGGAAGGGCAGACTGGCTTTACTCCTCATGCTCCGTGCCCTGACTGCAGTCAGAAGATATGGCCATGCATTTGTTGTGAACCAACAGCACAGAACTCAGAGCTTTGATCTCTTCAGGTAATATTACTGGTTTTTCCCCGTTAGTCAATGGAAATTGAATTAGGGAAGTACGTGCGTGTGCACACGCTTTTTGAAGCTTTATGACAAGTGCTACTGCCTCCCCCTTCATAACAATGGAATGTGGTGTTTAAAATATAGTTATTTTCAGGAGCCTAGAAGGATTGAAAGGTTTCAGACTTCTGTGCTCTACAAGTGTACACACCGTTTCATGGTTGTGCTGATGCCAACAGTTTTTTAAGATCACTTGGCTGCATTTATATTTATATTTAATTTTTTGTATTGTTTTAAATGTTAACTGTTTTTATTGTTGTTAGCCGCCCAGAGTCACTGGTCTGAGATGAGCAGCTATATAAATTGAATAAATAAATAAGTAAGTAAGTAAGTAAATAAATAAAGTATTGACAATGGGAAATACAGCATAATATTTTATTTACACTTAGCAGGTCAGGGTACTATAGAACTACAGGACTTCCTAGGTGGGAAAAAGTAGCTTTCTGTTTGAAAAAAGTGTTAAAATAGTCCGGTACTTTTGAGATCACAAGATTAGACTCTCCCCCTCCCTCTTTTTTTTTTTTTTTTTAAATGGTCTGATTGAAGAGTAGGTGGTCCTGAAGATAAAAGATTGTGATTTGGAGAACTTCCTAAATCTTGCTATATATTTAATAACATGATTCCTATTTTCTGTTGAATGTAGGCAGTACGTGATAATTTTATCAGTTTGATGACTGGGAAGACAGGAAAGCAAACACACTGGGGTGCATCCTGGCATCCTATTCCCATTTCATAGACAATGGTAGACCATCTGGAGATAACAAGAATGTTTTTTTAGTAGAGTTAGGCAGAACAGGACAATATATTAAATAGGTTTAACTATATAATTATTCTGGAGCTAGCAGGAACTCACATTTAAACATTTCTATTTGAGTTATCTTTATATATATATATGGATGTACATTACATGCAAGGCATAAAGAAAGAGATTTAATTGAAAAGAAAGAGATGTAATTTCATCATTCGTTTTACAGACAATAAATTTATCTCTGTCAATAGTATTGATTTAATACACTTTTAAAGATATACCCTATTTAAAATGAATTGAATCATAAAGTTGTTATCTCTGTGATTTAACTCTTTCCCATATTTTAGCATCCAGAAATCTTGGTTTCGATCTATCACTAGTTACATTTGCAAGCAAAACACTTCACCAAATATCTACATAATCATTTCAAAATAGTCCAGCATTTTCCTCAATTGATTCAGCCTACAAGCCTTGTGCTTATGCCTTCAGCCTTTTGCAAATAAAACTATTGGACTTGTCAGATAATCAAGGATTGGCTGTTATTTTTGCAAAGGAAGAAACTTTTTAACTCATTCAAAAATGATAATAGTGAGTCAGGTTCAAGTTTCCATAGAAAATATAATTTACCATCTTAATCAGTATCCTTCAGAACAGTTTAGTTTTCTTAGTGTTTCAGCACCCCAACATGACTCATGTTGCATTATTATGCTCCACTCTAAACATCTTTTTAGACATGTTACTAAACTCAGCAAGAGTTATATGCAGATGAAAGTGTGTTAAATTGCAGCCTTTATCTAAAAGGAGCACACAAGCTCAGTGCACTTCATATTCTCTCTTCAAGTATGTTGAGATTAGGCCACCAAAACATTCTGCTTAAAACATGATGATAAGAGTACAGATGAAAACAAGGATTCCAGGGGGTGAAAATCTTCTGTTACTACACTTCATCTTGGCATATCCCCCAAAAATCTGGCCAAAAGTGTGATGTTAAAATAGCCAATTTTGCATGATTTTTGGTTGAAACCCTCAGATAAGGGAGACAATTGGAGTCCATGTTCTCTGGGAGGTGCATCACTCAAATTCTCCCTCTTAAACCTCTCTGAAGTCTCCCAGAAAGTGAGAAAAAAGGCTTAAAACATTTGACCCCATCTTTTCAGGTGATGTCACTATCTTGCTGAACATTCTGCTAGTTATTTGGGAGGGTGAGTTGCAGCTTCTAATTTGGAAAACATTGTCTGCTATTGTCCTAAAATCAATGTTTTCATTTCCAAATAAGATAGGTACATGGTGGCACGAAAACACCAAGCAGAGTTCCCACTGCAATCCTACATATGCCTCCTCATATGTAAACCCATTTGATCGGCGTAGTTGTGGTAGGACTCACACACTTTGTTTGCTGCATTACCAGGGTAGCATATGATCAGCAGAGGAAATGTCAGCCTTGGTTTCAGCTGTACGGTGGCACCATCAGTGTAGTTGAGAGTGACTTCAGACCCTTCAGTTCAGTGAGGACCAGGTGATTTCAAACACCAGGGTGACCCACATCTGGTCCTATAAAACTACTGATCCTGACCTGATCCCTTAATGGGAAAAGTTCACCCTCACTATGATCTTTCTGGCAGCAATATTAGCTGACTTCTCCATACCGTCTAAACCTGACCATGAATACTTAATGGCATAAGCTATTCCTGACTGGATCTCCATGGCCAGTATTTGATCTATGAAGGCTTTAATGTTGCTCATCAGGGCAAGCACAGGGTTTGCATTCTCTTTACTCTACCCCATTAGTCCTAACTCACATGGAGGAATGTATAAGCCAACTTCAACTCCCAGAATTCCCCAGCCAGCAATGTTGGCTGGGGAATTCTGGGAGTTGAACTCCACACATCTTAAAGTTACTAAGGTTGAGAAACACTGGTATAAGCAACTGGCCCATGGAAAACTGACATTTTCAATTTGTGCTTCTCCCTTACAAGGTGTAGTTTTATAACAGTGCAGAACATCTCTGCTTGTTTGAAGGATGCTAAATCTAAAGGGAAAATTGTTTTGTTAAAACAGCTTATATTATTTCAGCACGATAAGCCTTGCAACAAACAGGACAGTGAAACAGTTTCTGGTTAAAGAGACCTGCAATGGCAAGGAGGAAGGTATGACATTTAAAAGGCTTTCTTGACCATCATTATTCCTATGGCACCTCAGTGTGGCAAGCCAAATTCATCTTAGGGGCTCAGCTGTCCCTTTTGTAGCCTTCTCCAGGTTCCTCAGAAACAGACTCTACTAATTTCTATTACTGGGAAAGCCTCTAGCCTAATTTTTTTGCAGGGGCCTTGACAAAGAGTAGCTATCTTTTGTTTTTAATCTTGAAATGAAATTAATTCTGAACTTTCACCTTGCTCTGCTCTCAAAACTGCATTTCTTTCAGTGTAGTTGGTCCCTTATTTGGAGCACTGACATCAGCATTGTCTTTTGTATAGCTGCCAGGGTTCAAATGCAAGAAGACAGGATGACATGAAGAAACCTAATTCAGTTAGACCTTATTATGGTGTCTATTGTTGCTGGCAGGATTAACCCAACATTTTATTGTCCAAAACAGTGGAGAAAGTGCTATCTTTGCCATACTGAACTGGCACTTGAATCATACCTCAGTCTTGGGTAGGAGATGGCATCCTTCATGATGGCAGACCTTCTTTCTGTTCCAGAGAAGGACCCCAGCCTTTGTTGCATCAGATTGGCTTTAACAAATCTCCTGGTATCGGATAAGCAGATGTTCTGTCAACCTACTTGTTGACTTTCTTTCTCCCTCCATCCCCCACATGATAATGGGATTGGAGCCTGAGTTCCCTTTGGGATCTTAATTTGCAGGAAGTTTCAGGCAAAGGTATTTTTTATCATCTGCTCCCTGATTTTTTTTTAAATTGGAAATGAAAGAGATAGAACTCAAGAACTTCTATATGCAAAACACACATTTTACTTCTGAAGTATGGTCCCTGTAAGATGTAATATGACCCAGGCTCCAACTGGAGTAACTTCAGCAGTCACAGACCTCTCTCCAGGCTTCTTGCATGTAATGTTCACCAGAATGCAGGTGACCTGAATCCTATAATCCTTTCCTTTCTTCATTCTTTCTGAGCACAATGGCACTTTGTAAGAGTTTAGACAAGGTATCATCATACAGCTACCCTTGGTCCCCCTAATCTTGTTTCTTATTCTGGAGATGGAAAGATCAGAGATGCCAAGGGCTGGAGGTAGGACTCATATCTGGACAATATGTGAGCAATATGTCAGCTTCCAGCTAAGATGGCAATCTCCAAAAGAGTATGAGAAATGGTCAAATTAATGAATACATACAAAAAGGATAAAAACAGGTGATTACCTGTGGAAAAAGTATATCAAGGTTGAAAGTATTTATGGATGAATATCCATAGCCAACCCCCCCCCCCCCCCCCGTTGGAGAATAATGCACAGGACCAATAGGATTGTCTATTCTTAAGCATTTTATATGCATAGGATGGCTATCTTTATAATACACTTTGAAATAGTTTATTCATAAATTTGTAATAAGCATATACATTAATTGCCATCTAGGAATGCCATCAAATTAATAGGTTCTCTACCCACAATGGAGGATTGGTTGGTGAAGGTAACAGAATTTGCAGAAATGGCAAAATTGACTTGTTTGATTAGGGAAAAGACAATTGCTGCATTTGTAAGTGACCGGAAACCCTTAATGGACTTCTTGCTGAAAATGGAAAAAAATGAACTTGTGATTTATGGGTTTAATGATTAGAATTAAGTAGAATATGGAAAGAGAGGAGCCACAATGTGGCAAGAGAGGATGAAATATAAATGCATTTATAACTGCTGTAAAGAAGATCAGAAGCCATTCCTTTATATCTTTCTTTTCTTTTCTTTTCTTTTCTTTTCTTTTCTTTTCTTTTCTTTTCTTTTTTCTTTTCTTTATTTCTTATTTGCTTACCACTTTTCTTTTACTTTTCTTTACTTTTACTTTCCTTTTTTAAAATTTGTATTGCCTTTACTTTGTAAAAAATTTCCTTACTAAAATTAATTTTAAAAAGTTAATAGGTTCTCTGTGTTTGCCTGTTTGCTGATTTTCATACTTCTCACTAGGTCATATAAGACAAACAAAGGATAAGAACGTTTGAAAAAAGAAGATGTGATTTAGAAACAGTTTTTTTTTTTAAAAAAAAAGAAAGGCTACAGTGCCGTTTTCTCCACTGGCATATATCTAGAGACAAATACACTTTCTGGATGTTCCTGGTATTGCCTTCTTTCTAAAATAAATTGATTGAAAGCTATGCAAGGGAAAAGTATGCTATTGGAATTGGAGAAAAGAAGATGGTACCTTTCTTCCACTATCTTTTGAACTAGTTCCGACTCATTGCCAATCAATAGAGATGCTGCCAGGCAAAAATGATCATTCTGAGCAAGCAAAAATAATCATTCCACTATGTGGAACTGGAGGGAGTCCAGTGATGTTTTATGAGGCTGTTTGGCTGCTATTTCTTTTATGAGACCATAAGCAGAGCTGTGACAGGACCAGTAAAAGCCCCGTCTGGTCCAGCGTTCTATGTCCCATCATGGGGCATAAGCATGGGAAGGAGGTAGATAACCCCATTCCACTGTTGCTCTCTAGCAGTTGATAATTAGTGTATGCTGCCCGTAATTCAAAAGATGATACTATTACTATTATTTTCATGCAATTTGTGTCTTTGGTGAAGGCCACCTCCTTCATTTGATCTGTTTGTGTACAATTAAAGTTGGCTTTGTGATTTGAGATGGTATACAAGTTGATTCAATAAAAAGTTAAATAATACATCAACATAAGAGACAAATGGTGGGTGTCCACCAGGCTGACCTTAAAGTTGGCTGATGTGGGTCTTCCGGGCTGTGTGGCCGTGTTCTGGAAGTTTTGGTTCCTAACGTAAATGATCAGCATATGATAAAAGTAGATGTAGTGAATGGGCAGACAACCCCCCTCCGCCCGATCCCCAGTCTCTGGTTTCAGTCCACATCATTCACAGGGAGATATCTTTTTTCTGTCGTGCACAACAGGCAGTTTTCCCCAGCCCCTCCTGGAGAAGAAAAAGCTTTGTTCTTTGAAAACTAGAGGAGAACACCAAGGAAACAGCAGAGCAAGAAGCTGTGCCAAGGTTGGGGAAAGACGAGCAGTTTTTTTACCCTCCGATAAAAGGAAAAACCTACAAGAAACTAAATAAAAATAAAAATCAAAGCAAGCAAGCAGAGGACTGTTGCTTTGGCAATTAGACTATTGCAATAAAAGTTGGTAATACCTCATTAGAAACATACATCATATTGTTAATTTCTTTTGCTGTCTGTGCTTAAGACTAATATTTTGTCTCTCATTTTAGTTCTCTGAACAAACTCAGTAACTGTCTTTCAAAGCAATCTGGCAACTGTAGTTGATGCAAAACACAGGGGCCCTCCTATTGTCTGACATTTGCCATGAGCACAATGTAGCAGTTCTGGGGGCCCTGCACAGACTCCCAATAGGTTTCCGAATGCAGTTGAAAGTGCTGGTTTTGACCTATGAAGCCCTATATCACTTGTCACCTAGGTTCTCACAGGACCATCTTCTCCAACCAGGATTGATCTGCCTGATATGCCCACTCCAGGAGAAACCCCTAGTGGCTCCTGTTTCATGATGTGAGGTGGGTAGAGTCCTGCAAGTGCTGTTTTTCTATGGTAGTGCCTGTTGTGTGGAATTGCTTCCCCCTTAAAGTTAGCCTCCGTCTTAGTTGCCTTCTGGAAGCAGGTGAAGATGGAGCATTTCCAAAGAATATTTGGAGATTAAATGGAATATCTGCTATGGTTATCTATTGTTGAATATTATCCATATCAATATAGTGTAATTATTTATTGACTATATTTTTACCATGAATGGTTTAACGTTTTATAGGGGGGTTTTTTGGTATTATTATTTGGCTTGTTCTAAACCACTAGGAGTCTGGCTGAAAATGGAGTGTCATAAAAAAAATGATAAATACATTTTAAATATTCAGATCTATCAAGAAGGATATTTGCCTAGGAATAATTATCCCCAAATATGTAGTGGAATCTGAACAAAAGACAAAGCCCATTATTGCCAGCTGGCAAAATATAAAATTTATTCTAATTTATGGTATACCCAGAATATTAATTTTAGTGCTTTACAATCCCCACAAATCTAGCTAAAAAATTTTGATCATCATGAAAACAAAATATTATTTGTATGTAGTAACAGCTTGTGTTTGATCCATCTGATACCTTGAATATTATAGAAGTTACTAATAAGACAAGCCAAAGATTCCACCATCAAATTAAGTTTGAGATAAGGGACATCCTTGTTTTTAACTGAGGGGGAAATATTCCCATTAGTAATTACTTTAGCAGAAGGGTTAGAATAAATGTTAATCCAAGAAATAAAATGTGATGAAAATCCAGTTTTACAAAACTGGGTCCCATAATTTAATTTGTACTATATCAAAGGCTTTTCCCCATGCTGAGAATATAGTTCCAAAATATGTACCAATAATCTAATATTAGAAAATACGACAGTTTAGAAAAATGATGCTGGAAATTTACAGAAAAAGTTCAAGCATTGAAGATGAAAGACGCAGCCCTGAAAAAAAATGGTTGGTAGCCTGCCAAGACTAGTTGGCTCATGTTCAAGGTCAGATTAGTCCTAATTGTTTTAGAATCTTAAACTTTCTTTATATAAAAGATGATGAGCAGCTGCTAGTGACATTCATGAAGGAATGTTTGGAGGAGCTATTTAAATTGAATCACAGAGAATTACTGAATGCTGCATATGAAGTTCAATCCAGATTTGATTCTTTACAGTTTGAATCCTGTAATGGTGGGGTATTTCAAAGATCTGCACATATATATCTTGCAGGTTTCCAGCAAGCAACTACACTGGAATATTCTAGCAAAGAGTTAATAATCTTTCCTGACATTCCTTCTTGGGTTGTTAAAAGGTACAAAGAATTTAATCAAGTTTGTGCTATCCCAAGTTAATAAAACATTACCAAAAAAAAAAAAAAAAAAGCAGAATAACAAAAGATTGTTATTTCCTGCAATTTTTTGTTTATCCTTGGATAGCAGAGTGAAGAATTGTTATAATCCTGAAATTATTGTCAATTATCTAAAAATAAGATCTGAGACCTACATTGTTTCAAGTACAACACAATAGTCTTCACGGTAAAAATGTATCTGTTAAGAAGACTGTTCCTCATATCCAATTCTGAAGTAGATGATGATAACAAAGATGATGATATTCTTTGGAAAGTAAGTGTATGTTCTAGGCATGTCTCTATCAGAAATATGTTTAGACCTACGTATAAAATATGATTTTTTTCTTTTACTCTCAGTTATTCTTTTTTCTATTTTTCCATTTCACACCACTATGGATTTTTCTATAATTAGTGGTTTCAAAACTAAAAGTGAGTGTCCAATTACAGTGACTATTTATCTCTATTGTTAAAATGACTCTGGCAGCTAATAATGAAAATAAGACAGAAATAAGAATCAATTGACAGTAAGGACATAATACATTGATGTAAAATAGTGACTAAATGGACAGCTGCATTTGAAATGTTTCAAAATGGAAAAAGCTAGGAGATGTTCAAACAAAAATTATAGTGTATTGTACAAACTATGAAACAGTATTTGGCTGCAATCATCGAAGTAAATCAGACTGATCTGATAGTAACAATTTAGATAGAAGGAATGAGTGCACCCAGTGTTTGGAGATGAGTGGGAATAGTAATTCCTGGTGAGAGTCAGCAGAGAGGGAGCAGTACAATATAATATGTTCCAACATTTCAATTGCTCCTCCACTGCACAGGAACAGTCTCTGCTCAAAAGGGATATTCTGGTATTTCCCCTGAATGACTGCTGTTGGAAGGGTATTGAATCTAGCCAAAGACAAAGCCTTTCTAGATTTAGGGGTGGTTATCTAGCTGAGGTGTCTGTCTGGGTGAAGTAAATGTGTGGAGTGGCTCAGAAGGATGTTTCTGGGGAAGACTGACAAATCCAATTTTAGCTCTAAGTCAATGGCACGTCGTTTAAGATTGGCTAATGTATGTTTGTAGCCTAGGCTTCACAACAAAGCACCACATTTGGAACGCAGCAGGGTACTTGGAAGATAGAACTCAGGAACTTAGATTGAACCCTTTTGAGGGGAAGAAATGACCTGTAAGGGCCCAGCTGGATTCCAAAGAGGATCTGAGCTCAAATTTTGGCTGAGAAGACCTTGAGCGCTGTGGTTATCCACTGGGCTCCTTTGGAGTAGTGGAAGGATCATAGAGCTGAAGCTGTTTTCTGTGCATTTAAGATGACATAGTCAGCACGGGATTTGCTGTTGCCCATGGTGCGGGATACAATCCCTAGGTATTTGAAGGTCTTAACTTGTTCTATTAGATGACTGTTTAGCAGCCAGACTTAGGGCACTTGGCAAATACGATGATCTTGGTTTTTGAGTAGTTGATTTCTAGCAATTCTTCTCAACAGTGCTCAGCAAGTGTATAAAGTCCAGCTTCGGGCCAATCTGTGTCCGAGAGAGCAGCATAGCACAGCATCATCTGTGAAGAACCGAGATGTGTCTATTTCCCAGTTTGGGTGGATGAAAAGATGGCTTGTTCAATTTGTCTATGAGGGGGTTGATAAAGAGATTAAGAAGGAGGGGAGATAGAATGCCCCCTTGTCTCACACCTCTTTTGACCGGGATTCTTTAACTTACAATTTTACTTGTATTGTTAGGTGATTTTACAGCTTGTTTTACTCTAGTCAATTTCTGTGCTGTATAGGCTGCATTGATATTCAGCAACTTAAATGTGACTGTTTTGTTTTCTTTTGCTGGTAAGTGACTGAAATAAAATGACTGATTGACTATAATTAGTGTTACTTTTTATATTGATCTTTAATACTATTTTTAATCTTATATATTATGTTTTTTCCCCTTTAAACTGGTTATAAATATGAACAAGTTTTTGTTGTGACCTTGACCAAGGATCATGTGGGATCTTTCCAATACAAAACTATACAACTATAATTTTTTCCTTTATAATGATGCCATTGTTTGTATCATGGAATGCCAAAAGTCTGAGAAGCACATCTAAGAGGATGAAAAAAAATATTATAAATTGAAGACATTGAAGCCTAAAGGGTTGTTGCAAAGAAATGCATTGTCTCTGACAAAAAAGGTTTCCTTACAAAGAGTAAGGGTGGTATTAGTGAAAATTCAAAACTATCCAAGGAACTAAATTTGACAAATTTGACAAATAATTTGACAAATAAATAGCTATGCTAATTCAGAAGTATTTGAATGTTATAATTGAACAAAAAAAATGTGGATACCAATGGTTATTATGTAACTTTAGGTGTTAGCAATGGAGATAGTCAGATGGCTCTGATAACTTTTTATAGCCCAGTCAGAAATAAAGAAGATATTTTGCATAATTGTTTTGTAAATCTTTTTTCATTTACAGGTGGCCCATATCATTGTGTCTGGAGATTTTAATTCAATTTTGTACCCCTCAACTGATTGAAATACAGTTTGCAAGAAAAAGCATTCACAGAACTGGAGTGTTGTCCATCTGTATATTCAGGAATTGAATTTGGTTGTTATATTGAGTCAGCTAAATTTAACTAAATAAGAATATAGTTTACTTTCATCTCTCTTTGACAAATGTTTTCAATTGAATTATTTTTAATATTTTGATATGTAGTTTATTTGTTTGAGAATTGTTCTATAGATTCAATTATGTTACAATAATCATGTCAATGGTGTTTGATAACAAATGTCAGATCAGTGTAAAGTGGTATTTTAATAACTGATTTGGGCAATCCTCATTTTTCTGATGAACAGCAATGATAAAAAAGATTCTGATCTTTTCCCCAAATAAACAGATTAGCAACAAACATGTGGATTGTTTGGGTTCCTTTTAAAGCATTTATGTAGGGTGAGACTCTCGTGTATGCTTCATGGACAAAGAAAATGAAAGAACCCTATCAGAATAATTTAGAAAACTAATGTAAAGGAAGCTTTGAGTATGTATGTTGGAAATACTACTTATAACTATATACTGTCCTTACATTGTATGTTTTCCATATTGAATATTCACTTATATTCCATTCCATACTGAATATCCAAGTACATTAAACAGATATCTTGGGAACAGGGAGAAATCCGGGCAGACTGTTGGTATCTTGATTAAAAGAATGAAAAGACCATAATACCCATAGTATGACACTCCACATGGCCAATACATCAGAATTCATATGCAATTAATTCTCAGTTTCTGGATTTTTATAATAATTTTTTTCCACACAAATGTGGTCATACCTGTTGAGTAGATGGATTTTTTTTTAATGGAATATATTTTCCAAGTTTTTTTCATGTTAATTCAAAGGATGTAGCTGTACCTCTGATGTTGCAGAGGATATTTGATGCAACTGAAATCTATGAAAGCTAGGAAGGCTCTTAGGACAGATGGGCTTCCTATAGAATGAATTAAAACAAACAAAAAAAAAAAACTAAAGAAAAGTGGGCTTCTATATTGCTAGAGATGTAATGAGTCTTTTCCATTATTCGATGACACTTATATATTGTTATTCTGAAAGCAAGCTTTAATTACAACCTGTCTTGACTACTGCAATGTGCTGTATGCAGGTCATCCGTGAAAAGTATCAAGAAACCACAACTGGTGCAAAATGTGGTGGCCCAGCTGTTGATCAGTGCAAGGTACAGGGATCATATGATGCTTGTACTGAAAGATCTCCATCTACTGATTGCCTTCTGGGCACAGTTCAAGGTGTTGGTATTCACTTTTAAGACCCTTAATGGCTTGGGCCCTGACTCTCTATAGGGTGGCCTCACCTGCTACAAACTTGCTGGAGTGCTTAGACTGCAGAAGAGGGCCTTTTGAAGACCCCCATCCCACTGCTAGAAGCCTATCTGATATGGAGGAAAGGCTTTCTCCTGTGTGGCTCTCAGGCTGTAGAACACACTCCCTAAGAAGATGTTTTGGGCCCCTACTCTCCCAATATTCAGGAATATGGTAAAAACACATATTTTCAGCTAAGCTTTTACATTCTTTATTTCAACGTTTAATTTTAATTCTGGTGTTAAATGTATTAGAGAGCCAGTGTGGTATAGTGACTAAAGCATTAGGCTAGAAACCAGAAGATTGTGTGACGGAATGTATCTACGAGAAGGAGAGTAATGTGGGAGATCAAGGCTAACAGGAAGGAGGGGGTGCATTCCAGGAGGGGAAAGGAGAAAGAGGCAACACAGTCCACCAGGGTGTGTGCGTGTGTGAGAAGACTAAGAGATTCAGGATAGCCACCCCCTAGAACCTCACAGGGTGTATCCACTAGTGCTGTAGTATAGATTTAGTTTGGCAAGGTTCTGTCTATAAGGTGTAAGCAAATAAAGGAACTGGACTGGACTGTTTTATCATTGTTCTTGGGCTGGGCCCGACAGATGGTGAATTCTAGTCCTGCCTTAGGCATGAAGGCAGCTGGGTGATTTAGAGCCAGTCACACTCTCTCAGCCCTAGGAAGGAGGCAATGGTAAACCACTTCTGAAAATCTATCAAGAAAATTGCAGAGACTTGGCTATTTAGTTGCTGGGGGCAAGACTGACTCGAAGGCTATAGATATAGAGATATTATTTTTTATTTATCAGATTTATACACCGTCCATCTCACTATACAAATGACTCTAGGCGGCTTACACATTAAAAAAATATATTCATGTTGTCTTAGGTTACATTTTGTCTTTCAGTTGTTGTAAGACTTGATTGTTGAATAAAAAAAAGTGGGGTAAGAACCCAACAAATGAATAAATAAATTTCAGTATAATATTATTTATTATCTCTTTACAGAATAGCGATTTTCATAAACAAGCATCCAATATCTTTTTCCTTTCCATTCAAGTTCCTTAAAATAAACCTTATTTGTTTAATTATTCATTCAAATCACGTTTTTCTCAGTAGTTCATTTGCTGTTGTTTGACTAGTTAAGTAATCTGGCACTATTTTCAAATGGGGACTCAGCTGTTTTTCTGCTTCCTGTAACTTCTGCTTTTTTCTCCTTTTGGAATGGAATTTTAAATCTACTTCTTTCTGAAGGATTGCCCCAAATAATTACTTTCCAGATGCCTTAGGTATTAACAAGATTTCTACTCAAACTTTAAGTTATCAGGGAGGAAGTTCTTTCTCTCAAAATCTCACCCGTAAACTAAGATAATATAGAGCACTATAACTTTATTATCAAATGTTGGTTAAATAAAAGGTCCTTAGTTTGACCAGCATAAGTTCATATTCAAATGTAAGAAGGTTGAAGTCTTACGTGTTTGCCCTGTATCCCCATATGTTCCAGCTTTATCAATCCCCAGTGTTGTCCCCTTGAACAGCAAGGTTTGAGTCCTCCAATCTGGGTCTCCTTAGATTATTTCTCTTGAAGTTTAAGAACATCACTGTTTCAGCCAAAAAGTCCTCTCTGAACCTTTCAGTGCAACCTCCTTATTTCTTCTCTACCTCTTTGTTCCACATGAGAAGCAAAAGAGAAGCAAATGTCCAGGGCTTGAACTAAAAACAGACTTTGCTAAAAACAACAACAACAGCAACAAACCCCAGAAACAAAAATAAGGCTGTCTTCTCTCGCTGTCCCAGTCATTTAACTTCAGTTGTTATTTTCGCTACCAAAGGAAAATTATAATGAATGAATGCTGAATGAAGGAAATGAGTCACAAATGAATGGATGATCATTCATCTATTGATTTGTTGCTTTAGCTTTCACTTTGTGACAAATGTAATGAATAGCCCTTGTTTGTTGCAGTGATGGAAAAGGTGCAGAAAGAAAAGCAAATAAAACAGAATGCTAGTAACTTCTGTACAAGAAAAGATGTTAACGTTTGAACTTTTTTAGCTTTGGACGAAGGCAGGTAAGAAAGGACCTGGTAGGGGCCTGTTTAATCATGTAAAGTACAATAAAGTAAGTGTTTCTCCTCCACGCACGATGCCAGAACCCGCACTAGTAGACAGAATTGTGTAATATACAGTTATTGCGAAAATGTTCTGGAAAATCCATACAAATGTTCCTGCAGACTTTTTTTTAAAAGCAAATGTACGCAGAAAACAATACAGAACAAATGAGGAAGTGTGAAAGAGATTCCTTCACTGCTAGTGTAAACCTCATCTTATCAAACATACTTAGTTTTCCAGGAGATAGGGGGAATTCCTGTATAGGGTGAAGTATGTCATGGGATGAGCCCAGATGGTTTGTATAACAACAGCGTGTACTTAAGTAGGTTTGTTTGGTCATGTCAATTGTTCATTTTGGTGTCAGACTAGCAATTGCACATGAATAATTTCATCACAATAGCATATTCACCAAAAGATTGCATCTAAAGTAGTATCCTGCCTTTCCCCTAAGTTTGAATCTTCAGGCTTTTCTTCTTGGACTTTACATTTGTTTATTCTTAAGTCTTTGTTTCCTCATTACAGAAGAATCTTTTAGTTCACCATTAATGCCTATGAATCATTTATAGTTCATGCTCTTAGCCATTTTTACTGGGGGGGGGCATGGAACGTTACTTCATGGCCTGAAATTATAATTTGAAATCATTAGATTTGCTAAGCTGCCTATGTAATAAAGCATGCCTCTCTAGCTGAGCTAGTTCATACAATTATTGTTATCATAGAACATGTGCTTGAAAAAGGAAGTGAGATGTACAGTGGAACCTCAGTTCACGAACGCATCTGTTCACGAACAATTCGGGTCACGACCAGCTCAGGCCGCAAAAATTTACCTCCGGTCGCAAACGCCGGATTGGGTGACGAACAGGATCCGCGGCCATTTTCCCTCCCGTGTCACATGGTCGCGACTTCCTGTAGGGAGGGGACTCTCCCTCCGAGCAGGAAGCGCGGCCATTTTCCCTCCCGTGTCATGTGGTCGTGACTTCCTGTAGGGAGGGGGCTCTCCCTCCGAGCAGGAAGCGCGGCCATTTTCCCTCCCGAGCAAGGTTAGCTTTCTCTCTCTTCATACTGTACTTTGTGTCATATTTTTGCGGTTTTTTAAAAAAAAAACATGGTTCAGAACGGATTAACCGTATTTACATTGAACCTTATGGGGAAATTTGACTTGGGTCGTGACCAGAAATCGGTTGGCGACCAAACTTGGGGTCGGAATGGATTAACTGTATTTACATTGAACCTTATGTGAAAATTTGATTCTGGTCACGACCATTTCGGGTCGCGACCAGAGTCACGGAACGAATTAAATTCGTGAACCGAGGTACCACTGTAATTAGCTTTTGTCATTAATTTCAGAACATGCTCAGCCTCAGCAGTAACAAAATCTAGGAAGTATTTGTGTTGGACCTTCTCTGTGACTATATGAGTATCATGTTAACTACTTCATCTTCCAACTTTCAATGAAGTATGGTGGGATTATGTCAGAAGCTGAATATTATGTATAATTGAAGCTTGTGCAGTGTATATTTGGTAGTAGGTGGAAGACAAAAGTTAAGTGACAAAGCAGATTAGGTTAAATCAAATCATAATAAAGAATAAACTGACAAAGGAGATGAATAAAGATACAGAATTAAGGCTGAAATCCTCTGGTCTTGGAGTTTCCAAATCTAGAATACTTTTGAATTCTGCACCCAAAGTTAGAGAGAAGACTCTGTCTTTAAAGGGGAAAATCTGATTTGGAAAAACAGTCCTCTGTTCTTCCTTCTCCCTTGCCGTCAGGTCAATTTTCTTGACATGTTGAAGGAGAAAAAAGACTAGGAAAGCTGGAGGCTGCTGTGAACAGCCACTGTATATATTGCTTTATGAATTTTTCAGAACTTTATTGGTTTTTCCTTTATTTTATTTATCAGTGACAATATTTTCATATGGTATGAAAGCAACACTCTCCTCCTCCTCCTCCTCTTAGGAAAATCGTCCACTTAGGATCAAGCCTAGAAAGTGATTTGCTGCTGGACTGTGCAGAACATCAGATTGGAGTCTTTAAAGCCTCCATGGTTGCCACACATTCTAAGGAAAAGAAGTGGCTGCTTCAAAGAGTTGCAGGCAGATGAGATGCCCAGGCCCCTGTACACTCCACAAAAGTGGGGTGCCCTGACCTCCCTAATGCACAGTCCCTTGACCAAAACTAAAAATGGGATTCAGTAGATGAGTTACAGGAAAGGCGTTTTCCTGCACCTAGAAAAGGTCTATTTTGCCATATTACATACATACCAGCCCATTGTACTCTTCCTTTTCAAGGTAAGAATTGTTCCACAAAGTGCAGAAAAAGGGTAGAAAATAGTAAGCCAAAGGAACTAAGCCATGAGATGAGAAAAAGAAACAGAAACACAACTAAAACTGGTTTTCACCAAGACCATTCACTTTACCTCTCTCGTTCTCCATACCTTTCTATCTTTGCAAACCATCCTTGCTTCCATATACATGCAGTTTCATGCACTGCCTTTTGTTCTTTAAACTTCTCTCCTTGCTCTTTTGGAGGATCTCATCAACTCCATCCAAACATGACTCGACCCATTCATTTCTCCATCATACATTTATTCTGTGTTCCTCATTTGTTGCCTCTATATAACTAAACCACCTCAATGCATTTCTTTCATATTGGCCACTCACTTTTTATTTTAATCCACATCCATTGGGCACCATTCATTCTGAATTCTATCTTTTCTTCTTTTACCACACATATTTCTTCAGTTCCCCATTCCCACTGCATTCAATGTGGCTTTATGCTTCTCCTGACATACTCAATTTTCATTGCTATATAACAAAATGGGTAGAGAAGCCTGTTCTGCTTTTTTCAACAGATATTCACAACATACTACCCACTAACTTTCTACCAGTCTTCACACATCTTAAAATGTCTCCATCCATTGCCTCATCTTTAGTAAATATTCTACCATGCTCTACTTGCTGTCTGTTTTCATCATTTGTGTATAACTTCAGTCACTCCATTTTCTTTGTCAGATAAAATGATCTTGGTGTACTGCTATTGTGGAAGATATTTGTTCTGGCAAAGAGCTTCAGTGGTATGCACCAATTTTCTTTGTGCTTTCCTGTATAGTTCATAATTTTATATTCTTGTGTGTAGTAGGGCTTAGTAAGGCCTTAGATTTTTAAAAACAAGCCTCTGAGCTTCTCCCTTTCTTCCCCCCATTAGTTGTTTCTCCCACTTAGCTGTTTTCTCATCTTCTGATGCAACCTAACTCAAAAATATTATTTCTTTCAACATCGGGCTACCTGTAACAGGAAGAGTTTGATGGACTCATGTTGTTGTTGTTCAGTCGTTAAGTCGTGTCCAACTCTTTGTGACCCCATGTTGCGCCAGGCCTTCCTATCTTTCACTACCTCCCTGAGTTTGCTCAATTTCATGCTTATTGCTTCAGTGATGCTATCTAGCCATCTCATCCTCTGCCGTCCTCTTCTCCTTTTGCCTTCCATCTTTCCCAGCATCAGGGTCTTTTCCAAAGAGTCCTCTCTTCGCATTAGGCGACCAAAGTATCTGAGCTTGAGCTTCATTATCAATCCTTCCAATGAGCAATCAGAGTTGATTTCCTTTAAGATTGACTGGTTTGACCTCCTAGCAGTCCAGGGGACTCTTAAGAGTCTTCTCCAGCACCACAGTTCAAAGGCATCAATTCTTTGGCATTCAGCCTTCTTTATGGTCCAGCTCTCACAGCCATACATTACTACTGGAAAAACCATAGCTTTGACTATGCGGATCTTTGTCGGCAAGGTGACGTCTCTGCTTTTTAATATGCTATCTAGGTTTGCCATAGCTTTCCTCCCAAGGAGCAAGCATCTTTTAATTTCATGGCTGCAGTCTCCGTCTGCGGTGATCTTGGAGCCCAAATAAATGTAGTCTGTTACTGCTTCCATTTCTACCCCTTCTATTTGCCAGGGATTGATGGGTCCAGATGCCATGATCTTAGTTTTTTTAATGTTGAGTTTCAAGCCAGCTTTCACACTCTCCTCTTTCACCCTCATCAAGAGTCTCTTTAGTTCTTCTTCACTTTCTGCCATTAGATGGACTCATACTGTCTAACATAAACTTTTGATAGCTGATATGTAAGAAATATAAATAATCAATGTGCTTAATTAGAAGTATGAGTAATTGCAATAATATACTATGCAAGCTTGGAAAATCTTCCTGAGAATGAGCTTTGGTGTAGATCTGATTCCTGGGAAAGGTGATGCACACCAGCTGGTATATCTGGGGAATGTACACTCTGAAGGATCTTGAGATTCAGTTATATATTTACATTCCTCCATAGAATGTTATCATTTTTTGGTTTTGTTGTTTTGCCTGAATATTTCCTGTCTATATTACCCTTGATAGTTAAAGTAGTTATTCTTATAATTTGCTTTGCTCAGTACGCCATTTCAACTTTTAATCCATTGGTGTCTTCATTGTCTTCAAATCCACAAACCTATTGCCCACACTTTACTATAGCAAAACACTTGGTCTTTGATATACTAACTGGCAGATCGACATTCCTTGTTGCATCACATTATCATGTAATTCTGGATTGCATAATCACATAATTCTGGATCGGGAGGTCTACACTCAGTCATTCATGTCCTGGATAACTCCCAATTGGATTACTATAATGCACTTTACATGGGGCTGCCCTTGAAGAGTATCCAGAAGCTTCAGCTGGTGCAAAATGTGGCAGCGTGGGCAATTATGTGTGCTTCTAGAACTGCACATGTTATATCTCTACTCCGCAAGCTGCATTGTTTGCCAGTTTGCTTCCAGGTCCAATTAGAGGTGCTAGTTATGACTTTTAAAGCCCTATATGGCATGCAACCAGGTTATCTGAGGGACTGCCTCTCCCCAATTACCTCTACTAATCCATCAAGTCTGGCAGCAAGGGCATGTTGTGGGTCCCATTGGCCAAGGAGCTTCATTTGGTGGCACCCAGGAGGAGAGCCTTTTCTGCTGTGGTATCCACCCTCTGAAACATCATCCCCCCCTGAGGTGAGATTGGTCCCAACCCTATTGGCCTTCCAGAAGGCCCTGGGGATCCCATGGAAGTGTGGAGCCCTTAAATGGCTATATTGTATGTAAGTTTAGAATGTACTCTCCCCTGTCTTTTTGTTATTATAGGCTTTAACTATTTTAACTTTATTTTAGTGGTTTTGTTTTAATTATGTTGATTGTTTGGCATGTGTTTTTATTTGTGTGCACTGCCCAGAGTCACAAGAGTGAGATAGGCAGCTATATAAATTTAATAAATAAATAATCTATCTAATATTCACTGCAAATCATTCAGAGGTTCAGCCAACAACGCAATACTATCTGTATACAAAAATATATCTACATTCTTACATTCCTAACCAACACACCTCTGATATCCACAGAAACATTCCTTATATCTTGTTCATAACCATTAAATTACTAAGGGGCAGTACACAAACTTGTCTTACTCCTGGTTGAGCACTGACCCATTTGCTAAGCATTTCATTTATTCTCATGTATACTTTATTTCCATCATATACTGCTCTTATTATCTTCAGCGATCTACCTTCACTACACCTTCACACAAAACATTCCATAATTTAAGCCTATTCATGTGGTCATGTCAGGTTCAGCCCAAAGAACTTCATGAGACAGTACAGGTATAGTTCGATAGCATTTATTAGCTTACACCCACAAGACAGAATCTTGCCAGACTGAACCTAAACTTCCCAAGTCAGCAAGCAAACAGTGCGAATTCCTTAGGGTGGTGCCAGTCTCATCCTCTTAACCTTCCCACGCTCTTGCTGGGGGCTAAGGAAATGCTTATCTCCCTGAGTGCGGCCTTCACCAAACCATCCCATCATAGGTCATATGCTTTCCCTAAATTAACCTTTCCCAAGTGGAGGAACCCTTGAAATAATTTTCAGGTCTCAGGGAACCCCTGCATAAAAATTGCAAATAAACAATTACACTTTGTGTAGAGGAACAAAAATCACTTTATTTCAATCCTCAGGCATATTTGATACATCGTGATAAACAATGTGCATAGCCAATCCATAAATAAGCCTCACCCATATATTACCATTTGGCTTGTCCATTGTCTATACCTACAGTCTTACTATCTTTCAACATTCTCATAGCAATGACTTTCTTTTCCTACATATAATCTTGGACATTAACATTTACAGCATTCATTTCAATTCTAGCATATTACTATAATTCTTGTATAAATAATCATGTTTACTTTTAATTCCATTCATTCTGCTGGAGGCTCCTTGTTTAGCCCTCTCCGTACCCTTCCAAAGCAATATTTCCATCAAATTTCCTTTGCATTTTCTGTGCTTCTGTTAGTCTTATAGTAGCTATTCCTTGCTCTTTTTTATATTCTTTGCATCTCTCTTTTTCATTCTATACACATTGTAGATCACCTTTCCCTCATCCTCATTTTTACAGCAGTCATTCTTCTTATAGGTTGCAGACTCTGTAGGCTTGTCTACACTCATTTGGTCATTCTACCAAGCATCCTTTTTCATACTTCCCAGTAGCACAGCTCCGCACACTTCGGTAGGACTCCAAAACAATTCTTTTCACTCTGTACCAAGCAGCTTCCATACCCTCCTTCCTGACATCCGCATTTTCATTTATCTGTCTTCTAAGACATTTTGTCCCCTTCATGGATCACTGCCTTGTCGTGGCGAAGGGGCTTGTGTAACTCAGTGAAGCCATGAGCTATACCGTGCAGGGCCACCCAAGACGGACAGGTCATGACAGAGAGTTCTGACAAAATGTGGTCCACTGGAGAAGGAAATGGCAACCCACTCCAGTATCCTTGCCAAGAAAACCCCATGGACAATGTTAAAAGGCTAAAAGATATGACGCCGGAAGATGAGCCCCTCAGGTCGGAAGGTGTCCAATATGCTACTGGGGAAGAGCGGAGGGCAATTCCAAGTAGCTCCAGAAAGAGTGAAGCAGCTGGGCCAAAGCCGAAAGGACGTTCAGCTGTGGATGTATCTGGAAGCGAAAAGAAGGTCCGATGCTGTAAAGAACAATATTGTATAGGTACGTGGAATGTAAGATCCATGAACCAAGGCAAGCTGGATGTGGTCAAACATGAGATGACAAGATTGAACGTCGACATCTTGGGAATCAGCGAATTGAAATGGACGGGAATGGGTGAATTTAATTCAGGTGACCACTATATCTACTACTGTGGGCAAGAAACCCTTAGAAGAAATGGAGTTGCACTCATAGTCAATAAGAGAGTGGGAAAGGCAGTAATGGGGTACAACCTCAAAAACGACAGAATGATCTCAGTGCGTATCCAAGGAAAACCATTCAACATCACAGTAATCCAAGTCTATGCCCCAACCACTGATGCCGAAGAAGCTGAAGTTGACCGGTTCTATGAAGACCTAAAGACCTTCTTGAACTAGCACCAAAAAAAGATGTCCTTTTCATCATAGGGGATTGGAATGCTAAAGTAGGAAGTCAAGGAGTAATCGGAATAACAGGCAAGTTTGGCCTTGGAGTACAAAATGAAGCAGGGCAAAGGCTAATAGAGTTCTGTCAAGAGAACAAGCTAGTCATAGCAAACACTCTTTTCCAACAACACAAGAGACGACTCTACACATGGACATCACCAGATAGTCAATACCGAAACCAGATTGATTACATACTTTGCAGCCAAAGATGGAGAAGCTCTATACAGATGGCAAAAACAAGACCAGGAGCTGACTGTGGCTCAGATCATGAGCTTCTTACTGCAAAATGTAGGCTTAAATTGAAGAATGTAGGGAAAACCACTAGACCACTCAGATATGACTTAGATCATATTCCATGTGAGTACACAGTGAAGGTGATGAATATTGAATATTGAAGAAAACAATAGAATGGGGAAGACTAGAGATCTCTTCAAGAAAATTGGAGATATCAAAGGAACGTTTAGGGCAAAGATGGGCATGATAAAGGACAAAAAAGGCAGGGACCTAACAGAAGCAGAAGAGATTAAGAAGAGGTGGCAAGAATACACAGAAGAACTCTACAAGAAAGATCTTAATGTCCCTGATGTCCATGCTGGTGTGGTCACTGACCCTGAGCCAGACATCCTAGAGAGTGAAGTCAAGTGGGCCTTAGGAAGCATTGCTAACAACAAAGCTAGTGGAGATGACAGTATTCCAGCTGAGTTATTTAAAATACTAAAAGATGATGCTGTTAAAGTGCTGCACTCAATATGCCAGCAAGTTTGGAAAACGCAACAGTGGCCACGGGATTGGAAAAGGTCAGTTTATGTTCCAATTCCAAAGAAGGGCAATGCCAAAGAATGCTCAAACTATCGCACAATTGCACTCATTTCACATGCTAGCAAGGTTATGCTCAAAATCCTACAAGCTAGGCTTCAGCAGTACGTGAACCGAGAACTACCGGATGTACAAGCTGGGTTTCAAAGAGGCAGAGGAACTAGAGATCAAATTGCCAACATTCGCTGGATCATGGAGAAAGCACGAGAGTTCCAGAAAAGCATCTACTTCTGCTTCATTGACTATGCAAAAGCCTTTGATTGTATGGATCACAACAAACTGTGGCAAATTCTTAAAGAGATGGGGATACCAGACCACCTTACCTGTCTCCTGAGAAATCTGTATGCGGGCCAAGAAGCAACAGTTAGAACCGGTCATGGAACAACTGATTGGTTCAAAATAGGGAAAGGAGTACGACAAGGCTGTATACTGTCACCCTGCTTATTTAACCTATATGCAGAGTACATCATGAGAAATGCCAGGCTGGAAGAATCACAAGCCGGAATTAAGATTGCAGGGAGAAACATCAATAACCTCAGATATGCAGACGATACCACCCTAATGGCAGAAAGTGAAGAAGAACTAAAGAGCCTCTTGATGAGGGTGAAAGAGGAGAGTGCGAAAGCTGGCTTGAAACTCAACATTAAAAAAACTAAGATCATGGCATCTGGACCCATCAATCCCTGGCAAATAGAAGGGGTAGAAATGGAAGCAGTAACAGACTACATTTATTTGGGCTCCAAGATCACCGCAGACGGAGACTGCAGCCATGAAATTAAAAGGCGCTTGCTCCTTGGGAGGAAAGCTATGGCAAACATAGATAGCATATTAAAAAGCAGAGACGTCACCTTGCCGACAAAGATCCGCATAGTCAAAGCTATGGTTTTTCCAGTAGTAATGTATGGCTGTGAGAGCTGGACCATAAAGAAGGCTGAATGCCGAAGAATTGATGCCTTTGAACTGTGGTGCTGGAGAAGACTGTTAAGAGTTCCCTGGACTGCTAGGAGGTCAAACCAGTCAATCTTAAAGGAAATCAACTCTGATTGCTCATTGGAAGGATTGATAATGAAGCTCAAGCTCAGATACTTTGGTCACCTAATGCGAAGAGAGGACTCTTTGGAAAAGACCCTGATGCTGGGAAAGATGGAAGGCAAAAGGAGAAGAGGACGGCAGAGGATGAGATGGCTAGATAGCATCACTGAAGCAATAAGCATTCTCAGGGCACTGAAATTGAGCAAACTCAGGGAGGCAGTGAAATATAGGAAGGCCTGGCGCAATATGGTTCATGGGGTCACGAAGAGTCGGACATGACTTAACGACTAAACAACAACAACAAGACATTTTGTACAGGACTTGTATTTTTTTCTTCCCTACAAGCCATTTTACTTCAACCCTAGTTTCTTTCGCTTCTTTCTATTCTTTCAAGTCCATTTTTTTCTCCCAAGACCCCATCTCGATTCTATCAAATAGTGATCAATCCCACATTCAGGATCTCTAATCATTCTTGTGCCCTTCCTAAATTATTTCACCCTTTTATCATAACTATTAAATGAATAGTGGTTTTTGATTCATTACATTTCCATGGTATAGATAAATGATTAATCCGTATCTCTGATATAAAGAAAACTTATTCTAAGCAATTGCTTATCAGTCACCATTCTCATTCATTCTTGGCTTTCCAATAATCATATTTTCTGTATTCTTTCATCTTGTTGCCTGGGTCACATTTATTCAGAATGTGAAACATTTTTTCCCCAAAAGTCATCCCTGGTTCTTCCATTATCATCTTTTATTCCAGTGTAACATGCAACAATCACCAAGCTATGGATTCCTACTTTCATACATACCCACAAACACAACTTCACAAGATTAGGCCATCTTCATTCAAATCTATCAAGTCCTTCCCATTTCTTAGTTTCACAGACACATGACATATCTTTTGCTTTCTGCATTTTCTTTCATTTGTTAATTCAGATTCTTTATCATGAACTTCTCTTACATTCCAAGTCCCAATTTTTCATGCACCATGGACATTGCTAGATCATCCCCTACATACTGACCTCCTCCATGCATCATAGCTTTCAATTGCAGCTTAGAAAAGGTATAGACTAGGTTATCCATCTTAGTCATACCTGGGCCACATGCAGCATGCACTGCTAACAGATAGGTATCACACCAATTAGTTTGGGCACATTTGTCCAGCATGCCATAAGTGCAACCAAAATCCAGTTTTATTCAAATTATGTTCATAATATTCAGTGCAAGCTAGAATCTTTAATCTAGAGAGTACCTTGCAGCCCAACATACTGTTTTTCACATCCCACTAACTGGGAGGTAGTTTCAGTGTATAGGTAGTCCTGGGGTTATGCCCACTCATTCAGTGACTGTTCAAAGTTATAATGGCACTGAACAAAGGGGACTTACGACCAATCCTCAGAGTTCTGGCTGTCGCAGCATCCACATGGTAATGTGATCACAATTTGGGCGTTTGGTACCCAGCTCGTGATTATGCCATTGCAGCAAGCTGAAGTCATGTGATTGCAATTTCTGACATTCCCTGCTGCCTTCCCACAAGCAAAGTCAATGGGGAAACCAGCAGGAGGTCACAAGTTGCTCCTGCTCCTGCTCCTGCCACTTTTTCACCTATCTGCAGCACCTGCCCACCAGCCCATGTTCCATAGCGCCTGCCTTTTTAAATGTACATTTTTTGTACACAAGTTTTGAAATAAGAAATATTTAGAGACGAAGGCTGGCTAATTTATATGCCTCATTTGTGATGTGCTGAATTTCATTTTGGCAAATTGCACCATTTCACTGAAAAGAAATCCAAGATGGAAAACCAAGTGAATTTATTCCAAAACTGTCATCTTGCAAAGATTCCATATGTCTGCATTAATCCAGTTTTTGTCTCCAGAGTATTGTTTAATCAGCAAAGAAGACAAAGTTCCTTCTTTGCTTAAGGAGTCCTGAAAGTGAAGCATTGGGAGAGATTATAGAGAAGCTGGAAATGTAACAGAAAAAATGTTGAACATAAATAACCAAGAGATCAAGTAAGTTTTGTTCGTAAATGGCAGCTCAGTCCAGTTTGCAAAAAGACCATGAGAAAAAAGATTCTGTTCACAGATTCTGCCTTAATGAACTCACTAATAAAGGAGGGGTGGAAACTCTGTGACCATTTCCAAGATACTGTACCTAGTCCCTAATTCTGACACCTTTTAAAACTCTGGGTAATCCCTGCTTCCTTGTTTGTTTCCTTCTGTGAGGGACTTGAAAAGTCTGTCATAACCTCTGTTTTTCCTCCATCTTCAACTCAAAATTTCTCAGTCTAATCAAAAGGTAATGGTGATTGAAACAGAACAGAGGAACTAAAAGTCAGAAGCTACCTTTTACAAGAGTTTGAGCCCATGAAAAAGGATAATGGGTCTGTATTTTTGCCAAGAAACATTCAAAGATGATATCTTTGAAAACATAATCACTGCAAGATACACGTAATGCCCAGGGACTCTAAGGACAGTACACACACTGGACAATTTCCTGAAGACTCGTCATCATCACCGTAGGTTCAGATCCTCCACTGGCATCCACCAGATGGGTTAGGGTTAGGGCTAGGGTTAGGGTTAAGGCAAGATGGTTGCAACAGTGTGATAGAAGCTCTGCCCTTTATGTGTTGTGTGCTGTGTGTTGCAACATCAACACACATGTAAATAAGCAGGTCTTTAATTGTGCTGCAACAACCACCATCATGCCTTTTCTGATGCTCCCCCAAGCATATAATGGGGACTTCTTAACATACAGTTGGCTATTGGTTGTATCAGCATACTACAGAAATCAAGGAGTTACAGAACTGTTTGTTCTTACAGCTTAGAGACAAACAAGGTGACAGACATGCTTAAATGTAAATTTATTTGACTGTGCTATAAGGGGATCAGGTCAATGTCATCAAGTTAATATTGCCATAAAAATAGGGCTTACTGTTTGTAAAATCTCTTTTACATGGGGGAGAAATTATGGCTCTAGTTGATCGAAGCTACAGTGGTAAGGACTCTCTGAAAATGCAGAAGAGGAGAAAGGCTTCCAAGCATACTTCATGCTGTGGATTTCTCCTATTCCTTAATTTGTGGCTGAACTTTTAAATGACTGAAAGTTCAATTTGTTCCTAATTTTATTGACCAAAATGATGCTGAGGAGATGTACCCAAAATGGTAAACAAAAAGATGAGAGATCATCTCTGAATGTTTCTTGGCAAAAATACAGACCCATTATCCTTTTTCATGGGCTCAAACCCTTTTAAAGGGCAGCTTCTGACTTTTAGTTCCTTTGTTCTGTTTCAATCACCATTATCTTTTGATTAGACTGAGAAATTTTGAGCTGAAGATGGAGGAAAAAACAGAGGCTTTGGACACAATTACTCATATGATTATAGGTGTACACATGACTTTTGTTTTCAATAGCTACTTAGTGGTGAAGTAAAATTGACTCACTAAAAGGATCTGTGCTTCTATAGTTACGTCTCAGCTTGCTCAAGGTGGCTGTTTTATTTCATTTCTGAGGAAAATGGGAGTGCACTAAGGCTAGGCCACAATGTATCTTGTGAGTGCTTCAGCTCAAAGCAACTCTAGACAAAACCAAGCATAGAAAGGCTTTCCAGTGGCTTAGAAAGGACAACCAAAGGGTGATTATTATTAGTTTATAGCTTTATTAAAAATGCACTTGATTAGTATTCTCTTGCAGAGACACAGCACTATTTAGTTTCTTCTACCATAGGTTTCCTACCAGCAAGTGGACAGATTAATGATGGGCTACATGATTCCCTGCCGTACAGAATTATGCGGTTATCCTAATTATAGTGAGATTCCTTTTGATCCAATAACAAACAACTATTCTTATTTTTACTATTAGGAAGAGAGTGTTATAAAATTGCTGTGCTAGTCTCCAAGTGGCCCTGGATATCCCCTTGTCTCTGCGGAATGGGATCAGCTTATAGATGATGCTCCACTTCCAACCATTTAATGTCTCAAGTTCACATAGAACTCAGTCTAAAATTAATATAACAAAAGAAGGATTTAATCAGAAAATCACAATTTCAAAAATTCAGATTCTTGTGACAATTAAAAATCTGACTTATGCATAGGTTTCAGGTATACTTCAAGAAACAAATGTATTATTATCACATTTTCACTACCAGACCCTAAACTTCTCCTCTAAAGTCCCTGAATCCTGCAGTATTATTTTGCAGCAAAGATGGGTGAACTTTCACAGATAAATCTGGCTATATTACATATTTTTATTAGCCTCCTACGTTCATCATGGAGCTGTTGAGCTATCTTAGTTTCTCTCTATTAAACACCTCCATTCAGTACTTTTCTCTGATGATCCTCATAAAAGTTTATCTTCACCAAGAATTCTACATTTCCCAGACTACTGATTTCATGTACATTAAGGAAAATTTACACAAAGAATAACATTGCACAGAGTTCAAAAATGTATGTGTTTTTTCCACGAACATCATCACAAGCTATATATTTCAAGTTTTTTTTTTTTAATATGTCCTTGAAAAATTATTGGTCTCTCTTATCTGTCTTGCATCTGCTGCGCTATATTACCTAAACTTGGGAGAAAATGTAAGAAGTACACCTCCTTCAAATCAAGCTTGGCTCCTGATGACTTCAAGTTTGTATCCATGTAATTGTTTTAA